>CM033440.1:104072561-105468379 GCA_019425775.1 Rafetus swinhoei
TATTCTTCATGCATGGTAGAAGTACTTTACTCATAATTATAAACCAGTTTTGATAAAAGGCCATAACTCTCCAAAGGGAAAGCTTGGGGCATTCCTGTACTAGACTCTAATTTATTTTCAGCAAGTCAGGATAGGAAGAATGGTAAATATGGTACACATTTTTCAGTCAAATAAATAAGTCGTAAAACATTCCTGAAATTTTCTGGTATGCTGCCAATAATAGATCATTAAATAAGAGAAAGATTAAGCAAAGAAACACACATCAGTCTGACCTCTACATAATGTACTTTAATGTCCATGGGTCAAATTAATAAATTTACAGACACTGGGTTTTATTACTGTGCATAAATCAAGATTCAATTTTGCATTTATGGTGTGTTTTGTGAGAAAATGAAGACACTCATGTTTTGTGATATGTTTGAAAAAAGTCTAGGCAAGTGAGGATGTGTTTGAGAATCATGAGGAATTTCTTTCAACTTTATATATTTTAATTTACTATTCTAGTACCAAACATGATTTACTGCATTCTTGTAATTATCAAATGGAATTAACTTTCTCTACTTCTCTGAAAACAATCACTGTTTTTAAAGTAAAATAAGTTATGGGTGATTTTTTTTCTTTGGGGTAGGATGAAGACTTGAAAGAGTCACAACACAGAAAGGCCATCACTTAAATATGATGCTTTAGAATGCACTATAATTATCTTAGATTTAAAAAAATGCAGGAATGATCATGCAGGGGGATTGTAGAAATAAGTTCTGAAGCATCCCACTTCACAGTGTGAGGCATAGACTGGGGTTGTGGCCAACAAGTCTGTGAGCTATATGGATAATCTACCCCAAAACATACTCAGGAGGGAGCAGTGGCTCATAGCTGCTATACACACCAACATCCTGCAATAGCAACTGTGTGGCAGATATGCATTAGAAATTGCAGGATGGGGCTGAGGATTCCAAAGTTAGCAGAGCATGCAACGTGGTTACTTAGCCCACTCTTGTGAGAATTTCCTCCTTGGTGAATAGACCACGTTGAGTGAATTTTTCAAACCAAAACATTTACAGCAAATACTGAACAGTGAAGACCTTTTATAAAATAAGTAATGTGCCTGGTAAAGGAAAGTCTGCATTGGCTTTATGGCTGATTTACATTCGTGGGTAACACAGTGCAGCCATAGCACAATGCAAATGCTTAATCCATTGTTGTTGGGGTTTTTTTTTAATAACATGTTTTACACCCGCAAGTTATTTTTCTTTTGATCTTTGTAAGCGTTTCTCTCAATATTATTTAACTGAATTGTGGTTTAGTTACAAAATCAAATATATAACGTAGTGTTGAAAACCTATGTAATTTTAATGGATAATATTTTCCTTGGGACCCATATAATTTCTAGCTATTCTAATTCTAATTTTAAATGTTAGCAAACATTGGAATGTTTCAGTATATAAGTTTGGTGTGAGACACGTCTTTTAAAAAAAGTGATGGTAGAAAAGGTGTAGCATTGACGCTTAGTGTTGGTGAAGATGATTTTCACAACCAGAACTGTAACAATTCATACTTTAATTCACACAGACTTTTTAGATGTTCTTTTGTAGGGTTCAGCATCCCTGAATTTTCTTTGAAGTTTCATGATTTAATGAACAAGTGTACTTGAAGCAAAACCACTAATTACACTTGGTTTCCACCCAGCCCAATATGTGGCCTCAATTTGTTCAATTGGTAAATTTTCTGGGAAAATCTGGCTCAAAACAAAAACGTAGGATGTGTCTACACTATGGGGAAGATCAGTGCTGCCACGGTCGATCTTGAGTTCAATAAAGCGGGTCTAGTGAAGACCTGCTTATTCAAACTGAGAGGGCGCCGTGGTCAGCGCCGGTACTCCTGCTCCTCATGAGGCGTAAGGGAAGCTGAACAGAGTGTTTCCAACCGTTGACCTACTGCTGTGTGAATGCTGATTTAAGATACAGCGACTCCAGCTACGTAATTAAAGTACCTTAAATCGACCTTCGCCTTTAGTGTAGACGGGTCCCTAGAGAGCTCTCCCTCTGTGTGATGCAAATGAGCTCACTGAGATGTGCTAAGTTAAATCCTACTGATATTTATAGACTAGTTTCTATGTCTGATATAAGTGTGAAGTATGAAGGATGTGACTTTCAAGTGTCTGCTACTCAAGAATATGTTGGCAGCTTATTAAGCCAGAACTCTCTCTGTAATGTTTTTATTGTGCAAAACCTGAAAGTAGGTCTGTATCCTGACCCAGTCACTGTGTATCTTAAAAATTACGTTGGTATGAAAATTTTCTCAAGATGGAGAATGGTTTTAAAAAAGACATTACAAAGAAACTAGTAATGAGCAAATCGCCTCCAATTAGGAGCAGCATTATTATAGAAAATGAAAAGACGGTTTGGGGCTTAAAACAAATGTATCAAGCTCAGTTGTAAGTCCAAGTGATCAGACAAACAGCCACTTTGCTGAATGGAAACATGGAAGTGCATTTCGATATATTAACAAGAAACCTGACCTAATTACACCTTTTCAATGAAAATTTTTTTAAAGGGTTTATATATCTTTGGAATAAGAGCAAAACCCACATTCATTTATTTGTGAAAGATGTTTTGTAAAATCACTTGGTTTATTATTTTTTCTTGGCTAAATAGCTTGCTTGCCTAGTCACAGTCTCTTCTGCTTTTTAGGCTTGCAGAGTACACAATCAGTTTTTGACAATTTGATCCATGTTATGTAAATAAATGCATCTTGGTCAAATGCTCTAAACATACACAATATGGCTGAATGACATTTGGCTTCCCTTGGATGTGCTGAAGGTTTTGAAAACATGTCCTGGTAAAGTGTGCATGAATACAGCTTTTTATACAGTTTTCTCAGAATTAGGAGTGGGATTCTGAATTCAATGTGCAAGTTGCATTAGTTGTAAAGAGGCAAGGAATCCTGTGGAAAAGATATGACTGGATATCTCCTGTTTCCCTTCTCTTTCTCAGCTCCCCTTTCCCTGATTATCTTGCAGGGTAGTTACCATCCTCAAATAAAACTCCTCTCTCAGGTCTGTGCTTAGAGCTGACACTTCTGAGTAATGCGAGGAGCTCTCTGTCTCTGACTGTTGGCTGAGCATATTGCCTATGTAACAGTCTTGGCTCCTATCCTGTCAGTCCAAGGCATAGGCGTGCAGCACATTTCATTAGGGTGTGCACCCAGGAATTTTTTTTTTTTAAGGCAAACGTTTATTGAATACTCGGTCATAAAAGACATTATTTTTATTCATCTAACAAACTAAAGAAACTAAAACTTAACTAAACTTAATTTTTTTTTAAATTAACAACTAAACTTTACTTAAAAGAGCGTATCATGCGATTAAATTAAAACGCAAAGCCACTTTTTTTTGAGACATTAGGGTGTGCCTGGGCACACCTGGCACACCCCCTGCACATGCCTATGGTCCAAGAAGAGACAGATTGGATCTTTGATCACACAAAGACACCATTGGCCTCTCTAAGGTAAATAAGATGTTGTACTAGCTCAGCCAGTAGAGGATGCTGACAAACATTGGAGTGTGTGATATTCCATCAGGTAGGATGCACATGTGCAAGACTGTCATTATCTGACAAATCACAGACCTCTCTCAGTGGCTAAATGTCAGGGGGTACGTCTAAATTACATGGCTCCGTCGACGGAGCCATGTAGATGAGGCAGGACGAAAAAGGGAAATGAAGCGGCAATTTAAATAATCACTGCTTCATTTAAATCAAAATGGCCGCCGTGCTGTGCCGATCAGCTGTTTGTCGGCACAGCGCAGCAGTCTAGATAGGGATCTGCCGACCCCAGAACCCCGTAGGCTTCCATAAGCAGAAGGTCCACCTGGAAGGTGTGTAATGCACAAGGTGCCTAGAATACCTGAACAACCAAGACTGAAGCCAAACAGCCAGCCATGGACACAAAGAGGATGGGAACAGAAAGGGATAGGATAGGCCTAAGAACTTCAGAAGATGTTTGTTCAGCACATCACCTGGGCAGTCTCTTCCAGGGGTGCTCCTAGGGAACCTCAGCTGGATTTTAAAGCTGCTCCCACACACGTTTCTGGTGCAGTATGGAAACCCTGTTCTGGGCACAGTACTCACACTCTGTCTTAGGTACTTACACTCAAGCAGCATACAAGCTCTGTTAGCTCAATAGCTCTGCAAATTGATTGTTTTCTTTAAAAAGGTTCAGAAATGTGAATGCATTAAGATTGCACAGTTAAAATAATCAAAAGGATAGGCAAAATTTAAGCTTTTAATAGATGTGTTCATTTAGCTTCATTGCACACTAGTACTACTTACTGTTAGTTTTGCCTGATGAATCTTTAGCTGAATATAATATTGGTAATATGGTAATATATATATATATATATATATATATATATATATACTTAAACTATACAAGATGTACTCCCTGGCTGAGACGTTACTATTGGGAATGTAACATTTGCATTTTCTGACATTTAGTCTTCAGCAAAAAGCATCCAAAATTGGATTTATTTTGGCTTTTTTTGACAAAAGTCAACGAGTCATTAAGAACCTTCTGGCCATGGAGATAAGGTTACAGCTGGCTGGGAAAGTATTTGCCATAAACAACACACACAGTTAAAGTGTCCACAAGGAATAGGGCTAGTGCAGAGGGTTGCTAGGTGTCCAGTTTTGAACCGGACAATCCAGTATTTGAGTTTTCTGTTCCGGGAAACAAATTGAGAAAATATAAATGAGAAAATATAAATGTCCGGTATTTTCTAAATTAGATGTAATGTAGATTGTGATGTAATGCCAAGTGTGTCCAGTATTTTTGTTGAAACCATCTGGCAATCCTAGTGCAGCAGGGCTAACATGATGGCAGATACTTAAAAGTGATCGATTCACAACTAGAGAGACTGGAGAATGAGTGTTGCAAGGTAGCTCATAGCCAGGAGAGATACAGAGATGCTATAAAATGCAAGCAGGAGGATGGGAGAGAAGACATAAGTTTGAAACATAACAGAAAGGAGCATGTTCTGAAAAGCAGATAGGTGGTGCTCACTTACCACAGTTGCTGTGGCAACTGTGAGGAAGGAACAAAAGACAGGACTATGCAGCACTTCAAAGACTAACAAGATGGTTTATTAGGTGATGAGCTTTCGTGGGTCAGACCCACTTCCTCAGATCAAATTGTGGAAGAAAATTGGCATGATCATATATACCAAAGGGATACAATAAAAAAGTGAACACATATAAAATTGACAAATCAGATTTTAGAACAGTGGGGATGAGGGGAGTGGGATAGTGTCTATGAGATAATGATATTAGGGGTGATAATTGGGGAAGCTGTCTTTGTAATGGGTAAGATAATTAGCATCTTTGTTAAGGCCCATTCGTAAAGTGTCAAATTTAAGAATGAATGACAGTTCAGAGGCTTCCCTTTGTAGTCTTGTGTTAAAGTCTCTTTGAAGCAGGATGCATGTAGTGAGGTCGTTGAGACAATGCCCAGTCTGGTTGAAATGGCAAGAAACTGTTTTTTCTTTGTGAAACTGTCTAATGTCTGTTTTGTGCGCATTGATTCTTTGGCAAAGTGTCTGAGAAGTTTGTCCAATATACATAGCAGACGGACACTGTTGGCACATGATGACATAAATTATATTTCTGGATGAGCAGGAATATGTGTTCTTGATCTCGTAACTGAAATGGTTAGGTCCAATGATGGTGTCAGCAGAGTAAATATGTGGACAAAGCTGGCAATGGGGTTTGTTGCAAGGGAAAGTGCCAGGGTTGGTATTAGTGTGGTTTGTCCTGTGGTTGTTGGTAAGAATCATCCTGAGGTTAGGCAGTTGTCTATAGGAGACTATGCAAGCAGAAAATGCTTGGTCTTGCTAGTTGCAAAGAGAAGTGGGGGGAATGTGTCCCTTAATGTAAATATAAGGCTGCACACACATGCATTCATACTTCAGTAGGAATATGCCAATTACATCAGCCGCTGAGCCTGGTTCATTATGTTGACTTTAGGTACTAACATGAACTCAGAGTGGTTAGAGTTTTTGGAAAGCCTGGCAAAGACGTGTCTCTTGAGGAATTCCACTATTAAGCATGCTGTTTCTTTACCATCACTTTCTTCCTCCCCAAGAGCTTGAACTAAGATGTATAAAACACAATTTATATATTTTTTTATATTTAAATGTAGTTCTCTTTGTCTTTTAGTATAAATTTGGGGCCTCGGAGAAAATACATTTCTGGTGATAAGTATGTATTGGAATGGAAGTATTTTCAGGCAATTTAGTTGCTGTCCTGCCCTGTCCCGCCATGCCTTTGTGACATGACAGATTGGCTTGTGAAAGGGAAATACTTATTCACACAATGTATAATTAGACTGTGGAACACATTGCCACTGCTAGTTGTTGAAGCCAAGAACTCAGCAGGATTCAAAATTGGATGATAGATAGATAGATAGACTGTATTCAGAGTTCTTATAATTAATAACATTTTGAAAGGGCCTTAAAACCTCTTTCTGCAGAGTTTAAGCCAATATGTAACTATTAAAGACCAAGATAAGACCTAATATCAGAGCACATTATCCCACATCTGTTACTGTGTCATTCTTGCACCTTCCTCTGAAGCATCTGATTCTGCATATTGTTAATACAAGCACAATAGAGTAGATGGACCTTGAGTCTGCTCCTATATAGCTATTTGTATGTGTGCACTCATACAACCACTGTATGTTGTTTATTATTTATCTTTAGTAGTGCCCAAGGTATGCTAAGTATTTTCTAAAGGGAAAAGAAGATCTAATCCTTGGCCAGAAGAGTTTTATAGTTCCTTTTAGCATGTTGTTTTGCAGTATACACACTTTTCAAACTTTTTAATAACTCTTGTTTCAGCTCATTGTGTAAGACATCTCATGAAACATGCCAAAAACTAGAATATGCCCATATTTTGATAGGAAGCTCTTTGGAGCAGCCATCATATCTCTTGTACATTTTCTGCAGAGAAGAGCACACCATTGGCCCTTAAAATAGTAATTTTAATGACCTAAAGAATTGTTGCAAGCATGCCAGCTAAGGATTCAAGTATTGGCTCAAGTTTGACCAAGCAAGAGAGAGAACCACTTTATTCCAAATAATCACAAGGCAGAATAAACATTCATTAGGAGCCAGCATGGAAAAGAAGAATGCCAGAAAGCTTAAGTCAAATCTAAGGTTTTAAAAATCTGACTTTATTAGAGAAGAACATTGAAAAGTGTGTATGGGGTGGGGTTTCACTTCATTTTTAAATGTTTAGCATTTGTTACTAATTCTTGTTTGTTATTTCCCTTATGAGTATGTTGAGTGCAGTGTTTCTGTTCTCTGCTTTCAAAAATTGATGAAATGTCAGGAAGAGCGTAGTGAGGGACTGCATCAATTTCTGAAGGTTATATTACTAATTAAAAAATTAACAATGTATTACAAAGATTTTGATGTTAGGAGGCATTCTGTTCTCTAACTTGTATTCCACGTTATATTACACTCATAGCTGAGTGAATACTGCTAAAGAGTGTTGAGTAATGTTCATTTATATAAAAATAGCTATTTTGCTTCTATAATATTCGCAACCATTTTCTGTGGTTCGTTGGGTTTTTTGCTTGTCCTAACATGTACAAGCAACATCGTAAAAAATCACTAGAGCCACTTGTGAAACAAGGAACTGCTCAGCATGAGTAAGAGTGATAAAAGCAAGCCTTAGTATGTGGAAAGGAAAAAAAAGATTAAAAATCAGTACAGACATGCATGCATACAATCACACTAGTGTATAAATCATGTTCAAATGGCCAACTGCTCTTCATGGGTATAGAAGTCATCCAGTTAGGGTCTGTCTAGACTACATGGCTCCGTCAACGGAGCCATGTAGATGAGTTTACTAGACATAGCAAAATGAAGCGGCGATTTAAATAACCGCCGCTTCATTTACATCAAAATGGCTGCCACGCTGTGCTGATCAGCTGATTGTCGGCTCAGCGCGGTAGTCTAGACGGGGATCAGCCAACCCCAGCACCCTTGTCATCAGATCCTGTAAGCCTTGTTTCACGAGGCATAAGGGATCTGACGACAAAGGGTGCTGGGGTCGGCTGATCCCCATCTAGACTACCACGCTGTGCCGACAATCAGCTGATCGGCACAGCGCAGTGGCCATTTTGATTTAAATGAAGCGGCGATTATTTAAATCGCCGCTTCATTTTGCTATGTCTAGTAAACTCATCTACATGGCTCCGTCGACAGAGCCATGTAGTCTAGACACACCCTTAGAGAACAGAAATTATACCAGGTAGCTTAAATGACCTGTCACACAGTGTGGATAATAAATATTTGATACCATTGTTACAGTGGATTATTTAAATGGTGTCAGTTGGCTAAAATTTGTTTACAAATTGTTCAGTGACTAAGTCTGAATAGCAAACAAATCTGTAAAGATCTAACTCTTTGCAGATAATTCAGATGCAGAAACAGGGGCTCAATTTGTCAAAATGCTGTGAATAGCTTGCCCAGCTCTCTAATCATACCATTTATATGTGTTGCTATGAAGGATGAGCATTGAAATGGGAGTCAATAGCCCCTGAATTCTAATCTAGCTCTGCGGTTCAGAGTTTTCCCATGTCTCAGTCTTCCTATCTGGAAAATTGTTATTATATTTATCTATTGTGTAGAAATGTTGTGGAGATTAACTGATGATAATTTGATATTGTTCAAATTAAAAACCACATTTGTACCTGAAATGGTCTCCTCCACCACTATCACATGTAACATCTAGGATTACTGCAAGTGAAAAAGATTTCAAGAGAGAAAAAGGTCCTCTTCTTATAATTAGTTTGGCTACTTATTGCTTTTGTCAGCACTTTGAATATATAGTCAGTTTCATGGTTCCCGCTGTGTAGTCATTTCGTTAATCGGTGTTCCTTTTGGTTTATGTGAGTGTTGCAGCAACAGAGAAGTGGAAAAAAATAAATAGGAAAATATTATTGTTAAACCACAAAAACTGCCATGGGGACTAGGACATAATACCTGAATCTACTCATTGTTTAAAATGGACTAGATTGCAAGTTTGGGGGAAGGTGGTGTCCCTTTCAGCACTATAAATCCTAAGTATTATTGGTATTACTCAAACTGTTCTTTCTTCAATAAACAGCCTGTTCTAAGTAGGATTTGAATTTTTCAGCCAAGTACTGCTAAAGTTGCACTAGCAACATATTTCTACTTGGTGATTAAACAAAAAATTTCAGAGTAGTTCAGGCCCAAAATATGGGTTTTGTCCCTCAGCCTGTCCTGTTCTACCCTCTGCCCTGAAGTCAGGAAGTGTATCTGGGCATTGTAGCCGATCCTTGCAAAGTTCATAGATAAGCTTTTTAAATGGTGAAATGTAAGCCTTACTGACCCCAGCATTGAGCCCAAGGTTTCTGTTTCTTTGGTTATGTGTCTTCTTCCAATAGATTGATTATATCCCAAGTTTAGCTTTTGATATGAACGGTGTTATTCTGTTCTTTATTATATCAGGCAGACTCTCCAAACATTTTTACTTAGGTGGCTACTCAGGAGGTTAAAACAAACATATGAAATATCATCGCATGTCCGTCCCCTCAGTCCAGTTAGGATTCTTTGTTGCTTTGAGCAATTAGTTTTGGATTTTGTTTTCCCCACCCAGTTTAAACTGCTCTTTTTATGATGTGTATGTGCATTGTGTCTACACTAGACATCTTCATCCTTACACCTCCTAACTTTCCAACCAACAAGGGAAAATTTTCTAGGGAGAGCCAGAGCCCAGTGTACACAAGGACTTCTTGTCCACCAGCAAAAATACATTTACTTCTAAATAAGCAGCCAAGGTATGGCTCCAGCAGCCTGGCCTTCCATCGGTGCCGCACACATAACTGCTCCTGGCAGCGCTGTCCCTGGGAGTGGGTGCTGTCTCGAGCATGCAGGCATGCCCCGGTGTTGTGTGTGGCACTCCAGAGTCTGTGTGTGGGCGTGCGTGCGCCCTTGACCCCAGCCTCCTTCCAGCAGTGGCTGGTGGTGGGAGGGCGTCCTCCCCCGGGGGTCAGAAGTGTATCTGGCCTCCCCAGAGCCTGTGAGCAGGAGCCCAGGGGTGCTCTAAGGCTGCAACTTCGGGCTGGGTGGCTCAGACTGGTGCTGCAAGTGCATCCACATGCACAGACTGCAGCGCGAGGACCAGGCCGAGAAGGCCGAGCAACAATCGTACCACAGCCACTCAGCACCTGCCACCCCTGCCCTGTGTGTGTGGAAAAACTAAGAGCACTCACCTGATGATCCCTCCCTGACCTTGGAGGATGCCTGGGAGACATCCAGGCCCTGGGGTACCAGCTCCAAGTGATGGAGGTCACTGTGCTGGCTGTCTCTTTCTTCTCCTCCAGCTCCTCGTCCTCCTCCTCCTCCTCCTGGGCTGGGACCCCCAGTCGGGTGATGACGGGCGTCTCCAGCCCCGAGTCCACCACCAATGTTGGGGAAGGGGTTGCACCGCCCCCCAGGATGCAGTGCAGTTCTGCATAGTAGGGGTAGGAGTGGGGTCCTACCCACGCGTGTGAGTTATGCTCCCTTGCCCTGGCATAGCCCTGCTGGAGCTCTTTCACCTTGCTCCTGACCTGCTCCAGAGTCTAGTGGTGGACCCTCATGGCCAGGGTTTCAGCCATGTATGTCGGCGTTGCACCATCTGGAGCAGAGATCCTGTAGGGTCTCCTCTTCGCCCCATACCTCCAGGAGGACCGGGATCTCCGCCCAAGACCAGGATGGCTCATGCCTTTTCTGGCCCCTGGCAGGCTCCTGGGAACTCTGTGCATGCTGCCTGGGAGGGCCAGTGGGCTCTTGGGGGGCTTGCGGCTGGGACATTGGTGCCCAGACATCAGGAACTGGCAGCCATGTGGTGTGTTGCAGCTCCCAGGGCCAGCTTCCTGCCACAAGCCCTGTCCCCTGTGTCTGCAGCTTTAAGAGCTACCAAGAGACAGGAACTATAGAGCTGTGATGAGTGTGGACAGAGTTGCCAGCAGGACACCTGTGTTATTTCCTGGAGGCCTCTTTTTTCAACAGAACTCCCTCTTCTGCATCCACATGTGCCTTTTTCTGAAAAAGCTTTTTTGAAAAAACTCTTATTCCTCGTAGAATGAGGTTTACCGCCATCGGAAAAACCCCTCCATTATTTTGATTTTTTTTTTCCGAAATAACGCAGTTGCAGTGTAGATTCTAGTATTGCTTTTCTGGAATAACATCCGTTATTCTGGAAAAAACACTGCAGTGTAGACGTACCCTGAGAGGGGCTATGATAGCAGTTTTCAAGTATTGAAAAGGGTGTTACAAGGAGGAAGGAGAAAAATTGTTCTTCTTGGCCTCTGATGATAGGTCAAGAATCAATGGGCTTAAACTGCAGCAAATGAGGTTTAGGTTGGACATTAGGAAAAACTTCCTAACTGTCAGGGTGGTTAAACACTGGAATAAATTGCCAAGGGAGGTTGTGGAATCTCCATCACTGTTGATATTTAAGAGCAGGTTGGATAGACATCTATCAGAGAGGATCTAGAAGATGGTGCTTGGTCCTGCCATGAGGGCAGGAGACTAGATTTGATGATCTCTCAAGGTCTCTTCAAGTTTTAGTAGTGTATGATTTTATGATTCTATCTTCAGTCATATGAAACCATATGTTGTTTCTTTGCATGTATAACTGCAGCCTAAAAGTGAAAATTGTAAACTGTATCATTTAAGAAATTGTACAAGCCTCAGCATAATGCAGTGCTACCAAAAATAAATGCCAAAAAAGGCAGGAAATTCTATGCTGAAGTCAGAAACATTTTAAATTATGTAAATGTACAGTTAAATGCCAAACAATGCAAACATGGAATGCATTTATTTGGTGTAGCTTCTTAACTGGGAAAATCAGTGTGAGGTTGGAATGACTTTTGTGTGCAGGTGGCTTGCAAATGTTTACCCACAGAAGAGACTAAGAACACACTATGCTTCTAGTTAAAGTAGTTACTCCTTTAGCTCAGGTGGTAGAGGTCCATGCTTCTAGTGTTGAATCCCCAATAATAAATTATCATGGGAGGCCTTGCCAAAGGATTAATAGGTTGGGGGCTTAAAAGAAGAATCTAAGAAAGAAAGATGGGTCTTCTAATTCAGTGACCGGAGTTAAAGATTGTGAGGCTACTAGAGTCATGAACAATATATGTACTGTTTGTTTTTTAAATCTATAACTGGAAGCTAGAAGCTAGGCAGAAAAAAGAATGAAGAATATTCTACAGTAAAGCAGAAAGAGACAGAGCAGTTCTATGGAAAATACTGTTTTATCTATTCTAATAGAGTTCTTTATTCAGCATTGGAAGAATGTGGTCTGTGATATTTTTTATCATTCTCAGTTCATAGACAACTATCTACCAACCCCTAAAGGAAGAAGCTGTGGTGGAAGTACCTGGTAACATAGCTGAAGGAGAGCAGTATTTGTTGGTGATAGGCAAGACAGTTATTTTTGCTTTTCTTTAAATTAGTTACTTAAGAACATAAGAATGGCCATATTGGGTCAGACCAAAGGTGCATCTAGCCCAGTATCCTGTCTGCTGACAATGGCCAATACCAGATACCCCAGAGGGAGGAATCACAATAGGTAATCCTCACGTGATCCCTCCCCTGTCACCCACCTCCAGACAAACAAGAGGCTAGGGACACCATTCCTACCCATCCTGGCTAATAGCCATTGATGGACCTAACCTCCATGAATCTATCTAGCTCTTTTTTGAACCGTTAAAGTTCTAGCATTCACCACATCCTCTGGCAAGGAGTTCCAGAGGTTGACTGTTCACTGAGTGAAGAAAAACTTCCTTTTGTTTGTTTTAAACCTGCTGCCTATTAATTTCATTTGGTGACCCTTAGTTCTTATATTGTGGGAATAAGTAAATAACTTTTCCTTATTCACTTTTTCCATACCAGTCACGATTTTATAGACCTCTATCATATCCCCCTTAGTCTCCTCTTTTCTAAGCTGAAAAATCCAAGTCTTTTTGATCTCTCTTCATATTCCAAACCCCTAATAGTTTTTGTTGCCCTTTTCTGAACCTTTTCCAATGCCAATATATCTTTTTTGAGTTGAGGCAATTACATCTGTACGCAATATTCACGATGGGGGTGTACCATGATTTTATAAAGAGGCAGTAATATATTTTTGTCTTATTCTCTATCCCTTTTTTAATGATTCCTAACATTCTGTTTGCTTTTTTGACTGCTGCTGCACACTGAGTGGATGTTTTCAGAGAACTATCCAGAATGACTCCAAGATCTCTCTCTTGAGTAGTTGTAGCCAAATTAGTCCCCATCATATTGTATATAGTTGGGATTATTTTTTCCAATATGCATTACTTTACATTTATCAACATAAAAATTCATTTGCCATTTTGTTGCCCAATCATTTAGTTTGGTGATATCTCCTTGAAGCTCTTCACAGTCTGCTTTGTTCTCAGCCATCTTGAGCAGTTTGGCATCATCTGCAAACTTTGCCACCTCACTGTTTACCTCTTTCTCTAGATCATTTATAAATAAATTGAATAGGATGGGCCCCGGGACAGACCCTTGGGGGCCCCCACTAGTTACCTCTCTCTAATCTGAAAACTCCCATTTATTTCTACCCTTTGTTTCCTGTCTTTTAACCAGTTACCAATCCATGAAAGGACCTTCCCTCTTATCCCATAACACCTTACTTTACTTAAGAGCCTTTGGTGAGGGACCTTGTCAAAGGCTTTCTGGAAATACTATATACAGTAAAACTCCAATAGTCCGGCATCCAATAGTCCGGCACTCCTGATAGTCCGGCATCAAAATGGCAAGAGCCTAGTGAGTGAGCTTTGGCAAAAAATGAGTCACAAGGTAACAGCGGCAGCAGTTGAACTGAGCAAAAAGGGTAAAAAAGGCTTAAAAAAACTAAAACATTACAGTATACTGTATACAGTATGTACAATAAAAAGGGTTAAGAACACTTTATATACAGTATATAATGTATACAGTATATATATAACCTGCTTATAGTACCTCCTGATAGTCCGGCATATCTGATAATCCGGCACCACCTAAGTCCCATAGGTTCCGGATTATCAGAAGTCTACTGTACTATAGTATACTATATATACTATATACTATATACTATATCCACTGGATCCTCCTTATCCACATGTTTGTTGACCCCCTCAAAGAACTCTAGTAGATTAGTAAGGCATGATTTCCCTTTAGGGAAACCATATTGACTTTCCTCCAACAAATTATATTCATCCATGTGTCTGACAATTTTATTCTTTACTATAGTTTCAATAATTTGCCTGGTACTGATGTCAGACTTACCATTCTGTAATTGCCAGGATCACCTCTAAAGCCCTTTTTAAATATTGGCGTGACGTTAGTAATCTTCCAGTCATTAGGTATGGAAGCTGATTTAAAGGATAGGTTACAAACCACAGTTAATAGTTCTACCATTTCCCATTTGAGTTCTTTCAGAACTCTTGGGTGAATGCCATCTAGTCCCGGTGACTTGTTACTGTTAAGATTATTAGTTTGTTCCAAAACCTCTTCTAATGACACCTCAATGTGGGACAATTCCTTAGATTTGTCACCTAAAAGGAATGGCTCTGGTTTGAGAATCTCCCCAATATCCTCAGTCGTGAATTTTATTTATTTTTTTTGTAAACTTTTGGAAATTACTTCTGAAAGCTTTTTCTAATATAGTATGTCTGTAAATACACTGTTCAGAATTTGTTAGAAACAGTGCTTTTTTTGTTTAAAAAAAAAAAGGGTGCCGGTACTCCAGGGGAAAAGTTGTTGAGCTCTGACTGAAGGTGCTGGTACTGTGTCTGGAGGTGCCAGTACTGCGTACTGGGCAGTACCGTCACAAAAAAGCACTGGTTAGAAATATTTACCCTTCCGTAACCTAATTTTCAGAGCAGTCACTGGGAAATGGGATAGATCTAGGTCTGATCTGACCACCTCTGAAAGATGACACCAAACATGTTAGTAGTGTAAAAACATAACACTTAGCAACAAGTTCTTATTTTCTTGTTAAACAAGAAAAATAAGGGTTATTTGATGACAGTGACTTTATCTCTAAAAGGAAAAAACTGCTACCCTGTTATAGCCACCTAATAGACTTGCTTTGGTGGCTTACCCAATGTGCAATCTCAGCAATAGTCTATGTGAAGTTTATTACTAGTTGACTATTGACAAATTTAGCAAAGTATGCTAGATCTTTACATAACATAGGGGACATAAATACCTTTGACAAAGTAAGTTAACCAGTGACAGGTAGAGTATTCATGTGTTCTCATTGTCAAGATAAGAAACCCCCAAAATAAGCATTAGTTCTCAAAAATCGCCCTGTGCACTAGATTGACTTAAGGTAGGAAACAAATTGAAGTTACAAGCAGATTTTGGAAATAATGTGAAAAATTAGTGTTAAGACTTAAATCAATGAATTAAATCTATTATTTCTATGAAGTGATGTAGTCAAAACATATTTACATAGGCTATGTCTACATGGCCAGCTTTTGCGGCAGAAAATATGCTAATGAGGGACTCATTTGCATGAGTCACAACTTCATTAGCATATTTTCTGCCGCTTCTGTTTTGTGCAAAATCCCCCTTTTGCACAAGATCCTTATGCCCGAGAAGGATCTTGCGCAAAAGGGGGTTTTTGCGCAAAGTGGAAGCAGCTACACTGCTTCTTTTTGTGCAAAAACCCCTTGTGCAAAAAGAATCGGCAGAAAATATGCTAATGATGTAGCAACTCATGCTAATGAGTCCCTCATTAGCATATTTTCTGCTGCAAAAATTGGCAGTGTAGCCAAAGCCATAGAGTATAAGGTCAGAAGATCATCTAGTGAGCCTGCATATCACAGACCATTAAATATCACCCAGTTACCTCTATATTGAGTGTAATAACTTGTGTTTGGCTAAAGTATATACTCCTGCAATGCATCAAGGCTTGTTCTGAAGATATCAAGAGATAGAGAACCCACCACTTCCTTGTGCAGTTTTTTTCAGTGGTTAATTCAACTACCTGTTTAAAAATTGTGGCTAATTTCTAATTTCGATTTGTCTGGTTTCAGCTTCCAACTACTGGTTCTTTGTTCTGCCTTTCTTTACTAAATTAAGGAACTTTTCATTACCTGGTATTTTCTCCCTCTGAAGACACTTAGGGTACATCTACACTATGGTTTTTTTCCGGGATACCGGAGGTATCTTGGAAAAACTCTGCCGTGTCCAGGGAACGTGTTTGCTCTTCTGCTTTTTTTGGTTGCGGAAGTGCAGACACGCTCTTTTAGAAGCCCTGTTTTCCTCATTCAATGAGGAAGAAGAGATCTTCCAAAAGGGAGATTTTCTGAAATTTGACCCAGTGTAGATGGGCCAAATTTTGGAAAAGCCTCCTCCGAAAAGAAAATTGGAAAAAGCTACGCAAAATGCAGAGCGCATTTTGTGTAGCTTTTTCTGAAAAAAAAAAAGCTGTAGTGTAGATCTAGCCTTATACACTGTAATAAAGTGACCACTCAAACTTCTTGTTTGTTTATTTATTTATTTATCAATCACCAGTGATGTACTGAGAGGTAAAATCACGTCCTTACTCCTACTTACTACCCCCCTGTTTATACAGCCAAAGATTGCATTAGCCCTGTTTTGACAGAGAATTACACTAAGCACCTGTGACAAGTTGCTTGTCTACTCTAATCCTTAAAATCTTTTCAGAGTTACTGCATTCCTTCCAGGATACAGACCTTCACTTTGCATTCCTCCTTCCTGAAATATAACTTTGATTTTGGTTATATTAAAACATGTTTTGTTTGACTTGGCCACATTTACTAGATTGTTCTGCATGACTGCTGTCCTTATTTACCTACTACTCCACCAATCTTTGTGTCATCTGCACATTTTATCAGCAATGATTTTACATTTACTTCCAGATCGTTGATGAAAATATTGAATAGCATCAGACTTAGGACTAATATTTGCTGGACAACTATTTTTAAGATCTGTCAGTTAACCAGTTCTTCATATGTTACACATGTGCTATATTTATAGTGTACAGTGATAACTTTTTAATTGAAAAATCATGCAGTATTAAGTCAAATATCTTACAAAAGTCTATATATTTTATTGAAGATACAGTTACCTTTATCAATCAAACTTGTAGTTTCATCAAAGAATAAAATCAGATTTGTTTGACAAGACCTAATTTCCATAAAACTATGTTGACTGGCATTACTTATATTAATATCCTTTAATTCTCTATTAATTGAAGGTCAGCTTAGCTTTTCCATTATTTTGTTTATGGGGGTGATGGCAAGATAACTGGCCTATAGTTATCTGAGATAACCCACTTACCCTTTTTGGATACTCACACAGAAAAAGAACTTTTCCAGATTTCTAAAAATATGCAAATGTATTAAAAATTAATAAATTTGTTAAAAATTAAAATCACCAAGCCAGAGATCTCATCGGCCAATTCTTCTGGAGTTTTGGGTGTAAATTATCCAAGCCTGCTCATTTAAAAATGTTTATTCCTAATAGATATTACTTAACATTCTCTTTATTCACTAAAGGACTTGGAAAGTACTTCATCATTTACATATGATATGAGTATATCATCCTGCGTCTTTCTAAATAAAGAAGATAAATATTTATTGAACATTCTGTCTTTTGTGTATCATTATAAAGAATTTTACTATTACCATCTAGTAAATGGGCTTATAACATTGCTAGGATTTGTTTTGTTCTTACTATGCTTAAACACCTTATTGTCCTTAGCCCTGACAGCCGGGGATAATTCTCTGATGCTTTTAGCTTCCCTTATCAGTTTTCAGCACACCATAACTTCCAATTGCAATCTATTTTCCCATTTTCCTCATTTGATGTTGCTTTTAGCCAAAGTTATCATCTTTCTTGATTTGTATTATTTTGTATAACTTGTATAATCTTTCTTGATTTCTTATGTTCATGTCTTGTTATTTATGAAATCTTTCTTTTTTTGTCCATTTAATAAACTCTTCTTAAAGAACTCCAAATTTTCATTCACAGTTTTCTGTATATTTTTTCCTTCCAATCAATTGTGTTCATGATTTTCCTCAGTTTTCAGAAATTAACCTTTTAAAGTGAGAGAGAGAGAGAGAGAGAGAGAGAGATTTGGAATGCTTCTTTGTCCACATTGAAAGTAATCAGGACATGATCTCTAGTACCAGGCAACCACCAATGTCCAATCCAGTGATTAGTTTATCTTTATTCATCTTAATTCATGCATACATCTTTATCCTAATCACTTCAGATTTTGCCAAAATACCCCCATAGACACACTACAAATGCAGAATTCGAAGTGTACAAAGCCTATATTTGAGGATTATATATTATATGGGTGTGAAATCATGGAAAAAATGCCAAAAACATCCAGATATGGTGAAATTAGTGACTCCAGTCTCAATAATCCTGATCCTACAAGTTGCAGCATGAGAGTAGACCTTTATACCAGTGTAGAAAACTGTGGAAATCAGTGGGGTTCTGCAAAGATCCAGGAGGAGTCTATCTGCATCTTGCAGAGTCAATTATATTATTTATTGTCTTTGACAATTGAAATGTGAGTATGTTTTGGACTGTGGGGAAATGGATTGATAATGGATTTGGGCTTCTAGTGGCATCACGAGGTTCTACTGATTAAACTTTATCTTTCCGACTATGTCTTTAATTAAGATTTAGAAAATAAATAAAACCTTACCAAGACCCTACACATCTAAAGCACAGGGAACCCAGAGAAGAACTATAATGCTTCCCTGTGTGTGTATGTGAGCTGTGGTTGCTATTCCATCCTATAACTAGCACTGCCAGACTAGAGAGAACTGAGTCCTTTGAGGTAGGGGAGAGAAAGAGGGATAAGACCACTAAAGAAAACCAGACCTTGTTAAATTTATGTACCATGTCTAAGTACTTTATTGGTTCTCATTCAAGCCCCATAGGATCATTTAACATTGACCCCTTTGTGTTAGAGGAGAGCACTACAAACTGTTGCTCTTGCTTGATGGTCTGGTGGCTGTACCAGCAAGGGACTCCCTCCCCGTGACCTTTGACTTCCCATAATCTGCATAGAGGAATGACAGGCATTCAGTAACAGGAACAGTCGTGAGCGGGGCTGCAGCCGGAGGAGGTGGACTTGCAAGCCAGGCTGTGAGCAGCAGAAGTTCCAGAAGTCTGAAAGTCAAACAGCCAGCCCCGGGAAAAGGTGAAATGAACCCTTGGAAATGCATGTGGCGGAGAATACATGACCGCAGGAGCAAGAGAGCCGCATGATTGTTGGACCCCGGCCCCTCTTAAAAGTTAAGAAATGGGCCAGACCTCAGTCTCCTCTCTGTCTGAGCAAGCCAGCGGTGAGTAGCACTGGGAAGCAGCGAGCGAGTCCTGCCGCCCGCCTCCCCGCAGCGGCTGTGCGGTGGGCGCTGTAATTGTTCTTTTCTCCGTTGAATGAAAAGTCAAATGGCAGCGAGTTAAACAAGCTGAGCGTGTCCGTGACCCACTAATTCCCTTAGATGGACGGGACAGCAGCGCTGCACCAAATTCTTTGCGGGGGAAAAATGTAAAATGCCTTTGGGGTTGCTGCAGAGTTTGTCTTAAAGGCACAATGCACTCTTTTCCTAAAAGGATGCCTTAATTTGCTATTTATTTGAATGCTCTTTTATTAATTTAATCTTGGTTAGATCTAGAACTAGCCCTTTTTTAAATAACAAAGTTAACTTGCTCATAATAGATATGTATGTAGCTCAGGGAATCACAAATTCCTTGCTGTTACTGTCTTTTTTTAAAATCAGAAACTGTTTGTCTACGTGTTTTTGTTGTTCTGCTTTGAAACAGATAGAAGAGACCAGTAAGCAATGGAGTTCTGCTTTCTATCAGTGCTTCTTAACTCCTACTCTAAATGTATTAGTTTTGGTTTCATGCATATATATTCCTTCTGCTTCTCCCCGCCCCTTCTGATTCCACTGAAAACAAACACTGTCTAACCATACCAAAAGTGTTTAATTCTGCACTGATGTATATTTTCTTTACTCATTCATTTGTAATTTTTAAAAAGACATCAAGAAGGCACAACTGACATGTAACCAAAGAGTATTCCTCTGAGAACACGAACAGGTTCTCTCTGAGTTGCAATGCACTGCTTCTTTCCTCTCTCCCTCGCCCCTGCATTTTTTTTATGTTTTAATTAAAAAAAGAAAGGAAGGAAGGGACCTCTGGCATTTATCCCAGCAGTATGGATAGAACCCACCCATCTGTTTGCTCTTGGCTCGCTTACATTTTATGTGTAAGCTGACTATTTAAAAGAAACATTAGTGGGATTTTTAAAAAAAAGCAGTTTTGTGTTTTTCTAAATTAACTTTTTGAAGATTAATATTATGTGTTTGATATTTTGAGGCAGAAGCATGTTGAAATAACCTGGTATGTTTTAGTTACTGAACAAAAGATCAGCTAACCCCCACAGTCATAAAAGGGAATGTGTAATCTAAATTAATACTAGCAAGGTTTGAAATTTCCAGTAAAAGCTTATGTGCTCAGACCTTTTTTTTTAAACACCTCTTTCTCTTGCCATAGTTTAAAACAGGCAATCAAGCAAACTGTGGTGAGGCTGGCCACTCTGTATTTTGCAGTTGTTTAAGAGGGTGTTTAGTATTACAGATATGGGAACCTTTTGCAAAACAAGAAACTGTACATCAAACTCATTCCCCTTTTTTACTGTCAGGTTTATTCATAGTGCTGTGAGGTATAGAGAATGTCTGTATGAAAACACAGAGTTTTCTGGAAAATTATATCGTGTTGCAGATGGTACAGTTTTCCGTTCCCCCCCATTCATGATCCTAGTAAAATTAGCTGTGTAAGAAAACTTTGATTATTCCTTCTCCTGACCCACTTTGTCATCTATGATGATACATTAGAGAAATTTGGTCATGTTTTTAAAGGTCTCACCCAACAGCAAACACATTAGAATTTTATTAAGGTACCTGTTGTTAGGAAACAAATGTAAGGAAACAGATGTCAGATAGTTTTTGTTAAACTTCCTTTACAAAAATGTGTTCAAAATGTTAAGTGTAAATGTGTTTTGGGTGTGGTTTGGGGACAGAGTTTGTATATCTTGAAATGTGTTAGTTGTGTTTATATTTTCCATGGTACACGCCCTTGAAGACTAATTGTACCGGTTTATAACTAATTTAAAAAAAAAACTCGGAATCCTCTTTTTATTGAAAACAGCACTGTCACTCAGGAGGAAAAAAAAAGAAGAAATGAAAACCAGCTGTAAAATGTACATTTTGATTGTGTTTTGTGACATTACAGATGTTACGATAATTATGAAAATTTTAACTGACAAGCATACTATCTTTATGATTCTGAATTTAGAAGTGGTCTTGTCTGAATACCCTTACAGTAAGAAATTGATGGAGCTTTCAGAGAGTTCAACAAAACTGCAGTAAGCTTCTGAAAATGTCTTGGAAGATTGTCTCAGAGAGACATATGTCAGTGTGTGGATCCTGTGGATTCTGTTTCTCTATCTAGTCTGTTTTACAGGTATGGCTTAAAAAGTCATAAGGTTTTACAGGTATGGTTTTAAAAGTCATAAGCGGGTGAATCCAGCTCCAATGAAGTCAGTGTAATGACTTCCTCTTGACTCCAGTGGAGCTAGGTTGTGCCCTCATAAATAGGCAGATAGGCAAAAAATCTTCATTCAGTTTGGCATGCCAGACAACTACAACTGTATAAACTGTTGACTGTTGCTAGAGATTAGAGAGTTAGGGGAACACTTTACTGTTTATACACAGGAGATGCAAATCTGTTTTAATACTAAGGAATCAACAGGGCATTCAGACCCTAAGCCACCCAAGCAAAAGCAGCTGTGAAAAGCATACATGTGCCTGCGGTTTCAACCACTTTCCTGTCCAAGTTAACTTTTAGGCTCCAATTGTGCAATATGATTTCCTAGTATGGACTATTGTGCCTATGTGGAGCTAAGAGTATAGTATCTGGCACTAGGGGGCTGCACTGCAGGATCAATACTTCAGATCTGGTCATGAAGCAGAAATTAGTTTGGTATAGAAAAAAATTAAAATGAAGTTTTAGGGAGTTCTGGCCCAGAAAATGGAAAGTGTCAGATGTAATGATTTATTTTAAAGCAAAGATTTTATTTTTAAAGGGGGTAGGGAGGAGGCCCTACAAAGTAAGTCTGCTTGGTATTTATCTGGATGTGTGTGTCAAAAGGCAAAGACCCCAATGAAGGAGGGTCCCAAATAACTTGTAAGTGTTTCCCATGAGTATCTTGCAAGATCAGGGCTAAACCTAAAACATCTTACAACAAATTGCCTTTTCTTGTCTGTGTACAAAATTTGCACTTACATCTGTCTCATTCATAACCATGTCTCCCAAACCTCCTTCATGCTACACAATGATGCTCCCTATAATTTATATTATCTAGACATAAAGAGAGACAGAGTAAACTATTTTGGACCTCAAACTTGCTACAAAAATAAAATGACTTGCTATGGACCGGATTAGAGGTGTTAGGAAGCGAGTAATTAGCTAATCGTGTAGTCGATAGAATGTCTATCGACTACACAATTAGTCAATAAAGTAGTTAAACCCCACCCCGTTGCAGCTCTGCATTTTAAATGTAGTATGAGGCGAGTTGCCTGCCCACCTGGCTCTTACTACATTTAAACTGCAGAGCTGCAGCAGGGGTAGCTCCTGGACCTTGCACAAGCTGGGACTGAGCCAGGCTTGCTTAATCACAGCTTGTGCCGGGTCCAGCAGCCATTGTCCATGGGCTGCTGCTGGAGCAGCCTCTGTTTGTGGCCAGCCCCAGCTGCCACAGACAGGAAATGTGGAGCTGCCTCTGCCTGCAGCGAGCCTAGGCCTGCCGCAGACAGAGTGCTTCGCAGCAGCCTCTCCTAGCTCCCTCCTCCCCCACTGCTGCCTCTGGGGGAGGCAGCAGTGTGTGGGGGAGGAGGCAGCACTGAAGAAGCTGGTTCCCCCCAGCACCGGCTACTGTTTGCCCCTCACTTGCTGCCTCTGATACAGAGAGGCAGCAAGGGGAGAGAATGTGAGTAGTCGACTATTCACATATATCCCTAACCCAGATTCAGCAAAGCACTTAACATAGCCCTTACTGGGCCTTATCCACATGTTTATAGTGAAGCACTCTTTTATTTATTTATTTTTTCTTGAACCACTCAGTATTTTCTCTTTGCATAAATGTATCTTCCCTCCTGTAATTTTAGTGTCTTTCCCCTCTGGTTAGCTTATTTTTTATACTTTCTCCTCATTAAGGAGCTATTATGATCTCATTCATTGTGTTGACACACATTGTCTTCACTGGTGTTAATACAGGTTTGCCCTGGTGTAAAAGAAAGGAGGATCAGGTCCTAAATCTGTTCATTTCTCTAACCCAGAAGCTGTTCAACTACTGGCGGTGGTCAGTGGAGTAGTTGCTGGCTGGTCACATGGAGCTGGCTTCTCCACCTTCGCTCCAGCTACTCAAACATATTTCAAAGGTTTTTGTAAAGTTCTCTTTCCTTATGAGCCTTTGCTCTAGCTGCATCGAGGATGCTCTATAAATGTAAATGGTGGCAGAAGTGAGCAGTGCAGTTGTGAAAGGCAAGGGAGGTGGTGGATCCAGTAGACAATCTCTTTAATGAAACATGGGCCACACTGTAAAACAGTTTGAGAACATCCTGCCCCATTTCCTCTTCCTTCCTCCTCTCTGATCTTTTCCAGGCCTAACAGGACTGGCCAGATCAGTTCTCTATTCCCATTCACTGACTGGTGTTCAGGGACTTAGCTTTACACTCAAGAGTTGATCAGTGCAAGAACTATCACTTCCACTTTTGGCCCAGCAGCAGATCAGTGGCTTTCAAGAGGGAGCAGAGTTGCTGAGTGCTGATAGGAAGCGGCTCTTGTAAGTAGTTCTTGTACTTGCTTGATACCAGCCACTTAGTACCATGACACTGGAGACTTCTCAAATGCAAGCATGGTACTGGGAAGGTAGCACTCATAAGAACATAAGAACTGCCATACTGGGTCAGACCAAAGATCCAGCTAGCCCAGTATCCTGTTTGCTGACAGTGGCCAATACCAGATGCCCTAGAGGGAGGGAACACAACAGGTAATCCTCACATGATCCCTCTCCTGTCACCCATTTCCAGACAAACAGAGGCTAGGGACACCATTCCTACCCATCCTGGCTAAGAGCCATTGATGGACCTAACCTCCATGAATCTATCTCGCTCTTTTTTGAATCCTGTTAAAGTCCTAGCCTTCACCACATCCTCTGGCAAGGAGTTCCAGAGGTTGATTGTGCACTGAGTGAAGAAAAACTTCCTTTTGTTTGTTTTAAACCTGCTGCCTATTAATTTCATTTGGTGACCCTTAGTTCTTATATTGTGGGAATAAGTAAAATAACTTTTCCTTATTCACTTTTTCCACACCAGTCATGATTTTATAGATGTCTGTCATACCCCTCCCCCTCTTAGTCTCCTGTTTTCTAAGCTGAAAAGTCCAAGTCTTTTTTAATCTCTCTTCATATGGGACCCGTTCCAAACCTCTAATCATTTTTGTTACCCTTTTCTTAACCTTTTTCAATGCCAATATATCTTTTTAGAGATGAGGCAACCACATCTGTATGCAGTATTCAAGATGTGGGCGTACAATGGTTTTATATAAAAGCGTTAAGATATTTTTTGTCTTATTCTCTATCCCTTTTTTAATGAATCCTAACATTCTATATGCTTTTGGATTGCCACTGTACACTGAGTGGATGTTTTCAGAGAACTATCCAGAATGACTCCAAGATCTCTCTCTTGAGTAGTTGTAGCTAAATTAGCCCCCTCATATTGTATGTACTCAAAAGTCCTTATCCATGGAGTTGAAAAGTTACAGCCCATAGGATCCTGCTATTTGTTGAGCTTGGCATTCAGCGCAGGCACTATCATAGGTTAAAAGTTAACTTGTTTCTCAGCCTGCTTATTTTTATCTCTCTTGGGGTTAGGGGCTTCCTGTTAGTTGACACAGCAATCACATCTTTTCCTATGGCTGGCCAGAGAGCTTGTATCTTGTTTTGACCAGGCAGACATGTCACCCACAATTTTTTTTCAGAATGGAATTGAAAAAATTATCTCAATTTCTGCAAAGGAACAAAGCAAGGTATCCATAAGCAAATCAATTAGATATCTCATTGAGCATCTCTTATGCAATTTTATAACAATAATCATTGATGTGAGCTGGAGAAAAGGAAAAAAATGTGAATTTCTTTGTACATATCCTACTTTAACCCTTCCCCTTAATTATATTCAGAATTTCAAAAATGGCAAGAATTTTGATCAGCTCTGATAGTACTACTACCACCTTCTCTCTGAGGAGCTCATTTATCGACATTAACTAAAGTAATTTCACAGTATCCCTGGGAGGTGCCACAATTCACTATTATCCCCAAGTGAGAGTTAAGGGAATTTCATGTGGGGATAATAAACTAGAGGGATCAGACTATAAATGACATGCCCAAGATCATACAGGATGTCATTGGTAGAGCTGTAAATAATACCCAGTTTTGCTGGCTCTGACTTGTGCCTTAATGGTTATATGCCTCTAATGAGTTTTTATTTTAACGCTTTCTTTCAAATTCTAAACATGTCCATAGTGCAGTGAGCTGGACAGATGAATGTAACATCTCTGTAAAAACTTCAAATAACAATGTAACAGGGTGTCAGCAGCTTGGAGGCCAGCCAGCTCTGTTACATGACATTGCCCCTTTCAGGAATGGGGATTTAAGGGTGCAGAAGGGAAGCTGAGGAATGTGCCCAGGTGGTAATGCCCAACCCCCGAACAGGATAATAATTAGCTGTTAGCTAAATCTGGGAAAGAGAGAAGATAACCAGCTTGGGTAAGAGAATGCCTTCTTGCATTCAAGCACTGCCCTGTCCCCCAAGAAGGAGCCCTGAACCAAAGGGGGGAGAAAAAAGTACCTGTGAAGCAGGGCTGGAACCTGGCTACTCCTGTGCCAGGAAAGCTGGCTTTAACCATGTCATTGCTCCCGGAAGCAGGGATGCGGAAGTGCTTCACCAGGAAAAAACAATACACGGCTCGAGGATGGAATCCCTTTTGCTAGGGAAATGTTTTGGGCTCTAAGGGGCCAAGGAAAACTGTATAATTACTATATAGTTGAGAGAGTTTGTGCATCTATCTGTCTGTCCGTCCATCCATTTTTAAATCTGTTTGTTCAAGAACTCGTCTTGAGAGCTAGATCCAACAAATTGGGCATGCAGCTTCCTCTTATCATAACTTAAAGCAAGGTCAAGTTTTTGTTGTGCCCGGAATGGGATGTGCATGGAATCCAATTGTTTCTCATCAAACGAAAAGGGAGGCCTGTGATAGCAGGGACAATTATACTCCAGAATGACTACATGGGGCAGTAAGCAAAGGGGACGGACAGTTATATTCAAGATTGACCACAGAGGAGCAGCAAGCAAGTGTGCCCCCCTGACAGCCCCGAGCCAGCCATGGGGAGCAGCAAGGCCATCCTGGGCCATCCCCAGAGAGCAATACTGCTGGTGAGCTGGCCAGCGCCATCCCTACTGCCCCAGGCTGGCTCTGGGGACCAGCTCCAGTCTGTCCCTAGCCTCTACCTTGAGACCCTACGCAGCCCTAACTCCTGAACCTCTTGCTCCACACCTCCCAAATTTCTGCCCTGACTCCTGAGCCCCCGCATTCCCTGTCCTGACTCCTGTATCCTCTCCCCCTGCCCTGAGCCCCTTACACCCTGCCCTGACTCCAGCACCCCCCACCCTCCTGCCCTGAGCTCCCCCATATCTCCAAGCCCCTGCCTTGATTCCCGCACCCCCCACACTCCTAGCCCCATGCCCTGAAGGACACAAACACCAGGTAAATCTTCTAGTTTACAAATTGGACCCCAGGAAGGGGGAATATTATGTTAAATAATTTGGTCTGGGAACAAGTTACTATGAAAGATGAAAGAGGGAATAAAGGGTGGTATGCCCACAGTGGCACGGGGGGGGGCATGCTCCAGGATGATGCCCTGCCACAAACAACTAGGAACTAATGTACAAAAAATCAGATGTACCCAAATCACTCCGCCAAACTGAGATGCTTCCATTGCTACCCTCTGCTCCCACTTTCTAAAAAGTGAGATAAAGAGAGCCTGACAAAATAAACAACCTTTGCAGTGTGAACTGAAACTCACCTAATTCCGGCTTTTGTAAACCAACTGGGGAAGTAGTGCTAAGGAGCTCTCACTGAAAATGTCCTGCATGCAAACCTCCTCACAGTAATTGTGGGGACCCTTAGGCCAAGCACCTCACCTGAGCTCAACTGCTACTTTTTTGTTTATATGGATTAAGAATTGGTCTCTGAGGGTGTTTCTAGACTACATGGCTCCGTCGACAGAGCCATGTAAAGTAGTTTACTCGACATAGTCAATGAAGCGGGGATTTAAATAATCCTCGCTTCATTAAAATAAAATGGCTGCTGTGCCAACAATCAGCTGATCCGCATAGCGGCAGTTCAGACGGATCGGTCGACAAGGAAGTTTTTGTCGACGCTCCTGTAAACCGAGGCTTACAGGAGCGGTCGACAAAGGCTTCCCTTGCCGACCGATCCGCGTCTAGACTGCCGCGCTGTGCCGGGTCAGCTGATTGTCGGCACAGCACGGCGGCCATTTTTATTTTAATGAAGCGGGGATTATTTAAATCCCCGCTTCATTGACTATGTCGAGTAAACTACTTTACATGGCTCCGTCGACGGAGCCATGTAGTCTAGACACACCCTGACACAACTGAAATAATCCATTTAAGGGTTTATAGGTTAAATCCAGTTAACTTAACCCAGAAACAAACTGGTTGCCCATATAGATGAGAGTGTTGGTGTAATTCAACATGCTTTTTTGCAAGGACAAAACCCTTTAAAAGCGGCTCTTGCATATTGTATTCTGATTCTCCATCTGCTCAGAGTTTGCACTTAGACATTGATAAACAATGCAAGGGATTTCTCAATGATTTCACAGTCTCAGGCAATAATGTTTTTCTGAGAAGTTCAGAGGTTTGTTCTGTACTTTGTTTTTTGTCATTTGTATTTTTTATTGGATACACAATTTATCATCCACAATCCTGTGGCTTTTAAGGAGGAGAGAGGGCGTATTTGTGTTTGAAAAGTCTTGATAAAGAGACAGAAAAACTGTTCTCAAACTTGATAAACACATTGGAATCTTATTCGCCATTATACAAAGGATCCTTATTGGACATTTTCTGGAGTTCTGAGAAAGACGGTCTAGAGGTAAACTACATATGCAATATACTCAGTGTAAACTGTAATTCTGACAGTCAAGTTTATTCTGGTAAGAATGTATCATTCCCAGGCAGGTCAGTAATTAGGCTTGCAATACATTTATTAGTTATTTTTATTCAGTGGGGATTGAAAGTTGGAGTCAGAAGATCTAAGTTCTGTTCTGTCACTTTTGCCAGTCACTTACCTTTGTGGCTTTGGGCAAGTCAATGAACCTTTCCGTGCTTCAGTTTCCCCACTTGAAAGATAGTCATGCTTGCCAATCTTTTCAAATTTCTTGGAGAACTATAGGTGAAAAGTACACTTCAACCTCCGAACTTCGGATGTCCATTATCCGGGAACACCACTGATATGGAGGAAGAAGCGGCTCTGTGTGGAGGGAAGTAAGCGACTAGTCAATAAGCCTAAGCTTATCAGGTAGTTGAGTTACTACTTCTGTATCACGGGAAGGGGGGCAGCAGGAGCTGGTGCTGGGGGGAGCCAGCTTAAAAGACGGTTCCCCCCAGCACCGTCTCCGCAGAGGAGGCAGAGGCGCAGTGGGGGAAATAGCGAGAGGGGGACTGAAGCAGTCCCTGCTTGTATCAGGTCCCAAGCTGCTGCTGCTCTGCCTTTTAAATGTAGTAAGAGCCCAGAATCTGTGTCAGGTATAGTTGAGAATTTTCCCCGTAATACTTTATTTTGCACTATTCTGGTACTGCAGCCCATTGAGCACAGACATACATTCTGGAAATGTTCCGTAGATATTTTATTCAGCGTTTTTGAGTCTCTTCTAGTTGTGTGTATGCATTTGTGTGTGTGTCTGTGTGGATTTGTATTTTGTTTTGACTTCGGCATTTGTGAGTACATTTAATGCTCATGAAAGGAAAGGACTCAGTGTTGATTTTGAGCCAAAGAAATCACAAGCAAGCACATACTAGGTTTCCCCCATTAACTTTGTCAGTATGCTCTGAGCCCCAGCCTCAACAAGCTTAGAGTTCCACTCTGTTGTGATGGATTTTGTGGAGTGGACAAACAGGAACAAGAATGTAATCACAAAGTTCATTTTCCTTTGCCAGCTAAGTTAGGTTAAAATTTCAAGTCTTCAGAAGTGCAAGTCACTACTTCCCTTCAGTTTTGAACCTTGTTGGCATGCACATCTGATTCTTAACCTGAAAGAAAGATGCTGTCTGCCTTGCTGTTTAAGAAAAACTGCACTTCTGAAACATTTTTTTTCATTCAACTCTTTCTTTTCCACCATAAATAAACCTGATTGGACTTCAAGTACAGTAAACAACTTTTTTTTTTTTTTCATTCTTATGTTCAGAGTCACAAAAGAGGTACAGCATAAGGGTACATCTAGACTACAGGCTTTTTGTCGACAGAGGCTTTGTCGACAGATACTGTCAACAAAGCCTCTGTCGACAAAGAGCGTCTAGACTACAGCCAGTTCTGTCGACAAAGCAAGCCGCTTTTTCGACAGAGAGTCTAGACACTCTCTTTTGAAAAAGCACAGTGTGGATGCAATAGCGCCTTTTGTTGACAGAACTCTGTCAACAAAAGGCGTTATTCCTCGTAGAATGAGGTTTACCGCCGTCGACAAAACTGCCATGTTCTGTCGACTTACTGTCGACAGAACTCGGTGGTAGTGTAGACGCAGGTATAGTTTTGTCGACAAAAGCCCACTTTTGTCGACAAAACCCTGTAGTCTAGACACACCCTAAGAGTACAACCAGGAAGGCTAATAGTTTTGTTGAAAATATGAGCAATAGCCTCTATTCTGATGTGAGCCAAGTTTTAAAGAACATAAAATCCTACCAATCCTATCTTTATTTTTCCTCCACAGGAACAAACACAATGGAAAATTTAGGATTGTGCCCTCATAATATGGAGGCTTTGGGTACCCAATGGAGCCTGGGTTGGCATAGCTGTGCTGGCACAGTCCCTGAGTCTGGCCTAAGTGTACACTAACAGAAGGAATGTTTTTGTCAGTGTGGAAACACCAGCTCTGCAGATGATATGGCCTATATTGGCAGAAACAACTCTGTCAGCATAGCTGTGTCCTCACTGGGCATTTTGTTGGCATAGCTATGTCAGTCAGAAGGGTGCTTTCTTCACATCTCAAGCAGACAACGCTATTCTAGGGTAAATTTTAAGTGTAGACCAACTAGGGATGTAAGCAACTAGTCAACTATCCAATAAGCATAGGGGTGTGCCGGGTGTGGCCAGGCACACCCTAATGTCTGGGGCCAGCCAGCAGCTGCTGGAGGAAGAGGGGGATTTGTGACGGAGCGCCACAGCCACTCACTTTAAATTCCCCGCAGCCATCTACTGGGCATCATGGGGCAGAGAGAGCGCATGCGTGGCGTCCTCAAACGCCGCGCAACAGGTGAGAGGGGAAACGCCGGGAACTTTAAAACACAGCGGCCCAGCTCCAAAAGCAGCTGGGGCCCGACTACAGACGGCGGCCCGAGCCATTTTTGCGGCCTGGGCCCCGCCTTAAGCACCGTGCGGCGCCCCCACGCGTCCTCGCAGCACCCGGCCCTGCAGCAGCGCGCGGCGCCCAGGGGGTGCCCATCCCCTGCCCTGCAGCTTGGGCTGGCTCTGACTCCAGCCCTGCAAGCTGTAAGGCAGAAGCTGAAGGTAAGGGGGAATAAGAGGAAGGGGTGGGAGAGGAAGGGGCTTTTGCGGTGGGGGAGGGTGGAGGAGGAAGAAAGAGGAAGAGGTGGAAGGGGCTTGTATGGAGGGGGAGGGAAGAGGGGGAAGAAAGGGGAAGGCACCAAAGGGACAGGGTAGAGGAAACACAAATGCTAGGGGGGAAGTGGAGACAATGAGGAAAAGGGCAGGAGGAGGTGTCAGTGGGAGGGGGACAGGGTGATGCTGGAAGAGGAGAGGGTAAGGGCATTGGGGATTGGAGGGGGAGGTGCTGGGAGAAGGCTTGACAGAAGGGGTAGGCATGAGGAAGGTGAGGTTGGAGCAAGTCATGTGTGAGGGCACAGGGGCATGAGGAGAATGGGGGCAGAGGGTGGTGAGGGGATGGGCATCAGGGAAAAAAGGGCAAAGGGGGCAGGGGCAATGAGGGAAGGGGGAGGCACCAGGAAGGTGCAGGGTAAGGGAAGGTGCAGGTGCCAGGGGATTCTGGGGTGAAGCAGAAGGGCAGACACCTGCAGGAGGGACCAGCACCAGAGGAGAGGCGAGGAGGTGTTAGATGAGGGGATGAGGAGGGGTAGCTCACATGATCAGAGTGGGGCTACTGGAGGAGTGGGCACAGGGGGAAGAGAAGGGCTGGTGGAGGGGGGTAGGTCTCAGGAAGGCTGAGGGCAGTGAGAAGGGCAGAAGTCAGGACAGCAGAGGAGGGTGAGGGGTTGGGGGGCAGCAGGCACCAGGGGAGTTGATGGAGCAAGGGGAGGAGACATGGCAGCGGAGTGGAAAGGTAGATATTTATTAATAACTTGGGTGCCACAATGGCACATCCAAACAAGCCACATGAATTCAGTACTGGTGCACAACACAATTCATTCTGCTCATGGGAGGAAACTCTTAGGCTACGTCTACATTGGCAAGATTTTGCGCAAATACTTTTAACGCAAGAGTTTTTGCGTTAAAGTATTTGCGCAAGAGAGTGTCTACCGTGGCATGTGCTTTTGCGCAAAAGCATCCATGCCAGTGTAGACGCTCTCTTGCGCAAGAAAGCTCCGATGGCCATTTTAGCCATTGGGCTTTCTTGCGCAAGAAATTCATGTTGCCTGTCTACGCTGGCCTCTTGCGCAAGAACAGTTGCGCAAGAGGGCTTATTCCTGAGCGGGAGCATCATAGTTCTTGCGCAAGAAGCACTGATTTCACACCTTAGAACATCAGTGTTCTTGCGCAAGAACTCCCCGCCAGTGTAGACAGGCAGCATGTTTTTGCGCAAAAGCAAGCACTTTTGCGCAAAATCATGCCAATGTAGACACAGCCTTAGAGGGAACACTTCCCCCCCCCCAGCCTCTCCACCCCCGCATTAATGTCACACACATTGGGTTAATGCAATTGCAGGATAGTTGCATGAGAGGGGTTGGGGGGGGACAAACTAATCCCTATTGGTAGGAGGATGGTGGGAAAAGTCCTTGGGGAAGGGGGGTCACATAACACTTTTTACTTTTGGTCATGTGCCCATCTTGCCCAGAGAGGGTTACCTCCAGAGGTGTGGCTAAAGGGGGCCAGGGGCGTAGTTAACAGGGGTCAGGGGTGTGGCTAATGGGGGGTCAAAGTACATTTTTAAAAAATTCTTTGGGTGCACACCCTAATGAAATGTGCTGCGCACACCTATGCCAATAAGCAAATGCCCTCACCACCCTCTGCCCCCATTCCCCTCATGCCCCTGTGCCCTCACACATGACTGGTCCCTCAACTAGTCACTCCCCCTTGCTGCCTAGAGGCAGCAAGGGGGGGAATAGGAGGCCGGTGCTGAGGGGAGCCGGCTTGAAAGCCAGTTCCTCCCAGCACCATGTCTGCGGGGGGCAGGAGGATAGTGGGGATCAGGTGCAAGCCGAGAATCAGCTGATTCCTGGCTTGTGCCTGTCCCAGACACTGCGCCTCTGCTTTTTAAATGTATTAAGAGCCTGTTGGCTTGCAATACATTTAAAAATCAGAAGTGCAGCAGGGGGACCCAGTGCGAGCCGGGACAACTGATACCTGGCTCAAGCCAGGTCCCCCCACTGCGCTCCAGCCTTTTTACATTTAAGGCTGGTGCACAGTAGGGGGAACCCAGCGTGAGCCGGGAATCTGCTGTCCCGGCTCGTGCTGGGTTCCCCTGCTGCGCTTCAGCCTTTTAAATGTATTAAGAAGAAGCTCTTACTACATTTAAAAGCCAGAGCCACAGTGGAGTTAGCTCCCGGGGCCGGGAGTGAACCCTGCTGCAGCTCTCCTGCTTATCAACTAATTGACTAGTCAATGGGAAAATCCATCGACTAGTCAATTAGTTGATTAAACTAAATTACCATCCCTAAGACCAACCTTGAGAATAGGAATGCTATCCTTTTCTGTCTTTTGCACTGAAACCTTAATTATGGATAGGGTCCTACCAAATTCACAATCCATTTTGTTAAATTTTACAGTCATAGGATTTTAATATTCAAAAATGTCATTATTTCATCTATTGAAATCTGAAACTTCAGTGTTGTCCTGACCCAAAAAGGAATTGTGGGACGGGGGAAGGGATCGCAAAGTTAATATAGGGGGAGTTGTGGTACTGCTACCCTTATTTCTGCACTACTGTTGGTGGCAGTGCTGTCTTCAGAGGTGGATAGCTGGAGAGCAGCAGCAGCTATTGCCTGGGAGCCCAACTCTGAAGATATAGCTGCAGCTGCTGCCTATAGAGCTGGGTCTTCTTGTCAGCAGCCACCACTCTTTGACCACCCAGCTCTGAAGGCAACAATACTGACGAAGGGTGGCATGATATAGGATTGACATTCTTATTTCTGTACTGCTGCCTGCAAAACTGGGCCCTCAGCCAGCGGCTGCCAGTCTCTGGCTGCCCAGCTCAGATGGCAACATCGCAGAAGTAAGAGTGGTGTGGTGTGATATTGCCATCCTTACTTCTGTGCTTCTGCTGGCTGAGCTCTGCCTTTAAAGCTGGGCGCCCAGTCAATAGCTGCTGCTCTTTGGCCACCCAGCTCTGAAGGCAGCACAGAAGTAAGGGTGGCAATACTGTACCTTCTCCCCTAAAATAACCATGTGGCTCCCCTGTAACTAGAGCCCTGCATGGATAGAAAATTGGTATTCACATCTACATCTCCATCTGTAAAAATGTTCCATGGATACAAAGTTTGTACCCGCATCTGTATCCACAAAGATGCAATGCCATTTATCTGCAACCACATCCACGTCCACGGATGCGGATACCTGCAGATATAAAGCAGATATCCGTTGTTTTGCAGGGCTCTCCCTGTACCTTCCTTTTGGATCAAGTCCCCCAATTTAAGAAATACTTGTCTCCTGCTGTGAAATCTGTACAGCAGGGGTGGGGAACCTCAGGCCCAGGGGCCGGATGCAGCCTCTGGCTTGCCTGGATCCGGCCCCCAAGGCTCAGAGCCTCCCCAGCATTGGGAAGCCTGTGCTGGTGCTCCTTCCCCCGTGCTACTCCATTAAAGGGCTGGAGTACACAAAATCTACTAGGCCGGGGCCCCCTAGACTCTGGTGGGCAAGGGGAATGTGGAGAGAGTCTTTCTCCTCAGTTGAGGGCCACGTCAGTGAGGGGGGTTGTTTTTCCTTCTCACTTGTGTGCGGCCCCCAACTGATTTTTTTGTGTGTCGTCGGCCCCTGACCCAAAAAATGTTCCCCACCCATGCTGTCCAGTGTAGGGTAAAACACACAAAAGATCAGATTTCATGGAGGGAGATCAGATTTCACAGTCTGTGACATATTTTTATGACTGAATTTGGTAGGGTCTAATTATGGAGGCATGTATATCTAAAAACTAGGGAGATGACTGTTCTCAATTTTTACTGCATTTTAGCTTACATGTAGATCTTTGTCTGAACAGGTTTGTTTGAGGTTTGAACCCTTGATGTTCATTTCTTTATCAATATTGAGTTATATGGGCCTAAATTTAAAAAAAAGTGCTGCAATTTTGGGTACACATCTTTAATTGATTTGATTTTCTGAGCAGCCATAATTCCAGTGGTGATCAGTGGGAGCTGCAGCTCAGACCTGCTGAAAGAGCAGTACCTTTGTGTGTCACATTGGGAAGCCAAAATTAAATAGCCATTTTGAAAATTGGGTCTTGGCACCCAAAGCTTTTGCCACCAATAGGGACTAAAATGTGAACAACTGGACAGGGAACCTGTGCAAAAAGGGGAAACAGAAATATTGCTGGGAGAGACTGCAGTTACATGCCATGCTCTCCCTGAACAAAACACTGCCCAAAATGCCAGAGCAGTTAATGTTGATTGGCTCCAAATGAATTCTTCTGCTGCAGCAGCAACTCACTACAGATGAGATTGCTGTGTTAAACTACAGTGGAAAGTAGGTTTTCTCTTTCTGCTGTGTGTGCTATGGAGGGTTAACCATTCCGCAGGAATGGCCCATGTGTTTATGACAAATGTCGGCTTAATGCCCTGTAAATCTCAATCCTAAGATTCCTACTTCCTTTCTCCTTGTGAGCAGCACTTAGGATGAAAATAATCCTTTCCATTTTGCTATGCAATTACTCTATTCCGTATGTTCATTTTATGTTAGAAAAAATAGTTTTAATTATTTCAGCCCTGTCGGGCATGTGTTTCCTACCACTGCCTTCAACTATAGGTATCTTGAATCTGATAAATTCATAGCCATGATATTTGGTAATCTCTAAAAACTAATAAGATGTTCTCAGCTTTGATCAGCAGCTTCTCATTTATTACAGTTAGAGAAAAGACCATCTAGTAAATTCAGTACTGGCAAGGCTGAAAAATAAGAGGAGCTGTCTGGTTTTATGTAGAACTGCATTATCAAATGACCTTCCAGACCTTTCTATCAAACCAGTACCTCTAGGAATTCTGAACTTTGCCCCCATTCTCCTCTTTTCAGTATGTAACGATAGATGATTCTGCTCCATAGCCCATTTCTTTCTCTAGTCACCAGTAATTCCACTCATTCTCCTTCCTTTTTAGACATAGTTGTGTAACTTTCATATTGCTAAATAAGCATTAATAGAGACTAGGGATGTTAAATATCAACTAATCGACTAATTGAATAGTTGATGCATTTTGCATCGACTATTCGATTAGTAGATAGGGGGTGCCTCCACCTTTGAAGTGTAGCAACAGCCCTAGGGCTGTACACTTCAAAGGCAAAAGCACTGCGTGGAGCCCGGGTCAGCTGCAGACTCCCCTGCTGACCCTAGGCTCCGTGCATGCTGCTGCTTTGAAATGCCGCATGCAGCCTGGGGACACCACAGCTGGCCCCAGGCTGCACGTGGCATTTCAAAGCGGCAGCGCCATGTGGAGCCTGGCATCTGACCTCAGGCTCCAAGTGATGCTGCTGCTTTGAAGTACCCCTTTGCTGTCTCTTTCTGATAGAGGCAGCAAAGGGGGGGAAGTGACTAGTTGACTAGCATGTCGACTAGTCCTTTACATCCCTAATAGAGACCAAGTAATAATACCTAACTTTTACATAACACTTTTTATCACTATATCTGAAAGCACTTTGCAAACCCAGTATCCTTATCTCCATTTTATAGCTGGGGAAACTGAGTCACTGAGAGGTGAAGTGAGTTGCCCAAGGTCACCCAGCAGGCCAGTGGCAGAGCCAGGAATAGCTCTCAGGTCACCTGAGTCCTGGTCCTGTGTTCTGTAGTCTACAATGTCTCAATTGGCCTGTGTCTAGTCCTGTCTATCTCTTTAGAATAACCATCACCCTCAGTCATAATCCAGCATCTAAAAAACATATCTCTGATCTTTAGGATCTCCCTGGAGAGCTAATAAAATAGGATTATTTGGGACATAGTTGGGGACTAAGTCCCAAAGCTGATGGGTACTCCAAGAGAATAACTTGCTAGCTGCCTGCATTCTCTTGTACAAATGGGGCTCTGGATCATGTGCGCTTGCTGACTGCAACTGTGGTAATATGGCGTGAGGAAAGAAATAGATTTTCATATGAGTAGATCTCCAGCGATTTAGAGAGAGAAATTTAAAAAAATAAGAGAACCTGGAATAGGAGAGTGAGAAAAACCTGATAAAAACAAACCATTTCCCCAAACCAAATACATACTGGACTCTAGTATATTTCTTCCTGGGGAAAAAATGAAAACATAAACAAAAAAACATTCACAGGTTTTTCATAGCCCTACTCTGAAAGCCCTGAGTCCTTCAGACAAGTATTTGTTGTCACATCTACTGCAGGGTAATTCAGCTGAGTCCAGGCAATATATGTGTTCTTCTCTTACCAGTATCCTAAGTCTACAATTATGCTCAGGCTTTGGAAGGTGATAAATAACAAGGGCAATGAACGAATACCAATGCTGCATCATGAAAATGGCCTGCAGGTGTTTCCTCACCTCCTCTACTCAACCTCTGACCAGAATCACAAAGAGCAGTCCTGTTGCACATTAGAGACTAACAAGTGTGTTAGGTCATGAGGTAATAAATTTGTTAGTTTCTAAGGGTACATCTACACAGCCACATTATTTCAAAATAACTAGCGTTATTTCGAAATAATTTAGTCTGCCTCTACACAGCCGGCAGTTATTTCAAAGTAATGTTGAAATACTGTCAAGCTGGAGGACTTCTTACTCCGACTCCTATAACCCTCATTGTACAAGGAGTAAGGGAGGTCAGAGGAAGAGTGCTCTATTTCGAAATAAGTGCGGTGTAGATACTCCCAATTTTGAAATAAGCTATTTTGAAATAAGCTAGGTAATTGACATAGCTCAGTTTGTGTAGCTTATTTTGAGTTAAGCCCTGCTATGTAGACGCACCCTAAGAGTGCATCTACACTGTACTGTAGCTTGAAATAAGATGGAATGAGGTTTACAGGGATGTCGGAATAGCGAGCCCGTTTATATTTTGAAATAATGGGTTGCGAAGACGTGGGATAGCTATTTTGGGATACTCCGGTATCCCATAGCGTTGCAGTGTAGACGTAGCATAAGGTGCCACAGGACTGCTCATTGATGTTACAGTTTGGCTATGCCTACACTACAAGTTTTTGCCGGACGAGGAAATGCAAATGAAGCGCTGGTTAGCATTTTGTCACGCTTCATTTGCATAATCTAGTCCGAGTTGTTTTTGCGCAAAAACAAGCAGTGTGGCCGTGGCCGTTTTGCACAAAAAAACCCTTTTTGCACAAGACCCTTGGAGAGGTATAAGGATCTTGCACAAAAAGGGGTTTTTGCACAAAACAGACACGGCCATACTGCTTGTTTTTGTGCAAAAATGGCTTGGAATAGACTATGCAAATGAAGCATGAGAAAATGCTAATCAGCGCTTCATTTGCATTGCTTCTTCCGGCAAAAACTCGTAGTGTAGACATAGCCTTACAGACTAACACAGCTACACCTCTCAGAATCACAACCAGCAGCAATGGTCCTTTGTGTTGTCTGCAACAGTTCAACCTTCCCGTTCACAATCAAGCCATACAACGCTTTAGAAGTCTCACTCTTAATCCATACTTTGCAGCCCCCTATCACATGGAAACTGTTTACCTAGGACACTTAACTATATTTTGCTTGTTTGTCTGAGACTTGAATGACTTACTGGCCTTATGCAAGCTCTGTGCATAGGAATGAATTCCACCCAATGAACATACCTTTCAATCCATAGGCCATTTGGGAACAAGAAAGTCAAAGATGACAGACTGATCACTTGTAAGTGTTTTCTTTGCTTAGAACAGCTGCGATAGGCAATTGCTAGTGTTGGAGGATTTGAAAGAAACAGGCATTTAGACATCCCAGTCATGGGCTGGCAGGACATAGTGGCAAGCTGCATAAGGAATAAAGTGAGAAAATCGTGCAAAAATATGGTGAGGATCTGTGTATGTTGTATTGGTTCAGGACTGGTTAGTTTTCTATTATTTGACAAGCCAAGCAGCTCTTTATGGTTAGATAAAGCTGTTTGTGAGCAACAGCCTTATGATACTATTAATTGTTTCATCGAAAGAGAGGGTAAAATGTACTTTGTGGTGGGCAGTATTGGTTGGGCACAAAAATAAGCTGGTGTAATTTGTGAAAACATTAATTGTTAATAAAGATTTTAATACTTAAATTTAAGTGAGGAATGGAAAAGGATTTAATGTCTATCATAACAGGAATTAAAGTATTTTATATGGTTTAAGCAGGACTTGTTTTATTCTTTTAGTGGTAAAAACGGTATCTGAATTCTGTGTGTGTATATTGTTGTTTTTTAGTTTTGTTTTTAGTAGCATGTAGCAGTAGCAAACCATCTCTCTTGTAGGATGTATGGGATCTAAAGTTTTTGCAGGTGGGCGTGGGATAAAAATGCAAGAAACAATGTGAGACTAGGGGGAGCAGATATTGCAAGGCGATATGAGAGTGAGATTTAAAAAAAAATAGTCCTGCACATGGCTCTAATGTAAACAGCAAACTTGGTTTTGTTTCCCCCTGATCTGATTGTTCATATCCATAAAGAGGTGAAGTGGCAAAGTGTTACTGAGTGGAATGGAGGGTATGGTACAGCTGTCCTAACACTTAAAACTGTGCTGAGAAAGCAAACTGTCCCCATCAAAGAACATCAGTTGTAGTGATGCTGAAAAATATTCACTGTGGCCAGTTGGCCAGATGTTAGCAGGAAAACTTATTGTGCAGAGGAAATCTCCCTATTTTGTATATTATTAAATCATTTTTGTGTTTTCTGTATCCGAATGCTCTTGTGTTTAGGTTCCACGGTGATGCCTAATCATGATCCAAGAGCGTTGTAGGTGCACTTGATAATGGTAGAAGGTTGGGGTTTAACAGCACTTGGGCAAAGAATTAACATCACACAGTTTATAAATAAAAACAAATGACAGTGAATATCATTCTTCACAAAACATGCACGGCCTCCAATAAGTATTTGTTTAGGACAAAATAGATAATTTCCGTAGCTAGAATGATTGCTCTATTTTCTGTGACAGACAATGAAATTTAATATTTTCACCATGAGCAATCCAATATATTTTCAGCTTAAGCCAAGGGTTCTCAAACTTTGTGATACCACAACCCCCCTCTAAGTTGCTGCAACCCCCCTCTAAGTTGCTTGCGACCCCCGGGGGGTTGGAACCCACAGTTTGAGAAACGTGGGCTTAAGCCATGATTTGCAATAGCTAGAGGCAGACAGGAACTCTTTTGAAGTCCTACAGTTTTTTACTAAATGACTGTAGCTTTAGCTGAGAACTGAACCCAATCTACTTATTTTTTTTCAACAACTCTTGACTGGGAGTCAGCCTCCATGGACAATGTGTCTGGGGTCAGTAACCCAGAACTGTAATGCTGCCATCTGATATATTATAAATGTTACAGTTCAACTATTTGCAATGTTGTTGATAAAGAAAAAAGGCCTCTCCCTTTTCTCCTCTTCCCATGTGTTTCTAGACCAATGATGGCCACCGCTAAACAATAGAGAGGCAAATTGTTCTTTTCCCTCACCATTTTTACCAAACAACAAAGTAAGAGAGTACTTGTCATGAGGGAAGTTGGGTTGTGTGTGCAGGAGGTTCACATTTGGACCACTTGTCATGGTATGTATAAAAAAAAAATTAACAGCTGGATTGGAGTCTCTCCTTCACAACTCCATCTAAATTCAGTGCAGCCCACTTCATTATTTTAAACTGACCTGCCATCTGTTTAAATGATGAACTTGACTCCCAACTGTGCCAGGGCAGTATGATGAGTTGTTGCCTTTTGGAATCTGAGGTGCATTGAATCATGGTGTTGCAGGCATGCCAAAAGGCACAACAGTTCAGTGGAGACGCATCATGCTGGGGCCTTTCATAAATGCATCTGCGCCCCCAAATCAAACTTTGCAGTAAGAGGGAGTAAGAGCCTAAGAGAACCACAATAGGGAGTAAGAGCCTAAGAGCACCACGGGGATGCTCTTCCAAAAACCTGTGTTCTTCCATGGGACACCAGGGTAAGCATCCCTGAATTTCCCATACATGAGTTCTTATGTGACTTTTAGTCTTCTTAGTTCTATCATCTAAGGAACTTAAAAATCCTTGTAAGTTGTAGCTAAACTCACAAGGGACAGTCAGAGGCTAGACCAGAGCCACTTCAGTAATAATCTACTCATTCATTTTCCTATGGCACATGGACAGCTCATGTACTAAGTTAAACTATATTTCCTGTGTTTTTGGCGAGGAACAGGATGACTGCATCATTTTTGTTATTTCTGCCCCGAATACCAGCCTCTTCTGAAGTATCATTCATGCAAAGCATTAAAGTCATAACAAGCAACTAGACACGGTAGCCCGGTATGAAACCTAATCTTCTATGTGTTTTGGTTTTTCTAGGTGAGGGAACAAACACAGTGACACTTTTCAGCACGTTTATTAAATACATCTATTTAATGAGGCACAGTCAAGTAATTTAACTCATGTAACCATTAAAAGTTGTTCTAATCCAGTGGGAAATGATTTCTGGATTCTGTCTATCTTTACTAAAAAAAACCACCCCAAAACATTTGATTGCCAAGAAATTATATATGTTATAATTTATTTAATTGCTAATAGTTCTAAATTGATTATGCATTCTGTTCCTGTACATGTATTCAATGTTTTTTAAGATTACTGGGTGATTTCTTGGAGTTTTATTAATTTGTTATATATTTGAGTGGAGGAAAGTGTTGATTTTGGCACGGGAGTGCTAAGAATATTCTTGGTCTGAAAATGTGAAAAATTAATATTGTACACCACTAATTATAGCTCTTTTTACATTAATATAAAGAAGGTACAGTGGATTTACTGTCTTATGCATTATTTTACTATCCATGATTTTTCTTTTCTTATTAACTGTATGAGGGCCTTATAGAAAGAAGGAAAATGTTAGCATTAAGTAATACATATTAGATTTGAATTAACTCCACGAATTTCAGTGTAGTTCATGCATGATACTTGAAGAAGAATCATGGTTGAGCACATTTTTGGAAGGCTGAATATTGAGAAGAAAATCAAACTCATTCTCTAGGAAAAAGATTATCTTCTGAATATGGCCAGTGTTGATGCATGGAACTGTAAGAGTGAATAAGTGCTGTAAACTGTTAGTAGTGAAGCTAGAAAATGTTTGTATGTACGAGAGAGATTGATCAATAACATGGACATCATCAGGGCTGCAAAGAAGGTAATGGACTTGAGTGTTGGTCATGCGTTAAGCAGACAAAAGTTGGCATGTATTCCTTGAAAGATAAAGTAATGGGTGGTAATGGAACAGGAGACAGCAGCAAAAGAGATAGATACGTGGGTATGTCTACATTGCAAGGAGGTTTAACGGTAGTTCGAATTAGGAGCTTTAATTCGAACTACCTAGTCCGTGCCGCGTGTAGCCGCGGGCAGGTAGTTCGAACTACGGGGCATTTAAAAATGGCGGCACTCGGGAACATGCAAATAAACCCCGGGATATTTAAATCCCGGGCTTCATTTGCAAGTTTGAATGCCTACATTAGCCACCCTAGTTCGAACTAGGGTGGCAGTGTAGACATACCTCATCAGACCAGGAATTCCTCCAGCTGGAGTAAGATATTTGGTCACACTATGGTATTCCCAAGTCACACAGTGGAGTAGATGTGGTTGTGAGATTGTGGGAGAAAGGTTAAATTGAAAAGATTGGCCACTTTCACAGCACATCTCCAACCACAGAGGGTATGTCTACACTAGCCCCCTAGATCGATCTAGGGAGGCTAATGAGGGCGACCGAAATTGCAAATGAAGCGCGGGATTTAAATATCCCGCGCTTCATTAGCCCGAAATTGCAAATGAAGCGCGGGATTTAAATATCCCGCACTTCATTAGCATGTTCCCGGCCAGTTGCCATTTTAGAAATTGACTAACCCGAAGTAACTGCCTGCGTCTACACGCGGCAGTGAAGCGGATTCTAATTAAAGCCTAAATCGAATTAGCTGTTATTCCTCCTGCAATGAGGTTAACCAGCTAATTCGATTTAGGGCTTTAATTCGGAATCCCGTTTCACTGCGCATGTAGACGCGGGCAGTTACTTCGGGCTAGTCAATTTCTAAAATGGCGACCGGCCGGAAACATGCCAATGAAGCGCGGGATATTTAAATCTTGCGCTTCATTTGCAATTTCGGTCGCCCTCATTAGCCTCCCTAGATCGAAGTAGGGGGCTAGTGTAGATATACCCAGACATTTGAAGCAAGGATTATGGTCTTTTACAACAATGTGAATCTTTCATCTTCCCCTGTTGCACTGAATATATTTTGATGTATTTATCCACCTTTCCTACCCCACCTCTCAATTGCTATGGGAGGCTATTTAAATAACAGATGTATCCAGTCCATAAACATGCTGTGCTACAGAAATACTTCATGTTTATCTACTAACATTACCCATGGACAAGCTTGGGTTGAAATGAATAACCAAAAAATCTCATGTTGAAAGAAAAAGATCCATTACAATTCAGATTTAACATGGGTTCATTTCATTCATATTTCACTGCAATAAACATTACCCACTATTGCAATTTTACATATTTTGCATTAGAGATCCAACCTCTGGAATCACAAGAATCTTAGCTTTCAGGGGGGAGAAAAAGTGTACATTTCTAGCCAAAATGATTACAGAGAAAAGCTTGAAAATGTGAGGCAAGTGGTATCATCAAGTTTCGGAAACCTGAAGATAATTCCCCCATAGTTATTATTTTTTAAAAAATATTAATTTTAAGCCAATCTCATGATTTTGAGACCTGACTAATGATTCTTGTATTCTCAGATTGACATAAAAGTGTTACACACAGGAGTGCTGAAATGAATTTCATTATGGTGGATGAATTTACTGGCTACCCGAAGGCCTCATTAATCCCTAGCTCTGGACAGGCACTGTGTTAATTTTCAGATACCTAAAACTCCTACTGCCGGCAGTCAAAGATGCTGGAGCTAGGGTGCAGGGTATGCTGCCGCACCCCCTGGCTTGAAGTGGTTTCCATCACATACAGGATTTACAATTCACTTCAATATCTCTCAGCTGCCCCATTATACAGATTGTTCCAGCACTCTTGTCTGCAGTCAAATTAAGTTATTTGCTGGACATTCGCCGTTTCAGGGGATATAAAACAGGGAATGTTCCAAGCCTTAAAGGACTTCTTGGCAGACAAATATTATAGAGGTGTCTGGCAGCACAGAGTATGTTTGTTTAGCCTTGTCCCTCTTCTGTGAGGATTGATACCTCTGGGCATTACGGCTATCCCAGTTCCATTTCCCCTCTTCATCTTTATATTGTAAGCCCCACAATTGGAGGAAAAGAAAGCTACATAGAACATTTATTTATTTAGAAGCCACTAACTTAATAAATGAAATAAATATCAAACTTAGTTCAACATTGCACAAAAATACCAGCATATGTAGAACATTTTTATTAATTGTTTTATTAATTGGCAGCTACTTGAAAGCACAAATGTGAGTGAGGGGAAAATCTGCAAATCTAGATAGGTTGATTTTGTTTTACTCTGTTTATTTCTTTTTAAGAGTTCAGTATACGTTAATACAACACAAATAACTTCACTGTTTAGCAAGAAAAAAGGGGGAAAGAGGAGGTAGGGACACCGGTTAATTTGCTGCAGGCATAGAAGGCAAGTAACAGCAGGAGCCATTGTAGAACTTCCTGATGAAGACTTTCACTAAGCCCCTTCAAGCTGATGGCATGCTACGAAATTAAGTGAAGATGTGGAACAGCTCTAGCTCAAAACAACTATTGTTAGCAGGGCTTTGGTATGGTTTCTCTGACCAGTACTGGCAACTTTTTCACCTGAGGTTTTGGCCCTGATTCTGCAAACAATTCTGCAAGCACTAGTATTTAATGTACATAAGAGTTTGCAGGATCAGTCCCCAAGTTAGATCCTTTGTATGAAGTCATGGTATATGCTAAAATCTACAGATGTACAGGTCTCATAAAATCTATATGGTGTTTCTCACAGTATTCCGTTATTGCTATTTGTTCTAAAAAACATAGACTTCTGCTCGCAATAGTTGTGTTTAAACATAGTTATAGATTGAAAAATTCTGCTTTCAACTGGATATGACCTTAAAATGTACAGTCACTAGTCATCTGAGTTTGTCAAAATTAAGATCCATGAAAGGACTATAGAAAAACAAGATTTTATTTTGCTTTCTGTTATGGACTCAGATTATAGGAGACTTATTCAGTTGTTCAGTAAATTTGTGCTCTGAAATTATGTACTTTCTTCAGTTGGTTAAAAGTTTCTTCAACATATTTCTGTGTAGCAATAATACTGTGTACATATATGAAGATCAGGAAACACCCCACAAAGTGGGTCAGCATTATCTTCTGTTTACAGATAAAGAACCTAGTAGATGGTGACAATAAAACTTGCCCAAGATCAAACAGTGAGCCAAGGGCAAAATGAAGACTAGAACACAAGTCTCCTGGGCCATAGGTCAGGGGGCTTACCACAGGACTATTCGGACTGGACCTTGCTATGAAAGTACTATATATGTTGCAGTAATTGTGGACTTGAAAGAAAACTATGAACTTCAGAGATAAAAGCCAGAGAATGAGTCAGCTACTGAATCTGGTCACAGGAAAGCCATGTCTATGCTAGGAAATTATTTCAAAATTACTAAAATCAACTTAACTCCCAATTTAACGAAATCAAAATAGCGTGTCCCCACTATGGGGAAGCATCAAAATTAGTTAGAATTAGTCTAAAATAGCGCATCCACATTGATTGGAGCCTGCCTTGGACTTAGAGACCCCGGAAGCACTCAGGGGACGGCACTAGGAGGGCGGACACTTCCTGTGGCTGCTTGGTCAGGCAAGCCATGATGTGTGCTTTCAGTGGCTCATCTCTAGGGCTGCATTTCACATGCCACTCCTCCACTGCCTCCCCCTTCGCGGGACACAAAAGGGATGCAGTAGGCATGTGCCTTTTCATGCTCTGGTTGGCCTTGCGGATGTAACAGGACTCACTGCTTGGAGCCAGCGCTGCTGCAAAACAGTGCCAGTCTCATGGGCCTCTTGCTGCATGGCGCAGTACGTCCAGACTGCCTTCATGTTGCTCCAGCAGGACAGGGACGAGGATCAGCGGGACGAACCCCAGTGTGGACCCCAGGCCCTGCTCACCCAGGTCCTGGTGCTCCTGCTGCTGCACATGCCCCTTAATCCCCTGGACACCGCGGAACACCGCTTCTGGCGGCAGGAGATGAGCTTGGACTGGTGGGACCACATTGTCCTGCAGCTATGGGATGATCAGCAGTGACTGCAGAACTTCTACATGCAGAGGGCCATCTTCCTGCAACTCTGCGAGTGGCTCGCCCCCCCGCCCTCGGGTGACAGGACACCCGACTGTGACCCACCCTCCTCATGTAGAAGTGCATGGCCATCACACTCTGGAAGCTTGCCACACCGGACAGTTACCACACCATCGGTGGCCTTCCTCTGCTCCTGCTCTGCCCGGCGCTCCTCCCAGTCGGTGGCCTGCTCCTGGTGCTCGTCCTTGAGTCCCTGGACAAGGGCCTGCAGGCCCGCCATCTGCTCCCCCCTAAGGTCCTCCCAGGTGCATTTCCGCCTGTGGATCCCGCAAAGTGGGGTAGATGGTGTGGGAGGTAGGGGATGCGCCAAGCTTTCAGCTGTCCCAGCTGTGAAAATAAGTTACTGGTGCAGTCATCCCGGGAGACACTGTGTGTGCAGCCTAGCTCTAATCTCTGAGCCGACACCAAAGGTGTGCTTCGAGCAAGGCCATATATTGCCTAGTCAGCGGGTACTTTGTAGCAGGGGCACAGACATCACAGAGGATCATCTCAACACCTATAGCCCAGGGACAAGCAGGCATGGGAAGTGCCAGCCAGGCCAGGAAGCTGTGGGTGGGAGGGGGGATGGGGTGGCTCGGCTTCCTTCTGTGTCCCGCACACGCTGGGTTTGGCACTGTCGGCATCCCGCAGAGAGAGAACTTCTGTCCGTGCCCACTTTGCGGGGGGGGGCCCTGTTGGGGGAGGTGTGTGTGAACAGCAGATGCCACTTGTCAGAGAGAGTACTACTGGGGTCCCTTCGTCTTCCTCCCCCCATCAGGTTCCCATGCACAAGATCAGTCTCCTCTGCATCACCGTGCTTGACCAGTAGCAGATGCTGCCTGAGGACAGGCATGATCCTGTGCCATGTTCAACACTGCTGTGTGGTTCCATGACCCCAGATTCCTTAGCGGTGACTTTTCATGGGACGGTGTCCCACTGCAGAGGCCGGAGTAAGGCAGGCCTCTCCAGGAACCTTGTGAGAAGGATCAAGGGGTTCCTGTGTGAGAGCATCATGGAACTTAATGCTCTGGACTGGTGCTCCATGTACACACACATGAACAGATTGTTGTCCGACCCCACAGGCCGAGTAGGCCGAAAGAAAGGCATGCAGCCCCTCACAGCCTGTCGCCTGCCCCCACATATAGATAGTGAAAGTTATAGAACTCTCCTGAAGTGTCCTCCCTGGGATCCTCTGAAGCCTGGGAGACATCTGGGGAGGAAGGGGGAGAGACCGACTCCAGAGTGAGGAGTGGGTTCTGGCTGGTGGGCATGGTCTTCCTCCTCTTCATTGTCGTCCTCCACCACCACACACTCCTGGAAGCTGATGCTGGGCGTGTCCTGGCCACACTTGATGATGACAGTAGGAGATGTGACTGGCCCCCCTTCCAGGATGGCATCTAGCTGGTCATAGTACGGGCAGCTGTGTGGAGCCACCTCAAAGCATCCACTCTGGTCCCTGGCCTTGTGGTAGGCCTGCCGCAGCTCTTTAATTTTCATCTGGCTCTAGTTCAAGATCTGGGTGTGCCCTTTGTCAGCCAGGCTGGCAGCAATCTGACCATAGATTTTGGCGTTCCTTTTCCTGGTGCAGAGATCCTGGAGGTTGGTCTCTTCCCCCCAGACCTCGATGAGGTTCAGAATCTGAGCACCAGTCCAGGTCGAGCTCTCCTACATCCCTGGGCAGTGGCAGCTGAGGGAGTAGCAGGAGTGCTGGTAGCCATGAGAAGGTTTGCGGGACCATTGGTGTCGGTTATGCCTGCCTTGGATGGTGCTGTCTCACACAGAACTTTCAAAGCTGGCCATGTACGAGAAGTGGAGGTACCAGTTGTAGCCAGAGTGGTCAGAGCTGCAGCTGCGAGAGGCGTCTGGAGGCCAATTATTTTGAAATAGTAGCACCGGAGCGTCCACACTACCGCTATTTCAAAATCACTATTTCAAAATTAGCGTTATTCCCCAAGGAAAGCAGGAATACAGATTTCAAAATAACAGGCTTGGTAGTGTGGACGCTCCGCTTTTAAATTCAACCTAAAGGGGGTTATTTTGAAATAACTGGCTTAGCTTTATTTTGATATCATTCTGAGATAGTTTTCGCTATAATTAGAATTGTTTCAGTAATGGATTTGAAAGTAGCCATCCTTCTACAAAAGAATTTCAAAACCCAGTAACAAAGAGGTACAACTGAACTGGAGTTTATTTGCAAATTCAATACAACCAATTTAGGACTGAATAAAAATCTTAACTGGTTAACGCACTGCAAAGTCAATTTCCCCTCTTTTGATATTGACATCTCTACACCAAATGCTGTGAATGAGCCACTTTCACCCTGACTTGAGCAACCTCATTAACATAATATATATACCCCAGCCTCTGTAACTTCCACTCAGTGGGTTTTAACCATGAAAGCTTGTGCTGTAATAAATCTGTTAGTCTCTATGGGCACGTCTGCACTGCAGCATTATTTCAAAATAACTGACATTATTTCAAAATAACATAGCGTGTGTCTACACAGCTGTTCTTTCAAAATAATGTTGAGATGGAAAACTTCTTTCTCTGACTCCTGTAACTCTCATTTTATGAGGAGTAAGGGCAGTCGAAGGAAGAGTATTCTACCCTCGATTTCCTGCTGTGTAGCCAGCACCAAAAGTCAAATTAAGCTATTTAGACTTCAGCTACACAGTTGACATAGCTGAAGTTACGTATCTTAATTCGACTTTTTCCCTGCAGTGTAGACGTGCCCTAAGGTGCCACATGACTCCTCATTATAGTTACAATGTAACATTATGCTTGCAAAAATAACAGGTTTTTTAGAAATGTAGTATTATCGTAAATCAGATTATATTACAATCATTTGAATTGGATACAGGAGGCAAACAGATGTTTATATTCTGAGACCTGAAGCCTATCAAATGTAAATCCATGTTTGAATCTGCTTTATATAAAGTATGTGTCTGGTGTTATTCATAAAACTATATCTGCTTGTAAAACTATTTCTTATGGGTAAGGTCCTTCTCTAAAGCCAGTTTGTAGGCTACAAGGTTCACACAGTAACCCCAACAACTAAAAGTTCTCATTTGGACATGTAACAAGAACTAGTCCTTATGTTAAATTTATGTTTTTCTGTACCCTACTGCTTCCCTAGGAAGTCAGCATTCTGCTAATGGGTCTGTCACAGATGGGAAAAGGAAACTACACAGTTGTTGCTGTAACCACTGAAGAGGAGTTTTAGATTTGTTTAGGAGCCTTCATTGAGTGAGTCATGGCTATTGACTTGTATAATCTGTATGTAAGCGGGGGAATGGTCCCACTATTGTGGGGAACTTTCCTGGCTTCTATACTACCCCGGTGAAATAGACCAGTGAAAGGATCTGAGTCCCCGCTCCTACTTCTTTTACCCAAAGGCCTCCCTGACCCTGAGGGCTCCCCTTCCACTCTCCTGAGTAGCAGAGTCCTCGAAATCCCAACAAGGCTGGGCCCAGGTTTTCTGGGGCTTAATCCCTGACCTTGTAGTCAGTTGGGGCAGGGGCTAGGGTGTCCCCACTCCGGGGTGCTCTCTGCATACTGCATGCTTTCTTGACCCAGTGATCATTTCATACAGTTCAAAGCAAATACAATTTATTAAACAACAACTGATTAAAAAGAAAAGAATAAGGAAAAACGAGAAAGGTTAAATGAGAATACATAGTCCTGCTCTGTAGCATGGGGACGTCACAAACAGCAGTCTGCAGAGTGTAAGGATAGTTCACAGTCTGTTCCTTATAGGTCCCAGGGCTCTTTCTCAGGCCCTGTCTGTGCTGCTGGGGGGCTGCAGGTTGGACATGCTTGCTCTGGCAGTGACCACACGGCCTCAGGCTGTAGGTGGCAGGACCCCTCTCCCAGTTGGAGTTACAATCCCTCTCCAAGTCTGGCCTGCAGGGCCTCTTGGCTGGTGGCGTGTCCCTGCCCAGAGCCTCTTTTCCCCCCTTTGCTGGTCCCAGCTGCTCACCACACCCAGCTGCAGATTGTGCTGCTTTGCCAGACTCCAGCTCCTTGTGTTGCTTCTCTGACCCCCTTGGCTCTTTGGTCACTGCAGGTCTGCTGCTCAGCACAGGGTCTGCGCTCCTTGGGCTGTGTGTGTGGCTCTGTCACTGCAGGTCTGCCCCTCAGCGCAGCTTGCACTCGTTGGGCTGTGTGTGTCTGTCTCTGACACTGCAGGTCTATCTATCCATACAGCTTGTTCTTCCTGCTGCTCTTCTCAGCTCTCTCTCCTTTTCTCACAGAGACCCAGAAAATCCCAGCTCACACAGAGGACGGGACCTGGCTTTCTAATTCTCTCATTGATCTGTCCAATCTGTCAATCAGGCTGAGCTGGAGTGTTGGTCTCTCTCCAGTGTCCCTGGGGTCTGTCAGTCTCAGGGCCCTGATTTTTCATGGACCCTTCCCCTTTTGGTACTGGGAGCTGGCCAACCAAAAACTCCCACTGAGTTTTAGTAAGGAGCTAACAGTCCCCTTACATATACATGTTTCTCTTTCTGGATACAGTATTTACCTATTTTTGACAAAATTAGAATATTGATCATGAAACTTACAGTTTTAATAAATAAAATCCCACTGCCTGTTATCTTCCTGTAAATCAGGGGTGGGCAATAATTTTTGATGGGGAGCCACTCCAAGATTTTGGTAAGTGGTCAAGGGGTGCACTTTTCTATGAAGGGGGTACGGAGTCTAAGATGGAAGTTGGGTGCAGAAGGGAGCTCAGAGTATGGCTTTGGGGTGCAGGAAAGAGTGTAGGGTCTGGGAGGGAATTTGGGTGAAGGAGGGGTTGGGGTGCAGGCTCCAGGGGGGTTATGGGTGCAGGAGAGGATTCTGGCCTGGGGGAGGAGTGTTGGAGGGAGTGTAGGGTCTAGGAGGGAATTGTGACCTGGGCTTGCAGAGGGTTTGGCTGTTGACCTGGGGCGCGGGGAGTTGGGATGCGGGGGTGGGATGCTAGAGAGGCTCTGGCCAGGAGGCGCTTACCTAGGTGGCTTCTGGCCACCAGCCCAGCGGGACCCTCAGGCAGACTCCCTGCCTGCTGCAGCCCCAGCTGCTCCATGTACCTCTCTGTGCCGTGCCAAATAGCAACTGAGGGATTGTGCTGGAGTCGGGATAGTCAATGAGAGCCAGCCAATGGAAGCTGAAAGATTGTGCTGGGAGGGGGGCAGTACATGAAGCTTCTCCCTCCCTCCAGTGCAGAGAGGCAGATGGAATAGCCAGCCACTCTGAGCCTGGGGGCTGCTCCCTGCCTGAGGGTCCAGCGGGGTGGCCACAAACCAGATTGAAAGGCTTGCGGGCTGCATCCGGCCTATGGGCTATTTCTTGCCTGCCCCTGCTGTAAATGCTAAAGACTGTATTTATCATATGTTTTCTAAACCAATATAAGAAAACATGAAATTTTCTTTTTTAATTTTCCCATTTTATAAACCTCATTTTTAGTACAATGATGACTTAAACGTTACTACTGTATAACAAATACAAATAACATTTCATGCAATTTTTGGTTTTATAATAAGTAAAGGAGAAAATAAAGTTGAATATTGGTCTGTTTATCTCAGCCTAAATGTAGATTAGAGAAGGAAGCTAATGGTAATGACAGAGCTGATTAGACAGTGAAAAGCTTGGAATGAGAACTTCAGTACTTGTGGATTTATGTATTGGGGTTTTCTTCCCTCTCAACTGTACTGAATACAGAGTATGGAACAAATTCTGTCTATTGAGTTCAGTAAACATCCAAAACATTAGATTTATTGGGGGGGGGGAGGAAATAAGGGGGTGAATCATTAATTTTTAAAAATGCAAGTGTGTTTATTTCAGAATTCCACAGTTGAACAAGTGGTGTTGCTCAAAAACCAAAACAAAAATTCCTAAAACTTAACTGAAAGTTTTCCCTTTTATATTTTGAAATTTGACCAGCTGAATACAAGAATAATTGAAAGCAAAGTGTGACTCCTAGTGTCTGGCATTAATTGTAATGGAGTGAACTGTATACATGTACCATGGTAATGTCCTCCCTAAGTATTAGCTAATGGCTATTGATTGAGAGCAGAGGATGCTACATTCAGTGCTGTACGGAACCTATAAAGGAAAACCAGTCACTGCCCAAAAGTGTTTATAATTAAGAATCTACCAACAATAATGTAGTATATTGAAACTGGATTAAAATGAAAAGGTATCGCATACATTATAAAGGGTTTCCTAGTCATGCTTCCAAGCTAAGGTGCTGTGAGAGAAGCCATATGATCTGAGTTTTCTTGGATGACAGAAAAGAGCTCAACTTGGCAAGGAGGGTTGTATTGTGCATCTCAGCCTTAGGTAAGCAGCCTGATGTAGGTGGGTGGTCTGGTCTAACTTAAAAACTAGATTTAACCTAGCTACAGCACTCAGGGCTGTGAAAAATTCCAAGGTGGGCACGGCTAGGTGGATGGAAGAATTCCTCCATCCACCTAGCTACCATCTCTTGGAAAGGTGGATTAATTACATTGATTACAAAAATCTCTTCTGACAACACAGAAGTATGTGCAGTGCAGCACATCTGTGGTGCAGTAGCTGTAGTGAGACATACCCTTAGAGTTCTGGGTTCTGAGAAAGAAAGTAGTGTCACACTGCAAATGCCCGGAAGGTGTAATTATGTTTTACTTCCATTTCTCTGTACATGCGCCATGAATATAACAAACAGTTCAGATACAACTTGCTATGTGATTAGGAAATGGGACCACTATGCAGTGAAGCAGAAGCAAAAATTTGGATCCTTGCTCTCTTTACTCTCTTGATCTACAATGCACGATCTACAGCTTATGGAGATTCTCCTTAGATAAGGGACATGTGGGACCAGAAGACTTTCAGTTCAAGTCCAGCTAGCAATTGCAGTATCTTTGACTCAGTTAATAACCTTGACGCAGTGATCTGCAACCTAAGCTAGTGAGTGGGCTGCATGAGTGGCCCTCCTTACTCTCAGTGGGCGGCAAGATTGTCATAACCAAGATGGTCTCCCAGGATAGGGTAGTTTTGCTAACTGTGCTTGCTTACCTAGAATTTGCAGGGTGTGCTGATTGAACCACATCAACGTTTTGATTGGATGCAGAGGGAGCACATGGCTCTCACAATGTTGTGTGTAATCAGCACGCACCTCACTTCACATATCCTTACTGTATGTGCATGTCACTTTTGTAATACCAGTAGGAAAAAAAAACAAAATGGACAAAAACCAGCAGAATCTGGCAACCCTGCAGGTGGGCAATGGTAAACAAAATGTCTCGTGGATCACACAAAGAATCTCAATGGACTGCATTCGTCCCTCAGGCTGCAAGTTGCTCACCATTGCTGTGAAATCTTATTTGGCCAAGGAATTGTTACTGCATGTCTCCAATATTGCGAATCGCGAGCATTGAAAAATCATGAGTCACGCCCTCCAAATCATGAGATTTTAACCTCTAAAGTTTGAGGCTTATTTTTTCATTTTGCCTCCTGCTTTTTGAACCTTTAGGAATCATGTTTTCCTGCTTTTCTCCACAGACATCAGGGCTACAAATATTTGTGTTTTTTTTTAATGAAAGCCGAGATTCACATAATACCATACGTTCAAACACCTACTATCCTGAAACTCACAATAACATTTTAACAAGAGTTGGCAATACTTTATGCTGTTCAGTTTTATTTTTCTATCCTAATAGTAAGTTCTGACTTTAAAACTAAATCTTTGACTTAATAACCAGTATTAATTGAACACAGTTCTTTTCAAATCAAGGAACTATTCACTGAAGAATGGCATTCAACTTTTGATGCTCTTTTACCTGGAGTAACTAGTGCTGCTGCAGTTTGTGTATAGTAGAGGTTTACATTTTTGTAGCTACACAGAAGGCACATCTACACTGCAGCTGGAAGTGTAATGTCCAGCTTGGTTAAACCTACAAGGGCTATTTTGTTCAGACTAGTGCACTAAAAATAGCAATGTAACCATGGCAATGCAGGTAGTTGCTCATAGTGGCTGCCTGAGTCCATGTCTCAAGTAGGGTTGTCAGGTGTCCGGTATTCACCCGGACAGTCCGGTACTTGTAGGCTCTGTCCGGTTAAAAAACCGAGGAAATACCGGACATGTGAAATGTCTGGTATTTCATGTTTCCATTGGACAGAAGCCTGGTGGGGACAATTTTCCCCTGCCACGTCTGGTGGGGTTGGGGGAGTGAGGAGCACGGCGGAGTCGTAATGAAGGGGGCAGGACGGGGCACTTGCCAGGCGCCGGGCTGGGGTGGGAGTGGAGTGCACGCTGCTCTGGCCCACGTGACCAGCAGAGACCCAGGAGCCGGCCACGTGATGCCTCCCTCAACACCAGCCGTAGCCAACCTGCGGCTCGCAAGCCACATGCTCCTCTTGCCCCCCAAAATTGCGGCTCGCGAAGCCGCTCCTGTGGCCCCTCCCCCCCAGCGGCCCCTGTTCCCTGTGCTTACTGGATTGGAGCTGGGAGCTGCGGGGTTTTAAAAATGGCGCCCAAGATGGTGGCTGTCTTAAAGGGACAGCCTCCTTTTTAAAAAAATTGTTTTTTAAATTTTTTTGGTTTTGCTCCACAATTCTGTTCGGGGGGAATCTTGACAACTTTGGTCTCCCCTCTTTTTTTTCCCTCAACAGAATTTTTTCCCATTCTTTGGGGGGGAGGGTGTGTTTTGGTATTTTTTGTTAAACCATCTGGCATCCCTAGTCTCAAGCTTGGTCTACATTGCAAAATTAGGTTGACGTAAGCCACTTTGTGTCAACCTGCACCCGGAGTTTGTCTCCCACCATCCCACTGATGTAAGCCTTCCATTGTGCTGACACAGTCACATCACCTCCCTGAGGGCATGTCTAAATTACATTCCTCTTTCGAAAGAGGAATGTAAATGAAGCAAATCTTTTGAGTGTAAATGAGTGCAAATGAAGTGTGGATTTAAATATCCTGTGCTTCATTTGCATATTCGCATCAAACGCTTTTTCAAAAAAGGGTTTTTCGAAAGTGAAAGCGCAGTCTAGATGGGGTTCTTTTGGGAAAAACCCTTTTTCGAAAGAACCCGTACTATTGAAAAAATGAGGAGTCCCTTTGCTGCACATTTTTGAAATGCGTTTTCCTGATTGTCCATGTTGGCAAGCACACCTCACCACTTTCCATTGGTGTGGGAAACTGCACAACTGACTATACTGGCTAAATAGCCCAGATGTGCTCCAGCCTGAAATAGACAGGAAATACTGGCACTCCTGGCCTGTGAAGAGAGGAGGCTGTGCAAGCATAGCTATAGACCAGTCATAGAAATGGGGATATGAAACTTCACTGCACAGTTACCCCTGCACTACTTGTTTCTGCCCCACCATGAATTGCCAAAAGTTCCCAAAAGACATTGCCCTGGATGGTGGCTATTTGCATTCCCGCCTAGTACAGGTCACATCAGTGCAGGGAACCAAGTATGCACGTGCAGAAGCAACCTATTAACTGTGGTGGCTATATGCCACCAAAATTTGGGTTGGCAAAAGTTTGTAGTGTAAACATGCTGTCGGATGGGATTGTTGCCCACCCTTGCTGCTGTGGCTACCCTGCTATTTTTAGCACTCTAGCTTGAACATACCTACCTCCACTGAGCTAGATATTGCACCTTCCACTTACAGTGTAAGACATAACCTTTAGAGAAAAAAAATATTCTCTCTTACTTTACTGTGGCCTCCAGCTATGCAGGTCACTAACTTTTTTATACCTGAAATATATTAATTTAAGAGAGGACTGCTTTGGAAAGGATCAAATATAATATATAATAATACCCTTTTGTCCTTTCTGTACTAACAAAATGAATTGTTACATTACATTGCCATCAGCTTAGAAACTGTGTGCCCTATGGTACTATTTGCAGTATTCTGTGTGGGTAAGGCAGGATTGTGTGCGTGGGGGAAGTGTTATATAGAATGGCACATTACAGTCTTTTGGGGCAGCTCCTGTGGTGTAAATTGCCATAATTTCCTTGAGTTTGCTACTCATTAGGGATGGAATAAAATGACGACTGAGCGCAGAGTTTTAAAATGCAGAATGTACGTGTTGAGCAATGTGTGTAAGAATGGGAGGGAAGCTTGGAAAATGTTTATAATTTCTCAAGCTACAAAAGCCGTGACTTGCTTTCCTCAGTTCTTTTCATTTTAAAAATGTCATCAACCACTCCTTAAAACACTGGAAAGAAGCAGTCATTTGTTTGTAAGCTGTTTTGTAAATGTTCTTTTAAAAAATAATTGTTAGGGTTTTTTTTATTTCAAAACATACTTTTATACGGTATATATTTTATATCAGGGTCAAATTATTCATCAGTTGTGCTCAGCCTAAATAGTTTCATGCATGGAATGCATTTATCATTAGTTTTCATTAGTTACCTGATGGTAATTTTGGAAAAGATATTTTTCTGATATGTGTTCAGGAGAATTAAATTGTACTTGATTCTTTGAAGGGCTCTGATCAGTCATTGCTATATGAAATATGGTGTGGGATGGGCTTCAGATTATAGCATAATAAAAGTAGCACTTAGAAATTGTTGGAAAAGAAATTCTGTGTTGCAAAAAGTAATACTGTGCAAAATTACACTTGTTGTTAACACGGGGCTGTAGTGTTCTTTCTACTTCTGTAGACATAGGGTCAAGATCATTTGTAAAGTGCAGTCTCCATGGTTTGTTGTCTTCCCCCAAAAAATTCCTCTGCCCGGTTTTGGCTACAATCCGGGTTTCTTTTTGAGGGAAAGGGGTAGGATGAAGTGCAGTCAGAGTGTAGTTGATCTCTAGTCTGCTTCCCTGCTGAGACTGCACACTTCCAATTTAGAAATCTAATCAGAATTTAAGGAGTCAGTGAACGGCAACAGGTCCCCTGAAAGAGCCATATTGCCAGCTTGAGGAATGGTACGACAGGGTTATTGTGTAGAGGCATAGTTGTCCCACAGATCTCTTGCTTCTAGTTGTTGACTACCCCCATCTCTTTCATGTGTGGGAGTGTGGGCAAATTGCTGATAGAAAGATAACCATGGAAACTCAGGGTTTGTTGGTGTTTTTGTGGGAATATACTATGTAGGACGCAATATGGCTCTCAGCCCATTTTATTGGGGTTTTTTTTTTTTCTAAATATTTTTTTTTCTCTTTTCTGCTGTGAGTGTGCCAGACTGGTTACATAAAAGACCAGGATGAGGATGAAAAGATTAAAACAGGCATAACCCTAGCAAATCAGAATTTTTAAAGTATTCCTATGGGCTTCTCTGAAACATAGCTCATTTTCCCTGGGACTTTGGAAACTGAAGCTTGCTATGTAATATAATGTTCCTTCTTTTGGAAACTGTTTGGTAGTAGTTTTAAAAAAGAAAACTTCACAAAACTTAAATAAAACCAAAGTTGAATTTGTTAGGCTTGTGGATGAGGAAGTACTCTGAACTTCTGCAGCAGCAGCAGGTGGCTAGGAAGTTCATTGCCTTTCAGGAATACTCTGCCTTTTTGTCTCACCTTTCATTATCACATCTTCACTAAGGTATTTTAAGTCAAGAATCAGCTACATAATATTGTTCTCACACATTTTATGTGCCCTCAGTCATATTCTTTCACCCTACAACTGACTATCCTGAAACCTAAGGCAACGAAGAAAGAAAATTGCAAACGCCACGGTTTTGCTGCTGCAGAGTTTGTTGTGAAATCAACCCGTTCACACAGAACGCTGCTTGAGAATGTAAATTTCACTTAAATAGATGTCTAACCGTTTTGGTGGTGAAATATATCTTGTGTGACAAAAACAGCAATTTCCATTGATATCTTTGGGATATTTTACTGAATTAAGTTTAAAAAGAACGAGTAGTACTGTGACACCTTAGATACTAACAAAATATATATAGTATCATGAGCTTTTGTGGACAAAACCCACTTCTTCAGATGAGCCAGAAGCTGGACTGGAAATAATAGGAACCCAGAATTTATAACAGAAAAGGAACGGAAGAAAAAAAAAGGAAAGGAAAAAAATACCTTTCAATAGCAGTACCAGTGCTAATGAGGTTAACAGAGTGGGCTTAGCTTTTGATGTAAAAGAGGTGTTAAATGCACAGAAAGCTGGCTTTATATTGCAACATCCAGTTAATGTCTTTGTTCAAGTCCAGGAAAACAGTGTCAAATTTGCATATGAAGGTCAATTCTGGACTCTTTCTCTCTCTGTAATTGGCTTGTGAAATTCCTTTGTAGAAGAATGGCTACTTTTAAATCCATTTATGAGTGTGCAGGTAGGTTAAAATATTCCCCTTCAGATTTATGCGTATTTCTGATGACTGATTTGTGTCCATTTATCCTTTGTTGTAAAGACTGTCCAGTTTGGCCAATATACATGGCAGAGGGGCATTGCTGGCACTTGATGGCATATATCACATTAGAGGATGTGCAGTTGCATGAGCCTCTGATGTTGTGGCTCATGTGGTTAGGTCCTGTGATGGTGTCACTTCTAGAGATGTATGGACAGAGATGGCAGCAGAGGTTATTGCAGGGGTAGGTTCCTGGGTGAGCATGTATGAGGTGTGATGTGTAACTGCAGGCAAGAATTTGCTTCAGGATAGTGGGTTGTCTGTAGGCAAGGATTGGCCAGTTCTCCTAAGGCCTGTGAAAGTGAGGGATCATTTTCCAGGATAGGTTGTAGATTGTTAATGATACGCTGCAGAGGTTTTGAGCTGAGGCTATCGGTGATGACTAGTGGACTTATGGTGTTCTGTTATTTTCCTTATTGGGCCTGTCTTGAAGAAACAGTTTCCTGGGTACTTGTCTGGATCTGTCAATCAAAAAGTAAACACAGTATTCAAACTGAGGTCTAATCGGAGCAGAATAAAATGGAAGAATGACTTCTCGTGTCTTGCTCATAACATTCCTGTTAAGGTGACCCAGAATGATGTTGGCTTTTTTTGCAACAGTGTCACACTGTTGACTCATATTTAGCTTGTGGTCCACTATGACCTGTAGCTGCCTTTCTGCGGTACTCTTTCCTAGACAGTCGCTTCCCATTCTGTATGTGTGCAACTGATTGTTCCCTCCTAATTGGAGTACTTTGCATTCATCCTTATTAAACTTCATCCTATTTATCTCAGACCATTTCTCCAGTTTGTCCAAATCATTCTGAATTTTGACCCTAACCTCCAAAGCACTTGCAACCCCTCCCAGCTTGGGAGACTGAGAAAAGGAAAATCTTGTGTATTTACCATGTTTTATAAGACATTTGCAAAATTGTAATGGAAATGTATCATTCCATGCACCTGACCTATCTGCCTACCCTTGGCTTGATGACACTAGAAAAACTAATGATATTTTACTCGCATGTAAAAATAGTACTTGTCCCAGGAGCACTGGGAAATCAAATTTTCCAGGCTATACTATAAGGATAGAAAGTGGCAAGGTGGTTAGTCCTCTAGCCTTTTATTATCAGGAATCTATACTCAAATCCTTCTTTAAGACCCAAATAGGGTTTGAAGACAATGGGTTTGAAGATCATCATCTATTTTCCAAACGAGAAAGTAGATTCGGATCTCTGAATGCCTTTTTATTTGTGCTCCACATAATGAAACCACCACACTAATTGGGAGGATGGGCAACCTGAAATGCAGGAACAGAAGGTGCTGGAGGACAGGATGGAGATACATTGACAGCTGTGTGGAGGAAGCTTGTGCAGTTGCTACTTTGCAATGCATTTCTAGTCCATACTGGTTGTGTTAGTTGTTAGCCACTCACTTTCACTGGCTCCATAGCAAAATTAAAAACCTGTACTATATCACACATATATTAATGCACTCCTCAAATTGGCATAAAGCAGAGCTATAATGCCACCTGGAACTTTGTACTCATGGTTCATGATGTCACCAGAATCCCTTGATGGATTTATTATTATTTATTATGTATGAATAAAAGCACATTACACTTTTAAAAATAGAACTGAATCCCTTCATAGGCTGCGTTTCTGTGTGTCCCCAGCCCCCCATCCTTAGAGTAGGAGAAGCAGCTGGGTTGAAGAATATGTCATTCCATATGCAATTTCCCCCTCTCCTTAATGAAGAGCTACATACAGTAAATACAACAGCTGTTTGCCATGCAGCTTGGGATGATGAGAGCAATGAAACATGTTGAATAAAAGCCGTTTGTAACTTGTTGGCTTTGATTTCCTCACAGCAGCTACAAATGCTTTGGTTTTATCCAGGATTCTGATATTACTGTGGAGAAAAACATCCATTCTGAAATGGTATGGCTTTAGAAAATGTGCATGATATTGACAAAATAGGATTTAGACCAAAAAGAGTTGTGATTAATAATTGACAAATTTACTGTGAGCATGTTCAGACTTTACTGTTTACCCAGGTATAATCTAAGAATGAAGACGGGCGTTTTCAAGGGAGTTAAAGAGCTAAGCTAACTTAAACATAGTCCTTTTTATGGGTACAGAGCTAATAGGCTGCATAATCATTTTCAGTACCAAAGTTCAGTAATTTACCAATGAGATTTAAAGCTGCCCTTTTCCACAAAAACCCAGTTAAGAGGTCAGCTGGGGCACAACATGAAACCTTTTGCATCAGGCTTGAATATCTGCAGCAAAGGCAACTTCCTGTTCTATGTGGTTTTGAACACAGATGCTAAAACTGTGGCAATATAAAAATGTTGCTTTTAAAAGCTCAGCACAGCAAACTCCAGATAGGGATTTTAACAACATAACTGATATCAAGTTGAAAATGGGTTTTTGTATGTAAATATTCCATTGTTCACATCTACGGACTTAAAGCTTTAATCACAGCATGCGGTGGGCTTATGCTGGGGAAATGTCTCCCAGGCTCCACCCACAAAATAACTTCACCATTGTGTGTCAACAATATACAGTTTGCAAAGGGGTTCAGTTATACTTAAGGCATTATAATAGCACAATGGTGACCATTTGGTTGAATTTGGGAAGGTGTGGGCGGGAGGGGAGTTTCATTCTTGCATGAAGAATGAAGTAGTTAATAATGTTAATATTTTAAATTATCATTACTGGGCATCTGATTGAACACCTGCCTGAGATGTATAGGTCAGTTCACCACATCAGAGCTATCTGAGGAGCTCTACATACACACTGCAGAGTCAGCTAAAGTGATCATTACCTGAGTTAGTCCGCATGTGAGTGTCCATACAGCAAGGCCACACTCGAGTTACTGTGTCCTCACTGATGCTGTACTCAACCAACTGTATCTGTAGGCCTTCTGGGGGCACATCCCATGGCCCTTAATGCTCAGTATGATTCTTTCCCAGTGAATTGTGGGAGAACATGTCAGAACACTCCATCTTTTATATGTATCTGCATCTGCACCCACACCAGGACTCTGTCACCTTTAGGGCCCTGCAGCGGATACATAAATTAGAATCAGCAACCAATCCGCAAAGATGGTAAACATCTGTGGATGCAGATATCTGTAGATTTAAAGCGGATAGCCAGGGATTTTCAGGGCTTTATTGTCTGTCTTTCTGGACAGATGGGAGAGAATTCTGGGAAGGCATTGGAGGACTATCTGGACTCGAGTGCTTTAGTCTGTGTCCTTACTACAAATTGGGTGGGTTACCAGCATGAGAGAAAGCATCACCTCCGTTCTAGCCTACAGCCTTGGAGAGGCCACCTAACCCAGCTTAAAAGCACCATCACACTCAGCGAGAAGGTTCTGTGTGTAGACCAGAGGGGATTGGGGCAATGGTAAGAGCCCAGATTAACACCGCAGTGAATACATACCCAGGCAGCTCTTCATCAGTAACAATCACTTCGCATTTTGAGGCTTTTTTTGCCACTATAGCAGCTAGAAACTTTATCTTGATATGCAAGCTGGGATTCCAGGGAACAAAATAGCAGCTGCAGATATCAGTGAGCATGCTGTGGTGCTCTGTACTAATTCAACTCTGTCATGCGCTAAGGAAGAGGCATCCAGCATCACATGTGGAGCTGCTAGTGATCTTTCTCCTCTTCCAATCCTGCTTTCATAACCAAAAATCATCTTAAATTCCCTTCTTTCCTGTAAGGATGACAGTACATGAGTTTTTATCAGGTTATTTATTCCCTTTAGGTTAGAAGGTTATTTCTGTTTTTTCCATGTTTCTTCCCCCAGCCCACCACCTTTTTTGGGGAGGGAGGGGTTGATGAATTTTCTTGTTCTTATAGCTTTAAGAAACAGGCAGAAGACAAAACATTTGGAGCCATATTTTTCAGATAACTTGCACATTGGTACAGAACTCTTGAAAGTGTGGTCCAGAGTATCACAATACGACCTGCTGTGAGCTTCACACTATAGATCAGGGGTTGGCAGTCTATAGCTCACGAGCCACAGATGTCTCACTTAGGAGCCAAATATGGCTTGCAGCTCGAGCTGAGCCCCACTCCACCTCCCGCAGCAGGGAACCCGCACTGGCAATCCAGCCTTGCGCACCGTGTATGATTGGAGCCAGCGCCAGCTTCCTGCGGGGGGAGGAGAAAGCCTCAAGCCTCGTTGTGCGACAGGGGAAGAAACAGGAGCCACAAACAGCTCCACCCATGCATGCGCCCCTTCCCCGTACCCCAACTGGAGGAACAAAGCAGCAACCGACGCGTTGCCTGGAGACTTTTCCTGCTGCCCAGTTGGCCAGAATTCGACCAATGTAGCAGCGTGAAGCCATACCTGGGACAGGAAGCCTGAGAGCAGCGTGGGGCGCAAAAGCCATCTTGCCTGCGAAGGCCTGTGGCTGCCAGGGCCATGTTCCCACTGCTCCACGCACTGCTCCGTCCCTGCCTCGCACTGCCTGCACGTTCCGTGCACTCACACCTGCCAGAGAACCCCGTGGGGTCGCTGGAGTCCGTCATCAGCCTGAGCACCTTCTTCCTGGCTTTCCTGGTGCTGGTGGGCTGGATCCTGGCCAGCCTGGAAAACTACAAGAAGCGCGACTGAGCAGGCCATTTCCCATCCATGCCCAGGCTTGCCAGCTGGACTCCCTGCGCTCCTGGCGAGGTATGGCCTCCATTCCACACTTGGCCTTTGGGCCACTAACTTATTCCCTCTCCCATGTCGAGCAGTGGCTAGTTGCCACGTGGGAGAGACTTGCATCTGTTACAATGAATAAACCCTGTTACAGACTCTGGGGGGAAAAAGTAAGTGTTGCCCAGACTGTGCACACACTGCCACCCACCCACACTGAGACCCTGCACCCCCCAGCCCACTCCTGCCCCCTTCCTTCTTGCCAGACACCTACCCCCAGCCCACTCCTGCCCCCTTCCCTTTCCAGACACCTACCCCCCAGCCCGCTCCTGCACCCTCTCCCCTGGCCTGACACCCTACTCCCAGCCTGTTCCTATACCCTACCTCCCATCCAGATCCTGCCCCCCCATCCCTATCCCACTCAATGCAGCTCTGTCCTACACACTGGACCCTTCATTTTTGGCCCCACCCCAGCGCCTAGGAGAGCCCACAAAATCCACTAACTCTGGAATGCCAGAAGAGTTAATCTGGCCTGAAACCTTGAACCTCATTCCTCCTTGGCCCTACCTGCCCCTATGGGGCTGGAGTGCCAGGGGAGTTGAGGGGTCACATCAGTGAGGATTGAGAGTTTTTGGAGGGGTGGGGTTTTTTTGTTTTTGTTTTTGTTTTGCTTCTCACCTGTGTGGTTTTTCTGTGGATCAGTGGCCCATGACCCAAAAAAGGTTTCCCATCCCTGCCATTAATAAAGACCGTGTTGAAACCTTTTGTGTTGGACATAATATTTTACTTCATTTTAAAATAAAGCCTGGCCAACAAGCCCCCAATTGGGCTCCAGCCCCCATCTGGCCATAGCATCATAACACTCTTGCATCTCTCATGCCCCAGCCCTAAGCCCATCATACCCCCATATCCCCAAACTCATGCACCCCCACAACCCCAGACTCCTGCAGCTCTACATCCTCAGTCCCCTGCCATAATATTCCTGCACCCCCCCACACACCCCAACTCTGTGCCCTGAGTACATCATATACCCAAATCCCCTTCCTTGAGTCCCTCAGACACTCCAACCCAGACTCTTGTATAGGGATGTGAAGGACTAGTTGACTATCCGATAAGCGAATCTCAATAAACCCTCCTGACTCCCTCCCCCCACCCCGCCATGAGGAGCCACTGGCCTGGAGGGCCAGGCAGTATAGCCCTGGGACTCCCCCAGACAGAACTGCCAGGGCAGTGCAGCCCTGCCCCCCGGGAGCAGCCACCGTCAGAGCAACTGTCATACATAAAAGGGTGGCCCCATTAAGCCCCCACTGCCCTCCCAGCCCTCAGCCCTGAGCTCCCTGGCCTGAGCCCCCCACCCTGCATTCTGAAACCCTCTGCCCTCAGCCTCCCACCTCCTGCTGCCCTGGCTTTGAGCTCTTTTGAAAATCTTCTGTTTGAATATTTATGACCCTGACAGTCAGGAAGGACCCCTGGCATTTTGGGATGATCATGAGCAGCACCTGTGTTGTGTTGCTAGGCAAGGCATGGACCATTTGGCCTGAGGGCCACATCTGGGTAGGGAAGTTGTAGGTCTGGACATGAATGCAGGGCTGGGGCAGGGGTTGGGGTGTGGGAGGAGGCTCAGGGCAGGGGTTTTGAGGATGGGGTGCAGGAAGGGTCTGAGATGCGGGCTCCAGCCAGGCACCACTTACCTCAAGTGGCTCCCAGTCAGCGGCGCAGCAGGAAGACAGGCTCTCCCCTGCCCTGGCTCTGTGCTGTTCCCAGGAGTGGCCAATACTTCTGGCAGCAGCTCCTGGAGTGGAGGTGCAGATGGTTCCATGAGCTGCCCTCGCCTGCAGGCACTGTCCCCATAGCTCCCAATGGGTATGGTTCTCCATACTTGACCAGTTGGAGCTCCGGGGATGGTGCCTGTTGGCAAGGGCAGCATGAGGAGCCTTCTCTGCCCATACTCTGAGCCACTGTGCCCTGTACCACATCTGGGAGTGGCACGGGGCCACAGCAGGCAGGGAGCCTGGTTTATTCCCACTGTGCAACCAAACTGGTCATCTTCAAGGCTGGATCAAAAGCTCTGAGTGGACAGATATGGCCCATGGGCTGTAGTTTGCCCACCTCTGTACTAGGAGACGCGCAGTTGACATACTCATTTCAATATTTTTAAACTAATTTCTGCATATTGTGTTTCTCATGTTGTCTTTTCAGGTTTCTGTGAACTACAGGGGATAGGAAGTCCAAACTTAGGCAAATTACATATTGTAACTATTATGTGTTTTTTTTTCTCTTGGAAGACCAAACCAGTATGAGGGTCTCAGTTCTTTCCTATATTTCTTTGCTTTAGTGCTAGATGTTTTGACAGGCCATTGAAAGGTTTCCACTGTATTATGTGCAGCTGGAAGGTAATTTTTGAACTAGCTTGAGAAATGGGAATGGATCCAAAGGCTTCCATGTGATACACTTGACTGGGTCTCATTTTATCAACTGTAAAACATGTTTCACTTACTTCGGAAATGTTTTTTGTTCCTGTTTATTTTAGCACAAAAATAGGGTGGCCACATACTTATTTCAAATTATTTTCACACTCCCGTTAGCTCTGCTGAGAATTTCTGTCATTTGTCAGTTGCTAAAAGTATTTTCCATAAATTAATCCTTACTGATTTTTCCCTAATCTTGGAATATAGCAAGAAATATCAGTGTAGGAAAATATTTCTGGTTTTGTTGTATTCTCAGATGTGGCACTGAAATATACAGTATCTTCATAAAAATCAACAAGATAATTAAATGTAAAGATATTGTTAGGCTGAATGTAAGATTTTTCTCTCTTTTTGTCCCCCCACCAATATATTAGAAAACTTTATTAGTGTGTTTCAATGTGAATATCATTTCCTGATATCTGGCATGATGAACAGTAACTTTCAGCCTTCCGTTAAACAAAGCAGTTTGGTTGGTTTCATTTATGCAGCAAGTTTTTTTTCTTTTGTTTCCACCCCCTTTTCTCCATTTAGTGGCTGGTTCAGTTGGTTGGTTTCTTACTGTTTAGTTTTTTCAGTCAAATTTAGGATCTGTCTTGACATTTATTACATCTGGAAAACTTTACTTTCTGGAAGCTTTCCATCTGCCTTTTTAAAAAACAAAACAAATCACTGAAGGAAGGAAAGTAAAGTAAACAATTTACTGTGAACCTAACTTTGCTCTTTTCTAACCTGAGCCAACTGGGTTCCAATCAGAGAGCAGGTAACAGGTGGAAATTATTAATTTTCAGCTCATTTGGGTTCTAATGTCTGTATTCTGGGAACAATAAGCTCTTAATTGTGCCTTATGAAAGAAGCCAAAAAGGGCAGAAGTTGAACAGTTGATTGAACAGTTAACAGAAGAGAGAGTAAGTGATGAGGATATAGGACAATCTGATGCTCTAATGAAGACAGCATGGTGCCAGAATGTGAATAACTAATCTGTGATAGGTTGGTATGTGCAAGTATTACAAATATGAAACTAAATCTGGAGGTGCATTGTATTCAGTCCTAGGCAACCTCCTCCTGGTCTCAATTGGGATTTGCCTATTCCAGGACTGAGTACAACCCTGAGCAAGGTTGTCAGGGTTTTCCTCATAACACCTGTTTCTTTGTATGTATGCTTATCATTTTTCAATGTCATCAGTCATGATGCCCTTGTGAGCACCACCAGCACCATGCCACACAAGGTACTTAATATGGAAATTACCTGCGGGGAGAGATGAAACAAAATAATATTACTGGTTTCCTGTATCCTTCCTCAAATTTTCCCCTCTTTCCCGAGGGTCTCAGGATGATGTGTCTACAAAAAGAACAAGACAAACTGGTCTGATACTGCCTGAAAACATAATAGAAAAAAATCCCAGGCTGGCTCACCAAACAGCCAAGGGGTGCAGAGTGCTCCTTGGTGCAGTCTTCCAAGCCAGTGCAGTAGCTCTTATGCAGTGTCTTCTGTCATTTGCTCTGCATCCTCCAGCCCAGCTTCATTATCTATACTTATCTAGATCCTATTACTGTTGTATCAGAGTGCCTCAGAATCTTTAATATATCTATCCCCACACCACCAGTGAGGTAGAGAAGTGCTGTTATCCAGATGAGAAACAGAGGCACAGAGAGACTCGGTGTAGTTCTTCACTGCCGAGTTAACTTGAATGATCTACATTCAAATTAGCTGAGCTCACAAGAGACCAGCTACCTTGTGAAACAACAGCTGGCCCATGCAAAGCAATTCTGTTAGTGACATTGGATCGTATTAGCAGCTGACAAGAAATGCTAACTCAAGCTGTACTTTGCACCCCCGCCAGCTCTAGTTAAAAGCATCACCACATGTGAGTTAAGAGGTTTTGCAGGGGCAGGACTAGAGTTAGGGACAAACCTAAGTTAACTTGTCAGTGAAGACAAATCCTCGGTGACCTACTGAAGGTTGCAGGTGAGTTCTGGCAGAGCAGGGAATTGGAACTGGAAGTCCCAAGTCCCAGGCTGGCACTGAAATCCCTGGAACATCCAACGTTCTGTTTCCCCCTAATCACCTGTGCAGAGTAGTGAGCTGAAGACAACTTTTTTGCTTCCAGGCAGCCAGGAAGAGGCCTCCCCACCCTCTGAAAGAAGGGTAACCTGTTTTGTTCACATGGACCCTAAATCAGGAGGTGGGAACTTTTTTGGGGTAAGGGTCACTGACCAACAGAAAAATCAGTTGGGAGCCACATGCAAGTAAGAAGCAAAACAAAACAAACAAACAAACCATCGCTGAGCTAGTCCCCCAGTGAAGATTAAAAAAACTCTCACGGATGTAGCCAACAACTGGGAAGCAGAAAGAAAAAGACACGTACCTCACTCCCCTCAAGCTCCAGCGTAACAGGGGAGAGATGAGACGCCTAGGCTCAGGGCTTACCCCTAGCCCTGGATTAATTCTTCTGGAGGCCTGGGGCTAGTAGATTTTGTGGGCCCCCTCTAGGTTCTAAGATGGGGCCAAAAATGAGGGGTTCATTGTGCAGAAGGAGGCTTCCAGGGAGTGGACTGTGGTGGGGATGTGGGGTCTGGTCAGGAGCTAGGGTGCAGGAGTGAGGTGGGGGTGAAGGTCTGGACAACGATGCAGGATGCAGAAGTGGGCTGAGGGTGAGGGGTCTGGGCAGAAGGTATGGTGCAGGTGAGGGGTCTGGGCAGAAGGGAGAGTACAGGAGTGAGGTGGGGATGCAGGGTCTGGGCAGGAGGGGAGAGGTGGGAGGACACAGGTGTTTGGGGTGCCTACCAGGCATAGCTCCTGGGGGGGGCACAAGTGGCTCTGCACAGCTTTGAATGCTGCAGGGAGTACTTTCCTGGAGCATGCAGAGCCACTTCTTCCCCATGCCAGGCAGAGCCCATGAGCCAAATCTCTCTTGAAGCTTGTCTTGATTGGACCCATGAGACTGTGGGCTCCCCTCAAATTGGGGAGCCAGCACTGGTGTTCCAGCCACAGCACCCCTCCATATGGCTGGAGCACCAGTGCCAGCTCGCCCTATTGCAGGTGGAGAGAGTCCTGAACTTCATGGGCCAGATCAAGGCAAGCATTTGGCCTGTGGGGTCATAGCTTTCCAGCCTGGTCTAAACACACTCTTGAGGATAATGAGAAAAATTATGCTTTAGGTGTGGGAGGGAGTAAGGGACAGAGAAAGAGAAAACAGTGGCAAGTGCATGTGGAAGATGGAACCATTATTCAGATTTTGGTCATGCCTACGACGTAGCTGTACATGTGTCCATGCCCTGTACATGTGTGAAAGGCATCTGCCTACAAAATGTTATGGCCATACATAAAGTTGTGTTGTCAAAAGGGCCTGGCATATTCCTCTGCCCGAGGGGATATGAGGATAATGTAAATCTTGTCTGTAATATATTCTGCCCACTTCTTTGGATGCTGTGACTTTTTCTGAGATGTCTGGATGACACCATGGAAACCATATACATCCATAATAGCACTGTCAAGGAAGCACAGATTTTCAGTAGATTTTTTCTAAGTGCTTTTGAAACACATATGCATTAGTAAGGGTACTTTGCAGCTCTATGCAGCTGCTTATCAAGGACCAGAATTTGGCTTTTGTTTGGAGGTTTAACAACTTAGACAAATTTGCCTTTTCTGTTATGGAGTTGGACATACTGGAGCAAGATTTCACTTTGCTTTTCACGAAGTGGAGAGGTGTGAATCAGCCATGTGAAACCTTTTCCGGACTTGTGTGTTCATATCACATGCACCAGCTATGGCTATGCTAAGGGGATATATCCACTACCCACTTCCATTATTTTAAAACAGCAATCCAAATTAATCTGAGATAGCCACTACCAACCTGTTGAGCACACTGCTAACAGGCGGTCTAATTAACATTTTGCAGCATTGGCAGCTCCTTGTGGAAATTGCTATTCAGCCACCCACGTTAGGACTTTTAGTTTTTCCCTTCCATTTAATTATAATACAATCAAATACATTTTATCAAGATACAGTTTCTGTAAGTTAAAACACCAGATGTATGGCAAGGCAAATGCCTACAATGCCAATTCATTGGATTGCTCAGAGGAGCATTACTGCTCATCCCTATTGAGGATTAGTTGCATTCTTTTTCTTCCCAAGTAAAACAAAAGGAAAAAATCTGTCTTTCAATCTTTGTTTTTGTTTAAGGAAAAAAAGATACGTGGTATATAATTTGAGAGTTTTGGTTAACTATCACATTGATATCAAAATTGACTTTTAACTAGAGGCTCAAACATTTTACCACTCAAAAGATTTTTTCCAATAAGCTTTAGAAATAAGCAGTTTTATTTACTCTGTACCAAGTCCTGGAGTTATTGTTCTTGTCAGTGAATTGAGATAACATGCAGCTGCATAAACATGTTGATTTTGCTGGATTTGAGACCATGACGTCAAACTCTGGCACCCTCCTGCAAGACTGCACGTGTGAAGTCACTCAGTCTTCAAATATTCAGATTTGAGATCTGAATATACTAGTGTATCTTTTTTGTAGCATATCCCTTTGGGGAGAGGGTGAGATCAGAGGGTGAGAGAAATACATTCAAAACTAGATCTCTAGCAGATGGGTTTATAAGTATACAAAATAGGTGCAAGGTCCCTCAACATTCTTATTCTGGGGTACAGTCTCCCTTCTGAGGTACAGTCCATCAGCAGTTCTATTCACTGCCTCAGCTTCATGCCCTTCCCTTACAGCAGGGGTGGGCAATAGGATGGCAGTGGATCACCATGGTTAGCCCCTGGTGGGCTATCATCACTATATTTATCTGCACCTTTGGTACGGCTGCTTGCACCTCCCGTTGGCTGCAGATCGCCATTCCTGGTCAATGGGAGCTGTGGGAAGCAGTGCGGACAAGGACACCCCTTTCCACTGTTCCCATTGTCTGGGAACAGCAATCTGCAGACAACTGGTGCTGCAAGTGCTTGTACCTGCAGAGGAGTAGGTAAATACAGCAGCAGCAGTTCATCGGGGGCTATCCCTGGTGGACCGCATGTGGACCGGTTATTTCCCACTCCTGCCTTATAGGCTGGTGTGAGAACCTGAGTTCACCTTCTTCCCCAAGTTCCAATCCAGGGACCCTCAGCTCAGCAATTCTGGGCTTTCCTTTCTCAGCCCTCACTGCTCCCTCTGTGCATTGGTTCCTATCACACTTCATTCCCCTTTTCCCTCTAAGTATAACAGCTCCAAGCACCCTCTTCATGCAGGGTGTGACTGCTGCATGTCTTCCTGTAGTCTTTTCTAACAGCCCTATCTGTTGCCGCTACTTGGCTTTTTAGGCCCTGCCTGTTCCTTCACAAGTAAGTCTCTCCCTAATTAACTGCCTCTAGCCTTTGCAGGCTAATTGGGCCACCTGGTCTAATTCAGCTCTTGGATGGCCAGTGTGGGGTGTACGCACCATCACACCAGGCATGGATGTTTTTTTCATATGTAATGAATGCACCAACTATTTATGTGCATTCCCATTCTTAGCTCCTGTTTTTTAAATGAATTCTTTGATAACGGTTGACCTAGCAGAACAGTAAGAGGCTAATAGAGTGGGACCAGAAAAGAGGTGTTCCACAAACTGCCTTTCTGCAGTAATGCTTAAACAAACAAATGGGAAACTTGAAGGTGCTGTAACAGCCTTTATTCAGAATTGCTTTGTTTTCTGTGGGCTGAAGTCTTAGTATTAGTGTTTGTATTGTTGTTAATAATAATAAATATTTCCTACCACACAGTTTCATTAGTTTAGTAACTGCTTTCTAAAGCACCATATAAATACTAAATATTAGCATTATACACTTTTGCTGTAGAATCTCAGAATCCTTAATAGCTAATGCTCACAATGATTTTGTGACCTGTGTAACTCTTATCCCCATTTTACAGATGGATAAATTATTGCAGAAATGGCTTAACTGACACATCCATGGTTACTTAGTCAGTTACATTACCAGAAACAGAATTCAGAAGATCTGATTCCCAATTTTGTGCTCCACTAGGCTACTACGGATGTAATTGTAATTTGAGATTGTAATACAGTCTCCGTAAATACACAATGAAAAAGTTTTGCTCCTGTAGCTCAACACATATATGTATAATGAAATTTCTATATATTTGTATACTCTTTGCTCACTATTATCTTGATAATATACTATCTTTGTAGGATTTAATTAAAATGACATCCGAACATGCAATGACGTTAGCCATGTAGCTCAAAGTTCCTTTAGTATTAATGTAGAACTGCTATTTTAGGCGGAGAAAAAGAGGAATAATAAAAGCTGTGACTATACAAATTCAGTAGCCTTTTTTGGTAGAAAAATTCTTTGAGTGCATTGTTTACTGTTGTTAGGTACTTCATTACTCCTGCTTTATATTCCTTTTTAGTGAGCAATTACCCAAGTTACTAACAGCAGATTATAACCAAGGAATGATCAGTTAATTACTAAACTGTGGTTCTGTTCTAAACAGTGAGTATATATATGGCATGGGATTAACCAATATCTCCCTAAATTATTCCAAATAAAATTGGGTCAGTTTATAAGTAAAAACATATGTTTGTTTTGTTTTCCTCACTGCTAACACTGCAAATTCATCCAGGTAGCAGATATTAAAGATGAGTTGCACAAACAGCATAGCTGGCTCTCTATTACCTGGCATGGGAGGTATGCCAAGGATGGAGGGCAGACAGAGTATTTCTATGCCTTGGCTGCTGGAGTGGCCTGTAGGGACTGTTAGATCTGAGGTGCAGGTTTAAGTGACCTCTGAGGCTGCTCTCATGTGTGCTGGCAGGCCCATGCTCAGGGAGGTGCATTATTTCCCTTATTGGTTCCTATAGCTAGCTCATCACCAATGAAGGGGTGAATCTGGCTTTTAGTTGATCTTTAACAATTTGACCTTTTAACCAATCTTAACAAAATAGAAAATGCTGAGGATGGCAAACTTCAGCGTGGAGCAATTTGAAATAGCCAATATGTTTAGAGATTAATACTATTTGTAATATAGATTTGCTTTGTAAATAATCCTAAATTTTTTGCATTGCTGGGTTGACAGGTCCCTGATAATGTTGGCTTAAATGATGTCTTTTGTATTGCTAAAAGAGATGCCCACATTTAGATGACTGTCACACTCTTTGCACCATTAAAAGTTAACATTTGCCCACTGTAGCTGTTACCCCAACCTTGCAAGTAGATCTACACAGGTAACCCCTAGGTCCATGCAGCACTCCACTGAATTTGTTGGGGCTTCATGAGAGCATTTCAATATGTGCTCACGTTCTTTCCTGAATAGAGAAGGATTTAAGCACATTGTTAGGAGTTTTCCTGCATGAGAGCCGGAAAGAGGCAATTTCCTTGCATTACTGTTATCCAGAAATGAATTTCAGTGAAATAGCATACAAATGCTTAATTACATCTGATTCTTCAACAATAAAACTATTTTATCAGTTCCTTTGATTTAAAATGAACTGCCTTTCATTTTCTCCTGCATTCAGTGGAATTTGTCACCTCAGCCTTCAGGTGAAAAATTTGTAGGTGGGGTAAACAATTAAAATTATGTCAGACTAAATCCATGCATGTTGTATTGTCAAAAACCATAACATCAGACTTACTAGATGACAGTAATCAAAGCCAAGAGGGTGGCTCTGTGAAATGGCTTTCTTCCTGATGGTATGGGTCAATACCGAAGCCTAGGGTAAATATAGAACTTATCAAACAAACACTGATTGCCTGAGAATTATGATGTCTGTATTGGTGAGATAGGCCAGAAGTAGCATGAGGCAGCAGACAGGGCACAAAACCCAGCATTAAGGTTATTTGTGGTAAATATTGGCTCAGACTTTGATTTTGTCAATAAATGTTTTCTGATCAAACCCAGTAATTCTTATTTGCATATTTGCCTACCATATTTTGGATTCAACTCCAAAAGCTTAGTGTTAATCTATTTGTTAATAAGCAGCCTTCGTCATGACTGACTGACTTCGTCATGGGTCAGAAATGGGAGGGAGCGTGGGCTATAATGGCAGAGAGAAAGGAGGATCAGGGCAAAACTGGGAGGCAAGGTCAAATCAGTATCTTAGATGCCTATATACAAATGCAAGAAGTATGGGTAATAAGCAGGAAGAACTGGAAGTGCTAATAAATAAGTACAATTATGACATTGTTGGCATCACAGAAACTTGGTGGGATAATACACATGATTGGAATGTTTGTATAGAAGGGTACAGCTTGCTCAGGAAGGATAGACAGGGAAAAAAGGGAGGAGGTGTTGCCTTATATATTAAAAATGAACACACTTGGAGTGAGGTGGAGATGAACATAGGAGACGGAAGTGTTGAGAGTCTCTGGGTTAGGCTAAAAGGGACTAAAAACAAGGGTGATGTCATGCTAGAGTCTACTACAGGCCACCTACCCAGGTGGAAGAAGTGGATGAGGCTTTTTTTAAACAACTAACAATATCATCCAAAGCCCAAGATTTGGTGGTAATGGGGGACTTCAACTATCCAGATATATGTTGGGAAAATAACACAGCGGGCACAGACTATCCAATAAGTTCTTGGACTGCATTGGAGACAACTTTTTATTTCAGAAGGTTGAAAAAGCTACCAGGGGAAGCTGTTCTAGATTTGATCCTAACAAATGGGAGGAACTGGTTGAGAATTTGAAAGTGGAAGGTAGCTTGGGTGAAAGTGATCATGAAATCATAGAGTTCACAATTCTAAGGAAGGGTAGAAGGAGAACAGCAAAATAGAGACAATGGATTTCAGGAAGGTGGATTTTGGTAAGCTCAGAGAGCTGATAGGTAAGGTCCCATGGTAATCAAGACTGAGGGGAAAAACAGCTGAGGAGAGTTGGCAGTTTTTCAAAAGGACATTATTAAGGGCCCAAAAGCAAGCTATTCTGCTGTGTCGGAAAGATAGAAAATATGGCAAAAGACCGCCTTGGCTTAACCACGAGAACTTGCATGATCTAAAAATAAAAAAGGAGTCATATAAAAAATGGAAAGTAGGACAAATTACAAAGGATGAATATAGGCAAACAACACAAGAATGCAGGGGCAAGATTAGAAAGGCAAAGGCACAAAATGAGCTCAAACTAGCTACGGGAATAAAGGGAAACAAGAAGACTTTTTATAAATACATTAGAAGCAAGAGGAAGACCAAGGAGAGGGTAGGCCCACTGGTCAGTGAGGAGGGAGAAACAGTAACAGGAAACTTGGAAATGGCAGAGATGCTTAATGACTTCTTTGTTTCGGTCTTCACCGAGAAGTCTGAAGGAATGCCTAACATAGTGAATGCTAGTGGGAACGGGGTAGGTTTAGAAGATAAAATAAAAAAAGAACAAGTTAAAAATCACCTAGAAAAGTTAGATGCCTGCAAGTCACCAGGGCCTGATGAAATGCATCCTAGAATACTCAAGGAGCTGATAGAGGAGGTATCTGAGCCTCTAGCTATCATCTTTGGAAAATCATGGGACACAGGAGAGATTCCAGAAGACTGGAAAAGGGCAAATATAGTGCCCATTTATAAAAAGGGAAATAAGAACAATCCAGGAAACTACAGACTAGTTAGTTTAACTTCTGTGCCAGGGAAGATAATGGAGCAAGTAATTAAGGAAATCATCTGTAAACACTTGGAAGGTGGCAAGATGATAGGGAACAGCCAGCATGGATTTGTAAAGAACAAATCACGTCAAACCAATCTGATAGCTTTCTTTGATAGGATAACAAGTCTTGTGGATAAGGGAGAAGCAGTGGATGTGGTATACCTAGACTTTAGTAAGGCGTTTGATACGGTCTCGCATGATATTCTTATCAATAAACTAGGTAAATACAACTTAGATGGGGCTACTATAAGGTGGGTGCATAACTGGCTGGATAACCGTACTCAGAGAGTAGTTATTAATGGTTCACAATCCTGCTGGAAAGATATAACAAGTGGGGTTCCGCAGGGGTCTGTTTTGGGACTGGCTCTGTTCAATATCTTCATCAACGATTTAGATATTGGCATAGAAAGTACGCTTATTAAGTTTGCAGATGATACCAAGCTGGGAGGGGTTGCGACTAATCTGGAGGATAGGATCATAATTCAAAATGATCTGGACAAATTGGAGAAATAGTCTGAGGTAAACAGGATGAAGTTTAATAAAGACAAATGCAAAGTGCTCCACTTAGGAAGGAACAATCAGTTTCACACATACAGAATGGGAAGCGACTGTCTAGAAAGGAGTACAGCAGAAAGGGATCTAGGGGTTATAGTGGACCACAAGCTAAATATGAGTCAGCAGTGTGATGCTGTTGCAAAAAAAGCAAACATGATTCTGAGATGTATTAACAGGTGTGTTGTGAGCAAGACACGAGAAGTCATTCTTCTGCTCTACTCTGCGCTAGTTAGGCCTCAGTTGGAGTATTGTGTCCAGTTCCGGGCACCGCATTTCAAGAAAGATATGGAGAAATTGGAGAGGGTCCAGAGAAGAGCAACAAGAATGATTAAAGGTCTAGAGAACATGACCTATGAAGGAAGGCTGAAAGAATTGGGTTTGTTTAGTTTTGAAAAGAGAAGACTGAGGGGGGACATGATAGCTGTTTTCAGGTATCTAAAAGGGTGTCATAAGGAGGAGAGAGAAAACTTGTTCATCTTGGCCTCTGAGGATAGAACAAGAAGCAATGGGCAATATTTAAAATATCTTTTATATTTAAAAGATAAATATCTCTGGAGATATTTAAGAGTAGGTTAGATAAATGTCTATCAGGGATGGTCTAGACAGTATTTGGTCCTGCCATGAGGGCAGGGGTCTGGGCTCGATGACCTCTCGAGGTCCCTTCCAGTCCTAGTATTCTATGATTCTATGACAATCTCCACTGTGAATTACTGACTATCAAGGATATCAAACTAACCTATTTCTGAGTGTCCTATTCCATTGCTAGAATTGTTAATATTAGAGCTACGAGAAAAACAGATTTATTTTTTCTGCTTAAATTTTAACTATGGAAAACGTTCCAGTTTGCAGTGGAAGATTTTTTTTTCCCAATGAAATGGTCTGACTAGATTCTCAAGCTACAGGGCAGGGGAAGACACACATTTTTATTGAAAAAAAATGTTGATGCTTTAATCAGAAATAATTTATAATGAAGTTCTGACCAGTTGTAAGTAAGATATTGAATAGTTAAGGAACAAAGGGACTCAAAGTGATGGTTGTTTTTAATCTACTGAAACAATCTTCATCTGGACTCAGCAGAGACACTATTTTACATTTCTTGTTTATATAGTTGATGGATTGGACAAGGCTTCAATTGCAAATTCTGATGGGCCAACCCCAGGATCCCAAACCCCTCCTTTCAAGAGAAAAGGCAAACTCTCTACCATTGGCAAAATCTTTAAACCTTGGAAATGGCGGAAGAAGAAGACTAGTGACAAATTCAAAGAAACATCTGCAGGTATGTGTATGGTCATTTGTTAACTATAAGCATTGCTTTCATAGATTGCTTGATTTTTAAGGCCAGAAGTGACCATTAAATGGTAAGGCTTCAAAAGGTGCTCAAGTTTATTAGATGCTAAAGAGACATTGTACATTGTAAAAAGTTTTAGGCCCAATATTTTGCATACCTTCACTGATTCGTACCAGGTGAGGAATAACCTAATTCAAATACTATTGTCAATTCTGTCACTAAGAACTTTTCTAAATAAACAGCAATTGTTTTTTACCACTTCATATTCTTTTGATATAGAAAGTATATGTTTATTGCTGAACATTACCATAGCTACTTTACCTCAGAGAAATTTGGTGTGGACAGGTAAAATATTCTCCCCCCCCAGTTAGTGACTCTGTATCTAGAATTTGTTCTGTTGCTGCTTTCAGATAGAATGTGTAATATGTGACCACCAGTCCTCATCAGAAAACAGCTGATTGAATACACATTGTGGATTCAAGTTATACATATAGTTCATAAAAGCAGTCTCAGTTCATAAGTTGTACCTAGACAGAGTCCTCAAACCCTCAAAATTTAACAACACGTGGAGTGTTAGAGGCTCTATTCCCTCCCTCAAATAATAATTTCTCTGTACTTCAGCATATATTTTTCACAAATTCATACTATCAATTAATCTGTAAAATTAAATCACATTTTGTATTCTATATTAATGTCTTTCCATGGATCTCAAAACACTTCTGCAAGAATGGAATATCAATTTTCACAACTCTATGCAAGACAGATAAGTATTATTATTCCTATTTTGCTGATGGAAAAAATTAGCAAATTTGCTGATTAGAAGTCAAGATCAACATTTTCAATCACCAGCATTTTTATTCTGTCACCTTCTTCAGTTCTTTCTGTCAAGGAGCAAAGAGAAAATACACAGTTTGCTGCATTTTACAGAATGGTTAGGAATTAAATGTATGGAGTGCTATACAATTAATTGGATTTATTATTGTTATTGTTGTTGTTTGTTGTTATGTATTTATTTATTATCCCTACATTTTATGGTCTGCTTTGTTCACGTTTATTGATTAAATGCTACATATTGAGCCAAACCAAATCTGCTTTTAACTTTATACTCTGAGAGACTAAAACAGTATTATAGATTAGGTTTAATTTTTTTTGCCTCTTCATGATTTCAATTTTTTAACTTTTTTGTCTTCAGATTACAGTACAGAACTCTATTTTGTGTGAAGAACTCACACATACAGGTTATGAGATTTTACATTGAAAAAGTGGCAGAGATACAATGTGGTTGATAATGAAGGAGTATAAACCCTGGATATATGTTAGCAGATAATTACATGGATATGAGAGCTCTTTTTGGAGAGCTTTGTCAACTGGATCATTGTTATCATGAAACCCATTTTATAAACTTTTTATGCCTTCTAATGAGCTGTGGAAATTAAAGACATGAACAAGGCACTGCTAATGCAAAGATCCCTCTAGCAGGGAATGACAGACATAGGTTGATACTGAAGGAAGTTAGGTTCTGGTACCTACATGAATATAAATCCCTTTCCCTCCATGACAATGTTGGCATCTCTATACTTGACTTTATTAGCCACAACCAAATAGTGCATCTCAGTAAGCATCTCCTGTACTAAATTTCCTCCACTTCCAAAAGGACTTTAAGGTGCATAGAATTTTAAAGAAATGGGTCAAGAGTTAACACTTACTTTTTTATCTTGATTTGGTACTTGGCTAAGACTTCCTACTACAAGCCCTTACAATATGCAATTCATGCTAGTGTACAGCATTGAGGCCATTTTTTAGCTGAATGTTTACCCAAAATAATTCTAAAAGCTAAGGTTTTTCTATAGTGTTCAGTTATACAGTTTATAATATTTCAGTGCCTCTCATATTCAACAGAGAAAAAACTCTCTATATTGTAGAGAATGAAGTTCATATTCTACACAATTTGTAATATTTGATTTAATACTTAGTAGACTGGCTAATTGTTTTTATTTTCCCTAGCAAGTACATATATATTCTATCCTAATTAAAGACTAAGGGCCTGATGATTCTCTACTCTATTACATTGATGTGATGACTATGAAATTCTATTTACTTGAAGGGACTTGCACAACTATGACAGATTTTTTTATTAGTACATAAATGTATATATTTATTTGTAATGAACATCTGCAAAATTAAGGATCACGTGCATTGTTGCCAATTTTCACAATATTTAAAGTTGTTAAGCCCGAGCTCCTGGAGTCATGTTATTACCTGATAATCTTAACTTTCACTTTCAATTTTTTTTTAAGTTACTAGCCCTGTGAGTTGCTGAGAAAAGCTTGAAAAAATGAATCTGAAAGGCTCAATAAAGTAAAAAGTGCCATTCTAAAAAAAAATGTTGTATGTAATACACTCCATGATTTTCGGAATCTGACTCATGATTTTCGAATGCTTGGGTTTTGCAATACTGCATGTCTACAGCACTGTTTCTTGTGTGCTGTTAAGTTAAGATTCAGAAAAAAATGGTATTTGTGAACTTTGGAAAATCTGCCCTGAAATATTTAATTTTAAGTAAGAAAGTCTAACGGAAATACACTACCTCATTCTACATTAATAAAATAGTTTATAATATGAATAGAATGTCAATAAGTCTATAAATATAAGGTGGCAAATATAGATCACCTAATGGCCTTATCTTATTGCCCATATTCAAGCAAAACTCTCATTAGATTTTGTTACAGATTTTCTGAGTAAGGGGTGCAGAATGCAGCACTAAATTATCAAATAGAGTACATCTTTAAATATATACTACACAGTCTTCTAGATGTGCTACTGTCTGAAAATATATTTTCATAACACAAAACATATCAAGAAACGGGTTGAATTGAATGAAGGAGAAAATGATGCTGTTATTCTCCCAACATTTGCATACAAAATAAGATCCAGTGCTCAGGCCCCTGGACCAATCACCAAAGATAACTCTGCAGTAAAGAAATATCCTTATCTGCTGTGGAGTCCATTGTCGAGATGTACTCAAACAAAAGATCTATAGGAATGCATTGATTTGCTTTTAAATTCTTCAAATATGTTGAACCATTTTTATAGCATTATGTTAAATTCCATAGTACTTTTCAACAAAGGTGGGGTTTGAAGTGAAACTCCATTTGGCCTGAATGAATCCCATCACAAGCTGCTTCCCTGAGATACAAAATTCGTCCTTATGCCTATTGAAGGGAGATTCCCAGGACAAGCAGAAAAAGTGGCATTTGCTTAGCAGGTGGCTCTTGTTGCCTCACTAATTAACGCAGCTGAAAGACATTACCTTTGGTCTATGATGGAAAAGGAGCAGGAACATCACAGGATCAGGGCAGAAGGGTCTCTTCCCCAAACAGCTGGGAGGGGAGATTTTACCTGTGTTTTGGACAGAGACGAGGTAGACGTGTTTGACAATTGTGAAGACAGTACCTAGCCTAAGATTGTTAGCAGTCCTGTTTTTAGCTTGTTCTCTTAGGCTACGTCTACACTTCACAGCTATTTCGGAATAAGCTATTCCGGAATAGCTATTCTGAAATAGCTTATTTTGAAATAGCACATCTAAACTGCAGGGAAGCCTCAAAATTAGTCCGAGGCTTCCCTAACGTAGACATGCTAACTCAATTTAGAGCCCCAGAAGGAATAACTTAGAATAGCCCTGGTGAGGGGCTATTTCGAAATAGCAGAAGGGGAGCGCCTACACACGGCTTATTTCGAAATAGATATTTTGGAATAGGCATTATTCTTTGTAGAATGCAGTTTACAGAAGTCGGAATAAGCTGTCCGTTATTTCAAAATTATTTCAAAATGACGGAATTGCTGTGTAGACCCCTGGATGGTTATTTCGAAAGAATGGCTGTTATTCCAAAATAACTTTGCTGTGGAGACACACCCTTAAAGGCCTAACAAATAGAGTATCCTGGTAAGTATGTGACCTTTTTTGTCACTAAGAAAACAACATGCCAGAGAATCTTTCATCTGACTTCACTGGGCTTTGGATCAGACCTTTTGAAATAAGGCCTTGTTACAGTTTGACCAGGCTGTACCATACAGCTTTTTTTTTTTTTAAACAAAATCTTCATGTAATTGCATTGTGTTAAGAGCTGAAAAATCTACATAACATATGGCACAAATATTTTAAGATGGAGTAGATATGGAAATATTTGTACTGATGTGGGAATGATGGTTGGAATTTTTCCCTTTAGCAACATATTTTCCATGGTGTGTGTCATAAAAATCCATTCACTGTGAACCCAGTTGTGCACTTTCTGTATAAAGAGCTTTTAAAATAACGTAAAAACAAACAGTGAATGGCATCAACTCAAGCTTTCCCTCTGTTTCTATTTGTTAGAAGGCAGCAGTTTATATCTTGGCATGAGGCAACTGCCACTTCAAAGCCCCATGGTAAGAGTGTATGGAATTGGGGCCAGAAACCATTTTTAGCTTGATTAGATCAGGATTAAGCCTAGAGAAAAACTCAAAACTAAATCAGAATCAGCTGGGCTCATCTTGGAAAGACCAAAACAAAGTAAAAGTTCTTGAGGCTTACGGTTATTGAATGGCACGAAGCGTGCTTTCTACAATAAATAGAGTTGATTCTTCACCTTTCCATGAAAAGTAAGTCCTATGTTGAATTGGGATAATACAAAAATACAATAGTCAGTGGAATCCCTTGCACAAATAGGGTTTATTGGGGTGAATGGGGGTGCAGGATTAGATTTACACAAAATATGCTATATTCAGACAAATGGTCCATGTAGCCTAGTATCTTGTCTTCCACCAGTGGCCAAGGCCAGGTGCCCCAGAGGGAATGAACAGACCAGATAATCATCAACCCAACCTTTCCCATCTAAGGATGAAGCTCAGGCCTCTTTGAAGTCAGTAGAAGTTTAACCATTGACTTCAGCATGGCCAGAATTTCACTCTAAGATTTTTGAGCTTATTGGAGAAGGGTCTCTGGGAACTGAGTTTTTTTTGTATCACATTAGCATTTTTTAGCAAGCAAGCACATTGTGCTTACAGTATTGGTTGCACTTCATAACACGGGTATTGGGAACAATGCTGTCTGGTTTACTAGAGCTCCAAACTGAGTTTGCATTTCTGTAAAATCACAAGGATCATGATAACATCATGTAAAAGGCAACTAGAAAAATCTGACATCTAAGGGCAGTTCTCATTAGACTTACATGAACATTATCAACAAGGTCAGTTAGACAAGCAAACTGTACTGATTTAGTTACACAGGTCAATCCTTTCTAAACTGGGACTCTCTGGTCCGACAACATCTTTGGTCTGGCAGTTGGGAGTCTGGCAACAGGAGGAGTAGGGAGCAGGAGCATGTGAGGGGAGGAAAATTGCATAAGGGAGGATAGAAGCAGGGCATACAGGGGCAGGGACCTGGAATGGAAAGACTGAAGCAGGTGGATGGGACTGGAGGGGGAGAGGGGAAAGGAGCTAGTTGAATGGAAGAGGGGACAGGACAGGACTAGGGTGGTGGTACATGCAGAGGGCAGGGACAGAGCCAAAAGCTAGGGTAGGAGATAGGGTAGGAGCCGGGGGCACAGAGACAGGCGCTAGAGAGAGGACAAAATGCTTTGTAATCATTAGACCATGCTCCCCTTCCACAATCTGGACCTGAACCTAGGAGATTTTTTGTCATGATATTTGTTTGCTACCAGCAAATAGTGAAACCCAGTGGGAAAATGCATCCCATCCTGTCTCTAGACTGGAGGCTGGGCCACATAGACAGCAGTCTGATACCTCTGTCAGTACTCCCTTAACCCAAATGGCAGAAGTCTATGCAAGGGATCTAAAGGTTCTGACTCTGCTGATGAACTATGTGGTTGTCAATATGGTCCCAGATGACAGAACTTCTGGTTTTTTCACTTTGCATATTTAAACTTAGGAAGTTACATTCAAAAGTATCTCTCAAAATCAGTGGAGTCTTGTGACAGTTTTGGCCTTTTTCTCTCTCCCTCATTTTACAGAGGAGGATTATAATGTCAACCTATCTCACTGGGGTGTTGTGCAGGTAACTTCATTTATATTTCTGAAGTGCTCAGATTCTCTGGTGAGATCACCATAAAAATGCCCATGAGGAAATGTATACTTATCAGAGTAGTGTTTGAATGGTGTGGTGTAAACAAGGCCTGGGGGACCACACACTGAATAGTAGGGATTAGAAGAAAAAGAAAGCACGACCATCAGTGTTCAGCAAGCATTATCCATCCTGTGCAGCAAATGAGGTAGAGATCCTATGGAAAACATAGTATGTGATTGTGTAATTAAAGACTTTGTCTTAATGCATATGCAAAAGAGGGCTACATTAAGACACAAAAAAGCTTAGTTCTGTCATTTCTAACACAGTTTTTTAAAAATTAATTATTGTGTTAAGTGGATGAATCCCAGTATAAGTGCATTTACTTTTTGAAAATATTGCATTGTGAAATGTAATGTAACATACAATCTCATATCTATAATATTCCATAAATTATTATTAAGATTTGACCTTAATAGTGGTTGGCTCATCACATTAAGGTAGCTTAGGTAGACACAATATACCTCTTATACAAGAGTACAGAATGCTGGCCTGATATATTTGTGTGCAACCTTTTTTGTCCATAGGAACAAAATATTAACATGATTTCTAATATGCTTTCCAAGAATCAAATACATTGAAAAAATTATCATGCTGAGGTAACAGTGCTTTTAAAATTACTTTAAAGAAATTACATTATATCAGCTAATACTAGGAATAATGAAGGATCAAGACCTAAGCTTTTTTCTGTGTGAACTTCCTAGCCCATAAAATGGGGATAATTATATCTAAAGGGTGCTGTGAAACTTACATAATGGTAACACAGTGATTTGAAAATATAAAGAGTTGCATCCTAATATGAAATGAAGTGTTTATTGGTTCCTTATATTTTTCAGTTAAAAATATTAATTACCATGTTACCCAGTAGCATTGGAAAAACATAATTATGAGTAAAACCCGTTTATAGATCAAATCTAGTGCCTATTGAAGTCCAAGGAAAGAATGATGTTGAGTTCAAAGGAGATTGGATAAGGCCTATAAACAGAAAATGATATTGATATTGACAGGTATAATGCAAAAATGAAGCAGTAAGCATAAATGGTAAGAACTAATGGTACATCTACAATGCGGGGATTTTCCAGGATACTGGAGTACAATGATACATTCAGTGTAGTACTATCATCATAAATAAACCTTCTTACTATTATTATTAAGATCCCAATCCTTCTACAGTATGGGCAGGAGGACCTTTGCTTCTTTGTCATGTCCCGTTGACTTTCATGGTACTTTGCAGGGGCATAAGTGTCCACCAACATACATCTCTTTGCAAGAACTGGGCATTAGCTAGTCACTGCCATGATTTTTGTGAATTCTAAAAGAACTTAAGTCCTATTTTCTAAAGTGACTTAGGCATGTAGGAACCTAAGTCCTATAGAATTTCAGTAAGATCTAGGCTCCTAAGGATCAGATTTTTCAAAGGTATTTGGGCACGTAAATATGCAGGTAGGTGTCTAATGGGTTTTTCAAAAGTGCCCAGGCACCTAAGTCATTAATTTCAATCTTAGCAGGTACCCAGGTGCTTTTGAAAATTCCAGTAGATGCTATCTGCTTCTTTAGGCATTTAAATACCTTTGAAAATCTGACCATAAGTACCTGGCATGTTTAAAAATGAAATTTAAGCTCATAAGTTAAGCGCTAAATTTCACTCATGGTCTTTTTCACACTACGCTGTCTGCTGTTAACCAAGATATCTCCATCAGTTTTTATCCTACACCAGGGCTACTCAACACGCGGACCACATGGGGCCCACAGCCCATTTGTTTGCAGCCTGCAGTGCAGTTTGGATTTTATGTGGGGCTCAACACGTGGCCTGCATGTGAGAGCCAAAACAAAAAAGTAGTCAATATAATGGTCATCTGTTGATATGTGTTTTAGTAATATATTCCTGGACTGTCGTTGCTCATTAAAAGTGCTGTCATATGGCTGGAAATCGGGTAAATATTACATTTTATTAATATTAGCAGAACTCACTTAAATGGGGTCTGCGTGTTGTGTAGTCTTGGCTTAATCTTTGTATTCATGCCCGTCAGTGTGAAAGAAGCTATTTGCATATATTTGTGTATATGTTTGCATGTATATGTAACTATACTTAAGTTGCGGCCCTCGGCATGTGCTGTATCATTGTGGCCCCTGGGGCTTCCAAAGTTGAGTAGCCCTGTTCTACACTCTGTTTGGGCAGGGTGTTTTGTTTGTGGGCATGTTGCTATCTTTATATGTTTTTATATTATTACAAAGCTATTTATTTTTAATGACTAATACACTTAATTAAAATGTGTATCATGATATTTTTCCCAACCTAAAACATGACTTTGCATTTTTTGTTGTGACAAGAAGCCTAAATTATTGTTTTCTTCCAGTTTAATACATGTCATATTCACTTATTTTAAAGTTGTTTTTCCCCATTCAGTTAGGGCTCCACTCATGTTATGCTAAGCAGCATTATTGCTGAGGATATTGGCTACTGTCTGACTAATAAAGAATATTTCTAGAATGTGAGATCTGAAAACATAACCTTCACTTTCAGCAAAATCAAGGAGTGTACAAAGTGTTGGGGTTTTTTTATTATTATTATTTTACATTCAGCATCAGAATGGATGTATTCTTACCTGTGCTTTCTCTTTTTCTAAGTGTTGGAAAGGAAGATTTCAACAAGACAAAGCAGAGAGGAGCTGATAAGGAAGGGAGTTCTGAAGGAAATGCCTGAGCAAGGTGATGACAAATAACCTACAATATAGATAATAAACTCTTAGGCATGGCATTATTATTATTATCATGTTGTTCCAATACATAGGAATATCAGCTATCTAGCTAAAAAAAAGGCAGATTTGGTAAAACACTGGCAGCAAGTGGAAGAGGCAGTTTGACCAGATGGCTAGGGCATCAGACTTGGAGTCTGGAGACCTGCAGTTTGTTCCTGGTTTTGCTGTTGATTTGCTGTGTGTTCTTAGACAAGTTATTTAACCTTTCTTTATATCTATAGAGATACAAAAAACTTTTCCTGCGGGATGACAGAATGACCTCATCACATCATTCTGCGTCCCCAGGAGCCCTGACCATGTGACCACACCATGAAATGTGGGTGGGGGCGGTGGCTCCATCCCGCACACCCTGTGGACCAGCATCTGCCTGCCTCTGGTTCCCAACCCCAGCCTGACCAGCCCACACACCTGCTGTGTGGCTTGGTTCTGTGGAGCCTGGCCTGGCCACTGTGTGTGGGGGCAGCACTCTCCTGGGCCCACCGCGAGCGGGGCTGGTCCTGCACCCCGGCAGCTTCCCCAGCTCTCTGGAGCAGCTGCTATATGCTCTGGATTCCCTGGGCTCACCACAGGGCAAAGTTGCCTCAACAGGCCTGTGTGGAAAGGCTGGGCTGGGGGTGGGCTTTGCTGCCCGGCCCAATGGTGCTCCTGGGGGAAGGGTCACTCAACTCAATGAATTCATGGGAGGGGGCAGGGTGTGTGTAGGGAGAGAGGAAGGAGGATAGGGTGTATGTGGGGATGGGCAGTGCAGTAAGGAGGGATGGTGCGATTGAGGGGGATATAGGAATGGAGAGCTGGGGGTGGAGAGGGGTCAGGGAAGGATGGGGGTGCAGGAATGGAGAAAGGAGGTGGGGTCGGGATAGGCAGTGTGGGGTGGGCCGGGGTTAGGAAGGATGGTGAATGCAGGAATGGAGGTAGGGGGATCAAATTGAAGTACAGATTGCAAGATGGGGGGAGGGAGAGCTGGGGCTGGCCCAGCCTTTGCCCACGGCCAGAGAGGGAGAGGGGGGTGGCCAGGGCTGCCTGGTTGTCAGGGGGAACGCTAGGGATGCCTACTCCCAGAGATGGGGGGCGGTTGGCAAGAATAGCGAGCAGGGGGCACCACCCCCTTGTTATCTATAAAACTGGGATAATGCTTAGCACTTTTGCAAAGCAGATTGAGATCTGCAGATGAAAAGTGCTAAGTATTTATTGGTATTTTTTGGAATCGGTGACTCATAGGATATTTTGAGTTAAGCTATTCTTCCCAAAATATGGAAGATGACATGGTGATTATCAATGAGAAAACTAAAGGCATTGGGGCCCTGCCACTTACCAGCTGAGGTATGTCTACACTGCAGTTAAAAACTCATGTCTGGCCCTCGTTAGCTGACTAAGCTTAAAGAGTTGTTTAATGGTGGTGTAAGTATTAGGGCTCAGGCTAGAGCGGGGTTCTGAAACCTTGTAAGGTAGGAAGGTCCCACAGCTCAGACTTCTGCCCAAGTCCAAATGTCTACAGGGCAATTAAACAACCTCTTAGCCTGAGCCCTGCTAGCCCCAAAATCAGCTGACACAGGCCAGACACCTGTGTCTAATTGCAGAGTAGAAATGCTCTGTGTGTGCCACAAGTGTAAACCAAAGCAAGCAACTCAACAGCTGACATTTCAAATATTGAGCGGTAGCAGGTGTAGGATCTCTCACACGCTACACTCCAATAGCAGAAGCATAATGAACTTTGAGGAAAATTCTTGTGGTTTAAAAACAAAACCAGATTTAGTAAATGGTAAACATAGCAAGATGTATTATATAAAGCATGTGTAAAGTATTGTTACTTAAGTCCAATTATACCTGAAGTTTTTCAGCAGTGTGCACATCTGTCTTTAAAAAGCTGTGGTTTTGCTATTCACAGTGGTGGTGTTTTGTACTGTTCTTGATTTAATACATAAAATCTAGAAGTAATAAAATCTGAGTCTAATACAATTTTAGTATCTGCAATGCTTTTCCCATCTCCTAAAATGAATCATGAAGACTAAAAAGATTTTGTCAGGATAACAGTACAAGGAACCGACTGAAAACCTAAGTGGAATATAAAAGTTTTAGAGGACTGTTTCTCATAATATTTCTATGAATAGAATTATTCCACTAAAAATGTTTTTCTCTGACTGACCTGAAAAATCAGTATAGTGAATGTTAGGTGTGAAGTCAGGAATAGGTTAATATTTATACTACCTGCAGCTTCATATACATCAATATTTAAAATAGGGGGTTATTTTTACAACTGCTAGTGCTGGGGCATGTCTCTAGACACCATTTCAGCATTTGTGTATCAGAGCATGACACTCATAACAGCTGGTTTTAAACTTGTCTTTGCCACCATCTTGTTCTGTGGCTTAAGGCCAGGAACTTCACTGCTCTGAGCATCAGTTTACTTATCTGTCAAACTGTTTTTTTGTTTTAAATACATTTATTTTGTGGTGCTATCAGTTGATTGGTGTTTGTAAATTGTATTTTGGTGGGAAAGGGCAGTTAAAGTAATGTTTTAATCTCCATCTTTGATTAGAACCAGATTTAAAATAAATGAGCTAAAAATGGTCATACATAGGCAGTTACGTCTTTAACCTCCCCTGTCTATTCTCCCCTCTCTCCAAGTACTTGATATTCTGTTGCAATACACATTAAATTCTCATTCAGGTTGGGTCAGTACAAAGAAAGAAAACGGTAGGAAGGAGAAATAATGTTTTTCTGTTTAAGGAGGGCTTTCCATGTAATAAACACGTAGGTTTTAAAGAACCATTGAAAAGAAGATGAGGTTAAAGCCTGGTGCTCTGAGAAAGAAGGCACACAAAGTTGGAAGAGAGTGAAAGTTGGAAGAAAGGGAATTGTTAAGCAGGATGGGGAGGAGGAAGGGATGAACACAGAGATGTAGACAGGTTAAAGGCATTGCAAGGTCTTGTCGGTGAGAAATCTAGACCAGATGTAGAAGATGAAGGAAAACAGCATGATAGCAGCAGTAAGTGAGGGAAATAATTTTGGTGGCAGCATTTTGTATGGATTAAAGAAGAGTGAGGGGAGAAGTGGTGAGGCCAAAGAGGACAAGTAAAGGCAATACATGAACAGCCTACTGGAAAAGAAGAGAACTGAGATAAAGTAATAGTCTTTATTACAAAAAAAGCAGGGAGAGAGAATTCAGTTGGAGAGAAAGGCAGCAGACACCTGAGAAAAAAAAAAGTAATAGAGAATGACCTGGAAGAACATTACTGATCTTATTAAGCACAGTGAAGTGGAGAAATGGAAATCAGATTGTAGTTAGTCAAGGACAAAATTGGAGAAAAAAGGGCATTGAGCTAATATAAGTAGATGATATCCTCCAAATATTTGGAGGCAAAGAGTGAGGAGCAAGATGCAGTGGAGAGAGCGGGTGTTCATTAAGGGAAGTGTCATAAGTGGATTGAGGAGACCATAGTTAAATATGAATACGTAAATATAATCTGTTGTAAAAACTGGGGCAAAATTTGGGCTGCATAATCTTTATTACTTGTATGATGCATGACTTGTTCAGTTTGAAGGGCTGGAAGTTGAATGGTAATCTGTGTTACTTGTTAAATGGGCCACACGCAATTTGGAAGTTGCAAACTCATTGAACAGGGAGCTTTATAACATACCCTAAGTGACTCTGTAATAGTATGTCTATGCTATGGGACAAGGTTGAATTAAGATACACAACTTCAGCTAAGTTAATTGCATGGCTGAAGTGGACATACCTTAAGTCGACTTTGGCACTGTCTTCACTGCAGAAAGTTGAAGGGAGAACACTCTTCCTTTGACTTCCCGTACTCCTCATGGAAGCAGGACTACCGGCATCAACCAGAGTGCCCCTCTCAGTTGAAATTAGCTGTCTTAACTAGACCCGCTAATTCGAACCCTGGGAGATCGACAGCAGCAGTTTCGATCTTCTCTGTAGTGTAGACATACCCTTAGACTATAACTTAATCAGAATGTTTTATACATAAATGAATGTGAAATTGTAATTTTCTTGCGTGGAAACTTAAAACCTGAAAAATTACTGAGTTGACAACAAATGGAGAGCTAGCTTTTGAGCAAGCTGTAAAATTGGATAACAGCTTTTTCATCTTCATTTTAGATGGTGATATAACAGTAAATTTTGAAACCTCAAATGGGCACACCATAACTATCAGTGAAGAAACCATACAGGAAGAAAATGTAAAGACCACAGAAAACAATGGCTCCTTATTAGCCAAAGCACCAGCTGTGGAAGGAAAAAAAGAAGATAAAGGTAAACAAACAAATCCTTCACAAACCTCTGAATCATAAAAGGGAGAGTGGTCTGAGCACAGAGGTGGGAGCCAGGAGGGTCTGATTTCTAATCTCTAACTCAAGTGCTGACTTCATTTCTGGCTTTAGGCAAGTCTCTATTTCAGATTCTCCTGAGAAATTGGGATAATAATATTCAGTGGAATAGTGCATCCTTACCTCATGGGTACCCCTTCATTGCTGGTCATGGCATTGCACAGCGTCCTTGTCTCTGGAACACTGTACAAGGCTTTTTCCTCAAACCTGCCACTGTTTAACTCCCCCTCAAGGCATTCTTGGCTTTGCCTTTTAGTCAAGTCACAAAAAAGTCTAAAACCATTCTAAGGAAGCACGAATACGTCCAAGTGGAGGTTCAAACAAGTCCTCAAATTAATGTCCCTCATGGCCATCCCTGCCAATATGCAAAACATGCTGCTGCGTGGTGCACCACAACATTTGGGGCACCAAGATTCCCAAAATTTCATGGTGCCCTATGCAGCTGAGTGTTTCGTATGGGCTCTAGCAAACCGAGCAAAGCTCCTGCCTCCCCCATGTGGGATGCACCCAGCCCCTGCTCACCCAGTGGTGGTGAGCACGGACCGGAGGGCCAAGGAAGAGCCGTGTGGCTGGAAAGAAGTGACAATTTCCCCTTCAAAGTGCTGCTTGTCTGTGCCCTCTGCTCCTCCAGCCTGCACTCCTGCCCCTCTCTCCCAGAGCTGGAATGCCACAAATCAACTGTTCCTGGCTGTTCAAACTCTGGGAGGGAGGGGGAGGTGAAGGGACAGAGCATGAATCAGCAGATTCGTGGTGCTCTGAAAGTGCTGGGAGGGAGGGCGAGTAGTAGGAAGTGCAGGGCTCCAGTGCCCCAGTGCAAAAGAGGCATGTGAGGGACGGGGGCAGAGAGGTGATACATGGGCTGCAGGTGGAATTCCAGTGGGCTGCAGACTGCAAGTTGCGCATAACTGGTCATGCAGCACACTGAGACGAAGGATGGCCACTCATGCGGCCCACTCACTAGTCTTAGTTGCCCATCACTGGTCTAATCACTTTGAAAACTGAATGTAGGGTTTTCAAAGTGATTAGTCTACACAGCAGGGCTTAAAGCCTAAATAAGTTACGCAATTTGAGCTATGTCAATTGCGTATCTTAAGTTGAAATAGCTTATTTCAAGTTTTGGCGCTGTCTACACAGCAGGAAGTCCAAGTTAGAGCACTCTTCCTCCGACTTCCTTTACTCCTTGTAGAATGAGGGTTACAGGAGTCGGAGTAAGAAGTCCTCCAGCTCAACGTTATTTTGACATTATGTCAAAATAACTGCTTGTGGTGTAGATGCAGACTATGGAATAACACTGCTGTTTAGATGTATCCTCAGGCTTCTAAGTCACTTACAATCTTTTGAAAATTTTACGCAGTGTCTGTAAGATGCTTTGTGGAAGGCAACATATACATGCTAAATATTATTTGGCCAAATCCTGAAATCAGTTTAGTTTATAATGTCTTCACTCAAACTTTATTGATTCAATAGGAGTTTGATGGAATGAGGAGGAGTAAACACTGAGTAAGGATCACAGGATTTGTCCCATAACTTCCATAAGTGTTTATTTTCTAACATCTTTGGTAATGCTCACTGCTATTTCATTGACAGTGAAAATTATTCTTGAATTACAGACCATTTACTGAACTTCCCTGGAAAGTACCAGCATGCAGGATCTCTTTATTTCTGGTTGTTTGATTTAATAGCCTTTCCAAAATATTCTGGTAGTCTTTTCTAGTGAGAAGTGAACCTCAGAAGGTTGAGTGTGTCAGTTCAGCTAGTCACCCCAAAATTTGGATCCTTCTCCGAACTATGCAAACCTTTTGGAACAGCAAAATGTGGCTGGAAATCTGAGAATTGGATTTCATGTAAGATTTCCAGTACTTTGCTGCCTTCGGTTGAGCCAGATAAACAAAACCAACTTGTCTTATGGTATTTTGGCACATCCAATTTCTGGTCCCAGCCAGGACTAGGAATTCTTAGATTCAGTAGAGAAAAAAATAATGGGAAGGGTAAATTCACTAAAAAAAGTTCAGGTTGACTTTGGGGCTAAAGATTTTGTCAGTTATTATTTAATCTTTTCCTATTATTTAATCTTTCCTTTGTTGAAACATTTAATGAGGGTTAAGAGGAAAATAACCTTTTATTTTAATTGTGTTTGGACCCTACATGGCTGGTCCTGCAGGATTTTGAGTTATTATTAAACTAGAAGGTTCAAAGTCTGCATATATTTTATTACCTTCTGTTACCTTTTATATCTACTGTGATAGCTTTGTAGAGAGCCATTCCAAAGCCTTCCTACCCAAGTTGTCTGAGAAAAGAAGATTATGATACCTATTCTCTCCAATTCCTCTGAGAAATGGAAATGCTTTGGGAAGGGAGGTGATAAAAACAAGAAGTGTGGGATTTTGATTTTCTAGCTTCAATAAAGTTTTAGTAATACTACATAGGAGATACAAAGCACTTTGAAATTTGACTAGTACAATAGTGGAAATATTAGAGGCCTGATCCTGCAAGAAGTGGAAAACACATTCTTCCTACTTACTGAGCAAAATCAGGCCAGGCATGATTAATTCCTTTCATTTCATACTGTGACATGCTGCAGTGATCAATATTGGCAGACCAAAGTGCTTTTAAAAATTTTTGAGATTAAAAAAATGTGTCTGGATTTTGAGCCTTTAGAGTTTGTGTGTTCAAGCTTTTGCTTACAACTGGGAGGGCTAAGAACTTTTTAAAAAATTAAAAAGTGAGCTTCTCACATGACTCCAGGATCAGGGACTTTAAAGGAAAAAACAAATATCACAAAACTCTCAATAAAATTACAAGAGTTGGCAGCACTAATGGAACATGTAATATGTTAGGGATTAAAGGAGAAAACCCATTTTTTATGTAGAGTTAGGGAAATGGCAGGCAAACAATAGACTGAAACATACAAAATAAAATGAATTAAGCAAAAGGGCATGAAAAATAACCTTCTAAGTGTCCTATGTGCTGCCAAATAATTCTATAAACTATACACCCATCTGTTGCTTGTCAGTTTACAGATGCTTCTAACATTTGATGAAAAAATTCCCTTCGGCAGCTTAATAATGTAACTGCTGCTATTTGAAATAATGATGTGATGTCATTCATCCAAGTGGCATGTTTAAAAGGAAATACCTCTCTTCCATAAGCACATTGAGGAGCTGCTGACAGTTTTTACATACAATGTGTAATTGATTATTGAGCCTTTTCAGGTGAGAAACCTGTACCATTTATTTACTCTGTGAACTCCAATTTTTTTTGAAAGGAGAATTGCCCAACACTTTTCACAGAAAATGAAGAGCTAAATTCTAGCCATCCTCTATAGGTACACTAGAGTGGAGGAGAGGGAATAGGGAGCTTCTGAGTATGTCCCTGCTCCATCCAATTCACCCACACAGAGGCAGATGTGATTGGGTGCTGGAGCTATGCAAGTGCCAGGCAGTGGGGTTGCCAGTCTGGCTCCAGATTGGGCAACAATGTGGAAGAAAGGTATAGCCAGATTTGTGCATTCCCCTTCCCCCTCATATGAACTGTCCCAAGCACTAGGGAGAGCATGGGCTGCACTTGTTGTAGAAAAGTGCCAGAATTGTAATTCCTAAGGATGATTGTCTCCTCCCTTCCCCAAGCACCCCAGAGACAGTGTGGGGTGTCTATGTAATATGTTAGGGATTAAAAGAGAAAAAACATTTTTTATGTAGCGTTAGGGAAATGGCAGGCAAACAATAGACTGAAACATACAAAGTAAAATGAATTAAGCAAAAGTGCACTGCACAGCATAACGTCTCTGGGGCCATGGCAGGATTGCTCCTCTTTCTCTGTCTCTAGCTTACTGGCTTAGTTTAGAACCTTAAGCATAGAGTTTGGTTTAGTTTACAAAACTGATTCAATCCATTTTTATTCCAGATAGTTAATTTCATGCTTCATGGTTATCTAGGACTTGAGGAAATATTTGGCTGAATGCCCAGGAGCAAGATATTAATGGGAATGGAGGCTGAGAAGTTTAATTTTGCCAACTGATAGCACTGGTAGCCAGCCGTGATTGTTAGTGCTCTGAAAAACGATAGTAATGTGGGAAGCCAGGGCTCCGTCCTGGATGCTGTGAGACTGAGCACAAGCTTCTGAAATGTTCCTGAGCATTTACAGTAGATTAGCTGAACAATGCTGTGTGTTCTGGTGGATGTCCTCCACTGCAGGAAACTTGCATGTTGATTTCCAGCTGGATTTTACATCTGTGGGTCTCTTTTCCAATGAAGAATTCTATGCCAAGCTCCAACAAAGGCCCTGCATTTTAACTCATTGTGACTTCTTTCTCCCGCTGTTTGTCCACTCATCCCTTATCTCCCTTTAACTTAATCTTATTTTTCTCATGGTTGGAAACATTGGCTCTGATCCTTAAATGAACATATAAGCCAGAGGGCTAACTCTCTGGCCATACACAAAAGAACACTCTCCAGCCACAGATTTTCAGTTCTGTTTTCTTCCGGGCTTTGGTTTCTTAAAATAACTATATAACACACATTCAGCATATCAAACACATCTTTCCCCCTCACCAAAAGACTTCTGCAGGGACTTGTCTACCACTGAGAGGACTACAGACCTGCAACGCCTGAGTCAAGTTAAGCCTCTCAGCTCCATTCTCGTTCATAACTTACTCCCTGCAGAATTACACTCTGCAGGCTGTTATTCCACTGAGAGGCATATTTAAAGTGGCCTCTTTCCCCTGACCCAAAGACTCCTACAAATTCCCTTTCACAAGTTCTCTTACACACTGTGCTGCTGATACAAGTGGTGACAAAGAATTGGAGCTGCACAAGTGGCTACCCCCATGTTCTTGGTTAACCATGTCAATGCTAGGTACACATACAGCAAAAGTGAAAAGTCTCTTCTCATAGCAGTTTCATTTTTGCAATAACCTGCGGCAATCGTGCTGTTTGCAAAACATGTTTTTCCTAGCATCACCCGCTGAGTTACATTTCTCTTCCTGGAGGGTATGACTTTGCTGTTGATGTGGATTAGATGCCTGAGTTGCTGCTCTACCTGTTCTATCCTCCTGAGCCTGCTGTGTTGCTATTTCTTTGTGGTACTATTCTAGCATCAGAAATAATACTACTAGATAGTATGAGCGAATGCTGTGATGGATTAAGAAAAACATAGGTCTTTCATTATTAAATATCCCTAGCAATCAACAACAAGTTACCAGTACATTTATGAACATTTATGAACTGGGAGTTGTTTCCAAACTTTATGACCAGAATTTTCAGAAAGGTTCAACATCCACTACTGGGGTTCCAGTTTAAAAAGAACTCAGCTACCATTTAGGTCACAAAATGAATAGCTTTTCAGAATTGCTCAGCACATTTGGGTCTCATCATGTCCTTTTGAAATCTGGCTACACTGTCACAGTGAGAGCTGCTTGTTTGTAAACCTGGACATCATGTAGATGTCTATGCAGACACTGAGCTTTCTCTAGCTCTTGTTGTGGGTGCTCAGCATCAGAGCATCTGGCCCTTAGGAAAATATATTCTAAATATAAATACAGTATTGATTGAAGCTTTGAATGAGGCCATAACGTTTGCTGTCCTTTTGTTTGTTTCTAAAAGGGTGTTTGATAGGTGCATTTTATTGGGCCAAGTGATTGGTCACTGTCCAAATCTGGTACAAGGTGATAGTGACTAAACGTTACTCCCATCTGATGGCTGTTTCTGGTAATTTTATAAAATGAGTTGGTCATCTGAGTACAGTTCCTAGTGGACAGATGTCCAAATCAAAAAACTGCACCTCACAGCTGATATACTGTGGAAATGGCTATGGATAAACTGATAGCTAGAGTTGGCCCTGATGGCTATTGCTGTTGTCACACTCAGCTGAGATGCCAAAGAACGAATAATCGTGCAGATTAAGGGCCCATATACAAGTAGAATCACAAGGGGGGAGTCAGTTACAACACAGTTGTATCCTGACCCAGTTACAGGCCTCAGACAGTGCCAACCTTTCATGTGGTTCAAGAGTCTGGCTGTGGGAAAGCCAGGCTGTATTATTTGTGTTACTGTAGTGCCTAGAAGCCCCAATCCCAGACCAGGACCCTATTGTGCTAAGCAGTATACAAACACAGAACAAAAAGATGGTCTGTGCCCTCCAGAATATAAGACATGAGATGACAGATGGATACTGACAGACAACAGAGTGCAAGGAACCAAAAGAGGCATTACTGGTCAACAAGACAGGCAGTAGTGTCAGCGTACCAACAACTTCACTGTTGTCAAATTTTTTGTAGGCATGAGAGCAAAGGAGAGTTTGATGGAGGATAATGAGGTTGCTGTACGGATTTTTATGGGCTGCTCCTCCCAAACATGTCTATAAGATATGATAGGTTGGGTGAGAATAGGCTGTGATGAAAAGTAGCTCATGAAAGTGTCCAGTTGTGAGCTTCACTGAATCAGCCATAGGATTGAAATCTCTCATCTGATTTTTCTCTCCCACTGGCAGGTTACGTAGCCATTGTTGTACTCTTGCCTTTTAAAAATAGGTGGGCCTCCTTCATATGTCTTCCAGAGCTGTCCTGATATCTTCTTCCACTGCCTCAAAGCAGAAGTCATCATCAAGAAGGGAAACTGGGGAGAGTTTTGAGACAGATGCTCAGGTGCTGCAATGAATAGATAGATATGCACAGAACATGTCCTATAAAAGAGGAAAGGAGCGTTTAATAACACTTCTCCCCAAGTGTGTCTGATTCAGGAATAAGATCCAGGAAAGCAGAGAGATAGTTCAAGTGGCTGGTGAGCAGAAGTAGTCCTCAGTTTAATAGTTATAAAAATTGTCATAATATTGTGTCAAAAGTATTAGCAAGAACAGCCAAGTCCATAATGCTGTAAACTTAGGCTGCAGATAAAGAATGACAAAATCAACAGTTAGTAGAAACTGATTGTGCTAGATAACTCAGTAAATGAAGAAGAATGAACTATTTGTCTTCATTCCCACAACATGTGAGAACAGATACGTTTGTATGCTATGTGTAATGATAAACATACTAGGTTCAACTTCACCATTGCTAGACTATAGCATTGGTTGTAAACCTTTATCCCTGATCCTAGGATAAAGCAATGTAATTGTTGTCTAACACATTATTTCTCTTTCACCTGCTAATTTTTATAGTGAAAAAATGCTGCTTATCTTTTGGAACTGATACAGGTGTAGTAACTGAAAGGGTAAAAGGCAGGGAATATAGATCAAGGAATGGCCATTTGACGTAAAGACAGTGTAGTTTTAATATGATCTTAATTGTAATAGCTGGTACACTGATTGCCAAAAATAGCTACAGTGCCAAAGATAGCTATTCTTAGAAATACTTTAACTATGTATTTTGCTCCTATATTACCCAAACATTGTACTTGTCACTAACAGGCAAGTAATACATTTGTGATTTTGTGCACTCTTACTGTTATATGAAGTGTTTTTCAAAAAGGTCAGAAAGGTTACCCTGAGACTGAACAAGCGCTGGGCTAGAATGATGGGTTAGAATAGAATTTCCTAAATAAAGTTACCATTTTGAGCAAACATGGTATGACACAAGAGACAGAGCTGCTGTAGCTGACATTTCCAGCCATTCCTAGGTTTGGTAATGCACTAAATCTGTGATTAAGGAGATGTCCCAGTTTACAGAATGGTCACACATTTAATACAGGACTATATAGTCTGCTGCTTGCACCAGATGGGAAAAGAACTAGAAAGCATGTGTTTGGAAAAGGGGAGATTGGAGCGCCCAGTTTCTAACATTGACTCCAACTACAGTTAGTAGGCCAGTTAGTGTTACTGCAAGTCAAGTCTGGAACTTGGAAAACTTATGGGCTAGATTAAAATGGAGAGAAGCAAGTTAAGTGCCCCATCCTCCATAAAATGCTCTTCAGTTCACTGAGGTAGTACATTAAGCAAGAGAAGAACTACTCTCTTCTGATTCACAAAAAGTTAAGTAGCATTGTCTGGCTTGTCATTGGATTTAAATGGTGTGTGTCTGTGTCAGTCGGCTTCTGTTCACTTTCTTTATAGAGAGCACTGTTAACTGTCCTGAAAAAACAGCATCCCATGCTCCACCACCGCCTAAGTCTAAGCCTAAACCTAAAAAAGCATCGATACCGCCAAAAAATGTTACTGCTGCTGCCACCAGCCATAAGAATAATGAAGCACCTCATGTTAAAAAAAAAGTCAAGGCTCCTGCTAAGCAGCCCCCTGTCCCACCTCCCAAGCCAGCAGGTCACAATGCAAATCGAGAAGCTGGTGAGTACTGGACAGGCAGTGTCGGCATGGTGGGTGCATGTGCATGCTTATACTAATTATTCTCTGTAAATTGTACCTGCTAATGAATCTGCACCTTACTAACTCTCCATTGGGCTCATGCCCTGCTGTATAAAAGCTCCTGTATAAATCACTTTGCTGTGTAATGTTTGTATATGTGAGTTTAAGTACTATACAGAGGTGATGTAGAATTCCCAAATAACTGCAAAAACTGAGGATAGAGGTGTTGGGAGAAGAAAAAGGTGAGTTCCAAGACAAAATTTCTCTCAGTTACCTCAAGACAAAAGTTGTTGTGGGAAATGGTATCACTGTATATTTATCCTGGAAATAACTAAAATGTCAATAAATGTTACAAGACTACAGGTTCTCTTTAGAGGGCAGAATGTAAAACCACTAAATTAGCCCTAGAGACTGTCAAATATATTTGCCTCTAGCTGCTAGAATGGATTATAGCTCGTTGAAAAAGTCCAACTATTCCCTCAGTTGGTTGATTGGTGTCCAGACATACCTATCCTGTGTTTACTGTTTAGCCACCATTTAGCAATGATGCCAAATTAAATATTGTAAGCAGTCAAGCTTACAACACTAATATATTTTGACTGAGAAGGTTATAAAATATTGGGTGGCAAAAAAGTTAACCACTAGAAGGCAATTAAAACACTAGTTAGTTTATAATCAGTGCACTTTGTTTATGCAATAGGCCAACTGGAAAGCTCACTCAATGCCTGCTTTTTTCTTTCCAACTATATTCCCATTGTTAGATTGCAAATGTTGGCAGGTTTCACATTTGAAGCATGAAAGAAGACTACTGAAGTCACTACAAAGCTGCTAAAATTTGGATAGTCACATTCAGAGCTTATCACTACAAAGGTGCTGGAATGGTGGGGAGGCAGTGTAAGGGGGACCCACACACACCCACTCCACCAGGTTAGTACAAGGCCCCAAGGGATCTCTCAAAGTGGCTAGCCCAGTTGCTAAACTACTCCAGATTATGCATCCCCCTGGGTCACTTCCTATCAATTTGTTGCTTCTCAGTTTCGGGTGTGGTTGTGGGCTAAACTAGGGTTGCCAGATGGTTTCAACAAAAATACCGGACACACTTGACATTACATCACAATCTACATTACGTCTTATTTAGAAAATACCATACATTTATATTTTCTCAATTTGTTTCCCGAACAGAAAGCTCAAATACTGGACTGTCTGGTTCAAAACGTGACACCTGGCAATCCTAGGCTAAGCAGACACCCTAAGGGTGTGTCTACATGGCAGAGCTTAACTCAAAATAAGCTACGCAAATTGAGCTACGTCAATTGCGTAGCTTATTTCAAAATAGCTTATTTTGAAACTGGGAGTATCTACACAGCACTTATTTCGAGTTAGAGCACTCTTCCTCTGACTTCCCTTACTCCTCGTACAATGACGGTTACAGGAGTCAGAGTAAGAAGTCCTCCAGCTTGACAGTATTTCAACATTATTTCGAAATAACTGCCTGCTGTGTAGACACGGACTAAGTTATTTTGAAATAGTGCTAGTCATTTCGAAATAATGTTGCTGTGTAGACATACCCTAAGTGACTGAAGAAAATGTCTACTCTACAGTTAAAAGCCCTCATCTGGCCTGTGCCAGGTGATTTGGGCTTCGGGGCTGTGTAATTGTGGTATAGATGCTCAGGAATGGGCTGGAACCTAAGGGCTAGGACCCTGCAGGGTGGATGGGTCCCAGAGCTAACCCAAGCTGTACAATTAAATTGTCTCTCAATCTGAGGCTCAAGAGCCCAAGTTAGCTAGTGGGGGCCAGCTATTTATGTGTAACAGCAATTAGCCATGCCCTCAGCATCTAGTTCAGTTAGTCAGTCTGTCTCAGGTCTTTCAGCTCTCAAAGAGCAAAGGAACCCAAGTTTTTGCTGCTAGAGCAACTTTCACAAAGTATTCAGAGGGGATAGCCCTGTTAGTCTGTAACAGGAAAAACTTAAAAAAAAAATCTAGTCAGTGTTTCTTAAACTTTTTAAGACCAAAGAACACCAAACAATAATTTTTTTTTATGAGGAACACCAATGATTTTTGGTTGAGCAAAAAAACAAAAAGAAGGCCGGGGGAAGTTATTGTTATTGGGGGGGGAAGGGTCAGGGGGAAAGTTATTGAGCCAAAAAAAAAGGTTGCTTGCCCCTTTAAGGGTGGCCATTTTGAATTCTGTTGTTCTCCGCAGCACACCTCTGATTGCCTCGCAGCACACCGGTGTACCACGACACAGTTTAAGAAACACTGGTCTAGTAGCACCTTAAAGAAAAAGAGAGACAGCAAATAGTTACAAGAGGCTGTTAAGAACCATTAGTACCTCCTGTCACGTTACTGGATTTTAAGGGGAGCAGCCAGATCACTGCTGCACCCATGGGGGGGTATTTTCCCCAAAGTATATACAAAAAGGTGTCACATGAAAGCTTGTGTTCTACTGATTCTGTGTATGCTATTCATGTACTTGTATAATATCTGTATGTGGAGTTATAAACATGTACTCTGTATGGATGCTGGAAAATTCTCTGTCTGTGGCTGAGCAATGGGCAAGGAATGCTCAGCCAATGGCTATGCTAATTAGCAAGGAGACAGTGAAGCTCTAGGTGCCAATACACACCTCAGAAATGTGACTGATACCTGCAAACCAGCCAGGGCTATGGGCTACCAGCATGGGATGCAGGGTAGGTTGTAGGACCATGTGACTTGCTACAGCTTGGAAGATGACAGGGGAGGTATATAAGTGCCATGTGGCACCCTCCATTTGGTCTTGAGTTCAGCTCCTGATCCCAGATGCAGCCTTGCAGGGAACAACGAGCCAGGAAGAACTGTGGACCCATCCTGACATAGGATGTACACCAGAGACTTTTAAGATAGCAGTTTATAACATCTCTGCTAAGAGCCTGTATCAAGAATTGGGTGATTCGATGCATGTAATATATTCTCCTTAACAACCTTACTCTCATGCTTTTCTTTCTTTTAGTAATAAACCTTTAGGCTATGTCTACACTGGCGGGTTGTTGCGCCAGAAGTATGCAAATGAGGCTAAGCGTGGAATATTGCCGAGCCTCATTTGCATACCTAATGAGCCGCCATTTTTGCGGAAGAGGCTCTTGCGCCAGAAGGAGCTGTCTACACTGCCCCTTCTTGCGCAAGAAAAACCCTCTTGCGCAATGCCGTTATTCCTGAAAATAATCCTAGTGCAGAAGACGGGGGCCTGCAAGAGACCTTAAATACCTTGCCTCTATAGGCTTTGGTTACAAAAATTCCCCAGAGTCACAGATTCACTGACTTTTGCGGGGTAGCTGCCACCACCAAGTGAAACAAAAGAAAACCCCTTTCCTCTTGAACCCAGGAAGAAATCACTTGAACTTCTTCCAGAGGGGTACCCCCAAGCTCCTTTATCACAAGAGAGCTTGAAAAATAAAGAGAAAACAACTGCAATCTCTGGTAGCTGACCTCTTAGTCTCGGGCATGCGTACATGCACACAGAGACAGACCTCCTGTTTTTTTCCAGGACACAAGAATCAAATCATCACCTTAAAAAAGGTGATTTTATTAACAAAACAAAAAGATATACTTGATAAAGCATACTTGGTGGCTAGGTGTTACAGAGCAACTGAGTAAAACAAATTAAAACACAGAGAACATCTCTGAGTACGCTCTTAGATAGTGAATGGGGGAGAGAAGGCATAGATTCACACAGAGAAGTTTAACCAAACAACCAAAACAAATAAAAATATCCTGATTGTGACTAAATACACCTTTTCCCTCTATTCACGATCCATGCTGATCTGTACTCGCACGCCCAACATTCCTTGTAGGCAGTGCTTTTTTTGTGACGGTACACAGTACCAGCACCTCCAGACGCAGTATCGGCAACTCCAGTCAGAGCTCAACAACTTTTCCCCTAGAGTACCAGCACCCTTTTTTTGTATAAAAAAAGCACTGCTTGTAGGCATGGTAATTCTGATTACTGCATCTGCTCCCTCCAGCCTTTAACTTTGAACTCACCCAAAGGGAAAGGCAGCAGGATTTCAAATTTCAGTGCTGTATCCCACTGGTTCTTTTGGCCCCTTGCCAATACCCTTGCTAGCTACCTGAGTTAGCCACCAAGTGCTGACCAGCATTCCTCTTATTCATCACACACATCCTGCACAGTTCTCAACATCAGTTTTATTTCCTGTGCCACATGCAGTGCGGAGGCAGTTCGTTCTCCCACCTGCTTTCTTCTGGCTGACAACATCCTTAAACTGTTCTTCCACAAGTAACATGGGCAGAGCTTCCCTAGTACAGTATTGTTCTAGTCCCTACCCTAGTTCTGTGTGGGGCCTCTTGACCCCATTCTGTACTTAGAATGTTAATCAGCTGATCTGGTTTGTGAATCTTTATTAAATGCTCCCATTCGTTGTCTTAATTTTAATGCATTTCCCATCACAACGTAAGTATTTGACTTCCCCAGTATTTTAATTAAAAAGATTTAATTGTATGTGTTTTTAAAAAAAATTGTCAAAATTCTTGTATTTAACTCCCAGTTTAGCCATTGACTCATTGTATGATCTTGGGCAAAACAGCTAGCTGTGCCTCAGTTTCTCCCCTTGGGACAGAAAAGCCTTACAAGATTATTTCAAGACGTAATTAAATGATATTCATAAAGTGCATTGAGATTTTCATATGAAAGGTGCTAGGGAATGGCAATAAAGATGATAGCCTAATACTCTGATGAAAACATAATGGAAAAGATTAGTTGTAAAGATCATTAACTTTAACTGCAGACTAACTGGATTTTTTATTTAATGTATTTATTTATTGGAAGCCAGCCTTGTTTAAAAAAGAGGGACCAGGGAAGTTTTCATGGAGCTAATTCTCCACAGAATGCATGCAACTAAATCTCCAAATGCTCTGTGCATGTTTATCTACAGGAGGATGTACAATCATGCTTTAATGCAGGGGTGGGGAATCTAAGGCCCAGGAACCTGATCCGGCCCCTGGCTTGCCTGGATCTAGCCCCTGAGGCTCAGAGCCCCCCACTTCGCATTGAGGAGCCCGCGCTGGCCCTCCAGACCCCACCCCCTCCAGCACCACAGGGCTGGAGCACACAAAACCTACTAGTGTTGGGCCCCCCCTCCCCCTCCCGGCTCTTGTATGTGAAGGGAATGTGGGGAGCGTCTTTCTCCTTCTCAGTCAGGGCCACATGAGTGAGGGTTTGGTTTGGGGGATTTTTCCTTCTCAGTTGTTTGTGGACCCCAATTGATTTTTCTGTGGATCCGTGACCCCGACTCAAAGAGTGTTCCCCATCCCTGCTTTAATGATAGTGAGATTAGACCCTTGCACGCAGACAGTAACATTTTCAAAAGCCTTGAAATGTTTTAAAAAGCTGAGTTTCATTTTCAAGCGTGACTTAGCACTGACATGCTTAAGTCCAACTGAAAGTCAGCAGGACTTAAGCTCCTAAGTCTCTGTGTCACTTTTGAAATGAAACAGGCTTCTGTCATGTAAGGACTTCTGACAGTTTTCCCCAGCACATAGTTAGCTATTCAGTCAAAACAAATTGAGTATTTTTTTGAACAATTGTATTTTAAGATTATTACTAGTAATCTTTAAGATTAATACTACTGTGTATTGACCCTATGGTCACCACACAGTAATGGCAGTCAGGATCTCTAGCCTCAGATCTAACAGCTCTAATGACCTTGGGCAAGTACTTACACTTTCTGTCTCAGCCTACCTCTAAAACTGGAACAGTAAGACTTACCCACCTCACAGGGGGCTTGTAAGAGTCAAATAGTTAGCTGATGTTGTCAAATGCTTACAGTTATAGAAGTGCTATGTCTAGTTATTTTTTATTAAACTATCAATTCAAAATGCAGTTCAAAGGGTTTAAAGAAAAACTGCATTTCTGAGGTTGTAAAATGTTTGTCCTTTCTCATTTTAGCTAGTTCCTCTCATGCAAAAAAATTACCTGTCTCCAAGTCATCTTCTTCACCATCGCCATCATCCACATCATCTCATCCGAAAGCCTCTAAGGAGACAGCATCTAGTAAAACAGGCACATCAGGGACTTCCAGAGGCAAGAAAAAACCTGGGAAACAGTCAGCCCCACGAACCCGTGCAGATGGGGATGTTTCTTCCACCTCCAGTGCAGCACCAGACAATTTGGAAACAAAGGTGGAGAACTCTCAGCCAGAGCAACCTCCCTTCATCATTTCTGAATCTGAAGATGCAGAGCAGCAGACCAAGTCAGTTGTCCCTCCTCCTCCCACTGTTCCTCCTCCACCACCACCACTGCCTTCCTCTCCTTCCGCCAGCCAGTCCACTGACGCCTCAAAAACACCCAGTGCACCCATTAGCACCGAAACAGGCCTGTCTGTCCCAGGCTCAGATTCTAATCCTCTTCTCCAGACCGAACATGAAGCAGACAGTGAAAACCTTAGCAGTGAAGTGCTAGACAATAGCTTGGATAGGAGTGAAGAAAACACAACATGGTAAGACTCTGATGTCATTTATAAGCAACTAGAAGATTAACCTGGTGTTGCTCAGGTGCTTAACTCAAATTAATTTTGTTTTTCTTCATTTAAATCATTGCTTTGGGGTGGGAGTGGAGATGAAAGGTTTAGTATTCAGACTGCCCTGGGAAGAGAGGACATCCCCAACTCTCTCTCACTACTGCAGCTTTGGGCCAAGTGAGAAGTGCCTGTCCATGGCCATTGCAGCTGCAGCAGGCACACCCAAGGGAAGCGTGCATGTCTCCTGGCTTGGGGACAGATATACAGACAAACAGACACATAAACAGACAAACGCTCTGAAATTTTGGTTCATTAATTTCTGGTTCTACATCTTCTGGTTTTACAAACTATGATTTCAACACAGCCATTCAATCTTATCAGTGTGGTCTTTTTTTGTTTGGACTAATTTAGTCTCTGTGTCTCTTGCACCTATTTATAACATTCATTACTGAAATCAACTTGACCAACCATCCATCAGCATTTGTTGTTATAAATCGGGCAGTTCCCAACTGCTGGGCCACGGCCCACTGCCAAGCAATTGACCTCTGGCTGCCGGGCCGTGGCAATTCTGGGGTTCAGGGCTGAGATATACTGCCCAGCACCTCCCCTCCCACCACAGCTGTTGGGAGAGGCATGTCCTGCACCGCCTCTCAGCCAACCTGCGCTGGGCAGGGGCAGGGTCTGTTCCTGGATGCAGAAGAGCACTTCGCTCTGCGGCAGAAAGTCCACATGGAGCCCAGCACGGCAACCTTAGAGCTGCCACAACCTGGGCAGCTGTGCTCAGCTGGTGGCTGGGAGGCAGCACAGGGGCTAGGTGAGGCGGGAGGGGCAGGCACCGGGGATTCCGAGGGGAAGGCTAGTGCTGGGGGACTCTGGAGGTGAGGGGCAGGAGGCTGACACTGGGGGGCACTGGGACATCCAGGGTGGAGAGCTGGCACTGGGCGGTTCTGGGGGTGGGTCTAGTAGTAAAGGGTATGGGGGCAAGGCTGGCACTGGGGGGCTGTAGGGATGGGGCTAATATTGGGGACTGGCACTGGGAGAGACTCTGAGGGGGTTGGGTGCAGTGGGGCTCTGGAAACAGGAGGCTGATACTGGAGGGTATGGTGGTGCGGGGCTTTAAGTAGAGGGGATCTGGCACTGAGGCATTTGGGATGAGGAGCTGATACTCGGGGGCTCTGAGGGTGGGAGGCTGGCACTGGGGGATTGGGTGCAGAGGACTCTGGGGTCAGTGGCTGGCACTGGGGGTAGTGGAGGGTTGGGGGGATCTAGCAGTTAGGGCTGGCACTGGAGGTCTTTGGGAGCAAGTGCTTTTGGCGAACTGGTAACATTTTATTTGCATATTTTTGCAAATAATGAATATGCAAATATGCAAAAATGTTACTGGTCCACCAAAAGTTTGTGAATGGGTTTGCTGATCCCCGATATAAAAAAAGGTTGGGAACCACTGTTATAGATTATTGGAACATCTTATGGATTCTCATATACTTTTTATAACTGATCTCATAATAAGGCCCAATTCTCACAACTGTTATCTGCTTACTCCACAAGAGAAATCAACGTCATTCACAACCACACAAGGCAGCTCTAGCATTTAGGTGGCATAAACGGGCTGTAATCCAGATGCTAATGACCAGCAGAGAATTCCCCTGGCACAGAGGAACTCCTGGCTAGTACATCTGTGCCACAATCAAGCCCTTGTGCCTCTGCCCTTCCCTTTCATACCACACAAAGGGTGGAAGGGTTATGGGCTCAGTTGACCAGTCCTCCACTGATGTAGGCTCCATTAAGGAGAGATGTACCTGAGAGGTGTAACTTTTAGAACTACCTGGTAGTAGCAGTAAGAAATGGAGCCAGGCTGGCCCTTGTATCAGGGAACTTGAATTGACCTCTTTGTACTATCCCATGCCCCTACATCAAGCAGACTTCTGGCTCAGGAAAGACTCTTCTGCACAGTATACACCTCCTATTGTTAGCTGTTAAGGCAATTTATATATTACTGGTGCAGCTCATCATTAAGACCATTTGCATCTCTTTATATACAGGGTGAAGTCACTTGGAATAAAATAGCTTGTATTTTCATAAAGAAAAAGGAGTCCCGTGGCACCTTAAAGACTAACAGATTTATTTGGGCATCAGCTTTTGTGGTTTTTACCCACGAAATAATCTGACAAAGTGGCTTTTACCCACGAAAGCTGATGCTCAAATAAATCTGTTAGTCTTTAAGGTGCCATGGGAGTCCTCGTTGTTTTTGCAGATGCAGACTAACATGGCTACCCCTCTGAGACTTGTATTTTTATGCTTGCTTATCCAGGCAGGCTCCTTTTTAGGGTTCTGTGTTGCTTACCTTACTGTTACAGCGTGTGTATTATGTATCAATAGTTCAGTTACCAAAGAAGACCCAGAAGAGGAGACTCCCTAACTTAGCAAGTCCTCAACCAACAGAAGAACCTCTTGAGCCTATAGCCAGTCCAGAACATGAGAGCAGCAAAGAGAGCCACACCAGTGATTCTGATTCAGATGGGCCAATACTCTACACTGATGATGACGACGATGACGACGACGATAACACAAGTGCTGAAAGTAAGACAGTTTGAAGAGGGATGTGTGGGAGAGGGATGGTCGCTTTATGTGAAGGCCAAAGTGAGCAGATAGTTTAACTGGAAGAGATTCCTTCATCTTTGATTATGGACTTCTCAGGCTTTTGACTCGCAGCAGCATAGATGATACATTGTGTGTGTGAAACTTTTGAAATTTCATCTGAGTGGTCTATCTTGGAATGATGAGGAAGAAGCTGTTTGTCATTGTGTTGAGTTGGCATGCAGGAGAATGGCAGTCTCAGTTACGTGATTGCTTGAGCATTTCATTCATTTGGTTGTAGGGCCAATACAAGGCCAGCTGTATTAAACATGTTATTCATAGGGGGTACTGTGTAGGTTTTCCAGTGATATTGGAGCCTATCGTCTTGGTTTAGATAGAGTCCATGTTGGTAATAACTACAAATTGATACATTCACACAGCAGTATAGTTGCCTAAGAAAAGTGAGTTATGGCAGCCTCAGATCTATTCTTACTGTACAAGTGACTACACTCCCAAAACCTGCCATCACATTATTTATCTGGCACCCGTACAGAGTGAAGGCAAGGGCTGAATGGGCTGTGAAGAATGAAATACCTTCACATCCCTAAAAAGGGTTGGTCTCACAGTTAGTTGAAGTGTATTGGTGGGGCAGCATTGGAAAGCTTCCATTGTCATTGTCCATGCTGTATCTTTTTCAGATGAATAAGAGGATGACAGCCCCCACCACTTGCTATCTAAAATACTGTACAAGTGCTAAATGCACTTTAAAAAATGGATTTATTCTTGTTGTAGTGCTTTGAAATGAAAAGCACTATAAAAGTGCTAAGTCGCATTAAAAAATGAGAGAGTAAGGGAGAAGAGAATGAGACGGAACAGTGTAAGGCTTAAGAAGAGAGAAGCAGTTTGCTAAACATACTGTTAAAAAGCAAATAAAGTAACCTGTAAGGTATCAGATTTCAGGGAGACTCAAGTCCAGATTTCTCATTTTTATCATATCACTTCAGAGATGAAGAGTGACACTTGTAAACTTACTCGCTGCTTTCTAATATCTTGGCTGTCGGCTTGTTCTTTTCTGAGTCCTTCAGCTTTTTATTTTCATAAACCAAGTTGAAACTATTTTTCCTCTGATGTTAATTAAAATTCCTCTCTTGCTTATGGAAAAAGAGGCTGCTGTGGGGATGTATTAAAAGTTCTTGCTGAGAGTTTGCATCTGTAACCTGAATGTGAATGAAGTATTTGTCCCCCCTCCTTTTTTCCTCAGGCGCTTTGGCAAGTAAAATCCGTCGTAGAGATACTCTTGCTATCAAACTTGGCAACAGACCATCTAAAAAAGAATTGGAAGACAAAAACATCTTGCAGCGTACTTCTGAGGAGGAGAGGCAGGAAATCAGACATCAAATTGGAACGAAACTAGTGAGGTATCCATTGCAATCTGATTATGGGTTTGGGAGGTAGGGAAAGAAACAAGATCATTGGCATCACATTTTAATGCACACAGTATTTGGTGCAGGATATCTGAGTTGTTAGGTCTGTGAGCACCCGATAAGTACTTATTATTATTTTGTGAACTTGAGAGCCAGATTAAAAAATATTTTATTCCTTAATGGTAGGTGTGGTGTATCACTGTTTGGGATTCATAGGGCACTTTAATAATATGAATGTGGGCCTTATCATTGGTGCCCTGGCCAAATTCCAACTCCAGTCATTATGTTGTGCTTACCTACATTTCCTCCATAGTTTAAACTGAGAACACTGTTCTTAACTTCTTGTCCTAAGCTGTCTTGTGTACCATTGCTGGTACTGATGTGCTCCACTCCCAGAGGTGACTGCATTTTGGTAATGGATGATGGATTATTATTAAGCCACCCTAGTGTCTATATGGTTATCTTCATGATGAGCTTTATACTTAAAGTGGAGTGTAAATCTGCGAAATCACAATGAAGTTTAATGCTTTTCTTATCAAATTTTTAACATTTCAGTCAGCACCTGGCACTTTAAGGGTCTGATTCAAATCCCATTGAAGTCAATGAAAGTCTTGAGAACTAGTGATGAAAAGCACTATATAAGAGCTAGGTATTATATTGTTTATATTATTAATATTGTTATTCAAAGAGCTTTGGATGAGGTCCAAATTTTCTATATACTGGTCACAATGAGTGAATGTTATACAGATTTAAATCACTCATTTTTAACTCTGTCTGACTTTATTCAAACTCTGTAAGATGGAGATAGTTATGTGCACACTTGAAAATGTCCATTAATATGGACTACTTTAACATACACATACATGATAGGGAGATTTAACCAGTGAACCAGTAAGCCTCTTCCTTAACCAGTTAAATGGGGTGAATGGGAGGCCCCGGCCACAGATGGGGACCACTCCGGCCAGGTTGGAGTGCTCCTGCCTGTGGTGCAACCAGGCTGGGCCCATCACAGATGGAGGGAACTGCTCTGGCTGGGCTGGAGCGCTCCCCCACCCCTCCCACAGCAGGCCCTGCAGCAGCCCCATGCCCTGTTAACTGTAACTGCTAATCCTCACCCATTAAGGATGAGGCTTACTGGTTAACCAGTTAAACATTCACATCCCTAGTTAAAAACACATGAAATAGAAAGAATGTATAAATTCATGAAAATATTCCCACAGCAGCACAATATATTACAATACATTACAGGGGGGTTGGTACAGAATATTTCACACAAACTAGATCCCAAAATGGAATATTTAAAGCCTTTTTAAAAAAGGTTTGCACGCTCACTTACCATGATTGCATCCACACACCGGTCAATGTCATGTCTAAGTGGCCAAACCAGACATATGCCTGCTCAGTATCCAGGCTATGGCTACACTGCCAGTTTTTTGCAGAAGAAGATATGCAAATTGCGCTCACATTTACATATCTTCTTCTGATTCTTTTTGTGGAAGAAGTTTTGCTGCTATTTGGCTCCGTGTAGATGGGGCCAAATGTCTGGAAAAAAAAAACCCCTCTTTCGCAAGACCCCTTGTTCCTCGTAAATTGAGGTTTACAGGATCTTGCGAAAGAGGGGATTTTTCCAACAGTTCTCTGCAAATGAAGATCTGCAAATGTGAGCGCAATTTGGATATCTTCTTCCGCAAAAAAACAGCAATGTAGCCATAGCCCCAGGGTGTGTGTTCATCTGTAGAAACTGCATTCAAGTTAACTGTGCAGTTGCACATCAACGTTGGAGTGGAAAATGAATATCACTGCTAATTATATTTGAAAGACTGATTAAAGGAGTTGCATTGCAGACTTTAATAAAACACCTGACTGTTTTTATTGTTAACCTTTGTTTGAGAAATTTTGGCTTATAAATGGTCATTTGATTTGTATTCCCAGGAGACTTAGCCAGAGGCCCACAACTGAAGAGCTAGAGCAGAGAAACATCCTGAAACGTAAGTATTCTGTGCAGATTAATGTAATTATTAATTCTGGGGGGGAAAGCACAACTGTGGAATTCATTTGGAACCTTGTCTGTGAGTATAAAATGCTAGATTCATGCCTAGAGAGAAATGCTAGGTGGTGAAACAGCATCTTGACATTAGACCCAGCATAAATCTGTAATGGTATCAGTAAATGCAGGCTGTATTCAGGAAGATAAACTGAGTCATCGTTCACACCCATAATCTTTCCCTTAATTTCAGTGGAGCTGCATGAGTGTGACTGCAGAATATGCCCTTACTGTTATAAAAATCAATCAGACACTTAAAAATACCTTTAAAGGATTACCTAATATTTTTAATCACTCCCCATTAACTTTTGTAAGGAGGAAGGGAAATATTCTGTGATCTCCAACAGGGATAGACACGAGTGAAGTGCAAAGAACAAAAAGAGAAGTGAAGCATCCTGGAGGAGAAGAGACAATATACATAAACTACTTAAAGATGTCACAGAAACCAAAAGAAACCATTGGCTCCCTAAAGCTGTATTAGTATTACTGGGCTCCTTTATAATGGGGAGTGATGTCAAGCTTTCCCATCCTCAAATCCGTTTCTTCCATAACTATAGTTACTCATTTTTCCACTTGTCTACATGCATGAAACACCCTGGCTTAACTGATATGTAAGGCTGCCACTCACTCCTCAGGTCATCAACAAGAAATTGGCCAGTCAACCTGAATAGTCAGAGTATAGCTGGAGTGTTGATTAATTCTTGGGGAAAATGTGTATGATGTATATTGCACATACTTCTATTATTTGCCCATCTGCCTCGTTATTGATACTGCTTACCGACTTAAACGGGTAAGCTCTTTGGGCAGAGACTTGTGTCATCCTTTGTGAATGCTCAATATCTACCATACTGTGGATTCCATGAGTATCTGAATAATAAATGACAACAGTAACAACAGGAAAGTTAATCTGTTTAGAAGCCCTGGCAACCAAACTCTTCCCCTGCCCATATCTAGACCTGGAGGCTTCGTCTAGACTACAGGCTTTTTGCACAAGAAGCTTTTGTCGGAAGAGATCTTCCATAAAAACTTCTTGCGCAAAAGCGCATCCACACTGCAAAAGCGCATCGAAAAAGTGATGTGCTTTTGCGAAAGAGAGCGTCCACACTGCCTGGATGCTGTCTCGCAAGTAAGCAGAGATTGCTATGGACAGAATGGCCACCAGGGCAACTGTGCTTTTTCCTCTTCCCTCTTCTTGTGCAAAAAAACCCTCTTCCCCATCCATGCACACCTTTTTGTGCAAGAGCTTTTGCTCTAAAAAGGTGTTCTTCCTCATAGAATGAGGATTACCAATTGCGCAAAAACCTCTCTGATCTTTTGATTTACTTGCACAAAAATGCGCTCGAGGTGTGGACGCTCCACGAGTTTTTACGAAAAAACAGCTGTTTTTCCACAAAAACTCTGGAGTGTAGACATAGCTGGAGTGTAGAACTTTTTTAACCATGACATAAATGATACAATGCGCGTATTGCTACATTTTCAAGCACATAGTCAACTGTTGCATGCCTGGAATCCATCTAGACATATCTACACGCAACACGTGAGTGAAAGAGGAAGAGAAGAAGACATGGATGGCATGCCCTGAGAAGTCCAGGTGACTCTGGCAACATCACTTGACTAGGCTAACACATTTTTAAAAAGAGAGAGGAAAAAAAAGTTATCAGCTTTCAGGGAAGCCATGAAGCTGATAAAATACCACTGGCATCATGAGCCTCTTAAGGGATAAGTAGGATAATTACAAAAACACTAACTTCTGGTTCTCTGCTATGCACTGTGGTACATAAGAGAATGTTCAACAAACGCCTGGACACGAGTGATCTGCAATACGTTTTGTAATGTGCAAAATTTTGAAGCTCTGCATTACGCTGTCAGATGTAATAAAGATAAACTGCAAAGCATAAACATACTAATCTGATAAACACCCAGTAAACACTGAACCACATGCGGGGTATAAATTCTAATATAGTATTTCCTGGAGCCCCAAGGCTGTGGGCTTCTTCCCTATTGGCGGTGCTGGGGTTTAGGGTTTCTGCTCTGCATAAGACAGTGGGGCTCAGAGCTTCTGCCTCAAGACTTTGAAAATATTTACCAGAGTTTTTCTCTGGACAGCTCCAGCTGAATTTAATCCCTGACCACATGAGAAAGATCATTTAAAAACATGTTGCAGTATATCACAAGATACTTCTGCTGACTTTGAGGAAACCAGTTACACTTTCCCCATCCAGGTGTAAAAAGAATAATCTATCAACATGTCAAAGGACATAAACTAATAATCACACCTAGAACTAAATTTTTGATCTGCTACTGTTTCACTTAATACCAATGATCAATATATATCATAGGGTGTGTCTACACTCAGGGCTTAATTCGAAATAAGCTACGCAAATTGAGCTATGTCAATTGCATACCTTATTTCTAAATAGGGAGCATCTACACAGCACTTATTTTGAAATGGAGCACTATTCCTCCGACTTCCTTTACTCCTCATACAATGAGGGTTACAGGAGTCAGAGTAAGAAGTCCTCCAGCTTGACAGTATTTTGACACTATTTCAAAATAGCTACCTGCTGTTTAGACACGGACTAAGTTATTTTGGAATAGCTCTAGTTATTTTGAAATAGTGTTGCAGAGTAGACACACCCATAGAGATCAATAGAAGAAAAAGATTTTTCTCTCTAGTTTAAGCTTGTATATCTTGTGGGTTTGACAGCCCTTTGTGTAAAGTAACTTTCACTATTTTCATAGTATAAACGGTCATTTTCTGTCAAAAGACAAGCCTAGGAATTTAAATATATAACTCTGCTGGACACTAAATGCTATGGTTTTAACAATGTGCTCGTTTTATGGCTCATTATCACAGTTTGTAACACACCTTCCTGCCTACTAACCTTTCATTGTTCTACAACTGCAGAGGTGTTAATTGCCCACTTCATTTCTGCTACAGAGTGTATATGTATGATTGTTATGCTTACCAATCTTTCCCATCTTGAAATTAGCTTGGACACTCTGGTACCTTCGCCAGATTTGAAGGAGGGTTGGTCTACAATGAAAATGTATCTGTATAGCTAGGTCTCTCAGGGGTGTAAAAAATCCACACCCATGGAAACATAGAAATGTTTACCTAACACCTCCTCCCCCCCTGAATAGCAGTAGGTCAATGGAAGAATTATTTTGCCAACCTAATTACCACATCTCAAACCGTATCTGCATTAGCACTTATGTCGCCAAAATTTTTGTCACTTGGGGGGTTTGAAAAAACCTTCCCCTGAGAGACATAAGTTTTGTCGGCATAAGCACTTGTGTGCACAGCACTGTGTTGGTGGGAGATGTTCTCCTGCCAACATAGATGCCATCGCTGATTGAGCTTGTTTTATTAAGTTGACAGGAGAGCTCTTTGTTGCCAGCATAATGCGACTACACAAACATTCATACAGCGGCAGTTATAATCTGTACAGCTGTGCCACTGTAAACTTGTAAGTATAGTCATAGCCTCACGGGTGGTGGGTTAACTACAACAATGGGAGAATCCATTGCCCTAGTGAGTGTTTACACCTAGCATTTTAAGTATAAACATACTCTCACCTACACTGTCTCTCTCATTTTCCCGGCATATGTGGGTGGTTCTTGCTCCGAGAATCAGGAGAAAAAAATTAGGAAATTTGTATTAGAAAAGGTGGATTGGGCACTCAACAGCACATGCAGTGCTTAAAACTATTTTGTATTTATTTTTTAAATTTACTACAGGTTAACAGTAATCTTTTAAATGTCTACTAAGTCTGTTACTTATGTTGACAGTGCCCTTAACCCATAACTAAAACTCTTAGCTCTTAAACTAAATGTATTGTTTATGGGTTTATTCTGCCAGCTTCCCATGGACAGTTCTGAAGTGTTTACATCTCTTACATTCCTGTATTGTTGTGTGCAGGATTTGTGAATGAGTCAGAATTTCTTTCATAAAGCTTCCTTCCTGCTGATTTTATACTGTTGGGGGGGGGTTGTGTTAGTGTTAGAACTGACCATCAACTGAGCAGTACTGAAGCTGGGGAAAATTTGTGATTTGATTTAATTTTTAGCATATATTTGGGATAGAGTGATCTAAATGTTTGCCATAATTAAATTGAATCCCAATCTTTTATAAGGTTCAAAAAAGTGTAAACGCTTTGGTTTTTTGCACCACTAGCTAAAGCAAAGATTTATTATATCAAAAGATATTTTTTATGTTTATAGTTTCAGCTAACCCAGGAAGTACTGGAAATCCTGGGACAGAGATTCCAGTCTGATTTCTAAATCACAGAGACTTGGCTAAGTGTGTATAAGAATCCAGACTTTTGTACCCTTCCACATTAAAAATGAAAGTTAAGAAGTAACTTGAATGAGTTCTAGGGCAGGCTGGTTTCTTTCATGCTTGCTTTGAAATATTTTAGATTCACACTCTTGAATCAATTATAGTATTGCATTACAGCAGGGAAGCTTTTTCAACTCTCACAAGGTCTCCAGTTTACAGCCGTTTTTTTTTTCTGTAACTGTGAAGAATAGTGAGGCAGCTAGATTATGTGCCTGTCCTCTTGCCAAACCTGGCTTTTTAGAAACATGATGTAGCTTTTGGTGCTTGTTAAGGAATATTAATGATTATCTTTGTATGTGAAAACAAAAAAACAGAAATTGCTTTTTGCTTTCCAGAGCATTCCAGGATCCTGGTGCTTTGTCTGTCATCTTTTTCATTTCCCTAGCAATCCTACAAAGTAATCTAAACATAGCTAATCCCCACAGGGACTCAGTGGAAAGTTCAGTTTTACACTCCTGGATTACTTTATAGTTGAAAACAGAACAACCCTTATGTGGAAAGATTTCTCTTCTCATCCTAACTTTTTGTGGTGAATTAAAAGTCCCATAATAATGCCAGAGTCTAAAATGCCAGTGTTTGCTGTAGCAGTAGTGGCATAGATGTTTATTTCTCTAAAAAGAAATAAACAGAGATCAAAATATCCCATAATTGACACCAATTTTAAATTCCTGTAATCTATGATCAAATTCTGGCTTGGGCAATGTCTTCATGTATGTTCCAGAAGCAGCAGCCAGGACACAAAGGAAACCAGTGAATAGTTTTTCTGGTTAAATTTCAGCTGCCCTTCAAACCAGAGGAGATCAGTCTGCAGGTCATCTGTAGGTTGAGCTACAAAGGGACGTTCCAGGATAGGACTTGCAGATTGGAGAGATGGTGTGTGCATTTAACTCTTGACCACATACAGATGATATCTGTTTCTAGGGTGGAGAGCAGCCACAATGGGTTCCCATTAACGTTGCTTTTGCAGCATGCCTATATACGCTGGTTTGTGCAAGTCAGCCACATTCATATCTGCAGCCGGAATTTAACACTAAGGTGGAATTTTTCTGAAGTGCCTACTGATGAGCACTTGTCTGACTTGCAATGGGACTCATGCATCTAAATCACTTGGCATCTTTCAAAATCTCACCCTCTATGGCCAATTACAGAAAACAGAACCGCTATTCTGTTGCTAAGAATTGTTTTAAAAGCAGTAGGAATTACAACAGGGGTGGGCAAGAGGCTGCCAGTGGGGTGCATCCAGCCTACCACACCACTGGATCCTGTCCACAGCTGCCTCGCTGGGACCCTTAAGGATAGCACAGCGGCAGCTGCTTCAAATGTGGCTGCTCTATTCTGGGAGTGAGGAGGGAAGCTCTTTCCCACCCCTCAGCAAAATCTCTTAGCTCCTATTGGCCAGTTTCTGACCAATAACAGCTGAGATATTTTGCTGGTGGCAGCGGCAGCCAATGAAGCCTCCTCCCTCCCTCCCCACCTCCCCTTCTTTCACCCTGCCCAGAGCAGAGCCACATGGAGCAACTTGCCACTGCAGCCTTCAGGTTCTTGCAGGGCTGCTGACTGGGAGCTGCCTGAGTAAGCACCTCCCAGCCAGAGCCTGCCTCTGGCACTCCTACCCTCCCCCCCCCAAAAAATTACCTGCCCCAGGCCACCACTCAAACTCTCTGTACCCCTTTCCCCGGTCACAACTCCCTCCCAGACTCTGCACCCCTCCTAGAGCCCCTCCTCAGAATACTCTCTTGCATTCATACTCCCTCTTGGACTCTGCATCCCCAGCCTCTGCCCCAGATCACAAGCCCCTCCTTCACCCAAACTTCCTCTCAGACTCCACACCCCCTCCTGCATCCCAGTCTCCTACCCCAAGCTCCCTTCTGCACCCAGCCTCTGTCCCAGATCCCAAACCTCCCTTTGATAAAAATATGGCCCTTGACCACTTGCCAAAATCTTGGAGTGGCTCCCTCCCCCCATTAAAAATTATTGCCCACCTCTGAATTGCAGTGAAACAACCTGTGGTCTTCTTGGTGCATGTAATGGGCCAACTATCTCCTGTGCACATTCTTGTGATCTAGAGTTTTGCTATAGGCAGCCTGTCTCTGTTTTTCCCTGTTCACATCCAACTTCACCCAGGCATTTCCTTGGTTAAAACCATCTCTCCTTGAAGTCTGAGTTTAGTAATATTTGGAGTTTATTTTATAAAACTTAAAATCCCATAGTCCAAACACAAGGTTTTCTCTTCCTCCTCTCAGCCCTTCCTGCCTGTGGCCTTTCCAGTCTTTCTTCTGCTTGGGCTGGATCTGCCCTAGGAGTCCCTGCCATGAGCAACTCCCATAGTCTGTGGGGCTGCCTTGCAGAAGCTTTTGCAGACTCCTCAGCATCCTGAGCTTCCTCCTTTCATTTCAGAGCTGCCTTTTGCAGCTCTTTGTAGGTTAACCACCTTGCATTCCTAATCTTTCCCAGATGGGGCTCTTTCTGTAATCAGGGTTGGCTAGCCCTAGCCCTCCAACCCTGAAGGGGCAAGCCACCCTATTACAGTATGAAAGGGATGTTTTATGCATGAATTACTGTGTTGAGTGCCTTAAGTCTACACTGCCAATTGAGCAACAAAATTTTAACCCCCTTCTCCTCAAAAGATAAAAGTTTTGCCATGACAAGTGGTAGTGTAAATAGCTTGTTGGCAGAAGAGCTCTCCTGTCAATAGCGCAAATCCCACTCACAGAGGGTGGAAGTATTTTGTCAGCAAAAATGACAAGCAACATTTATACCGCCCAGCTTAGTGACACGTCCACGTTGTTAAAAGCTGTATAGTGTAGACAAAGCCTCTGTGAACCAGCTCCTCAGCCAGCGCATCAAAGAACTCTTAAGAAGCCACAGGATTTCAGACCTTTTTCTTGTGACTTGTTTTTTATTTCTCCAAATAAAACAGTTCAACAGAAGTTTAACATGTAAACCATGTCCTTTGCCCTGACCCTGATGTCTCCTGGTGGAGCTTATTTACTCCCTCCAGGTCTCACTCCTCAGACCCTCTGCTTGGCGTTAAGGAGAGTCTCTGTTCCCTTCTGCTGGAGCTTTTCTCCAGCAGACTGGCTTCTAGCCAGCGATGTTCAGGAGTTTTTCAACTAAACATTTCTTTAGATTCATCAAAACTGTACATTTCTGCAAGAACGTTATCCATGTCAAATAAAAATTCAGTGGGAAGATTTCTCAGGGTCAAGAAGAAATTTCAGGTGAAGGAACCAGGGTGTGGAGACACCCACATCAAATAGCCAAGTGATTAGAGCACTTGTCTGGGATTTGGGAGATCCTGTTTTATGTCCCTATGTCCCTGCTCGAAATCGGGGATAGTAGGGGTTCAAACCTGGGTTTCCCACATATTTAATCATGGTGCTATTACTAGTGGGGGATGGGCTATCTCTGGTACTTATAAAAAATTCAAAAGCTCTCGTTTTCACTTTGATGCAAAACCAAAAAATAAATATCACAATCTCAAAATCATTCACAAAATGAAATTCTTCTGGCCAGTCCTACTTCTAACCTTCCTAGCTTGTTTATTTCAAGGTGTACACTCTCAGGCTGTCTGCCACATTGCTAAGGAGAATCTCTCTGCTCTTTTCTCAGATCTAGCCTTCTCCCTGATTTCAAGCTCTCCAACAGCCCTGGCTCTGAGGCACAATCTTCAACCGTGCAATCCCAGGATTTAGTCCCTTCACCTTGGTGGCACAGGGGGCAGCTCTGACCTCCTTAAAGGTCGAGCACATCCTGTGCTCACTGCTAACCCAAATTTAAAGGAATTATGATCTAGAGAAGGGGTTCTCAAACTTCATTGCACCATGACCCCCTTCTGACAACAAAAATTGCTACACGACCCCAGAGAACCAAAGTCTGAGTCCTCCCGAGCTACACCACCCCAGGCAAGAGACCAAAGTCCAAGAGCTTCAGCTCCAGGCAGGTGGCCTATAACCTGCTGAAGCCCTGGGGATTCTGCTTTGGCCCCAAATGGTGGGGGTCAGGCTTTTGCCATGGGTCCCAGTAAGTCTGAGTTTTAGTCCTGATGACTTCACTAAAATGGGGTCCTGACCTACAGTTTTTTGAACTGGTGATCTAGATACAAAGAGATCAGATAAACTGAATGATTAATAACTGTTCCTTGTGATATAAATTCAGTGATGTGAACTCCGTATTTCTTATATAGAGGTTCTTACCGTGTTTTAGGACATACAATGATTTAGACAAGAGAATTCAAAGTTATGAATAATCAAAAATTCCACAAAGAAAATAACAAAACAGGCACAATACATTGTGTGCATTAAATTACAATCTCTTCTGTGCTATGTACCTCATGAAGAGCTTGCAGCGGAGATTACACCCAAGAGATCCAGTTCCTGTATATGGCACCCTCTTTTACATGAGCTGAAACCAAGTGAATTAATTCCTGAGATAGATCTTGTTTAATTACTGTAGATATTATGGTTATTGATTACAAAGGGAAGTTTGTTTAAAATTCAGTCAGTTCCACATGGGTTATCATAAACATAGCAAACAGCTAATAAATGGGCAAAGTTACGCGATCTTGATAAGCTCTACAAAATAGAATAATAGAAGACTGAAGTTGAAAGAGATCATAGGAAGACATCTAGTCCAATCCCCTGGTTGAAGCAGGATCAACCCCAGCTAAAACATCCCACTCAGGGATTTGTTAAGATGGGCCTTAACAAACTCAAAGAATGAAGAGTCCACCACCACCCTAGATAACCCATTCCAATGCTTTACCAACCACCCTTCTAATGAAATAGTTTTTCCTAATATCCAACCTAGACTTCCCTCACTGCAACTTGAGACCATTGCTCCTTTTGCAGTCATGTGCCACCACTGAGAACAGCCTAGGTCCATCCTCTTGAGAGCCCCCCTTCAGGGAATTGAAGGCTGCTATCAAATCCCTCCTCACTTGTCAGGTGCTCTGGCCCCCCCACTCATTTTCGTCACCCTCCACTGGATGCTGTCTAATTTGTCTACATCCTTTCTGCAGTGGGGGGACCAAAACTGGATGCAAAACTGGATATGGCCTCAACAATGCTGAATACAGGGGAATAATCACTTTCCTCAGTCTGCTGGCAATGCTCCTACTAATACAGCTCAGTATACAAGGGCACACTGTTGACTCATAAACAGCTTCTCATCTACTGTAATCCCCAGGGCCTTTTCTGCAGAACTGCCACTTAGCCATTTAGTCCCCAGTCTGGAGCAGTGCCTGGGTGCCAACTTTCAAAAGTGCTGGGGAGCCCCAACTCTAAACCCCAACTCTGCCTGAGGCCCCACTCCTTCCCTACCTTTTCCCTGCCCACCCAGGGTGCTTGAGAATGCTACATCCTCACTGCTCCCCACTTCATCCCAAAGCCTCCCGAATGCCATGAAGCAGCTGATTGCTATGGGCAGGAGGCGTGGGAAGGCACTAATCCATGGGGCCCACCAATGGCTGGGAGGCACTGGGGAGAGGGAAAGGAGTTGCCAATGGGTGCTTGCAACCAACCAATATTTGGAACACTCATGTAATCTGCACCTATGGATTCTTCCATCCTAAGTGCAGGATTCTGCACTTGTTGAACCTCATCAGTTTTCTTTTAATCCAATCTTCCAATTTGTCTAGGTCACTTCTAGCACAGTTTGGCCATGTGTACAGATAATCTCTCTTAGAATTAGAATTGGTAGGTTGAACCAAAACCCTCAATACAAATTCATTATCTTGCAGAAATGTGGATCCATATCTGAACTTTGCAGTTCAGCCAACATCTCTGATTGGAATATTTCATTCAGAGTAAAGATAAACTCACACATAAGCAACAGAGCTGGGCAAATAATTCAACTGATTGTATTCATTCATCAGTTTAAAACAATTAAAACAATATGCACCCATATTTGTACCCTCTTTTAATTTGCTTTCCACAGACATCCAGGCAATCAGTTTTCACTTCCACACAAGTTTCTGGAAAGCCAATTTCAGTCACATGCACAAATATCTGCCACAATGTTAAAGTTGAATATGCAATTTTTTGCCTCATCTGACCAAGACACAGAAATAATAAATTATGATTGATCTGACTGATCACAGTTAACCAAGACAAGTTAAATAATGAAAATCACATGCTCACTGAGCACTGTTAGGGTATATGTACACTATAGGACAAGGTTGAATTAAGATACACAATATCAGCTATGTTAAATGAGTAGCTGAAGTCGAAGTACCTTAACTTGACTTTTGGCGCTGACACTGCAGGAAGTCGAAGGGAGATCACTTGTCCTTTGACTTCCCTTACTCCTCGTGGAAGCAGAACTACCAGCATTGATCAGAATGCCCCTCTCAGTTCAAATTAGCTGTCTTAACTAGACCTGTTAATTCGAACTTTGGAAGATTGACAGTGGCAGCTTTGATCTGCTCAATAGTGTAGACATACCATTAATGATCAGTTCATGGAATCTAACAAAAACAATAATAAAACAATTCACTGAATAATTTCCAGTAATAAATAAATTGAAGGAATTTGCTATCTGTTCATGGATATTCTGTGAGCGAAAAAACAAACAAAAAAAAGGGGTTAGGTTCATCAGATAAGTTATTCACTGTAAATGATTTTCTCTGCCCTAGTAAACACAGTTAAACTCTGATTCTAAACTAGGGTAAATGGGGCCATGGGAATAAAGGCAATGATGACGTTAGTCTCTTGGCAGGTATGCGACACAGCTGGGCAACTCCTTATTTTTTATTTCACAGAGTACAAATGACAGTAACTTTCTCTGCAGTCTTCCAGGCAGAGGGTGATAATTATGGAAGGCTGAAGAGTTGGGAATGGGAAAGGACAAAGAAAGGCAATGAGAACACACACTCAAAAATAGCTTACAAATATGAATATGTATAAACCAATATTCTAAGGCCTGGGACTTACTGCCATATACAGTTATAGTCCCTTAAATAGTCATCCCTTTTTTCCTCTCTTCCAAAACAGAAAAGAATGAAGAAGAAGAACAGGAAGCCAGGAGGGAATTAAAACGCAGACTCAGCAGAAAGGTGATAAAACATTTTATGTATAGGATACTTGTGGGTATAATAAGGGACAAGATTTTCTCTCTGTACTATTCTAAAGTATAATCATACATACTGACAAAATTCCCTCTCCCTTCTCCATTTCCCCATAATGTGAACTCTGTTAGAAAACCAGAATGGACCAAAGTAATCCTTGGTATAAACCCAATCTTTCTAATTTTCCCTAATATGTTTAGAAGGCAGAATTGTATCTTTGAAAGAAATGTAGGGCCCGATTGTGGTTAGCCTTTGCAAGTGTGTTCAGGAGGACAAGGGGGAAAGGAGTACCAGTTTTCCCGAACTCACATGCACACACCCATGCAATCCCATCTATAGGTATTTGCCTCTTGGAAAATCCATGAGTTAGGAGAGTGCTGAAAAAATGTTGGGGTCCTAAACAGTCTGCAGGATTATCCCATACACAAGCCTGTGGAGCTTGCCCATCACAGATGGGAGCTCATACTGCATTCTCCTCATCAGGATTGTCCCCATTGAAGTCAGTGGTAAATTGGTAAAACTCCCACTGTTGTCAGTGGTAGCAGATAGAAGCCAACATTGAGGGATTTTGAAAATTCCACCCAGTGTCTCAGGCTACATCTAGACTGCATCCCTCTGTCGACAGAGGGATGCAAATCTAGCACGTCGAAATTGCTAATGAAGCAGGGATTTAAATATCCCACACTTCATTAGCATAAACATAGCCGCCGCTTTTTTAAACGGAGCTTTTTCGAAAAAAATGGCAGTCTAGATGCAGATCTGTCGAAAATAAACCCTTTTTGAACAGATCCTGTATTCCTCAAAAAATGAGGTTTACAGGATCTGTCAAAAAAGGGTTTATTTTCGACAGATCTGTGTCTAGACTGCGGGGTTTTTTTCGAAAAAGCTCCATTTCAGAAAAAGCGGCGGTCATGTTTGTGCTAATGAAGCGCGGGATATTTAAATCCCTGCTTCATTAGCAATTTTGACGTGCCTAATCTACATCTCTCTGTCGACAGAGAGGTGTAGTCTAGACACAGCCTCTGTGATGCACAAAGTCTCTCAGAGCTCTTAGTGGGATAACAGCAAAGTCCTCCTGTCCCATTGAGTATATCTAAATCACTAAAATTGATTATCAAGACCATATGAAAGTATTACCTTTTGTCAGTTTTGAATTTATAACCTTTCAATTTCATTTATAGAAGTTTATAGTTTACATTCCTTATTCCATTGTTATTTTATTTTTTATCATGATATCTTTTCTAAGATAAACAGTCCCCCAGCCTTTTCAATCTCTCTCTGTATGAAAAATTTTTCCAGACCCTTGATCATTCTCATTGTTCTTCCTTGTATCCTTTTCAGTTTTGCAGTATCCTTTTTGAGACAAGGAAGTCCCAATATGACAAAATTTTTCTATACTTTCAAAAATGTATCTGAAAAGGCAGATTTTGTTTACTGTGAAAATAATTAGTTCAAATTAGTTAATTTGTACCTTGATTGGGATGACTCAGATCATTTGGGCCAATATCATAATAAAGAATCTCTGATTCATAAATTCCTTTTAGTTCCTTTAGACAATCCCATCAAAACCCTGTTCTTTTTTGTAATGAAAAACAGATGTGGTTACATTAGCATTTATAATCTAGCATTGTTTAATAGATTAAATAGCACCACTATAGCAAAGTAAAAATTAATGTTCTAGAGATGATCTGTCAAGATTTTTTGTGGCCTAACAAAGATTAATTTTATAGTCTAAGAAACTAGGTTGCAAAGCTTTCCAGTTCCTGTTTGATACTCCCAAGACAGTGCCTTTTTTTAGATTCCTGAAAGTGACCCTGATTAGAAATACCTTTAACTCTCTCTTGAGGTTACACCATATTTTAGGTTTTATTTTGGCTTATTCAATTTACTCTTTCCTACTTCTTGTTCACAGCTCAGTCTGAGGCCTACCGTGGCTGAACTGCAGGCAAGAAGAATCCTACGCTTCAATGAGTATGTGGAGGTAACAGAGTCCCCGGATTATGATCGCCGAGCAGACAAGCCTTGGGCGCGGTTAACTCCTGCAGACAAGGCAAGGGACAAATAAAGATGATAATAGAGATTGAATTCCGTAATTTACAAAAAAAAATCTAATCTTATTTTCAATCCTTCTACACTAATATCATTCATGACATCTTGAGGTAATGAGATTGTCATGGTACAATACATATAGGAAAACACATAGAAAAACTATTAAAATTTACTTACCAGCTCAGTTGTGGCAGTTCAGAGATGACTCTCGCACATTTAAAAATCCTTCCCAGGCAAGTTATATCACTGCTATCCACTTTTAGTTTCAGTCCCTGGAATTCCACCAAAGTTTCTGCAGGCTGAACCTTAAGAGCTTCTTTTAAAACTAATTATAGTGAAATGTAATGGGCTCTCCCATTACTGTAAGAATGCTTGACCACATGAATACATCATCACTAGAGTTGCCAGATGACCAACTGCACACATGCACCATTGGGAATAAACTCAGGCCTTAGTGCCAAAATCATGCATCCTTACCCTGCAATTTAAGGGTATGTCTAGACTACGTGGCTCCGTCGACAGAGCCATGTAGATGAGTTTACTAGACATAGGAAAATGAAGCGGTGATTTAAATAATCGTCGCTTCATTTACATCAAAATGGCCGCAGCGCTGTGCCGATCAGCTGTTTGGCGGCACAGTGGGGCAGTCTGGACGCGCGCGGTCGACAAGGGAAGCCTTTGTCGACCGCTCCGATAAACCTCATTTCACGAGGCATAACGGAGCGGTCGAAAGGCTTCTTGTCAACCGCGGCATGTCCAGACTGCCCGTTGCCGCCAAACAGCTGATTGGCACAGCGCGGCTATTTTGATGTAATAAATCGCGCTTCATTTTCCTATGTCTAGTAAACTCATCTACATGGCTCCATTGACGGAGCCATGTAGTCTAGACATACCCTAAGAGAGCAGAGAGACTAACTAGGTAGTAGAGAGTTTAAACAGTAAGAGAAGCTTTCCTGTTTCTTATTTACTTATAAGTAGTTTTAAAAATAGGTAAAAGAAATCAGAAGAAGGGTCAGGCTTTATTTTGCTAAAAAATGGATTAAAGTCTGGGAACAAAAGATTTTCATTCTTTGTGGCTGCAGATAACTTCAGCGTGCAGAGCATAAGGAACCATTCCCACCTGTCATATGCTCCTACTCAGAAGGCAGTGGAAGTTTAGCTACCAAGTGACCTCAGCTTAGCTTCCAAATGACCTTAACAGTTCACTCCAAGTACAGTGAATTACAGTATTCTAGCCTAGAGGTAACAAAGACCTGAGAAGCTGTAGCTCTAGCAAAGTCTGCACTGGGTATTGCACCAGATGAATTACACTGGTAGCTAGCATGGATAGGTCAAATCAGTATAGATGAGGCCTCAGGCCACAGCAGAGCAAAATGCTGCATTTAGAAATGATACAAGAAGGGCTTGATCATTCTTTGTGGCAGTAGAACTTTTTCATTTGTAGGTCACCTTCTCAGGTCTTGCTAATAGTGGTTGAAAGTCATTATTAACACCTGTGAGACAAAGACCAATAAAAGATATTACCTCACCCACTTTCTCTCACTAATATTGTGGAACCAAAATGGCTACAGCAACACTGCATACATTATTACTGCCTGAAATATATTTTTAATTACAATCTATTTTGTAATGATCAGGTCTCCATAGCACAGTTGCCACAAATTGGTCTAAATTGGTCTCCATGTTTTCAGTCTCAGCAAACAGGCAGCGGGTCCAGTGGGTGTGGAGACTACTCTTTTCCCTAGAAATAGGCCTTCTAGGTCCCATTGAAACATATCAGTGGACAGAAGCTTGTACTATATCTGTTCTATGGACTCAGGACTCTGGTATCTTGACTATCAATATGGTGTACACTTAAAAACAATGGGGGTGCAATATCTGAGCTATGCCTCTTTCCTTACTATTGCAGCAGTCTTGTGCTGGTGTATCACTGGGGTTAAGCAGGTCAGTCCCCTGCTGGAATGCAAGGTTTATCATTTTCAGGGGGTGGGGAACCTGAGGGCCGGATTCAGCCCCTGGCTTCCCTGAAACTGGTTCCCTGAGGCTCTGGGCTCCTCCCCTAGCATTGGGGACCCCATGCTGACCCTCCAGCCTTATACCCCCTCTTGCAGCTTCCCGCCCCCTCCCCCGCTCCCCCGTGTGGCTGGAGTACCAACAGGGACTCCCTGCTCTTGGGGGGAAGAACCCCAAGCCTTGGGGGCTGGACACAAGCCAGCGTCAGATCCTATCCACAGGCTCTGCCTCATGGAGAAGGAAGCGGCTCTGCACACTGCCGTTCCCCCTCCTCTGCGCTGGCGCAGTAAAGCACTGCCTGGAGGCTTTTCCTCCCATAAAATCTGCTAACCTGGGCCCTCCTCAGCTCTGCTGTGTGAGGGGAGTGTTGGGGAAAGTATTTCTGCTTCTCAGTTTGGGCCATGTCAGTGAGGTGGTTTTTTTTCTTTTTTTGCTTCTCACTTTTGTATGGACCCCAACTGATTTTTGGTGGGTCAGCAGTCCCCAACCCCAAAAAGGTTCCCCATCTGTAATTTAGGAGATGGTATTCTGATGACACAGCATAATCTTATCACACTGGAATTCTGTCCTGCTTTGGAAGACATTGTTCTTTTAATTAGATGCCTTTTTAGAGGATTACTCAAATTGTGTTACTTGTTTCTGAAACACTGAAGGGAGAGAGAGAATAAACCTTTCACTGAACAGCAGGGCCTGAAAGCAATAGTTTAACATGTTTATACATTTGGACCAAAAGCATTTATAGCAATACCTGTGTGTGTAGAGTGCTGGCCTTTTAAGAAATTATATGAATTATGTAGTGAGGTAAATTGATTACTGCTGTTTTTACATAGGCATCAAGGACTGACATTTTAAAGTGTGCTGAATTTCTGCTGTTTTTTAGTGTCTGGTAGCTGAAAACACAGCCTTGGGATATCCAAACATACAATGTAATGTTACCTAAAATTGATCAAACTGAGTGACTAATTTCCATTTGAAAAGTGGCATTCATCTCCCATTCCTAAGATCTTGTCTCCAGTTGGGAGCTATAGGAATTTTGCAGTTTATGCAATCGCTATGCATGAAGTATGACTCATCCTCCCCTCCAGGGCTGTATGCTGTGATAATCTCTTTACAGATGCATACTAAACAGGTGGCTGTCAAGGGTAACAAATTCTCTTTCCCTCTTCTTTTGTAGCAAGTGCCATATTTTGGGAGGAGGAGTTTTCTGGCCCCAGACATTTTCTTATGGCTTTCTCAAGAATGGTTTTACTTGTTTAAATAACTGTAATCAAAGGAGCCATTACATTCTTAGGATCAAAGTGTACAAGAGTAATGGATTGCATGAAAGGATTTAAGTGAAAAGTAAATGGAAAACAAATAGATGAGGGCATTTTGCATCACATAGGAGTGGGCCCTTGTTCTGTTAATATATTTTTACAGATGGTCACTTTTCTGATGTGTGTGTGTGTTTTTAATTAGGCAGCAATACGGAAAGAACTGAATGAATTTAAAAGCACAGAAATGGAAGTACACGAGGAAAGTCGACAGTTTACAAGGTGAGTAAAAGTACCTTTTGGTGTAAAGCCAATGAGAAGTGAATGTGTCATATTAATCTCTGCCATTCCCAGTCCTCTAGAGCTGTACTGTAATTAATTCCTTGACCCCTTAGCTGGTGGGATTTCCAAGTGTTGCTGATGTGACACTGAAACTATATAACTGATATGGCAGTGAGGGTACCAGAACTGATTAGATTTTAAATGGAAAAGATTGCTTATGAAGTCTGAAAAATAATCCTTTCATACATTGTATTGAATTCAGCATGTCCCAGATGAAATTAACAATCTGCATGTGTGGGAGGAGAGCCCTGCTTCCACAGAACCAATGCATATGAAAGTCTGTGTCAGTGAGTGCTTTGGAGCACTGGAATTAAGCTAGCATTTTAACAAACCTCACAAAACAACAAATAGTTTGGTAACATTTTAAAGATTAACAAAACATGTAGATGGTATCATGAGCTTTCGTGGGCAGAGCCCACTTCTTCAGATGACCGGAGTGTAGGATGTTCAGAACCATCCTACACTACGGTCATCTGAAGAAGGGGGCTGTGCCCACGAAAGCTCATGATACCATCTACATGTTTTGTTAGTCTTTAAAGTGCTACCAGACTATTCGTTGTTTTTTAAGTTTATCCTGTACAGACTAACTCGGCCACCCCTCTGAAACCTCACAAAGTCCATCCCCACTCTGGGGAACTTCCTAACAATCACCAGAGCTCCTAGCAATCTTTGGGAAATTTGCCAGATTCAGACATTCCATTTTAACATTCCTTATTTGACACAAATAACATTTGTAATATGTATCTCTGTTTGGACCTGTGCTGTAGATCTCAACAAGATATTTCAAATAAGTCCTGTTTGAAGTATTCAGGATAAGTTATCTTGCAGCTAGGATATGTCAAAAAAGAACTAAAAGAATTTTCCAACCATGATTAATACCTGTTTTTCTTAAATCCCATATCTTTAAAAGGGCATGTCTGAATAACCTTAAATTTTGACTAAAAATAGTTTGCTGGGTACAGATCAAACAAAACAGATTTGAAGCTAATAGGAGTTTTACAATGGATTTTAAATTCAGGATTTGAAGGTACTAATAGTGGAATCCAGTTTTCCACTCAAGCTACTGCAACACCATAAGGATTAGTCAATATATTTTTATTGTATTAATAATAAACAAGGCCCTGATATTTGAAGACCACTGTATCAAATAGATCATTATAGGGAAAGTGGTAGTGTCTATTTAGGTTGCCTGACAATTCCCATTATAATTATTTTTCTGACAGTTCTTTGAGGAGCTCTGTCATCTCTATGATTTGCAGCAGGAATTTGAAATTTGGCAGAGGGTTATTCCAGAGGTCAGGTGTGTGCTTTCTGCTGTCCCAGTGAAAATTTGTTCAGATTCATCCAAATTCTTAGCTTCTAAAGATTGCATTTAGCAGTATGAATTATGCTCAGTAGAGCTTGCTGCTAAAATCATTCAATCTGTGCTTAATTTGTAATGAAAAAGGTGTTGTGACTGAAACAATTTCTTTTACATTCATAACTGATGTACCAAGCCCAGAGGTGAGAGGGCTATGAACTGCCACGCCTAGAGGTACCGAGGCTCAGTCTTGGCAAACCCTAGCACAAATTAAGCATTGTATTCACAATTGCATACACTATGCTCCCCTAATCTGTAGCAAGGGAGCTTTTGGTTCCATACTAGGAAAACATTCTAACTATAAGGATAGTTAAGTACTGAAATAGGTGTGGACTAGATGACCTCTTGAGGTCCCTTCCAGCTGTACATTTCTATAACAACTAAACCTTCACATAAGACATGCACAAAAGTTAATCCATAACTGGGTCCCTTCCTCCTCCCACTATCATTGTTGCCACTATTTCATGATTGTGTGTGATCCTTAGTTAGCTGTATCCTAATGCACACTCACAATGGGACAAAATTGGTCTAGATAATCAACATTAATTCTGGCATTTCCTAAATTTTGAGCCCTTGACTTTGCAACTTTAATAATCTTTTAAATAGCTTTTTAATGTAATTCTAATAAACTGCACTGAACTGCTAAATATTATAAACATGAACTAATTAATTCTCATAACACCTCACCTCACGAAGCAGGTAAGGAAACATAGTCATTTTTACAAACAGGAAAACAGAGCCAAGGATTGTAACCCAATGTTTTGAGACCAGTGGTTCTCAAAGTGTTCCACAGGCCCGCTTTGGGAAAGCCTCTGGCAGGCCCGTGCCACTTTGTTTACCTAAAGGCTCCGTGGCCACAGAGCCTCATGGCTCCCATTGGCTCCAGTTCACTGTTTTCAGCCAAGGGACGCCGTGGGAAGCAGCATGGCCCAGGCCACTGCTTCTCGCAGCCCCCCCCCCATTGGCTGGAAACAATGAACCGGCGCCAATGAGAGCCATGAGGCTCCATGCCTATAGAGCCTTTAGGTAAACAAAGCAGCGCGATGCGTCTTTCCTGAAGGGGCCCACAGAACAGTTTGAAAACCACTGGCGTAGACCATTAGAAAATGCCCCTCATCATGAGTATACAGTTCACTGGGCCAAGTGCATAACTAACATGTCTCCATTTGTCTTCCTATGTCTTGCGTTCCTTGTATTTCAGTTGGTCTTTAGGATATGTAAAAATATAGGTGTTGAAAAGTGCAATATAAAGTGAATTGCTAGAGAGACTATTCTGTGCTGTGAGCTGATACAATTGGACTGTAATTTCTTAGAACATAAGAACATAAGAACGGCCGTACCGGGTCAGACCAAAGGTCCATCTAGCCCAGTATCCTGTCTGCCGACAGTGGCCAGCACCAGGTGCCCCAGAGGGGGTGGACCGAAGACAATGATCAAGCGCTTTGTCTCCTGCCATCCCTCTCCAGCCTCTGTCAAACAGAGGCCAAGGACACCATTTTATCCCCTGGCTAATAGCCTTTTATGGACCTAACCTCCATGAAATTATCTAGCTTCTCTTTATCTAGCTTCTCTTGATTAAGTCATTACAAATTATATGGGAAAATTAGCACATATTTGTACAAGAGACACCAAAAAAGAACTTGGAAGTGTTTGTCACCAACACTAAAAACAGCAGTTGATGGACACAGATTACATTAGGATTTTCAGAAGCTGGGCCCAGAAGTGTGAGGCAATCCAGTACTGCAGCTCAGCAACTCAGTGAAAAAGCTATTTAAGGGTGGGGTTTGAAACAGGGATGCCAGTCGTACCCATGGAGCATTCAGTCAATGAATCCAGATGGTCCTCAAGGAGCTACTGTCTGAGGAAGACTCCAGTTCCAAAGTGCCCTCTCCCTGTTCTCTCTGGGTATGTCTACACTTCATTCCTTGAGAGAGAGAGAGGAATGCAAATGCAGACACTCGAAATTGCAAATGAAGCAGGGATTTAAATATCCTGTGCTTCATTTGGATAATTGCGTTATGGCACTATTGCGAAATAGCACTATTTTGAGAGAAAAACCGGGGTTATTTCGAGATAAAACCCTTCCCTCGAAATAACCCTTACTCCTCACAGTTATTTCGAGGGAAGGGTTTTATCTCGAAATAACCCCGTTTTTTCTCTCGAAATAGTGCTATTTTGCAATAGCGCCATAATCATGATTTTCAAGAAATGAAGCGGGATATTTAAATCCGCTTCATTTGCAATTTTGGGTGTCTGCATTTGCATTCCTCTCGAGAGAGAGGAATGAAGTGTAGATATACCCTCTGATTGGCCTGTGGCAAGAAGGAGTAATTACACTGAATTCAGTGGAGTAACACTAGAGAAAAAACATTGACATTAAGAGCAGAATCAGGCATAAATGTTTTAGAACTACAATTCTGGGAAGAAAGAAAAGCGCTTCAGACTCCTCAAAGCCCTGTTGTTAAAAGGAATATAGCTGATGTGGTTTACTTCCAGTGTACCCTGTAAGCTGAGTATTTGGTGACTACTCAGGAGAGATTCAGATGCTGCCCAGCTGATTATCAGAGTGCCCACAGCCAGCAGTATGTGTTTCTACTGGTGGTAGACATCTGCATATGCCTCTGTGCACATAACAAAATTTATTCTGCACATGGATGGAAAAATTTAGAGGCATTGGTCACCACTAACACTGGACCAAAAAAGCAAAAGTAGGGTTTGATCTAATGGTATAATGGTCAAGTGACTCTGCACCAGAGAATAAATTATTCATTTAAAAGAAAAAAGAACCACATAGGAAATACAAATTAAAAGTGAGATGCAATCTGCAGCTGGTCAGAAATGATTTGTTGTAAAATTCAGTGGTGGGATGAGAAGATGAAGGAGCTACTTCCTATAGGTTATTACTACAAGTTAAACCTCCCTTGTTCAGCACTCTTGGGACTGGAGTGGTCCGGAAAAAGGGACCAGGGGAGATCAGGCATCTGGGCTCTCCCGGGGCTCCCCTCCTGGCAGCTACCTCAGAAGAACACGGAGACCTGATCTCCTCCAGTCCACTTGCCTGGGTCTGCTGCCCCCAGCCCGCTCGCAGGGCTCTGCTCCCTAACCCCAGCCCTGTGCAGGGCAGCAGCTGCTCCTGGAGTTCCCCAGCTCCGGCCCCACACACAGTGGCAGCTGCTCCCAAGGTTCCCCATACCTGCATGTGGCGATGATGGCAGCAGCTCCTTCCAAGGTTCCCTGGCCCCATGCACAGCAGCAGCAGCTGCTCCCAAGGTTCCCCAGCCCCGTGCGCATAGGCAGCAGCAGCTGCTCCCGGGGTTCCCTTGCCCCAGCCCCGCATACAGTGGTAGCGAGTTCCCCGGCCTCACACGTAGCGGCAGCTGCTCCTGGGGGTTCCCCGGCCCTGTGCGCAGTGGCGGCCCATCCATAGGCGTGAACTAGGCAGTCGCCTAGGGTGCCAAATTAAATGGCTGTTGAGGGGTTTGGAGGCGGGGGCACCGATCGCGCATTTCGCCTAGGGCGCCAGTTGCCGTCAGCTCGTCTAGGGCCGCTCCAGCCTGTGCACTGCAGCAGCAGCTGCTCCTGGGGTTTCCCAGAACCCCAGAAGCAGCTGGATAGCAACTCTTCCCGCTGACCAAACCATCTCTGCTCCTAGCTGCTCTCAACTTCTGCAGCTGGGCTCTCTGATCCAGCAGCAACTGCGATCCTGCCGGACCAAGGATGTTGGCAGACCAGGGAGTCCCGGACAAGAGAGGTTCAACTTGTAATCTGTTTTCATAGTTCTCTTGCCCTACCCAAATTTCACACTGGGCTTTAGATACACAATAAAGAGAACAGCCTTGATGTTTCTCTATCATGGATAATAGTCAAAGTCTTCCTTTTAGTCCTGCTAATGTAGCCTGATTTCTCATGTAATTTCACAATTACACTAATTGGGTCATTTTAGATGTCAACCTTAAAAGGTGGATTCCTAAAAAAAATACTCTTTTATTATCAGAGTAAGAATAATTTACCAATTTGTAAACATTCAGATTTGGGAAGACAACATATAACATGTTTATAAAGTGCTATGTGTTATTTTTAAAAATGTCTCCCCCCAACATGAAGTTCATCATTCTACTTCTGTAGTCATTAAACACCATTCTAATTAATACAAATACCAAAATCACACATCTGCCTTTGCAAATCATTATGATGGCACTTAGCTATCCACCCGCCTAACATGCAAATATTGGGTTTTGCAAATAAACCCATTGCGCTCATACTTTTAAAAGTGACTCTATTTATAAATATGAATTATATTATATTGTAGTAGAGCAGGAATGGGCAGTAAGCTGAAGTCAGTTCACCAGGGTTAGCTACGGGCAGGCCACCCACTTTTTATTTATTTGCATATTCGCAGGTGCAGACGCAGCCCCCGTTGGCCGTGGATCACTGTTCCTAGCCAATGGGAGCTGCAGGAAGTGGTGCAGCCTGGGACACTGCTTCCTGCAGCTCCCATTGACCAGGAACAGTGATCCACGGCCAACAGGAGCTGCAAGTGGCCATACCCGTGGACATGCAGGTAAATAAGGCACCGGCAGCCCACCAGGGGCTAGCCGTAGCAAACTGCATCTGGCCACGAGTGTAGAGTGTAGCTTATTTTCTCTTGCCTTGCCTTGTAGCTTATTTTCTCTTGTCCTCCTATATCAGAAGAAAACATATAAACATATCTACCCACAACTGAATATTTTGCCGCGTTGGATGAATTATTATAGATAGATAGATAGATAGATAGATAGATATTGTTTTATGTTTTCCATGCTCGTGTAAACATTTTGAAACAACTGAAACAGAAATTCATATCCTTGATGATAGATTATTTTACCAGGTACTGGTGATCTTCTAACACTTTATCTGGTATAACTGACTGCACTAATAAAAAGATAATATTGTGCAAAGTATCTTTCATCCTAGGATCTCAACACAACATGCAAAGATGTTTAAGTTGTATTTTCCCCATTTTACTGATGAGGAAGCAAACTTAAAAGTACTTGCCTGTTTATCAAAGATGCTCAGCTTTTCTGATTCCCAATCAGTTGTTTCAAACATGAGACACAATCTAGTTTGGATCTCATTTACATCAGTAAAGATCAGGAGCAGCTCTGTTAATTCAGTGGAGGTGTGAATTCAGAATCAGTCCAGTGCCATTGTCGGATAAGAGAATAACTTTAGCCTATAATTTATTTATTTAATATTTCAGGTTTCATCGCCCATAATTGTTTGACAGTATCCCATACTTCACACACCAGTTTCCTTCGGGGAAATCATTGCATCGTGAAGACCTGAGATTGCACTGCAACTTGAATGAGTGTGAGTGTGTGTTGCAGCTTACCCAGAGGTTAATGAAAAATGTGGCCCTCCTCGTTAGTAAAGAACAAGAGATTGGACTGGGAACAGAACCCAGAGAAAGTGGGGGGTAGCATTCCATTTTAACTAAACAATGTGTTGATGGTAAGAGAGATTGTGGTTCTGTGACTAGTTCACACAGATACATTGATATTTTTGTCATCAAAGCTTGACCAGAGAAGATGAGCTGAAGACAATCGTTTGACAGCCTGTGGCCAAGAACTTATCAGAATTTACATCATGGTGACTGAGGGTAATTGTGGGGACAATGGGGACATACAGAGAGAGCAAGAGACAGAGAGAGGAAAAAAGAGACTTCACCTGTCAGCTTACAGAAAAAAAGAACAAACAGATAGCAAGTTCTTTATGAAACTGGTTTAATTATATATTTGGATGGTGGGAGGAAAAAAATTGTAAATCTGGGCATTTGAACAACTGTGTGTGTGTTTTCTAGAGACCTCAGCCTGTCGTACAAGACAGTAAACCACCATGTCCTCATTTCATCAGTACTTTAGTGAAGTACAGTAATTTTCGTGGTGCCAGTGAACCCAGTTGCCAGAAAATATTCTTATTATAATTTAGATGTATTTTTAAAAATTCTGACAAGCATGCTTAAAGAAAATATATTGAGTATTCATATAGCACAGCTAAATATACTTGGTGTTTTTTTAAATACAATTACACCTTGAATTCTCCATGATTATCCATCAGAATTACCAAGTAGATTTTAAAGGACATATAGCAAGACACTGTGAGTGCAATGAAAGGATTCAGGTTTTGAAATATTCTTTTGTCTGTCACTCATGTTGTTGTTAAAGTAGTGGCACCAATGTCGCTCTGAACTATGGCAGACAGTATTGACAATCGTGCCATTCTAATTTGAATCCAAAATTAGTACTGAAATCGGCCATGAATTTGCATATAAGTAAGTTTGGGAAGTGTTTTACAGTGTGACGTTACCTTTAAGAGCTACATTAGATGGATGCCTTGGATTGCTTCTAGAAGGAATTAATATGTGGATCAATACATCTTCATCAAGGGCCTTGTAAAAGCTACAGAAAATCCTTAGCATCTATAGCCTGTTTTTGTTGTATGCGAAGAATACTTATTAACTCAGTAACTTCTGAAAGTGTATTTGTGAATACAATAATATTAAAATTAAATGGTATGGAGCGTGAAACGCAATATGTGCTTTTGTTACGTCAGCCCTAAGGCCTATTACAAGCCTTTGGCATTGTTTACACTAAAAAATTCTCTGTCTTATATTGGCACTTATTTATCTTTTGATTTATATACACAATAAATTTTCTGGACCTGGAGTACACATAAACATACATGTAATACAGTATTATGGTATATATACTATTTATCCTTTTTTATGTGTGTACATAATTACAATTTATTTTTGTCTTTTATGTTCCCTGTTTAGTTTTTAATTATGAAAACTAAATATTTTTTTCCAGGCAATAAAAGGTCTGTGTAGAGTGATTTTTACCTCAGAATTTGCAATAGATTCATGTGGAGTGTTTTTAATTTATAAAATGAAAGATTGTCATTTTAGATGTTAGCCTAAAGGCAGAATGCAATTTAGTTGTTAAAATTAGATCTCACTCTTTACTATTTACAAGACCAGGTTTGCGTAAATGGGATGGATTATTTTTGTAAAGGGCATTCAAGTAATAGCAGGGTGCTTTCCATGAGCTGGCTTTCTGTTTATTTTTGAATAGATCGATTCAAACATTTTAAGAAATAGGTTGATAGGACCTTTAGAAACACTTTAATTTTGGTAAAAATCCTATAAAATGCAGAGTAAGAACCCCAAAATATCAATAATTACTGAAACAGCCAACTACAAGCTTGTAGCAAATAAAAATAACCAGCATTGTTCCACCTCTTACTGGAATCAATTAGGTGTATTAAAAATAGAATTAGTATGGAACAATTTGGCTTCTGCAATGCCATTATTTTGTAACTATAGAGCAGCATTTTTACATCAAGGAAGCAATGAAGATGTATACCACTCTAAATCATATATAAATGTGCGTGTCACTAGAATTATAGTTGTGAGAGTATTCCTAATAAAATCCCTTGTTTTCAGGGTTTAAATCCCAGCCATAAAAATGTAGCTTGGATTAAAGCTTGGCAAAACAATTCTTTTCCTGAGACTGTTTTTGTTTGTTTGTTTGTTGCCAAATGTAGAAGAAAGTGTGGAATGTGTAACAGTATAGAAATTTTCTATTTTGACAATGAAGCATTTAAGTTTTTCTTTTTAAAAAAAAGTAAATGGGACAACTGACAGTCCTTAATATAATCTAGTCACTTTGATTGTTTTAAAAAAATAACCGAAAATTTTACAGTTGGAAAAGAAGCTATGACATCTGCCCTGTATTAATTTTCACAAATGTATTGCCTGATCCTGCAAAATGTATGCAGGATAATAGTCCCAGTGATATCACTGTGTATAATGACTTCCCATGTAAATTAAAGCCAGCAGGACTAGGAATTTTAGAGCCCCTTTCTACTCCAAGTGAAATCAGTGGGTTTTCCCATGGAGAACATATGCCATTCTATACATTTGACAACGAATAGGAGCTACCATGGCCGCCTCTGTTAAAATAAGATATACTGTGGCCCTAATACAATAAAGCACTTACTCACATGCCTAACATGGGACAAGGAAAGTTGACCTTGGTAAGACTTATCCATACATTTAAATGCTTTGCTAAATTAGAATTTAGAAGTAATTTATGCATAATATACATACACACATGTTTAATCTGTATATGTATTTCATATATTGTAAATTGCAATGGGTTTGGTGGACAAAAGCTGTAAAGTATTGACCAAGTGATAGACAAGTTAATGAAATTGTGATACATTGCAGTGCTTGATGAGGTAAGTTTGCCTTTTCTTGCTGAGCTGCACCGCTTCAAGTTTCCGATATGTCTCTTGTTCCTTTGTATTGGTTCCTTCAGAGTCTTTTTTCAAATTGCTGTAGTGAAAAGGAATACGGTACATATCTAAGCCCTTGCAACTCAACAGGAAATAATCAAAACTACTGTAACATGAGCCTTAGAGAAGGAAAAACTGACTGGGGAGAGTCAACATGGCAGTTCCTAAGGCAGAAAATGAGGGAGAAATGAGGTGAAAATTTTCCCATCCTGCTGCCAAAAATAATCCAATTAGCTGAAATGACTGATGTGAGCAATGTTAGTTTGAACTTTTAGCCAGATAGACAATTAATACAGTTATGTTTTAGAACACTTGACCATGACTTTGTTACCTGTATTGTGTTCGGCAATTCAAGTGGACAGAAATACAGGTTGAACCTCTCTAGTCTGGCACCCTTGGAACCTGACCAGTTCTGAATCAGAGAATTTTCCGGAATTATCTACAGCATTACCAACACTTCCACTGCTTACTGGGCAGTTAGAAGACATTTAGGGATAAATTAGAGCTAAATAACAGCACAGAACACTGAGAGATAGGACTGGTGGCTGTAAACAAACTTTATGGGCTGCAATAAACTTGGCCACACGCATGAAACGTGGACATCCGGCTAACTAAAATCATTCTGGATGATGGATGTTTCTGGACCAGAAAGTTCTAGACTAGAGAGGTTCAACCTATATATGTACAACATTAATTAGACTGGAATAACAGTTTCAAAATTATGGATAATAATAGACTCAGGTCTCAATCTTGTATTTATTTTTCACCTAGACATCCCACTGTATTGTACTTGAGGGTACACAGGATGGATCCTTTAATAAAATCCTAATCTCTTATGTACAAAACAGAGCGTAATGTCTGAAGGCGTCATTCTAGCCTGTTAAATGACATTTGTATTTCCTTATGGGTGAACTGGGAAGCTTTTAAAAATTGTGAAAAATCCTAAATGATTAATGGAAAATATATGCAGACTTAAAAATTAAACATGTTTGAAGACAAGATACTAGTAGCTATAAATCATTTTGGACAGGGATTGGAGGACTAAGTCTGTAAAGGGCTGATCCTACAATACTTCCAAGGACAAAGCTTAGTGCCATGAATAGTCTCATTGAAATCAATGAGCTTCTTTACCATAATAAGACATACAATGAGTTTACAGGGCTGTAAGTATTTGGAGGATCAGGCATTTATCTAGAAACACCAAAGTTCAAAGTTCCATGTGTGCTCTTCTATAGTTGACACTACTAACTCCTAAAGCAGTGCAAAAATGTAAGGCCATGCCCTGCCCTGTTTTGGTGAAGCTTATGTCCATTAGTACAGAAGAAATACTGAACTTGCTCATTGGCAGCTATAAATCTTTTCAAATCAACACTAAAGAATATTTTTCTTTAAAATCGAATGAAAGCTGAGACCCAAACTTAAAACAATCCTAAAATTCAAAGGTAGATGTTGTTTCTGAACTCATTTTTCTCAGTGCCCCATCTTCAATGGAGTTGCTTCAGATACAAGTCTTGTCAACATTTATGCTACATACATGTTAAGGAGACTGCTTTAAACTAAGGATATAAAATGTTAACCAATTAAGGTTAACCGGTAAGCCTCACCCTTAAAGGTTCTGGTTAACCAGTAGGGGCAGGAGCAGCTCCCTGCCCACCCCAGACAGGGGGCTGTACCAGCTCTGTGGGGCCCACCAGAGCAGCCCTGGTCTGTGATGGGCCTGGCCAGCTCCTACCACAGGTTACACACTGACTCCCTGGACTGGGGCCAGCAGAAGCTGCCAGTCCAGCTCCTAGGAAGCCAGCTGCAGAGCCTGCAGCAAAGCCTCCCAGGAGCAGGGCCATCAACCCTTGCTAGCCCTGCTCCCAGGGAGCCTGCGCTGCGGGCTGTGCAGTACAAAGCTTATTTAAGAGCCCACAGCACTCTGGACAAGGCTGCGGAAGCCACTGCCCAGGCTCACAGATTTATCGGGACCCCCAGGACTCTTGCGAGGCCCATCCAACCCTGCTACAGTTACACGGTTACATTTTAAATACGTTTTTACATCCCTACTTTCGGTAGGCATGGGATCAGGCCCCATGTTTATAATCAAGTTAGCAGCAAAATGAGTTGCAATCAGATTCCCTGACATTACTGTATCTGTGTAGTATAGCTAGAGCTTTATGCTGCTAAAAACAGACATCACAATCTGGCCCTTTGTCATTTATTTACTTCGAAGTACTTTTGTCATACGGTGTCATGGGTTAAAGGCTTATGCTGTGTCCCTCAGTACTGGTTGTCCTGGCATATCAAAAGTGCATTATTTAATGTTTTTACACCCTTTTTAAATTGTATCTCAAGGAGTTAAAACTGTGCAGCTGCTGTAAAAGTAAGATGTTCTCAGGATGAAAAACAAATTTGCCTCCTGCAGCTAGGAGCCACCAGATTTAGCTCTACTGTTGTTGATATTGGTATTTTTATTGTATAAAGCACAGTGCAATACATGCTGCCAGGATATAAAAACTAGCTTCTGAAGGACAAGAATGGTATTTAGGAAATCAGTCATGAAAGACATTTGTAGGTTTCTAGTGAAGTATTCTGAGAACAAAATGAAAGAAAAAGCAAACACCCTTGAATTCTAAGTTTAACTCGTCTGCTTAGAAACAGGCATTTGACAAATTTTATGAAAGTATAGAGGGAGATCGAGAAGGAGAGATCCAGTAGAAAAAACATAATTCAATGTAATATCATGGCAGATTTCCATTTATTAAATTTTATGAATGAGGCTGTGTTTTAGTATATCAATCTCTAGAGCTTTTTCCAGAACTTGAAGGGAAATACAGTTCATATAAGCTTCTTGTAGCAACACAAGAAAGTTGTTTTTATACCAGTAGGCTTGTTTGTATGTTTGGTTTTTACTTGTTTTTTCCATCTAGAAGCTAAATATTGTATTTTGCAGGAACAAAAGAATTACTGATATTCTATGCCAACACTTCTCTATCATTAATTTTTGATTCACCATCTTGCAATATTATGTCAAATTTTACCATGGTTAAGCATTGTTATAATAGAATAAAACAATGCTGGACATATCTTCTCTTCCTTTTTCTATTCTGTGTGGTGGTATTTTGATTTGTAAATTTGTATAAATTTTGGAATTAAAAAATGTGTTTTGGACAGTTACTTTAACTGGTATATTTTGAGCCAAACAACCACATCAGTAACTTAAATGCATTGTATTGATGAACAGGTTGGTATACTGGGTGGGTCTGGATTTTGACAGAGCAAAAGCTAATTTAATATCTCCATTGAAATAGAGTTGTTGTTTTTTTTCTAAAAGAGAAATAGAATTCTGTTTGCAGCAAAATGTTAAATCTAGGCAAGGTGATGGATCAGCATGGTTCATCAAAGAGCCAACAGCTTTGTACCACTTGACAATTGCTCTGGCTATTAACATGGCCTGGCAATATCTGTGTGACTGCATCACTGTGTTGCAGACCTAAAAGTACACTTGCAAGGGGTTTGCCGGGTTAGCTAAGCATTAAAACAATAGAAAGGAATAAAAGCCTCTATGTGCAACATCCAACTAGAGATAGTGATAGACTTCCCATGGGGCCTGATCAGGTTTTAATTGAAGTCAGTGGGATTTTTGCCATCAGCTTTTCTATAAGCAGGTTAGGGCCTACAGTCACCCAGAGTTAAATTTTGGCCCCACTGAAGATTTTGTCACTGATTTCGTTGGGATCAGGATTTCACTTACAGAATCAAGATTTTCATTATATGTCAACAAAGGTTGATGCATATATCAACAGACATTAGGAGAGTGTTGACATTTCACTTGATTACTATTAGTTAGATTGAAGACACAAACAAAACATTTTCAGTTATGCTCAATGTATCCTGCCTGAATATCATCAAAGTTCCATACTTAAAACTCAAAGAAGCAAACAGCATTTCAGAGTTGATTTTCCACTGCCTGGCATATTAAATAGTCATTGGTATCTAGGCTAAGTGGATTTAAAATGTCACCAGTTCAGAATTGTGGCATTTTACGCTCATTTTGCACAGCTATGAGAAATACAAAGTGCAAAAAATGGTGAATTAAACAATCATGTCTTAAACTTATACAGAATGTACTTTATATAATTGTGGTTGTAAAATAAATACATGAATTCCTCCCTTTGAATTGTAGCAACGTTGGTTAGAGTGACTAACTTTGGCAACTTTGATGGAAATACCCGACCAAATGAATGAGTTTATAATTTCCAGTGACTAATCTGATACTCATATATTACACAGGTGTACAGTAATTACTCGTTTAACACATGCTCACTTACATTTTCACAATAGCACGATTTTTTTTAGGAAACGTTTTTCGAATAACACGACCGTCCCTGAAATAACACAAAAATAATCAAGTGGCAGACTACTTCACGTGGCGGGATAAGTTGGTGAAAACGGTAATACGTATGAGCAGATAAATACACGTGGTCACAGCGCTCCTCCGCTCACTCACGTATTTATCTTTGTTTTAACAAACGGCGGCGACTTGTGTTGCTAGATATCTAATGTTGACGTTGTCGACCCAGCACCAACAAAAAATTGACTTTGCCACCACCTGAAATGCAACCCCCCCCCCCATTATTTTTAATGGGAAAATTGACCCCGCATAGCACGTTTTCGCTTATCACAAACATTTTCAGAAACACATCTATAGTGTTAAATGAGGAATTACTGTATTGATATCCATGAATGTAAATAACTGGAACTGCACATTAATTAATAGCACAGTTTCTTTGATCTGTTCTGCAATATGTATTTTCCACTACTGTCATCTAAAAAGAGTATGTATTATCTTTTTTATACAGTACCTATCTTTCCTTTGTGTTTATGCTGTTATTTAACAAGCAAAAATGTGTTCTGCCTAGTTGTACAATATTGTAGGATACTTGCTGTGCACATTTCAAGTGCCTTAGAAAACTGTTTAGCTCTTAATTATATATAAATATATATATAAATGAAAAATTACCTCAATAAAACTGTTCAGAAAACACAAACACACGCTTCAACGTTTTCTTCTTGAATTTCTAGTAAGTATATATGCAAGTGTAATGGAGCACGTTTCTGATAGCCCTTATTTTGTAGAAAGTTTACTTCTGATAGTTGTCTTAAAAATTACTCTATTGCAGATGGGATTTCATTTTCCTACACATCATCAGTGAAATTAGCTTGCTGACTTCCATTTTTGGAGGCTCCTTGCACATCTCTGATATGACAACTCTTCTGTAGATAGCCCTGCCCATTAAGAGCAGTGCTCAATCACCCTGAATTAATACTATTTAGATACTCAGCTAAATTGAGAGGTCTGTTTCCACTCTCCATTTCACTAATTTTATATCCATTTGACTCCCTCCACTGACTTCAGTGAAGTAACTCTTGATCTACATCAGTATCAGAGCAGAATCAAGACCCAGGTATTTAACTTGGCAATGTTTATCTGAACTGAGTAAAAGCTCATGGATGACCACAGTATGCCTGCCATTCTTTTGACATTTCATAAGAAACAGCATTCATTACAGCTTTGTCTACACTGCAGGGTTTTTGCGCAAGAAACTTTTTGCGGAAGAGGTCTTCTGCAAAAACTTCTTGCGCAAAAGCACGTCCACACCTCAAAAGCGCATCACAAAAGTGATGTGCTTTTGCACAAGAGAGCGTTCGCACTGCATGGATGCTTTTGCACAAAAAAGCTCTGATGGCCATTCACAGAATGGCCATCAGTGCACCTGTGTTTTTTCTGATAGGCCCTTTTTGCGCAAGAAACCCCTGTGGAGCGTCCACACATGCCTTTTTGCACAAGAGCTGTAGCACAAAAAGGGAGTTATTCCTCGTGGGGAGAGGAATAACTCTACTGGTAAAAGCCCTCTGTCCTTTTGACTTACTGTATTCTTTTTGCGCAAAAACGCACTTGAGGTGTGGACACTCTGCCGGTTTTTCCACAAAAACCTTGTAGTGTAGACGTAGCCTAGATGATTGCAAGAAAAAGAACTCTATGCTTATGAGCAAGAGTTAGCAAAACAAATACCAAGCAAAACAATTTCCTTAAATGGATTTGTCTCAGGGCAGTTAAGCTGTTTCTTAATAATGCATGTGATAAATCTATGCTTAGCAACCATATTCTCACTGGAATACACTACAATAAAGTTAGGAGTTTCTCTGAATCTACCTGAATTGAACTGAAATCAGAAAATGGGCTAGTATTCTTGATGTGTCTTTTTATTATATTAACAGTACTTTTTTTTAACCCATAAAGAGTCATACAATGGAGGAAATACCCTCCTCCTAGTTGTTATGGAGTTGAAGTTTATGTTATGGAGTTGAAGTTTATGTAATGTTATGTATGCATTTGAAGTTTAGGTTTTAAAAATAATTTAGTGAATTAAAAATTACACAAAATTATGAAGTACCCCAAAATGTTATTTTACAACTCACTGTTACAGTCAGGAAACCCTGCACAACAAGTCTGCTTTTAATATTGAACTTTAAGTACTACTAAGGAGAAGAAAAATTGTACCCCCAAATTGTGGTTGGAAGAAGGCAATGAAGGGGATAATGCCACATCAGTGGCAATGCTATTTTCTTCTTTAAACCCCTTGTACTGAATTCAGACAGCAACTGGTGAAGGAAAAAAAAGGGGGAGAGAGACACAGTGATGGTGGCAGGTCTAGATATTCTTTCACCCCCAAAATCAGTGGGACTAAATATAACACTATAAAACTTGCAGTACCTATATTTCTTTTGTGTTTATACTGTTATTCAGGGCCAGATTTTCCATTAAGCACAACAGGCACAGTGCCTAGGGCCTACAAAAATGCTTAGGGCCTATGAAAAGTTTAGGGCCTTAAAAAAATTCATAACTGAGTCAAAAATGTTATACCTGATTATTCTAAGCATCCTCACTGTGTGTGCAATGCTTTGGGTTACCCACTGTGATGCTTTGGGGTTCAACCTACCCCCAAAAGGGGTGATGTCACTCCCTGCCCTGAAACTCTGGATTTCTGAAATGCTCTGCTGGCTGTGGCTCACAACCCTGACACCAACAACCGGCAGACAAACATGCAGTCCATACCCTGTCTTCCATTGCCTAGTTCAGTGTTTCTCAAATAGTGTTCCGTGGAATCCTGGGGTTCCACAAAGTGAAAGTAAGGGTTCCTCGAGAACCCGATCACTCCCCCTCCCCAGAGCTGGTCTTAGGGGCAGGTGAGCTGGTCAGTTGCCCGGGGTCGCAATTTTCATGGGGCCGCTTTTTTTCGACCAGTTCCCCCCAGCAGTTTTTTTTAAAGGGTTCTGTGGCCAAATAAAATTGGGAAACACTGGCCTAGTTACTTTTTGCAGGGCGACCCCAACATCCTCCCAGTCCCAAATTTAAAACCGTCTGCACTGTAGTATCCGGCCCTCTTGTTGAACACCTGAAGAAGTTCAATTTACTACTCCTCAAAAGTAGCAGTACACTGCAGCTTATTAACATAACTGGGATTGACAAATGCTCCACTTCAGTCAAAGCACTGAGTTGTCTTATGGTAAAAGTAAAACAAGTTTTTTAACCAAAGGACATAGGTTTAAATGATATCAAGTAGAAAGAATGGAGATAAAAATGGTTACAAAACCAACAAAAATAAACAGCAAGCAAATGGTCTGGTAGCACTTTATAGACTAACAAAACATGTAGATGGTATCATGAGCTTTTGTGGGCACAGCCCATTTCTTCAGATGACCGGAGTTATAATTAGAGGATAAGGAAACTTGAAATAAATAGGAGAAGGGAAGGGGGGGGGAAGAAAGATGTTCTGTCACCCACCCCCCTACCTTTATGCATAAAGTATCAGGAGAAAGGGTGCTAAACCTGAGTAGATAAAGATCAAAGTCAGTGGATGGATAAGTCAGGAAGGATACCATTCAGAAAGTAGAATGGAAGGCCGTATTTGCTAACTCTTCTAACATTCTCATGCGTCAGTTCTGAGGAGCCAGAGCTGTAGGAACAGCCTAAGAAATGAAGTGGGGGTTGTGTGCAACTCTGGGGGAACTTGAGGTGATTTGAATATAAATATCAATACTTAAACTTCAACAGGTTGTAGCTCAGTTGGGTTATTGTGCAGACCGTAGAAAAACACTATTCAGAGGAAAAACTTAAAAAGCAACAAATAGTCTGGTAGCACTTTACAGACTAACAAAATATGTAGATGGTATCATGAGCTATTCAGAGGGATCGTCCTGACTGGCTGGCTAGGAACTGAGTTGTCTGGCAGTTATGAATGGTAAGTTTTATTAAGGGGAGATAGTTAATTTGGGTGCAGAAGAAATTGAACATAGTGGAGAGAGAGTGAATTATATAGTGGGGATTGATTTAATAGAGATTGGAAACATGCAGGGAGATGGTGTATTATGGTCAGGGATTACACAAAGGATGGGGTGACAGTGGGGTATCTTAAATCACCTCAAATTGCAGCAGGAGAGGCCCTGCTGCTCCAGAGCATGCAGGATATACCATCTGGTGACACCTTATAGAATATGGGCCTGCTGTTCCTCCCTGAAGATACTGGTAAGGAGAAGGAGCCTGTTAGGGAAGGGATGCTGTTTAAGGAGCAAGGTATCCAAGAGTTAAGGCTGCTTTGCTGAAGCTCAACTCTTTGGGACATTGAAAATTGAAAGGTTCATATGTTGGGGCTGGGAGAAGAGTCTGGAGAAGGAATTATGTCTCCCACATCGTAGATGTCAAGTGGTGTTAAGTGGAGCCTGTGACCAGGCTGGCCTTACCATGAGGTGAACTGAGGTGGCTGCCTCAGGTGCCAGACTGTGGGGGCGGAGGGCACCACTAGGACCCAGACTGTAGAAAATTGTGTCTGCTGTTGGGGCATATGTATTCTCTCTGCAGTACCATGAGAGGAGTAGAACAGGAAGAAGGCAGAATTGAGACCTTTCAAAGTTTTGGCCCAAGAGAGGGGGCATGCGGGAGTCATTTGAGCTCCCTGCCTCAGATGCCAAAATGTTGTGGGCTGGCCCTGCCTGTGACCCAGCAGGTAAAAGGGAGTCCTGCATTTTTGTACATGCATGTTGTGTATATGTAAAATTGAATTTTGAATCTAATATGCCCATGCACCAGTGGAGGCAGATGAATTCCCCTAAAGTTTAACAAATAGAAGACAGCCCAAACACCAGTGCAATCTAAGTATTATTCCTATTTCATTATTTCAAAGCAAATCTGCTAATTTATTTGGATTACAAATTCACGTAGGGTATGTCTACACTTACCCCCTAGTTCGAACTAGGGAGGTAAATGAAGCATACCAAAGTTGCTAATGAAGTGTGGGATATAAATATCCCACGCTTGATTAGCATATTCGCAGCCGGTCGCCATTTTAAAATGCCTGTAGCCCGAATTAACTTGCAGCGTGTAGACGCGGTAGTCCGATCCAAAGCCCTTCCCTTGAATTAACTGTTACTCCTCGTGCAATGAGGTAAGAGTGCCGGGGGGGAGGGGAGTTCGGGGAGAGGGAGGGCCTGAGGTGCCAGCAGCAGGCTTTGGCCAGGAGGCACTTACCTAGGCAGCTCGTAACCAGCAGCCCAGCAGGTACCTCAGGAAGGGATTCTGCCCAAGACTCCTGCTGAGTCAAGGGCCGGATCTGATCCATGGGCTGTATTTTGCCCACCCCTGTAGTAAGAGATAGTTCCTGCCCCAAAGATCTTACACCATAACACCAGACAAAGCAACAAGAAGAAATGGAGGCACAGAGAGACATTAAGTGCCAAATGCAACTCAAGATTAAAGCAAAGCAGGGATTAGAAACCTGTTTTCCTAACTTCTAAAGCAGCACCCTACCATCTAGATCCAGGGTGGGCAAAAGGGCCTCCGCGGGCCGGATCCGGTGCACTTCAAAGCTCGCAGGGCAGGGGCAGAGCGGAGAAGGCGTTGCGCACTCCCCCGCTCCCAGGCCTTAATTGGTCTGAGGGTGGGGGAATGCGTGAAGCCTTTTCCCACACTGCCAGGAGCATGTGGCGCTTTGAAGCGCCGCACACTGCTCGCAGGGCGGAGGGGAGAGCGGAGGAGGCTTCACATGCTCCCCCACCCCCAGGCCAATCAGGGTCTGGGGGCAGGGGAGCTGTGTGAAGCTTTCGTCGCCTTGCCCCAGCCCTGCAAGAAGCCCACGGCACTTTAAAGTGCCACGTGCTCCTTGCAGGGCAGGAGGAGGCTTCCCGCACTCCCCCACCTCCAGGCCCTGATTGGCCTGGGGGTGGGGGAGCGTGCCAAGCCTTTTCCAGGACATGGGTGCCTAGTGGGAAGGGGGGCAAAGGGGCTCCCCCACCCCTTCCCGTTTAGGCCCCGCCCCTTTTGGGGTGACCGGGGCTACTTCAAACATTTTTTAAGTGGTCCCCGGGCAAAAATTATTGCCCACCCCTGATCTAGTCGGTGAACTCAGTCATGATTTGGTGGGTGAACTCAGTCATGATTTTTTGAACCTTTAAGGTTGGCCATATTGCAGTACTGAGGCTGGGAAACAGCAAAAGTGAGGTGGATTGCACTTGCACTTGCACTTGCACCTGTTATGTATAACCCTGAAAAATCCTTATTTTAGCAATAGTCATTACTCACACAAGTAGTCCTGTTGAATCTTTGAATCCTGTAGCTCCTCCATGATCTATACAATACCAACTATAGTCACCTCCCAATAAATAACAGTAATAGTGTCTATTATAAAATCAATACCTGCCAAATCACATTATCAAATCAGATAAGCTAATCCGTTTCCATAACACTGACACAGTTAATCTCCTAGTGAAGAGAGCACATAACATACTAACTCATGGTAAAGTTTTCAGACTACAAGAAAGTATCAATAGAGAGAAAATAGAGAAAATACGAAGTTCTGGTGACACCTACTGAAAAATACTGAAATACCGCCAAAAAATAATTCAACTGGTATTAATAATTCTCAAGTACATATACAAAGTAGCAGATATGTGAACATTTATTCAAACCTAAGAATGGTATCTTAACTGTCATTTCTTCATTTGCAACAACTAAAGCTTTTTTTATTCTCTCTAGATACATGAAAGGTTAAAAAAAATTCTATGCCCATGCCCATTTAAATCATATTCAGAGATATTTAGTAGTCAGGAATACTGATAATAAAAATAACATAGGTTAGGAGAGGGATTGAGCCTTTCCTGAACCTGAGATGGTGCTCAGCAAGAATTTGCTTATGGTGATCACATGGCCTATTTTGGCCAGGACTGTCCTTTTTTGACAAAAGTGGACAATAGCAAGAACAAAAAATGCACAGTTTTGCCGAAATAATGGCTAGAACTCCTAGCAGGAACATTCATGGGAGAGGGAAATGGCAACCGCAGACCTGCACAGCATGTAGAGCTATGGATATCAGCTCCAGCTAGCCAACCTACCAGGGTCTAGACAGCCCTGTACAAGGGCAGGCAGCAGGGGAACTCGAACTAATTTTCTGACTGTAGAATCCAAATACCTTGCCTCATCCCCTTCCTTGTCTCTTCTATCTCCACTCACTCCACCACCCCCTCCCTCCATTACTCACTCTTCCCACTGGGGAAGGAGGGACTTGAGGACCAGCCCCACATATTAGTGGGCTGCAGAGGTGCTCAGACCAGCACCACATGCAGGGACCATGGGGACCAAAGGGGGTTGGGAGTAGAGGGCAGGCAGTGGGGGGGGGGGGGGGATCTGGCCCCAGGAGCCAGTGGGAAGGGGGACCTTAAGTCAGCCCTGAACAGACAGGAGGCAAGGAGAGCTTAGGCCCCTTTGGAAAATTATGGTCACCCTAACTGTGCTTCAGAAGCACAATTTTCTTGGTGCTCCCTTTCAAGCTGGGGCACAGCCTGCCTCAGTGCTACCATTGCCTCCTCCCACTTGCCACTTGCTAGTGGTGGTGCATGTTGGCCCTACTCTCCCCATCCCAGAGCCAAACTCTAGGCAAGCCTTGCCTCCCTCACCTAGTATCTGGGAGTACAACACAATCTAGGGTAGGAGTGGGCAATAATTTTTGCAGGGGGGTTACTTAATGAATTTTGGTAGGTAGTCATGGAGGGGGCAGGACCTGGGGTAGAAGGCTGGGGCCTAGGGCAGAACATAAGAACGGCCATACTGGGTCAGACCAAAGATCCATGTCGCCCAGTATTCTGTCTTCCAACAGTGACCAATGCCAGATGCCCCAAAGGGAGTGAACAGAACAGGTAATCATCAAGTGACCCCTCTCCTGTCATCCATTTCCAGCATCTGACAAACAGAGGCTAGGGACACCATTCCTACTCATCCTGGCTAAGAGCCATTGATGGACCTAACCTCCGTGAATGTATCTAGTTCTTTTCTGAACCCTGTTAAACTCCTGGTCTTCACAACATCCTCTGGCAAGGAATTCCACAGGTTGACTGTGCACTGTGTGAAGAAAAACTTCCTTTTGTTTTAAACCTGCTACCTGTTAATTTCATTTGGTGACCCCTAATTCTTATGCCTCATTGACTTTTTTCCACACCAGTGATTTCATAGACCTTTTATCATATTCCCCCTTAGTCTGCTCTTTTCTAAAGTGAAAAGTCCCAGTCTTCTTTTATCTCTCTTCATATGGGACCCGTTCCAAACCCCTAATCATTTTTGTTGCTCTTTTCTGAACCTTTTCCAGTGCCAATATATCTTTTTTGAGATGAGGTGACAACATCTGTATGCACTATTCAAGATGTGGGTGTAGCATGGATTTATATAGAGGCAATAATTTGTTCTTGGGCTTAATCTCCATCCCTTGTTAATGATTCCTAACATTCTGTTTGCTTTTTTGACTACTGCTGCACATTGAGTGGATGTTTTCAGAGAACTATCCACAATGATGTCAAGATCTCTCTCTTGAGTAGTTATAGCTAAATTAGTCCCCATCATTTTATATGTATAGTTGGGATTATTTTTTCCAATATTCATTACTTTACATTTATCAACATTAAATTTCATTTGCCATTTTGTTGCCCAATCACTTAGTTTTGAAGCTGTGTTTGAAGTTTTGAAGAGCTCAGTGACGCTCTTCACAGTCTGCTTTGATCTTAACTATCTTAAGCAGTTTAGTATAATTTTCAGATTTTAAACCTCACTGTTTACCCCTTTTTCCAGATCATTTATAAATAGGTTGAATAGGATTGGACCCAGTATGGACGCTTGGGGGATACCACTAGTCAACTCTCTCCATTCTGAAAATTTACCATTTATTCCTACCCTTTGTTTCCTGTCTTATCAATCCATGAGAGGACCTTCCCTCTTATCCCATGACAACTTACTTTACTTAAGAGACTTTGGTGAGGGACCTCATCAAAGGCTTTCTGGAAATCTAAGTACACTATATCTACTGGATCCCCCTTGTCCACGTTTGTTGACCCCCTCAAAGAACTCTAGTAAGTTCATGTATTAGTAAGGCATGATTTCCCTTTACAGAAACCATGTTGACTTTTATGCAACAAATTATGATTTACTGGTCTGTAATTGCCAGGAACACCTCTAGACCCCTTTTAAAATATTGACATCACATTAGCTAACTTCCAGTCATTAGGTACAGAAGCTGATTTAAAGGATAGGTTACGAACCACAGTTAATAGTTCTGCAATTTTACATTTGAGTTCTCAGAACTCCTGGGTGAATGCCATCTGGTCCCAGTGACTTGTTACTGTTAAGATTATCAATTTGTTCCAAAACCCCCAGATAATGACACCTCAATCTGGGACAATTCCTCAGATTTGTCACCTAAAAAGAATGACTCAGATTTGGGAATCTCCCTAACATCCTCAGCTGTGAAGACCGTAGCAAAGAATTCATTTTGTTTCTTTGCAATGACCATATCGTCTTTGAGTGCTCCTTTAACATCTCGATTTTCCAGTGGCCCCAGTGGTTGTTTAGCAGGCTACCTGCTTCTGATGTACTTAAAAAACTTTTGCTATTACTTTTTGAGGTTTTTGGTTAGCTGTTCTTCAAACTCCTTTTTTGCTTTTCTCATTATATTTTTTCACTTAATTTGACAGAGTTTATGCTCCTTTATATTTTCCTCACTAGGATTTAACTTCCACTTTTTAAATTATGCCTTTTTATCTCTCACTGCTTCTTTTACTTGGCTGTTAAGCCACGGTGGCACTTTTTTCGTTCTCCTTGCTATGTTTTTTAATTTGGGGTATGCATTTAAGTTGGATCTCTATTGTGGTGTCTTTGAAAAGTTTCCATGCAGCTTGCAGGAATATTACTTTTGTCACTATACCTTCTAATTTCTGCTTAACTAACCTCCTCATTTTTATGCAGCTCCCCTTTCTGAAATTAAATGCCACAGTGTTGGTCTGCTGAGGTTTTCCCACCACAGGGATGTTAAATTTGATTACATTATGGTCACTATCTCCAACCAGTCCAGTTATATTTACCTCTTGGAGCAAATCCTACACACCACTTAGGACTAAATCAAGAAGTGCCTCTTCCCTTGTGAGTTCGGCAATCAGCTGCTCCAAGAAGCAGCCATTTAAGGTATCAAGAAATTTTATCTCTGCATCCCATCCTGAGGTGACGTGTACACAGTTAATATGGGGAGAGTTGAAATCCCCCACTACTACTGAGTTTTTTTATTTTCATAGCCTCTCCAATCTTCCTTAGCATTTCATAGTCACTGTCACTATCCTGGTCAAGTGGTCGATAATATATCCCTACTGCTATACAGGGTCACCTGCTATAAGTCACCCCTGTATGCATCCACTCCGCACTAAAGTCATTGATGCATTATGATGCATTATGAGTCCTCCCACTCCCTGCTCTTAAGTAAAAAAAAAAAAAAACAGTTTGCACAAATGGAAGTCAGCCCGACTTTAAGTTGTTTAGGTATAAAGCCAAGTGTTTTGGAACTTATCTTGGACTTATAGCAAGGACAGCCTGTATTCTTATTATTAAAATATAGAATTTCTATCCATAGCAATTCTATGGAACATTTTGGTTCATTTAATTTTTTTACTTCATTTGATTTCTACATTTTTTTCATCTTTAGTGCTGCTCCCCCCGACCCAGCACGACCCGTTCTGCCCTTCCGATATATTTTGTATCCTGGTATGACTGTGCCCAATTTATTGTCCTCACTCCACTAGGACAGGGGTGGGGCTGGGGACTAGCCTCTTCCACAGTTGTCTGTGGCCAGAGGCTTTTAATTAAAAACACAGAAAATGGCTCACAGCTCCAAGCTCCACCGCTACCATGTTGCCTGGCAGCCACCCATAGTTGCTGCAGCTATTTAAAGGGCTCATGGCTACAGCCCTTGCTTGGGTATCATTGCAACTGGGAGCCCTGAGCCATTTCAATAGTATCTGGCTACCTGAGCCACCACCTGGAAGTTCGGTGGCATGGGCAGCAGGCTCTAAGTATAAAGCAGCCAGATGCAGGCTGCGCGCTGGATCCAGCCCCGGGACAGCATCATGCCCAACCCCGATGTAAGGAATGAGCCAGGGCACAAGCCAGGGCAGCTGCATGAATGGGAGGAAAAGGGGCGTTGGGCGGGCAGGGACCGTTGGGTGGCACTTTCACACTCTGCTCAATAAGGCTCAAACCAGCCAGTCCCTAAAGCAGCCCCCGCGCCTACTGCAGGCTTGGCACAGCAGGGCAACTCATAAGAACATAAGAACGGCCATACTGGGTCAGACCAAAGGTCCATCCAGCCCAGTACTCTGTCTGCCAACAGTGGCCAATGCCAGGTCTCCCAGAGGGAGTGAATCGAACAGGTAATGATCAAGCAATCTCTCTCCTGCCATCCATCTCCCCCCTCTGACAAACAGAGGCTAGGGACACCATTCCTTACCCATACTAATAGCCATTTATGGACTTAACCTCCATGAATTTATCTAGTTCCCTTTTAAACCCTGTTATAGTCCTAGCCTTCACAACCTCCTCAGGCAAGGAGTTCCACAGATTGACTATGAGCTGTGTGAAGAAGAACTTCCATTTATTTGTTTTAAACCTGCTGCCCATTAGTTTCATTTGGTGGCCCCTCGTTCTTATATTATGGGAACAAGTAAATAACTTTTCCTTATTCACTTTCTCCACACCACTCATGATTTTATATATCTCTATCATATCCCCCCTTAGTCTCCTCTTTTCCAAGCTGAAAAGCTCCAGTCTCTTTAATCTCTCCTCATATGGGACCCGTTCCAAACCCCTAATCATTTTACTTGCCCTTCTCTGAACCTTTTCTAATGCCAGTATATCTTTTTTGAGATGAGGAGACCACATCTGTACGCAGTATTCAAGATAGGGAAGTACCATGGAAGTACCATAGGGAAGTACCATTTATATAAGGGCAATAAGATATTCTCTGTCTTATTCTCTAGCCCTTTTTTAATGATTCCTAACATCCTATTTGTTTTTTTGACTGCCATTGCACACTGCGTGGACATCTTCAGAGAACTATCCACGATGACTCCACGATCTCTTTCCTGATTAGTTGTAGCTAAATTAGCCCCCCTCATATTATATGTATAGTTGGGGTTATTTTTTCCAATGTGGCATTACTTTACATTTATCCACATTAAATTTCATTTGCCATTTTGTTGCCCAGTCACTTCATTTGGTGAGATCTTTTTGAAGTTCTTCACAGTCTGCTTTGGTCTTAACTACCATGAGCAGTTTAGTGTCATCTGCAAACTTTGCCACCTCACCATTTACCCCTTTCTCCAGATCATCTATGAATAAGTTTAATAGGATTGGTCCTAGGACTGATCCTTGGGGAACACCACTAGTTACCCCTCTCCATTCTGAAAATTTACCATTTATTCCTACCCTTTGTTTCCTGTCTTTTAACCTGTTCTCAGTCCATGAAAGGATCTTCCCTCTTATCTCATGATAACTTAATTTACATAAGAGCCTTTGGTGAGGGACCTTGTCAAAGGCTTTCTGGAAATCTAAGTACAGCCGGTCCCCGAGTTACGAACGGTCGATCTACAACCATTTGCATTTATGACCAAACCTCCCATTACGCGGTCGTAAAAGCGATCCCCGAGTTTCGAACGCGACCCGCACTTACGAACAGCGTGGTCGCAATGTAACTCAATGGGGTCTGAATTATGAACATTTCGAGTTACGCCAAGTGTTTGGTCCGTAACCCATTCGTAACTTGGGGACCGGTTGTACACTATATCTATTGGATCCCCCTTGTCCACATGTTTGTTGACCCCTTCAAAGAACTCTAATAGATTAGTTAGATATGATTTCCCTTTACAGAAACCATGCTAATTTTTGCCCAACAAATTATTTCTTCTATGGGTCTGACAATTTTATTCTTTACTATTGTTTCAACTAATTTGCCCGGTACTGACGTTAGACCTACCGGTCTGTAATTGCCGGGGATCGCCTCTAGAGCCCTTTCTAAATATTGGCGTTACATTAGCTATCTTCCAGTCATTGGGTACAGAAGCTGATTTAAAGGATAGGTTACAAACCATAGTTAATAGTTCCGCACTTTCACATTTGAGTTCTTTCAGAACTCTTGGGTGAATGCCATCTAGTCCCAGTGACTTGTTACTGTTAAGTTTATCAATTAATTCCAAAACCTCCTCTAAGGACACTTCAATCTGTGACAAGTCCTCAGATTTGTCACCTACAAAGGACAGGTCAGGTTTGGGAATCTCTCCCTAACATCCTTAGCCATGAAGACTGAAGCAAAGAATTCATTTAGTTTCTCCGCAATGACTTTATTGTCTTTAAGTGCTCCTTTTGTATCTCGATCGTCCAGGGGCCCCACTGGTTGTTTAGCAGGCTTCCTGCTTCTGATGTACTTAAAAACCATTTTGTTATTACCTTCTGAGTTTTTGGCTAGCTGTTCTTCAAACTCCTCTTTGGCTTTTCTTATTACATTTTTACACTTAATTTGGCAGTGTTTATGCTCCTTTCTATTTACCTCACAAGGATTTGACTTCCACTTTTTAAAAAATGTCTTTTTATCTCTAACTGCTTCTTTTACATGGTTGTTAAGCCATGTTGGCTCTTTTTTAGTTCTTCTACTATGTTTTTTTTAATTTGGGGTATGCATTTAAGTTTGGCCTCTATTATGGTGTCTTTGAAAAGTGTCCATGCAGCTTGCAGGGATTTTACTTTAGTCACTGTACTCTTTAATTTCTGTTTAACTAACCTCCTCATTTTTGCATAATTCCTCTTTTTGAAATTAAATGCCACAGTGTTGGGCTGCTGAGGTGTTCTTCCCACCACAGGAATGTTAAATGTTATTATATTATGGTCACTATTTCCAAGAGGTCCTGTTATAGTTACCTCTAGGACCAGATCCTGCACGCCACTCAGGACTAAATCGAGAATTGCCTCTCCCCTTGTGGGTTCCTGTACCAGCTGCTCCAAGAAGCAGTCGTTTAAGGTATCAAGAAATTTTGCCTTTACTTCTCGTCCTGAGGTGACATGTACACAGTCAATATGCTTCAGGGGGTAGCCGAGTTAGTCTGTTACAAAAAAACAACAACAACAAATGGTCTGGTAGCACTTTATAGACTAACGAAACAAGAAGATGGTATCATAAGCTTTCATCGGCACAGCCCACTTCTTCAGCTGACCGGAGTTCATATGGGGATAGTTGAAATCCCCCACTATTATTGAGTTCTTTATTTTGATAGCCTCTCTATTCTCTCTTAGCATTTCATAGTCACTATTACTGTCCTGGTCAGGTGGTCGATAATAGATTCCCTACTGTTGTATTCTTATTAGAGCAGGGAATTACTATCGATAATGATTCTATGGAACATGTTGATTCATTTAAGATTTTTACTTCATTTGAGTCTAAATTTTCTTTCACATATAGTGCCACTCCCCCACCCGCACGACCTGGTCTGTCCTTCCGATATATTTTGTCCCCCGGTATGATGGTGTCCCATTGATTGTCCTCACTTCACCAGGTTTCTGTGATGCCTGTAATATCAGTACTCTCCTTTTGCACCAGACAGGACTATGCAGCACTTCAGAGACTAACAAGATGGTTTATTTAACACCAGGCACTCTAGTTCACCCAGCTTATATTTTAGACTTCTAGCATTTGCCTACAAGCACTTTAAAAACTTGTCACTGTTTATTTGTCTGCCCTTTTCTGATGTGTTGCAACCCAGTGACGTCACACCCGCAGCGTTTTCTCCTCCCCCAAGCCAGCCAGAGGCGAGAAAGAGACACGCATGACGTCACGCTACACTCAGCCACCCACACCACAGCCCCAGCCTCCCCTGCGCTGCGCTGCGCGCGCAGCCAAGCACAGAGGCCGCGGGCGGGGCCGCTGGGTGCAGAGCACCCCTCTACGCATGCGCCGCAGGAGAAAAAAAAGCAGCGCCAGCAAACGTTCATCAGCCTTGGCACGTATCTAAGAAACGCCACGGGGGCTGAGCCCGTGCTCCCGCCTCTATGAGCAACGTGCCCCGCCCCTCAGCCCTGCGTGCAGCTCCCTCCCTTCGCAGCCGTGGCTCACACAGTGCGCATGCTCGCTGGCCTCTTTGGACTCCTCCAGTCCTTCCAGCCCAGGGGCGTTTTCTTCGCCGCTGCGCGCAATGCTGGGGGCCGCGTTAGCGCCTCTGTCTTTTTAACCTGCCTGCTGTGAGAGATTCCCCCCCCCCCCCCGCTGGCCGCTTTAGGCTGTGTCGCAGACTGAGTCTCATTAACTATCGCTGTGTTTGCGTGGAATCGCCTCTACCCGCTTTCGGACAGTAGCTGGTTTATCCCAAAATGGCGGCGCCCGCTGAGCTACAGTGAAGCGCCCCGTTCTGTTCCTGGACGGGCCACGTGGGAGGGAGCAGGCTTCGGAGGGCCACGAAGCGCGCGCGGCCCCCTGGTACTGTGTAGAACGCGCGCCGCTGCACCCGCTTCCGAGCCATGGTGAGTAACGGCCGCGGGGGGGAGGGGGCGGAAAGAGACGAAACTTTCCTCACGGGGTGGGGGCGACCGCTTCATGCTCTGATGTTACTGGGGCGGGGGGTGGCCTCTGCTCGGAATTGGGAGCAGCTGCTGAGCAGGACGAGTATCTGTAGTGGTCGTATAGGAGGGAGCGCCTAAGGGACATCAGCACTGGGGTGGTCTGGTGGGAGACACTGTACAAACACAGAGTAGCAGACAGGCCCTGCCCTGAGGAACTCCCAGTGCAAGTAGCAAGATGGACGCAGGGCAGAGGGAGGGATATGTTGCACAGCCCATTATAGCCGCCCCAGAGGCCGCAGAAACCATCATGAAGGTCTAAAAATAATGAAAGAAAAATCATTGGGGATCTTTCAATTGCGTTCTGTTTCCTGAGTACTTGTCTTATAGTTGATTGACAACTTGAGCTGCATCCACGGTTATTAGAATTTTAGAGGATTGTCTCATGAAAGGTGGTAATCCTTTGGATGCAGGAGAGACACAATTTAAGAAAAACTCCAGTATCTCAAGCTTTATCAAAGTCAGGAGAGTTGGCAATAGTGAAGGAGAAGTCAAAGAGAGAAATGAGGTTGGGAGGCCCAGTAAAGAGCAAGGATTGGTGATGAAGTGGAAACAAGAGACAGCAATACTGGTAGCCTTAAAAGGAAGCATAACTTTCTGTTGTGATAAAAACTGTTTTTAACTAAAAGGTGTCTTTATTACATACCCTCCATCTCTGTGCAAACCTTCCTCTGATATCAGCAGATTGCGTATAAGAATAGATTAATTTATTTCCTTGCTCTATGCAGATCATAAGTGGAATACTGCCCTCTCCACAGAATGGGCTTCAGAGGCACACTTCATAGTTTAACCAACAAGTTGCTGGGCTGCATAAATGGAGACCTGAATTTTAAACATTGCATTTTTGCCACTGTTCTCCTAGAAGTTCATGATTGGCAGTAGTAGCATTTACATCTGCTTATTTATTGCCTCTCATTTTGTGATAACTTCAGACATAAAATTCCAAAATGCAAACAATATTAAAAGCATAGCCTGACAGTTGATAAACTCTTACATCAGTGTATCCCAAATACTACATAACATGTCACATTATTTGATATTACATTTTCAAATTAAAAAGGAAGGAAGGGAAGTTTAAATGTGATGAAAATATTATATAATTTTTTTTATGTCAGAGTTCTCAGTACAGCTGATTGGAAAATGTAAGGAACACATACATTACTTCAGTTGATACATTTAATACCTATTAAGTGTGCTGCTTTTAGATCAGGGTTGGGCAAATATTGGCCCGTAGGCCAGATCCAGTGCACCAGGATTAGTGCCTGGTGGGCCCTCACCTCTGTTTACCTGCACTTCCACAGCAATTGCAGCTGTAGTTGGCTGCAGAGTGGCGGTAAGCAGTGTGGAACAAGACACTGTTTCCCACCGCTCCCACTGGCCATGAATGGCAATCTGCTGCTCTCATTGGCCGTAATCACCCGATACCTGTGGAGGCACAGATAAACATGTCAATAGCACTTTTTTACCACCCACCCCTGTTTTAGGTGATGTGGTGCATGTGGCAAGAACACGTAATTTTGCTTGGGTTTGTAAGCACAGCTGTTTGAGTATGTAACATTTTCTGAAACTTTACAGCAAGGAATGTGGGGAGAGGAGCTTGGGACGGGGAGTTCCTTGGAAAAGTTTTAATTTTCTATAACCAGAATATCACTTTTCTTTTTTAAGCCTCACAAAAGGAAGAAACCCTTTATAGAAAAAAAGAAAGCTGTAACATTTCACCTGGTACACAGAAGTCAGAGGGACCCTTTGACAGCTGATGATACTGCACCTCAGAGAGTTTTGTTGCCTTCACAGAAGGTAAATGCTCACTTCTACCAGGGAAGTTTGAATTATTAATTAATATTGCAGAACAGTAAAATGATAATAAGATTTTATTATTCAGAGTCATAATGTGAGAAAAGGGAGAATGACTTGAGAATAGGTTTTAGTTAAATTTCAGTTCAACCTACAACAACATGAGAGGCTGGATGTTCTTTGTGGTTTTGAGAATGCACTTCAAATCTTTATAGTTTTGTATACTCCTATTTGGGATGTAAAATCTCATTTAATTAGTTTAACCAGTTAACTGATTAAATGGGGATAGGCTAGGGGGGTACTTTAACTCTGCTGGGCCCCATAGGGCTGCTCCAGCTCCATCGCCCAGTAAGGGTGATGCTAACTGGTTAACCATTCAGATCCATAACTCCTATATGACAACTACTTAGCATTTTACTAAAAACCTACTAGTGAGAGACTTTTACCTACCCAGAGGTAGTTATGGTGGATGCAAGGAAGGGAGAGGTGTACAGAACTCACCAGGGAGGCCAAGGGACAAAGTCCCATTGATAAATACTGGAATTTAGGAGTTCAAGACATCCAGCCTCAAAATAAATACAATGCCTCTGTGTAATGAAGTCATACCAAATCACCAAAATGTGTGTTTATATACTTTCTCTACACACACAGATTTTGTAAGTAAAAGTTTTGTAATCAAACACTTTGCTCGTGCAAATACAGAATATGGCACACATGGACTGACCTCTTTGGTAAGTGTGTGTTGGACTGGTTTAAAAAAAAAATGTTTGGTTACACTATAAACTGATCTCATGTGATGTATTTCAGTTAAAGGCTTCCTGCTTAGAACTTTAGACTAAGGTTGTTTCATTTTTGAGGGTTTTTTTTTTTCTCTTCCCTCTGTAAGGTGTCCTTGTGTTTCAAGACCGGAATCCCAGGTTATATATATGAAATCCACATTATTGCTAATGAATTTGAATATGGCCTAATTTATTAATCCTAATCTTGTTACGATCGCAAGGGAGACTCTGAGGAGAAGAGAAGAGAAGAGCAGAGGAAGTATGGAGTGTTCTTTGATGATGACTACAATTACCTGCAGCATCTAAAAGAAGCCTCGGGTACCTCTGAGCTCATCCCTGCTGATGTGCCTGGTCCACAGAACAGGAATGTAGTGAGAGAGGAAGAAGAGAAAGAGGAAGAAAGTCGGCAAATTCCAGTAAGTATGGTATTTGCTGCACTGTTGACCGTTCTCTTTTGTATCATGCTAAGTTTAACACTTATAAATCGAGCTACATGTTCAAATTTAATAAACTTGTCCAGCAAGCATTCATGTGGTTATAAACCACTTCTGAAGGTTTCTCTTTCCCGTCATCAAAGGTCAGGCACTTTGGGTTATGATCAAATAGGAAATCTGGCATGCCAAAGATACTGTAATGGCAATTAGGAATCCATTCGTTATTTAGATGAGCATTCCTATGTGACCAGAAAGGGAGGAAATCCCATAATGGTTGTCTTAGGGGGTGGGGGTAAAAAATGTGAATTGCTCACACTACTCTTGCATTGGTTTGTAATACAGTCAGATTTTGTGGAAACTTAAGAAATCTTAAGTAACTAGGGGGCAGTGCCCCCTGCTTGCTATGCTTGCCACCCCCGGGTGTAGGCAGCCCCAGCTCTTCTCCCTCCCATCTGCCAGGGAGGGCCAGCCCAAGGCATGACAGCCCTGGCCTGCCCCGGCTCTCTCCTCCCAGCCACCAGGACCCCCAGGCTCTCCCCCTTCGGTCCACCGAGGTTTCGTGCCCTGCCCTCTCTTCCCCTCCCTGCCCCCCTGAGCATTGGGAAGTGTCAGGGAAATCTCGCTCCCCTGGGGTACAGAGTCCCCAGAAGGGTCCGAGGCTGGAGGTCAAAGCAGTGAGGCAGGAGAGAAATCCAAAAGGAAAACTTTATTATGCATGCATGCAGGCTGACAGCTACCAGAGTGAAAGCAGTAGCAGCAGCAGCCCTGAGAGACAGTTTAAGGGATCCTTTATACAGTATGTTCAGACAGTTTAGCTGTTGATTGTTTTCTTTAACATATCAAAGTCTCAGCAGAAGTACTCTGCGATGTTTCTGTTCACACCAGAAGTGCTAGAAATAAGTTTTATAGTACAAAGGCACATGATAACCTGAGTGAGGAGTCTACAAGGCAAACTGTGGCAAAGATAAGAGTTTACATGACAATTTGTGACAGACCAGGAGTCTCCATGAAGTTGAGATAGGAGGCATTGTCAGGGTTTTGATTAGAGTTAAGATGATTTCTCTCTGTTACAGAGAGAGAGGCCTGGAAAACTTTTAACCCTTACAGCAGTTTTCTTTTAGAGAGTTTTGATTTCCTCCACAGTCCCCCCTTAGACATAATTGGAGTTATTTGATTTTTCTCCCAGAGAAGCAAGGCGAGGAAAGGTGCATGGCGCACTACTTCAGTCTGCTCCAGGGAGGGGTGCCATTCTGGGGTCTCCCCAGGACCCACACAGCAGCTGAGTACTGGGGGAAAGAGGGAGGGAGGAGGCAGGTGGGAAACAGAGTGAAATGATGTTTTCACTCTGTTGTCCTGCAGGAAAACTGTGTGTGTGTGTGTGTGTATATATACACGGTAATTCCTCATTTAACACGGTAGATACGGTTCAGAAAATGATCGTGTTAAATGAAAACGTGTTATGCAGGGTCAATTTTCCCATTAAAAATAATGGAAAAGGTAGGGGTTGCGTTTCAAGCAGTGGGGAGTGGGGAAACCCAGCTGCTGGCCTGCAAGCTGGGTCGGAGGAGAGGGGAGCAAGGTGTCCAGCGAGAGGGGATCGCCGGGGAATGGCGCGGCGAGCAGCAAACCTTTCGCCACTTTGCAGGGAGGCAGGGGAAGCTCTGCGCAGCCGCCGGCGACCGGCCGGCTGGGGAAACCGTGTTATTTCGGGGATGGTCGTGTTGTTCAAAAAACATTCAAAAAAAAAAAAATCATTCTATCGAGAAAACGTGTTAAGCAGGCACATGTTAAGCGAGTAATTACTGTACATGAGTTAAAATCCTGTTTGCTCTAAATACATAAGCAGTAATTTTCAAATGTTTGTCTTTGTCAGAGTAATCAAAACATATGTTCACTCTTGTGCCTTTGTTTATTTTAAATAAGGGATGGTTTTGGTTTTTTGTTTTGTTTATGTAAAGGTTACCTCTATTAAGTTGCCTTCCTCAGTGTTTGCTTCAGACTTTGAAGAGGATGTGGGACTGTTAAATAAAGCTGCTCCTGTTTCAGGTAACTCTCTTTCTCTGTTTTTCTTTTGTGAAGCTCATGGGGACTTTGTGAAATTGTTTTTGTTAAATGTGAGGGTTGCTTATCTATTGATTAATATGAATTTCGCATATTTGATAGTGTTTTGTTTCAAATACTGCTCAGTAGCTGAGAGAAGAATGTCTCTAAGTGAGGAGAACCAAAAAGTAAATTAGTGCCTTAAAGGGAACTCTGTCAGTCTTTTAATGCCCCATTCTTTTACTGGGATATGTGTGTATACCTTTGTGCCCCTCTAGAGTTCCACCAACACAAGTTAATCTACATGAATCCCACTACAGAATTGGGGTTTCAGTCTCAAAGTTTTGTCTTTAAACAAAAAGAAATTCCATTCAGCATCCCAGTGTTAATGTTGTACTCTTTCCCCTCTTTTTCTGCTATTTATTTGTACCTTCTGCTCCATTCATCTGAGGAAGTGAGTTGTGCCCACAAAAGCTCATGATACTATCTACATTTTTTGTTGGTCTCTAAGGTGCTGCAGGACCATTCTTTAAGTACTCTTAAACTGTAGCATGATTTAAGACTTCAGTGTTATAAGATGCCATGTGCTTGTGCTTTCATAAATATAACTGTGTATGTCATTCTGGTATAGCAGCTGTCACGCTTTCTCTTATTGGGCTGTAAGATCCACAGTTCCTTCTGGTCAGAAAGGGGAGTTTTAATAAATGTGCAACAAACTGAAGTAGAGGATTAGTTTTGTGGCCTCTGTGTATGTAATGTAGGGTTTCTTTTATATTGTCTGCAATGGAGCATGTGTGTACTCCAAACATAGGAGAAGCAGTCATCCAAATGAGAATAAATCATGTATAGCACTTAAAATAATTTGGCAACTACTAAACCTAAAAACACCACTGCAATACGTATTATTTCCATTTCACAGAAGGAAAATTTGAGGCTCTGTGTTCGGTGACTTGCCCAAACACAATTAACTAGTAAATTCTGATCTCAGCTTTATGTCCCTGTTCTGTGTTCAGACTATTGGACCACACGTCTATCAGACTTCTAATGGGCAGTTACAATTTTTAATTGAAACATTGTACACTGTCAGATTGAACTTAGCAACTTTACTCCTATGCTTGTAATGAATTCTTAAAATTTCTTTGTCCTCTTCTTCCTCCCAAAAATGAGGGCTGTTATTTGAGCTCAGCAAATAGCTTAACTTAGTACAAATTATTTCATTTGTTTCAGGGGAACTGGCTTGGCGATGCAATGCCAATTTTAATGCATTCTTTTCTGTTGTAGGACCCCCGTTTGGATTTTGACCCTGATATTGTTGCAGCTCTTGATGATGACTTTGACTTCAACAATCCAGATAATCTTCTTGAAGATGACTTTGTCCTAAAGGCCAGCGAGCTAGGGAAAGGAGAGGATTATCGGTATATGGAACTTTTTAGAACTTTCTAATGTCCTAACAAATAATGCAGTATTGCCCATTGGTGGTTTGTGTGTTTCGCTGTTTGCAACTAAAGTTGTTTCACATTCTAAATTCTGTATGTTGCCTGTAGGGATGTTAGATAGCAGGTAATAGAATAGTCAACTAACCTCATGAATTCTTAGTGGTTGGTCGACTATTCTATAGTCCCTGTGGGCAGGGCTGGCAGCCAGTGTGCTCAGTCCCACTCCCGGGGAGTCCCCTGCCACCCCACACTTCTGCCTCTGTATCAGAGGCAGCGGTGCAGGGTGCCAAGTGGGAGCTGGTCGATGTGGGGATTTTTAAAATCAGCTATCCTCGTGGGCTGGCAGCCTCCCACGCCACGTTGCTGCCCCTGATATAGGGGTAGCAGCAATCCCTGTCTGCCGGGGACCTCCGATATAGGGGTAGCAGCACTTCCTGTCTTCAGGGGGTCTGAACTCCCCGCAGACAGGGGCTGCTGTCGCGAAGCAACCTTTGCCTGCAGTGGGCCTAGGCAGCAGTGTTGGGGGTGGGGCAGGCAGCACTACGGAGCCAATGCTGGGGGGAACCAGCTTCTAAGCTGGCTCCCCTAGCACCAGTTCCTGCTCTTCCCCCCCTCCCCCCCTTGCTGCCTCTGATACAGAGACATCGAGTGTTGGAGGAGGAAGGAAATGCAAGTAGTTGACTAGTTTAACTGATAAGCCTAGGCTATCCCTAGTTGCCAGAGGTCTGCCTTAAACACAGGCATTAATTGGTGTCGTTATGTTTTACAAAGCCAAATTCAAAATTTGTGTGAGTTTCTAAGGTTGGAAGTGGACACCTCTTCAGCACTAAAATCATAAATATATCTGACAATCCTGCTTACTTAAGTAAATTCCATAAATTGTGTTGGTATTGGACACACAATTTCAAAGCACTTGTAGTATACTATAGGCATTAATATTACAGATGACTATTAAAGTTTACAAAACTTTAGGAAAAATCTTGTTACCTGTGATATTTCTCATTTCATATTTCTAGCATTAGCTACTGCTTCCACTTCTTTTATGAACATATGAATAGTTTTCCATGTTCCAGTATTCTTTTGCTTTCTCTTTCAGTTTTTGTCCCATTTCCTGATGTATAACTAACCAGAAATCCATTTGGAACACCAGTGGAACTGCTGAGTGTGAAAGCATTTTTGGCTATTTACCCTAATCAAATATTTATTGGTACAACCTGATTTTAACTTTGACCGCACTTTTACTACTAAACATGTCACCTTGTATCTGCAGGGGTTTTTTGTTGTGTTTTTTAATTTAACTTAACTGATATAAGCTTAAGAGTTGGTAAGATAACACTGTGTAGACTGACATATCCATTTTAATACTCAGGGGATCTGGTACTGAGAATGAAGATGAGTGGGAGGATATGGATGATGATGGAAAGGACAACAACATTAGTGATGAAGATTATGATTCAGAGGGTCCTTTGTCAGACAATGAGAGAGTTGGTGAAGAGCTGAAAGAGTTTCTTTTCATGCAAGAGGAGACAAAGAGCCGTTTCACTGAATATTCCATGACTTCATCAGTAATGAGAAGGAATGAGCAGTTGACCCTACTAGATGAGAGATTTGAGAAGGTGAGGCAGCACACAAATAAGAAGACTAAGTAGCCCTAGGCATAAGAGACAGAGGACGTTTTAAACGTATTTCTCTGTGGGGCTTTTTGCCCCATCCTGCATATCTCCTCACATCCCCAAATCTTGGGAGCGAGTGGTTTTTAAACTTTAGGCTGTGTATTTCTTCCCAAATAGATAATCCACTGTTAGTAGGCCCATCTGAGAGAGACAGGGAGGTGGAGAGAAACACTCCTCTTCTCTTCCCCCCCCCCCCCCCCCGGATTTCTGCCTTCCATTTCATAGTCTGAAAACCTCTAGAGACTGTTTGGTGTGGCCAGCTAGAGTGATGTGAAGGAATGTTAAGGGGGCAGGGCAAACAGCTGTGCCAGGAAGCTCAGGTCAGCAGTGCATGGTGGGAATTGTGGAGGGAGCACCATCTCTGCTCCTTGACTCATCTCAGTGGACCACCCAGCTGGTCAGCCAGGATAATAAAAAATTGTAACTCCAGGCAAGAGGCCTCAGATCAAAATGTTTGAAAACACTATTGTGCCCTCTCCCCAAAAGCATTCTCCTGCATTCCCTTAGGGTGGGCACCGCCAACAGAAAGGAAACGTGCGGCTGCAGTTTTTATTGAAAGGAAATTAAATGATTAGATAAGATGTGTTGTCCACCATTAAAAGATTTTTCTTACATATCCTAGGAATATGCATACCCCAGTTGGAAAACCACAGCTAAGCTGATCAATGTGCATGGATCTTTTTAACTATGCAAGCTCTTGCTTATTTAATTTCATGGTGGTGGCTAGGTGTGTTAACAGGTAACCAGTTACCCAGTGGGTGATGCTTACCAGGTAACAGTTAACCAGTAATTATTTGGTATCTGGGGAGCATTCCAAAGCCCGCTACAGGCGGAAGGCTGCTCCAGCAACGCGAGGCCCTTGTGCAGGGCTGAAAGCAGCTGGGTTGGAGAGGCTCATGTTAACGTGCAAGTGGTTAACTTATTAAATGGGATTTTACACCCCTAGTGGAGGCAGATGTCTCTCTTGCTATGCAGATATTTTGCATTATAAGAAATGAGTTTGAGTGTGAGTGTTATTCTTATCCAATGCACGTTTGTATTCTCTCTTACATTACAAGGCCTCAGGAATATAATCCTAACTATGGATTTTCTCTTTTCCTGACCTCAGTGAACAACATTGCATTTGTGAGACAATGTAATTTAGACATAAATATTCATTAATTCAGGTTTGTGGATTTCTTTCCCTGTTTAGTTCTTTGAACAGTTTGATGACGATGAGATTGGAGCATTGGATAATGTGGAATTAGAAGGCTTTATTCACACTGACAGCACTCGATTGCAGGAAGTCCTGAATGACTACTATAAAGAGAGAGCCAAGGAGTATGTAGAATGCACTTTTAGACCTACTTGTATAATAAGAAATAACTCTACATGTTTTCCAACTTCCTATTAAGATAAGATTTACCGATACTTATATTTCCTTCAATGGAAACAATATTTGTTTTGTAGGATGCATTTTATCGTGTTGTAAAGTATTTCATTTTTATTTAGCAGTGGATTTCAGTTGAACTAAGTAGTAGTAATGTTTGGGGGAGAGTGGAGGGTTGGGTGCTTGCAGCCTTGTTGAAAAGGGGGTCTGATATCCCATTTAACTAACTACAGCTAATGTTCAGAGGCCTTATCACGTCTGATTTGCAGAGAAGTTACTGATTTGGACTCGGGTTTTCTCTTACCATGCATCTTTCCATTGTCGCTGTTGTAACTGACCCTGCAACAGAGCATCTCCATCTGCTGTTGTGATATGGCAGAACTCGTTACATAGTAGGGATGTTAAATTTAATTTAATCATCTAATCGATGGGTTTTTCCACCGGCTAGTTAGTAAGTGGGGAGCCGCAGTGGGCTTAGCTCCCACTTGGGAGTTAATCCTGCTGTGGCTCTGCCTTTTAAATGGATTAAGAGCCAATAGGCTCTTAATCCATTTAAAAGGCTAAAGCATAGCAGGAGGGACCCTGCCCTGAGCTGGGAATCAGCTGTCCTGGTTCGAGCTGGCTCCCTCCTGCTGGCTTTAGCATTTTAAATGTTTTAAGAGCCTGTCGGTTCTTAATACACTTAAAAAGCAGAGGTGCATTTGGGACTAGGCTTACGCCTGGTCCCCGCTAGCCCCCTGAGCAGACAGTGCTGGGGGAACCAGCTTTTAAGCCAGCTGCCCCCAGCCCCAGCTTCTGCTCCTTCCCCCTTACTGACTCTGATAGAGGCAGCAGGGTAGGGGGAAGCGACTAGTCCCTCAACTATCCAATAAGCTTTTGCATATCGGATAGTCGACTAGCTACTTACATCTCTTATACATAGTGGAATGATTTGTGTACTGTGAGCTCACAACAACTGATGTAAGCACTCCAAGCAGTAGACTTTATAGATCCTAATCATAGAGATGCTTTCTCTTTGCCATTTCCTGTTTTCTCTGTGCCTTCACTTCCTCTTCCTCGTTGCTCTGAATCATGCTATACCTTCTACTGTCTAATTGATCCTTTATGACGCAATTGTTTGCATTCAGATCAGGGGCACAGTGAGCCAGTAGGTTCACTAATGTTTTCTGTCCTGCATTTGGGTTTGCCAAATAGCCTTGTAAGTAGGGGGCAGCATACTTTAAGCCACATCTACACTAAGAGAGTATTTCAAAATTACTAAATTCGACTTAACTCCCGATTTAACAAATTTGAACTAGCGTGTCCATGCTACAGGAAAGCCTCGAAATTAGTCCGAAGCAGGCTCCATTAATGTGGATGCACTACCTCAGACTTAGAGCCCCAGGAAGCACTGGGTATTAATTAGTTTGAAATAACAGCACTGGCGCGTCCATACTACTGTTACTTTTGAAATAACTATTTTGGAATTAGCGTTACTCCTGATGAAAAGCAGGAGTACAGATTTCGAATTCTGTAGCCCATTATTTCAAAATAACAGACTTAGTACTGTGGATGCTCTGCTTATAAATTCGACCTTGGGTGGGGTGCTTATTTTGAAATAAAGTCCTAGTGTAGTCCCAGGGCTTACAGTTTATCTCTGCATATGTTAAAATAGGCTGGTTATTTTTGAGATTCATAAGGAGAGAAAATGGGGAGACAGACAAAAGAAATTCCCATGTTATACTAAGTGGGTATTTCTAAGGCATGTAGAAATGTTGTTCCTGACTTTTGGGGTTATTTTTTATATTGTCACAGACTTAAATAAAAGGGGTGGAGGGAAAGGGTCAGCCCTTCATTCTTTTCCCCCCCCCCCCAGTTATAGTGAAATGGTTACATTTTCCTTTGCCTGTCTTTCACCCTCTTCTCTTATATTCTCCAAAAGCTGTGTGAAACCCAGCGCTTTTGAATCAAGAGAGGATTTAGATTCTCCTCTCAATGAGAAGGGTGAGGAAGAAGAAATCATAACTTTAGTTATTGAGGAACCCAAAGAGAAGTGGGATTGTGAATCCATTTTGAGTAAGTATGTGAGGCCCTTACTTTTTTTCAAGGGTGGTAAAGTAAATGTATGACTGTCTTGTTACTTATAGCAAGGTTTCTAGTTCTAGCTCTGGTACATAACAGTATACATTGTCATGAAAGAAATTTGGTGTGGGGCGTGTTAAGTACACTAAACGCTTCAGTCTTTCAAATTTAATATATAGCAATTTTTAAAAAGTTATGTGAAAGGATCACTATAATTTTTCAGTGTACAGTCCTTCATTATGTTTATTCTTTCATACCTTAGGTACATACTCGAATTTGTATAATCATCCAAAACTTATTGAGGAACCAGCAAAGGTAAAACCATTAAATTTATTTTCTGTAGTATATAAAGCTTACAACCCATGTTGCTGCTTGGTCTTCTGTAGAGTCAAGACAAAGGCAGTTACTTTCCTGTTGGCTGTAATTGTCACCAGAGTATGATGAAATGCATCCTAGAATATTCAAGAAGCTGAGAGTGGAGGTATTTGATCCTTTAGCTATCAGTTTTGAAAAGTCATTGAAGTCGGGAGAGATACCAGACGACTGGAAAAGGGCAAATAGTTCCCATCTATAAAAAGGAAAATAAGAACAACCCAGAAAACTACAGACCAGTCAGTTTAACTTCTGTGCCAGGGAGGGTAATTGAGCAAGTAATTAAGGACTTTATCTTCAAATATCTGGAAGATAATAAGGTGATAGATAACAGCCAGTCTTGTGGATAAGGGAGAAGCGGTGGGCGTGGTATACCTAGATTTTAGTAGATTTGCATGACTTTCTTATCAATCAACTAGGGAAATACAACCTAGATGGGGCTACTATAAGGTGGATGTAATTGCCTGGACAACTGCTCTCAGAGTAGTTACTAATGGTTCACATTCATGCTGGAAGGGCATAACAAGTGGGATTCCGCAGAGGTCTGTTTTGGGATCGGCTCTGTTCAATATCTTCATCAATGATTTAGATGATGGCATAGAGTACGCTTATTAAGTTTGCAGATGATACTAAGCTGGGAGGGGTTTCAAATGCTTTGGAGGATAGTGTCAAAATGATCTGGACAAACTGGAAAAATGGTCTGAGGTAAATAAGATGAAGTTTAATAAGGACAAATGCAAAGGACTCCACTTAGGAAGGAACAATCAGTTTCACATATACAGAATGGGAAATGACTGTCTAGGAAGGAATAGTGTAGAAAGGGATCTTGGGGTCATAGTGGCCCATAAGCTAAATATGAGTCAACAGTGTAACACTGGCAAAAAAAAAAAAAAAAAAAAAGCAAACATGATTCTGGGATGTGTTAACAGGAGTGTTGTGATGTGAGAAAGACATGAGAAGTAATACTTAGGCTCTACTCTGATTAGGTCTCAGTTAATATACCTATCTCATAGAGCTGAGAAGGGACCTAGAGGTCATCGAGTCCAGTCTCTTGCCCTCACAGTAGGACCAAGTACCATCCCTGACAGATTTGCCCCAGATCCCTAAATGGCCCCCTCAGGTATTGAACTCGCAACCCTGGGTTTAGCAGACCAATGCTCAAACCACTGAGCTATCCCTGAACTGTGGTGCCCAGTTCTGGGCACCACACTTCAAGAAAGATGTGGAGAAACTGGAGACGGTCCAGAGAAGAGCAACAAAAATGATTAATGGTCTAGAAAACATGAGCTGTGAGGGAAGACTGAAAGAACTGGGCTTGTTTAGCTTAGTAAAGAGAAGACTGAGAGGGGATATGATAGCAGTTTAAGAGCAGGTTGGATAGACATCTATCAGGGATGATCTAGACCGGGGTGGGGAACCTCAGGCCCAGGGGCCAGATGTGGCCCTCGGCTTGCCTGGATCTGGCCCCTGAGGCTCAGTCCCCGGCCCCCCCCCAGCATTGGGGATCCTGCACTGATGCTCCAGCCCTCCTGCTGCCCCCGAAGGGCTATCGTGCACAAAATCTACTAGGCAGGGCCCCTGTGGGCTCTGGTGTGAGAGGGGAATGTCTTTCTCTTTCTCAGTTGGGGTCCACAGTGAGGATTTGTTTTCTGCTTCTCACTTGTATGTAGCCCCCAACTGACTTTTCTGAGGGTCAGTGGCTCCTGACCCAAAAAATGTGTTCCCCACCTCTGATCTAGACCATGCGTGGTCCTGCCATGAGGGGAGGGGACTGGACTTAATGATCTCTTGAAGTCTCTTCCAGTTCTATGATTGTTCTTTTGTCTTCCAAGGAGTCCCTTAGCAAAATTAAAGTAAACCTTAAAAATATCAAGTTTAAAAAAAAAAAAAGCAACCCATCTTTGAGACCCCTTTATAAAGCATCAATGAGACTACAACCCTAATTTTCTTCATTCTTAGTCACCTTTTAAGTTAGGAATGTAAAATGTTAAGAGGTCAGGTTTACCAACTGCAGTTAACAGGTAAAGGCTGGAGCAGCTCTCCCCCCTTGCCAGGGCAGATACTGCTTCAGCCCCATGGGACCCACCACAACCAGGGGCTGCTCCGGCTGGCCAGGTGCCTCTGCCGCCAATTACATGCTGCGGCTCCCTGGGAGTGGAGCCAGTAGTGCATGTAACTGCTAAGATTTTTATCGGTTGCACAGTTACCTTTTTAAATGACTCTTTACATCCCTACTTCAAGTAAAATGTGAATAAAAGAAGGCAGGGAAAGCAATGATAAATATACATTGTTTTTCTTTCTTAAGGCCATCTTCAGCCCACACATATGTATATATTGTTCTTGTTGAGTTTGGGAAATCATGTCCATCTATTTGATGGCTGAATTTGACTTGTGTTCACTATTGGAAAATTTGCAGCACTATTGGTGATTCTATAACCCTTGGAAAAGAAGCCGGGGAGGATGAAGGGTTAAAGATAACTTATTCATTGGCACATTCTGTCTATATTTTAGTCCAAACCAATCAAAATTTCTCACAAGACTGGAATTCCACTGAATATTTTGCCTCAGAGAGGTCTTACGGCTAAGCAGACTGAACGTATGCAAATGATTGATCAAAATGATCTGCCGAGAGTGTCCACACAGCCACGTTCCAAAAATGAAAGCAGCGAGGATCGAAAAGCAAGAAAACAAGCTATAAAGGAAGAAAGAAAGGTGAAATCTAATCTTTCATAAGTTAAGAAAATTCCTCATGAAATTGTGTTCTGTTACTGTTTTCTATTTTTTTAAAACCATTTTTTCTTTTAAAACACATTTATTTGGTTTCTGGAAATTAATGGGAAAAATTTACTAGCCTTCAAGGGGTTTTTTTGGAGGACTTTCTAGAAAATACCTTGCACTAGGAAGCTTGGTTATTTTTTCCCTATAGTAGGAAAATGTTTTCTTGGTAATCATTCCACAGAAATTCTCAATGTCTTTCAATTTCCTTTTTTCTCTATTTAGTTTTCCCTCTTCTATCTGCTCTTAGTTTTGTCTTCTCTGTCTGTGGTCTCCCCCGCCTCTCATCCCCCGGGGCTATTATGACTGAAAGAAATTCATTTCCTATTTATAATCCCTTAATGGTACTTTTGCCACCACCTCTGTTTGATCTATTCTAAACTATAAAAGCTGGATCATGCCAGCCACTGGCAAAAGGAAAACAAAAGAGATAGCTGAAACTGTAGTCTTTTTGTCATATAAAATGTTGGCATGCTTCAAACTGGGAATGTGAGAATGTGAAGCAGCATGTCTCTAGAACTTAGATAAGTAGAGCACTCTATAGTACAGGTGCTACAATAGCACTCTTGCAGTTATTTCACTATAGTGTAGACTCTTCCTTCAACAGAGTGGTAACTGCACTGGGGAGTAGGTTGTCTTAACTATATCTCTCCGGAGTATGAATTTTTCATACCGGTGAGCAAAGTTAGTAAGTCAACCTAAGTTGTATGTCTAAACCAGGCCTTACTTTGTATGTGTCTGAAAGTTACTCAAATATCTGTATTGGATTATGAAGATGTTGGGGTGTGTATAAATTATATATTTCTCTGCAAATCTTAAAAAGGGGTTTAATGTAGAAATCATTCATGTTTGCAGGAACGCAGAATAGAGAAGAGAGCCAACAAATTAGCCTTCAAACTGGAAAAAACAAGGCAAGAAAAAGAACTACTCAATCTGAGACAGAACATTCAAGCACTCAAGCTATCATAATGGAACAGATTCTCATATTGCAGAAAATTCTTTGCATTGGTCTTTGTGCTAGAATCTTAGGAAAAGACAGACTCTCTTAACCTCTTTTCCTCATGGACAGAAGTTCATAACATGGTATTTAAATTTTTCCATAACCAGATCCATTAACTTACAATCTCTCTTTTTAAAGTAAAACTTAAACAATTTTTTATTACAAATTTAAATGTAGAGTAGTATTACTGTATTTTTCTGTCATGAACATAGCTATTTATGAACTGAGTTATGATGTTTAAATTACAGAAACATTTTTTTCTATGCAACTGTTTTTGTACATATTAAGAAAATAGAACTATTGTGATTTGAGAGACCTTGGTGCTACTTCTAGAATGGATTTATCTCGCTAAATGTGTATAATATAATTTCCTCTCTCTAAATGCAGGCTCAATTGGAAAATATGCTTTGACCTTAGCACAGTTCCGTATATCAAGAATATACAGTTAGATACATCTGAGCACTTTAGGACTGTTGCCTGTGAGACTTATTTTCAGTCACGATTTTGTGAGATGGTTTTATTGTTTTTGGTAGTTTCTTCAAGTTCTTCAGCGCAAACTTTTTCTCCTCTATGGGTCTGATGTAATTATATAAATTTGTATCCATTTCTAGTATGAACTGACTCAGCAGTACCTAGATTTTCCTTTTCTGTTTTCTTTATAAAAACACTAAATGAAGGTGTGCAAATAGCAGAAAGCAGTGTGAATCCTCTCTGTTTAGAAACTGCTCCAAGTGCTTTTGTTATAACAGCTATTGCTGCTTCTGAAATTGAACTATTGAAATTCCAATCTAAAACGGTTTCCTTTTTCCTCCAGTCTCTTTCCACATGCTATCATATCCAAATCTGTAGAAATTAGCCCACCTAGTAGTCATATCTGGGAAAAATGTAGAAGGCTGGTATGACACAAACATCTTTTGTTCATGCTTTCATTTTTCTTCTAGCTATGCTAGTTTTCATGTACATCATAGGATAGGGCAGGATATATGTGTCATAATTGTTAATTATTTGGTTGCTAATAACTGGCATCTTGAATCACTTCAAACATGTGCACTGTGTAAGTAAAAGTTGACCACCTAACACCAATGTTTACTGAAAGTGTTTAAAGAGGGAATTTGAGAAATTTGCATATAAAGATGAGTCACATGTATGAAGAGGAATTAAATGAAAAAGGTAATATGCAAAGTTTGATATTTTGAATACAGTGTAATGTTGTGTAGTAAACATGAATTTAATTAGCAATATTGACACGTGGCAATATTGAGGAGTGCTATGATCTATCTGCTGCTGTACAGTTCTGAAGTTCACAAACCATAATCCTCTGGAGGTGCATATTATGTTAAGTTGCTGAAGCATAGATGGGAAGTAAAGGAAAAGGATATTCAGCTTTCAGGTAGGCTTTGATGCCAAAACTGAGTCAGATCAGGCAAGAAAATCTTAGTTTATTCTACATACCTAAAAACTAATCTTTTTTTTTTTTTTTCTTCAGTTATTCTGATTTGCCATGGTCAGTGTCCATATATGGCTTGCATTATGCCATGAATAGTGGTAATACCCTGTAATTGAGTTTGGGGATGTTTTTATGCTCTATTTGACTACAGGAAGATGAAGCAGGCCTGTTCTTCACAATGCTTCTTCATTACTATGTTATTTCTTTTGCTCCTGGTTTATCATCTTCATAGAGTACAAAAGAATGAAAGGTAAGAGAACAAGAGCAGGCCAGAGCAAGAACAAAGACACAATTGGGACGTCAACAGTATTTTTAAAAGGGAGAGAATGGGGTAGAATAGAAGCTAGAGGCGTAAAAAGATGTGGGTTGGAAATAATGAAATTGAGGTGAGCTAACAGAATGGAGCAAAAAAATATAAAATTATTTTGGTCCTCCATTGTTCACAACAGTGAGCAGTGATATTATCATACTATGTATGTCTCAAAGTAGTCTTTTCCTAATGTCTTCTGCAGGAAAAAAAATCTTGCCAAGAGTCTCATACTGCTGAGTGGCAAACCTTGCCTTCGCTTCTGTGAACACATGCAGAACCTTAGGCCTGCAAGTCTGTTTTGGGTTTTTTCCCTCCTTCCCCATACATAAATGTGGGGAAGTGGACCTCTTTATAGGTAAACTCCATCAATCGACCATTTTTGCCTAATGCTGGGCTCCGTGTGGAGAGACTGATAGGAAATCCGATTTATGTTGTGTTAAGACATGGTACTATTGTTGGTTTGTGGAGGGGGAAACATTGAGAACCGAACTCACTGAAAAATGTAGTTCCATCAAAACAGATGCTCAGAAAACATGTCAATTTCACTAAAATTTTACTTGGAAGGAAAAGTGACATTCTGACAGTTTTCAAAATGAAATCTTTTGATATTTTTACTTTGTTTTAAAAATTATATTTTGTATTGCATGTTATAAAATTTAAGTGTTTTTGATTACCCAGTAATTTTTGTCAGATTCGTCTGTTGAGAATTTTGAACTTGTAGGATTTTCCAAATTATAATTGAAAACAAAATTCATAATGCTCAAAATGGAATTTCCATCCTCCACAGCTCTACTTTTCACTAACATATTTCAGAGTCGAGAATTAGTTGTTACATTAAACTAAAACATACATCTAGATTAGGGATGTTAGCGTATAGATGTTTAAATAAACCTGAGTTATCAGTTAATTATCAGCTAATTCAAACAACTACACACACCTCCCGGCCCCACTGCCTCTGAATCAAAGGCAGGTTCCGATAGGGAGCCTACTTAAAAATTGGGTGCACCCAAGCACCTGCTCCAAGCAGCTGCATGTCCCCTCTTCTCTCTGCCTCCACCCCTGCGCTGTTGCCTCTGTATCAGAGGTAGCAGTGTGGGGAGAGGCTGCCATGGAGCAGTCAGTGTCTGGAGGAGCTATGACCCCTGTGGACAGGGGCTGCTGCTGCCCTGCACTGCTGCTTCTGTATCAGAGGCAGTAGTGCGGGGTGGCAGCAGCTCCCCAGGCGTGGGGCCAGAAATGTACTGGCTGCTGGTCCCACCCCCAAGGGCCATTTTAGTAACTGTGTAACTTAAAAATTGTTGCATCTACATGATTACTAAAAAACACGAAATCTAACATTCCTAGTCTGGATTAATTGGACTCTGACATTGTACATGAATAGCAGGTTTTTGAAGGGGATAGGCCATATTTTTCATTTTGTGTAATCAAGTTTGTAATTTGCTATAAAAATGTGTTTGGGCTACCTAGGAATTTCTCACGTACTCTTTTTCAAGTTCCCTCTACCCCCACTCCTTAGCTCTGGTGTACTTTTGGATCCTGGACTTTCAAGTATACAGTGACTAGCTCTTCTAAGCACCTCTTACAGAGCACTTAGTGTGCTTTCTTCAGAAATTTGACACCTTGATAAATTAGGGGTAGGTACTAATTATACACTGCTCTCTTCTCTCCTTATGCCACCAAATCTTATGATGACACAAAAAGTCACTTTCAGGAACATGGAATGTGTAATAGGGATATTAAAATGTGTTTATTTAGGTAAGCATGTAACTGCTGAAAAAATTCAGCCATTACAAGTTTACACGTGGGGCGAGGCTCCTCTCCAGGAGCCGATGCATGTGGAGAGCCAGCTTTTAAGATGGCTTTCTGCATATACCAGCTCCTGTGGAGCGCTCCCCACCTCCCAGCGCTGCTGCAGTGTGTGGGGCCGCAGGATGCTCCTGTCTGCCCCCAACGCTGCTGCCGTGGCTACAGAGGCAGCAGCTTGGGGGAGGTGGGCTGTGTGTAACTGTACAGCGGGGTCGGCAACATACAGCACGCCTGTCATAAGCAGCATGAAAGATTTTTTTTTTGTGGCATGCACGGTATGACATAGGGGCCGGGTGGCACGACCCCGTGCTGGGCTCCGCATCCCTGGGGCATACAGCTCCCAGGAGCTAAGAGGTTAACACTCCCACCCCTGTACTACAGGCCCTGTCTCCTGCTCAGGGCGGGGCCGGGGGCTGGGGCTGCTCTGCAGATCAGGGTGGCGTGGCTGGTCACACGCTGCTGCTGCCTCTGGGGCTTAAGGGCCCAGGCCAAGCTGCAGCTGCTCCTTGAGTATGGGAAGACCCCAGTTCCCCACTGTGCCTGGTCAGGGGCTGGGGACAGCACTAGGCAGCCCCAGGCTCTACCTGCTACAGCCTGCAGATGAGGGGCTAGCCCTGGGCAAAGGGATGGGCCAGGCATGGAAGTGACTCTCCGCCCCTCCCCCCGCACCCCCCCCACCCCAAATCTGTCCTCACCCCAGCACTGCTCCCAGGGAACTGCAAGTCCCAGTGCTTCTGCTCTGCCAGTGTGTGCACTGGAGGCATAGGAATGGGGAGAGGGAGGGGGAGTGAAGGAGGATGCAGGGACAGGATGGGAGGGGGCAGGGCTTGCACTCAGGGGGGATGAGGCAAGTTAAATCTTGGCATGCCACTTCTGAAAGGTTGCTGACCCCAGGTGTACACGTTCACACTTTTACATGCATAATGTGAAGTTTTATGATTAATTTCTACTTGTGTACATGGAACTGACCAAACATTTGTGGCTTCCCAAAATGCTCATATTTTCTATATTGTGTTTGATGCAGCATAAATTTAAAATAGTGGTGACTTGTGGCTAAATATATGCAAACTTATAATTTACAGAGGTTGTGGTACAGGATGTTAGCGGATACACCTCATATACATACTCCTGTTTCATAATGAACCTACTTATGTCGCTTAGTCTGGATCACTTCTAGCTATATGAGTAAATACTATAAATTGCTACCCCCTTAATACAAAATTAACCTTTACAAGTGAGCATTATTTATCTGCTACAGGTTGAACCTTTCTAGTCCGGCACTCTCGAGACCTCACTGGTGTCAAACTAGAGAATTTGCCGAACCATGGGAGGTCAATATTGTCTAGTAGCATTACCAACACTTCCACTGGTTACTGGGCTTATAGAAGACACTTAGTGGTAAATTTAGAGCTAAATAACAGCACAGAACACTGAGAGCCAGGACTGGTGGCTGTAAACAAACTTGATGGGACAGCAAGAAACTTGTCTACACGCATGATAATTGGACACCTGGATAACTAAAATTGTCAGACCGCAGAGTGCTGGATTAGAGGTTCAACCTGTACAAAACAATCTTTATTGAAAAATATTTAGCAGATGCATTAAATGTGCCATAAATGAAAAAAGATATCACATTTGTAAGTCACAATGTCTTACTGCTTTAAAATTATAGGCAGTCATCTTCAAGTTGGCAGGGTCACTGCAGCATTAAAGAGCCTAATTATTTTTTGTGCCTTATAAATGAAAAGGATTGTAATAAAGCAAAACCTCAAAATGGACAGCCAGCTTCTGTTTCCTGGTGATCTGTAATCTCTATAGTGACATACTCTATCTGTATTGTATTGCGTTTCCACTCTCCCATTATGATGTAATTGCAGAATGACATTGTTCTTTGCCATGCTCCAGGCATAGAGGAAGTCAGAGAAGAAGTCGAGAATAGAAGAATTAAGTCTTTTGTCTGAGCAATAACCCCTTTGTGACTGGTATGTGGAGATGACTGTTTACTAAAACCCACAGCCAAAAATCTCAATCCATGTGGATCTTATAAAACTTTTAAAGCATATGTAGAGAAAGGTATTCCTGCATCTAGCCAAACACACAAATGTCAAAGTTAGATGGTATCCCAACCTGTCCCCCCCTTGCTAAAGAACCTATATAACTATACTCATCTTCCCATTTAAGTACTGTTGAAGATATTCCAAATGGAAAATTATTCAACACCAAAACTTTTCAAAAAGAGACTGTCCCAGATTGCATCAGGTTTCTCTGGTATCGTTTGTGATGCAAACGATGTGTTGGTATATGATGGAGATAAAAATAAATGATGTGAGTGACTACATGCAGTGTTGAGAGGTTTCCAAGAAGCTCACTATGAATGAGAAATGTGAATTTAGAAAGAAGCAGATGAAGTTATAGAGCAAATACTTAGAAAACGAAATTTAGCTCGAGGCATTACCTTACTTGATCTCAAAGATGTTTCTACTGTAAGAAGATGCCTGGGCATGACAGATCATTTTTTGAAATTCTTACCAATTTTAGCTCCTCTAACAAAACCTTTTAAGAGATTTATTAAATATGTGAGCTGGTGGACTGCACAACAAAATGCATTTAATTGTATAAAAGAAATACTGTCATCTCTGCCTCTTCTACTGTTACTAGTGGATAGTTTACTGAATATTGTGTCAGGTGTCTTTTCATATGGGTTAGGAGTAGTGCTCACACCAAAGCAGCCAAGAGAGATGAGACTTGTTGCATTTATATCAAGAGGACTTGCAAAAACTGAGCAGTGTCATGCTCAACTGGGAAAGGAAGCTCTCGCAATCCCTTGGTCTTGTACGCACTGACTTATTTACATGTCTGCTTGGCTTGAATTTTAACACACAAACCACTGGATGACCTGTGACTGAGAGAGCCCCTTAATGCCGAGTGGTAGAGGGCACACCATGCGATAATTTTCATCAGGCCTGATACATTCGTTGCCCAGATTTGCTGATGTAATTTGTATCTTAAATGTCATGTAAGGTGTCATGGAAACTGGTAACGTGCTGGTCATCAATAGTATTGAGTGATGTAGGTACAGCATGGAAACAACTGTAGATGTATGCTAAAATATGTTTCTAGTGTGTTTAGCAAACAGTGCCTATGCCCAGATTGTCCTAAGCAATATTGTTTTGCTGGTGTGAGTGAGTCTTCAGGGTAAATTTAAGCAAGATGAAACAAAAAACAAGGGGAAAAAAGTTACCTTTTGTAACTAATTGTTCTTCCAGATGTTTTGCTCATGTCCATTTCAGGCTGGTATGTGCATGCACCCCCTTAACAGTACAGTACCTGTTGGTTGGCTGAGGAGCCCATGGGAATGGCACTGTTATGGTGCTGTATACAGTCCACTGCTGACCATCCCCTCACTCAGTTCCTTGCTGTCGCAAGATTCCAATAGAGGGAAGGCGGCTGGGAATTGGAATGGACATGAACAACACAACTTGAAGAGCGACAGTTATGAAAGGAGGGTAAACTACTGTTCTTCGAGATGTGTTGCTCATGTCCGTTCCAAGCAGGTGACTCCCAAGCGGTTTTCTGGTGGAGTCGGAGATTACTGAGCTGCCAACTGAAGCACTGCTCTTCCGAATCCGGCATTGTCCCTAGTGTGCAACTGAATAGCATAATGGAAAATGGACGTATGAATGGAACACCAAGTGGCCACCCTACAAATGTCCTGGATAGGTACATGCACCAAGAACGCAGCAGAGGATGCTTGCACCCGTGTGGAGTGAGTGGGCAGTCAGCAGAGGATCTGCAATCTTGTCCAGGCCATAATATGCCCTAATACAGGCTGTGATCCAGGAAGAGATTCTCTGGCTATGTCTAGACTGCAGAGTTTTTCTGAGATACCTTTGGTATCCTGGAAAAACTCTGCCATGTCCAGGGAACCCGTCCGTTTTTTCTGAACAGTTTCTGAAAAAGCAGGTGTGTTCTTTCAGCATCCCTGTATTCCTCTTGGTGAGAGGAATAAGGGATGTTCCGACAGAGGAGTTCTTTCTTAAATTTGGCCCCATGGACATGGGCCAAATTTTGGAAGAGTCTCTGCTGGGGAAAAAAAAAAAAAAAAAGGTGGAAAAAGATAAGCACTCTTTTTCCGAAAAAAACCTGCAGGCTAGATCTAAAGCAGGTCTTGCGCAAGAAGCATGCAGTGTAGACGTAGCCTTATTGTGAGGAAGTGTGCTTGAGGAAGAGAGGCTCGGGCCTGTATGGATTCCAACTGAGCCCCTATAAACTCTTATCCTTTGACATGGAATTAGAGTTCACTTTTGTCAAGCCTGTGAAAGATTGACTGACTGCATCAAGTGCACATAATTTTCTACTTCAGCTCGCAGACTGTCCTTGATGAGCCAGTTGTCCAAGCAGGGATACACTTAGACACCTCTCTACTGTAAATAGGCTGCTACAACGGCCATACGTTTTGTGAACGCCCCAGGGGCACAGACAGACCAAAGGGGAGGACCATGAATGGGTAATGCGTCTGTCCCACTCCAACATGAAGAAAATGCCGGTGAGATAGAATTATGGTAATATGGAAATTGGTGTCTTTCAAATTGAGGGTAAGGTACTAGTCTCCCGGATCCAAAGAAGGTATAATAGAGGCTAGGGATAATATCCTGAAACAGCCTCTTTACAAAGCTGTTCAAGTTGTGGAGATCTAAAATAGGCCAGAGGCCTCCCTTCTTTTTTCTTGGGGATTAGAAAATAATGGGAATAAAACCGCCTGCCTCTGGACTGGGGTTGGGAGGGGGGACCTCTTCCACTGTTCCCAACTGTAGGTGAGAGAGTACTTCTTGAACTAGGAGCTGCTTGAGAGGGGTCCCTGAAGAGGAACAGGGAGGGTGGGAGGGGAAGGGGGGGGAAAAGGAAAAAAAACAACCTGAAGCGCATATACCAGTTCCACCATCCTTTTACCTGATTCAGCTTAAATCCAAGTGGTCCAGCCTGAAGGAATTTACAAATGGTATGCCAAAATAAGTTTGGTAACAACAAAACTTGAATGTTCAGCCCAAACAACAACAAAAAAAGTACTACCTGAACTAAAATTAGGGACCACAGTTTGGCTTAAAAACTCCCAGACTTTTTGGGAACTGTTCAGAACTTGGCAGAAATTCCCACATCCTACCTCCACAAGTACTTTTTCTGTAGGAATCAGGTTCATCTTCAATATTTCCTGATGACAAAGAGGAGTTGGAGCCTGCAGGTACTTTGCCAGGATGCAATCCCCCTCCACAGAGAACTCCTTGCACAAACTCAATACAGAAATAAAGATATGTCCTGGAAGACTGATCAGATCCTTCTAGTGACTTGAACTTTAGAATACTGCTCAGGACTATTTAAATGTAATTTATAAGGAGCCATAGCAGTGTAAGTAGTTTTAAGTCATTAGTTTATTTTGAATTGTGGGGTGTGTGGGTGTATACTTTATCTTATCATTCTAAATACTTTATTATAAAAGAAGGGGAGATGTGGAGGGTTTATAGCATTCCCAGTCTTCCACAGTTACCAGAAAGGATTAGGACGTGTTGCAGCTACGAGTTTAATAAAGATAGTTTTCTGGTCAAGAAATTCTCCAATTGGTGCTTTAAAACATGACTTCAAGCACCATCATCTCCCAAAAGTCACAACACAAACTGCCCACCATTCTTTCTCAGGCAGGGGACAAGTATAGGAAAAGTAATAGGTCAATGACAGTGAAGAGGTAAAACAGAGCTGGCAAGTGGGCAGGAGGAAGGGGCTTTATGAACCTGTCCTTCCATGGGACAGTGGGGATAGAGCAGAACTAGGGAAGAAGTCAACAGCTGGGAGGATAAGGTGTCGGAGGGCCTGACCTACTAAAGATATGGTCTTCAATAGAAGAGTAAGACATTAAGAACAAGTGTCTATAAAAGAAGATCAGTTGGCTTAGAGCCAAAGTTCGAATTTTATCCACCTAGGCATTTGTCGTCATAGTAACTAAATGTGCCACTTAAGTATTCAGTTGAATGGTAACCTGTAACATTGCCTACATTAAATTGTAAAATATCTGAAAGTAGCTGTCATATGGAAATGGTGAAGCTGGCTCCTCTGCTTGGTAAGACAACAGGAAATGGGAGGCCTGTAAGACCAGGAATTTACCCCACCTCTGAGGTGAAGAATTCACAAAAGGGGGAAGAAAAATAAAATCCACCAGTAACTATATAAAAGGCCCTTTCTTACAGCAAAATGATCAGTTCCAGAAATCCTATGGCTTGCTATTACCATTGAGAGAGAGTTTAAGAAATCCTGTGTTACTAATAGTTTGATATGTTGGGTTTTATACAGCTGCCACAAGTCAAGATTTGCTAGCTTGTGAAACCTGTGGAAGACATTTTGCACAAGATGTTCTGGTAATAAAGGCTATTTTTTTTGTAAATGCATATAATGAAGTAGCAGATGGGGGGTGTGGGAAGGAGCAGTAAATGCTAGTGGGTTAAACATAGATGTTGAAAGGAACTTTCATTATGTGAAAGAGACTGACCTGATCACTATTCAGAGTAATGCCCTGCAGTGTAGATTATTTGTGCAACATTCTCTCGTCTAGCAATATTCCAGAGTATGGCAGAAATAATTATAGCTTGGACAGAAGCAGCATGGATGAGTGACCCCATGGCTTGGGGAGGCAAGCCTTCCCCCTGGTGGCTGCTGCCAGCATCTGCTCCAGGGTAGCACCCAGAGACTGGGATAGCACTGCCCTAGCCTGCTACAAACAGCTGATGGGAGGCCTGGCCCCAGAGTGCCAGAGAGGAGTACCAGGAGTTGTGGCCCCAGCCTCCCCAGGCTATTCCTGCCAACCAGACCCCTAACCAACAAGGCCTCCCCACCCTACAGCCAAGCCCCAGTGCTGGGCGGCCTGAGTGGCCCCAGCACCAGGGGAACAGACAGCATAGCCACCAGCCTGCCTGCCCTAACCTCTGTGGCTCTGCAACAGCAGTCTGGGGAAGGGAACCTGTTGGACTCTGGTGGGGCATGGGCAGGGCCCTGTGAGGAAGTTTGCCTTCCCCTGCCTATGGTATCTACCACCCATGATTAGCAGAATGCAAGGTCTTTACCATAAGATTTTGTTTTTCTTTGCATCCTAGTTAAAGCATGAGCCAATATGCAGGAAACTCTTCAACAAGAAGCGCAAGCCTTTCAATTCTTTGAAACAGAGACTGCAGGGAACTGAAATTCCCTCAGTGAAGAAACAGCTACCACCAAAGGTATTGTTGAAATGGTAGCAGGCGTGTTGCCTTCGTTCTAATAGCTTTGGTCAATGAATGTTGTTTACTCCAGCGATGAATGAGTTTAGGGTTCTTCGCTATCGGTGGCATTCTATCTTGGGAAATGCTGTCAACTTGACTGTGGGTCTGCCTCAGTTCTTTACTTCCCTTGGCCCCAGCACTAGCCTTTGTGTTTTACATGTACTTATAAGTGGCTTGTTGCCTCTAATAACTTTAGGCTTCTTCACGGTACAAGAGCTGTCCCGGTGTACAGTGAAACCCTTAGGAATACACTGAGGCCTCAGTTCTTATAGAGGTCTTCCTTAAAACAACCAACCAACCATATGAATAACATACAAGCTTCTGACAGCTTCCTGTCTAGTTAGGTCAGTGAGAGGAGGTGATGGCAGGACAATGATCTGGTGCAGGAATGGCCTGTAAAGTCCTAAAGGCAAAGCTGCAGAGTTTCATCGATATTAAATACAAACATGAGCAAATTTTTATTCCTTTATTCAAGGAAGATTATCTGTATTGCTGTGGTAGCCATCGGGTTTAAGAAGGAGTGGGGCTCCACTTGGAGCAGAAATGGAGGGAAGGTGTGTGTATATACATGCACGTGCTCACACGCACAGCACTTGTCTCACAGATACCATTATTATAGTTGTTTGCTGCTGCTGCTGATGATCTAGTAAACAACAGCAGGCTGTGGAGAATCCAACTTCAGACTTCAACTGATGGTTCGATGGGGGAAGAGGCAAAAATATTCAAGAAGAGCTCAAAAAGGAAGAGCTGAGAAGGGGTTGTCATACTAACTTTCATATTTCAGCTACTCTCAGAGTAGTCATGTTAGTCTATAAACTAGTATAATCTATAATCATCTGTGACCAAAATGTCTTGTTATGCAGCATTATTCTTTTATTGGTCCGTTGGAGCATTGCTTAATTTGTGAGGATGTGGTAGGGAGATAGGTCAAATCCATTTTCCTGAGTCTTACTAAGCTTTGTTCTGTTTTTTTAATATTTCTTCTTCCTCCTGGAAATTCAATTTAGAAAAGACCTCTCAGACAGTCTTTATCACTGTAAGAGGGGTATGTAGAGTTTGTTGCCCTATGTTTCCTTTACAGAATAAACCAGAAAAGAAATCTAACTGGAGACAGCTGCATGAGGACTTTATTAATGCTATTCAGTCAGCCAAGCAAGTCACAAAAGCCATGAAAGAGGGCCGTCCCCTTCCTCCTCCTCCACCGCCAAGCATCAATCCAGGTTTGTTCAGTTTCACCTGCTGATGATTTTGTGCTTTCTTATATTTGGTAAAACCGTGAGCTCCTGTTATTCACAGGTGAGCTTCAGCTTTACTCCATTCTGTGCAATCTGAGATGAACATTAATGCCCTCATTCCTGGTTGTTTTTAAAATGTAGTGGTGGAGCTGAGCATGAATTAGTGGCTGCTCTAGGAGCAGCTAAAGTCAGTTTCTAAATTTAGCGAGTAGTAACATCAGGGAGAGGTGCAGCAACATAGATGAATTGTAGAGGAAGAAAAATAATTGGATCTTTCAACTTTAATGGTAGTAACTCATCAGTTTTGTAGCAGTAATTCTGGGGTGTGAGTTGGGATGCTTGGGTTCTAGTCCTGACTCTGCCACTGACTAACGAAGGGTGAAAATCACCCCTTATACGTGGAATAAACTGAAAGTCAGGCATAGGCTTCAGACTGACCCTTGGCACTGGGATGAATTTCACCCTTTAGATTTTCAGAGATCAATGCGGGGGGGTGTGGATACTCGGCACATTTGAAAGCTGAGCCTCTTGCTTCTCATAGACTTTAGGGCCAGAAATGGCCATCATGATCATCTAGTCTGCCTGCACGTCACAGGCCACAGAACTTCACTCACTCCTGGAACAAGCCCATAAACCCAGGCTTGAGTCATTGAGGTTCTCAAATCCTAACCAGTAAGTGACCCATGACTCATGCTGCAAAGGAAGGCAAAAACCCACCACAGTCTTCTCCAATCTGTCCTTCAGTGGTGGGAGGGGATTCCTTTCTGACCCTAAATATGTTGATCACTTAGAGTCTAAGTATGTGGGTAGGACCCACCAGCCAGAAGGCTGGGAAAGAATTCTTTTAGTAACTCCGAGGCCCTCCCCATCTAGTGTCCCATCTCCGGCTGTTGAAGATACCTGCTAATGCCAGACACAGATGGGCCATATGCCATTTTAGGAAAACTCATCCTACTGTCCCTCCATAAACTTATCTGCTCAATCATTAAACAAGTTAGATAATTTCTCCCTACTACTCCATTTGGAAGGCTTTTCCAGGACTTCGCTTCTCTGATGGTTAAAAACTTTCATCTAATTTCAAGCCTGAATTTGTTGATATCCATTTGTTCCTGTACCCACATTGGGTCTCAAGTACTTTTCCTCTTTGGTGTTTACCCATCTGATGTACTTAGAGAGAGGAATCATGTTTCCTGTAAGCCTTCATTTATTTAAACTAAATAAACCAACTCCTTAAATCTCCTCTTGTAAGGTAGGCAGAGAAGATTGCTGGGGGGACACAAGGACCGCTGGGCATGTGACCAAACCCCCATGTAAAACCTCCCTGGGCCACCCCTAGCCCTGGGGAGGGCTATCCCTGGAGGGTGTGGGGCCTGGGACAATCTCCCTATCCACTCTAAGCCCAGGCTCTTCTCCTGCTCCGCCCTCTCCCTTCCTCCAAACCTCTACATCTCTTCATTGTGACCTAGAGCAGGGCCAAGTCTCTGGGGGGGGGGACCCAGACAGGGCTGGGAGCCAAGGCTAGGGGGCAGACTTGTTTTAATTCATCTTTCATAAGCAAGAGACACAAGAATTGTGCATAACTATTCCAGATGAGCTCTTACCAGTGCCTTGTACAGTGGTAATACTCTTCTGTCTCTACTAAAAATACCTTACTTAATGCGTCATAGGATTTCTTTAGTTGTTTTTCATGACCACATCACATTGGCAGCTTTTAGTCGTCTGTGATGGACCAAAACACCCAGTTTCCTCTTCTGTTGCTTCCAACTGGTAAATTTTCAGCTTGTAGAAAAACTCTTGTTAATCCCTACCTTATATGTTGCACTATTAAATGTCATTCCATTTCTATTACTCCTGTTTTCAGGGTCATCCAGGTTTCCTTGTATGATATTCTAGTCCTCCTGTATATTGGCAATATCTCCCAGTCAGTGTGTCATCCATCAATTTTATTAGCACATTGCTACATTGTGGGCCAGTCATTAATGAAAATGTTAAATAATAAGATTGGTCCCAAGACTGATCCTTGAGGAACTCTTTAGTGACCTCTCTCTAGCCTGACAGTTCACCTTTCTGTATGACTCATTGTAGTCTCTCCTCTTAACCAGTCCCTTTCCACCTTTCAAGTATTACATTAATTCCCATCTGCTGTATTTCCTTTGTCTAGAACAGGGGTGGGCAATAATTTTTGGCAGGGGTCCACTCCAGGGTTTTGGAAATTAGTCAAGGGCATCACTCTTCCAGGATATTAATGGAAAAATTCCTGGATGTGGGATGGAGGTTGGGTGCAAAAGAGAGCTTGGGATAAGGGATTGGGATGCAGGAGGGAGAATTGAGTCTGGGAGGGAGTTTGGGTGAAGGAGGCAGTTGTGACCTAGGGCAGGGGACTGGGATGCAGGATTTGGGATGTGACCTAGGGTAGGAGGGGATTGTGAATCTGGGGCAGGAGATTGGGGTGCCAGATCTGGGAGGGGGTATGGGTGTAAGAGGGGGCAGAGGTTTGGGGAAGGGAGGAGCTGGGGTGCTAGAGGCAGGCTTTGGCTGGAAGGCACTTACCAGCAGAAATCTGAGGCAGACTGTCTGCTACAGGCTGCTCCACGTGGCTCCGCTCTGGGCATGAGAGAAGGGAGGGAGAAGGCTTCCTACACTGCCCCTGCTCCCAGCAAAAATGTTCAGCTCCTATTGGCCAGAAACGGAGAGATTGGCTAGTGGGAGCTAAGAGATTTTGCTGGGGAGTGGGAACACATGAGAAGTCTCCCTTCTCCCACCCCACTATCCGGAACGGAGAACAGCTGGCTTTTTAAAGTGTCAGCTATTTGCTGCCTAAGGGTTCCGGATCTGGTGCCTTGGTGGGCTGGATCTGGCCCGCTGGCAGCCTGTTTCCCACCCCGGTCTAGGACATTGAATGTCTTCTCAACCTGGAGGTTGGAATATCTTTTGTAATACAATGTTGTATTTTATTGCCTTTATTGTTCTTTTAATTTGTTCTAAGACTTGGTATACAATTCAGATCAAATGGTCTTGTAACTTCCCAAATCACATTTTCTCCATTTCTTAAATATATGTGACTAATGTTCCAGGGGAGCTATTCTCAGATTACTTAGGACAAACCTCAAAAAATGGGGCAGACAGTCCTTAAAGCTAGTGGATATTCCAATGCTTAGATTTACCAAGCCAGCACAAAACTTCTTGTATAGTACCTTACTGGTTACCCAGAAGTCAACAACTCAGTTCCCTTAAAGCAATCCAGCCTGAGGCTTCCACTCAGACACCCAAGTCAAATATGAGGATTACTGAAAATCTTATTCATCATGTAAGAAAATTCTACCAATCCCAAAGGATCAGACACATCACCTAGGTTAATGAATGTTTCAGAGCTTACCCAAATACACACTTACTCTTAAACTGAAATTTATTAAAAAAGAAGAGTATGTGTGTGTATTGGATAAAGATCAGTATACACACAGACATGGGTCCAGTTCTGAGATCAGATTCATAGTAAGATGGTAAGCTTTGTAGCTGAAATAAGTTATTTTAGGATTAATCCATTGTCTATACTCAGGGTGATCCAGGTATGACTGGAAATCTCAGTCTTATGACTTAAATTTCCTCTTCATGAAGCATCAAGTAGATCTCAGATGAAAGGATCTGTAAAGGGTTAAACTCAAAACAGTGGATATCCAGGTAGTGTTGGCAGGGAGCCAGGAGAACCAATAGGAAAAGAGTGAGAGATTGAAATGAGATGCTTCAGTCTTTTGTGTGAGTTCAGAGCAAGAGCTGGGGGAAGAGATGAAGTAAGCCTTGGGAACCGGGCATGGAATTTTCAGCAATATCCATATCTAGAAAGGACTGAACCTTAGAACAACAGATGCGAGTAGAACAGGGAATGTTTAATTAGATGCGATCAGGTTATTTTCTTTATTTTGGGGTATGATAAAACTCCTCTGTGCTGAGCCCATGTGCCCCTCTCCCTCCGTACACTATAACTGAAATTGAATCCCAGGGAAGCTATTCTCTTTGGGTACGTCTAGACTACATGCCTCCGTCGACGGTATGCCTCGTGAAATCAGGTTTACCTGCGCTGATCGACAAAGGCTTCCTTGTCGACCGCGGCACGTCCAGACTGCCCCGATCTGCCGACAAACAGCTGATTGGCAGAGCGGGGCAGCCATTTAAATTTAAATGAAGCCGTGATTATTTAAATCGCGGCTTCATTTCCCTATGCCGATCTGTCTAATCTACATGCCTCCGTCGACGGAGGCATGTAGTCTAGACGTCCCCTAGGTGTTAATTTTTTTTTTAGTTGCTCTCCAATTATATCCTCATTGTTTTATTAATAAAATCAGCTTTTTAAGACTCTGATCTGATTCCTGTGTCCTAGAAGGCAGGAGGTTCTGTGTGCACATGCCTGAGACTGAAGGTTAGTTATTAAGAAATTACAGTTTGTTCTCAAGCTTTCTCCTGAAGAAGGGCTAAAGAGCTTAGGGGTTACCCCACAGAAAGAAATTCCCAAGTGTGTTTTCCTGGGCTCTCAAGGGGTGTTTGGATGTCACCTGTACACCACCCAAGGTCAGGGAATCTGTGAGCTTGGGGAGTTTTTTTAAGCAGATGCCTTTAGTGGCAGGGAATTATAAAGGCTCTTGCGGGCCCGCACTTGAAGTGCCAGACTGGGGAATAGCCTTGACACCCGCAAGCTCAAGCATTCATTAAAAATTCTTGCTATTCGGCCTTCAATTTCATGTGTCAATTCCTTTAATGTTTTAGGATAGAGGTTAGCTGGTGCCCCCAATTCGGTCTCAGTGTGCTGTTTTGAGTTTTCCTTTCACCTTGGATATGGTAACTTCTGCTTCTGTATCCTTGTTATCAATAGCTACCTTGCCCATTCTTCCCTAGCTCCTCATTATATAATCTTGAGGCAAAGTATTTGTTTAGGTGTTGGGCTCTACCTAAAATTGTATAACTGCCTGCTCATCCTCAATGCTTAGTAGTCCCACTTGTTCTTTCCTTGTTTTCTTTTTAGTTATATGGCTAAATAATCTTTCACTATAGGTTTTAATTTCCTTGTCAGATCCAACTCAGCTTGGTTTTTCACTTTATCCCTACATTTTCTGACTTCCAAGAGGCAGCGTGCCTCTGAGGGGTAGCCATGTTAATGATATTCTCTCTCTCTCTCTCATTTGGATATATCATAAAATGATGCACTTTCATGGACAAAACCCACTTCCTCAGATGAGCATCACACATCTGTCTATATGAATTATAGATATAAAGTTTAAATAACCTGTTTGAGATGCTTGTTGAGGCAGTTTGGTCTTACAGCTCTTCCCCATGAGGTTCTCCCTCCCCTCTCTCCCCTCCCCTCCCCCATCATCTAGTATTGCAGGCTTCACATAGGTTCTGCAACTTTGACTTAAAATGTTTCCAAGGTTCCTCAACATTCACCTCTGAGTTCTTCAGTCCTAGTCACTTCCCTAACTAATTCCCTTAAGTTTTCCTTTTGCAATCAGTGATCATTGTTGCAGACCTACTTTGGTTTATCTTTCCCTTTAATTTAAACTGTACTAACTCATGTACCTTGGTACCAGATGCCTGGAGGATAGCAAATGTAATGCTGATTTTTAAAAAAGGCTCTGGGGGCAATTCTGGCACTTACACCTAACTTCAGTACCAGGTAAATTGGTTGACACTTCAGTATATAGCAAAGTAATCCTTTTGATTAATCACATTGCCATTTTTTGTTGTTGGTTTTTTCTAGAATTGTTTACTCCATTTAGTTTTTAAAAAAGCTAAGCATAATATAATCCCCCACTTTTATGTGAAGAAATCTACTCTCTCATCCTCCATGTAGCACTTTCTTACCCATTTTATATTAATTCCATATGTGGAACTCCAGTTGTATTCAGTGAATGCAGAAGAAAGATTTGTAGTGCAGTGTCAAAAGGGAGAGCAACTCCCATTTCAGTGGGCTTTAGACCAAGCTCTGTGTATCAACAAGGATCTCAATGCTTTGCCAACTGCTTTGCCAGTCTTCATCTCTACAACAAACAGATCAAATTTAACACAGTGGCCAAGGTGTATAGAATTTTGCAAAGGGCATTGCTTAGCATTAATGGGGAAACTGAAGCACGAGAGGGAAATGACTTGCCCGTAGTCACCTAGCAGGACAGGCAAAGCTGGGAATTGAACTCTGGTATCCTGAGTGCCAAAGAGGTACTCCATTTTCTCTCATACCTTATGAACTATTGATTCAATCAGATCTATTCCTTTGCTGTTATCAGATTATATTCAGTGTCCTTACTGCTTGAGACGATTTAATGAAGCGGCAGCAGAGAGGCACATCAGTTTTTGCAAAGAACAATCTACGCGACGTGTATTTGCACCAGGCCAGAAAGGAGCGAAACAGGCCCCAGTAAGTAACACGTTTGCCTTGTGTTGTCTTGCAGACAGACTCACCAGATAAGGGGTTGTGGTGTAGGGGGGAAGCCCCACATTCATATGTAGCCTTAAACTACAGTGAAACATGCATTTTATGTGTGTGGTTTTTTTTTTAAATTAAATACAACAGAAGGTGCTTCAAGCAAATGCCCCTCTATCTCCAAGAAGTTATAGAAAAGTATGGTGGCAAACCCGAAGAAGAAAATAGCTTCTTCTCTAATGCAGAGTGTTGGAAACTAATAAAGCTTCAGTGATGGATACAGAGTATGCTGTACTATGCTAGGGGACATACCAAAGGCTACAGTCCTTTGGTAGCCACTGAAGTGGGGTTAATCTTCTTTGCTGCTATTGTTTATTTAAATGTTTATATAACTTCCGCTGAAAGATGTTATTAAAACATAAACTGTTCCTTAATAGAAACGGGTAAATAAGTGACTGATTGAGTCTGTATATAGTAAACAGCAAAGTCAAATCTTGTTGTTATGCTCACCAGTTAATTTTCCTTTAAGTATTTGAATTTAGAGGAGGATCAGATTTTGATATCAGGAAAGATAAATTCTAAAATGGAGGAAAAAAACTAAGATGAAACCCTTTATGTACCACCAAAAAGCTTAAAAACTCTACAGTTCAGATGATGGGCCTCTAATAGAGGGAGTTATTAGAGGACTGGTTGTCTCAAAAGGTGTCACCGAGGCTACATCTAGACTACAGGCTTCTTGCGCAAGAAGTTTTTTTTCGGAAGAACGCGTCCACACTGCAAAAGCGCATCGAAAAAGTGCTTTTTCAAAAGATAGCGTCCAGACTGCCTGGACTCTATCACGCATGTAAGCAGTGATTGCTATGGACAGAATGGCCACCTGGGCACCTGTGCTTTTTCCTCTACCCTCTTCGTCTGAAAAAACTCCCTCTTCCCCGCAAAAAGGCTTCTTCCTCGTAGAATGAGGATTACCAATTGCGCAAAAAGTCCTCTATTCTTTCGATTTATCATCAAAAGAACGTGCTTGCAGTGTGGACGTAACTCAAGTTTTGTCGGAAAAATGGCCGTTTTTCTGACAAAACTCTGTAGTCTAGACATAGCCTGAGGGGGCGGAGATCTTCATGTGTCAGTGAAGGACTGCTCCTTAGGGTGGCTTGGCTGTCTTAGATTGCATGAGAGAACAATGCTTTGAGGAAGAAGCCAGTTTCTGCTGGCCTTTCCCTCTGCCTTGGCCATTTGCTGCTATCTCTGAGGGAATTAAGAAAATAGACTGCTCTCAACACTTCAATAAAATCTCTGTTGGAGTTGAGTCCTGGTTAATTTTGTCATGAAACCGTGCTGTGTGTTCTCTCACTAGGGCAAGCAACAAATGACTAAAAGAAGAGAACCAACCTTAACAAGTGCTGTGGAATCACTGCTGCAGAACAGAGCCCAAGAAGCCACCAGTGTAGGTAAGCAGTTGGTCAGTTTGCTGAGTGAACATTGAAAAATACTTGCACTCAAGGCCATTATTTCTCTGCAACTGGGCATCAGGAAGTGCTACAAGTTGAACCTCTCTGGTCCAGCACTCTCTGGTCTGGCATGATTTTAGTTAGCCGGATGTCCACTTATCATGAGTGTGGCCAAGTTTTCTGCAGTCCCATAAAGTTTGTTTGCAGTCACCAGTACTAGCTGGTGTTCTGTGTTCAGTGTTCTGTGCTGTTATTTAGCTCTAATTTACCCCTAAATGTCTTCTAAGAGCTCAGTAAGCCGTGGAAGTGTCTAATGCTGCTAGACAATATTGACTTCCCGTGGTCTGGCAAATTGTCTGCTTTGGTGCTGGACAGGTCCCAAGGCTGCCAGACTAGAGAGGTTTAACCTGTACTGCTCAAACTACCCATTTTAACCAGTTTTGTACTCAGTCAGTGACCTGGCTGTCTCTAATAGTGGTTTGTGTCCCTGGACAAGATGGTTACCATTATTTTAGTAATCCTGGAAGTTAACAAATTACCTCCTGCCAGCAGCATAGACTAGTTACAGTAGGTGACTGTCTTCTGTAACCAGTCATCACCTTCTGTGCAGTCAGGGCCTGATATGCAAGGTGCTGAGCAACTCATGAGGCACTTTTATCTTTCATTGAATTCAATGGATTTTGAGGATGTACTGAATTTATAGGATCAGACCCTGTCTGTGAAAGCACATGCCAAAATGCATTGGCCCCTGTGCAGTTTGGTGACATTCTGTGTAGCAATCATTCAGGCATTGTAACGCCTGCTGAGTCACTATGGAGTAGTGGCTGAGTCTTTTCCTAGAATGCACTACAACAGTCAGTTGGGCAGCTTGATAGGTGTGGCGGTACAAAATGTATTTGTATAGCTTTTTTAACACACTGCAGCCGTCTGGGCAAAATAGAACAATGTTTGTAATTGGATCACATGAGTGTGTCACAGGCTGGCAACGAAAATATGGTTTGCTTGTAAACTAGGATGGGGAGGTGTTATACTTGTAGAAGTTGATAAATGGACAAATTTAAATTTCAGCTTAATTCAGTCATGAGCAGGAGGAGCTATTCTCTCCCTCTCTCCCCAAAGGACAGGCACAAAGAACTATTAATAATTAGCTAGTCACATCTTCAGAGTGCTGCACAAAAACTAATGGAATCCTCACAATAATCCTGGGAGGTGCAAGGTGAGAAAACAGAAGCAGAGAAGCTAAGTGTCTTGCCCAAGGCCACCTAGCAGGACAAGGAGTTTCAGTGGTAGTCCCTGAGGAAAAGACTTGGTTTTTAGCATTTACCTCTGCTATTGGGAGGTAAGACTAATGGCACTGAAGGATTTTGGTAAATGAAGAATTCAGTAAGGCTGCAACATCTTTCTTATGCTCTCAAAGAACCAGGCTGTAACTAGAAGCAAGAGAAGGAGAAGAAGAATGAGAAGGGTATTGCATCATTATTATTCTCTATATACTACAATAGTTATTTTGTAGATGGCAGCAATTTGAAATATGTTGGGTCAAACTATCTTCTCTTGATGTAGGTTTAATATTAATGTGAAATAAAAATACAGCTTAGTAATAGAGGGTCTGTTAGTAATAGAGGGTCTTGTTGAAGGAATGGAGTAGAAATTAGATTAGTTTCCCTTGCCACTTGGTGTCACTATAATTCCAACAGATCAGCTGTATTTGCATATCTGCTGTTCATTTCTTACATAAATTGCAATTGCACATTATTGGCCTAAAAAAGCTGGAATCTTTTCCTTATAATTCAGTCTGAGATCTTTTATAATGCATGTTTAAAGAGGAGCGTGTCTCTAAATTATAAGAACCCATTATCCTTGTGCCTTTTGAGATCCTTCAATGAAAGGTGCTATGAAGTACCAAGTATTACTGATATCTGACACCATATTATCATGCTCTGTCAGGTGGCATGTAATCTGTGTGGTGTGTAATCTTTTGACCACAAGGGATACCCCAGTTTTTAGTCTGTTGTCACAGTAGACTTTACACCTTGTTCATTCTTTTACACTGGGTTTTCTTTTTATTTGATTTTGACAGTCATTTATCTGAAGCATATAGGTGCATGAGACAATAAATTAGTAATAACAACATGGAGGCTCTGGCAATCTTCCCATACAAACCCTTAAACACACCAAATACACTGAATTTGGCATTCAGTATTTTTAGGAGCATGATGGGAAGTTGGAAACCAGGTGCTATTTGTTATCTAGCCCATTGTTGAGCATGGTAAGTTTCTTTCATGGTTCCACCTCTTATCAGACTCTTGCTAGCAACCGACACCACTTTTCTAAAGCTGTTCACTTTAAATACCATTCCACTTAACAAACCTGTTCACATCCATTGGGCAATCAGTAACTCAGTTATCTGTAGCAATACATTTTTAAAGGGGATTTTTTAAAAAAAAGTTAAATTAATTATTATTGGAGGTATAACCTAGGCAAAGCTATATGTATGTGTGTATTTTGCAATAATTCATTTAATGTAAAAAATATTGAGATACAGTTTTGTGCTTTTAAAGGGCCTGCTGTGGAGCCCTGTGCTGGAATTCCAGAGAAAACCAAAAAAACCCAGGTGTATCTTCTGGAAAAAAAATAATCCAGGAGATTCTTGGTAAGAAATATTTATATTCTATTAGGATTAGATATTTATCAGTAAATGTTGGTAAACATCAGTTTCACAAAGTGACAAAATATTACTACCAAATATAAAATTAATAGACAGACAAAAAATACTCCAGAAGTTGTTAGTTTGTTTTAAAGAGATTTACTTGATATATTTTGACATGTAATGTTGACAATTCGCTTAACAGTTACCAAGCTTTAACTTCTTGAATCTTAACATCTGTTGTCATTAAATAATTCTGCCCCAACTTCCCACAACTGTAGACATTTAAATAAAAATTGGAAAAAAAAAGGAAATCCATCAAAATTATTTAAAAAAAATCATTCTGCCAAGCCTGTTTATATTGTAGAATTCAGCTAAACAAATTATCAGATTTCCTAGGCTTGTTGTATATAAACAATATAAGTAGGGCCACTGGAAGTCAATATAGCACAATTTCCACCCTCTCTGTGACGGGAGGTTCTCCTTATAGGAGTTCTTTCCTACAGAACATTCATTTTTTTAACTGTTAGGTATGTTGGAGCTTTAAGAACTGTGAACTGCCCTGTTTCTCTTGGTGAATAATCATTGTGAAATATACTAATAGAAACATCCAGCTATGATGCTTACCAAGTATGGATGGTATATATGAAAATGCATAAGAGTTTAAGTTTTACCAAAAATTTAGTATTATGTCTACAATATAATTTTTGTCCTTAGTATAGAGGTTTGGAAGGGGGGAGGGTCAAGGGCAGAGAAAAGGTCTGATGGGGGAAAGGAGGGGTTCATGTGGAAATCTCAAGTAGGCAATGAAAACTGAGCTTTGGGGACAAGAAATTGAAAACAAGACTGGATGACAGTTTTATTTCAAATTATTCAATACAGACAAACATAATTTGGTATGAATTTTCTTTTATAAATCCAGTGGATTTTTCCAAAAATCTGCAAAATGCAGGGCAAAAATTTCAGTAAATTTGGTAAACTTGCAGTCAATTTCTACTGGTCTTAGGCATGAGAGGATTTAATAGTAGGAAAAGTACCACCAGGAAGTATTCCATAATTCACAAACAACAAAGGAATGGGTTAGAAAGTAGAAAAAAAAAATCTGAAAAAATACTTTTTGCATTGAACAAAACAAGCAGTTTCTGTGAAAACTTTCAAAACATATATGCCAGTGTTTCTCAAACTGTGGGTCGCGACCCCCAGGGGGGTCGTGAGCAACTTATAGGGGGATCGCAGCTGGGTCCGTTTCTTTTTTTAATGCAAAAATTTCTCTCTCCCCATCATCTCGGTTGCCAGGTGTCCGGTTTTCACCTGGACCCCTGCAGCGTCTGGCGGGGGCGGGGGAGTGAGGAGCGCCGCAGAGCCTAGCGAAGGGGGGGGGTAGGAGGGGGCAGTTGCTGGGTGCCATGCTAGGGGGGGCACCAGGCTGGGTGGGAGCAGAGCATGCGCTGCTCTGGCCCACGTGACCAGCAGAGACCGGCAGCTGGCCACGTGATGCCTCCTTTACAAGCTGCGAGCTGAGGCAGCCGGGCCGGGCAGCAGGAGCAGCCACTTTAAAAGTAAGATTGTTCCTCTGTGCCTGGCTCTGCGGGGGGGGGGGGGACATTGGATTGGAGTGGGGCTCCCGAGGCTGAGGATGCCTGCCTCAGGGGGTGGGCGGAGTGCACTGGGATGGGAGGTGCTAGGGGGCCTGGCTCTGAGGCAGGGGTGAGTGCATTGGGATGGAGAGACTGGGGGGCATAGCTCAGGGGGAGGGGTGGGTGCATTGGCGGTTAGTGTGCAGTCCCAAACTGGACAAAGTGGTGCAACTTTTGCTTAACAACTTTGGCTCCAACCCACCCCTGTTTTATTTTTATTTTTTTTTTTTTTGGCTTAACAACTTTGGAGCAGTGAGGGTGGGGGAGTCACACACATTCATTTAGCATTTTAGCGGGTCGCAGTATCACAAATTTGAGAACCCCCTGATATATGCAAAGAATTTAAGATTGAAAGCATCCAGTCAAATCTACACTAAGTAAAGGGTGGGGCAATCTAATAAGAAATATTCTAGTTTTCCCACCCCTGGCCAAAGCCCATTTGGTTTATTTTTATTTTTTTTTACATATGTATGCCATGTTCATGTGAAGCATTTAATATCTTTTTACATTTAAAAACAGAAGAATGTATTGGATTATGGGTTAAGTATTTTTTGTTCCATTTTCTACTCCGTGTTAGCTCATGAACATATCAAGCCTTTTATGAATGCCTAAGTAGTTGTTATTCCAATTCTTCTGTTCCTTTGGTTTAACTTTATTAGGAAAAATGTAAGTAACGTAATATGAAGGGTTTGTTCCAGTATAAGTAGTAAGTAAATATCACTTCATTGATTTCAGGCTTCCAGCACAGGGCAGAAGATAGGTGGCAGATCACCCATGACTCAAAATGACTGCTTCACTTGTACAGCACTGCTATTGAAGACCCTAGGAAAACAGTTCCATAAAACCATCTGCATTTCAAGTGTCACACAGTATATTATGTGTGTTGTTGATTACAATACAATGTGCAAGTTTGTCTGGGGTATTTTTTTTTTCTAGTGCCCTTTTTACAGAATAATTGATTTCGGGGAGGTTAAATTCTTCCCCACTTATGACTCAATGTTTAAAAGAGGATTCCATCAAGATATTTAGTTATTTTTAAGCACCATGATGAATGTAATGAGGTGCTCTGAGGACCAGGCATCCAAGCAGTTGGCATGCCTATCTTGTGGCTCCTTGCTTCCCTGGCAGAGGTGTATCTCAATCATTAAGAAGGTATAGTAAGGGGACTGAGATTCTCCCTCTCCACCCCATCCCAGCTCATTGTGTGAAGCAATGCCAGCTGGGTCCTTCCGTCTGAGAGATCAAGATCTGGCCTATACTTGACACTTAGTGGTGTGAAAAAAATCCACACCCCTAAAGCAGTATAGTTAAGCTAAACTAACCCCTGGTGTATATGGTGCTAGATTGACAGAATTCTTCCATCAACCTAGTTACTGTCTCTCAGGGAAGTAGATTACCTATACTGATAGGAGAACCAGCAGTACAGCTATGTGTGCCACTGTATCATTTTAAGTTTAGATATACCCTAAATCCACTGCCCTGGGCTACGTCCTATCTCTGTCTCTTCCATCTGGGGAATGACCACTATCGTATGTACTAGTTCAACTATTGCTATCTCCACAAATGAAATCTGTTTATTTTTACAGCACATAACACTGGTTATAGTCTTAGAAAGAAAAGGAACTTCACCATATTAAAGTGCAATAGCCTCTTTTGGTTTCTGTGGAGAGATGCCTCTTTAGTCCACTCTTGGATCACACCTGAAGAGCCCTTGCCAGCTGGCTAGAGGAAGCCTTAAGACCCTTAGGCTATGTCTACACAACACTTTCATGGGTAAAACTTTTGTTGGTCAGGGATGTGGAAAAACCACTCCTGACCAACAGATATTTTACCAATAGAAAGTGCTAATGTGGACAGTGCTTTGTTGCCGGGAGATGGGCTTTCAGTGTCCTAGCTACCACCGTTTTTGGAAGTGGCTTTGTTGTGTTAGCAGGAGAGAGCTCTCCCACTGATAAAAGTGGCTACACTGCATATCTTACAGCAGCACAGCTGGGCCACTATAACGGGGACAGTGCAGACATACTTATGTGAGACCAAGAATAAAAGTCTGAGAATTATTAGAATTTTTTATAGTCCATACCTGGCATAAACTGTAATCTAAAGGACTGGCCCTTTCATCCTAATGCCACAGGAGAGAACAGAATATACATTCTTTTTCTAAGAAACTGACTACCTCTTATAAAAACCAACGCATTTTGCTGCACTGAGGTAAGTTGGCCAGAAGACACTTTACCAGTACAACTAACATTAGACAGGAGCTGAGCTGTGGAGCTCAGTTCTATGCTATATTCACAGGGACCACCTTTGTCTACTTCTGCAACCCAATTTATCCCTTGCTGGCATATTTCAGGGGACACCATCCTGTGAACTTGCTGCAACTTGACAAGAGGGCAATATGCGGTTTCTGGTATCCCTCTGAGGAGAGGAGATTCAAATCCAGCTGAAATTGATCATATGTAACATCCTGGTATGTGACAAGGTGACCAACTAACTGGCAGATATGGGCACCACTGAGACTGGCAAACAGATCATAAGAAGATAAAGGACCAAAAATACAAGGCCCAAGGTGACTACAAATGGTTTGACTCAGAGCAGAAAACGTATCTGTTTTTTTAAAAAATGAGCTGGACTGAACCTTCCAAACGGATCAATCTTCTGGTATGTACTTCAGAAGCATCTTGAGGCTTAATTGTGAGGGATGCAGAAAAGGAGGAAAAACATGTTGTTCCAGGGACCAGGAGATGCCTGATGCATTGCTGGGATCTCAGAATCAATTTAGTGGATCCAGGATCCAGACCCAGAAGTACAGATGAATGATAGCTGAGCCAGCTTGGGAGGAGGAGGAGGAATCTAGAATCAGGGGCCCTCTACAGCAGGTATGTAGCTTTTCTTGTACTTACCAGAGCTGATTTTTCAGAGCCAATAGGAAGAGTTTTCCAAATTTGATGAGTACTGTTTTTAGTGTCTGCAAAGGTGCAGATAGAATGGGTAAGTGCAAGTGACCATTTGTCCCACTGCTTTGCCATTCTCCGCTCTTCAGTGCTTCCCCCTTTCCCATTCTGCAGCAAGAGCTGCAGCTGCTAACTCCCAAATCTCTGTATAGTCTCCATCATCCCTTTGATATACATGAGCCTGCTCCTGGGTAGGGTAAAAGTTGTGCAGTTTAGAAGATACAGCAGCTAACTGGACTCAACCAGCCAGACAAGCAGGGGGAGGACATTTCAAAAAGTCTAAAAAATATAATTTTACTGTAAGACATTACATATTAGACACCATGGCTGAAGTATTTATATTGCATTATATCTGCTCATATACTGCACTACAGTATCTGAGGTGCTACTCTCTGCAATTGCTGATGCATTAGTTGAGTCCCACCAAACTGTGGCCCTCACTCAACCCACTAAAGACCACCTCCATGAAAATACGTTTGGGCACACAGCCATCGTATCATGAACTTTGAGTACTGTTGGTCTCACTCGGCTTCTCAGAAGGTAGAGCCAGGACATGCGTAGTCACTTGACTATTTCTAAAATCTCCAGCAGAAACCCTTTTTAACTAAGCAAGAACTAAAATTGAGAGCTGAATGTTCACCCTTTGTCTCAAAATAAAGTTTAGGAAATGACTTCTAGGATTTTTTCACTGGTGAATTATGAGAGAGTTTGATATATTCTCAGAAAATTTCTGTTGTTTTTCATGTCTCTGAAATTTCCCACTGTTTTTGGAAGCCAGGCCAGGAATGTGACTGCAAATACAGAAAGTGAATCTGAAAAGCCAGCATGGCTACTGTGAACATATTACACAGTTGATAATTTGCATCAGTGCTGTCCCACTAGTTCAGTTACCAGTGGTTCATTTTACTTAGCCCAGATAGGAGAAGTTTGTTCATTTCATGCCTGGGGTATGAACTGTGAGCCCAATTCATAGTGTTAATAGTTTCATGTTCTTCCAATAGAAAGAGAGAGAGAGGTGTAAACTTGATCTTGTCTCAGTACTCTTAATGTTCCCTGATTTAATCCTCAAGTTGATTTCTTTTTCTGGGTATACAAACTTAATTCCTTCATAAAGTGTAATAATTATTACAAATTGTTTGATAGGATAAAGTACATAACAAAAGTTTACCTTCCATCATTCTGTTTGTAATGCACTAATTTCAGCACAGTGATTCCCCAATATTTGTCCTTAATTAAAGAACGATCTGAAGATGCTGCTTCTCTCACCTAAAATGTTTATGCAGTAAATGAAAGGCCAGAAATAATTCTCAAAATTCTTAGCAAGATACAACAGTGGTAAAGTAATGCAGACTTCATATATTTTAAATAAACTCTAATAAGTTTATTTCCATTACAGTGGGTTAAAATAAGACACACATGGCCAAATTCAGACTGTTATAACTCCACTGAGTTTCAGTGTACAGTAATGATAAATTTAGCTCCATTCCATTAGCAAATAGTACATTTGCTACATTCCCTACAAACAAAAATGAATAATGCAGCAACATATGAAACTTGTCAAAAAATTTCAGACTTAAAAAGACTTTCAAGAATTAGCAGCAGTAAGTTGGTTAAGAGAGAAATGAAATGAAACTAGAGAAAATGAGAAGCAAAGCCCCTTGAGGTGCTACAGTTCTTTTGAATTTTAGCTTCCTGTGTGTAAGACAAACAGTGTGTTCTAGTTACATGTTTAAATTTAGGTATAACCTGTGTTTCTTATAGCAAATCTTGTCTTTTTTTGAGTGATGTATTATGAGCCTCTTAACATTATTGTGCTTGGTTTGCATCATACCATTCTAAGAGTATGCCTTTAATATATGGCAATTAATGTATCCAGTTTTCTCCAATGTATTTTATAATAGCATTTTTCATCTCTAGATCTGTATAGTGCATAGGATGGAAGTATTATCATTGTGTTATTGACAGTGAAGTGCTGAAAGATGAAATAACTTGTTTAGGATTACATAGTAGGTCAATGGCAAAGCTGAGCAAGAACACAAACCCTTCTATTGTTTAGCCCAGTGCCCTATGCAGTGGGACATACTGCCTCTGAAAAGGTTCTCCTCTCCCCCACTCAATGAGTAAACAGAATACTGTTTTGAAAATTGACTACTACACTCTGACCAGATTTCAGATATATACAGTTTTTCATCCTGCCTGATTTGCACACATTGACTCTCATCAGCTTCATGGGAGTAGGCTCCAAAAGAAAGTGCCAAAACCATCACACCATGTAAGAGCTGAGGTTCTCTAACACTTCCCTGGTCTCTTTCATGCAGTCATTACTGGCTTTTAGTTAGTAGCCCCTGATTAATGCAGTAAGCAGTATACATTAAAGTAGTTGAATTCTGTTCTACATAGCTTATTTTATTACACTATAGAAGTTGCTTATAAACTACATGGAAATATTACACAGAGGAAACGTTTTATACTTTTTTGCAAATGGGATTGGGAGAATTGTCCTGTTATAAGGTAATTTGCCTTGTTGTACTTATTGCCTTAGAGTGACCTGGACATTCATATTAGAGATGGAAAAGAGTGATTAAATTATCTACTCCCATCACAAACTAGCCTGGTAGTAAAGGACATATTAGATATTATAGTGAAGTAATGGTGAAACCCATGGGTCACTGTGGTCACGTATTTGCTACGAAGCCTTCCTCTTTAACTCTAGCTATAGGGATGAATGCTTCAGAGGGGTAGCCGAGTTAGTCTGTAACTGGAAAAATTTAAAAAACAACAATTAGTCTAGCAGTACCTTAGAGACTATCAAAACATGTTAGAGGGTATCATGAGCTTTTGTTGGCACAACCTGAGATGAATGGAGTTATTAAAGGTCCAGCTTCACTTACAGATCTAGGCTGAGCATGAGGGAAAAGAGGACGCCGGGACCAGTAAGCCCAGACAACTCAGTGTCTCCGGTAACCAGCTTCTGTTGCAATCAGCTCTTGAAGTCGCTAGTTCAGTCCCAAGGGTCAGCCAAGATAGAGGTTATCTCCAGGAAACAAGAGAGACTCAACAAAACCAGCAAGAAAATGCCCAGGCCCAATTAAACCCAAATGAAGAGCTTTGTGTAGCTCTAAAACTTGTCTCGCTCACTACCAGAAGTTAGTTCAGTGACCAATATTACCTCACTTACCTTGTCCCCCAGGACTAATTCAGTACCTTTATCTGGCTTGTTCCTGGAAAAAAGTGTGGGATATGTGACTATCTAAAACTTAGTGTATGTCACTCTGCCACCGCAAGGTATGACTGCTTGAGTAGACATATCTGAGCTAGCTTTACTCTAGCTAGCTTGGGTCCAGAAGCTGTGAAGGGGCAGCAATATGTGCCAGCCCCATGAGTAATTACCCAGGATTCTGAGTGTGCTTGCACAGCCCAAATTAAAGTACACCTTGCCATGGCTTCACTGCTCCAGTACCCCAACTAGCTAGATTTAAAACTGGCTCAGGTACGTCTGTAACCAACCCCAGGAATGCGCTACTGATGTATCCTTTATGGTTCGGGTTTACACTAATGATAAACATCAGCAGCACTGTCTTGCTGGGAAGTTGACAATATATGAGTGAAGCAAAAATAGAGCAGATGCAAGAAAAAACGGCGGCTTCTGTCCTCGAGTTGGGAAGAACTACAGTTACATGATGCTGAGCTCTCATTTGGAGAACATTCTAGTTCTAATATGTGTCTTCCCCCTTTCCTTCCCACCTACCCCCAACACTGGAAGCATGGTTTATGGCGTGCTAACGCTGGATATGTATTAACCAGAATAGTGGCAATGTGTAACTTGTGCTTGGTTACTGAACCACAGGAGTCCTGTGAGCTGCATTACAATAGTAATAAGTGTAACTTCACTTTTCTATTCTAATTTTGTTTAAAACTTTATTACAGGTTATGTTGGCAGGCTAGTGAGATGAGACTCCACCAAGATAAAGGATATAAGGACTTGTGGTTTGAAGTGAAATAACAAAATTATATTGGGGAAACTGTTGAGGTAGCTTGATGTATATGCTGAGGTAGCTTATTGTGATTAAATCAAATCTTATTTGTTATGAGTCTAATGTGGGCAGAGTAGCTTTTCAGACGTGCACTGGTGATTTAGGAGCTTATGGCCTCTTGATTTTCCCATGCATCATTTAGGCCCTTTTGAAAATTTTGCCCAGGATGTTGTTATAATTTTAACATCTTGCTGAGTTTCAGAAGTGTCCCTGACTTTAAGCGAAATAGTATTAATACCTACATTATACTCCCGCGTTTACAACTGTGCAGAACCAAACCCCACAAATGTATATACATGTTTTTTAAAATAAGTGTGTTTGGATAAGAATTTGTTTTGCTGACGTAGGATAGTCTACACTAATACATACTTTTATGCCTAAATGCAAAACATGTGAAACCTTTGCAATGCAATTGCCAGATAATCTAGAAAAATAATAATTCTCTTCATAGAAAAATGCACTTGTAAGTGGCTATATATATTATACAAAATACTGCTTCACACTTACATAGTACTTTACATATTCAAAGCTATGTAAAGATTAATGTTCACACAGACCTGTGAAGTAGATAAGGATCAATACCCTCATTTTATAGATTGGGAAATGGAGCCTTTTAGGGGAAGTAATACACCTGGGATAAGAATTGGGGAATTTTTGGTTCTTATATTGGTCTCCCAAGCTCAGAAGTTTCAAACACATCCCCAATATAATAATGTCACTTTACATATCTTAATATTTTCCCTCCACTGACATGTCTTGAGCGTAAAGCAGCTCAATCAGTGAAGTCTTTCCATTAGAAGCAAATGGGCAGAGTGAGGGATGCTACTGCGTGCTTTGTTCCTGCACTATGGATGAACACACATCATTCTCCAGGGATCTCAGCAGAGTCCACCTTAAGAACACTACAGTTATAGAAAATAGTCTGCCCCTGATTTCCTTCCCCAAAACTCCTATTTTAAAATAAAGATGACTTAAATCTTTAGTAGGTGTAGAGTTCTGAGATTCTAAAGATAAGAATTCTTACTAGATACATGACCTGTGGTGCCTTTAATGATTCAATACAAACCATGGGCCGTGTTCAGTTTCCCCAACATTTAAGCTTTCAGGAATGTTAGATGCTAACTTTGAATTGACTGATGGGAATCAAATAACTGATTACTTTTTTCATTAGAATGTTTTCAACACCATTGCATCATACTTATCTAAGCTTCAGTGTAACAGATGATTTGTGTTACTTTGAATTGAATGCACTCTTCATTAGCTATAAAAGACTAGCACCCTTCTACTTCAGAATAGCTTGAAAGCAGATCTGGGCACAGGTCCTCTTCATAGATCATAAATCTGTAATCCTGTTAAAGATGGACATTTCCATACAAAACATAGTCATAATTCTAGCTTATTATTGGTGTTGCATTTTCTTTTAAACATGACCTTTAGTGAAGGAAAATGTAAATATTTAGTTATATCTCTTTGCAGAAGTTCAAACCAAATTGATAAAATGCTTATTAATAGTATGCTTACAGTATGCATAAAAATCCATATGGTTAAATAATGAATACCATATGCAAGATGAGCGAGAACAGCATAGCAAATGAATTCATCTAAATCTACCCCCACACAACTTTTAAAGCTTTATCCGTAATATTCTAGAATAATTTAAAAATGCCCAACAAGTATGCACTGTCATTCCCAGATTTTTCAGAGAAGGGCTGTTTAGTAGTTCATTTAAACAACTTAATGGGACTTGAGGGCATAGCTGGCTCCCCACAATCACTGGCATGTAAACATGTAACTGCTGAAAAATATTCAGTGGTTATACATTTACAAAAACAACCATTTGTTAACATCCATCCCTAATGCGTACTTGGAGAACCGTAACATCAAGCTTATGTTGCTAGTATAGTTTAGCTGCCAAGGAACAATTATGTTACAGATTGTAATAATGAATAATCATTCTCCTGGACTAAAAAAGGCAATCATTATCAAACAAAAGTGAACAGAGCCTTTTTGCATGGGGAACAGAATCTTCACTGTCTTTACACTACAGTCTGTACACTACAGACCAGGGGTGGGCAATAATTTTTAAAAGGGGGACACTTCATACATTTCTGAAGTGGCCCCGGAAGGGGTGGGGCCTTGGGTGAAAGAGGCAGGGCTCGGAGATTTCTCATACTCTCCCCTCCAGATCCTGATTGGCCTAGGAGTGGGGGAGTGCATGAAGTTCCCCCCTCCTGCAGCCTAGAGAGAATCACCAGCTATTTTAAAACAGCTGGCAGTTCCCTCTAGGTGCTGTAGTGGGAGAATACCTTGCGTTCTCCTCCTGCCCCCAAGCAAATCAAGGCCTGAGGGCAGGGGAGCGTGCCAAGTCTCTCACTTCCTACCCCCACCCTGCCAGAAGCGTGCAGCAGCTAGAGGAGCCACTGGTTATTTTAAAACAGCTCTGATGCTGCATGCCTCTGGCAGGGCAGAGGAGACTTTGCATTCTCCCGTCTTCAGGCCATTTGGAGCCTGGGGACTACGCGAAGTCTCTCAGCCCGTGTCTGCCCTCTGTGGTGGCTACAGAGAAATGCTAGCTGTTTTGGGGAGGGGTTAGACTTCGCATGCTCCCCGTATGCAGGTCTCAATTGGCCTGGGGCGGGAGAGTGGCAGCGTGGCCAAGGGCTGGATCCACTGGCTTGGTGGGCCAGATCTAGCCTGCGGCATCCTCTTTGCCCACCCCTGCTACAGATTGTGCAATGGCACATCTGTGCTGCTGTAAGGTCTCCTGGCTAGTCACTCTATGCCTGCGAGAGAGAGCTCTCCCATTGGCATTATTAAACTACCTCCGATGAGCAATGGTAGCTCGATTGGTGGGAGAGCATCTCCCATTGACTTAGCACTGGCCATGTGGCTGCTTTTGTGAGATGTCTTCTTCATACCCCTGAGCAACAAGTTAACAAAAGTGTTAGTGTAGACCTAGTCTGAGAGTTAGATGGTGCAAGGGGCTCAGTGCTCTGGAGTGGGTGGGACTGCGCCGCTTAAAGCTAAGTATGAGCTTAAGCGCTTTCCTGGATTAGGCCCAGAATATCTAGCATCTTGCAAGATCAAGGTCAAAATGAAAATTTAATGTAGTACAGTTTAACCCTCTTCAGAAAAAGCCATTTACCTAACCCTATCCATTCTTAGGCTACATCGGTGGTAGTTATTTCCAGCCCAGGAAAAACACCGTATTTCCACACACAGCACCTCCACTGTAGCACTTAAAAACAAATTCTCATTCAACTTAATCACCACAGTGGTTTGTTGTTTTTTTGCTTTTAAAAAAGCAAGAGGAGATAAAATAATTGAAGTCACAACTTGCATTAAACGTTCTTAAAGCTCAGTGATGTGTTTGCCATAGAAACTAACTGGATCCTCCTAAATTCCACGTCAATTAGGCATGTAAGCAACTAGTTGACTAGTCGAGTCACTACTCGACTAATCGCTCTGCTCCTTGCGTCTGCTTTAGAGGCAGCAAGTGGGGGAGCAGGAGCCAGTGCTGGGGGGAGACTATTTAAAATCCGGTTTCCCCAGCACCATCTCTGAGGGGGGGCAGGGGAGACAGATGCACAGTGGGGTAAACCGCATGAGCTGGGTCCCAACTGCTGCATCTCTGCCTTTTAAATGTAGTACAGCCCTGCATGGCTCTTGCTACGTTTCAAAGGTAGGGGCACAGCAGGGAACTCCGGGCAAGTGGGGACTAAGCAGTCCCCACTCACACTGGGTCCTGACAGCTGCCCCTCTGCCTTTTAATTGTTGTAAGAGCTGTGGGCAGAGGTGCAGCAGGGGATAGCGAGGGTCGTCACCCCCAATCAACTAATCGAGCAGTCGATGGAAATTCGACTACTCGATTAGCTGATAATCTAAATTTAACATTCCTAATATGAATGGTGTTCAAGTCATTTGTATAAAATTACTGAGTGTCATGGCTCATTTAAAATGTTGTTTCCCACTCCCCTAGCAGCCTCATGTTTTGTGTTTGTTATAGGTAAACTTATAATTTTCAGTGAACACTAGTTCAGCTATTTGGTTTAAATGTAAAAACATGGAGGGTATTGCAGGGAAGATACGGCATTGTTACAAGTGTCCTATGCTATGAAACTAGTAAATATTACGTAAAATAAAGCTATTAATTCTGTTACTTCTGGGATATTCTAATATGCTTACAATGTGGGGTGTTTTTTTTTAAGTCTTAGATGGTCTGGGGCTTTTCTCTTTAAATGAGGGTATGAAAAGAAGCCCTAAAAGAAGTGATAGTTATCTGAATGCATGGTGAAAATGAGGCAATGCTACAGAATTTGTACTGGAAGAAAAATGGGGAACGTGATGAAGCTGGTTTAGGGCCACTCCACCCAGAGCTAGCTGTGTGCCTTGCTGTTGGCTGAGGCAGCTCAGCTTGAGTGAGGCTTCCTCCTGACTGAATGCCATTGTGATGTCCCCTCCATTATTCTGGTTGTCACTCTGAGGGAACTGCCAGAAACCCAGTATATGAGTAAGATTATCTGTCATGCTAACAGACTCAACTGTTGTCACAGGCTCCTTGTGCATCATGTATTTGCCAGCATCACCTGTAGACCCTGAAGAAGCTTCTTCCAGATTGATTTTGTGAGGTTCTGGTAAAGGCAGGTCCTCAAGCAAATTCACATTATGAGCTTTAACATTCCTTTTGAGGGGTAGGTTTTTAAGGGATGCCAGTGTACATGACAGAGTATTCTGTCCATATTTGTGGTGCTGTTTAAGATTCTGGTTGGAAGGAATTAATGGTGGAGATGGCTTACAATAGTTGGTTGAGAGACTATCTACACAGCTCATCCTGAGTAAATGAGGAGGTTCAAGGGGAGGAGTAGATTGTAGGCTTTGTTGACAGTGTGTATGTGGGCTGCTGTACTCTTCTCCTTCTAAAGTGTTCAGAAGCCCATGCTGCATAGAAGCCCTCTCAGGAAGAGAGAGGATACTGGCATCTTCCTTCACTCTGAATGGAGAGAGACGGTCAAACAGATTCTGCAAGTCACCATTCTGCAACCTGCCCTTCAGCAGCTCTTGTGGATGAGTCTTCTTCATGTGGCGAGTCAAGTGGTCCTTGCGTCCGAATCTCTGGGCACAAAACTGACACAAGAAGTCCTTGCAGCCTGTGTGAACCACCATGTGACGCCGCACATCTTTGCGGGTGTAGAAATAGCGTTCACAATGATCACACTTATATTTCTTTTCCTTGGTGCTACTGCCTGGCTTCCCTGCATGAGTTTTGAGGTGTTCCAACAACACTTCAGTGTCTCCAAATGCTTGGAAGCACACCTTACAGGTAAGGTCCCCACTGGTGGCTGCATGAAGAGCCAGGTGCCGTTTGTAACCCAGCTTGGTGTTATATATCTTGCCACACTCTTCACACTTGAAGGCCATCTTGTTGGGGTCATGGGTCTGAAGATGATTTTTCAGATGGTCTTTCCTGTGGAAGGTTTTTTCACAGTAACCACAGTGATGAGATTTCTGTGGAGAGTGGATGGCCGTGTGCCTAAGACAGAAGAACAACAACATTTTACAGAACTCATGCACTGAAGTGGGATACTGCTTCAAAATGTGAAGACACTTATGCTCTGTAGGACAACCATTTTCAAAAATCCAGACTATTAAATAGCTGCCTATTGGGGTTTATAGTCTGTAGAGCTAGATGAACAATACTGCAAGAAATGCTTTTGGAACAGCAATTATAATTGTACTTCAGGGAGACTAGTGGCTAAAACAGGATTGGGAGTTGGAATACATACTGTTCTGCCATTGACTGGTTGGAACACAATGGGAAATTAATTCATCCTCCCTGTGCCTGTTCTCTCATCTGTAAAAAGAGTGTGACACTCCCAGAATCGAGGTGAGACATAATCAATATAATGTTTGTGAAGTGCTAAAGTTCCTTCGAAGAAAGGTTTCATTAGTTCACCTGACTTGGGATGTATACACACACTATCAGAATGGATAGTTGTAAGTAACACATGACAGCAAATTTTTTTTTACAGATGCACCTTGAACAGTATATATTTAAATCTTACCATCTTATACAAAAATGACCAATGGAGTTTACACCATAACCCACAAGTGCAAGCCAAGAAAAGATATCTGTTCTTCCCCACACTCTCACCAGGAAGGGCTGCTATGCCTTAAGGAGATGTACCTTATCAGCTTATATTTGGAAATGAAAGCTTTTGTGCATCCCTGCTGAGAACACCTGTAGGGACGTTCCCCTGTATGGCCATAAGAATGCGCTGTGAGCTTTTTAGTGGAAACAAATATCTTCCCACAGAGTTGGCAATGATAACTATCGGGCTGCTTCACTTCTCTTTCCGTCAGTAGTGAAGACTGACCGTTTCTCCATGTAGGCACAAACGTCACAATGGAACCACAAACACTTCCTGAGCTGGCACAGGTAGGCTTTGCACTAGGGGAGCAGGAAATGGCCTTATAGTACGGGGCATTGCTTTTGTCCAAACCAGTTTCTCTCTGTTTGCCTTTGATTTTGCCCTTTGCTTTTAGAGGCCCCAGTTTATTTGCTGGTCTGAAGCTGCGGAGGAGTGCTTTGTCTTTACTGATGCAGTGGTGAGATTCCAGCAGAGCAAAAGTCCCAAAAACGTTACTACAAGTGGAGCATATCCAGGCGTTGGCACACTCTCTCTGCAATGAGAACAGAAACAGTTCCTTATGATTAAGCATTATAGAGAGAGATAAAGAGAGAGATCACAGTCTTCTCACCAGCCCTGTGTTGTCTTTGGTCTGGTCTGACACGTAACTGTGCCACCCAGACTGCTGTTCAGTTTGAGTCATATTAATCTTAGCCATGTACAAGCATGGAAAAAAATGATTGGGTAAATGATTATTTCTATGGTAGTGTCTGGTGTTTGTTGCTATTCTAGCTCTTGTTGAGCCTTTGGTGATTTTATTTCTTCACATAATGCATTTCAGTGCCTCTGTTTATTCTTATTATGGAAGCACAGTCACAGTTCCATAATTAAGGCTGAGTCAGTTTTGCACTTAATTTTAGGCTGAGCGCATTCAGCAATACTGCAGCTGTACAGAAACCATGAGCCTGTGGGTTGTTCTACCAACAGTGCAGGGTATATGTACGTCTCTCTCTCTCCATGGAGATCTGGAGAAAAAGGAAAATAAAAAGCCTTTGTGCTCTAACACTTGGGGGTAAGGCTGCAACATGTTTCTCAGAGCTAGGATGTAAGCTAGAGTAGGTCAGAGGAGAATTTTAAGAACTGGTGTACTCAATTTCCGAGGAATACATGCTAGCATGTGAGTCTTTCCAAAGCTTACCATTATATGCCAGCACTGTTCTATGCTCTGTTTAGAGTACAAGTACAGTATACAAAGTAATATATCTCCAGATAATGCTTTCTCTTTGTTATTTGAGTGAAACTGTTAATTCAATGTTAGACTAGTTGACGATCATTTTCAGTCATGTGAACTGAGGCAAAGTGAGCAAGTAGGTTTTCTGATATAAGGCCAAATGTTGGTTTGGATGCAATTGTAGCCCAAGGTCCAGTGTGTTTCAGCAGCAGCCCTGGGAACTACAAGTTGTGGACAACAAACTGCGTCATGTTGGGAGAACTTGCTGGTTCCTACCAGGATGTGCCCTCTGCCCCCAACAGGGTCTCAGCAAGGACGGTGCTAGAAGCAGCACACAGGCTGCATGCTGAGAGAAGGGGCTGCTGTCGGAGTGGGTCTGGTCTGAGGTGCACTCACACATACACAACGCAGAGCACACCAAGCAGACTCAGGCCTAGCCCCCCATAGTGGTGTAAGAAGTCACAAGGCTTCCCCTATGCTGAATAACCTCACACCGGGCTAGCCAACAGGAGGGGTTACACAATCCTTGGACACTTACTGTTAAAACTGGTGATAAAGCAAAGATATCTGATTCTTCTTTGATGACAACTGGAGAAGCTTCCATGAACTTGGCATAATCTGCAGCATACCACACTTTTAATTCTGTATGGGGTTCAATTGTCTGTGAATGGAAAATAACCCCCAGTATTTACTTACATTGTCTTTGTTTCTACAGGAAACTTACATCTTATTTAAAACAGATGGTAGTCTAGTTGTTACCTTTATAGAAATTGTTCTCTGAATATCTGCTTAAATCATTGACAGCTAGGAATGTTAAAACGGCCACCACAAGAGTTCACTGAAAGGGATGTACTTACCAGTTAATCATTTAACATCCCTAGTGACAGCTCATGTGTTGCTGTATGGCATATGGGTGGCCATTTATAATATTACTGATACTAATGTTATAAAATTGCAGTAAGTCTTACAAGCTATTCCACGTGAGGTATCAGTGGAAAAATTATGATTTGCTAAATGACATCCTTGTTTATATGTATGTATCATATTTGTATCGTGAGTTATAAATATGTGTGATACAGCTGCATCTCAAACCTGTGCTGTTTCTGGGACACTCCCAGATAGTCTGGCATCAGTGTTAGCTAGCCTGTTGGATGGTCAATAAACTGTACAATGAAACCACTGAGAAAAGCCAGGGGCTATGCCTATGAATCAACAGAACACGTAAGGACATGTCTGTGGGCAGGGAATGCCCAGAGCTCTTCCATGTGCTATGAACTTTCATTTGGGACAGATAATGTCCAAGTCACGTGGCAAAGAATATCAAAAGGCAGCTGCATCTTCTCCATTTTGTCTTCACTCCTGCTTCTCACCTCTGGAGTAACTTTTCTAGAAACTGAAGCTTTGAACAAAGGACTACTGCTATCCAGAGATTTAGATGGGTCTGTGTGCCTGAGGGACTTTACAAGCCAGCAAACTCACCAGTGCTGCGAAGAACGTGATGTATGGACTCTGAATCATATGTATTGTGGCAAAGCTCTGGCTGTGCCCCATGGGACCTGTGCTTCTAGACAATTATTGTATGCCTCAAAGGCTCTTAGTGATTCTCCACACTGCCTCTTACCTCTTTTAGAGGCCAGAGTCACAGCTAACTGAGCCATTCTCATCATTGGCAAAGTGAAAGGATTGGAGTGCAATCCTTCTGTAGTCCTGGCCTCCTTTTCCAGGAGCAGACTTTTAGTGGTGTAGAGAAAGTTGGCAGTATCTGGGTCCACCCACTACTCTAGGCTCCAGCCCAGGGACCTTAGGTAGCGGCCACTGATGGGGGTTTTCCTCTAGTCCCAATACAGCAGCCTTTTCCCTGGGCCATTTCCCCAAACACTCCTAGTACCTTCTCCCTGCTACCTAAGTGAATCTTTCCTGCATCAGCAAAAACCCACTTTCCTTTCTTAGCAACACACTTCCTCTCAGTCCTTCACTCTTTCCTTCCCCCTCCCACCTGAGGGGAAACCTTTTAAAGTAACCCAGAAAGCCTTAATTGGTTGCAGGTGCCTGATTAGCCTGCTGTTTCAGGCAACCTCTTAATTAGCTGTCTGGCTCCAGGGCTGGAGCCTGAGCTGGCTGGACACAGCTGGGCTGGAGCGCCACCGCTGGGGTCAGAACTCCCTGCCGCCTGCCTCTTCATCCCTCGGCCCCGACGCAGCTAAGTCGCTAGCCCCCCACTACTGCGCTCCTGTTCCACTCCTGTGGTCCAGGAACATCTATGGTCCTACCAGACCACAGATGTTGCCAGACCAGAGACTCCCAGATTAGGGAGGTACAGCCTGTACTTTCTGAGCAGGCTCATCACAAATTCAGATATCAGTAATGCAACTTGAGCTATTCTTTTTTACCACTGTTATAGTTTTCTTTCCTATCCCTTGCAGCAGATTCCATGACACATTAGCTCTAGTCAGAAAGCCCAGTAAGCTGCCTGTTTGTTTGTACATTAATTGATATGAAGGGATGTGTGTAATGGAGAGGAGGTTACTTAAGTATAATTGGCCTCACATCTCTAATGAGTAGTAATAGAGATGTAGCCATGTTAGTCTAGTTTAGCTGAAACAAAAAAACAGGACGATGTAGCACTTTAAAGACTAACAAGATGGTTTATTAGGTGATGAGCTTTCATGGGCCAGACCCACTTCCTCAGATCAAATTGTGGAAGAAAATAGGCATGACCATATATACCAAAGGGATACAATCAAAAAAAAGTGAACACATATAGAAAGGACAAATCAAATTTCAGAACAGAGTGGGGATAAGGGGGGGGGGGAGGTAAATGTCTGTGAGCTAATGATATTAGAGGTGCTAATTGGGGAAGCTATCTTTGTAATGGGTAAGGTAATTAGGGTCTTTGTTAAGACCCCGGTGTAAAGTGTCAAATTTAAGCATGAATGACAGTTCAGAGGTTTCTCTCTCAAGCCTGGTGTGAAAATGTCTTTGAAGCAGTATGCAGGTAATCAAGTCATTGAGACAATGCCCTTTCTGGTTGAAATGGCAAGAAACTGTTTTTTCTTTGTGATACTGTCTGATATCCGTTTTGTGTGCATTGATTCTTTGGCGAAGCATCTGAGACGTTTGTCCAATGTACATAGCAGATGGACACTGTCGGCACATGATGATATAGATTATATTTCTGGATGAGCAGGAATATGTATTCTTGATCTTATAACTGAATTGGTTAGGTCCAATAATGGTGTCAGCAGAGTAAATATGTGGACAAAGCTGGCAACGGGGGTTTGTTGCAAGGAAAAGTCCCAGGGTTGGTATTAGTGTGGTATGTCCTGTGGTTGTTGGTAAGAATCATCCTGAGGTTAGGTGGTTGTCTGTAGGAGACTATGGGTCTGTCTCCCAGAGCCGTTTAAGTTGGGGGCTATAGGTGATGACAAGTGGTGTTCTATTGTTGGTTTTCTTGGGTCTGTCTTGAAGTAGATGGTTTCTGGGTATTCGTCTGGCTCTTTCAATTTGTGTTTTTATTTCTCCAGGTGGGTAATTAAGGTTTATAAATGCTTGGTAGAGATCCTGAAGTTTCTGGTCTCTGTCGGTGGGATTAGAGCAGATGCGGTTGTATCGAAGGGCTTGCTATAGATGATGGATCGTATGGTGTGTTCTGGATGGGAGCTGGAGGCATGAAGGTAACTGTATGAGTCAGTGGGTTTTCTGTAGAGAGTGGTGTCTAATTTACCATTGGTGATTTGTACTGTGGTATCCAGGAAATGCATCTCTCGTGTAGAATGGTCCAGGCTGAGATTGATGGTGGGGTGTAGGTTGTTAAAATCTCTGTGGAATGTCTCCAGTGTTTCTTGGCCGTGGGTCCAGATCATAAAGATGTCATCGATGTAGCGTAAGTATAGAAGGGGTAAAAGGGGACGGGATCTGAGGAAACGTTGTTCTAAGTCAGCCATAAAGATGTTAGCGTACTGTGGGGCCATGCGGGTACCCATGGCTGTGCCACTGATCTGGAGGTATAAGTTGTCCTCAAAACGGAAATAATTGTGGGTGAGAACAAAGTTACATAGGTCTGCTGCCAGATTGGCAGTGGCGTCCTCTGGGATAGTGTTTCTAATTGCTTGTAATCCGTCTTCATGTGGGATGTTGGTGTATAGAGCTTCTACATCCATGGTAGCAAGGATGGTGTTATCAGGGAGGTTATCGATGTTTTGTAGTTTTCTCAGGAAGTCAGTAGTATCTCGGAGATAGCTGAGAGTGTTGGTTGCGTAGGGTTTGAGAAGAGAGTCTACATAGCTGGATAATCCAGTAGTGAGCGTGCCGATACCTGAGATGATGGGACGTCCGGGGTGTCCCGGTTTATGGATTTTGGGAAGCAGATAGAACAGAATACATATTCCTGCTCATCCAGAAATATAATCTATATCATCATGTGCCGACAGTGTCCATCTGCTATGTACATTGGACAAACATCTCAGACGCTTTGCCAAAGAATCAATGCACACAAAACGGATATCAGACAGTATCACAAAGAAAAAACAGTTTCTTGCCATTTCAACCAGAAAGGGCATTGTCTCAATGACTTGATTACCTGCATACTGCTTCAAAGACATTTTCACACCAGGCTTGAGAGAGAAACCTCTGAACTGTCATTCATGCTTAAATTTGACACTTTACACCGGGTCTTAACAAAGACCCTAATTACCTTACCCATTACAAAGATAGCTTCCCAATTATCACCTCTAATATCATTAGCTCACAGACATTTACCCCCTTCCCTTATCCCCTCTGTTCTGAAATTTGATTTGTCCTTTCTATATGTGTTCACTTTTTTTTGATTGTATCCCTTTGGTATATATGGTCATGCCTATTTTCTTCCACAATTTGATTTGAGGAAGTGGGTCTGGCCCACGAAAGCTCATCACCTAATAAACCATCTTGTTAGTCTTTAAAGTGCTACATCGTCCTGTTTTTTATCTCTAATGAGGTGAGCCAGTCTCCTTTGAGTATCTGGTTACAGTAAACTATCTTGTGAACGATAATCATATAAGGAGGCTCAGTCTTAACTACCTTAACAGTTGTGAAATAGACTTCTCCACCATACTGATAGGCTACAAGGGTCTGTTCTTCCTGGTTCCGGGCCAGTCGGACAAACATCATCCAATTGCCACAGTCTTCACTGGGAGCATCCAGAAAGTACTTTCTCTCATCTTTCAATACCTGAAGAAAAAGAAGAAAGGGTAGGAGAGAACAGATGAGTTATAACAGAGCTGTGGAAAAGACGACAATCTGTTTTGTGTTGAATTTGAATCAAGGGCAATGCTTTATATATATTTTTTACAAAGATGTTTTGAGAAACAATAAATGTTACTTTTAAATGAGCCAGCTGGAAATGAAGGTTGAGACTAAACAATTTCTGAGGGGCCCAGGTACAGAAATAACTGCAGGTATTTGTTTGAAATATGTAATTATTGGTTATATTAATTAGTATACTTTAGAATGATATAAAAAGATAATATTTTAGGTTTAAGCACAAGCAGACAGGGAGTAAGATAGGAGATGTGTTACAGTTCAAAGCTTAAGTGCTTGATACCTCAATCTTCAATGCTGTCCTGAAGTTTTGATTTTCATGGAACAATAATATAATTCACATTACAAGCCTAATTTGGTAACAGCCAGTATGTTGATATTTCAACATTCATCCCTCTTGATTGGCCACATGCTGTATTTCCATACCAATAATGAAGTCATACTAATGAATGACAATGCCTGGAAAGTGTCTCATTCTCTCTGCTTCACATTATTCCTTTTGGATTCCTTTTCAATATAAAAAAAAGGAATGTGTTGGGCAAGAGACTTCAAATCTGCTGCCAGGATGTCACCCTTCAGTGACATACACTAAAAGATGGATTGTCTTGGTGCAGTGGTATGTCCCTTCTCTGTATGTTGACACTTCATACACAAATATGTCATTTATCTGCTTCACTGGTCATCTGAAAGCTTTTGAGTGTTTCACATAATTGCTTCTCAACTCTCTGCTTTTCTGTTGTCTTTGGAAGCTTTCCATCTAACAGTTTCTGATGACAATACATTTCTGCTGGATGGATGCTGTTCTCAGTCACCCTCAGGGTTCTGGCAGACCGAATGCAAAGCTCCTGCTGTGGTGCTGAAAGAATCCAGGGTAAAGTCTCATGCCATTCTCTCCATCTTGAAGTAAGGTATCAGCCAGAGCTATGCTAGTTTGAACATAATCTTTAAAAAAAAAAAAACTAGGAGAATAGAGGGACTGACAGAGGAAAGAGGGGAGGCAATTGTATAAAATTGGCTAAAAGGCAGCTAAGAAGAAACAACTAGAGTCTTTGATTCACTCATACTGGCATAGCTATTAGAAATTATACTCCCTGCACCTGTGTCTTCACCCTTCCCCCCCCCCCCCCCCCCAGAACAGGCCAGGTGTTTGCACTATCAATCTCCCAATCAGAGGACAGCTTTAACTTGCTGGAAGAATCTATAGACAGCCTTTGCTAGTGGAGTTCCAAGGGGGTGCATTGTATCAGCTACTGCTGGGCACTTTCAGGGCCATCCCAGTTGTCTGTGGGCTTGCCTGCCCAGTAGGTGTAGAGAATGTCTTATGCCAATGCAAACTTTCTCTAGGCAGATGGTGTCTTAAGTCTTACCCAGTTGCTGCCACTATTGCTGACTCACCCTACAGAAAAAGATTAATCATTGGTGTGAGTGGGCTGTTTCTTATATATAAGAGGACAGACTTTACCAAAGCTCCACTTCTCTCTCTTACTCGTATGGAAAAAGTTCCTAAGAGCAAAAACTGTTTGACTGAGGATTAACACCCTCATTGAAGTAGTAGAAGGCATTTATTACAGACATTTTAAAAATAGATTGGGCATATGCAATACAACCCCTCAGCACTACACTAAAGGATCAAATTGGTTTGTATTACATATTATGTTGGCATCAAATTATGCATCACTAGATCAGAATCGAAAAACCAGTTGTCTAAAGTTACATTGACCTGAAAATTATGAAACTGGATCTGATTGTGTATGCAGTATGAATATATTCTTGCATATGACACTTGAATAGGAAAAAGAGAGATGTTCATGTCATTTTAAAAAGAAATGCATCAAATAAAAATTTGAAATATTACAAACCCTTCTACAAAGAAAATCCTCCAAAGCCCAGCTGAACCTATGAGTTACCTGTAGAACTAGCCTGTTGTCGTCATAGTGAGTAAGTTCTGTAGACAGTTTCCCAACATAAGGACCAAATTGTGTTCTCTTCTGTATAACTTTCTTAGCAAACACTCCAAGGACTGTGAATAAAAATAAGACCAGCCTAAGAAGAATACGCACATCATAATCTAAATCCCAATTATCTTCAACTAAGGGAAATTAACAAGTGTAAAATAGGATTCATGCATGGAATTCCTTTCCCAGATTCAGGCTGAAAAATATAGCACCCCAGTTTGAGAACCCTGTTTAAGTTATTAGATGGTGGGAGGTCAAAAGCTGTCAGCCTCCATCCCAAAATCCTACTTCACCTCCAGCATTTATAATAGTAATAAATACAAAAAATGTGTTTTTAATTTATAAAGGAGGTCATCCATACAAAAGTTTGAGAACCACTGCTCTACTCGGTAAATTCTTCAGTCACTTTTTAAAGTGGAACTTAAGTGCATTAGGAAATTTGATTCAATGAGTCTAGCAATTCATCATGACAGTCTGCCATATTAAATTGTGGGGCTAATAGTATCGACCAGTCAGAATGACCTGCGCATCAGGAGCACTACTGTAAGCTGCTAAATATCACTTCCTCAGGGGTCTGCACCTTGGTATGTTTGACAGTTCTCTCTCCAACAATCAGTGTGTATAGCTATGAAAGTACAAAGCAAGCTATCTTGCATTCTATTATTCCCTCATACAATATTAACGTTGATAGTCCTGCATAGAAGACCTTCATTTTCTGCATTACTATCTAGACAGAATTAAATTTTCATGAATATCTCTATAAATTAGCAGGAAAAACTTCAACAACAACAAAAAGTCTAGTAACACCTTAAAGACTTACAAAACATGTAGATGGTGGTATGAGCTTTCATGGGCACAACCCACTTCTTCAGATGATGAAGTGGGTTGTGCCCATGAAAGCTCATGATACCATCTACATGTTTTGTAAGTCTTTAAGGTGTTACTAGACTTTTTGTTGTTTTCTGTTTTCCTGTTACAGTTTTCCTGTTACAGACTAACTCAGCTGCCCTTCTGAAACTTATACATTAGCAAGAAGTTTGTAACTCCCCCTCTCTCCAAACTCAAGCAAACTATCATGATGCCTGAAAGAAACAATACAATCTTTCTTCAATGCTGACTTTAGATTCAGAAAAGGTGAACTGTACTGAATCTTCATATGTCCTCTGAATTTCATTCCTTTAATAGCTACTTTTGTTTCTTAAACCTCTTTCCCCCCCTTTGGACCATCACAATTAACTGAAGTACCCTATAAAGGTAGGGTTGCAGTTTTGTTGCAGGGGTTACAGAAATCAATGAATGTGAATAAAATCCATGAAAGCTTGGAAATGGCTTTAAAAATATATTTGATTAGGCCTCCAACCTTGTGATGTTGCCGCAAGGAGCATGGGGGTCACGGCACTGCTCAGGTTTGGCCTATGTGCCCCTCCATATCAATCAGGGGCTGGTTCTGGGACTTAGCTGTGGTCAGCTGAGAACGAAGATAGACTGTTTAGAACTATCTGAACTAAATGCCACCTCTAATTATGAAAACAAGCAGGGTTAGTACCTTTTTGTCCCTTCTTTCCCAAGCCATAGTGAAGAGAGCTACAGGCACTTACTTTGTTGGTTCCCAGGTCGCAGCTCCAGCACTCGCAAGGTGAGGTAGTGAGGTAGGGTAAGGTGGGCTCGACTGGGAATAACCCTATCTTTAACCCTGATGAGTGGTCCATGAAGTTTGCATTCTCCTATAAGGCTTTTGCCACAGTCCTCACACCCTATAAGCCAAGAAGAAAGTTCCCAATTACAAAAGTAATGTACTAGCCTTCTATTCCCAAGAAGCTGAGAATGAAAAGGAAACCAAAAATAGCTTTTCACTTGCAGCACCCTCATTCTAGACTGGAACCCAGTCTACACTAGTTAAATACAGAGTTTGCAGCCTTACACTAGTTAAATACAGAGATCATTTTACCCCCCTCCTTTAATTCTCAGGGTATGTCTACACTGCAATAAAGCACCCATGGCTGGCCATGTTAGCTGACTCAAGTTGGGTGCAAAAAGGAGCTCAGGGAAAGGGATCAGGGTGCAGGAGAGGGCATGGTGTGTGAGGGAATTTGGGTGAAGGAGGTTGTGACTGGTGCAGGGGGTGCAGGATCTGGGAGGGGATATTGAGGCACATGAATGAATTCTCAAATCCGTATACTTCCTGTGTTCTTATGCAGCATACAAGACTATTTTCACTCCCCCTGCCTTCGACAACATTATCTTTTTTTTTAGATCCTATTATATGAAACTTTCATTTTAGTCCATTTAAAGACTGATTTCAACTTTTAAAATCACTTTGTTTACCACTATTTAACAGAGTCCCCTTAAAGGGTATCATTAACATCCAAGTACAAAGGCTGAAGGTTTGCAGAAATTTTGGCAGTGCCCAGAGCCCACACCTTTGCCAGCTGCCTAAGGCTCTGGGAGGGAGTTTGGGTGGGAGAGGGTAACGGGATCTAGGAGGGAATATAGGCGAAGGAAGGGGGGTGAGGAGTGCAAGCTCTTGTACGGGGCAGGGATTGGGGTGCAGGCTCTGGGAGAGAATTTGGGTGCAGGAGCAGACAAGGGGTGCAGAGTCTGGATTGGAGTCTGGTGCTATACACAGGCTCTGGCCTTGGGCAAGGCTGGGGGGGTAGGGAGCAGCTCAGGCATAAGGGGCAGGGTTGGGGCTAGGAAGTGCTCAGCGCTGCCCAGCGGGTGCCCCTCTGCAGCCCTTAGAGCCACCCAGAGTGCACAACATGTGTTCCGGCAGCAACTTAAAGGATCTGGGGCTCCAGCAGCTGCCACAGTAGCAACAATCATGGCCAGGAGCTCCGGGACTTTTTGTACTGCCAAGCCCTGGGGAAGTTGTCCCCAGTGTCTCCCCCCTCGGTGGGCCTAGTTGATAAGTAAATGTAAAATATTTTTAGCAGACTTAAGAAACCAGCCAGGGTTCAAAGCATTCTAGCAGTTCAGGTTCTACAACAAAACTGGGAATCATTTCTGCAAAGCATACTTGTTTGTTATTACTTCTTGGCTGTGCAGTCACGCTGCCATCGTTGAAACTGATGATTTTTTTGTTAGTGATACTGAGTACATTTCATTCCAAAGGTAAACAAATTAACCTCATTTAAAAATCACAATTTAGCTGTGAAACAGATTTTTCTTGCTGTACGTTGTTTGATGTATTTGAAACTCCGTTGTAGCTGAGATTCAAAAAAGCATCCATCTCTTTGTGATTTAATGTTAGAAGCATTAAAATAAATCAGCTATCTGTATGCCTTAAGAGGCCAGCAGAAGTGTTAGGGGTCCTAGTTTGGTTTCCTGAGCTAAGGTGGAATAATGGTGGCTTTTGTTTCAGATTGTATGAAAAGAGACTGTGGGATTTGTTGTGTGCAAACTACTGAAAAAAACTGCCAAAAAAGCAGAAAGGAGACAAAGAACTGCTGTTATAGGGAGGATGTATCTAATCACAAAGTCAGTGACCTTATCAATCCATGCCATTCCTCTGCAATTCATCAAAACTGTGAACTCCTGAATAACCCTTTGAATGGTCCCCAGGTATTTGCCCTTTAAAGCCATGGTGTCCAACCAGTTCTGAAGCAGTAGCCACTATAGTGGCTATTGCTATAGTGAACTATCCTCACCCAACCAGACAAATAGCCACATTGTTCAATGTGGCTAGTGGCTAGCATGTTGACCCCCACGGCTTTAAAGAGTTAGCTGCTATGAATGACCTTGCTGACTCCTCCCCTGTACCACTGTAGGTGTCAAGATGATTCTGGTAGAATCTCAAGTAGAGATGTAAAATCCTGTTTAATTGGTTAACCAGTAGGCAGCAGCATGGGGAAGAGGGGAACAGGCAGAAGCTGATATGCCCAGGAAGCCAGCTTCTGCAGAACTGTCTGGCCCCCCCCCCCCTTGCTAAGCCCCTATCCATGGGGGACCTAAGCTCCCTCTGGAGAGAGGGTGCTCTGATACAGGGGCAGCAGCACGAGGTGACAGGGGGCTCTCCGGCAGCAGAACTGGGAGTGCACTGGCTGCCAGCCATAGTAACCATGTAACAACTAAGAATTTGTGGTTACCCAGTTATTAAAATAACCTACCCCAGACTTGGTCCAGGCTCATTCAACCAGAGCCTTTTTAGCAAATGTCCCCATCCAGGACATCTGTTGTGCTGCAGCATAGTCCTCAGTGCACACCTTCACAACCCACTATGTGATTACACATCATGCTAGGAATGACATGGCATTTGGTGTAGCTGTGTTGCAATCCACATGTTCTTGAGACTTCTACCCGTCTTCACAGACACTGGTGAATGGACATGATCAAGCACTCGAAGAAGACTGTTACCTGTTTCTGTAACTGGTGTTTTGAAATGTGTTGCTCATTTTCATTCACCCTCTCTCCCTCCTTTCCCCCGTTGGAGTTTCCCGGCAAGAAGGAACTGAGGAGGGAGGGGCCCAAGAGTGCCTTATATAGCGCAGCATGTGCAAGCCACTCCAAGGGGCTCTGACCCCAGTTCCCTACAAGTACTGGTGAGGAAAAATCTTCAGGCACCAATGCATGGGGTGAGCACACACACTGTTGAATGGACATGAGCAACACATCTTGAGGAACACCAGTTACGGAAACAGGTAACTATCTTTTTATGTACACATTCAAAATTCCTTGAATCCTACTGAGGACTTTTGATGAAACTTTAATTCTTGAATGTTTTAAGAAGAGCACACTTATTTCTTCCGCCGTGATTTTGTTACAGAATAAAATTATATTATTTGGAACATTATTCACCATTATTAGTTCACAACATATACTGCTGAGTGCTCAGCAGTTCTGAAAGCAACGCATTACCTGTTACTGCACAATGTCACACAACTAATAGGATATTTCAGAAACAAAATTAATTGATGCATTGATAATTCTGTATTCCTACATGTACAGCAATCACCATACAATTCCAACTAAGTCACAAAAGAGCAGGACCAATGCCTGTCTGAGGAAAAAAGGCTGTGTGAGCACAGATCCAACAACATACATACTATTGTGGTGCACTGTTAAAATTGTCTTTCAAATCCTCCCTGACCTGTATAGTTCTGTGTGGAATTCTTCTAATACGTTTTGTATCTGGAGAGCCAGATTCCACATACTGCCTCTGCTTTCCTCTCCAGTGGAAACTTTTCACCCTTTGCATCACATATATTATGTTCATTGGGAAATTTTTCTCACTAAGGTCCAATCTTGTAAGTAAACAGAGCCTGTGACCCTTCAAACAACCAAAAGCACACTCAACTGTCATTCTGCATCTGTTGAGCGGGTAATGCAATCATTCCCTGGTGCAGTTCATGTGGCTTCAGGAGCCAGGGGAGCAATGGCTCCTGCAGGATCACTACTGGCATTTTAACATTCTCAATTCTCCCAAATTATGTACCCTGTGCTTGCAACACTCAAGAATGACATTAGGACAGAGCTATGCAGGCCCCATGCTTCTGTCAGAGTTGGTGAACAGTGGCAAGTCCCAGATGGATTTGTAGGATTTTTTTTGGAGGGGGGGGGAGGTAGGGGAAGCACAAAAATTATGGGATACAGATAACATGAACTGGAGACAGTCGAAAATTGGGAAGTTGAAATCCATGCTGCAAGTCATTCATGCACAGCTCATTTCAGCCCCATCAGGCATTGCCAATGCTTCCCAAAAGACAGCACATTGGACACTAGTAACTTGTACAGTGGAATCCCTACCCATGGTGCACTGCACTCTGCTTTAACACAAGCACTCATGCATAATACAAGTAAATAAGCATGTGCGCACACAAGCAATATGCTAACTGCGGCAGCTGAATGCTGACATAACGAGTCAGCATAAATTTGTAGTGTAGACATGGCCTAAGAAAACTGACCACAGAAAGAGACCTAGATTAGACCTGAGCCTCTGATTGTGGGGAAAACTTCTGAACAGTCAGTCATGGAATGACTTGATACACTGGAAGATTTGTTCATCATATTTAACCCATATTTTGATATTTTAAATGGAATCTACCTATGATTATCTTAGTGCTAGACCAGCCATAATTTTATCAACTTATTATTCATTGTGATTTTTTCTCCTTTATTTTTAATCCTGTGCGAAGTATTTTGTTAGCTATCTGGAATTCATGACAGACTTAGGTGAGGGACAGGTACAATATACATTCCCTAGGGAAGGAACTGATCTCCATTCTCAGAGATACTGCATGCCTGACTCAGCATAAATTTGGCAGTTGTTCAGAAGAGGAAGTGAACTCTAGAGGCACACTCCCAAAAATCTAGTAAGAAATTTGCAGTGGATAACACTGACATTTGGTGAGCCATAAAACTTAAAGGATGCTAGGGTTGGTTTCATAAAGTTTGCTAACGTTGATTTTTCCCAGTATTTACTTCATTTTATGTTCTAGGTTATGAAAAAACACTCGATCATTTAGCTATGTAATAGTTAGACCACTGGTGCTAACTTTGTAGAGCAATATTTACAATCCTTTTGCTCACATATTCGGAACCTGAGCCTGGATAGTTCACCAAAAATTCCCCACTTGCTTCAGTTGAATATTGATTATGCCAAGAATAAAAGTTTAAGCCCACGTAGGAAAATATCAGCTTGTTCAGAACATCTGCCTTTTCAGGAGTTAACATAAGGGTGCCCTCCACCATTTTCTTTCAAAAATTCTGAAATATGCCCATTTTCAATTAATTCCCATGAGAAAATAACATGAGAACTCATAACTCACTATTAGTTGAAACATTGACAGGAAAAAAACCCTGTAAATTACTATAATCCCAATATGGTACCAACTTCCTGGTGACAATTTGCAGTGGTTTTATGTACTCTTTTAAACTGCTCAAGTTAAAATAGATTTTTTTTTCCTGCAATACAGAACATTTCGTTATAGAAAACAGACATGGACATGCTGTGAACTTGTGTAAGTTGGGGGTGAGAAGGAAATAGGTTTACAAAAAAATTGTCAGAATGATTTTCCAGTTTTAATAATAACTTGAACATATTGCTCCATGCTTCTTCCATATCATTACCCTCTTAAATTATTAAACATATCTACACAAGATTAATGGATTCCATTTCAAGTTTAAAGGACTATTTGATAATGTATAAACATGCAAGAAAAAGCACAGAATCTATAGAGACTTGCCATGTCACTTAGTATATCCCTGCACTGGTTAGAAAAAGATTGTCCCCTGTGTTTGTTAGTGCTTAGTCCACACTGTATTTTTAAATGTCCCAGGTGATGTGGCTTCTGTGTGTTCCCTTAGAAGATAATAAATAGTCCAACGGATCTTGCCTCTATTTTTCTCATATTTTGTTAAATTCTGCATTGGCCTGGAGAGTGAATATAAGTGAAGCCAAACATATCAGCTCGTACTTTTGACATCCAAACCAAAAAACTGTTTCTGGCCACTGTTACCTTTTGGCTAGCAAGAAAATGGGGTCTTTTCCAGCCAAAGGACTTAAACATGATTGATCACTATAGGTTGGATTCCTACAATCTACTGCTTAGGGCTGACCACAAAACTATATACAACACTTAGCTGATCCAAAATACAACTGCTAAGTTCCCAAATGGAACAGAGCATTGAGAGTACAACTCACCTTTATTGTTCTCACAACAGTGGCTCCTCCATCCAGTTCTGGTCTGGACTAAGGATGTTGAGGACGAGTCAACTAGTCGATTTTCCCTCCCTTGCTGCCTCTATTAGATGGGGGGGAGAGGGGGGGAAGAGGGAGTACTTCAAAGTAGCAGCGCTGCACGGAGCCCGTACCCAGGCTCTGTGCGGCGCGGCTGCTTTGAAACGCCATGGCTGGGGAGTCCCCAGCTGACCCCAGGTTCTGGGGAAGTGCCGTGCGGAGCCTGGGCTCAGTCCCCCATGTTGTCTCTATACGAAGTCATTGTATGCCCACATCTTGAATACTGTATACAGATCTGGTCACCCCATCTAAAAAAGATATATTGAATTGGAAAAGGTACAGGAAGGTTAACAGAAATTATTAGGGAGTAAGGAACAGCTTCCATATGAGGAGAGATTAACAAGACTGGGACTTTTCAGCTTGGAAAAGAAATGACTAAAGAGTGGAGGAGGGATATGTTAGAGGTCTAGCAAATCATGAATGATGTGGAAAAATAGAATAAGGAAATGTTATTCATTCCTTCACACATAACACAAGAAGCTGACCCAATTAAATTTATAGGCAGCAGATTTCAAACAAATAAAATAGGCAACAGGGGATGGATCATGATGATTGCCTCTTCTGTTTATTCCTTCTGAAGAACCTGGCATTGGCCACTGTTGGAAGACAGGATACAGGGCTAAAAGGACCATTGGTCTGACCCAGTATGGCCATGCTGATGTTCTTACATCTACAGCTGGAATGTATCTGCCCCCTACTGAAACCCACTAGACCCCACTCCTCTTCCAGAGTGAGATAGAGCCCAGGAATCCTAACAGGGTCTCTCTCCTTCCAGAGTTAGTAATAAAGTAAGAATATATATTAAAATGTTAAGGCTGACCTTTGTCCCTCAGGTGACTTGCCACAAGATATCACAATATGCTAGTGTTAGAGCTGAGTAGGTTTAATATTTATTTTATTTTATTTATTTTATGTAGAAATTCAATACAGTGCTCCTGTCAGCTACCTGCTACTTTTTTGGGCAGGCAACTTGAAATTTTCCAGTGCCTTCGTTAGGGATGTAAAAGACTAGTCGACTAGTCAACTAGTGATATGACTAGACGCTTCCCCCTCCTTACTGCCTCTATCAGAAGGCACAGTGAGAAATGGCGGGAGGTAGAGGCACAGCGGGTAACAGCACTAATGGGGACTGAAGCAGTCTCCACTTGCACCACTTCTGCTGCAATTCTGCATTTGAAATGTACAACAGCCTCAGTGGGACTCTTGTACATTTCAAAGGCTGAGGCGCCACAGGGAGCAGGGGGCCAGCAGGGGGAGTCCCCACTGGCCCCGGGCTTGCTTCTGCTTTTGAAATTTCAAAACGAAGCCCCGTGCTCTTGCTACAGTTCAAAGGTGGAGGTGCTCTTACAGACTAATCAAATAGTCGATGGAAATCCCATCAACTATTCGATTAGTTAATTAATCTGAATTTAACATCCCTGGCCTTAGTAGCCTCTGGATAGAGAGGGTGTATGTGGGGGGGAGGGAAGGGAAAGGGCCGGTGTGGATGATTTCCTCCTCCCCCTTTGTTGCTTGGTTTGTACTGAGCATGCTCAGTAATACTTCTGAAGCTTCTGTCCTCAGTCTGCCCCCCTCATGCTCTTCTCCCACCATATCACAACATGCACAAGTCATCCTCCCCACCCCCAAATCTGAAATGGCTCCTCCTGTGCAAGGTTTTTTGTTGGCTGAAGAATTAAACATGGGAGAATTTGTCTAATATACATTGTAATTGCAGTACATATTACATCATATTTATTTTCCATTAGACTGAGACATAATAGTTCATCTGATGGAACATAATATGAACAAATCCTATTCTAAAATGTCCTGATACTTAGAAGAATACTGCAGCAATACTAATAGATGTAAGTCTTAATTCTCCTTACTTAAGAGTACATGAGGGTTTCTTGTTTTGTGTTTGTTCTGAAGAGTTCACTGTGGGAGAGCTTGAAAAGCTTGTTTCAGAATGTAATTTCCTTGGCAGAAATTCAAAGTACTCAATTAGTGAACGGTTAATCCCAAATAGTTTTCCCTTCATCTTGGCCCATAGCCACACATTTCCACTACAGAAAATGTGTTTGTGAAAGAAACATTCCATGTTCTAAGCTTTGCATGTCTAATGCATTTATAAAGTATCTGAAGCTCTGAATTAATAACTAATTCAATTTATATTGGAGCAAAATAGCACATTAATTACACTTATGGAATTATGAGGCCAAGAACTTTATTCAAAGCATCTTAATTAGTCTATAATTTTTAGTCTCACTAAAAAATTTTCTAGTTACTCAATTTCAATGTTTAGTTATAGTAACTGATTCCTTGTCTAACAAGAAAACAGAAGAATATTTTTTTCAAATTCTCCATGATTTCATGTTTTAATTTTTTGTAGCCTTATGTTTTCTATTCCATACAAAATATTCTTACATTGGAAAAGCATGATGATTGGACTCATGAAAAGTGCTATATAAGAGCTAAGTATTATTATTATTATTGTACAGTTAAGCGCTCAAGTCAGGAAATGACAAAATGAAACTTAACTCTGCCCATTTGTGTGAATGCACTAAGCTACAATCCTTCATATGCCTTACACATTGTAGTATTTGAGAAATAGTGTGACACAATATTTTCCATAACTGCAAATCCAAAAAGAAATATATTGAAAGAAAAAGGTTTAGTCTTCAGGCACAAATATGCCTCTCAATAAATTTCAAATAGTTCCAGGTTATGAAATTTCACTATTTAACTAGACATCACAAAGGTCATTCTCCCACATCCATGTAGTCCTCATGTCTGCCACATTCTGCTGGGGAATGTGCAAAGACTTTCTTCCCCAGTTGTGAAACCCTTCAGGCAGTGGCCCTCAACTGAGGTTTTCTGGGGATATATCACCTCATCTAGATATCTGCCTAGTTTTACAACAAGCTACACAAAAAAGCACTAGCCAAGTCCATACAATTACTTTTTATATTGCTCTCTATATTATATGGTAACAAAGTGCATATGCATACATTTTTACCTATGTTTTATGTCATTTACTGCTATGTGCAAGCACACTAATGATGTTGCAGTTATGATGGTGTATATCCAGTTGTGATGTAAAAATGGATAAATGTTTGAAACAAGGAGCTGGAAGTAGTAGTGGGAACAGTGGAAAATTTTAAGAAATTGAGAGTGACTGAAAAAAAACCCCAATTCTGCAAGGAATGAATATATTCAATTGTCTTCACACCTACAAATGGTGATCCACCTTGAGCTTTGTGTTTCCTTTGTAGAGAAACTATCAAACAAAAGTATGAAGCCAGAGCATTTGCAATGACATTTAAAGACAAAATACCCTGCATATAAACATGTCAGTAGAATTTTTTTCAAATAAAGCTGTATAAGTTCCAGACTTGCCACCTTAAAATGAAAAAAAGCTTTGACTATTTCTACAAAAGCACTTGACACTTCAGATGTAGATAATTTGGCACATTTTATATCCAAGTTCAAATCACATTTCCCCAACATTCAATACTACTTGGCTCAGCTTAGCTGGGTAAGAAATCCATGCGTTTTGTCAAATGCATGTTAGCAGCATTCCAACAATCATCAAGAAAATCTTAAATTATCTTCAGACTGTAATTTGCAAATGAAGTTTAATGACTCCATACTAACCCTGTTCTGGTGTTTAATATAGAAAATCTGCACTGACCTTAGGGACTATGTTCCGTTACCTTTTGGGTCAACCTATCTTTGTGAAGTCTCATTTTCTGCTATGAGTGCCATCAAAGATAAAGAATAGAAGTAGACTCAATGTGGAGAAAACTTAATGGCTGCTGCTGTTTCACTGCTCCCAGAATGACAAGGCTTATGTATAATACTGAAATGTAAGTAAAATATTTATATTCCAAATGATTTTATTTTAGAATTATATGGTAACAAATGAGAAAGTCAGCAATTTTTCAGTAGGCATCACGCATACATGAGCCCCCCCTCCCACTCTTCAGTTCCTTCTCAACCGCCTCCAACTACAGACGGACTCAGCAGTGCTCCCTAGCTGCTTCATGTCTAGATGACTATACTTCTTAAAACCAGTAAAATTCATCATAGTAGTTAATTAGTTAGTGAGTTTAAATATTTAATTAGTCAATTACTTCGTTAGTTTAAAAAAAAAATCTAGATTAGTATAAGGGGTTTTTTTTTTTTTCTTTTCTCCCAATTAATCCCTTCCTGCAGTCTCTGACTGTTTCTACAGGTATGCCTAGCTCACCAGGGTTTAAGCGCTGCCTCAGAGAGCAGCATAATGCTCAGAAATGCCCTCACTGTGCTGAGGAGGCTCGCTTTTTGGGGGGAAGGAAGGAGGGTAGGCTTTCTGGATCCCTGCTGCTTAAGTTCCTCAGGGTGCTGACCCAGACCAGAGGCTGGTCTAAGCGAGTTTTCCAATAAAAATAAAGGAGGTCTGGAGGTCTGTGTCTTTCTGTGCCCACAATTTTAGCTTTGCACAATGAGGGCATTTCTGGGCATTATGCTGCTCTCTGAGGCAGCAGATACATTGTGAGTGATCATCCGATATCGGGATAGGCTCTTTACATGAGGTGCAGCATACTATTACATGATTTTTTTAACTAATGAAGGAATTGACTAATTAAGTATTTAAACTCACTAATTAACTACAATGAATTTTACTGGTTTTAAGAAGTATAGTCATCTAGACGCAAAGCAGCTAGGGAGCACTGCTGAGTCCATCTGTAGCCGGAGGCGGTCGAGAAGGAACTGAGGAGTGGCGGGGGGGCTCACACATGCGCAATGCCTGCAGCCTAACAGCGCGCAGCTGGTGGTGCACACCTGCACAGCCCCAGGGACACCGCTACAAAATCTCCACTCTGAGGCTCAGCCGTGGCACACCGACCTAATGCGGAGCACCCACGGGGACATCTCTCGAAGAAGAACGGCTCTTTTTGCTGAACTGCTAAGGCACACAGGAAATGAGTCTTCCAATTGAGACTGTAGAAAGGCACTCTACTCTGGCACATTTTAGGAGATTCACAGCTGAGGAAAAGCCACGAACCCTACCTTCAGTTTAGAAGCTCCAAAGGTACACTGGAGTCAGATTCACTTTTGCACATTGTAGGTGTTGTGGAGGATGGTCTCACTCACTTATAGACAACAGTTTAAATTTTCTTTTAAAATGTAATCATATTTAGGTGGAGAGAAAGGGGGTGTGCATACACAATTGGCGCACATCATGCCAGCCAGTATACCACATAATTCTGAAGTCATTCCTAAAAAAGATAGCAGAGTGCTTGTATTTTACACACAGGAGTTTGACATCTTGGAGTCTTCCCAGCCATGCCACTTTTCCCCAGCTATGCCCTTTAGATTACAGCTTGACATAAGAACTGCCATGACAACCCTGCACTAACAGAGGATTTAAGGAGCTAGTTCTGCTGGCTTCCTAGCTGCTTTTCCGCAACCACAGTGAAGGCTAGAACCAGACCCCGTGTGAGCTTCCATTTCTGATGCCCTTCTGAAGCAATGTATGCAATTAAAGGGTTAAATCTTTAAAATCATAGGTTAACATGTTATTATTAATAAATTTTACTTTATTAAAAGTAAGGGATCTTAATATTGCAATTTGCTATAACTGCACTACATCCAAGCTAAGAGAGAAAAAGTAATCAATGGAAATCCCTTTTGTTTTTGTTAATGGACACTTTCCAGTCTTAAATTCTCACTCTCCACTCATTCACACTCACGCCAACTTTATAATGGTGAAATCAATCAAGAAGTGAATTTAGAAGATTTTCCATTTTTATGAAAAACACAGAAGTAGCATATGTGGTGGCATTTATAAAAAGAGGTGGATTTAGCTATTGGAAGGCCGTGTGTGCATGTACCGTAGTTTAATTTTTTCTCTGCTTCTTTCAAACCAAGTAGTTTATCCAAAGTTTAAGCATTCTTATCCTGTTGAAAAGTAACTGAAATCTAACTTCCAGTTGTTTGAAGGTTAAGTGAGAAATTAACCTTTTCTGATTATCAAGTTACAGTGGGGGAGGTCTAGGTTGGATATTAGGAAAAACTATTTCACTAGGAGGGTGGGGAAGCACTGGAATGATTTACCCCTAGGGAGGTAGTAGAATGGCCATCCCTAGAGGTTTTTAGGTCCGGGCTTGACAAAGCCCTGGTTGGGATGGTTTAGTTGGGGTTGGTCCGGCTTTGGGCAGGGGGCTAGACTCGATAACTTCCTGAAGTCTCTTCCAACCCTAGGATTCTATGATTATTCTCAAGGCTAAAATTTGTGCGTCACACTTAAGGTAAGCCAGAGTGGTTTTTGGTTGCTATCAAAATGCATATGCATAATAGGTACAGTTCAAATGAATTCACTCCCTGTATTCTAACGTATACATTTCTAATAAGCATAAACAAAGATGCTTCCCTCATTGCTAAAAGTTGAACCTATTTCAAAAAAATCAAATAAAAAAATAGTTTTTGTTTTCTGGTTTTCTCTTTCCTTCCTGTATGGTTTGACGTGAAGTCACATCAAATTACTTTCAGAAATATTGGGGGAAGTTAACAACAGAGTCACAAAAATGATTCCCAAAGTAAGATCAAACTTTTTTCATTTAAGAATAATACAGTATAAATAATTCATAAGCCTAAACTGAAACGACTCTTACCAGATTACAAATGATATTTTTAGACAGAATAAGTTTAGTGTGAGATGGCAGGAAACATGTCATCTTCCTTCAGCACTATTTTCCAAATATTCCTGTGTTAACTAAAGTCTAACTTTGCTCTGCCTTGTTTTCACAAGAGGGCCCACTCGGTATCATGTGCTCCTTTTCAGCTGTCAATAAACAGAAGCAGTGAATTCCCTAGGGCATCACAAAGCTAATTAGGCATAACCATTCCATTTTTTAGGAAAACAGGGCATTCATTTCAGAGTTTTGAGGAGCAAATACAAAGATCAAAGACCCACCTCCTCTCCTTTATTGTTTTCATTAGGCCTGGCTGAGATGAACAGCCACAAGTTTCCTCAAGACAAGGAAAGAGCTCTGCAGACCTCCTCAGGGTTCATTCAAATTCATTTGCTTCCTAAATTCCACTGGCAGTGCAGAATACTAACTGTGACAAACACACACATTCAGACAGCATAATATAATGCCCGCTAGTTCATCTGAGGTAAGAAAGAAAAAAGCTCCATGGGAAGTTAGTTACTTCCTTGCTCAGTCAAGCTTCAGTAACTTTCTGACATTTCATAAATAAACTTAATCTCTATTCTTAATTTCCCCAGTGAAGGCTACAAGTCAGAGTTATTTGCTATCTCATTATTTTATAATGTTCCAATTTCATTATGACCTAGATTTTCAGTTTACTTCCCAAAGTTTGTTGTCATTGATGTTCAAGCTGCGGAGAGGTTCCTCTGTAGTGTGTGTCTGTGAAATTTGCTATAGAATCTACCCCTGGCAGCAGAATTGTGTTCTAAGATTGCTAAGAACTTAAGATTTCTTCCTTATTATTATGATTTCTAGTCCTCATGTTGAAGATGTCTTCATATTTTCAAGGCTCAGACTCTGCACACAACGTGAAACAACACTGAGATGTGAACTGTCTCAATCATGTCAATGGAGAGTTAACTCTGGATCCTGAAGGAAATATCTTAAATGTCAAGTGAACTATTTACTGCTAAGTATTTCTGCAAAAAACTTCCAGCTAATTCACTTATCCCAAATGCTTCCATCAAAGCCTCAAGCCCCAAATTGTTCCTTGACAAGCAGCCAAATCCTCCTATCGCCTCACTGATAAATGCCAGTGCTGCTAATGTTATGTCAATACAAACATTAATATCCTATCAAAATCTGAAAAAGCAGAAACAATACAGGTATCTAATATAAAATATCAAAATGCATGAGCGGCTTCTGCACTACTTGTATTATTCATTTTCATATTTAATATTTTCAAAAAGCTCTAGTTTTTATTTAAGCAATTGCAGAACTTTCAGTTCACCACACCACAGAGTTGCAGAACCCAGGGGACTGTGCAGTAGACTTTGGATCCAGCTTGATGCCCCATATATGTACTGGTGTAATAAATGAAGTTACTCATATTCTTCAGCATCACCTTATGTTCTTTGTATACCTTTTGTTTAGAAAGATGTTATCAATGCATTGTCACTGGGTCCTTCAGCTCCTCTCTTTCTTATAGCATTCCAAACCAGTGGAAAGACCTGGATTCATCCTGATCTTTCCTGCCAGAGATGCAGGGTTTCCAGTGGAAATTGCCTTGGTTCTTGATAGTCTCCCTGCTCTCCCCATTGTCTCCAATAGCAGTGGTGAAATTGGCCAGTCTTGTTAATTTCACTCCATTTCAGGGTGTGAAAGAGGGGAGCATAATAAGAGCACCAAAAGAGTCTGTTCACAGGCTTAGGAAGACAGCAGTGCATTATTTTATATTCAGTCTGCTTTAAGACAGTTACCATCCCAATCATTTTAATTAAAACTGAGAGTCTGTGAACACTGACAGCTCCCAGTAAAGCTTCCTGCTCGTCATGGCTGTGACGTAGTGTTGGGACCTTGCTGGGGCTGTGGGTGACCTCTGCTGTCTGTGGCACGACCCAGCAGGGCAGGGGGGTGAGTCATTATGCAAAGGGGGCTCCGAACCTGTCTGACCACCTACCCCCCAGGGAGAAAAACAAAGGAAGGTGGAATGCTGCCCTGGCTGGGGGCAGGGCTGGAAGAGAGTTAGTTAGTTTCTGTCTGGGATCATGGAGGAAGGAGTCTAGGCAACGGGGCTGGGATTTAGGGTCCCAGTCTCCCCCCATCTCAAGGGGGCTGAGGCATCCTAGGCCTGCCCTGTAACCAGATGACATCTGTGCTGTGCTGTATCCTGGAGAAGCAATAAACTCCTTCTATTCTACTGGCTGGTGGAGTCTGTCCATGCCATTACGGGGGTGCAGGAGACGGGAAAACCCCAACGCATCGTCACAATGGCACAGTGGATTTTTTCAAATTTTGTATAGGTCTGTGTAGATTCTTAGGCCATGCCCATCACAGTGTCATAGCAATGTCTCACAAACCTATTAAAGTGAACACAAGACTTGATCTTTTCACCCCACTGTTTTAGGGGATATGTGCATGTGAATATATATTTAATGTTGCTTTTGTTGCTATTACATAAGAAAGGTTAAGTGTAAAGTTGATGGTCTCAAGGTGGAGAAAGCTCTGTCTGCTGCATGTAGAAGTTTCACAGTCCAATGGACTGGTGCTCTATGATCTCACAGAGTAGCAACACCCTCAGATAGCTGGACCCAGTCCCATAATGGGCTTAGGGAAAAAAGGAAAGGAACCTTGACTCTGACGGATATCACTAAGATACTTGGGAAGGATGGCCTTAGAGGTTAAGGAAGGGTCCTAATACACCAGAGACCTAGGTTCTATTATCTGGTTTCAATTAGCAAGAAAAATCTAAATTTTCAGTGGCTGCACTTTTCACAATGCTGAGGGGAAGAATTTGGGTATTAGGAAGGCCGGAGAGGAGACTGTTAAAGTAGTTACTATACTCAAGGATGAGGATATGGATGACCAAACTTTCTGTCTGGACAGAAAAGAAGGAATGGATATCACAGCTGTATGGAAAGAAATGGATACAGTGCACGCACATGTGGAAGAGATAGAGAAATGTCAGGAGATTCAGACAACAGCCCTAGTTGACAGGGAGGTCAGTGATATGTTCAACCATGACAGCAAATGAAAGTGTCACTATTTGGAAAGATATCAAAAGCCAAGTTATGTTCTCAGCGACACCAATGCACTCTTTTCCCTTCAGGTGAGCTTAGTTTACTGGAACTCTGTTCTGCTGAGGATGCCAAACAGCAAATCCAGCCCTCTTTATCTTAGCTATATTGGCACATCTGGGCTAGCAGATTTAATAACTTATTTTTGTCCTTAAAGGCAGCAGATAGGACACTGAGTATAAATAAGAAACAGACCCACTCATTAAAAAACAAATGCTATTTTTACATAGTCACTTTTCAGGGTAGAATCATACTTTAACATGTCCCTGAAACATGGGGTGGTTTAGCTTGGCTCAAGGAAATAATTAAGATCTTATATATCAATGATTATCAACTAGGGGTCCGTTTCTAGCAGAGTGCCCCAGGGATCTGTTCTTGGACCGGTTTTGTTCAACATCTTTATTAAGGACCTGGATGAGGGGATGGATTGCACCCTCAGCAAGTTTGCAGATGACACTAAGCTAGGGGGAGAGGTAGATACACTGGAGGGCAGGGATAGGTTCCAGAGTGACCTAGACAGATTAGAGGATTGGGCCACAAGAAATCTGATGAGGTTCAACAAGGACAAGTGCAGAGTCCTGCACTTGGGACGGAAGAATCCCAAGCATTGTTACAGACTGGGGACCAAATGGCTAAGTAGCAGTTCGGCAGAAAAGGACCTGGGGATTACAGTGGATGAGAAACTGGATATGAGTCAACAGTGTGCCCTTGTAGCTAAGAAGGCTAATGGCATATTAGGGTGTATTAGGAGGAGCATTGCCAGCAGATCTAGAGAAGTGATTATTCCCCTTTATTCAGCTCTGGTGAGGCCACACCTGGAGTACTGTGTCCAGTTATGGGCCCCCACTATAGAAAGGATGTGGACTCATTGGAGAGGGTCTAGCGGAGGACCAAAATGATTAGGAGGCTGAAGCGCATGACCTATGAGGAGAGACTGAAGGATTTGGGTTTGTTTAGTCTGCAGAAGAGAAGAGTGAGGGGGGATTTGATAGCAGCCTTTAACTTCCTGAAGGGAGGTTCCAAAGAGGATGGAGAGAGGCTGTTCACAGTAGTGATGGATGGCAAAACAAGGAGCAATGGTCTTAAGTTACAGCTGGAGAGGTCTAGGTTGGATATTAGGAAAAACTATTTCACTAGGAGGGTGGTGAAGCACTGAAATGGGTTACCTAGGGAGGTGGTGGAATCTCCATCCCTAGAAGTCTCGGCTTGACAAAGCCCGGGCTGGGTTGATTTAGTTGGGACTGGTCCTGCCTTGGGCGGGGGGCTGGACTTGATGGCCTCCTGCGGTCTCTTCCAGCTCTATGATTCTATACCCCTGAAGGTACACAGGGGTTTTCCAGAGGGGTACATCAACTCATCTAGATAGTTGCCTAGTTTTATAACTGGCTATATGGAAAGTCAATACAAATTAAATTTTCATACAAACAATCACATGCGTATACTGCTCTATACACTATATCAGAGTTTCTCAACCTTGGGGGCAGGGGTTAACAGTTTTTGGATTTTTTTTAAATTAGAGAGTAAACAGTATTTTCAGTTACTAGCGTTTTGTATTTTTATGCCTGATTTTGTAAGCAAATAGTTTCTAAGTGAAGTAAAACTTGTGGGGAAACAAGACAAATCAGCCTCCTGAAAGGGGCACAATAGTCTGGAAAGGTTGAGAACTATGGCGCTATACAGAACTAAACAGAACAGTTTTGCTTTAACCATGTTAGCAGACAACTGCAATGTAACTACGCACCCCAACACTGCCACCCTCGTTCAGCTCAGTCCTCAGTAGATAATTTTGTGATCTTCCTCTGAGTCAGCAATATGTAACTATTAGCGTTTTTGCCGCTAGGCAATGTCCTTCCCTTTAAATCAAGGACCACTGACTTGAAATCTAGTCAGCCTAAAAAAAAATGTGCTTAAAAATAGTCTCAGCTGCCTACACCTTCATTGAGGCTCTCTGACAATCATTGTGGTTTTACAATTCTGTTTGTCTTCTTGTTTCCCCTCCTTTGCTGTGTAAAGACTGGTATGTAACAGAGGAAACTGACAATAGTGAAACAATACAGAACATGGAAGGAAGGATTTTTTTTTTGTCTCTTATCTTTCAGCTATCATAATCTTAAATTCACTTGCAACGAAGGCAGAGAGTATGACAAAAGTATGATTTTTAAGTTGATATCTCAATGAATTTGTGACTTCAGTTGATTTTCATCTTTAATCATGTTTAGTGCCTTATTCCACTAACAATAGTGTACTCCAGCTGTCTCTCAGAAAACACCAACATAAAAATAGTTCTTCAATTTAAAATGAAACATCAATCCTAAGCATTCTGATAAAGCCATGTAGTATTAACATTTTTAGAAAGGAACTTTACTTACATAGCAGATCCGTGGACATGTTTATAGATCAGGCAAAGGAAAGCTAAATAAAGGAAATGGAAAATTTTAGTTTTCAATTTAGTTAAACACGTTCATGTTTAACCCTGGAAAAGACTGTCTTCTGTAGAGTTGACTATGGAATCACATTACAATAAGCTACAGACACAGTGTTAATTTTGTTGCAGTTGGAAGAGTCAGACCATGCAAGGATCAGCACAGGCAATTTGAAGTGACCTTTAAATAGTTGTTCAGTTCCTTATAAAACAGAGGGATCTTACCTGCAGAGGTTTAATAAGGAAAAAATATAATACTCTGGAGAGCAAAAAAAGAGTAAAAATCTTTATTTAGTAGAACTGATTCCCTTTAATTCACACACACTCCCAAAAGGTCCAAGTGCTTATTTTTAATGAACCCAATGCTACTCAGAGTAAGCCATCCTTTGTTAATATTGGGTATAAAAAGAGCACATCCTGATGCCTCAACTTTTATGTCCTTAACTGTCATTTTTGTCTCTGCATCTTATTTCTGGGCATGATCTTGCAATCCTTACACTAGCTAAGCCAAAAGGATTTTTGACTAAGTCAAGGACAGCAGAATCAAGTCCTGTTTTAGCAATTTTATAAGTCTTCTGGGGATTTCTGCTTTTCTACTACATTTTAATTGTGTTATTACATATTATCACCCTTTTATCTTTTTCCTCCACCTGTGATATCCTGTCTAACACCTAGGACTCCTCTCTACTACTGGGTGGATCAAAGCTATGGCGATTGATCCACCGAGAATTGATGTAGCAGGTCTAGTGAAGACCCACTAAATCAACCACTGTTATCTTAAAGGTCAACTCCAGTACTCCACCAGAACGAGATGAGTTTCTCTCAGCAACCCAGTGCAATGTTGGCCCTATGGTAAGCAGATCTAACCTACGACTTGAGTTACGCTACTAACATAACTCAAATTACGTAGCTTAAATCAACTTTCCCCCATACTGTAGACCTTCCCTTAGATTGCAAGCATGCTGAGGTAGTCTGTTTCCTTAGTTACTTGTTTGTACAGTGCCTGGCATAATGGGTCCCTGAGGCTTGAATAGGATGGCTAGAGCCACGTAACACAATTAATAATAAGACAACGGTAGGTAGGAAGACCTGTTAGAGAGACACTAGATCACATAAGCAACCTGAAGAGGGTCAGTTTGAAAACACTCAACATGATGCACAAGCTGATAGGTTACTTTCCAGCAGGTCACATGCTGATGTTGGTATGTCTGGTACAACACTTAGGGTACATTTACAAAGCAACTAGGTGTCCACAGCCAGCTGACCTGGGCTTGGGCTGTTGGACAGTTTTACTGCTGTGCAGACTTTGGGCTCGGGCTGGAGCCCAGGCTCTAGGACCAGTGAGGTGGGAAGATCCCAGAGCTGGAGCAATGAAACAGCCTACACAGCAATGAAACAGCCTCAGAGCCAGATCCCCGTGAGCCCAAATTGGCTGGTATGGGCCAGACACAGGTGTCTATTTGCTGTGTAGAGGTGTCCTTAAAGGTGCAGGTGGCAGATGAAGGAAGAGACATGATTGTTAAAAATCAATAGAAATTTGCCATTGAATAAAATTGACCCAGGATTTCATCCTTACTTTTAAAAATAAATGAGCTGTTAACAAGCTACTTCTGAGACATTCTGGAGTTGGATAGGGGTATGGATGGCATTGGTTTGAGGCAGAGAAAGTGACAGAGGAAGAGGATGGATGGAAAAAGAGCACATGCAGGTGGGCAGAAAATAGGCACAAAGGGAGAAAAGGAAATAGTAAGTTCAGGAGAATGTAGCTACACGGAATGGTGCAGCAGGAAAAACAGTAACAGGTAAGTGGTATTAAAACCAGCACACAGGTCGTGGTTGGCAATCATTACACTGTTGTTGGAAGCCCATGTCTGCCTCTTACCCCATGCTGCCAGGGAAATGAGGGTGATGCCAGACAAGACAGTGTCTTCCTGACATCTTGGGAAAGCATATTTCTCTTAGGTGGGCTGACAACAGCAGAGACTTGTGGCTGAAACAAGTATCCCCTGCTGACAGCCCTGAAATTATGTGCGGATAAGTCAACTGGGTAAAGAACCCCTCCATATGGCAATTGGAGGTGGTGAATAAGAAGAGATGATATACATCTTCTCTGCAAAAAGGTAGCACTTAATTCTAGTCACCCTACCATTTCCCATATGGTACAACTAGATGAGGGGTGATTGCAGACTTAGTATAGGAAGTGAAGGAAGAGGAAAGGATCCACTGGAGGGTGCTCCAATCGGCACAAGAATTTCATTTACAGGAGGTCTCCACCCCACCAATCAGGACTGGATCCTGCATAGAACAGGTGACCTCTGCATCCCCGTCTGCCTGCAACCAACTGAACAGCCAGTGGGAGCACGTGCAATTCTTATGGACTATGTAAGCAGATGTAAACTAGTTTATATTCAGAAAATGGTCAGAATAATCGAGTGTACAATAGCACACTTGTGTAGGTATATGTCAACTCTCTCCTCAGCAACAAAACGTGTGTTGTTTTCGTAAGGATTAGGGTGTCCCAACTTCCCTTATCTTGCTTCTGTATTGTAAATATTTGTTGATTGTCCTAAGCCATAGAATTCTCCATGCCTGTTTTCTTTTCTCTTTTAACTATCACTGACACTTTTATGTTTGCTTGTCTGTATTTCTTCTGTTATGGTTCCTGCTCTTTAATTCATAAAAGAGGAGAAAGAATATAGTGAAGTATTAACAGAGTCTTAATGGGAAGAAACTAATATATTAAGATCAAATTCTGCCATCATGAGAGACATGCACAGTTCAATTGAAGTTAATGGAAGCTTCACATGTGTATTCAAGGTTAAGATTTGTCTCAGATTAAGAACTAGAAGATTTATCTGGTGTTGCTCAGGTCCTTAACTAAATTAATTTTTGTTTTTTGGAAAATAAAATTCATAATTTAAATCACTGCTTCAGGCTGGGGCTGGGAATAAGCGGTTCAGTATGCAGGCTGTCCTGGGGACCCCAGTCCTCTCTCACAGCAGCAGCTTGGGACCAGGTGAGAAGCACCTCTCTATGGCCGCTGCAACTTCAGTGGGCACAGTTGGGGAAGGATGCATGTCCCCCGGCTGCAGGACAGTCAGACACACAGACAAACTCTCTCAAATATATAGTAGGGATGTCAACGTGTAGACGACTACACGGTTAACGGATAAACCTGGGCTTTTCGGTTAATCTTGTTGACTACATGCACCTCCTCCTTGCTGCCATGAGTGCTACTGCAGCCACATTGCTATTTTCAGCATGCTACCTTGAGCAGAATTAGCCCCTGTCTGTTTATTTGCACTGGGAAGCATGCTCCCCACTTTTGTGTGGACCTACCCCATAGGGACTAAGTGACTCCACATGCCTTACTCAGGCAAAACTGCAAGAACAATCCCAGGGTTTGATTCTGCAAAATGCTGAGCCCTCTGACCCTGATCCCACAAAGCATTGCACTTTCTTAATTTAACCAGTGTCCTTTGTTTCAATGGGACTACTGTAGGTTTAAAGTTAAGAATGTGCTGGAGCAAGTCCCACAGAGGAGATATTATATGTAAATAGTTGGTACAGGAATCAATTAAACTAAAACTAAAAACAGTTCCTAAAAGTGAGAATTTTAAATGGCAAGAGACCCAGATCTGAAGACAAATGTAGCTTGAAAGCTTGTCTCTCTCATTAACAGAAGTTGAGCCAATAAAAGATATTACCCTACCACCCTTGTCTCTTTAAAAGATGCAGACACATTCCTAAAATTATGTATATTCCAAAGAAGAGAGTAAGGAAATCTCCATTTCAGTGTATAAACTATGTTGGACCGCCCATTCAAATTCTGAATTTAACTAAAACAAAGCAAATGAGAATCCCATTCATATGAAATCATATGGAAAAATTTCTCAGGTCACATCTTTCCTCAGCACATCAACTAAACTATTTTCAGTGTTTTAGATTTGAGGCTGAATACTTGTTTTAGGATAGCAGGATGAATGTTCATGACAACTTTACTCAACCTATTTGACAACACAGAAAAAATTGGGGGGAGGGAGGTTTTGTCTCTGCAGCATTTTGCTCCCTTGTGACAAATTATCAGGAAAGGTCAATAAGCCTTCTGGAGCTAAAATCAGTAGTTTTATAAAAGACTTGGCTCTAACATGGTGTTCTTTCCTTTTCTAAAACAGCTCACTATAAAGAAATCAAACATTAGAAGCTAACAAGTCTCCACACATGAGGATTCAAGCTACAGTAAAAATGAGAGACCTAAGCCTGCATCCTACCACATGCCTCTGACCACCAAAAAAGAAAAAAAGGGGGGGGGGGGGGTAAGATTTGGTCATATGGTTAGACCTCCAGGACAGGCACAAGGATCTTGAGCAAAACAGGTTTTTTGCGCAAAATGAAAGCGGCTACACTTTTTTGCTCAAAAACCCCTTGCGCAAAAAGAAACAGCAGAAAATATGCTAATGATGTCACGACTTCTGCTAATGAGTCCCTCATTAGCCTATTTTCTGCCCAAAAAACCCTGTAGTTTAGACATAACCCAAATGATTTCAAAGCACTCTATAAAAACTTATTTGCATTCTTTGTCCCCCTTTGCAAATGGAGAAATTGAAATATACAGGTAATATATAGGGCCCTACCAAATTCACAGCCATTAAAACCCATGAAATTTGGTCTCCCCCAGTGAAATATGGTCTTGTGTACTTTTACCCTATACTATACAGATTTCACAAGGAAGAACTGCCTGCCTGGCTCCTACTTCCTTTCAAACTGGAGAACCGTCCGCAGCAGAGTTTGGTTCCAGAAGAGAACCAGGCTTCTCTATATACTATACACTGGTATTTAAGAACAATATTTATATTCCAATTGATTGATTTTATAATTATATGGTCAAAATGAAAACGTAAGCAATTTTTCAGTAACTGTGCTGTGACACCTCTACTTGCTTACAAAATGCACATCTAAAAATGTAATTTTTAAGAGAGGTGATACTTGGGGCTACACAAGACAATTTAGGCTCCTGAAAGGGATACAGTAGTCTGGAAAAATTGAGAATCACTGTTAGACACAAATGTATAGTCTCTTCTACTTTTTAATATCAAGGAATGTCACTTTGTGCAATGCTTTATATTTTTTTATTTGAATAGTGGGCATATGTTGTTCTTCCCCTTTGCTTCCCTTGCCCCGCACTCTGAAATCTGATCTGATTGTGCAGCACTTTACTCATTTCAAGACTGACAATAAAAACATGCCAGTGCATGTAAAAAAACAAAATCACCAGACCCACAAGCTGCGTCAACTGACAGGGGCCAGCCGTGGATGTTTTATTGTAGTGTAGACAAGCCCTTAACTGTATGTCAACACTGCAATGTAAGTACAGCGTTTGAACTCAGGTTCAAGTCTAACCCTTCTTTTGTCCAAACGCATAATGCCAACCCAGGGATCAGACTAAGGTGGGCAATAATTTTTGATGTGGGGCCACTCCAAGAATTTGGCAAGCAATCAAGGGACAGACTCTTCCATGATGTTAATGGAGGAGGTGCAGGGTCTAGGATGGAAGTTGGTTGTAGAAGGAAAATTGAGATAGTGGATTGGGGTGTAAGGTGTGTGGGGTCTGGGAAGGAGTTTGGGTGAAGGACAGGGTTGTGACCTGGAGCAGGGGATTAGGGTGGAGGGTCCAGGAGAGGGTGCAGAGTCTGGGAGGTGGGGGGGGTTGGCCACAGAAGAAAATTCTGACCTGGAGGAGTGGTATAGGAGGTGGTGCAGGGACTAGGAGGAGGTTGTACCCAGGGGCAGTGGTGAAGAGGTTCGAGCTGTGACATAGAGCAAGAGTAGGTTGTGACTTGGGACAAGAGATTGGAGTGTAGGGGGATGCAGGGTCTGGGAGGGAATATGGATGTAGGAGGGTTGCAGAGGGATTGGTTTGTGACCTAGGATAGGGAGTTGGGGTGCAGGACAGTGTTCCCTGTAAGCTATGCACTTGTGCAACTGCTCAGAAGAGATTCCAATGCCACCCAACTGATTTGCAGAGAATTCACAGCTAGGTTTGTGTTTCTCCTCATTGTGCACATTTGCACATGTCTAGGTGCACATGACAAAATTCATTCCGCACATGGATGGAAAAGATTAGAGGGAACATTGGTGCAGGAGGTGGTGGGGTGCCAAGTGTAGGCTCTGGCCGGGAGGCACTTACCTTAAGTGGCTCCCAATCAGTAGCCCAGTTGGACCTTCAGCCCCTACACGCTACTCAAAGCAGCTGGCTGTGGAGTCCATGTGCATCTCAGTGCACTATGTGCCCCGGGGAAGGGGCCTTCCGTGCCCTGTGTACATTGCAAGCATGGCCCATGCAGCTCCCATTGCAAGTGAGGGCAGCACAGATGGAACTTCCCCTGGCACTAAGGCAATACAGCTCCGACCCGGCGGTGGTGAGGAAAAATGGCAGCATGAAGGGCCACGTCCCCCTTCCCATGCAAGGCAGAGCCAGAGTGCAGGGGGTTTAGAGGCTTCAGCCCAGAATCCCGCACAAAGGGGACCCTACAAAAAGATCTGTACTTTGGGCGGTCCAGAGCTCTTTCTTTCAGGTTCCCCAGCCCTGGGCTGCAGTCTCTAAAGCCCCTTCCTTAATGCAGCCCTGACACTAGAAGTCTGGGATGGAGGTGGTTGACCCCCCCATAATGCAGTGCAGATGGAGCTGCTGGTTGGGACCAACTTGGGTTCAACAGGTCCTGGGGTTACAAGTGAGGCAGACACTCAAGCGCTAGGTTAACAAACCCAGGGGCTGCTAACTCCAGCTGGAGCCAGCTTGGCCTGATGCTGCAGCGGAGACATGAGGCTCCCAGTCCCTAGGCGGGTGACGGGTCCCATTCTGGCCGCCTGAGCCTGTAAACTCCTAGGGCCAGGGACCGTGTCCTGCGCCCCGCCGAGTAGCAGGACGGAGGAGAAATTCTCTGCACCAGCCTGCCTGGGGAGAAGGGGCAGGGAAGGGCTCCGGCTCCAGCAACGCCTCAAAGTCTCGTTCTGTCCCCACCTCCCCAGGGCAGTAAGAGCAGCGCCCCCGCTCGCCTCACCTGGCGCTGGCCCGCCAACACGCGCCTCAGCCCGCAGCAGCGGCTGCCACTCACCCGCGCCTCTGGCATCTCCCGGCTCCGCTGGGGCTGCTCCGCTCCAAGCGCTCCGGGCCAGTTCCTGCTGCTGCCTCCTCTGCCCTGGGCTGGCGGGCGGGCAGCCCAACTCCGCGCAGGGAGCCCACGGGCAGCTGCTGCCGCTGCGGCGGTCGGAGCGGAGACGGGGGACTTGCCCAGGCGCGGTGGGCGGGCGCCCCTGCGGTGATGGCAGCTCGGCCGGCCGTGCCCCCGCCTCTCGCGCTCTGCCCGGGCGGAGCAGCCCCCCCACTCCGCGCGCAGGACAAGCCGCGGGGCTGGTTTGCTGGCGAGGTGGGTGACAAAGCAGCCGGGAGTGAATCGGTTCTGCCTCCATGCGGTGTAAACGCGGGCTCACTTCCTGGCGGAGCCCGAGTGAGTGCGGGGGGACGCTGGCGGGCCCGGAAGCACAAAGCTACAAAGCTCCATGATGCTCTCCAAACCAACCCGTGCTTAGCTGAGGACCGGTGAGCAGCTCCACTGAAGTCCGGGTGCGCAGTCCTGGAGGCATTGGCAGGATGGTGGCCTCAGACTATTGACACAATATTGGTGAATGCTGATCTCTACAGGCAACTCTAACTGCCTACGTGGCCCTAGCCCTTCAGTGCAGTTTGTTTCAACTCCGAAATGATCCAGGTCGTTTCACCAACGCCAAGCCTTCAAAGTCATGAGATATAAGAAATAACAACACTATTCTTTTCCAAGATTTGTGCTTGTGCCTATCTTCATCCTAAAATATGGTGTCCCCTCGTCCTGCAGAAAATTGTTTAACAACAGAAATTCAAAATCATGAAAATTAGATTATAGACAGAGTTCTTTACAGGGAAGGAAGAAATCACACATTTTAAAGGCTCCTGAAAAAATCTTTGTTTGATGTCCCTTATTTTGAATCTTTGTCACTCATTGCAACCGGAGTTGGGCCTTGGATGGTTAAAAGTTATTACAAAATATTATAAAACATTCAAATTCTACAGGGCTTTCGGCAGTTATCAGTATTTTAAACACTGTGTTGTCTACCCTTGCTTGAAACAGATCTACATTACCATGATTAAAATGGTGGCACCTGGTCTACTAATTCTTCCACACATCTGAACAAGTTCTTTCTGGCTCTTGGTGACCTGTTGCACTCTGTACCCTGCAACACTACCAATGTTTTACATACAAATAATTTTACTTCCCAATATAGGATCCAGCCAAGTTCCCGCTGAGCCATTTTACCATCAGTTGAATTTTAATGTTACATTTTGTCTTAGTAGGGACTGCAGGATTAAATTCAGTCCCACTGCAGCAATTCTCTTACACTTCTTTCACACACATATACATATACAATTTCAGCTCCATGCTCACATCTACATTTTTGTCAGTTTGGGTGAGAGAAATCATCACCATGCCACAATATAGAAAAAAAAAACCACTTAAACCTTGAGAGATTTTCATGTTATGATTGGCATATTATTATATAGTAGGCAACTGTAAAAAAAGCAACAAGATTATTTCTAAACCATTTTCCTATCCACAATATTCTGAATTATTTTAAACTCAACTGATCAATTTAATTTTTGTCTCAGGAAGAGACTTAGTGGCCTAATCCTGCATACTTTTGGGTAAGCAACGCTCCCACTGAGATTTAAGTTATTTACTCTAGTTTCAAAACAAGACTGCAAGAAACTCAGTATTTCTCAACTTCTTATTCCTAAAAGCCATCTTTTCATGTGATATTTAGCTATTTCTAGTAATCTTATGCTACAGTGTTTTGTGTTCAAGGGGACTGCCAATCTTAAAAAAAAAAAAAAAAAAAAAAGTAAAACTACTTAAAACTCCATTTTTACATTTTTCATAGTCATAGTTTGCCTTACCATTTATACAGCTTACCAAAATATTTATATTTTAATGATTTTTCCTTAACAGTCCTCACATGCATAATTGAAACTTCCATCAAGTCAGAATTGTGATGAATTTTCATACGGTAATTTTCCTGGCAACAGACAAAGTTCAGAATTGAAGGCTCAAACAGAGAAAGTGACAGAGAGAAGTTGTTTGTGAAAGGAAAGGAAATAATATTATAACTGGAAATATCTAAATTACTATCAGTTTCTTTTTTCCATTAAAACTCTTTGTCACATGTGCCATGGAATTAAAGTCTCTTTTTGGAACATCACAAGGAAAAGTAATTCACTTCTGTTTCTGCTTGTCCATTGATATTTTGCTTAACTCCTGCTGTGCAAACTAATCCTAATTTTGTAGAGAAAATGGATTTTCCCTCTTATCTTTGGTAGTAGTCAGGCAACACTTTTTAAATACTGTCCATTACCCCTCTTCAGTACATGATTCTATACACCATACAGTATTGCAATCAAATGCTGGACCATATTTCAAAGGGAATCCACTGAAAATCCTTACAGTGGCCCCAGACATTTTAACTAATGTGCTGAGGTTAAACTTAAAGTAAGGAGACTGTGGAATTTGAGGATAAAATTTTTCAATAGGAAAAGCTACAAATATCACAAAGCCAAACAAGTGGTCCACTATTTGAAAATATCACTTACTCCCAAAATACATTCCCTTAAATCCCTTGTAATAAAAATGGTACACCCAGACATAAAACACCTAGCCAAAGAGAACAGCTTACTAGCTGGATGGTTCTCTCATAATTCATAGCAAAATCAATTACAGTGCTGGCATTAAATTGTCATAACTAGATTCATATTTAATATCTATCTCATTAAGAGAAGTGGGAGGCATTCAAACTTTTGAATGCAGTTATTAGGGAGGTTGGCTGCAGGAAAAAAGGGTGTCAATTTTCATTGGGAAGACTAGCTTTGCCATCAGAAAAGTTACATTATTTTAAAAAAATCTTTAGATTTCAGGTAAAAATAAAAAATTAATGCAAAACTTGTAGAAAGGTCTAAATCTTCAATATTTATTTTGGCATTTTATTGTGGGTGTGTGGTATGTATGTGGGTTTTGGAGTTTAGTTTTAGTTTCTTCCAAACAGACTTCAGTTCCACATCTTATATAGTGAGAATTTCTATTAAGAAAGCCAGAATTACTTAAAATCTTAAAGTAGGATGTAGTATACTGTTAGCATTGTTCCCTATCACTCCCTCAACCAAAGCTTACATCTGAATTTCCAAGCAGCTCATCACAAACCATGGTAGCTTTGCTCCAAGTAAATCTATTTCACTGACAGTGTAAATTTTTTTAAGCAAGTGTGTGTGCGCGCAGTGTTACAGGCATGACCGAGGTCCGAATGCTGGCTCCCGTGCTAAATTTCTTTAGTATACACAAAAAACTGTGTTTGATAAAACACCTTTCATAAAAATTTGTAAAGTCAGATTCTCAGCTAGTGTAAAATCATGACATTCCATTGAAATAAATGTCAGTTAACACCAACTAAGAATCTGGCCCATGTATTTTTGTTAGAAGGGGCCATTATGATGATCTGAACAGCTGCATAATGCAGGCCATGAAATTACTGGGTGAAAACCTTACCTCAAAGTCCAATAATTTGTGACAGTCTGCCTAAAACTGAGTGAGTAAATCTTGTTGAAACTCTGCTAATAAATTCTAGTTTCTTGTACATTACTCAAAAGGACATTTTAGTTCACATGAAAATTTAAGCCTACAAGAATTACAATTACAAACAGCAGCCCTTAGGGCCAAACTACTTCCTTCTCCATCTTAACAGTGACTCAATGCAACAATTTAGGAAAGCTTATTCAGAGCAGACTTTGGCAAAATCGGTTTTATGAATTTGTAACACAGAAGCACGGGACCCTACTCTTAGTAAGCCTGGGCATGAGATGCATGGAATCTTTCCTAATTCTCTTATTTAGAATGGGTTTTGTTTGTTTTTTTTCATTAAAATAGCTGTTACTTGATGAAATTCAAAGAGGCAGAAGTGTTCAATACGCTAGTTGGAATACCATAGTGAGCACCAAGGATTTGAACAATTCCTCGGGTTTTTGGCATAAGATGACAAAGTGATTCCAATCAATAAATTTGTTATTAATGATGGATTATGCTATAGGTGACTTCATTACTTTCTTCAATAACGTGGAAATCCCTTATGCATTTAGGTAATGATATTTAAGTTCAGATTTCAAACTGAGTTCCAGCTGTGAGTTTTTAAGGGAAGGGACTATGTTATTTATTGGAAAGGGTCAACCAGATTATGAATGCTACTGTAATTAAATAATTTAAAAATTATCAAGGCCATATCAAGTCATAAATAGATTAACATAATTACCACATTGTTAGCACAACCAGAAACATTTAGTTCTGACAAAGACCAGATGCATTTTTTTTTTTCAAAACAGCAGAATTCTATTTCAAAGGCGCCAAAGGAAATAGTACAGGTTTTACCTTCCTAAGCTGGAACTCTCTGGTTGGATGTTGCTGGACCAGAGAAGCCCAGGGATAGGGAGGCCTGGCAGCAAGGCCAGGAACACAGCGGGGGGGGCTGGTGCTTCAGCTCCACAGAGCTCTGGCCCTGGAGGCAGTTGATGGTACAGCAGGGAGCTCTGGTACCAGTAGCAATGGATCTGGTGGCACAGAGGGGAGCTCCGGCCCCAGCCATCAAGAACCTTCAGCCCCGGCCGTGCAGCGAAGAGCTCCAACTCTGGGGAGCCCCTGCCTGGCCAGCAGCAGTGGGACTGGGGCTGCAGCCCACCAGCAGCAAGTCCAGAGCCTGAGGGCAGCAAGGTCAGGTGCAAGCTGGAAGCAGCCAGCAGTGGGGAGGGCTGGAGGCTAAGACGCTTATGACAGAGGACCTCCTCTGGTCCACTATATCCTCTCATTTGGGACCGGTCAGGTCCAATCTGTATACTCCCCAACATGAAAATGTCTGTAGAATATTTGGGAGAAAAAGGGGTGCTAAGCCAAATCAAGAGACTTAAGAGATTGATGTAGAACTCTGACAAGAACAATGTGGGAATGTTTAACAATGCTTACTCAGGACTAGGGATGCGATAGTGTAAACGGTTAACCGATGAGTCCAGGCTCGTTGATTAACCTTCATGGTTACATGCAGTCCCCACCGCCTGCCCCCTCGCTTTTGCTGCCTCCACATCAGTTTACATGAAAATTTATCAAAAAGAGCAACGGGGTGGAGGGGAGGCAGCGCATTGCCTGTAGCAAGCCTGCTTAAAAGCCAGCTCCCAGCACACACTGGCTCCTGGAGAGCCATTTCCCCCACATGAAAGTTTCATCAGTTACATGTATACCTAAATAAAGCTTTTTAACATCCCTACTCAGGACCATAAAAAGTATTCATTTATGATTAGCCCACAGGCAGTATAAATATCTGAATGTGTATGTACTGAAATTAAAACAATATACTTAGCAATAGTTTTGAAGGCTCAGAAGCAACCAAAATGTTCTCAATTTCACAGTTCCTTTATACGCATTTCCCAGTTGCTTCAGTATGTGAAACTGTTGTGGAACTGAGTATTCATCAACCTAGTGCCAACATTCTGCTTAATATACTTAACACTAGTATGTTACTGGACCAGAGGAGCCCAGGGATAGGGAGGCCTAGAAAGAAGTGATTGAGCCTGCTGAAACTATCCTAAGGGAAGAAAGACTACCACTTGAATTAGTAGCTTCAAGGGGTAGCCGACTTAGCTGAACAGGTAAACTGAAAAAATAATAAATAGTCTGGTAGCACTTTATAGACTAACAAAACATGCAGATGGTATCATGAGCTTTTGTGGGCACAGCCCAATACTGATCTAAATCTGCTGCCCTCTGGTATTGAAAAAAGTCACTCCCTTGTAACTGCAAGTATCTGAAATACAAGATACTAAGAAACAGCTGTAGAAGTTTTCTGAAAGTATAACTGGGTTCAAAAGAATTAGATAAACTCACAGAAGATAGACCTAGCAATCGCTATTAGCCAAGATTGTAACTATGCAATCCAAACTTAAGTGTCCATAAACCTGAGACTGCCACAAAGTGGGGCTTGGACAACAGGGGATGGATCACTGGATAATTGCCCTGTTTTATTATTCGTGCTGAAGAAAGGATACTAGGTTAGATGGACCATTGATCTGACCCAGTATGGCTTTTTTACACAACTAAGTACTTCATAATTCTTACATTATGAAGACTGGTATATTGATATACAGCAAGACCTCGCCATCCACAGTTTCGCTGTTCAGTTTCACCTATTCACAGTGTGCTGCACTGACAAGCACGATGCAGCATGCTGATGCTTTGAGTGAGTTCTAGTAAAATTACGATAGCTAACATAACACCTAACCTTAATTATGACACCAAAAGGAAAGCAAGTGATGCAGACAGTAGTCAAGAGGCTAAGAAGGGAAAAAAGGTGATGACTAAGCCTGAAAGTCAAATTATTAGATAAGCTTGCAAGTGGTTGTAACTCAGGCTCAGTAACTAGAATGTACAGCATTGACGAGTCTGTGTGGTATATTAAAAAAAGGAGAAAAATATAAGACAGCATTGTTGCAAGTGCACCAGTCTGTGCAAAGGTGTTGTGAGTTGTGATCCCATAATTGAAAAAATGGAAAGGACATTAAGCATTTGGATAGAAGACATGGTGCAGAAATGAGCACCTGTGAATGGTGCTGTAATTCAAGAAAAAGCTGAGATTGTGGAAGCATTTTGTGCAAGCATCAGCTGGTGAAGGGTGTGGGGGAAGTCATGGCAGTAAAGTGTCATTCATGAGAAGAGGTAGTTTGACAAATTTATAGAGAGGCACAATTTACATAATGTGAAGTTAACGGGGGAATCTGCAAAAACAGACGGTAAAGCAGCGTGGAATTATCCCTCACAGTTTAAAATTGAAAAGGGTTGCGCGCCCCAAAAAGTTTTCAATGTACAAAAGGATGCCCACAAAACATACCTTTCCAAGGAGGAAAGGTCAGTTTTGGGCTTCAAGGCAGCACAAGACAGGCTAATCCTTCTCTTCTGTGCTTGTGCCACAGAGACTGCATGGTGAAACCTATGCTGCTCTACCACACATTGAACCCCAGGGCAATAAAGGCAAAGAAAAAACACAATTTGCCAGTTTTTTGGAGGTCAAACAGAAGAGCTTGGGTCAAGTTAGCATTGGCTAATTATTTATCACTGGTACATCTAGGGCCTTGTTTACTTAGGAAAGGTTAAGTATAATCAAAGGGTGTACATTTAAAGGTGGAATTATACAAAAACCTCGTCCCCATATTGTGGCCACTTACAATATTAAAACCTGGAGAAGTTTGTGTTTCATTTGGTGGGGCAGAGGGTAGTTTATCTTGTTACTTGAGAAATTATTCAAGCTAAACAAAGTCACTCATAGTATCAACACACAAAAGTTCAGCAGGTTATAAGAGTAACTCATGAAAGCAAGGCCTTAATAAAATAATGGATAGCACAGAAAGGCAATCTGTCCACCCTAAATGTTAAAAACTGTTGGTTCAAAGAGACACAAACTTTCTATCCAGACACATTGAATTGAAATGCAATGCATGTCTGTATCTATCTTGTGCTAGATAATTGTATAATTCCACTTTTAAATTCTTCCTGTGTCCAGTCTACATATAATAGTGTTATTCTACACTAGGGATGTTAAATATTGGTTAATTGAATAGTCGAGTAATCTCATAAAATTCTTATGCATTAGTCGACTATTCTGTAGTCCCCAGGGATGGAGCCAGCAGCCACTGTATCAGAGGCAGCAGCGTGGGGTGCCAGGCGGGACCTGGTTCATGAGGGGAGCCAGTTTAAAAACCAGCTCCCTTCATGGACCGGCTGCCTGTTGCCCAGAACTGCTGAGTCTGATAAAGAGGCAGCAGCATGGGGTGGCAGCAGCCCTTGGGGGGGAGGGGAGGGAACAAAGGCAGTGTCTGAGCTCCTGGACCCAATGTGTGCCAGAACTAAGCGGGGGATAAAAAATTTACTGGCAGGGGGGAAGGAAATGTATATAGCATTAGCCTATAAGCTTTTGCTTATAGTTAATTGACTACATTATTACATCCCTATCCCTTACTTAATAGCAGAATTAACATATTGACTGAAACATGGAAAAGATCATCATTTTGGAAACAGAAGCCCATTTGGTGACAGTTAATAGTTCAGGGAGGTTGTATTAACATTGTCAAATATTCTTTCAAGCTTTTGAATAAAAACAGTAAAATAACGAACTGAAGGATGTAATTCTTTTCACAGAATGGCCAAACCTTAATTTCAGTCTTACATTTTGCAGAAGGTAGATGATAATGCAGCCCCTACAGACACACAGTACAAATCCTCCTCTTACCCAACTAAGACACACCAACATTTCAACTTTGTGATGGAGAAAAGGGCCATTACAGTCCAGTTCCCAAAAGAGCTTTACATGTATTTTAAGGTTCTCTCTACCCCTCCACTCCCCAGGTCAAACTATTAGCTCTTGCTGTTTCAAACACAATGATATTCAAGTTAGATGAAACAAGCCAATAGCAGCACAATTCACTCTGCCAGTAAAGAAAACAGCTGTATACCTGCAAGTTGTTGACCCAGCATTTCATCACTCTGCCCAAGACTCCTACACTGGATTTCTATGTACTTTACTCTTTCCAAACAGAACCATGAACATTATTAATAGATCTAGACAGAAAAAATGTTTGACTTTTGCTTCTCGTGGAAATGGATAAGAGTTTATATAAACTACTAATAGTCTTTTAGCAAAAGAGTTTTAATCTTTCACAGATTCCCTGCAGTGTTTTACTCATTTCTTACTGTAGGCATTCAAGTAATTAGTGAGCAGTATCCCACTTAATAATCCAGGACTTTGCAGCATCAAAATACTTATTGTTTAAAGGGGCTTTGTTGTGCATTTTACTAGCACAATACATTGATGACTCAAATTAATCTCTTGGAGCACCATCAAAACTACAGGGTATTTGAACGTTGGTAAGCAAATATGCCTGGAATGCAGGATAGGGAAATAGCTGAAGTTAATGCCTTTTTGAAAACCATGATTCAAGCTTCAAAGCAAACGCACCCGAAAACCCTAGAAATGCACATTGCTATAACTTGTGCACTGGTCCCTCGTTCTCTTACGGAGCCATAAGTTACCTTAAAGGCAAATCACCAGGAGCAACATTTGAAAGAATTCAGCGCATTTTTATTTCACATATCAAAAAACCGCACAGCTAAACAAAGTGGGACCGTAAACAGCGCTGCTCCACAAGAAATGGGCGAGTCCCTCCAGCTCAGGCCGAGTCCCTCAGGAGCAGCGGGCCAGGCTGGGAATGAGTCCAAAAGAACGGGCTTTCCTCGTATCCAGGTCCCACCTCGGGAAGCGACGGCAGTTGGTCCAGGTCCCCCCGGCCCGGGGCTGGCACAGTCCAGTCTCCCTCCCAGCCCACGGCCGCTGCTGGAGGCGAGGCGGCGGACCAATACGTAGGCCGGTCGCGAGCGGGGAGGAAATAAGAGTTCAGCCCGGAGGCGACGAGGCAGCTTCCTCTCGCTCCTCCCGGAAGCGGTCCTCACCCTGTCCCGCGCCCATCCGGCGTCGCTCCCTGCGGGCGGGCGGGGAAACCGGGCCGGGTCCATAGGCTGGAGGAGGAGGGCGCGAGGAGTGTCCCGGGCAGGGCAGAGAAGCGGCGGCGCTAGGACTCCTCGGGCTTGTCAGCGGGCGGGCCACAGGGCTGCAGCATCTTCTCCATGAGGTTGAAGCGCACGCGCGCCTTGCTCTCGTTCTCGGCGATGGCGAAGTAGTTGAGCAGGTCGAAGTGGCCCATGTAGGAGCAGTACGAGTCGCGGTGCTGGTTCACCAGCCACTCCCACTTGGTGGTGTCCGCGTGCCCCGTGCCGATATACTTGGACTGCAGGTGCTCCAGCTGGCTGTGGATGGTGTAACGGTCCGTCATGGCGGCGGCAGGCGACACCCCGGGCAGCACGGAGTCCCAGGTGCTCCCAGGCTTTTCCCCGCTCTAGCGCAAAATGGCGGCCGGAAGTGACGCGTCGAAGGAAATGCGTAGATGTCCCCCGGGAGCTATTGCGCCCATGACTCACTAGCTTTACCGCACTGGCAGGAGAACAACGAAACTGAGGTTCAGGTCGCCCAGGGGCATGTCGGGATCGCTCGCAGCTGAAGTACGAGGGAAATTCGGCTGCCTCTTGGCGGCGCATGCGCTGTCGGCACTAGCGCGGCCCCCGTTGCATGCTGGGAGCTGTAGTCCCGGAGCTTGCGAAGAGGGTGGGGGTGCGGCCTGTCCAACGGCCTGCTGATTTCCCCGCCCCGCCTCGTTCCTGTCTGCGGCCTGACACGGGGGCGTGGCTCTGCCCGTCCCGGTCACTCCGGTTGCGACACCGCCCCGTGTGAACAGCGCGTTCGCGCAGCGCAAACTGCCCCCGGGCAGCGTGTGAGCAGTTGCACACGTGAGCTGTTTGCCACAAGGGCGCCCATCGATGGGCGCTGCACGTGTCTGTCGTTTTCATCACGTCGTGGGTTTACTAGCGGAGAATGTCGTGGTGCCCTCGCCCAGAGGAAATGGTTCGAAAACAGCAACGAACAAAAGGGGCCTTACCTGCCGCCCAGCCACAGCACCGCCTGGCTGTTTTGGGTACAGCTCTGCCTCTTCAGCGTGAGACTTCCCGGGATGCTTATTTGTGGAGCAGGAATGAGATTCTGCTTCTTAAAGATGACCTGAGGAGCTGGGAGAGGTTGTGCCCTAGAGCACTAGCTTTAATCTATGTTAAAGCAAACATGGGAGTAAAATCACACCCGTTTTTTTAAAACTGATAAAAGTAGACGGTTGGGAGTTTTTTGTTTGGGCAGTTTTTGTTTTTAGGGCCTATGGTCATATGCAGTTCTCTAGATATTCTATAGCCTGGCTTCATTATATGAGTTCAGACACGCTAATGTTGTACCCGAGTTATCGAATCCACTTTACAAAACTATTTGATGTTTGATCTTACACCCATAGAAATCAAGGAGAGCTTTGTTACTGACTTGAAAGAGTATTGACTGAGTATTTGGTTTGGGTATATGAGATCCTGAATTACTGATATTAATCTTTAAGCATATATTTTACAATAATATTGTATTAAAGGTATTGGCCTAAACTTGTAACTGTCAGTTTGCTCACTATTATAATTTTTAATTAAAGTAATTAAAGCTTCAATAAATTATTTTTATACAAGATTTATTATGAATAAGTAAGGGACTATAGTTCTCCATATATGGATTCCCTGAAGTAACTGGGCTACTTCAATGTATAAATATATTTACTTGCAAAATCTATTGGTTTAAACATTAAAAAACACTTTGAAATACACTGTAGTGACTCTAAGTGGCCACTGGATGTCAGAATTGTACTTGAATACAGAAATCAGCATGAGTGGTTGCTGCTATAAAAGTGTCACAGTACAGGTCATTCTAGCAATGTTCTTATATGAGACAGCTAGGTCAATGGAGAAAGACAAATACTGTGATTTTCTGCCTCAAAGCTATAAAGCCTTCCATTTGTCCTGCATGAGACAGGAGAGCCCACACATGATGTGTCACTATTTTTGGTTTGGTTGTCCTGCTGATACTGTACCAAAGATGTTCCTGAAAATAAATTGCTTGAGATTTCTCCAGAGACCAGCCTGAAATATGTTAGAATAATGTGGGGCTAGGGTAGGAAAGAATTTCCAGTCTTAGTTGGAAAATACATTATATTGCAAAAGATTATGCATTTTTCTTGCAAGCAGGCCTCTATGGCTACTGACTAACAGGATTCTTTGATAATTACTTGCACAGATTTTATCACCTTTTCATCATGCATGGCTAATAAAACCTCTTGTTAATTACATGGTCTTTTTTTCCCCAGATGTCCCATGGTGCAATACACGTTGTGCAAGCCTTATTATATGTACATAATTGGCCAAACACTATGATGACACTACAACTCATGTAACCACATAATGTGCATACATTGGCCCTGTGAGTACTAGCTGGAAGATCTTTCTTTACTGAATAATCCTGTGTAAAGCTCTTTCTACAAGCTGGACCTCTCCTTCCCTCTCTTCCCATTTCTCCTCCTCGCTATCCAAATCTTGATTCCTTTTCAGTAAGTGAATTGCTTATGATATATTTTAACACAAAAACAAGGGAGCCATGGTACCTCTCTAAATCTAGCCTGCACTCCCAAAATATTACACTGGCCCAATTACATGTTTGAGATTTGATATTTAGCAGTGCATCTCAACTAGCGACAGGAGCTTTGTACAGAGGAATGGAGAGATTCCCAGCTTATAACCCTGAAAGGGCCTAAACTATTAGATTTAAAAATCGGAGCTTTTTAAATGAAATTTATGAGAGGGGGGCTAGCATATGTTATTTCAGTTTTTAATTTTCCTATAAAGCCTGTGCTGCTAGATGTACACACCTAGCTTTATTAAAACTCTGAAGCATTTTTAAAGTAGTTTTTCTATAACATATGTGGCATGTACATGATGGCATAAGGGCAGATAAAGACCATGATCCTGCAAGGCTGCCTTCTTTGGCTCTTACACCAGTGCTTAGCCCCACTGACTTCAGAAGGACGATACACTCAGGTGGAGCAGTTTACAAGAGAGAGGCTAAAGATTATCTGCAATGACCCTATGTAATGCAGTCATAGTTTCACAAAGTGTGACTAATACAATTACTAATACTCATACTGATGACACCTTTTTTTCTAGTTCCCAGCATTATGTAATAGATTATATAATAATCAAATGTAGACCCTAAATCAGTATTTAACAATAAAGTAATTTAGTTTCATTTAGAAACTGATAATCTATTCCCCAGCATTCATGCGTATTTAAAGGAAGTTTCACACTAGAGGTCACTAGCACAGCATCTATAGGAAAAAGCTTCAAACAGCGCAATTTAAGAAACATGGGACTGAGAGAGAACATCTGTTTAAAGAACACATTAAATGTTTCAGAAAGAGATTACTATCATAGTTGGAGGGACATTCTGTATTCCAAAGCCTTTACTTTGAAAATAAAATCCTCTCTAAACAAATGTGCTGTGTTTGTGTTTGAAGCTAAAAATACAGCAGACAGTCGGCCAGGTGAATTTAACCTGCTTAGAATTACTGAAGGATAATTTTAAAAAATTCATAAAGTTATGTTCTTTTTCATTCATTTTGGTAATAAAACAGATCTTAAAATCAAGAAGGTCATGTAATCAGCAGATTATGTTGGCAGCTATACTTTGATTTCTCCTGCCCTCACCGTTCTTCTCACCTTTCTTCCAGGACCTTTTTATGTCATTCATCCCAGGTAAAGTATCACAGCTAATACAGAGCTGAGGGAGACAGCAGTCTGTCCTAAATACGTGCAGCCACAGCAGAACTTGTATGGTGGCATAAACACATTTAAATCACCCTCTATAGGAAACCCCAGTTTAATTTTTTATGGTCAGTCTAAGATAGAAGGAGCTGGTCAGAACAGTATCCACTACAATGTTTCTCTGCAGCAGGGCAAGTTATGACAGAAGAAAACAACTTATTCTCTCCTCTCTTTAGGTTTTTAAATCTTATCCTTAAAAACTATTTAATAGAGCAGTCTTCGTGTTCATGTTTAAAATATTTGTAAAGAAACTTTTAAAATTGCTCTCCACAAAGAAGTCTTGTCTATTTAAAAACACTAATATTAATCATTTCAGTTAGGTACTAGAACAGTAGTATCCTAATCTTTATCTTGATAGAACTCTAACATTTCTATTTTGCACCAGTCTAAAACTCATCTCTAAACACAGTGAGCCAATAGATAAGACAGTTGAGAAAGTACAACAAAAATCTTTCAGCAGAAGTATGGAAACGTCGATATCTTTGGATCACTAACATGACTGACCAAAATGGTTCATGTTGTTGTAAATTCAGCATTTTACTAATTTATGCTATGGAGTTTTGATCTGAGGATTACTGACATGACACACAAATAATCAATACACAGAAATAACTATGGCTCATCATGACACTAGATAATTAGGAAAGTTTAACCTAAGGACAAGTTGAACAATAGAATAGATCTGGTCCATCTTTGTGTTACTGGGTCTTGGTGTATTGGTAAGAAGAAGAGACTGTTAACCAGACCAGTGCTTCTCATCTTTCTCAGGTTGGCAACCTCTTATTCAAAAGCAAAACATTTCATGAATCCCTCCCCATATGTTTTTAGCTTACATGTATCTATATGTAACAGTGCTAACCATGATAAGCTGGTATAAGTTAATACACACACACACAAACTACGTAGGTTGCAAAGTCAAGCACTCAAAAGTTAGAATATGCTGCATTTGAAGTTGTCTGCAGAAACTTAGTTTGGTCTCCCCTTTGCTTTATGTATCCCACAAATTCCTTGTCCATGCTACCTGGGCCCTGTGAGGGGACATTGAAAGCACAAGAAAGCCAGGCTCCCTGCTCTCAGTTGAAGTGCCTGACCCCCAGACCTGGCTTTAGGACAACACAAAGCATCTCCCTGCCAAATTTCAAGTCTCTGCTTCAAACCTGGGGGTGCTAGCGCTCTTCAAAGAAAAGGTCACAGATTTTTTTTTTAACATGAGAAAAACAAAAGTAGTTTTTCCTAATCTCATTCTTGGAAATAACTATGCTGTTTTGGCTGAAGCTTTCTAAAAATTTCAGACTGAGGAGGACACCAGCATAAAAAATTTCATCCCAACTGGGTTAAACTATAGCAAAATTATAAGCAACTGAAAATAGGGTTGTATAATGTGAAGGGTCAGGCAACCTTAGTAACAGGCAATGCTAACAGCCCTGAATATAGTTTGTGTGTGTGTGCTTTGAGAGCTTCTCAGATAATATTTTACTTTAAAAGATCACAGTGGTCAGAAAGTGGGGGAGTAAGAATTTCTGTACTTTAGATTGTAATAATAATTTCAATATTGCTAGGGGTCATGACCCATCATTTGAGAGCACTGTACTATACTATATGGCAGGGCTAATCAACATGTGGCCCATGGGCCACATGCGGCCTGTGGCCTGTTTGTTTGTGGCCCACGGTGCAGTTTGCAGTTTACGCGGGGCTCAACAGGCTGCCTGCAGGTGGGAGCCAAACCAAAAAAGTAGTCAATATAATGGTCTTCTGTTGATATGCATTTTAGTAGTTAAATTCCTGGACTGTCATTGCTCATTAAAAGTGCTGTCATATGGGTGGAAATTGGGCAAATATTGCATTTGATTAATATTAGCAGAACTGACTTAAATGGGGCCTGTGTGTTGTGTAGTGTTGCCTTAATCTTTGTATTCATGCCCGTCAGTGTGAAAGAAGTTATTTTCATATATTTGCATATATATTTACATGTATATGCAACCACACTTAAGTTGCGGCCCTCCGCATGTGCTGTGAGTATCACTGTGGCCTCCGGGGCTTCCAAAGTTGAGTAGCCCTGCTGTATGGTACAGACTACTGTGTACAGTATTGCCAACCCCAAAAATTCTAAATTTGTTATTCAGACCCTAACAATTGTAAATTGGATTAAAATAATGAGATTTTAAAATTGTGATTCTTGTGATATTTTGAGCCATTAGATTTCACTGAATCATATTTGTTTTTCTCTTCTACCATGAGAGCTAGACATTTACATTTTTTAAAGTGAATGCTGAAATTTTCATGTATTCAGATGACTCCAGGACCACCAATTATATTGAGCATTGGCAACATAGTTGCCTAAGACATATAGGCAAGAATACTACCAAGCAGTCAAAAATCCATATGATAAATAGTTTCCTTGATTATTCATCTACACCAGCTGCTTCATCCACATTGGTATGTAAGCCATTTTATTTCTTGGAATAAGCCCCTACAGTCAGAACTGATTCATGGTTATTGTAAACCTTCATTCTCCTTATGAGTTCTTTCTTTTTCCCCTAACTTTGTCTGTCATACATCTTTTGATTGCAATCTCTCCTGAACAAGGATTGACTCTAATTCTATTGTGTACAGAACCTAACACAATGAGGGCCCTAGCCACTAGTACAATAAAAATAATAGTGTGGATATTGGTAAAATTTAACTCTGTGCAGTGGGGCAGCACAGGCATTGTCAACACAACCAAGATACCTTTTAACATTTTAATGGTATGGGAATATGTATATTTGTAAAAAGAGAGAAGAAAGTAATGGAAAATTATCACAATCATCTTTCTAGAGTGTTCTCCAGTTTTCTGCACCAGATAAGTTCTATACATAGGATCAGTATTCACTAGAGGTGCATCTACACAGCAGGGCTTAACGTGAAATAAGCTACACAAATTGAGCTACGTCAGAGCGTCCACAAAGCACTTATTTAGAAATAGAGCACTCTTCCTCCGACTTCCTTTACTCCTCATACCATGAGGGTTACAGAAGTCGGAGTAAGAAGTCCTCCAGCTTGACAGTATTTTGACATTATTTCAAAATAACCGCCTTCTGTGTAGACGCAGACTAAGTAATTTTGAAACCATGCTAGTTATTTCAAAATAATGTTGCTCTGTAGACATACTCTAGGGGCTCAGTATTGAAAGATGATGAGCACACTGTCTCCGATCAACTACACTCAGCACTTAGCAGGATCTAACCCTAATTGTAAAGAAGTTTGAAATGTTATTTCCAAATGTATCAGAAGCAAAATCACTATTGCAAAACAAAATGGCAGCTATTCCAATTGACACTCACACATTATATAACATTGATATTTGAATCCATGTGGCATGCTAAAAGATGTGAAATTATTTCCTACCTTTGTGGGGAAAAACAGAGATAATTAAAGGACTTACTTTCAGGCTGTTCTTTACAGTCATATGCCACTTGCTCTATATAAGCGAAGGACAAGCGCACATCAGCAGCAACAGGAAATGGCTTTCTAAAAGTAAAATTAATCCATATATCGCACAAGCACTAATCAGTCTAATCAAATTATGTTATAGTTCCTTTCTTTCCATACATAACAATTACAATTATTTGTGATGAGAAGATGGGGCAGGTGAGGAGGTGACCATTCTCTAAAAAGTATTTGTCCACTCCTATTCTAATTAACTACTCAATTATAGCAGCTACAGTTGGCTCTTTTGTACATGCATCACAGTTAAAAGGTTATTTCTAAATAACTATTTAATGCAGAATTGATTTATATTGTACATGGAAACTTCTGAGTCATAAAATTACTTACATAATTTAAAGAGTAAAACAAGCTAGTCCAGTGACTCAGCTGGATATCACAGTCTTTCACATATGCACACACACCTGTAACCTGGAGTGGAGATCAGATTAAATGACAATATGAACCATTGCAGCGACACATCTACTTCAGATACACTCTTCTGTCCAAATTTCTCCTAAACAAGGCACAGTTTATGGCTTTAGATACACAGTATGATCATGCAGTCAGGAAAACAGGACTTTCATCATACTGGATCAGACTCATGATCCTTCTTGTTTCATTTTCTGTCTCCAACAGTGTCCAACATTAGATGTTTCAGAGCATCCCTCGTGTCCCTAAATCTCCACATCTGATGCTAGAACTAGGTAACATGGAATAGGTCTCTTGAAATTGCCTTATCCTGTTCATACCCTCTGAAGCATCTGATACTGGCCACTGTTGGAGACAGGATATTGGACTAATGGACCATTGGTAGATGTAGTATGGCCATTTTTATGTTCTAAGGTAGCCTTGCAATAGGAAGATGTGGGATAATCTGTCCCTCAAAGTAATCAAATATAGATGTTTGTGACTACTAGACCAGTGTCTCCACCAGTGGTGTAAGTATCCTTAGGGGTACTCGAGAGAAGTCTCGGGGGTACATCAACAACTGAAATTTGGAGAAAACTGAATTTTTCTTTTAAGTTTTACAGTGTGGCTGTGTCTAGACTGGCAAGTTTTTCCGCAAAATCAGCTGCTTTTGAGGAAAAACTTGCCAGCTGTCTACACTGGCCGCTTGAATTTCCGCAAAAGCACTGACTTCCTACTGTAAGAAATCAGTGCTTTTATGGAAATACTATGCTGCTCCTGCTCGGTAAAAAGTCCTTTGGCGCAAAACTTTGCGCAAAAGGGCCAGTGTAGACAGCTGAGATTTGTTTTCTGCAAAAAAGCCCCGATCGTGAAAATGGCGATCGGGGCTTTTTTGCGGAAAAGCGCATCTAGATTGGCACGGACGCTTTTCCGCAAAAAGTGCTTTTGTCCATACCAATCTAGACGCTCTTTTCCGCAAATACTTTTAACGGAAAAACTTTTCCGTTAAAAGCATTTGCAGAAAATCATGCCAGTGTAGACGTAGCCTGTTTTATTATTTTTGTACTTTTTACACCCAAAAATTTCATCGTCCGCCCGGCTATGATTAAGTTGTTTAAACAAATGTGTTGCAATGGTAGAAAAAATTTTGTGTATCTGAAAACTGTAGGTACTGGGGGTACTTAAACTTTTTTTTAAAAAAGGGGTACTTTATAAAAAAACGTTGAGAAACACTGTACTAGACAACCCTAATCATTTTATTTTCCAATAGGATATTGTTACATTTTCTTTCTACAGAAACACATTGCTTCCTTATAATGCAAACAAACAACTTCAATAGTACTGTTCATGCAATGATCTCAAAATGCTTTACAAACATTAGTTCATTAATGCTCCCCACCCCTTTTGTGAGAGAAAGAAGTATTATCAGCCTTGTTTTATGGCATAGGAACCAGAGATAGAAAGTATTTGTCTTTCCTGAGATGAGTTAGTGGCAAAAGCAGGCATAGCATCCAGGTCCTCTGATTCCCATTCCTCGGTACTAAGCATCTGACTATTTTTCCCCACCATAGCCTATTTTTATTTTTTATTTTATTTAATTTTTTTTTTTTTTGTGAATCACAAAAGATAAATGCCTAAGCACAGTACATAATGTCCAGATAAGCCTTGCTTATGACTACAAGCAAAAACATGACCGCAAAAAAAACTGCCTGCTGTTTGTAAATTAGTCCTATGGAAAATTTCATTATCAGTTAAGATTCTGTTTCCTCCTACGTTCTCAAGTTAGCTGAACCCACATTGTCACTGACACATTGCTTACACTTCACACTTTTTACACTTCATATTTTTAAGCATTTCAACTTCTTGGCAACCACAGGTATGCAAAGCCAGTCAAATGCTTAACCCCAATACATTCTAACACTTCTACAGCAAAATGAGAAACTGTCATTTCCTTGTCAGAACCTCAGTCAACATTTGCTTAGGACATCAAGCCCACATGAATACAATATTAAAGCAGTACCATCAATATACCTCATACAAACAACACACACACACATATATCTTAAAATACTGAAGAGATGAATAATGAATTCTGAAATGCTGAGTTGCTCAGGTGAAGATGCCCTTTAAGTATAAAATATATCATTATTTTATGTTGTGAGTACTCTTTGCTTATCTGGTAATGGTGGGAGTCATTAAGTTTGGATCCAGATCTGAATTGAAATGTCTTCAAAATTTGGGTTCATCAGATCTGGGATTTTGGCCAGGGCCAGCCCGAGCCATTCATGCGTGCATGCACAGCCCCCGCGCCCAGGCGCACGGTGCCCCCAGGCTCCAGGTGCCCGGTGCAAGCGCGTTCCCACCCTCGGGGCACCGGCGCATGCGCGGCCCCGCCCCCCGCCCGGTCCGGCAGCCCCGCGCGGCGCCCCCTACAATGGGGAGCCCCAGGTGGTAGCCCGGTCATCCCGTAGCTTGGACCAGCTCTGATTTTGGCACAATTGGTTATGAAACATGGGGCCAACCACAAAGTACAGATCTGATTGTGAACTTCTATAGTGTTCTGGGATTGTTGAATCTAGGGAATTGGTTAAGCCCTATTTGTAGTGTCTGGAGAGCATTTCACCCACATCAAATTTTTGTGTCTAGGTCACAAGAATCAACTCCTACAAAACGTATATTTACATTCATTTTATTTCCATTCCATATACTTTGTGATTCTTATTTTAAGACTACTGGCTAAAAAAATTAGTGCATTATGACGCTATTTGTTCATGTCTAACTTACTCACCTGTATTTATGATTGTGATTACCCTCTATGTGTTTAATTTCTTGACAATACTAACATTATTCTGAATAATCCACTGTTTCTCAGTCCGTCTTCCCCCAGTAGGCCAAATCCAGGTCTCACTAAAATCAATGTCCAAACTCCATTAACTTCAGTGAAACCAGCCTTTAGCCAATTACTCTTAAATCACTGGAAAATAGAGTGAGCTAGTCACATGAAATCTGTGTCAAGAGTGCAGTAATCTTGATGGGATCTTGCATGGACATCACTGAAAAGAGGAGAGAAGAGCTAAAAAGGGGGCAGTACAGTGGACACTCATGTTTTGTGAGTAAAAACAAAACAAACATTTTTGAAAAGATTTAAGGACAGTGTTGAGGGGTGGGTTCCCCCTCAGTGTTGGGACCGCCTTGACAGTTAATATCCCCACGCGTGGGCCCCTCTATCAGGGTATATATGGCCTCTCAGGCCCAACCCCAAACTACACGTCCTTCTATTAGGGTATATACAGCCCTCAGGTCCAACCCCAAAGTACACGTCCCTCTGTTAGGGTATATACAGCCCTTGAGGCCTAGTCGCCGGGAAGCCTCTCCAGGCCGGGGTGGATGCATCCAGGGTAGGGAAAAGGGTGGTAGGGGGACCCGGCCCTTCCCTCTCCACCAGGTCCCAGCCCAGGGCCCTATAGGCAGAGACAATGGCTCCTGCCCGCTCGGCGGGGATTCCTGCCGCTACACACCAAGCCCCTCTATCAGTCCTCTGCCCTGGGCTGCGTCCTGCCACGCCCTGGCGCCCCTGTGGTCTGCTTGCCTCCAGGACCAGTCCTTGCCTGAGGCTGGCGCTGGGGCTGCAGGCGCTTCTCCCCCAGGCGGCGGTGGCTGCCAGCGGTGCTCCTGGGACGGCTGCGGCTCTGGCTGCGGTTGCGGCATCAGCTGCTGCAGGAACAGTGAGGGACCTGCCCTCCAACTTCCCCAGCTGCCCTCCCCTTTTATGCTCCGGCTCCACTGGGAGCATGCCCAGCAGGGCTGGATGGGCGGGGCCTTCTCAGGCAGCTGGGCCTGGGCTACTCTCTGCCCTTTAGTGTGGGGTCTGTCTGCCCCATCACAGACTGGAAGTCAGGAGACCTTTATTCAATTCCTGGCCATTGCACAGACTTTCCATATGACCCTAGACACTTAATTGTTCTGCGGCTCAGTTTCTCCATCTATGTTATAGAGATAATACCTCATAGGACTGCTGTGAAACTAAATTTTTGTGAAATGCTTTGAGATCTTTAAATGGAAGGTGCTGCATACATTCAATGTATTTATAATTATATAACGGGGAAGTTAACTTAGTTCTTCACCATTCTCTGAGCAGTCTCAGGCTATGTCTACACTGCAGGCTTCTTGCGCAAGAAGCTTTTTGTGGAAGAGATCTTCTGCAAAACCTTCTTAACCAAAACGTGTCCACACTACAAAAGTGCATCGCAAAAGCAATGCGCTTTTTCACAAGAGAGTGTCCAGACTGCATGGATTCTCTCTTGAAAGAAAGCTCTGATTGCTATTCACAGAATAGCCACCAGAGCATCTGTGCTTTTTTTGATTGGCTCTTTTTGCGCAAAAACCCCCTGTTGCCCGTCCACACACACCTTTTTGTGCAAGAACTCTTGTGCAAAAAGGAGTTATTCCTCGTAGAAAGAGGAATACCTACAGCGCAAAAAACCCTCTGTTCTTTTGATTTACTGTACATTTACCTGCGCAAAAACATGCTTCAGGTGTGGACGCTCCATGGGTTTTTGCATAAAAACGGCCGTTTTTGTGCAAAAACCCTATAGTGTAGACGTAGCTTCACTTATGTAGCTGGCACCTATGCTGAAAAGAAGGCAAGATTTCTAGCATTCAAGATCCTTTCACACTATTGCCAGCCTTTCTGCAATACTTTGCAAATGAACATTTTTCTTCACTATTTGATATGTCTGTCTCGTTTCCTTAAAGTAGTAGTGAAAATGTGATTCCTCCTCCCTGCCCACACACACACAGTACAGATTTTAATTCTGATGGGATATGTTACATTATGTGTATGAGTGTGATTAGGATTTATGCTATACTGTAAACATCCACAATCTAAAAAAATATATTTGGCTTAAAATTCTGGAACCAGAACAAAAACAGCTTGTGGTTGTCCTTCATCTCCTAATATGTAAGTATCAACTTTGCAGTCTAGGCAGTGAGGGCTCAAATTGGCACCATATGAAAATATTTCCACTGGTAGAACAAATGATTAGATTGCATGAAGGAAGCTCCACTTGAATGCTGGAATAAAGATAGAATTGATTTCCAAGACAAATACAAGCAGTTGAACTGCCAGTTTTAAAACATGACCAGGAACAACAAAGTTCTGGGAAATAAACTTTGTAACGAGAATTAAACCTCAGAGTTCTGCGTGTTCCAGAGAAAATACTGCTAAGACCTGATGATTTGTCTCAAGAAGGCCTAGATTATGGACTATGTGCCTGCAGAAGAGGACTACGTGCCTGTATAATTCTACAACACACTACCTATATCTTGGGTCCTGCGGCATAAGAGTAAGTTAGGCTACTCAGCCACTTATGCCCTACCCAGAGCAAGTGGTGTAGATCATCAATAAATTACTGTTTATCGTGAATAAGGCTGAAGCAGTGGAAAAACTGTGATTCAGAGATGAACCTACTATACCCTGAGACCATGGAAGGGCTCTGGAGAAAAGATAATACAGCCTTGGGATAGGCTCCACAGAACTGTAAAGGAGAAAATAGGGATTCACCTAGCGCTATCTAACCTCTGTGTTCTTGATGTTCCTGACAGGGTCTGAATGAGGGGAAGCTAATGTTGCCAAGGCAATTGAACCCCATTCTGTGGTGAAGAAGAGAGATCTGTGTATGGAGGGAATAATCTATGTGTCTGTTAGGGGCCCAAGCGTTTGATGCATTATTTTGAACAGGAGTAACTTAGTATACACCTAGCATCTCTAGCTGAATTTTGAGCACTGTTGACTCATGAAAGTAACATTTAAAGCCCTTTTCCATTTACATTTTAGATTAATATCTGGTTTACACTAAAAATTTAGTTCAACATAACTATGTCACTCAGGTGTGTGAAAAACACACTCCAAGTAGTGTAGTTAAGCTGCTCTAAGTCCCCTTGTAGACAGCACTGGGTTGGGGAAGAATCCTTATATTGACCTAGCTACCACCTCTTGTGGAGGTAGATTACCTATGCCAACTAGAGAATATTTCCCATCAGTGTAGCCAATTGTCTACTTTGACACACCCTACAATGGTGCCACTGCAGCAGTACCGCTGTAGTGTTGTAAACGTAGGTAAGCCCTAAGAAATCATATTTTGGGGTTCTACATCAAGGAGATTTATCATATTTGGGGGTTCTACATCATTTATCTGCTCCTGAGTGTTTTTATAAGAGTTTGGGGGTTCAGGCAATGCTTTATGGTAAAGGATTATACAGCTAATGACATGGCAAATTATGAAAAATATACAGCACATCTACTCTGACTCTAGGAATACTGTTCATATGCCAAATTTGAACATATTACAATATTTAGATAGGCTCCTTTTTACAAGCTGTATCAGTTTGTTTCTATAACGGCAAAGAAATAATTGTTAATTTTGTCAGTCTTTACAAGCATTATTCTATGAGGAGGAATGTTTATTTTGCAAACTTTGTATAGCTTTCTTCCTACCAATGTGTCACAAAACATTTTATTGTATTCTCTATTTGTTTGGAATTATTGTGCATGACTCTATACAGCTAATTTACACTGCATTGCATTTTTGTCTTGTGGTGGATGTTTCCTGTATATTATTTGTACTGCTCTAGTGCCCACAGGCCTTGACCAAGAAGGGAGGTTCAACATGCCAGCCACTGTAAAAAAACATAGTAAATGACACTTCCTGCCTGCAAGAGCTTTTTCCTTTCAGTAAAGGGAAAAAAAGTAATAGTAAAAAAATTGTACAAAATGCTCCCAGAAACAAAAGTTTGGTCATTTGAATTTTCTGTTGTATCTCCAATATATAACCTTATATTAATAATGTGAAATGCTTTCCTTCTAAAAATAGTCTTTTCTCATCATACATATTTATTATACACAAGTTATCTCTTGAAGGTAAAAACAAAATTCTTTTGAACTTGGTGTGGATTCTCTTGTTCTAGAATAAGTTAGTCCACACAGAGAGATCATCAGGATTAACTCCATGTGGAGACAAGCACAGAGACCTTAGCTACACCAATATTTTTTTAACTTGGAATTCCCCAATGGGTGCAGATCTGTTGGTGGATGTTGTAGTGTAGCCAATGCTTAGGTGGAGTAGAGAATTTTAACAACCTTGCTGACTAACTTTTGAACCACAATCTGTGGGGTTTCACTCACTAGAAATTCCAGGTTGAGAAAATCTTCGTGTTGATACAGTCATGTACAGTTACCCTCCCAGTCTCCACTCCACTCATTTTCATTTATAAATGGTGAAGTAGTTCCCTCGGAGGTGTAAATCACCATAGCTCCACTGACTTCAATAAAACTTTTAAAGGACATTTATAGCTACTCACTACCAGTAATTCTTCACTTTCTGTACTTTGAGTGCTTGACTGTGGCTGAAAATCTATCCCGAACATCTTTTAAATAGCCACAACTGTCTACAGTTAGGTTTCAAATAATAAAACACAAGCCCCTATTTTCCTCAGCTCAGGTTCATGACTTGTTTGACAAATATCCTTGTACCTCAGAATGTGCCATTGTTTCTTATTTGTTTCCTTGCTAGAGCACAACCTTATAAAATACAAATATAAAAATGACATGGTTTCATTAAAAGTGATACATGTCATGCCATTATTGTGCTATCTACAAATTATCTGTATGAAGTCTGACTTTCTATATAGTAACAATAATTAGCCATGGACGGGCTGTGAAATGTATTGCTTTGCCCATGTACTCACAAATAAGTCACCTGAAAAGGCTTTTTTTCAGCTTCGGATAGCCTTTTGGCCAACTATGTCTTTTCTACTCAGATGCAGAATTTGTCACAACTAACACTATTTTAAGTTAGGCCGTATCTACACTGAGAAATAAGGTTGAATTTATTAAGGTTGAATTTTAGCACCAAATTTTGTAAAGTTGAAGGTGCAGGTCCCCACTGTGCCTAAGAATTTGACATAGTTCAAAGAGGCTTGTCCCCAATAGGGTGGCTACCATTGACTTTGAGAGCAATGAACTGTGAGTAGCTATTCCACAGTACCAGTGCCCCTTTAAATTCTGAGTTATGCTCCCAGTACATGATGGTACCAAAACTGTGCATTGGGTGGTTCTGGATACATGTTGTCAGTGGCCCATAATGCACTCATTTTCTCCCCCCCCCCCCCCCTCTCCCCCCCGCTTAAGACCAATGGCAAACAGTCTTTTCACGCCTTTTGTTCTCTTGTTGGTCATCTGCGCAGACATCGTAGCAGCATAATCATGGAACCCATTGTGGATCCCATTGAGTATCAAAGCATCAGGATGATTATGTTAACCTTGGTACATCTAATGCTGGAGTATGTACAGAGCATATCCAGGGTCTGCTGGAATGAGGAAGAATCTCGAGGCTATAAACATACTCTTCTGAAAGTGCCTGAACTGAGCAAATTGCAAATGCTGCCAGCATTCAATCCTCTGGACACGGTGGAATGCTAATCCTGGTGCTGTTTGACAACCACAGACAGATGGGACCGCATTGTTCAGGTATGGGAAAATCAGCCGTAGCTGCAAAACCTTTGCATGTGGGAAGGCCACTTTCATGGAAATTTGCAAATTTCTTTCTCCCAGTCTGAAGCGCAAGAATACCAGAATGAGACCCACTCTGACAGTGCAGAGGCAAGTGGCAATAGCCCTGTGGAAGCCTGCAATGCCAGACAGCTACTAGTCAGTTGGGAAACAGTTTGGGGTGGGGAAATCTACAGTGGGAGCTGTTGTGATCCAAGTAGCCAAAGTAATCAATACCCTTCTGCTACAGAGGGTAGTGACTCTGGGAAATGTGGAGGACATAGTGGAGGGCTTTGCTGCGCTAGGGTTCTCTAGCTGTGATGGGGTGATAGATGGAATGCACATCCCCATCTTGGCACCTGACCACCTTGCCAAGGAGTGCATAAACTCAGCGGCGGATATAGGGCAGGGCGCTTCAATAGGCCCAAGCCCCACGCTTCAATAGGCCCCGCGCCAGCGCCAGGGGCGGACTGGCCCAGCAGGATACCGGGAACTTCCTGGTGGGCCGTCCGCCGAAGGGCCAGCCGGCGGCTGCTGGAGGAGGAAGGGGGATTGTGGCGGGGCGCCGCAGCCCCGCACTTTTGAAATTCCCCGGCGCCGGCCAGTACGGGCCACGTGGGGCCGAGGGAGCGCGTGCGCGGCGTGCTGAAATGCCGCGCAACAGCTGAGAGGGGAGACGCCCGGGTGTGGTGTGGCGTGGCGTGACGTCACGGCCCGGGACTTCAAAACCGCGCAGCCCAGCATTGCACCGCTTGGTTCGACACGTGGCCTGGAGCCTGGGCCGGGGTCACGGCCACCCTGCACACTGGAAGGCATAAGGTGGATGGCAGAGGAAGGGGCTTGTGCTGAGGGCAGGTCAGGAGAAGAAAGGGGAGGAGAGACAAATGCCAGGGAGCCAAGTGGAGACAATGAGGAAAAGGGCAGGAGGGGAGGTGTCAGTGGGAGGGGGGGACAGGGTGATGCTGGGAGATGAGAGGGTAAGGGCATTGAGGGCTAAAGGGGGGAGGGGAAGGTGCTGGGAGAAGGCTTGAAAGGAGGGGTGGGCATGAGGAAGGTGGGGATGGAGCAAGGCATGTGTGAAAGCATGGGGGCAGAGGGTGGGGAGGGGGTGGGCATCAGGGAAAAACAGGGCAAAGGGTGCAGGGGCAGTGAGGGAAGGGGGAGGCACCAGGAGGGGTAAGGGAAGGTGCAGGTGCCAGGGGATTCTGGGTGTGAAGCAGAAGGGCAGACACCTGCAGGGGAGGGACCAGCACCAGAGGAGAGAGAGAGAGGCAGGTGTGTAGAGGGAGGTGTTAGGAGAGGGGATGAGGAGGGGTAGCTCACATGATCAGTGTGGGGCTACTGGAGGAGTGGGCACTGGGGGGACCCCTTTTTTCTGTTTTTTCTTCAAAGGGGGGGCCCCGCGATATTGTGCTGCCCTGGGCCCTGCAAAACTCTCATCCGCCCCTGCATAAACTGCAATGGGTACTTCTCAATGGTGCTGCAGGGGCTGGTGGATCACAAGATCTGTTTCACCAGATCAAAGTGGGATGGTTGGGAAAGGAGCATGATGCATGCATCTATAGGAACTCCTGCCTCTTCAGCTAGCCGGAACTTTTTTCCCAGATTGGAAAATGTTAATCAGAGATGTTGAAATGCCAATAGCGAACCTTGGCAACCCAGCCTACCCCTTTCTCCCATGGCTCATGAAGCTGAACATAGGCAGCCTGGACTGCAGTAAGAAGCAATTCAACTACAGGCTGAGCAAGTGCAGAATGTTGGTAGAATGTGCTTTTGGACATTGACAGGGAAGATTCCTTAGTGTATTAATTAGATTAGACCTCAGCGAACGCAACATTCTATGGTGGCAGCCTACTGTGTACTCCATAATATTTGTGAGAGTACGGGGGCAATGTATCTGTCAGGGTGGAATGCTGAGGCACAGTGCCTAGACAGAGATTTTGAGCAGCCAGACACCAGGGCAAGAAGAAGAGCACAGTGAGGGACAGTGCAAATCAGAGAGGTTTTGAAAGACACTTTTATGAATGGCCAGTTTTGAGAGTCATGCATGTTACTCTCAATGAGGTGCCCCTGCATTCAATGTGCTTGCCTGTAAACCCCCACTCCTTTAATACCACTGCCTCAGCTCCTTTATTTTCACTCAGCACTGCAGGGCATGCCTGGTGTATCCTTTCTCCTACAATTGTAAATGCCCTTTACAATTTTGGCAAAGATATCTGTGTTTCTTTTGCTGGTTCATAGTTCTGCAAGACAGATTCCTCTCTCCACAAAGCAATAAGGTCCAGGGTCTCCTGCATGCACCATACTGGTACTTGTCTGTGATTCTGGGAACTTATGGAGTTCATGGAGCTACAAATACTACTGAATGCCTTCCGTTCTGAGTACAGTGACTGTATGGTTAGAGAACATACTGTACAGTCTTTGCTGGCTGTCTAGCCCCTACTGAATGAATTTTAAGGTACCCTTTGTGGAAAAGTCCTATGGAATTGAATAAGAATTATAAAGTATGGTTCTATAGAAATTGAAAACTCATAAAATGGGTTTCTGTGTTGTTTTTGTTTGTTTAGCTATTCAATAGAAAGGATGCCATTTTTACAGGATGTGCCAAAAATTACAGGCTAATTTTTTCTATTAACTTTGTCAGATAATTTCCATAAGTGGGATACTTACAATCTACAAAGCCCTTAAAAGTCTAGAACCCAGGTATTCTATGGTACCTCTCCTTTCTAATCTTCCAGGCAATCTGCCCAATCACTGTCCTAAGAGTGACAATTTAGGGGGCAGGGGACAGGGCATTCTTGGTAGCAGGAACTTTCCCCTGGAGTTCACTACTGCCAAACATTCCCCTACATGTACACCTGAGATTGGCTGCATTCAGGAATTTGTTTGAGCTGCACTTCTCTGTCCAGGCTTTTTGTTATCTTCTCACTCTAGTATCCCTAAGACTGAGACCACTGGTGAGGTTTTCCCATATCTGTTCTTTAGAACTGCAGTATTTCAAAGGGTTGCGCTCCCTCTGCTTTGAAACGTGTATTGGTTGTAATCTAAACCATATTATGAACATGCACATATATTATGATGCGAAGTATGGTAACTTATTTGTATTGTACTATGGTGATAGCTGGTGGACACATACATTTTAGTAAAAATAAAATATTCAAACAAAAGCCTTTTCTTATCACAAATATAAGGATTTTATTCTGCATACAAAACTAATGGGAACAGTGCAGAAGTCATGTGGTTTGCTACTGGCCCCCTATGGGAACATACTTCAGATTTCCATTTACTCAGCTATGAGGTTAGTCAAACATGCTGGCCTGGCACATGCCATCTCTTCTGTGTCAACACAAGACATAGCATTAATCCGATTTGGCATTTGATACAATTGTACTTGGATCTGCAGCTATTAAAAACCCATGTAGATGCAGTGAACCTTAAAAGCCACGCATGGATGCCAAGTTGTGGTTCACAAGGAATCAGAAGTTTGTTTCATATGCTTTTCAGGCATAATTAGAAAAGAATGCTTTTACATCCATTCCTAAATAAACAAGACCATTTGTTAATGTTGGAGTGTTATGTCTGTAGATCTTTAAATAGTCCATTTTTTTCAATAACTGTACTTAGTCCAGTGGTCCCCAAACTTTTCAGAATCATCACTCCCCTTATACCTATCTGCACTCCACACCCCCAGGCACTGGGCTGCAGCTCCCGGGAGGTGGGGACACAGAGAGTGGTCAGGGCTGGGAATGGAGCTGTGGCCAGGAGTGGAGCCATGGCCAGGGACTGAGGCCTGGTGTGGAGCCACAACCTGACCAACCCTGGGGTCCAGGCCATGGGCTAGGCCAGGCATGGGGCTGGGAGCTAGGGCTGGGGGATGGTCTGGAGCAGAGCTGGGGGGCAGAACTGGGTTGGGTGGCACTCCCTCTTTGCCTCTATGGGGCTGGCCCAGGTGCTGCCACACACCTCCAAAAAATTCCTCCAGGACCCCCCGGGAAACATTCCTCACAGTTTGAGGACCACTAGCTTAGTCCTTCTAGTGAAGGACCGGAAAGTACATAGAACACAATTCCCTGGCCAAACACTGCTCTCACTTATTCCCTTATAAATCCATGGGTTTCAATTGAATTAATCTGGATTAACACACATTTTAAAATATTTAGTTCATGAATTCTTTTCAAGAGCATTTATTTCATACAAGAAGGTAAGATTTAAAAACACAACAATCTGGTACATTTAATAGATTCTGTACAAGGCAGAAGCCTAAGGCTGAAATACTAGGTGTTATAGGTTCAGATACAGATTCATTGGCAAACAATGTGGTGACGAAGTTTCCATACGATTTACCCCACATCATATCCCACAACTCAGCTGTTAGTTAATGTTTCATTTCCATGAACACTTAAATGCACCCAAAAGGCTAAACATAAATATGTGGAAATTAATTAATACTATGTGTCCAGGGGCTTGGAATGCTAATGTCTGATTATTAATATGTGCTAGATTACATTGTCTAATCTTCCCTTAGGGTATGTCTACACTACAGCGTTATTTCGAAATATCTTATTTTGAAATAGTTAATTCAAAATAAGTTATTTTGAAATAATGTGTCTACACACAAAATGCATTTAGAAATAGCGTTTTGCTATTTCAAAATAGCACATCCACACTGATTAGACGCTGATTTGCATTTAAGGGCAACTGAAACCGGTTCCAGCAGGGCATCAGGTCAGGAGTTGCTTTGTGTGGCTGCTGCCTGAGGCTATCTGAGGCTTGTGCTTATAGGGACCCCCCTGGACAGCCGGTTCTCAGCTTTCCCTGCTTGCTTGCCTACCTCGCTGAGGGACAGCAAAGAATTTTTCTCTCTGTCTGCTTCGGTTGCCCTGACTCGGGACACCACAGCACTCGGAACCATGGAGCCGGAGCTGCCCCTGGGCACTCTGGTGCTCATTTTGGACGTGTTGCTGCAAGCCTGGCTGCAATTGCTGGAGACTGCCTGGCAGCATCAGCTGCAGCACAACCCCCAAGCCATCTTCTGGACCCCTCTGGGGGCTGGGGAGGAGCAGCGGCAGCGCCTGAACGCCAGCGTGCCCTGCCGCATCTGGCGTCTGGACACCAGCAGCGACTGGTGGAACCACATTGTCCTGGTGCGCTGGGGAGACCAACAATGGACCCAGAACTTCAGGATGAAGAAGGACACCTTCCTTGAGCTCTGTGAGTGGCTCACCCCTGCTCTGTGGCGACGGGACATGCACATGAGGCCTGCCATTCCTGTCTACAAGCATTTGGCCATCGCCCTCTGGAAGCTCTCCACACCGGATACTGATCCATGGAGAACCAGTTAGGCGTGGGGAGATCCACCATCGGAGCAGTGCTCATGTAGGTATGGCAATCTCCAGCCACCAGGGCTGGCCTTAGGCTGATTTGTCCGATTCCCCTGAATCGGGCCCCGTGCCTAAAGGGGCCCCATGCCCTGAACCTGGAAGTGTGCCGGGCGCCATGGGCGGCGAGTTACTATTCAGAGCCGGGGCCCTGCTCCAGCAATATTTGGAGCTGGGTCTCTCCCCTGGCTCTGCCTGGAGTGGGCCCCAGCCCCCACCTGCTGGCCCCCCCTCGCGTCCTCCCATCCCGCCCCCAGAGCGTCCCCCTCGGCTCCAGCCCGTCCCTGCCGCACTCTCAGTGCGGCTCCCCCTTGCCTGCTGCTGCTGCTGCTGCCATGCGCAGCATTCTCAGGTGGCCGGGGAGGACGCCCGGGCGTGACATGATGTCACGGCCCAGGAATTTAAAAGTACTCGGCACGGCGTGGCCTAGCAGCGCTGGGTTTGGAATCCGGGGCCTAAGCGCGGACTCCGGCCCCGCAAAGTGGAAGGCAGACGGTAGGGGAGGGGGAAAACTAGGGGAGGGGGTGGGAGAGGAAGGGGCTTGTGCGGAGGGGAGGGGAGGGGAGGGGCTTGTGCGGATGGGGAGGGGAGGCTTGTGCGGAGGGGAGGGGAGAGGAAGAGGCTTGTGCGGAGGGGAGGGGGAGGCGAGGGGCTTGTGCAGAGGCAGAGGAGGGGAGAGGAAGGGGCTTGTGCGGAGGGGGAGGTGGGAGAAGGGGAGAGGAAGGCACCAAGAGACAGGGTGGAGGAGAGACAAATGCCAGGGGGCCAAGTGCAGACAATGAGGAAAAGGGCAGGAGGAGGTGTCAGTGGGAGGGGACAGGGTGATGCTGGGAGAGGAGAGGAGAGGGGAAGGGCATTGGGGGCTAGAGGGGGGAAGGGGAGGTGCTGGGAGAAGTCTTGAAAGAAGGGGTGGACATGAGAAGGGTGGGGATGGAGCAAGTCATGTGTGAGGGCACAGAGGGGCAGGAGGGGAACGGGGCAGAGAGTGGTGAGGGGCGGGCATCAGGGAAAAGGGGTGGGGCAGTAAGGGAAGGAGGCACCAGGAGGGTGCAGGGCTAAGGGAAGGTGCAGGTGCCAGGGATTCTGGGGTGAAGCAGAAGGGCAGACACCTGCAGGGGAGGACCAGCACCAGAGAGAGAGGCAGGGCAGGTGTGTAGAGGAGGTGTTAGAAGAGGGGATGAGGAGGGTAGTTCACATGATCAGAGTGGGGCTACTGGAGGAGTGGGCACAGGGGAGAGAAGGGCTGGTGGAGGGCAGGTCGCAGGAGGGCTGAGGGCAGTGAGAAGGGCAGGAGTCAGGACAGCAGAGGAGGGTGAGGAGTTGGGGGCAGCAGGCACCAGGGAGCTGATGGAGCAAGGGGAGAGACATGGCAGCAGAGAGAAGGTAAAGGTTTATAAAATATTTATTAATAACTTGGGTGCCACAGTGGCACATCCAAACAAGCCACATGAACTCAGTACAGGTGCACAATACAAAATCCATTCTGCTCATGGGAAGAAACTCTTAGGCTATGTCTACACTGGCGGCTTCTTGCACAAGAACATCTTGGGCAAGAGTTCTTGTGCAAAAAGTCTTGCACAAGAACACGTCCACACTGTTATGTGCGAGCTGTGCTTTTGCGCAAGAGCATCCATGGCAATGTGGACGCTCTCTTGAGCAAGAAAGCTCCAATGGCCATTTTAGCCATAGGGGTTTCTTGCGCAAGAAATCCCTGCCGAGCATCCACACTGCCCTCTTGCGCAAGAGCACTTACACCTGTTAGAAAAGAGCATAGCTCTTGTGCAAGACACCCTCCCTTACCACGCCATACTGTAAATTTCCTTGCGCAAGAGCAGGCGGGCAGTGTGGCTGCTCTGTGGGTTCTTGCGCAAGAACAGCTGTACTTGCACAAGATGCCGCGAGTGTAGACATAGCCTTAGAGGGAACACTTTCCCCAGCTTCTCTGCCCCCGAGTTAATGTCACACACATTGGGTTAATGCAATTGCAGGATAGTTGCATGAGGGGGGTTTGGTGGGGGCCAAACTAATCCCTGCTGGTAGGAGGATGGTGGGAAAAGTCCTTTGAGAGGAGTGACATGACACCTTTTACTTCTGGTCATGTGTCCATTTTGCCCCGAGCATGTTACCTCCAGAAGCCTGGTTAACGGGGGTCAGGGTGTGTGGCTAATGGGGGTCAGGGGGTGTGGCTAATTGGGGTTGGGGCGTGGTTAACGGGAGTCAGGGGGTGTGGCTAATGGGGCACCACCAAAAATTATACAAATCTGCCGCCCCTGCTGGCCCCGGAGGAGGAGTGCATCGGCTGCCTGCGCCACAGGAGGTGTGAGTTTAGCACAAGGTTTGTTTAGTGTGTGTGTTGGCGGGAGATTTTTTGTGCTTTTTTTTTTTTTGCTCAACTAAAACAATTCCTGAGGCCCCCGTTGAAACTTTTGTGTACTGTTTTTTTTTTTATTTTTGCACAACCAAAATTGCTGCGGGGCCCCGTCGAAATTGTTCGAATTGGGCCCCGCACTTCCTAAAGCCGGCTCTGCCAGCCACTGTGCCAGGTGAGGGGGGTGGGTGCGAGGAGGGGATGGGCTGCCCTAGGGGAAAAGGTGGGAGGGTGTGCAAGTCCCTTCCCTGGGAGGGTTTGTTCTGTCCCAGCCACACTACGGACTTCCCGCGGTGGCCAGGATTGCAGGGGGGGTTGCTCCTGGGGAGTGAGGGCACAGGACAGTGGCGGGGAAGGAGCACTCTCAGCCACCCTGGCTACCCAGTGACTCGCGGTTTTGTGTATCCCTCTGCAAGTGGTCAAGGCCATCCATAGAGTGCTGCTCCGCAGTCATCCGCCTCACTGATTTGGACGCAGTCATCGAGGGGTTCGGTGCCCTGGGCTTCCCCAACTGTGGGGGGGCAATCGACGGGACGCACATCCCCATCCGTGCCCCGGACCACTAGGCTTCCCTGTACATCAACCGGAAGGGATACTTCTCGGTCATCCTGCAGGCTGTGTCTGACCACTGGGGCCACTTCATGGACATCAACGTGGGCTAGTCCGGCAAAACACGAGACGCACAGGTCTACCGCAACTCCTCCATGTGCCAAAGGCTGCACGCCGGGACCTTCTTCCCCGACCACCACATCTGGGTCGGGGATGTGGACGTGCCTGTGTGCCTGGTGGGGGATGCGGCCTAACCCCTACAGCCCTGGCTCATGAAGCCCTATATGGGACACCTCAACCCTTCCCGGCAGGCCTTTAATGCCAGGATCAGCAGGGCCTGCATTGTGGTGGAGGGTGCCTTCGGCCAGCTGAAGGCCCAATTTAGATGCCTCCTCACCCACCTGGACCTCTCCGAGCGGAATATTCTGCACGTGGTGGCAGTGTGCTGTGTGCTGCACAATTTGTGTGAGTGGCAGGGGGAGGCTTTCCTGCCAGCCTGGATGGCAGAGGCCGACCACTTGGCTGGCCTGTATGTGCAGCCCCGCACGGATGCCAGCTGGGAGGCCCATTGGGGGGCTGTCGGTATCTGGGAGGCCCTACGGGAGAGCTTCCTGACAGAGGAGGAGTGAAGTCTCCCTGGCGTGCCCCACTGGGGCCTTGTGCCTTATTCTACCCTCACATCCTTCCACGTCCCCCTCCCTAACCACCCTTTCTGATGTCAAATAAAAACACGTGTTGCCAAAAACAAACTCTCTTTATTGACCATAACTGGGGTGGGTGGGTGGGGGAATGAGGGTGGGAGAGGGGAGGGGCAAACCTGGAAGGAGGGAGCTGGAAGTGGGAGGCAAGAGGAGGAAGGGGGAGGAGAAGCTCAGGGTTGGGGGTCTTTCTGGCCCACCTGTCTCCCAGCACTACGGGTGCGGGGGCCTCGGTGTCCCCTCGGGGGAGCGAGTATGGAGGGTTGGGGGGGGGGGAGGAAGAAGCGGGAGGGGGAGCAGGAGTGGGAGGAGGAGCAATAGCTGGGGTGGCTGCAGGGGCCGTAGCAGCAGCAGGCACCAATCTCTGCACCAGGGTCTGCAGGTGGTCACGGATAGCACGGCCCTGGTCAAGCAGCTCCCGCCCGCTCTCCCGCCGCAGCTGGAGGTCTTCCTGCACCCAGTGCTCCTGGCTGCTGACCTGCCTTCGCAGTAACCCCAGGTGCTGCTGCTGGTACTCCTCATGGTTCTGGGTGAGACTGCTGGCCCGGGTGCATGAGGATGTCCTGGGAGGGGTGGTGCGCTCTACACTTGCAGCTGCTGCGGCTGTGGAGAAACAAGAGAAGTGGTCAGTTATCCCTGGGGACACAGTGGTTGTCAGCCATCGGTCTGTAGACGGCCACATTCCTGAGACTAGCGTGGAGATCATGGACGTTGGAATATGAGGTCCATGATCTCCGCACTGGACCAGGAAGGTGCCCGCCTTTTCCAGCCCCTGGCAGAGGCCAGACTGTTCCTGGGGAATGGTGGAGGGCTGGCTGGCACTGGCTGGCTCGCTCATGCTGGCAACTGGGTCAGGGGCAGCACCTGCGGGCTCTGGGCTGGCAGACCTGGAGCTGGCACAGGCCCTGTGGCCAAACAGACTCTACCCCTTTAAGGGCTCCGGGGCTGGGCGGGGAGCAGAAGAATTTCCTGGCCTGGCCCAGAGTAACCACCAGGGCACCCTGGGAAGGGCTGGAGGCCCCCTATTTCGAAATAAGTGTCTACACAGTGCTTCTTTTGATTTAGCTATTTCAAATTTGGCATTATTCCTCGTAGAATGAGGTTTATCAAATTCAAAATAAGCGCTCCGCTATTTCAAATTAATTTTGAAATAGCGGTTTGGCTATGTAGATGCTAGGAAAGTTATTTTGAAATAACGGCTGTTATTTCGAAATAACTTTGCTGTGTAGATGACTTTACATACTAAGATGACTTTACATTACTTTGGTAGTATAAATAAGTTTACAAGTAAGCATAAATGTAGTTTATACTCACTTTGCACTGCAGTGAACTGCCAGAAAAATGTAAAGGTGTTTCATGTAACTAAGAATCAGGCTCATTATGTACTAGTTGATTGCTAGCAACCTATTATGTTTTAAGTTAAAATTTAGCCTGACCCAAACAAACACAAAAATAAAGTATAGAACAACAACACTGTAATTCACTATTTAAATAGTTACAGGTGCAAGGGATGGAGTTTGTTTAACATATGTTCTCTGTAAACTGATGCATGCAAATTGCTTTCTGTGCTTAAGGGATTTCAAGGGAAATCTGTAGAGTTCTACATAGGCATAGGGACCTGCCCACATAGATTATCTTGCAGATTTGGAGCCAAGTATGTAACTACAAATATAAAAGGTGGAGAAGGTACTCCTGCCTAGTGTCTGTCTTGTCCAATATCTTGTTTCTACCAGTAGCAAGTTCTGCTTCAAAGGAAGGTGTAAAAAACTCCATAGTCTTGTGAGAGAAGATTAGAGAAAGAGAAATCTTCTTGGCATAAGCCAATTATTAATATATTAGATTTAGGAAGAAATTTCCCTATGCACAGGCTACACTACATTGGGTTTTTTTAAACTTTCTATTGGAGCAGATGGTATTGGTCACTGTCAAAAACAAGATACTGGATTAGAGGCACCATTGATCTGATCTGGCATGGATGTTCTTATGTTCCATCCAGTGAAGTGTATGAAGGGTACTGTCTTGTCAAGGAGCCGAGGGTGATATTTTTCAACAGATATGGAAAGCAGTGATTTGGGATGTAACTATGGATGTTTCTATAATCTCTATAACAAAACTTTATATGTTTAGAACATTAGTAAAATAACATTAACTCATTGATCCTAACAACCTCTCTGTTACATCTGAAGGTAACTATTATTATTTCCATTTTACTGATGCAAAAACTGAAAAACATTCTGACTTGCCCAAGGCTACAGAGTGAGTCAAGATGGGAATTAGAAATTTCCTCATTGTTTGAGGAATGGCTCAACATGTATAACTTTAAAAAAGTATGAACTTGATATAAGCAATACTCTGAAAATGAGTCACACAGCTGAACTATCCATTGTGTAAAATGAGTACACAATTAGGAAATGATCAGGATATTTCCCCCTGTTCTTGTATTATGAAAGAGGGTAAATAGTAGTTCAAGATTTACCTTTAATATAGTGTTCATTATATTGTGTACTTTTATCATTTCCCCTCTCTAAACTAAAATGATTCATACTTTTCAATTGCTTTTCATGAGTAAAACATTCCATTTTCATCAGCTATTTATATAGGTTAATAGATTCCAAGGCCAGAAGGGACCATTGTACTCATCTCATTTGACCTCCTGTAAAACCAGTCCACAGAACATCACCAAAATGATAACCAGAATTGAACAAAATAGTCCAGGGGTGGCCATTTAATTGACATATAATGGTATAACAATATTTACAGTATTTTCTCAAATTTTTAAATGTATCCTTGCATCTTGTTTGTTTTTTAGCATTGATTCTGTACATTAAGCACATATTTTCATTGCACTGTTCACAATGATGCTCAGGTATTTTGTCTACATTTAATTTGGAGGAAGCAATTCAGATTATTCTTCTAAAGTCACTGCATTTTTCAATGAAGAAATTTTTGTGCCATCAAGCTGACCATTCAAATTTCTTGTTTAGTTCTCTCTGAAATTCCACAGTCTTCTCTGGTCTTTACTAACCTGTTATTTTATTTTCAGCAAATTATGCCATCTGTTTATTTTCTTTTCTAGAACATTAATTGGTAACAGTAATACAGCGTTGCAACAAACCTACCGAAGAGATAATCAAAATCTCACAGATCCTGAGAAAGACAAGAGCCCAAGAGAAGGCTCAGTTCTGACCTTTCTTGCTAATGATACTGCAAGCAGCAAATGTTTCTGTATGAGCATTTCATTCCTCTCTTGGTCAACTGGTCTATCAGTACATTGTTAGCTGCACTTCTGCTGGAACAGACTACAGGTTTATTTAATTGTCAGTGAATGTTTTATGTTGTATCAGCTAGAATATACCATTGATTGCCCATGCAGTTACATTAACAAGCAATTTTATTTCTGGATATTTGCTATGTTGTTGGCTTTTATTTTCTGTATTGTTTCAATTATTTTCTTCAGTCCAGTGTCCAGGAGAAAGCTGTGTCCATGCAATCTTGTGGTATAGAGAACCTTTTGAAGGAATACTATGTTTGAAGAGAGAAAGCAAGAAAGTGTCCAATCCTCAGATCCTGCATATGGCCTTAACTGGGGGGCTGAGATCCAGGCCTAACTGATCACTAATACCAAAGAGATGGATCTGAAAAAGAGTGAGAGGAAGAGGAACAAATCTTCTAAATGTAGGGTTTTCTTTTATGGTTGCTTATTAATAGTGTTTTAGAGTGTATAATTTGCTTTACATGTATTAAACCTATGGCCCCTTCCCTCTCTGATTCAGACAAAAAACTATGATGGGTGAAATCCTGGTCCAAGTGAGATCAATGAGAAAACTTCTGAAGACTTCAAAGGGGTCAAAACTTCACCCATTATATTCTTCTGTCTGAATCAGAAGGGGATGACCATAGGTTTATTACATATAAAGCAAAGCATACCCTTTAAAACAGGATACTCATGGGCTCTTAAACTTCATTGCACTACAAGCCCCTTCTCTCAACAAAAATTACTACATGACCATGGGGAAGCACCCTCTCAGGAAAGGGGACAAAAACCTGAGTCCAAGCCTCGCTGCTCTGGCCCCAGCAAATCTAACATCAGACCTGACAACCCCATTAAAACAGGCTCTTGACCCACTTTGGGATCCCAATCCAGGTCAAGAAACACTGCGGGAAGATTTCATGAACAGGAAGGGAGATCAACATAGGAAGATTATACAAAAGCAGTGAAGTTGGAGAGAGATAGGCTGGCTACGTCTACACTGGCGCGTTCTCACGCAAAAACTCTTTTGCGGAAGAATTCTTCTGCAAAAACTCTTCCAGAAGAGAGCGTCTACACTGGCATGTGCTTTTGCGCAAGAGATGTGCTTTTGCGCAAGAGCATCCATGCCAGTGTAGACGCTCTCTTGAGCAAGAAAGTTCTGATGGCCATTTTAACCATAGGGCTTTCTTGCACAAGAAATTCATGTTGCCTGTCTACACTGGCCTTTTCTGGAAGAGCTCTTGCGCAAGAGGGCTTATTCCTGAGCGGGAGCGGGAGAGTTCTGGCGCAAGAAGCCCTGATTTTATACATTAGAACGTCAGTTTACTTGCGCAAGAACACGCAGCCAGTGTAGACAGACAGCAAGTTTTTGCGCAAGAGCAGCCGCTTTTGCGCGAGATCGCGCCAGTGTAGACACAGCATTGGAGAATAAGAGAAGAGGTTGTTTGGTGAACAATTTATGAAATTACTTCTTTAATATAAACATTTAAAGAAATTCCAGTGTTTTTGATATCTGAACAAAGCCCCAATTACATCATGTCAATTGGAAAAGAATTTTGCTAGAGAGAGTGAGAGAGAGAGAGAGAGAGAGAGGGTGTGTCTACACTAGCCCCCTAGTTCGAACTAGGGAGGCTAATAAGGGCGACCGAAATTGCAAATGAAGCGCGGGATTTAAATATCCCGCACTTCATTAGCACGTTCCCGGGAGGTTGCTATTTTGGAAATTGACTAGCCCGGAAGAACTGCCCACGTCTACACGCGGCAGAGAAGGGAGATTCCTCATTCTATGAAGTTTAACTGGTAATTTGAAGTAAGGGGTTTATTTTGGAATTGCCCTTCTCTGCCACGTGGCTTTTGAAGCGCTCTGGAAAAATCTTCCTCAGTAAAATCTTCCTCAGTCTGTTTCTTTCATTGCTTTTATTCTGGATGTCTTCAGATTGTTCTTATTGCAGTTCATTCTTGTTATCAGTTCCTTATCTGAAACTGTCACATAGTGCAAAAAGGGTTTGGAAAACTAGATCTTGAGTAAATGTACCAATTTAAATAGGGTCAGCATTAGAACATAATACGTAAGATTACTGCAACATATATGCAACATATATACATTGTGCTGTCAGTTACATGACTAAGAGAGCCAAAGATCCAATTCTATAGCTTGTACTCATTAAATATAACATGGGCTGCAGGATCTGATCACAAATCTAAATCTTTATTCAGCCAAAACTCCTGATACTATTTTTGTCTGTGAACTGACATGGCTTTCAGTTCTCTTGGTATGTTTATGTGGCAAGGAATGAACAGCCAAGGGAAAGTATTTAAATATTTAAATTGTGTCATAGGTTATATGTTCAAATTCTATGATGCATATCAAAATATGCCCTCATTTACTGTAAAATTAAGTGTAAACATATTAATTATAAGCCTGTATCAGTTATTACATACACAAAGCTACATTAAAAGAATATTAATGTTTCCAAATGAAGCACTCAAAAGTTAAGAAATGCTAGAATTAACCTGTTTAATTTTACCTGTTACCTGTTCAATTTTTGTTTGACCCCAGATTTAAATGCATAGCAATAATCTTTAATTACATGGCAAAACACTATCTCCTAGTTTAAAAAACCCCCTGAAAAACAGAAATTCCATCCTGTGGCATCATGTGGACACCCTTATGGTGCATCCACATGTCTGGAATCTTTATATCCATGGCATAAACGTCAGTCACTTGAGCTAAGGTAGTAACTGATGGCTGCTAATTGGAGAGCCCCTGAGAAAAGGATGGGCCCAGGTTCCCCAGCCAACCCTAGAGGTGTGGCAAATACCAGGAAAAAGACAGTGAACTGCTGGAACAACTTGTTCTGGGAAAGACTTTGTCATGTACCTCCCCAGAAGGAAGAACCACATAGTGACCTGGCTAGAGGGCCAAGTCTTGAACAGGAGGCTGCAGTTTCTGGAAAGAGAGGGGTTCATAGGATGAGGAGAGGATGAGAGAGGCCCCACCAGAGAAGAGTGGCCAACAGAATGCACCTACTATTGGTTAACCAATTAATGGGAGCCACTCCAGCCCAGATGGGCTGAAGCAGACTACCCCCACCATGCTAGGCTTCCAACTCCCAGCCCACGTGGGCTGGGAGGTAACGGCCCTGCGGGGCCGCTCTTAGGTAATGGTTACCCATTCACAATCCTAGTCTCTAGTCCTCAGTCTTCTCATTCCAGTCCCATTTGCCTTGCCCAGCCAGTCCTAATCTCAATCTGAGCCTCCTCAACACTAGCTCCCAGTCCTAGTCTCACTCCCCATGCACCACATTCAAGCTGTTAGTCTCCCCCTACCTGGCTCTTTGTCATGCTCTCTTTGCCCAGTCAGTCCGGCTACGTCTAGACTGGCATGATTTTCCGCAAATGCTTTTAACGGAAACGTTTTTCTGTTAAAAGCATTTGTGGAAAGAGCGTTTAGATTGGCACGACGCTTTTGCGCAAAAGCACTTTTTATGCGGAAAAGCGTCCGTGCTAATCTAGACGCGCTATAAGAAAGCCCGATCGCCATTTTAGCCATCGGGGCTTTTTAAAACAATTCTGGGTTGTCTACACTGGCCTCTTGCGCAAAAGCATTTGCGCAAGAGGGCTTTTGCCTGAACGGGAGCGTCATTGTATTTGCGCAAGCACTGATTTTGTACATTACAAAGTCAGTGCTCTTGCGCAAATTCAAGCGGCCAGTGTAGACAGCGGCTGCTTTTGCGGAAAAACTTGCCAGTCTAGACACAGCCACCTAGTTTTCCTCCTGCACCCCAGTTCCTTGTCAGGTCTGTCTCACCTCCCCCAAACTGGTTCTAAGTCTCAGTCTTTTCCCTTTACGTCTTTGTCAGATCTCTGTCCTCCCTTACCAACTGTCTCCCATGTCACTACTCTAGCTCATAGTCCCAGGCTTCTCCTCAACTCCAGTCCCACTTTCACCCATGGCAGTGGATTTCAAAGGCCAGGGGAGGCTAAGCCTCCCGTAAACCAGGCCGTGATCCCATCCATGCTGTTCCCCAAGGCCCCACCCATGCTCTCCTTAAATTGGGAGAGCCTCAGCTCAGACTGGTAGCCAGGAGGTGTGGCAGCTTAGGCTGGTGCAGATGGAACATCCCAAAGGGGATGTTCACCTTCCACCCATGGTCGCACTGGACTCATTCTCCCAATCTTCTCCTTTCCCTTTGCTCAGACTAGCTTTTGTCCTTTCTACATTCAAATCAGATGGGTCCCTCCTCCACAATGCCTGGGTGCAAGTAGCGGGGTTACTGAACACACAGGAAAGACATTGTCTGGACCCATCCCATTTGGAGCAATCATAGTGAAAATCCAGTTTTGCCCCTGAAGCCCTGGCTTTGAGCACTCTTTGTGGGGATGGCACATGTGTAGCCTAGTTCCATGTAAGAATTGTGAGGAGATGGCACATGTGCAGTGTGGTATGCAATAAGCGTGGTGAGAGACTTGAGCAAGCTCAGTGAGGATGGGCTCTTTATAAATTTTAGCTGTTCAACTCTAGGAAGTCTATACTGAGCAGGTGTGCACTGAGAATTTTTAAAGACTTATAACTTGGCTCAATTCAGGGGGATTTTTATGGGGCTGGCATATATAATATGAAGGCCAGTTCACTCAAAAATGGCTGAACAGATTCGACTGGAATTTTCTGAAAAAAAAAAAATTAAACCTGAGGCAAAAACCCAGTATGGAGAGCTTCACTCCAGACAGTTAAAGTCTGGCAACATCATAAGCAACAGAAAACGGTCTTTAGCTAAACAAGTTTTTAAAACTGGTTACAATCTGGGGGAAAATTTCTTCAGTAAAGACCCAATTTAAGGCACAGTAAGTTAATACAACTTCTCTGACTGGGTAAATTACACGAATAGACACACAGCTGAATTTGGCCTCAACTTTTTGGAGCACTGTCCATGCAACACTTTTCATCTTGATTTGACAAATGGTTACAAATCACAGGACTCAATTTGTCAATTGTCAATTTGTCAATTTGCAGGGATGGCCTGTGAGGCTAGGCAAACTAGGCAGTTGCCTAGAGCACCACCGGCCTGGGCGCCCGATGAGGATGTCACGGGGCGCCAGAGCGCCCTGTGATTACGTCATGGCCATTGATGGCAGTGCAGGCGGGGGCGCCGATTGCGCCTTCTGCCTGGGGCACCAGCTGCAGCAGCCGGCCTTGGGCCGCTCCTGGTTCCCAGCAGTTTTTTTCTGCCATCTTGCTGTGTTTGTGTATTGGTCCTACCATGTTTGTACTAGTGAATTCTGGGAAAATCTGGACAATTCTGCCACAATGCTTCAGGCCCTGTTCAATAAGATATACAAGCACATGTTCTGTGTCAGGTATCCGAGATGTCCCACTGAAGCTAATGAGACTATTCACATTTAAATTCTTTTCTGAATCAGGACCTCAGAAAGGGAAAAAGCAACTGGAGAACATGCACAGTGATTGATTAGTATCAGCAACATGTGGGGCAACACACTGTGGGCTTTGTACTTCACACAGAGCAGTAAAGCAGGACTAACCAAACTGGTTATACAAACTTAGTTAAGGTGTCTGGTCCACATTGCAAAAAAGATGAACTTGTTACAGCACGATGTATGTCAGCTTGCGCCTCTGGCATAGCAAAACAGGATTAGCTCAACACAGTTACTATACTTACCACAGTCACAAATAGAGTTTTAAACTTATTGTGTTCAAACAGAAGTCACATGTACAGCCAACCACACCAGCAACTCATTACAAGTTATGACATGAAGAGGGCCCAAAAACTGTAGTCTGATTTTCTGCCACTTTTTTGGCAACTGGTGATTGTTGATATTCGCTGGGGCAGTCTCTATTCCTTCCCCAATTTCTCAGTCTATCACTTACCACCCTTCTCCTGTATCATTCTGCACTGTACCTCCTACTTCGGATTAGAGATGTGAACGAGTAGTCAACTAGCTGATTAACCAATAAGCCTATGCTTATTAGTTAATCTAGTTGACTACTCACATTCCCCCTCCCCCCCACTGCCTCTGTATCAGAGGCAACAAGGGGGGGGGGAGCAGGAGCTGGTGCTGTGGGGGAGCCAACTTAAAAGCTGATTCTCTCGAGCACTGGCTCTGCAGTGCCACCCGCCCCTCCTTCACAGCAGCAGCCCCTGCCCACAGGGAGTCTGAGCTCACCACAGGCAGACACTCTCTCCATGAGCAGCTTGGACCCCCGTGAACAGGGACTGACGCCAGAGCAGCCTCCTCTGCCCCACCACCCCTGCAGCAGCCTCTGTCCATGGGAGTTCAGACCCTCCGCATACAGGGACTGCTGCCAGCCCACGCTGCTACCTCTGTATCAGAGGCAGCATCGCAGGGCAGCAGGTAGATGGTCTGCAAGGGGAGCTGATTTTCAAACAGGCTCCCCTCACAGACCAGCTTCTGCCTGGCACCCCATGCTGCTGCTTCTGATACATAGGCAGCAGCGTGGGGTTGCTGGGGGCTCCCTGGGAGTGGGGGTGGAAAGCACTGACTGCGGCCCTGCCCCTGGGGACTATAGAATAGTCAATTAACTGCTAAGAATTCACGTGGTTAGTTGACTATTCTATTCCCCACTATCTAACATCCCTAGATCAGATATCCTCCACCCATTCAGGTTCCCAGGAACTCTGGTTCCTCTTCACTGTCTGTAACTTTACTCTTCTCCCTCTCACTGCTTCCTGCCTCCCGACACTCACCTGCTACTTCTCCTCTGAGGCTCCATCCTCAATCATCTCCTCTCCCCTTTCATTCCCTCACCCATACCTCTGCTCTGTACCCTCTTAGTCAGCTCCCCAGCCTGCTCTAGCCTCATTAGCACAAAGGAGGGTTAGAAGAGCCAAGCCAGTCGAGTCAGGGTTTGTTGGCCCCCTGCGCAGCTGGCAAAAGGCCTCTGCAGCCGCAAGAGGGGAGCAAGAACATAAGAACGGCCGTACCGGGTCAGACCAAAGGTCCATCTAGCCCAGTATCCTGTCTGCCGACAGTGGCCAGCACCAGGTGCCCCAGAGGGTGGACCAAGACAATGATCAAGCGCTTTGTCTCCTGCCATCCCCTCCAGCCTCTGTCAAACAGAGGCCAAGGACACCATTTTATCCCCTGGCTAATAGCCTTTTATGGACCTAACCTCCATGAAATTATCTAGCTTCTCTTTAAACTCTGTTATAGTCCTAGCCTTCACAGCCTCCTCTGGCAAGGAGTTCCACATGCTGACTACACGCTGTGTGAAGAAGAACTTTCTTTTATTAGTTTTAAACCTGCTACCCATTAATTTCATTTGGTGTCCTCTAGTTCTTCTATTTAGGAACTAATAAATAACTCTTTATCAGCCCTCTCCACCACTCATGATTTTATACACCTCTATCATATCCCCCTCAGTCTCCTCTTTTCTAAACTAGAAAAAGTCCCAGTCGCTTTAACCTCTCCTCATATGGACCGTTCCAAACCCTTAATCATTTTAGTTGCCCTTTTCTGAACCCTTTCCAAGGCCAAAATATCTTTTTGAGGTGAGAGACCACATCTGTACACAGTATTCAAGATGTGGCGTACCATAGTTTTATACAGGGCAGTAAGATATTCCGGGTCTTATTTTCTATCCCTTTCTTAATAATACCTAGCATCCTATTTGCCTTTTTGACCGCCGCTGCACTGTGTGGAAGTTTTCAGAGAACGGTCCACGATAACTCCAAGATCTCTTTCCTGATTTGTATGCAAATTAGCCCCCATCATACTGTACGTATAGTTGGGGTTATTTTTCCCAATGTGCATTACTTTACACTTATCCACATTAAATTTCATTTGCCATTTTGTTGCCCAATCACTCAGTTTGGTGAGATCTTCAAGGAAGGAGCAGTCACTAGGCAATGGCAGGCCCAGCTGCTGGCTACAACCAGAACCACCCACATTTCCTAGCAGCTGGGGAAAGCCCCCCCGCCTGTTCTCGGAAGTGACCCACCGCCAGCCACTGCCTGAAACAGGCCTGCGGGGGAGAGTAGGAGGGGGATGTACCAGTCGCTCCCCAAGTCATCCACGGCTCTGCAGCACACCCTGAGAGAGCCCCGGCCCCCATTCCACCTGCAGAGCGCCGGGCTTCCCCACTACGCCGAGGCGGCCCCTTGGAGCCCCTTCCCCCGCTAGTTCCCAGCCCGGGCTCTGGAAACCCCCTTAGCCGCCTCCCCAGCGCCCCGCAGCGCTGCATCCCGCGCGCCCGGTCACCGCCGCAGCATCTGCCCGCGGCCAATGGGCCAGGACGGGGGAGGAGCCGGGGCGGGGCGGGGCGCGCAAGGGCCCCGGGGAACTGCCTGCGCCCCAGCTCGCCTTGTCAGGTTCCTCGGAGGCAGCGGCGCGTTGTGCCGGAGGACGTGAGCGGAGCAAGCGGCGGGGACTCAGCCCCTCGCCTACCTTCCCGGAGCGGTGAGTTCAGCCCGCCCGGACCTCTTGGCCCGCGAGCCTGCCTGGCCAGCGTCCCCTTGGGGGTGGCGGGGTGCGCTGCTCTGAGCGCCAAGCCCCCGCTGTCGGCCGCTACCGGGAGCCCTGAGTCTTCCTGCTTTCTCTCAGCCTGCTGCGGAGGGCACGCTCTTCTCTCGCCTGGGTGGGGTGGGTGTGAGCTGAGCCTCTCGCTTCGGGGGAAGTTGCAGCCTCTGAACTTTGCCAAATCGGACTAAGACGATGCGCTAGCTGCCGGAGCCGGGCGGAGGGGTGGCCGTGGACCAAGGGAAGGGGACGTGAGGTGCCTTTGTGGTGGCAGAGTTTCCCTTTTGTAATAAAGAACAAGTGGTTGTTTTAATTGGGAACATCATCAGCCAGTAAGAAACTAGACAAGTTCAGGTTTCCTTCAGATTGTGCCACATTTGGAAACCACACCTCCACGGAAACATTGAAGCTAACTCCTCTCCATCTATCTCTGGGAAGTGATTGAGCCACAGGTAAAGTGCCACTGACCTTTCCAACAGAAGCAAAGGCGAGAACAATGCTGTTGTATAGTAGTGACTCGCTAGCGTTGGAACTTGGAAGGCTGGGTGTGCTTCGACATAGCCCTGTTGTCTGTTTCTCAATAAAGCAACAAGTGTAGAAGGTGCTAGGTGAGTTTATATCTGGCTGAAAGGTATTTAGAATCTTTTTTTAATGTATTCAGCTGTAATTTCTTAATTTTGTTACTAAGAAGAACAAAATCGGGATCCCCCTGTCTATGTAACCTAACAAATGATAACTTTAATTAGCAGTTTTGGCCCCCTATTCTATTCCAAAAGCAGGCAATATGTATAGTAGGCTTTATATCCAGAATATAAGTCATTTTACTCTCTTTAACCACCCCAGAATGACCCCACGGTTCATAAGTGACTGAACTAGTTAGCTTTCTCTGGTACTTCTTACTAATTGCTTAGCATGTATATACCACAAATTGTATGATAGCGGGACAGGAAGTGACCAGAAGACTGGACTGAAAATAGTAAATTAAGCTTTCTGTTCCTATTCTTGAAGTGCGAGGTGTTCTTTTTTTTTTAAAGTTTTTAGAAACAAACACACACACAAAGGAAAATCAGTGGCTCTAAACATAATAGCACAATGTGAGAACTTAAACAGTGGCATGGTTTTCTGATAATAATGTTACTTAGAACTTTAAAGTTTCAAAGGGCTATGCAATTGTGATGGATAGGGAAGATAATATTCTGATTATGCAGAGAAGCTGAGGCTGAACTTTTATATACTCTCTTATGGTGCCCCCCCCCACCCATGAATAATTGTTACTGTACTTCTGCTTAAGGCTTGAGCGGAGTAACTACTGCTCACAGCTTATCGAGTGACCCATTGAATATGGCAGGTGTGTTTATGAACCAAACAATGGATTTAGCCAGCTGGTCTCTGTTTTTTTCCCTTTAGACTAAAATGGTAAAATAGCAAGTGTTGTTAGGGTTAGGTTTCTATTAATAATAGAAGTGTGAGATTACCCATGAGAAGATGGTGTATGTGCCAAATGTTTCAGTTTATTTTCTGTGGTAATAGTAGCTTCTAATTATTGCAAATTAACTGCAACACAATAACATATAAAATTGCATGCATACCACCATCTCATGAAAGTTATTGCGTTAGGTTTACTGCTAAACTTTTAATGGTAGCTAATAAGCTGTTAAGTTATTATTTGTATACTGCTGGAAAATCTAGACCTATATTTTTATGTCTGGAGGGGGAATGTGAGAAGGTGTGGACTTCTATTTGACAGAAATGTAACACTAATTTCGCTCTAGTCTAGTTTCTTTGCATGATGATGGGACAAAAATAGTGTAGGGTGGGGACAGTACTATAGTGTATTACAACTATAATTAGGCACATGTTGTACCTGACTCATTGTGGGGGAGGTGATGAAGGAGAAAGCAAGATGAATTTCCCATGGGTTTGTGTTGTTGGAGCAGCATAAATAGGGTTTCCATGCTGCAGGCAGGATCTAAGATTTAAAGCCACGTTCTTTTCTGTACCAGGGAAGAGTAATAGAGTGGCAGTCTGGTAATTTATATGCTTAAATTCACTACAACTTTCTGTCAGACATATTTTCAAATATTGAAATAATGCAATCTCTGTTTCCCTCAACTTTAATTGTTTTTAAACTTTTTTTAATAATGATTACCCAAAAAATGAAAATATTTATAAGAACGGCCATACTGGGTCAGACCAAAGGTCCATCCAGCCCAGTACCCTGTCTGCCGACAGTGGCCAATGCCAGGTGCCCCAGAGGGAGTGAATCGAACAGGTAATGATCAAGTGATCTCTCTCCTGCCATCCATCTCCACCCTCTGACAAACAGAGGCTGGGGACACCATTCCTTACATTTCCATTAGCAATTGCTGAATTGTTTTCCCTTTTTTAAATGAAAAGATAAAATTTTGCAGGATGATTCCAGACATCTCAACCAGTACCACTAAGTCTGGAGTATTTCACTAAATATTTGTATTTGAGAGAAAAGTTTGCAACCTGAGACCACATACAAATGTGGGGGAAGCGGCTTTGGTCACTGATGATATTGATCGTCTGAAATCAGCTGGGGATCTGATCAGCTCTTCAATTTATGAACTTTTTGTAATAAACTCACACCTGCTTTTCCTTGCTGCTAAATCTCATACATCTAGAACAGGAAGGTGCCCTACACTTTCTTTCTGAGAGATTCCGGAGGGTAGCAACAAACAAAAATTACCCAAGAGCAGCCTCATATACTCCTACAAATCAGAACCTCATTATCCATAGGATCAATGACTGCTAATAGATCTAATAACAACAGCACTATGGAATGTTTTAGAATTCTGACTTGTGTGGCTGTAGATGTGCATTAGAAGTGAATTTGTAAATACAAATAAAAAATAAGGTCACAGGGTGTTTATATGTTTGATCAGGAAAGGTTACTATAAGCACCATATACCAGAATATTCCTAGTTACGCTTTTGCACCATTGTCAATGTGGCCATGTAGGAAAAACTTTCCGGGGCAGGATGATCATCTTAGTGTTGCTGATTTTAGTCTTTGACTTGCCTTCACACAACTGTGACCACTTGTCATATACAAAACAGATTACAAGCTGCTTCTTTAAAAGTACAAGATGAGGTGGAGCTTCACTTCCTTATGGTGGTAGCTTTCAGTTGTAACTCAAATTGCAAGAGAGGTCAGGGGAACTGGGTCTTTCACACGGTTGGACTGAAGTGAATTGGAGTGCAAGATCAATCCTCTGCTTCAAATTAGTTTATTTTTCAAAAAAAAATTGCTCTAGAAGAGTATATAATGCATTGTAGATTATCAGACACACTTTCCCCTCTGGTTCATCACCAAAGACATGGAGCCTGCCCCTAGTTATTAGTTCACTTTGGTATAGACACTCCACACATTTTGTACAACAGAAATCTGCTGCAGGTAAAAATAAACAAAGTTTATTTAATAGAAAACTCCTGGATTCAGAGATGAAGTAGTAATGAGAAGCAAATGCATACAAGTTACATAGAAAATAAACAAATATGTAATCCCAGACTTTATTCTACTGTATTCCCTTTTCTAATACAAATAATTATTTCCTCTAAACAGTTTCCCAGCATGCCTCTGTTAGAGGGGATCTGGTGTTTCCCAGACAGCATTGCACTTCAATGCTGGCCTTTGGTTTCTGGATAGCCTTCACTTCAAATACTTTCTGTTTTAACAGGGTTTGCAGGTTTTTCCTCCCTCCCTTCCCTTTTTCTTATAGTGTGGTGTAATCATGGTTACACATAGCAGGAGTGTTTCCCACACTGGGATTTTATTTTCAAGGGTTCAGATAGTTTTAGTATTATCCTATTAATTTTAGTGATTCACCGTTGTCTCTTACTGGCTGGATAGTGTCGATTCTGAGAGCTGTTTGTGTAAGCACCTAGTCTATGAAGTGTCCTCCTGGGGAATTGCCTCATCAGACTGTTGTGAGATGATGTTTTAGTAGTTGCACTATAGTTTATTTTCTGCACACAATGCATGAATTTTTAATAACCTGTGTGTGTGTGTGTGTGTATGTACTAATGACCATTGGGTTCAGGATATTACAAGATTTCATAAATGATTTTACTTGATATTTTTTATGCATAGTAACACTATATACCAGTGTTTCCCAATTTTATTTGGCCACAGAACCCTTTTAAACTCAAAAAAATTTTGTGGATCCACTAATAACAGTCTTATATATGGAGCTGAAAAAGTAGACCACAAGTATTATTGTTATGTATTGTAGATATGTAGATTAATCTATCATAGTCAATTTATAGTTGTCATGGTTAAATTTTTAAATACAAGAAATCACACGACTATACTGAAGAAAAAGTGTTCGTGAGAGCACTGCCTGCACACTCCCATACAAGCAACTGGTTTGACAGTTGAAGCTTTGACTTTGTCCGACGCGGTGCTAGTATATTCGTATTCAGTCACCCACGTGATCCACGCTCCCTGAGAGTGAGTACGGGGATTCACAGTGGTATATAACAAGCGATTGCACCACTGACTGACTGCATGCGCAGCGCTGAGTAGTGACATCATGGTCCCCACTCTCTGGCTAAGCTGGTATTTCACAGGGACACTTATCGTGGTAAACACGATAAAATTTATAAATGCTTAAATATTAATTATTAATATTTTAAATCATAAAATGTTATTGTAATGGAATTTTCTCACAGAACTCTTATTTTCACTTTGCAGAACCCCCGGGGTTCCGCGGAACACCATTTGGGAAACACTGGTATATACAAATGGTTGATTCAATTGCTTATTCTCTGGGGTTCAGACCCTCCCTATTTTCTTTTTTGGTCACTCAACCCTATCTTCTATACAAGGATGTCGTGGTGATTAGATCATGTTATTGCAATGCTTTGAACATATACTGATGCTGCAATGCCTTGAAAATTACAGTATGTGCACTGGTTTGTGTGTGTGTTGAGTATTATTACCTTGTGACTCATAGTAATGCCTAAGAAGTATAGTAGTTGCTCAGAAATTCATGAATGGATGCGTCTTACTGCCTGCATTAATGGTATGTATGTATGTAAGTGTTACTGTATAATTTGCATAATGTATTATTTCTGTGATTCTCATCAAGTCACTTACCTCCTTTACTCTACTTTTCCTACTTGCTAAAATGGATATCAAGATAAAACTTTTTTTCATGGGCCCTATAGTGAGGATTTTTATCTCAATCATAGCTCTAGTATAAGACACTCAAAACACAAACTTAGCTATAATCAAATTCAGAGTGTGACTTCCAGCACTGTATTCGCACCTTCTTTCTCATATTTGTATACCAAGATGATCAAGGGTCTCTTATTACTAATCCAGGTCAGAAGATTGTCATAGGATGCTGGAAACTGGTCAGTGGTGATATACAAGCAGTACAGAATTCTCTTGCAAAGAGCTTGGAAAACTAATTTATGGTCTCATTAAGTCCTGAAGAAATTTGAATCCTAGCTGGGCAGGCACAATAAAACAGGCTTTCTACTCTCACTAGCAGGGAATTATGTTGGTGCTACTAGAATACAAACAATAAAAATACTTTAACTTCAAATTCTTGCCCAATGCTGGCATATAAATGCATCCAAGAAGGAAACAAATCAAATATACATGCGTCTCTACACCAGTTCCCAATCTCTGTTTAGCCCAAGGCTTCTGGATAAATGACCCAATAAAACACATTCATTGCAAAAAATACCTGGTACTAAAAAGGGACTCAGTAATATCTGGATGCCAAAAACATAAGTGTTATGTTGGAAATATGAAGATAGGGTCATTGAATAAGCCATATAGGATACAAATAGAAAGACCTGAGAGGTGTTACTCAGGAGGTGCAATACAACCTTACTCTGTGTGATAGTATTCAAAACTTCAACAAAAATGTGGACTAGTCAGACAGGACACTCAAAGACAATTAACATTCAAGTGGTTAGTGCCTCATTTCATATTGCTAGTGGTACCAACCATTTGAATGTTAATTGTTTTTGACTACTGTTTGACTAATACATGTATTTTGAGGGAGAGAGAGCATAGACATCCTGAGGATTGAGACTGCATGACGACAAAGCAATCAAAGATTGAAAGCCTCATTAAAGGCTGACATGTTTAGTGAGTTAGCTGTGGCATTAGATTTGGGTAACTCACCTGTACTGGGATGACATCATGCTCTGAGATGGGACTTAGTATTTTAAGAACTTTGCTATTTAGCTATTTAAATAAATTATGGGAGAAACAAGCTTATCCTGAAAAGCTTAATTAAATCTTAATAAGAAAAGGAAAAGAGAAGTAGACTCTTGTGTATGTACAAGTCTTTAAAGGAGAACTGGCCTAGGACTTTGACGACTGGACACACTCCCACTTAGAGTAACTTGAGGTATGGGCTGGATAAGCAGAGGAGAGGGAGCTCATCCTATCACAGAGGGAAGGAAGCAGCAAGTCTTAGCTGTAACCTGAAATGGATAATCTGCAATATTTTGTTAATTAATTTTTTATACGGTTTTATGAGATTCTGTAATTCTCTAAATGATGTCAAAGATACTTATCTTTAAATTTGCAGATAACATAATTAAAGTTCTTTAAAATTATAAATGATTAGATAAAATCCTGCATTTCGTGGTTTTAGACACTGTCAGTATGTTCTACTCTGATGTTAGGAGCAAGAGACCGTAGAATAGCTTCAGAGACAGTGGCAGACATCAGAGTACCAATTACTAGGATGTGTGTTTGCCTAGGTATATGTAGCATTGCCCAGAGCTAGATTGGGGGAGGGAGAAAAAAACTGATAAGTGACTTGAGGGATGGGAGTCCATAGTTCCACAAGCTGGTGGTGATGGAGAAATGGCTTCTCTAGACTGTCAGGAAGTCCTGTTTTGGGACCTGACAGGCTTGTAATAACTTAAGAAGTTTGGGATACCTTCCCTAAGCAGTCCTTGTTTCCCTGCTTACATCCCCTTCCTTTTCTTGCTAGTATTAAGTTCTAAAAATACTAAATAAATAAATCAACAGTTAGTGATCTTCTTTTATTCTTGTAATTCAGAGGCCATAATATCAAAACAATTTGTTCTACTGTGATCTCAAGAACTAATTTCAACAGCAGCTATTTACTGTGTACAGTGACTCTTAAAAATGTATGATATGCACCCTAATCAACATTGTGAATCATTTAAAAAGATGACTGATCTCTGTTCTCCTATGAAAGCCATCTTGTTAACAAATCCATGTTGTAATAGACATTGGTTTTCCATGTTAATATCGTATAACACTATTGCACTAACATCCACCAGACAAAATAATGGAATCTATTGTACAACAAGTACTGCTTTCATAACAGAAAGTCTCTAGAACAACAAGTCACTAGATCAATATCAACATCTTTTTAAATGAACTTTTCAGTTGTACTTCAGTGTTTCTTTTCCTTACATTATTTGGATTTTATGTAACAGTGAGAAACTTGTCTCCTGACTGCATTCTAATCTACTGCCAGCTTATCTCTCTCTCTCACCAACAGACGTTGGTCCAATAAAAGATATTACTTCACCCAACTTGTCTGTCTAATATTCTAGGACCAACACAGCTCCAACAACAGTGCATACATACATAAAGGAATACTTGGACAGTCAAATGGTCTGATTGGGTGAAAGGCCTCCAGCACTTAATTTTCACAAACAATGTGGGAAAACTACTGGAATGCACTGAGATAAGGTTGTTACTGGAAAAAAAAACAAAAAAAAAAACTTCCCCTATGGGCAGAATACTTCATAATTGTCCACTTCAGGGTTTTTTGTATCTTACACGTGAGGTATGGGCTATTGCAGACAAGATAATGGAGTAAACAGACCACTGGTCTGATCGAATGGCCATCCTTATGCTTTTTTATATTTCAGTATGCATTAGCTCTTAACTACTTGGAAGAAGTTGCAGATGAAAAAGGAAAATGTAATATGACTCAAAATGCATCTTGCAAATATTTGTATTTTATCTTCTTGGGTAGCAGCTGATACGTTATTGTTTCCATATATCCTGTTGTTATAGCCACATCCATTTTATTATTAATAAGATTTTCACCAGTATTTGAGGAACTAAAGGCTATTATCCAATTCTAGAGTACACTGGATTTCCCAGAGGAAAATTTGCATTGAAGATTCTAAAAATTTCACTAATTTTCCTTCTCACGAGTCAAGGGCACTAAACTTAAATAAAGGTAGTTTGTGTTTTTAAGCTACAGTTATCAGTTAACCTTTTGGAGCTATCTACCATCCAAGATCTGGCCTACTTTGGTACACCAGAGTTTAGGTGACTGTCTGTATCAAACAGTAACAACTCTACCTAAACTGAAACTAGTCCTTTGTAGTTACAGAGATAGTTTTTGGTTTTTTGTCTTTTTAAATTTGGAGAGTGAAAGCTGCTTGGAGGTGGGATAACTAGTGAAGAATCATGATGCATAACACTGGCGCAATAGTAGAAATGAACACTTGGCAGCATTTTGAATAGGCCACCAATGCCACTGAATTCTGTTATTGTAAATATTTTGTTTTCATGGGTATTGTAAATTGCATCAGTTCAGAACCTTCTGATTATCTGATGCAGCTTTTGCTTGTACTTAAAGTTTACTCTGCTCAAGCTGTTCAATAACCAGAGGTTTCAAAGAGCTACACATAGTTGCAATCCTATTGCAACACATACCACATTAAGAATTTGTAACCCTACTGTGCATCATGGGAAGACGGTTTGTGGTTGTGATTAATAAACAGAAGTTTTATTTTTGTCATGGGAAGATAACTATGGGACAAATTCTCTGCTGGAATTGCTTTTAATTAGTTAAACATTAGCCATTCAGGCTGAAATTTCATGCCAAGTGCCTGCTTCTTGTTGAATTCATTGAAAGTTTTTAGCCAAAATGGTCCAGCTGTTTCTGAGAGTAGGGTTGCAGGAAATATGTTGGTAAAACAGTGTTTAAAACATTTATACTCACTTTGTTGAGAAGCTCTAGTGCCTTTATGCTCAAGAGCAGAAATTTTTAAATATGACAGCAGGGTAGCCTTTGTGTTGTGTTTTGTGTGTGTGAGAGAGAGAAGAGTTGGCTAATCACACATTGCAGGCTTTCCTAACTGCTAAATCATCTATAAATATACAGTGGTCCTACTATTTTAATGATATTTGAGATTGAGTATGGTCTAGATGACCTGCAGTGACAGATTTGTTTGTTTGCATCACTGGACTCCCAGATACAACAATACTGGAGATATTTCTGCTAAAATGACAGCATCGTTAATTAGGTTTCATCAATGACACCTTGATTTAAATTAATGTGGTTCATTTTCACCTCTTTCAGGCTGTCTTCTCTCTCAGTAAGACAGCATAGCTGTGGGTTTTGTCAGGTTACGATTGCACCCCTAAGAAGTAACAATGGAGATGACATTTTGACTGACTTCAGCTCACCTATAGCCTTCAACACTAGTTTCACACCTTAGTATGTAGAATAGACTTAAAGGAAAGGAACATCTTCATCTTGTGACCACATTTCTTTACCTATGTTAATAATATCTAAAAACGATTAGACATATAGGCATGGGACGTAAAAGTCCAGGTTGGGGGGTGCTGGAACCCCAGGCATCCCAGCCACATTCCCCTGCTATCCAGAGTCGCAGCTGCTGGCTCAATGTCCTTGCCACCCAGGCTCCTGGTCTCCAGGCCTGCTACTGCTCAGGGGCTCAGATGTTGGCTCCGAGGTCCCACTAGATTGCTGGCACCACACCATTCCCAGGGGAGGAGAAGCGCAAGCGCAGACAAGTAAAAGGGACGTGCATCTCAGCACCCCCACTCCAAAAATCAGAGATTCATCACCTCTGATTAGAAGTGGGAGGAAATAGCCTTGTCACTGTTCGTTGTTTTGTGCATGCATGTGTGTGTGTATTCGTGAAGTTCTTAAAGTTCTCCCAGTTTTGACAATGAAAATTAGTGAGGTCATTTTGAGTTTGACACTTTTCACTTTTGTGTCTTCCATAGTTAGAGCAATAGTGTATTTTCAACATAGCTATGGAATTATCTTTTTAATTAAAATGTAATTGGATTTTGTTTGTTGTTTTTAAGGTGGAAATGCTTCCTTCTGTCTTAAGTTTTATAATGGCTGTTCTTGCAAAATGTAAATCTCTAACCAAACTTAAGCTGTTTTCCTTTTCTGGGCTGCCTATGAAGAGCATAAGTTTGAACATATTTTAGGGTCAGTTGTCATTAGAGAGAGATGGGTATAGCTATTTATATTTCTCTAACATGTTTTTGTTTTACTTTTTATTAATTTTTAACTTCAGTGGCAATCTGTGGGATTTCTTTTTGTTCGTTTTGGTTTGTTGTTAAACAGTCTCTTGTGGTAGCTGTCCCCAAGACACTTTTTACTATTGTGCTGAAGAAGTGAAAAAGGAAAGTAATTATCAAAATTGTCTTAACTACCCTGTTCGTGTGTTTCATGTCAGCTGAATGAAGTATAGAAAAGAAACAAATACCGCACATGGTGAAGCATAATTTAGAGTTTCTAACTTATTTTCAGTTTAAATAACTGCAGATACTATTAAGAGTAAAGAATTTACTTTCAATTATTTTTATCTTGGATTTAGACTGTTGTAGTACTCCATGGGTAATTTTATCTCTTTAGTGTGGCTGAATTTGTATTCCTTCTCACCAGTACTTCACAACAGTGCACAAATCAATTTTATATTTTGCATTTTCGATGTTGTTAAGTGTCATGTAAACCTGACCATGAGAACTGGAAGATAAACATCTTTGAAATGCTTAAGAGTAAATCATTCTGCTTCATAAGCAGGCCCAGAGCACCTTCTTTTAATGAAGAAAGAGGCAAAAAATATCCTAACAACATGCTGTCTCCATTCCTAATTTGCCACAAGCTTTTTGTGGAAGACTGAATTCTCTGTCTTAACAGGATCAAAACGTGTGTGTGTGTGTGTGTGTGTTGGGGGGGGTTGTTACAGGCTTTAGCTCATTTCTGCTACTATAGTATGTATTTTACATTGCCACAAACAGTTTGATGCTGATAGCTATCTGTAGTTTAGAAAAACTTCAAAATTAGGATCAATATTACTTGCTGGATTTCTGTGACCACTGAGAGAAATGGTAATATTCAAATGACAACTCTGAAGAATTTAGCTAGCTCACATTTTCCTGCAGATGTCTTCTATAAAGCTATTAATCCTTAAATGTATGCAATAGCCACAGGGATATGCCAGCCAATACAGGGAGGCGAGGCAGGCAGGGCACCTGCCTTAGCCCTGCTGACCAGACTTTAAGTATCTGGTCAGCAATGCTGGCCAGAGCTGCCAGGGTCTCTTTTTGACCAGACGTTCTGTTTGAAAATCAAAACTCCTGGCAATCCTGTCTAGAAGAACAGGCCCATGCACACAGACTCTGTGAAGGGAGTTAGAAGGATTTGGGCCTTCTCCAGATTAGGGATGTTAGTGAGTAGTTGACCACCCAATAAGCATAAGCTTATCAGCTGGTCGACTGGAGCATCTATTATTCGCTCCGGCCCCCCCCCCCCCCCCTTGCTGCCTCTGAGAGGCAGCAGGGGTGGGCAAACAGGAGCTGGTACTGTGGGGATCCAGCTTAAAAGCCGGTTGCTCCCAGCACCGGCTCCGTGGTGCCGCCTCCCCCTTCCACTGCCTCTGATGGAGGCAGCAGGGGTTGGGGGAGGATTGGGGAGGTTGCTGTAAAGCAGCCTCTGCCTGCAATGAGCCGAGGCTGTTTGCAGCAGCCCAGGCTGGCAGCTCTTACTACATTTAAAATGCAGAGCCGCATCGTGGGTCGCTCCTGGAGCTAGCACGAGCTGGGACTACTCCTAGAGCTATCCCTACTGCAGCTCTGCAGAGTGTTCCTTATCGACTAATCATGTAGTTGATAATTGTATCAACTACACCAGGGCAACTCAACATGCGGCCCCGTTTGTTTGCAGCCCGTGATGCAGTTTGGGTTTACGGGGGGCTCAACATGTGGCCCGCCGGTGGGATCCTTTGAACATGGCTTCCACTGGGAACATGCTCCACAACAGTGAGGTGTCTCCTAGGTGGGATGAGCATTGAAAGATGCAAGTGGACCGGCTGGCTGGAACAGACAGGTACAGGGTATCAGTGTTTCTAGCCCCCAGGGAGGAGGTGCCGGGAGCGCTGGGGTATTGTGGGAAGTGCTGGCTGCTTAGCCTTGTGAGCAGAGCCTGAGAAGTGCTGACTAGCTCACACTGGCCATGTTTGGGTTCGGTGCCGTGGCTTAAGGCTTTATCTTTGTCTTCATGCCCATCAGCGTGTAAGAAGCTATTTGCATATATGTTTGCATGTATATGCAACCACTCTTAAGTTGCAGCCCTTGGCATGTGCTGTGAGCATCATTGTGGCCCCATGGGGCTTCCAAAGTTGAGTAGCCCTGGACTACACAATTAGTCAGATAACCACAATTTAACATCCCTTTGCCAGATCCAGGTGATAATAAATCTACAGAAAGGTATACACATACAGACTGTTTGAACATCTTTTTTCTTTTAAAATACTTTTGTACTAAATCTTTGCTGTAAGCATGTATTTGATCACTTTATTAATCACTGATCACTCTCCTGGAGAGTACAGAGCTGCAGATACGGAACATAGGTTAGGTCTGCTGAGGTGATCATAGTTACCCTGTGGATACTGCAGCCTAAGGCCTCGGGTGAGAGTGGGAGGACTGTGGGATTTCCACCCTGAGTGAGGGGTTAGCTAGAGGTTGAAACCTGAAAACCAGGTACACTTGAAAGAGACCAGAAGTAAAACTAACCCATAACTGGTGGTTTGGTTTTCTTACTTAAATGTACAATCTGTGTAGATGTTAAAAGAAGCATTCTGAGCCAGAAAGGACCCAAGTCACCCTTAAATGATACTTGTCCTACCATCGCTCTGCTGTTTGTCTGTATCCACTTTTTCCCCTCCTCTCAAAACAGTTATCTAAAAAATAACCCATTAATTATTTCCAAACATCAAGGTTAACATTTCATTTTTGCAGCAATGCCTCCAAGTAAACTTTATTTTTCCTCCACCCTCTTCATGCACCTTTGTTACTTTGTTTCCCTTTACAAAGCCAATACTCTGCAAAAACAAGAATAGGAAAATGGAAAGCATTCTGCTTCTCAAGACTTGTCTAACCTAAAGTGTGAATTTAAACTGACTATAGTTATAAAGGTATAATTCGCTACATGGGCATTTTTATACTGGTGTAAAGAATGTCATTTTATGTATTTTAGTTTGGTTTTTTTGGTTGAGCTTATTGTTTAGAAGGGAATAAAGCTAAACCAAAAAAGCCACTATTACACCAAGGTAAGAGTGTTTATCCTGGGGCTATTTTACTATGTTTTTGTTTATATCACTGGTAAACTTTCCCTAGGGGACAAGCCCTAAGGCCCCAGTGCTGCAAACACTTGCATGTGTCCAGTGTCTTAAATGGGGTTATTCATGTTCATAAAATTAAGCATATGCATGAGCATTTGCAGAATTGTGGCTTAAAAACACTTTAAAATTCCTAGCAAGATTCCTGTTAAGCCTGTTCTACAAAACTTGAAGGTATGTGTGTCAGAGGGCAATTACTCTGAGGGGACTGCAATTAGGATTTTGTTTTTGTTCCTTAACTTTTAAAAACAGTGCAAAAAAGATGATTAATCGGCTCCTTTGGCTTTGTCTATACTGAAAACTTTAAAGTGAAGCTATAGCTGCATTTTAACACAGCAGTATGGCAAGAGCACTAGGAGAGAGCTCTCCCAGCACTGTAAGTAAACCACCTCTGTGAGGTGAATAGCTGATACTCCCAGTGCTGTAGCATGGTTTACGCTGGTGCTTTACAGTGTTGTAACTTGCTTCCTTCGTGAGTGGGTGTGTGTGTTTTCACATTCCTGAGCCAGAAAGTTACAGCACAGTAAAACACCAATGTAGACTTACCCTTTGACTCCTCAGACTTAGCCTTTGACTCCTTCCTTTGCTGGTTCCACACCTATACCCTATGGCCATGTCTCCACTAAGTTGTTTTTTTAACCTTGAAGTAATTGAGTGTCAATTAATTCATGGTAATTAACACCTTTTTGTAAAGACTTGTGTAGCCACTTATTTGACAAATGAAAATGTAAGAGTAAAATTCAGTTTGGTGTCAAAACATTTGAACACCAGACAGAGCTTTCTTATTGTATTATGTAAATATAGGTCAGTAACCTTTTTCTTTTAATTTAAATGGCTCTGCTATGCTATTCTAGCTTCTAAACTGGAGTACCAAAGAAACCTTGCCGCAGGGCTTTAATATATTTGATCTCTTGTATTTGATGTGAGTAGTTTTCTGCCTCATGTAGCAAGAACTTGGGGGGGGAAACATACATTGTTTCAATAATTGAAGAGATTGCCACTAGGATAATCTGATTTTTAGTTTTTGTTTAGCTCTATAAAATACAAAGGGTAGGTTCTGCATCCACTCCACATTTAATGCTCACTGAATTTAACAGAAGTTCAGAGCTCTGAATGACACCAGAATTGGGCTTTAACAGAGAGAACAAACTACAAAAAAGTATTTCCATGTTAGGAAAGCTGAAGTATACTCTTAAATCCCAGGCATAGTAGCATTTTGTGTTTGTTTGGCACCTGGCACAATGCAGCCTTGATCTTAATTAGGGTTTTTACTGTACTAGAAACATGTTCACCCTTAGGTGCCCTGCTCCTTTCTGAAAATCCCAGCCTAAATCTTTCCAAATCAATCTTTGTAACCAGTCCTTTCCCCACTACGCTTTTTGTGTATGTGTTTGTACTCTGCAGACATGTTATGGGTTTCACTGAGGCACAAACTGTAAAGGCAGAATTCTAAGGCTTCTAGGAAGGTCATTGGGATTAGGGATACAGTGTAGGGTCAGCGTCTAGAAGTCATCTAGATACAGAAAAATCTTGAATTTTCAATTAGATTACTGCTGTTATACATGTGGCAGCAATAACTTCAGGCTTCTTATTAAACCTTAATTATTTGCTTACAAGAATTATGGCAAAGTTTGTTGTTTTTTTAATTTTGACTATTGACAGGTTTTGGGATGTACAGTTTTAAATAATGCATGATTTTAAAAAGGGGGAAAAATAATGAGCCTTGTAACTACCACAAGGGCACTCACATCAGTATATAGTACTTCTAATCCAGTGTCCTGTGCTAAGTGATGCTGAAGAACTGGTATTTTATGGTGTGTTTCATGTGTAAAGTATCCTTGCATAAAGCTTTTTAAAAAATATTTTATTTACAACATTTTTGTTTTGTTTTCTCTTCTCCCCAACCCCTCTTTGCCCATAGGTAGGATGAAAGACCGGCTATGCAACCTGTATGAATTGGCCAAGCTTTATAACCAACAGTTTCCTAACGATGAGGATGATGAGAATATACCTGATGAAACTCTCCTGTTTGAGACGGATGATGCTCTTGCAGCTCTTTACAAAGTTATCCAGAGTATCAGAACAGACAACCTCCACCTGAAAGATGATGTCAGACGGCTAGGTAAACAAAATAGCCGCTTTCTTACCTCCATGCGCCGCCTCAGTAGCATCAAACGAGATACTAACAGCATCGCCAAAGACATCAAAGCTCGTGGAGAAGGCATCCATAGGAAACTCCAAACAATGAAAGACTTCAGTGAAGATGCAGAAACAAAACATGGCACAATGTCTGTCATAACCCGTGTATCAAAGAATCACTATGTTGACCTCATGCATGCCTTTCAGGAAGCCATGTTTGAGTACAACGAGGCAGAGATGAACCAGCGGGGAGAACTGCAAGATTCGGATCCAGAGACAGCTGGAAATCATGGGCAAAGATGTTTCTGGAAACCAGATTGAGGACATGATCGAGCAAGGCAAGTGGGATGTTTTCTCTGAGAATCTCCTGTCTGATGTCAGAGGGGCTCGCGCAGCCTTGAATGAGATAGAGACGCGGCACAAAGAGTTGATGAAGTTGGAGTCTCGGATCAGGGAAGTTCATGAGCTCTTTCTGCAGGTGGCACTGCTGGTGGAGCAACAGGCTGACACCTTTGACATTATTCAACTGAATGTGGAAAAAAGTTGAGAACTATGTAGGAGAGGCTAAATGTCAGGTGAGGAAAGCTTTAGAATACAAGAGGAAGCACCCTTGTCGAACACTCCTCTGCTGTTGCTTCTCATGCTTCAAAAGGTGATTCTCCTACTCAGTCTCTTACAGACCAACTCAAATGTGCTTTTAAGACATGCTACTCTTTGGACCGGGTTGCTTTTTGTTTTGGTGGTTGGGCTGCCTTCCCCCTTGCCTTAGACTGAGATGCCTTAAGCATATTTATGTGCTAATAAAAGCCAAATATTACTGGCAAATTTTTATTTTATTTTATTTTATTTTTTTAAGTGAAGCCTAACCCTGCTTGGTTGTAATCAAGCTAGAATGTTAGCCTCAAAAAATGATACACGCTCCAATCTGGCACAACCTAATTTAAAAGAATGAATGACAGGCTCATAGCTTAATTGATGAGTGTAGGTGTTCTATGAGATGGGGGGTTTTCTGTCTTCCAAAGTGAGATTGCATAGGATGCAGCTCTGTTGCTGTAGTGATGTAATTCTGTGGTGCTTTGTAAGTATAAATTTGGAGCCCACATGATGCAATCCTTAACCAATTCATTGCCACATGTGTTTGAAGAAACAGTCTGTTAAACTATTAGTAGAAAACATTAAAATTGGTTTCTTAAACTTTTTTACACAAGGAGCTTGATTCTGATCTCACACTGGTTTTACATCGGTGGAACCCCAGTAAAATGAATTAAGTGATCAGATTCAGTCCCAAGACGTAGTCCTTCATAAACCGCTCTTCCCCTCTCCTCCATCCCTTTTCTCATTGTGAAACACCAGAATTTTGACCAGGTCACAGAAAACACTGAAAAACTAAGACTCAATTGACTCTTTAGTTTATTCACTAAATATTCTGTTTAATGTTGTTATACTTTAAGATTGTAATATAGTATGCTGGAGGACTGAAAATGGTCATGGCAAATTTTTCAAAGATTTTTAGCCCTGTACATAAAATTAATGCAAATATCTCCTCTCAAATGTGACTTACAACATCTATCAAGGGACACTTATCTGGAGCACAAATGGAACATTTGAGAGATTCACATACACAGGTTTGGAGTTGTAACAGATTTACCTTGTGAATAGATGCTTATTTTATAAGAAAATGTATTGATATATTGTGATTGTATTAGTTAAATAACATGAAGGTATTAATAACAATGTTCACTCTGGTTCATATATGAAGACTTAATGGGCTGTCTTTTGCCTCTGGGGGGGTGCATCTACATTGCATAGCTCAAATTGTGTATCTTATTTTGATCTTATTTTGAAATAAGCTACACAGCACCAAATTTGGAAATAAAGTACTATTCCGAAATGTCCCTTAATCCTCATGCAGTGAGGTTTAGAGACATCAGAATAGTGGACCCATAATATTTCGATATAGCGGGCTTGATCTTAAGCTATGGAATAGCGATTTCAGGAGACCAGAGATATCCCAAAATAGCTCTGCAATGTAGACATAGCCTGGGAGAACTGCATATTGAGGAACGAATAGACCCTTTATTCAATACTCCTGTTTGAGCCAAAATTTTGGAGTCAAAATGACACTGTCTTTATTGGTCTTGAAAAGTTTTCCTCTCCCTAAATCCTTCTCTGATTGACCACCTTAGGTTTGGACAAAAACAGAGGGAGAGAGAAATTTAAGACCAAATGTTGCAGTTTGCAGATTGCAGTTCCCATTGATTTCACTTGATTGAGAGCTGAAGAATTTAGCCCTTACTTTTGAAGGCCTTTGTTTTCTGCATTAGTCCTACTGAGGAACAGAGGGCCATACCAAAAGTACGCACAATATTCCAACTACAGTATTTCTAAGCAGCTTTCTGCTACTTTGTGATTTATTGGTACTTTGAATTGATACAAGACTTTTTTCAGATGTTACAGTGAATTCAAATATCTTTTGTTATCTTTTCTTTATTTCCTTTTAATAATATTATATTTTAACATTTCACACTTGTATTTTGGTGCCTACCTGCCCAGATGTACCCAACTATCCTTCTGCACCTTTCACAATGATAAGTGTCTCTCTGTCTTCTGGGCAATAAATGTATATTGTAACAAATTATCTTGAATTACTTGCAAAACAATAAGGCCTTGCGAAAAGAAATTGTTATCTGCTTTAAACTTTCTTTGCCTGTCAAGAAAATGTTTCCTACTGGATAGGCTTGTCACACAGAGGATGAGGGAGTTACATGAAAGACTGTGAACAAGAATACTTTTTTTCTTAAGCTGAAAATCACTTCACTTGAAATTAAATATTAAGCATGTGTGCCTGTATTCACATATGCTCATTGACTAGAATTTATATAGGGCACATGAGAACTTCAAACAAGATTGTGTTCGTGGTACACAGTGAAGTCTTGAAGCCATCGGTGTTAATTTGCATGGGGAAATTCAAACAATTCACATCTGAACTGTAAGGGGGAAAAGAATAAGGGTGTCAAATGCATTGGCACTTGTTCCTAATATTTAAGGACCATTGACGTGTTGAATAGCACCTTACTCTCCCTTTAGTAGTTTCAGTCAAGTCAGGGAGACGGTTTCTGAAGAAAGGTATTTAGCATGAGGATATCAGAATCTTGACCTAAATCAGGCCACAGGAAAGTTTAATCTATTCGCTTTGTGTATTGTAGTTTTGTCATTCCCCTTTTATGATAACATTATGTAAATGTTCTAATATTTCTTTTTTGTACATTTGTATATCTATAAATGCAATAAAGTATTTCAACATAATGGTAAAATGCAGAGTCACACCTTTAATTAGCAGATCCAAGTAGGTCCTTGCATGTTAATATTCTGTGGAACTTGGCTTAAAAGTGGCAGTAGCAAGCTGTCTAACCCTCTTTCACCAACTCCCACACATGTCTGGCAAGGAACATTAGCATTAATGTTTCAATATAACTTACACTTCATTTTTTTCATCAATTCTTAGACATTTCTCTGCAAGAAGGGGTACAAATTAATTCTGAAACCTTCCTTAATATCATATATTCATAACATCACATTCCTAATATTCTAACCTTGCATCCTTACTGGCACACAGGGACTAAGATAAGCAAGAATAAGAAATCTATTTTGAAGCAACAAAAATAGTTATGCTGTGGAATTAGTTAAGGCTGGCAACATGCATCCAACCAAGTGGTGATTGGCAGTCCCTGACTATACAGTTTTTCCATCTTGGACTACGCTGTTACCATACATAATATATCTTGTAAAAAATACCTCTAAAGTTTGTCCAACCAACTTTGTGAAGTTGCTTTTTAAACTCGGCTTCTCCAGCAACAAACAATAATTAAAGAATCTCTTCTTGAGTACTGTAGTCAGCTCTGGGACAGTGAGATAGTATCTATTCTGGCTTGTGCAGCATCAGTAAAACTCTGACCTCATTTCTAATTGGAGGGCCAAGTTCAGCCATTAACACACACATGCGCATTACAGAAGGCAATGGAATTGCACAGGTGTAATTGAATTTGAACCAAAAAGGATTTGGGTACAAAAGCCATACGGAGAGCTTGACCTTCAATCTTGGAATTGGATGATGTTGAAGAAGAGAACATATTTTAGCTCCCAGATGGTGGAAAACTAGAGCTTGAAGTTAAATACCAGTGTGGAATCCCCCAAAGCTAAATTCAGTTCCATTTTTGTTGTGGAACCATATGTTAATAATGAGCTACTTTTTCAGGAATTAAAAGCATTCTGTTTCTTGTAAGTATCTATTGCTTAATGCTGTGCTTTTTGACTTTGCTAGTCAGTGAACTTGCCTTGTCATTATTACATAGTGTTTTGGAAAGGCTGGCTTTCACTGTAATTACAGAGAATGTCATGTCCCCACAGGATAAATGGGGAAAGAAGATAAAAGGGGCTCAATGGCATGTCAGTGCATTTATAAAACAAGCTGTGGAATGGAAGCAATTGTGGGAAAACAAGTTGCTACTAAATCTAGAGCCATGCTCAGGGAGAGGCAGACAGTTTGCACATAACCTCTTTTTGCCTATGTCATGGTACTACCTTCAAAGACAGGAGCAAGAAGCAATGGCATTAAGGAAAGTGGGGTTTGTTTTGTTTTGTGGAACAACGAGGAGGCATTCATGTGGAAAAAAAGGAAGCAATGAGAATGACAGGAGTTTCATGAGGAAATGGGTGTGTGCGGCAGGATCCTCCTGATATAAGGAGAGGAGAACTGAAAATAAGGCGAGCCCTAACAGTGCCACACTTCCTCTAAAAATTCACACTTGTGCCTTGAAGAAAAAATTCTACTACTCATACCATGCAATGAATTAGGTGTATAGTGGATGAAGAATATTCAATGCTATATGTTAGTGATTACTTCATAGCACCTTTGGGGGCTCAGTGTTGTATATCTGTTGCACTGTTTATTGCTTTGAATCATTGGGGTGGAACACTTCTTAAATTGTAACTTCAAGTTGAAGGGTTCATCCCAGGAACTGCAAGGCTATGTCTACACTCGCGGCTTCTTGCGCGAGTAATATGCAAATGAGGCTAAGCGTGGAATATTGCCGAGCCTCATTTGCATACCTAATGAGCCACCATTTTTTTCAGAAGAGGCTCTTGTGCAAGAAGGAGCATCTACACTGCCCCTTCTTGTGCAAGAAAAACCCTCTTGCGCAATGCCGTTACACCTATTACTTTTCAGGAAGAACGGCATTGCGCAAGAGGGTTTTTCTTGCGCAAGAAGGGGCAGTGTAGATGCTCCTTCTTGCACAAGAGCCTCTTCTGAAAAAAATGGTGGCTCATTAGGTATGCAAATGAGGCTCGGCAATATTCCACGCTTAGCCTCATTTGCATATTACTCGCACAAGAAGCCCCGAGTGTAGACATAGCCCAGCTGTATAGGGGGCATCTCTTTGGCCCTTGTTTTTAGAGACTCTTCTAAAAATAAATATTGCACAGCCTCCCCATTTAAGAAATAGAGTAATTGATCAAAACTTTTTTCCTCTCTTCTCCAAAGCTACCGAGGAGGGGTGGAGCTGACCTGGATATATTTATGGTCTGCCCTTTATTTACTTTGTAATATTTAATTTATGGGATTTGTGGCCAGAGCATCAGACTGTTGCATTAATTTCACATAGAGTTACAGTTTAGAAATTTGAATTAAACAGCTTCTCTTTACGTCCAAACCTTGTCAGAAAGCCAGTAACAAGTGGAAGATTAATGATATGGCCACAGTTCAAAACTTGATGTTTCATATTTCCTCCAAGAATGAAAAGGATATGACCATGACAGGAAATGAGCTGTCATTTTATAGATGGTATATATTAGATGACAAACTCTAAAGCAGATAAAACACAATATGATTTTCATGTGAACCTAATACTTTTTGCTTCAGAAATGTAACAAACTAGCAGTCAATATGCTCTATTCTTAATTGCTACCCTGTTTTTTAAATGTGCTGACAAAATGCAGATATTTAACTTCAGCAGTAGAGGTGCACCCTGTGCACAAACAGGATGGTTTTGCAACCACACTGGGAAATACACAATTAATGAGAGAGTAGTGAAAAGGGAGTACTGAAAAGACAGTTTTACACATTCCATTTACCAGTTTCATTGTAGGTCCTGTACATATTGGACTTATGCTGTGGAAGGGCAGGAATATTTCGGTGGTCAATAGGGAATTCAATACCCCCTTCTTAAACTTAGGGGGCCCATGTAAAACCATTCAAGTGGATTCCAGTTATAGGCCCCAAATTTCACCATTATGCTATTGTTTTACCACCAGCAGAAATAGAGCATAGGTTCCCAAACTGGGGGGGGCGTGAAGAAATTCCAGGGAGGGGGCACGAGCCCAGTCCATCCAGTAAAAAAATTCAGAAAATAACATGTGAAATGTCCAGTATTTTATATTTTTCCTGGCTTGGGCAACTTTTTTTTTTTTTTTGCTCAACAATTTTTCCCCTGGAGTACTGGCACCTTTTTTTAAACACTGGTTCCTGGAATTAAAGAGCCCTCCACTGTTTTTCGGCCCCGAAAAGTTTTGGTATTTTTTTGGGAGGGAGGCGTGAGGGTTTCTCAAAAATCAAAAAAGGGGCATGATGCCGAAAAGTTTGAGAACCACTGTGCTAGAGAGTCACATGCATGTTAAGAACACTGAGCAACATCTATTGGGGGTCTGGCAGAAAGTGCAACATGAAGAACACTCAAAAGTTGTGTGTTTTGATTGTGGGAAATGGTCTCACCATGGAAATGATTGTTGGTTCAAGGACAGACACTACAAACCTGCAAGAAACTGTTGCCCACACACAAAAGATGCAGCTTACCACAAAGACAAAAGGGTTGTACCAGCAAATTGCAGATTCACCCATTTGCAGGTGACAACATGGAGTCTCAAGGGAACACTGAAACATCTCTAGAGCTGTATAATTTAGATGGCAATAAATGTAATAGTATTTGGATTTGCTTACAAACAGGAGAAACTTAAAATGGAGCTTGCTATCTACTGTTTCTGTTATTTCCTAACAGGGTTAGCCAAGGCAATTTAAAAGTGAGAAGTTACAGAAAACTTCAGTTTAGCTACTAAAACATACACAGGTGAAATCCTCCCTTTCCTGGATGCTATTACAGAGCAGGTGATATGCAATTGTAAAGAGCTGTGAAGTGCAGTGCCTGAGCACATCAGTAGTGAAGCTTTTCAGTGCTCAGGTTTCTTGTGAGTGCTGCTGATCTTAAATTCTTTAAAGAGATTTTATCTTACCAGGAAATTGATGAAGAGTGAAAATGTTCTTAAAATATTTATCTTGTAGCCTCTCAACTTTTATTATCATCAATCCTTTTCTGCTAGCTAAAAAGGTTACTTTTAAAGGTTGGATTTTTACATGCAATATGTCTTACTGTAGCACTATAAAATATGCAGTTTCCCTTCAATCTAAATAGACAGCTGTAAACACCTTAATTCAGTTCTTGAGAACAGAGAGGTAATTTTAGTCTGATTAAAATGAGTGACCCTAATGAGAATAGTAATGAAAGGGAGAGATGGAACATATTTAGATAGATTAGATTAAGAATTACCACAATTCACGCAACAGTAATTATTGTAAGCTAATGACTGACATGTTTATCAATTAGAAAATTAAAATATTATAATACCCCATTGTTCAAATATGGATTGATTGTTACTTAATGAGAAACATTGCCGTCAGTGTGTATACCCATTTACACAACAGCTGTTTCAAATACTAGTTTTGCATAGGCCTGCAATTTGTTTACCTAGGAGCAAAATGTCTCTGAAAGATGTCACAGCATTTCATTGCACTAACAGAAAGAACTGCTCCCTCTTATAAACAGTACAGGTATATATCACTGTTAACCTGGCCACATGTCCATAATGCTAAGGACATCTTAATTATATTATACAACTCCTTCTTACTTCTTTCATAACCATTATCTTAATGATTTTTCAATTTGCAAAAGAAAATTATGATTAGTTGTTGCTTAGCAACCAAGAACATTATTTTACTGAAAGAGGAGGTGGGCAGTGATCATTGGATTTAGTTATATTAACATTAATTTTATGTGTATTTTTGTAAATCACATTTAAAGAAAGGTGGGCTAAGACCTCTCACTTTCATTGTTCAAAAAGTAAAGTAGCAAAGATAATTCCACAAAAGCAAGGAAAGATGTGATTATTCTTTAAGGTAACATAGTTTACTCTATAAGGGGGTGTCTAAACAGCAGGGCTTAGTTCAATTTGCGTAGCTTATTTCCAGTTATGTCAATTGCATAGCTTATTTTGAAATTGGGACAGTCTACACAGCACTGATTTTGAAATAGAGCACTCTTCCTCTAACTTTCCTTATCCCTCGTACAATGAGGGTTATAGGAGTCGGAGTAAGAAGTCCTCCATCTTGACAGTATTTTGACATTATTTCATAGAACGCTGAACTGGAAGGGACGTTGAGGGCTGCACTGACTGTGGAGAAGCAAGTGGCTATGATGCTGTGGAAACACCATATTGCTACCAATCACTGAGATGATGTTTTGGAGTGAGAAGACCCACAATGGAGGCTCACTGTTAATGTGCTCTGCTGCACTGGCTTCAGCTCGGTGCTGCAGTTTGAGGACCTATTAGAAATTATATGATGCTTCCCCCACATGCATACATTACTGACTGTGCACCTATTAACATTGGGGGCTTCATTTCTGACTACACTGTTTGGCATTGATCCTGTGGGTTCTGAGTATTACTGAGTATTCTGACCATTACTTTCACTACCAGCAGGTGTTCTACACTATAGGCTATGTCTACACTATGGCTGTGTCAACACTGGCGCGATCTCACGCAAAAGCGGCCGCTCTAGCGCAAAAACTTGCTGCCTATCTACACTGGCCGCATGTTCTTGCACAAGTAAACTGACGTTCTAATGTATAAAATCAGGGCTTCTTGCGCCAGAACTCTGACGCTCCCACTCAGGAATAAGCCCTCTTGCACAAGAGCTCTTCCAGAAAAGGCCAGTGTAGACAGGCAACATGAATTTCTTGCACAAGAAAGCCCTATGGTTGAAATGGCCATCAGAGCTTTCTTGCGCAAGAGAGCGTCTACACTGGCATGGTTGCTCTTGCGCAAAAGCACATCTCTTGCGTAAAAGCACATGCCAGTGTAGATGCGCTCTTGTGGAAGAGTTTTTGCACAAGAACTCTTCCGCAAAAGAGTTCTTGCGCAAGAAGCTGCCAGTGTAGACGTAGCCTATCAGTTTTTGCCAGAAGAGGCAATGCAAATGAAGTGCTGATTAGCATATTGTGCTTAATTTGCATAATCTATTCTGAGCCATTTTTGCGCAAGTGGTTTTTGTGCAAAAACAAACAGGCTATGTCTACACAGGCGGGTTATTGCGCAAGTATGGTCGTTCTTGCACAAGAATCCCGCAGAGCGTCTACACTGCCCACCCGCTCTTGCGCAAGGAAATTTACAGTACGGCGTGGAAAGAGATGGCTCCTTGCGCAAGAGCTACGCTCTTTTCTAACAGGTGTAAGCCTTCTTGCGCTGGAGCTCTTGCGCAAGAGGGCAGTGTGGACGCTCGGCAGGGATTTCTTGCGCAAGAAAGCCCTATGGCTAAAATGGCCATCAGAGCTTTCTTGCGCAAGAGAGCGTCCACACTGCCATGGGCACTCTTGCACAAAAGCACATCTTGTACATGGCAGTGTGGATGTTTTATTGCGCAAGACTTCTTGCACACAAGAATCCTTGCACAATATGTTCTTGTGCAAGAAGCAGCCAGTGTAGACATAGCCCCAGTGTGGATGTGTCCATTTTGCGCAAAAACCCCTTTTTACGCAAGATCCTTATACTCTCCCAGAGAGGGATAAGGATCTTATGCAAAAAGGAGGTTTTGGGCAAAACGGGCACGTCCACACTGCTTGTTTTTCCGCAAGAACCTCTTGGGCAAATGAAGCATGACAATATGCTAATCAGCACTTCAGTTGCATTGCCTCTGGCAAAAGCAACAGTCTAGACAAAGTCTATGTATTGACTCACTCTCAAAACAAAGAGTTTTATTCACTTACAAAAACAGTTCAAAGAACTCAAGAGTAAATACGTTTTAACTTAAAAATATTTAGGAATGTTAATAAATAAAGCAGAGGAAGGAACACTGATATCCACTGTAGCTACACATATCTCAAGTGAGGTTTTCGCAAGTCAGTGTAGATGAAGCTGGGGTTCTCCAAGCTTTCTCCCAGCATGGAGCAGAAGGAGTAGGTGTAAAGGCCTTGAAGCCATGTGGAACACGGGGGTGGGATTGGAAGGGTTGAAGGGAACTGCTATGCTGCCGTTCTCCACAGACTGCAATGGGAGTTGAGACTATTGAATTTGGTCCATGAGGGTATGTCTACACAGCAAAATTATTTCAGGATACCAGAGGTATCCCAAAATAGCTACCCCACGTCTTTTGAATGCTATTTCTCCATCCCTGTAAACCTTATTCTATGAGGCATAAGGGATAGCTTGAAATAGTGCATTATTTTAAAATTTGGCGCTGTGTAGACAGCACCAAATGACAAAATAAGCTATTTCAAAATGGACCCGAAATAAGCTACGCAATTTGCATAGTGCAAATTGTGTCTCTTATTTTGAGTTTTGGGTGCTGTGTAGATGAACCCTAAGAGTCTACACTACAGCATCTGAATTTGCTGATGGAGAAGACACTCTCCTTTTCCTGTGTCTTTCTCCTGTCTGGTCTTTCCCTCTACATATTGTCTATAATATTCACCCTCCATGTCATCTGTTCAAGGTCAGATGCTGCACTGGCTTCTGCAATCACAGATAGTGTGTCCTAGCACATCCTCTTTCCCCCTCCCCACCCTTCCTTATCTGGGTAAGCTGTTCCAGTGGTGTAGAAGGGGAGTGTCTCAAAGCCATGGCTACAGATAAAGCTCACAGAAGTACTACTGTTAGTATAGTAATAATGGAAAGCAAAATTTAACATTCAGAGCTACCCCCTTCCCTTGCTCCCCTAAAGTGTTAAACAAGGCATGCCTATTGACACTTCTACTTTGAATGATTGTGCCTGGCATCATTGCCAGCTCACTCCATAATGAGTATGACCCACCAGGGAAAGGGAAATGGGGAGGGAATTGCTTTGTTTCACAAAACTATGAGTATAGGCAGAGCTGTCCCATCCATAGGATGGGGCCCAGGGTGACCTGAGGAATTACCCTGGAACTGGCAGCAGGGGTTGGGCCCATCTCTGCACTCACCAGTGGTGGTGGGAGCGGCAGGATGTGAAGCGAACCAGCAGATGCTCCACTTTGCCCTCTCCCAGGTGGGTCACTCCAATTCACATCACCACTTCACTGCGGATTGCATTGGAGCCTGCTGAAGTTATCACTGACCAGCATGAGAAACTGTCCTACTGTAGAGGAGGAAATGAGGAAGAAATGAGGTTGCCATCCCCAGAAACCTTCAGAAAAGGATTACAGTGTACCTCCATGCAGGGGTGGCTGGTTTGTAGAAATGTTGCCAAAAGCCAACACTCCTCCTCCACTCAAACTCCTTCCCCCGACCTGCTCTGGGAAGGAGTTTGGGTAGGTGAGGGGTGCATGCTCTGGGCTGGCCTGGAGATTGAGGTATAGGAGCGGATGTGAGGTGCAGGCTCTGGGAGGGAATGTGGGTGTAGAAAGGGGCCTGAAGGGCAGGCTCTGGGATGAAGGTTGGGTGCAGGCTCTGTATGAGGGTACAGGAGAGGATAAGGATCTTGGAGGGAGTTTGGGGGTGGACAGGGATGCAGGGGAGGAGGTGGGAGTGCAGCACTTATCTAGGGCACCCTCCTCTGGTAGCAGCTTCTAGGCAGGAGGGGTCAAGGCAATCTCCATGTTCTGCTGCCCACAGGCACCACCCCTTCAGTTCCTGTTGGCTGCAGGGCATTCAGGGTAGGGGCAGCACTCAGAGCCCACAAGGACATGTTGGCAGCCACGAGGAGTGAGTGGCAGGAAGCCGCTCTAGTCCTGCTGTGCTACTGTTAATGGTGGCCAGGATCCCTTATGTTGTTTTAAATTGCCCAGGGGAGGCCAGGGGACTCATCAGGTGGAGTATGTGGAGGCAGTAGGTAGGGCCGGGGGAGAGACCTGGGCCCAAACTTTGCTGGGTTCCTGGGCCAGGAAAATTCCTGGTTCCTGGGCACCATGGGTCCATATAATTTGCTTCCCTTGCCTTCATAGCTGTTTCACTGAGCTCTCGGGAAGATTTAAGCAACACACCTATTTACAAAAACAAACTGCTATGCATGTCCCACCCACTTAACTCTAGAGGGGAAAGAAAAGCAGGTAACAATTAAGTTGGAGATGCAGTCACCATCACCACGAGACATTTATTTATGTATTTACCCCGGATTCCTTTCCTTCTATTGGGCTCATTCATCCTTGAATGGAGGGCCTGGCTGAATCTGGTGCAGTGAAAAATAGGTCTTGGCTCACAGCTGGGTACCACTGTTGCCCAGCTGCCATATTCCTCCTCCTCTTTGTGGTTCATAGCAGTGGCCTATGACTCAAGCCCCTTGGAGGTATTTGTGGCATGCAGGGTGGCATGCAGCACTTTATAAAAGTAGCAGATCTGTGGCTTGCCCCTGGATCAGTTGTTAGCCTTCCTGCCATGCCTTCTGCAGTTCCTTGGCTTTTATGTGGCACAGCTGCTGGTCCCCTTTGTGCCCCATGTGCTGCATTTCCCAAGCAATCTGCTCATGGATGCCAATATTTCTACAGTCGTTTTGGAGCGGTGTTTGAACAGTGACGTCTCCCTACAGGCCCAGGAAATCTAAAATCCCCTGGCTACTCCAAGCCGGAGCAAGTCTGGAGCCTGTAGCTGGCATGGTCAACTGGACAGTTGCTCAGAACAATGGAGAGCAGATAAAAGGCATGTCTCCACTACAGGCTGGATTGAAGGGCAGCAATTGATCCAGCAGGAGCTGATTTATTGTGTGTAGTATAGACATAATAAATCGACCGCCAAGTGCTCTCCTGTTGATTCTGGTACTCCACCAAAACAAAAAGAATAAGTGGAGTCAATGGGAAAGCGGCAGCTGTTGACTTGCCACTGTGAAGATACATCTGTTAGTAGCCCTAAGTATGTTAAGTCAACTTCAGCTACATAATTCATAATGCATAATGTAGGTCAATGACCTGAGTAGTATAGAAAAGGCCAGAGGGAGTTCACCAAGCTCAACTATCAGAAAAATACATTTCAAACTTTCATGGAGGTTTTAAGGATGGGGGTGCTCCAAGTGTGCAAGACACTGGGAAGTGTCATTCACCACTGTGACCAGAGTGCACAGTGCTGGGCATTATGGAATAGCAGCTGAAGGGCTGTTGGGGTTGACATAGGTACCATAGGGTCTACACTCATGATGTGTCAAGTTCTATACATTGAACATGGTGCAGTACTGCTCATAGAGATGATGTTACTAAGACAACATTATGGGGCACACACATCAGTGGGGAAAAAATAGTAAGTACAGGCTGAACCTCTGAAAACTGTTATTCTCTGGTCCGGCAACATCCGTGGTCCGGCAGGAGGGGCAGCAGGACCAGGGCAGCAGGACCGGAGCTCCACAAAAGCACTGGAGCTGGGCTGGAGAACTCCAGCAGCCCGCGGCAGCATGGGCCTGGAAGAAGAAGCTTGGCTGCCCACAGCAGCACAGAGCCAGGGAAATCTGGCCACCTACAGCAGCATGGGGCCAGGGAACCATGGCAGCGTGGAGCCAAGGGCTGGAGAATCCCAGCCACCCATGGCGGCATGGGGCCAGGGACCAGAGAACCACGGCAGCCTGCAGCAGATGGAGCTGGGGAAACCTGTCTGCCCCCAGCAGCACAGGGCCAGGGAACTGCAGTAGTGCAGGGCTAGGGGCTGGAGAACCCTTGACACCCATGACAGGCTGGGGCTGGGGGACTGGTGGCAGCAGGGCGGACTGGTGGGGGGGACAGGGAGAACAGAAGGGGCCAGAGGCAGAGGGCCAGCTGGCTTGGGGCCGGTGACAGGAGACACTTCCCCCGGTCTGGAGAAGTTGTCCTGACCAGGGAGGTCCAACCTGTATAGATATATGTACAACTAGGTTAATGCAAGCTGTTACATCAATCTAACTTTGTTGTATAGAGAAGGCTTGAGTGAGTCTCTCTCTCTCTCTCTCTCTCATGTATAATGTAAATAAACAGTGGGTTTTTTTGTTTGCTTCTAAGAACAAGAGTTGTTAAACCTTTCCATTCAAAGGTATGTTTGGTTTTACCTGGAGTTCTGGCTACTAATATCTTACACAACTTTTTAATGTCTTGTGTGTATATCACCATATGTGTGTTTGTGTGTGATATATTTGGTTATACTTTATAATAAGATTCAATTTATAAATTGTTTATAAAGGCTTAATCAATTATTAATGTTTTGACCATGTTACAGATATGTGCAGGTGTTTTACTACAAGATACATTTTAATTCAAACATTAATTAATACAGGAAAGTCATGTGCTTAGTGAGATGAGGTCAGTGTAGAATGGATTGTTACAAGGTCTCTTCTGGCCTTAGGATCCATTAATATAAATAGCTTATGTTACAGAATTCTAAGAACATCAGCTAAAGGCGTTATAAATGGCTATAAGCAATCTATTGACCTGTGACATGCTAGCAACTGATCAATAATTTGTTAAAGAGTTAATAAATGCTATTTATAAATAGAACTTGAACATAAAGTGATGTGTATATTTACAGGAAAAGAGGAATGGAAAGACATGAAACATTTAAAATTGCCAACTACTGCTTTGGCCTTTAGTCGTTACATTCAGAAAATACGTAACTATTTGCCTGATTTTAGGTGTCATACAAACATATAGTGCTCAGATTTCTGTGGGACAGAACATTCCTTTGAAGGGAAAGGTGTGGAGACATTGTAGAATTCCAGGAGTAACATTTCTCCCCTTACACATACCCCTACCCCACCCCCCAAAATAAACCAGTTCAGCTAGAAAAACCTGTTTCTAACAGCCTGGGCAGGTATGTCCCAGCATACAATTAAAAGGAATTAAGTAAAATGTCAGTAAATAATAAAGTTAATTTTCTTCTTTCTTTCCTTTTTGGTAGGCTGATTGTCTCTTCATTATCACTATTCATTGGGACATGTTCTAAACAGTCCTGGGTTTCCTTAAGGAAACCACCATTTTTCCAGGAAATGCTTTGCACCATAGGGTTTCACTACTCTAGAGTGTGACCGTTTTGTCAACTTAAATCTTGTTTTCAGAGCAATAATTAAATAGCCAATGATCCAACAAAATGTCATTTGTCCCAAGTATGAAATAGTGCAAGGAAGGATTTGTTCTCAATTTCATGCAAGCCCAAGTGTGTTAATGTGTTGCACATGCAGGACTGAGGGAAAAGGGGAGACCTGTAAAGTTACTATGTTTACTACATAAATTAAACCGAAAACGAGGGGCAGCATTTCAACCAGGATACTTGCTTCTTGCTGACTTTGGGCAAAATGGAGCAAAACTCCGTAGTGTATGATGGTTATTAAGTGGGGGCACTTTCATGACACAGCGATGCTGATGGGATGGAAGCACTTTTATTCTAAAATCTAGAAATAGAAACATTTTGGAAAAATTTACCCTGTAGGCAAAAGTTTTCATGTTCCCTATCTGGATGTTTGTGCGGGAGGGGAGTGCGTTAGTGAATTTGAGGGGAGGGTTACAGGGGGGCAAGTGTTTGTGCATGAAGGGTGTAATGGTGCACATGGGGTGTGCGGGTCATGGGGAGGGGCAGTGAGGGGTGTAGTGCGTGCGTTGAGGCATGTGATGTAGGAGCAGTGGGGTGTCTCATGCGAACAGCAGAGCAGGACTGCAGGGGGGACACAATGTGTGGGATGCGGGGGGGGGGCAGTGTGCAGGAGGACCAGGGTGGAGCGGGGTGCGGTGCATTGCTGTGGGGACGCGGTGAGGGGAGCACCGGGCCTCAGGCTGGTTGGGGGGCCCGGGCGGAGCTGGGCGCTGCAGGGCAGCAGGTCCAAGCACACCCCGAACGCGCTCTCACTAAATTCCCCCGCCCGCTTCTCCCCGCGCCGCCGCGGCCCGCCCTCCTCCCGGAGGCTCCCGCTGGCTGCTGCTTTGGGTTCTGCGCCCTCCCGCGCGGACAATGAAAAGCGGCGGGGGCCCAAGTGGGGGCTCAGAGCCCCGTTCTACCCCTGTGTATGAGGCTGGCCAGACTTGGCGGTTCTGTGAGCTATGTAGGAAAGTCTGCATGCAGTTCTTGCACCTGCACCAGGATGGCCGAGTGGTTAAGGCGTTGGACTTAAGATCCAATGGACGCATGTCCGCGTGGGTTCGAACCCCACTCCTGGTAGGTTCCTTTTTTTTCCTTTAGTGAGTTACATTACCACGGAGGGAATATAACAAATGCCGAAACCCCAGTCATGGCTCAGGGAGACTCAGCATCCGCCCGTTACCCACCGAATACCAGAAAGAGTGGCATGCAACCGAGCTCTGACGCTGCTTGCACATTAGGATAGGATAGTGAAGAACAGTGTAAAGAAAAATCTTCCAGGATCACAACACTCCCAGGGTAGGAAAATCCTCCCGCCAACGAGTAAACATGGTTCCAGACATGGTCTCTGCACACACACACACACACACACACAGATCCAGGCGTAGAGGGTACACAGACCTGTTGAGACCAACATACACATACAGTCAAAGGCAGACACGTGGACAGGTACAGGGACGTGCATAGCCCAGCATACAGATTTCTAGACGCAGGCATGTAGAGACAAGCTGGCAAACCCAGAGGGAGTGATGCAGAGACATGCAGGAAGAGACACATAGATACATAGGCATGCCAAGACAGAATTAAAGACCTGTGTACACTGGCAGCCACAAACACACAGCAACACACACACATATTCTGAATTCACAGGGAACCATACAGAAACAGAAACAAACAGGAAGAGACAGACAAGACTAAGACATGGGTACATGAAGGTTTACATGCAGAAACATGCAACGAATGGAGACAAATACAGGAACAGACACAGGAGTACCAATGGAGACAGAGACTTTGACAGAGACAGATGTGCTGAGGAATAAAAGACATGCAACAAGGAGGTTCCAGGCCCAGAGCTGCAAGGTGTGGGAGATGAAGCAGAAGCATAAAGTGTGAAACAAATAGGATGCCCCAAGAAGAGAGCTCCCACCCAGTTCAGAGGAGCCAGCAGGTGGCATGGTTTCCCCAAGATTGGGGGATCTAGAAGAACCTATGGAGATGTTCCTTAGAAATGCAGGTCAAGGAACAAGGTATCAAGTGTGAATGAGTTTGGGGAGGGGCGCTTCCAGGGGCCCTGAACTACAAAAGCTCTCTGGGCAGAGGCATGCCAGAGAATCTCCTGAGCAAACAGGGAAAGGAGCTGATGTTATTCTCAAAGAGGGCTACAGTCAGGGCTGGCATTAGTGAGGGCAGCAAGCAGTGCAATTACCCAGGGCCCTATACCACAGGGGCCCCCATGAATCAAAGTCACATAATACCTGCAGTAACAAAAAACAGGACTATGTAGCACTTTAAAGACTAACAAGATGATGAGGTGATGAGCTTTCGTGGGCCAGACCCACTTCCTCAGATCAAATTGTGGAAGAAAATAGGCATGACCATATATACCAAAGGGATACAATAAAAAAAAAAGTGAACACATATAGAAAGGACAAATCAAATTTCAGAACAGAGGGAAATTTGATTTGTCCTTTCTATATGTGTTCACTTTTTTTTTGATTGTATCCCTTTGGTATATATGGTCATGCCTATTTTCTTCCACAATTTGATCTGAGGAAGTGGGTCTGGCCCACGAAAGCTCATCACCTAATAAACCATCTTGTTAGTCTTTAAAGAGCTACATAGTCCTGTTTTTTGTTTCAGCTAAACTAGACTAACACGGCTACATCTCTATTACTATAATACCTGCAGTGTTACTGTAGGCAAATGTATTGCAAGTAGTACAGTAATTTAATCTGTAAAAACAGAAATAAACCCCACTAAAGCCAATATTTTCAAACAGTGAGGTGTGGCGCCCTCCTCCCCCCTCCAGCAAACGCCTGAGGGAACTTTTGGAGGACGGAGAGTGGTGACTACAGGAAGCTTAAGCTTCTGCTGCAGGTGGCAGGCTTTAGGCTTGGGCATCAGCCCCAGACTATGTGACTCAGTCTCAGGCTTCAATTCTGAGTAACTGGACTCAGCCTTCAGTCCCAGGCAGTTCGGATGGCAGAGATTGGACTGAAGCTACAGTCCCAGACAGCTGGAGGTAGGGTGGGAGGCCAACTCCTTAGTTTCTGTCGTGGGTCCCCAGTAAGTCTAAAGGCAGCTCTAGGGTTACCAGATGGTTTCAACAAAAATACCAGACACACTTGACATTACATCACAATCTACATTACAGCTTATTTAGAAAATACCGGACATGTATATTTTCTCATTTATATTTTCTCAATTTGTTTCCCGAACAGAAAGCTCAGATACTGGACTGTCCAGTTCAAAACCGGACACCTGGCAACCCTAGGCAGCTCTGACCACGATCCCAAATCCTTCTGCGTGCGAATTATGTGAGGAGATGTGACATGGCCTTTGCAACTCTTACTGCACCCCACCCTAGGAAGCAGCAAAGTAACAGGAATGGAGCAGCGAAGGTGGGTGCTCCAGGCCTGCCTGAGGGAAGCAGCTTGTCAGAGCCTAGCAGACACAGACAAAAGCAGCTGCAGGGTCTAAGCTGCTCAGTTTGTGGCTGGGGTCAGAGGGAAGGAGGGGAGAGAACAGAAACTGCTTTCTGGCCTGGCAATTGAGCAGAACTTGGGAACCCTATCCATCACTAGTAGCAGATTTCGATCATTTTTGGTGATGCCCAGAATGGGTCCAAGTCCCATCCACCGCCCACACCTGCATAAGTCTGGGAGGGAGTTTGGGTGCAGGCTTTGGGCTGGAGCAGGGGGTTAAGGTACAGGAGAGGGTCAGGGGGCTAGTCATTATGTCAGGTGGTGTTGGCTCCCAAAAGTGACTTGTACATCCCTCTGACAGCAGCTCAGAGTTTGGGGTGCAGGCAGCACATAGAGACATCCCCCACAGGCCACAGGGACATATCAGCCACTTTCTGGAGATGCACAGAGTGAGTATGGGAGGGAAGCTGCCTTAGCCCCACAGTGCTGCTGGTGGCAGTGACTAGGGGACCCCAGGACATTTTAAATCACCAGGAGATGGCAGGTGGGGCCAGGAGATGCTCCCAGGGAGATGCACAGGGGCAGCAGGCAGGAGCAGGGGAGAGATCCAGCCCCAAACATTGGAGCCAGGCCCCTGAACATTAAATATTCCTGGCTCCCAGACACCACAAACCAATATAACTTACTGCCCCCGCCTGAGATAGGGTTGGAGATAAAAAGAGCCCATTAGGAAGAAACTCAGGGAAATAGCAGTGACAGATTGCAGTTAGCAGAGTGTAACTGCTGTGTAGAGGGTCCCTGGGTTGGACACTGGCCACAGGTAAAGTGGCATAAACTCTAAGGCTATGTCTACACTGCAAGGTTTTTGCGCAAAAATCCGTGAAGCATCCACACCTCAAATGCTCTTTTGCGCAAGGAAATCAAGAGCAAAACGGCAGAACAGAGGGCTTTTTCCACCGTAGGTAAACATCCTTTTACGAGGCATAACTCCCTTTTGCGCAAGAGTTCTTGCACAAAAAGGCAAGTGTGGACGTTCCAGAGGGGTTTCTTGTGCAAGAAACCTATGGGAAAAAGCACAGGTTCTCTGATGGCCATTCTGTGATTGGCCATCAGAGCTTTCTTGTGCGATGTGCTTTGAGGTGTGGACGTGTTCTTGCGCAAGAAGTTTTTGCGCAAAAACTTTTGAGCAAAAGGCTTCTTGCGCAAGAAGCAAGTAGTGTAGATGCAGCCTAAGAAGAGAACAGGCCTTATATGGGAGCAAGTGGCTGAGTTTAAAGGGCCCAGAGCTGAAGATCCTAAGGAGGGCACATAGACTGTTTACTAGACTCTTTACTACCTCATTGGGGTGCATTTGGAATTTTGGATGTGACCAGAGGGTCAAGCTGCTGAAGACCCACCAATGCTGGCTGAAAGCATGTGGGCAAGAGGGGTCAGTTGAGAAAAAGTCTGCAATACCACACTCCTTCATTAGGAGATACTCCATTGAATTCCCCCCTTACCAAAGTCAATGGGAGTTTTGCCATTGACTTCAACAGGAGCAAGAACCAACTTTTTATTTTAATTATTTCCTTAGATTTAGAGATCTGCTAGACACAATCTATAATCTATACGTGCCCATAACATAACACAAAGAACATGCTAGTGCAGCAGTATAATTCAGCATAACCCAGAATGATTCCACTCATCGTGCCATGATTTTTGTGGTGTTTGAATTGCTACATCATGATACTACTTTGTGATGTGGTGGTACAAAAATCATGCCAGGCTGCAATGTTGTCATATCAACATTTATGCCAGTCCTAAAGGATATTTCAGGACAGCCAAATGCAAGTCAAGAATGCTCCATTAAAACCTGGCATGGGCAAACCTGGCATGGGCAAACCTTTACTGTGAGTTTAGCCATAGTATTCTGGTCCAATTCCAGTGGAGATAATTGCAGGAAGGACTTGGCCTACATGCCTGTTTTGAGTTATGTTTTGCTGAACTTGTAACTGCAACTGCCTATGCTGCAGTTTTTAGCATCCAGGCCTCACAAGCCTGAGTCAACTGATATGGGCTCTGAAACGTGGAACTGTGGGTTTTTTTATTGCAATGTATCTCTGGTTACCAATATTTGACACTAAAATGAAATGTGGTCAGTTGTGCCATTCTGTAACTGGGAGGAAAAATAATTTCTCTTGGCCTTCACAGGAAAGAATTAAAAGCCTGAAATATGAGAGTTGCTAACATCTTATGTTATGTAGTGTAACTGTAAATATTATAGGCCATAACATTTCCTAGCCTTTTACAAATCTACCTATAGTATTTGACTCTGTGACCTAGTGCGGCAATGAACTTTACAGGCTGATTGCACAATGCGCAAAGTATTTCCTATCATAACTTTTAAATTTACTTTCTTTCAATTGTTCTCATTTATGGGACAGTTTTAAAAGATAAAAGGGTACTGATAAATGTTTACAGTATTCAAAATATTCACTACATTTATCATATCTCATGAAGCTCTTGACTTTTCATTTCAATCTAATCTTTCTTTGGATAACTTCCTGTTGTATTTGAATCTTGCTTTAGCTATAATCACCACCATTTCTCTTCTCTGGATCTCTTTGCTATCACTTAACTAAACCAAGCTCACTACTCCAAAGGGATGCATACCATTGTTATTAGCATATGCATTCCTTTTTATCACTGGGAAGGCACTTTGGCATCTGATTTACTTATTAATCCCATTACTCTCTTTCTTGAGTGGGTTCTTTTTCAGGGCTTGCCTGCATTATTCTTCTGCCATCAAGTTGGTACTGCCAGCTGGCCACCTAAACTGGTTGTCTTCACTCCCCCACATTAACTACACACTCCCCCACGTTAACACTTTTAAATGAGATTACAGACTCGCACCTAACTTTAAATAGAGTTAAGGCAGTACAAAGTTTAAAATGGGTTACAATTTTTGGAGTCACTTTAGATACTGTATATGGAGTCACTTTAGATACAATGTATTAACAATTTAAAATGGGAGTTTCAGTTACAATATGGGGGTCATTTTAGTTACAATATATTAAAAAGGAGTTACAATAACAGATTATTCAAAGGCATTAACATTGTTTCATTTATAAAATCCCATTCATAAAAATTGGGCCACAATTCATGAGGTTACATAACATCACATTGGTGGTCTCTGTACATTAACATGCAATGGAAAGAATTAGGCATCAGTATTGGTAGCTTATTGAAGATCTCACCCCTTTGTGAATGTAAATTATTCAGTCAGCCAGTTTTGACATAATTTACCATATTCTTCTCTTCACTTGATAACTGTTTATATGTTGCCCTAAAAATAGAAATGTCTTAAGTTACTGCTTATTCTGGATAATTCATTTTCTGAATGTAAAGCACACGTTAAAAAAAGTTTCAAGGACTAAAACTTTTTTGAATTGATGCACATGTACTTATTTCTGCTTTGAAGAATATTTTATTTATTTCTCTGACAAATCTCATTTAAATATATTTGAAACAGTGATACCCCATAGTTGGCTTTGACAATAACCATCAGAGCATTTTTTTAGAAATATTTCCTAGCATACTGCAGAGGTAACTGACAAAAGTTATTTAAAATGGATTGTCTGGCCTTTTATCTAATGAAACAACCAAACAATGGGTACTTAAGAACAATTAGTTCCTTCTCTATCAGCTTCATGTAGCATGGACACTCTAATTCACTATTTCTTTCCCCCTTTTTCTTTTTTTACTTCTTTTTCCTTCTCCCCTCCCACCATCCCCTATTTATTTAGAAAATGGACCTTTAATAACTCCATTCATCTGAAGAAGTGGGTTGTGCCCACAAAAGCTCATGATACCATCTATATGTTTTGTTAGTCGCTAAGGTGCTTTATTAGTTGTTTTTTAAATTTTTCCAGTTACAGACTAACTCGGCTATCCCTCTGAAGCTTTTATAGTCATTGGGGTCATTTTAATTCCTGCAGCATCCCAGAATCCAAGCAACACAGGATGGTGTAAAACCTCCTTTGCCTCTGCTACTCCTGAGTCTCACCTTTTGTATTCTCCCAGGAGATGCAGCACAGACATTATCAACACGGTCCCTATGAAGGAAAGAAATCAACTGAAAAGAGAAAACAGGTGGGCAGGAGCAAGACAGCTTCATCCCACCCTGACAGCTGAAACTTTCAGTCAAAAGAAGCAAAGGAAGTGGCATTGGTGATCCAGTAGGTGGTGATCTTCCCTCTGAGTTAACATCAGAATCCATGCAATTTGATGTGTGTGTACAGAGATGAATAATAGTAATTGGACAAGTGACAAAAATCAGTAAGGATTTCTGCTTTCAGTCCTTCCAGTGATAGATTTATTCTTCCTGATACCCTGGACTAAGACTAAAATTGCTGCTCCCTCAGCCCTTACACCTGATGAAAGGAACTAGTCAAGTTGCTATCAGCTATTTTTCTTCCTGTTCACTGATGTAGTCATCTCCTGTTCTTGGGACAACACCAGTATGCATGAGGCCCACCAGAGGCTTCTGGGGTGGGATAGGGGAGATGACTGATTGTATGTCTGCTTGTTCTGCCCATCAGGCCTCACCAATCTCCCCTCCTCCTCAAAATCCCCCTGAGTTATTTTATGTGAAAAGGAGGCAAGGAATCTTCAAGTTCCACCAGCTTCCACACAAGAAGTAGAACTCAGCTGTTTGTGCCTGGGTTTATGCATAGGTCTCAACACATAAGCTGCAGGCCTGGGACCCTCTAGATGTAGTGGGGTTTGTGTGTACTTTGGTGAATTTTAGCACTTACATGGTGCTTTACAACCATTAACTAATTCATTATCACAACACCCCAATGACACAGCTATCATTAATAGAGCTGGTTGAGAATTTTGACTGAATGGTTTTTCTGTCAGCAAATGCTGATTTGCCTAACCAAACTTTTTGGTTGTATGGTTAGTGGACTGACATGACAGACTTGGGTTCAGGTCTCGGGTCTGTAGCAAAGACTTTAACTGGGGTTTCCTACACCCCAAATGAGTGCTATACACAGCCTCAAAAACAACTGAACATACAAGGCTATTGTGTGGGTAGGTGGATAGATGTGTGAAAAAAAGTATGATATGTTTTGCCCTGTGATGGGGTGCTTGCCTCCTACTAGAATGATAAGGGTTAAAGCAGCTCAGGGAGAGAGCTGTGGCTAGGAGCTCAGGAGAGGGCTTGAGGCAGCCAATCAGAGCGCAGCAGGGAGGCAGCCAATCAGAGCGTGGCAGGGCTATATTAAAATATGGCGGGCCAGGAGGTGCTCACTCTTACACCAGCTCTGGAGGGAGAAGGACCTAGCTGTGTGCTAGCATGGGGTACCTTGGATAGAGTAGTGCTGGGGGAGGTAGGGTGAGCCAGGAGAACTCAGGCCTGAATAAACCTCAGGCTAAGGCCCAGCGACAGGGACCCAGGGAGGTAGTAGGTCTGCAGAGGAACAGTCAGGGCAGGAGAAGGCAGCAGGTCCACGCCCCTTCTGTCAATGATAAGTGGCCATTTCAAACTGCACTTTGCCCGGCCGTGTGTCACTGAGACAAGGTGAGTATAGGAGGTTGTGGTTCCCTGGAAGAGGAGGACTCCAGAGAGTTGGGGGTGCTTCCATGGGGCAATACCCTGAGAAAAGGGTGTTGTGGTTTGGGAGGGATGCAGGTCCTGATGAGTGGTGGAGAACAGACAAAAAGGGTGAGATGCTGCCAGATGCTCTGAGGCTGGCTGAGCTAATTCCCAGAGTAACCAGCAGAAGGTGCTATGGGGGGGTGAGTCATGGACTGTTACATGTCCCAAAGTAGAACTGGAAATACTTTGAAATCTGAAACATTTTCACAGAATGGGACAAATATTTCTTGCCCACTTCAGATTCTTAAGAGGGGGCAGGGGCAGGGGCAGGATCAAGACCGGGGTGGGCAAAAGGGCCTCCATGGGCCGGATCTGGCCCACCAAGCAGGTGGATCCAGCCAACGGAAGCCCTGCCGCTCCCCTGCCCACAGACCAACTAGGTCTTGGGGGTGGGGGGAAGCATGTTAAGTTTCCTGCACCCTGCCGGGAGCATGCAGCACTTGGAAGCTCCAGGTGCTCCTGACAGGGATGAAGGAGGCTTTGTGCGCTCCCCAGGCCAATCAGGGTCTGGGGGCGGAGGAGTGTGCAAAGTTTCCTCTGCCCTGGCCACTTAGAAGTGCTACATGCTCCCCTGCCCCCAAGCCCTGATTGTTCTGGGGGCAGGGGAGCATGTGAAGCCTCCTGCCAGGAGTGCATGGCACTTTTAAGTGCTGTGCAAAGTGGAGACAGAGCAGAGGAAATGTTGCATGTTCCCCAGGCCCTGATTGGCCTGGGGTTGGGGGAGCATGGGAAGTCTCCTCCCAGCCAGGGGCATGGGCACCTAGGAGGAAGGGGGGTGGCTGAGAGTGGGGAACCTGGAAGTATCCCAGCCCCGCCCCTTCCGCTCAAGGCCCTGCCCCTTCCAGTGCTGCCCAGGGCTACTTCAGAAATTTTTTAAGTGGCCTCCAGCAAAAAATTATTGCCTGCCCTGATCAAGACCTGATGATTGTTTACTTATTTTCTGAACAACCAAAATATGCTAGTCACCTCACATAAACAAATAAAAACAGCCCCTAAACTGAAGCGTGTCTGATCTAAACTTGACAAGACACAGCAAAGTAAAGGTCATAAGCAGACAAAAGAAGGAGGAAAGGACAGATAGGGCTGATGATACTAAGATCCTCTGGTTACTCATTAAGCTATGCACTCCTCTGAATAGTTATGGTACCTTTTTTTATGAACCTTCCCACCACCTCACTTCTTCTTGAGTTAAATGACAGAAGCGAGTTTTTAAGAGGATGTGAGTCGTCTTCTTAGCATATGTGCAATGTGCCCCAGGTAGCATGTGATCAGGATTCATCATGGAATTTGGTCTGCTGGGATATGCGTGAGGGTTTGGCCAGCACATTTGGAGAGAGCTTTCCACACAAGGCTGCATCAGAGTTGGGATTAGAAAACAGATGTCCCTTGCTACCAGTTGTACATATAAAGGTTAATCCTGCTTCTATTGAAGTAAATGGCAGAGACGCACTGATTTCAGTGGTGCAGAAACAGAACTTAATTTACTGGACTATATTTTTCCTCATGATGTTGAGCTGCTCTTTCATGTGATCAGACTCAGAGGCTATGTTGTTGGTGGCTCAGTAGAGGACACATCTTAGCTGCAGGTAGTTGACTGAGAGGGAGTCCAAGTGCACATAACCACAAAGTTAGTCTGGACTGCTCTCAGAAACATAGGGATCTAAGAGCATGGTTTTCACAGAACCATTCATGACTGCAAGAGGGACTCTGAATAAACTCTCATTAGGAAAAATCAATGACAGCCTTTCAGTCCCAGCAATCAGTTTACATTTTCAAGATACTATACTAGGCAAAGGGCTATATTTTAAGCCAAAACTGAGATTAGTCCTGACATTTCTCATTCCCCAAGATTAAGAGAAGGGGGTGGGGGAGTATGGGCATGCTTCTCAGGTTCCAAAGACCCTGCATTGAGATTACTGACCCTGAATTCAGTGAACATTCCAAGCTGCAGGCACGCGTAAGAAAGCATGAGAGCGCATCCACATGAGTCGGCAGCTAGCTAGTGGGCTGGAAGGAACCGTGAGACCCAATCTAAACAAAAATGGAAAAATTTGTGGAAAATCTTCCATTTCCATTTTTGATTGGTGGATGTTGTGTCTTCTTGTCTGTGGGCCCCCAGGCCTTGCCTCATTGGCTCACAATAGAATACTGAGTCTCTTTCAGTTCCATTGTCCCATTGTTCTCCCTCAGGGGATTCCCTGTGTCTGGAGTTCTGCCTTCTCTCCCAACTCTGTGCTTCAACTGTGGGAGTTGAGTATACTCAGCAGTAAGCTGCAGGTGGGTGAACTATAGTTGAAAGAGATGCCTGTCATATCCCTTGCTTTCTGGCATGAGCAGGAAGTGGAGGCAAACCCAGGTAACACTCTGTATTACTTCATTAAAATTACTGTGTAAGGGCAGATCGTGTAAAAAAACAAAACAAAAGGCTTTCATGTTGCACAAATGCAAAAAGAGGCAATGTTAAATTTGCTGTGGGAACTACCACTAAATATCCTGACTGCTCTATAATTAAAATCTCAAATCTAATCTTGCAGTTGCATAACTTTTTTTGCATAGCTTGTAATATCTCAAGTGTTCTATTGCTATAGACATTTTAGTGGTGCTTCTTGAGGTCAGAATAAGGTCAAAGGCTCTGTGTTTTAGGGTATTTGGCATTCTTAGATAAAGCCTTTTGTATTCCATTCATTTGAACACACTACAGATGGGGATGGGGTTGGGGAAAGACCCTGCTGCCTGGGCTAAAGGCACAGACTTTCATTTGCATTTTAATACCTTGCATGGTTCTATTTTGCATTCTTCTACTTGTCACCCACTTCCCTTTTTATAGCACTTTTTCACTTTTTTTGGGTGCTGCTACTTTTGGCATTTGGTGCCTCTTGCTGTGAAGAATCCCTCACCAAAACATTCACTTCTGGAGCCAAAATGTGTATCAGTTCTACAAGAACATTCATATCAATTACTACAGCTTTCAGGGTTTTAAACTGAAGTTATTTTAACACATGGTAACAAACAGTATTTACTGGTTTCCTTTGGGAATTCCACCCACTGTGTTAGTGGCACACAACTATAATAACAGTGTTCTCATGTTTTAAACACTTGTAACACTGTCCCACCCAGTTCAGCCTCAATTTCAGAATGACTTCTAATCTGTAAATTAAATGAACCATAGAACCATCAGCAACTCTGCCTTGGATTTTTGGGAAAAAAAAAAAAGTCTCAGGGGGTAGCTATTTCCCTCATCTGAAATACCATCTAACAGTTTCTATTTTATTATGACCAAAACAAAGGTCACGTAAGTGTAATAAAAGCCAGTGTTCAGTCCTTCATTAAACAGACGGGATATGTTATTCTGATTTGCTGTGAAAATGTAATGCATAATTCTATCACTACAATAAAGTCAAATCTAGCATGTAAAGGGATACATTAGCTTAAGTAAAATAGAAATTTGACTTGCAGTAGGTAAAATGGTCTCTTAATGGCAACTTAAGTCAAATGAGGAATAAATTTCCTTAGTGCAATTTGTAATTATGGGTATATAGATTTTAATGTAAGGCTCACAACCAGAGCTACAATTAATCCTGACATGATAGTGTGGGACTCTTGTTCGATTATAACCGCCAGACAGCTTTTCTCACCCTAAAACTAATGGATGTTATTATTTTAGACTTAATGAGATCCTATTCTTTTGTCTTCTCCATGTAGTAGAATAACTGAGAGAGGTGACATGGAATCAATGTTGTTCTATTATTCTGGTATCTTCATCTCCTGCAGTTTACTTGTTTTGGTAATAATGTCCCAAAAATCAGTGAAAGTAGATAAACTAGTATGCTTGATTTGAATTTGTGTCTTGGAAGCATAAGGCTTTGGATTAGCAAGATGCTTGAGCCAACTTTAGGGATTTGCAGACTTAATCAACAGCACTGAAAATATTTATTTTATTTTCATATTCTAACTTGTTAACATTTGTTTCCCATTGCTGCTGTTACTCTGCTTTTGTTTATTTGTTGCTATCCTTCCAGAAAAATCCAGGTTTAAATAGACAATCATGGGGAAAGATACTTGGTGTGAAAAGAGAGAAAGTCCTTTGGAAGATTTTTAGCATTTGCTAATGTTATGAATGGGGCCAATAGCTATTTTTAAAATAGTTATTCACTGATTTATTTGTAATAGGAATGGAGGAAGCCAAAGAAAATCCTCTGTATTACTTGGTCTGAAACTCAAAATATTCACCCAGTTGTATTTATCCTTCTGCTGCATTCTGTATCTTTTGGTGGTGGTAGGGGTTTGCATTATCATTTGCACAACACATTAGTTATTTCAATGTACTGCTTTGAGATATTTTGCTTGGCTTTGGCACACAAGGAATATAATAAATACATTCTTTTCACAAATAATCTATTATTTGAGTTGGACAGAAAATTTTTAAAACAACCCAGCAATTTAAAAAATGTGTTTCTATATTTCTTTGATCAGTTATACTTAGTATTTATGTCCAAGGATGTATAACCAAGAAGCACAACTAACCAGTAATCTGAACTTCTTATGTGCTTCTTCTGACCATCCTGCCTTATATTTTAGAAACTGGCTACTGTGTATCCACAACACCTCCTCTTCAGATTATGGTATATTATTTTATTAATTCATAATTAAGACTTCAGTGATTATTTTTGCAAACCTATTTGGACCTTGTTCTCCAAAAAGAACCATCACTGAGGATATTACTGTGGTTCCTTGTAGGCAGACAGATCTTTTGCATGATTCTCTTGGCAACATTGCAGCCTAAAGGAGGAGTGATACTCAGAACCCAAACTCTTAAATTAAAATCTTCCCCCTGTTAAAAAAAGAAGAAGAAATAATCCCCCATTTACTTTATATGTGCTGCAAACAAAATAGGTAAATCATTATTGACCTTAGAAGATTCATGTTATAAAATCATATGTTCTAAATTAATCAATCAACAATGCCTGCAACAAAACAGCCATGCAATTACATTTCCCAAAATGTTGTTTTCCCAAGATCTAAGTTTGTTGCTCCCGCCCAGGCCTAAGAAGCTCCACTTGTAGTTACAGCTGCAATGTTTATTAATTTGAATTATCTTCACTATTAGAAAGTTGAATTCCTCCCACGAGGCCTCTAGGGTATCAGCAGAACTAAGAATAAATGGCAGAGGGCAGTTGGAGGGAGCACAAATGAAGGCGTGAACCTCTAATCCCATGGTTGTGATGGCCCATAGTTGAGAAATCCCAGGAACGGTGCTGAATATGTTTGTTTTCTGCCACTAAACACTTGTGTTCTTCAGATACTAAGAAGTGATCCTTTTGATGTGCGTGTTTATTGTTTTGCCACTGAATCTAAAAGAAACAAAGAAATAAACACACTGGGCTTTATTTTCCACTCCCTCCAAGCAGAGCATGGATGGAATAAAGAGATTCTGCAGGGAGACATTTGCAGTACCCTGATTCAGAGCTGCCTGCTTCCCCTCCCCCATGAAAGTTAAGGCTTCAGATGGGAAGCCCCCCACTAAAGCCAGTGGAGGACCAGGCAGAATAGAGCTCAGCTCTGCCCTGCTCCCTCCTATATTCATCTTGCCTACTCTCTGACCCTGGCACAGTCCCAACATGCTCTCCCCTTCTCTTTATACTGAGGTAGCAGGATGGTCGTTGGTAGAGGAGATGGTTGTTCTGCCAGCCAAGCCTTCCGCTGTGGGGAGGAAGACATTCTTTACGAGCCTCCTGTTGCCTGAAAGCTGTAAATGGTGGTGTAAAGTAGCCTGAACTGCCCAGAAAATTCCAGCCCATTTTTTATTCCAAATATGGTTTTACATATTTGGAATCAAGGTTTTTATTTATTCAGTGCTAATGACAACAAATGCACCATCTATGGTAATAAAGCCTTGAAAGAATAACTCATTTTCTACATGGTAGATATTTGATACAATTACACGCTTAGTCAGTGAGGATCCATAGCAGGGAATCTCTGTGGCTTCATATACAGCTCTATTCCAGGCATCTAAAAGCCCAGCAGGATTATTACTGAATCTGGTGCTGACTGGTTAATCATGGATGACTGCATGGCCATTGCCAATCTCTGGCCAGGCAATGTCCCCTGCTGACTCCAAATTAGATCTTCAGGGTTAGACGTGCAGGGACTTTATTTCTGAGGTGAGCTATGTAAGCAAAAAGTGTCCATGGCAGTGACTGATGATGCCACTGGCAAGACAAAACATGAAATGCCTCCAACCTCTTGCTATTTGTTAAGCAACAGCCATGTTTCAGATCTGTGTAAGAGGACTGGAAGTACGCATGTTGGTAAATCTGCACTTGTGCATATAATTTCACTTTTGGGGAGCTCCAGGCCCTGTATCGATCCTTCATGGCTAAGACTGCTAAATTGATACTCCTTAGGATGTCTCATTGGCTGCTCCTATTTGGTGACAATGTACTGTCTAAATACATGAAATCACCCACTACTTCCATGGTTTGTCCAGCAGCACAGAGGTCTTGTATCAAACTTTTGAGCTTTTGGATAAAATGTGGACAAAATCTGGATTTTGCTTCTTTCCATGAAATCTTCAGCCTAAGGGCAGCAGCCAGCATGCACTAGAAGCTATTACCTCTTTAGGATCGTTTGCATTCTGGCCAAAGAGGATGACATCATCCATATACTCCCAGTTAGTAAAAGAACTTGAACCTACAGTTATATCTGTATTTATGGGAGGTATGCCCAGTGAGCCAATCCAGAACAGGGCTGGTGTCAGGAAACATTATGTTGGCTTCACCCCGGATCAAGTATAAAACCCATTGGGTCGATGGGTCCCCCATGGCATCCTGTTGCTGAGTCATTATGTAGATTTTTAATTAACCTGGCATTAGGAATGCCAAAACCTTGTAGGGCTTTCTACAGGGCAGCTCTAGTGACAGATTTGAAAGCTACTTTTGGGTCGACATGTGCTTCTGTCAAAAGATGATTGAATTCATGACAAAAGGTAAAAGATGAAGCTCAGGTATTGTGTGCATTGCAAATTGCCCAGCTATGAAGCCCAGTTGGTCTAGGTGATGGCATTTCACAAGGAGAGGCAAGAGCTGGGTGAGTAGGACATATGTTTTTTAAAGCTTTTATTGGCCTGTGGCAACTACACTCAGTGTGTGGGCCTTTCTCCTTATAAAATGGGATGATGGCCCCTTCCTTCCACTAAAATGGCATCTTCCCAGTAGTTTGAGCTTAGACAAAAAGCTGGCGTAATGCTACATTTATGGGTTCTATGGTACACCTGAAAAGTTTAGGTGCTATGCCATTGGGTCAAGTAGCATGGCTGCTTCATAGTTTCTTTATGGCAGAGGGAACCATTTTCAACATAGGTATGACTATACAGGTACCAGGGTGAGCAACTGCATTTACTACTAGTGCATCCACACCTGAGCATGGAGTCACTTCAGGATGGTTATGTGCACTTTCATAATATTCTTTCCATCTTTGCAGGACTTCTTAGGTTGAACATATTTGACCATCAGCCTTATTTATTGTCTTAAACTGCATGTAAAGCCAATTTTGGATCTAAGTGACAGAATTGCCTTGAATTCAGGCCATGATTTATTAGATCAGATTTCCTCTTCTGCCTTTTTTTTTTTTGCCAAGTTCCCAAAATAAGCTTCATCATCCACTTTTGCTCTCACCCGAAAAATACCTTGTCAACGTTTAGATGCAGAGTCATCATAGTCCTTCTGTCACCCAAGATTTCTTTTGCAGAATTTGAAATATCTCATCAGATAGCCAAAGACGTCTCTTGTATCATTTCAGTTTGGGAAGGGCATCTACATCTTCTTGTATGACTCTGCTTATGGTTGTCAAAAGTGCTGCTACATCATTCAGGACAGTGCCATGTATGTCGCATTTGTTATGAGCTGTGACAGAGTACTTCTTAGCAAGTGCTGAATTCTCACAGTTGCTTTGTGCCCAATGTGTCGTCATAGATGTACTTATGTAGAAATTGGGGGATGATTGCCATTTTAACAACAAGAACTTTAAAATCAGTATTTATTAGGGCATCTGCATCTCTATAGACCCAATATGACCTTGGTGAAGATAAGGGTTTGATCCCACATATTACATTGTGTGACCCCAGGGACTTCACTTGAGCATAGCTACTCCCACAAATATCTCTCTGCTCTGCTTATCAATGGAACACCCTCTCTGAGCCAATCTGTGATGTCACTACCTTTCCCTCCTTCAAACTGTTTCTGCTAGACATGTACAAAAATCTGTTGATTGCTTAATTGTGTAAGAATAGCTGATTTAAAAAAATTTCAAATGATTTGAAACCTCAAATTCTATCCAAAGCTAAGCTTTATAGCCCTGTGTGATTTATTATTGTTGCCCTCGTCTTCTCATTCTCCTTTACACCTATTGTTGATAGCACATATTGTGTCATGTTTCTGATTAGATGATGAACTCTTTGGGTCTGTCTTGAGTAGGATTTAACAGTGTATTTTTAAAACACAGCTAAAATGTTTTAACTTGCCCTGTCTACACTTCAGTTTTAACATGCAGTTTTTATCTTAGTCTCAACAAGCTTTTTGGGTCAGAGTCTGTTTTATACATGTCTGTGCTCTTATACATGTCTAGCACAATGGTACCCACATATTAGTTGGAGCTTTCAGCACTACTGTACTGTAGTAATCACACTACCTTTGGTAGTTAACATTCACAGGCTCAGTCCCTTAGATTGTACAGTGACTGAATATTCTATTACAAGAGAATAAGCATATTAGATCCTCTAGGGAAAAAAATTGATCTCTGTATGCTTGGCAAAACCCTCTTCTGAATCTGTTCAATGGTGAACTTATTTTCTGAAGCTTCAGAGGGGTAGCCGAGTTAGTCTGCAACTGGAAAAACTTAAAAACCAATGAATAGTCTAGCAGCACCTTAAAGACTAACAAAACATGTAGATGGTATTATGAGCTTTTCGTGGGCACAACCCACTTCTTCAGATGAATGGTGTTATTAAAGGCCTAGTTCCAAAATAAATAGAGGATGGGAGGTGGGGGAGGAGGGGTGAAGGAAAAAGAAGGGGAAAAAAAGGGGGGAAAAGTCAATTAAGAGTGTTCATGCTACATGAAGCAGATAGAGAATGTGCAAATTGTTCTTAAGTACCTGTTTGGTTTACTTTCTGAAATGAGGCATGGTGCTGTGACTTCTTTTCTGGCATGAGCAATTTATAACTTTTTCTTTTCAAATACTTGCTCTTTAGCATCCAACTCCAGTTTACTGATTTCATTGATTTACTAAGTGTGTTTTTTCCAGTTCTCTCTCCTGTTCTCAGTCTGTCCAATAATGCCTTAAAATAACTTTTTTTTTCTGGAACATCAAAATGGATTCAATAATATTTTCAGTGGGTTCTGTGGACTTTGTCTCTTTGCATTATAATGATAAAGTTTCTGGCAGGGCTGGACTTATTTAAGTTCCTGTATGTGTTAGAAGATCACTTTTTGCCTTGGTTTAGAATATCCCAAAGTAAATTATGTTCAAAAGTTTCTCCATTGTCTGCTGTGATTCCAAGTCAGTTTGGCAGGGGTTCAAGTCTGCTTTATGAAAGAAAATAGGATAAGAATGATTACATGCAGAAATTCTAGCACAGCAGTTAAATAGCTGCCTTCAAAAAAATTAAATAGCCAGCAAATACAGGCCATCCTCACTGTAAGTCCAAGATACATTCCAAAAAACTTGGACTTGTAGCGATGCAACTTAAAGTGGAGAATTTTTTTCCTACAGCTGACTTCCATTTGCACAAGTTGGGTTTTTTTTAATGCGACTTAAGAGCAGGGAATGGGAGGACTTACAATGCATCAGTTCCTACAAACATCAAAGACTTTAATGTGGAACGGATGTATAGTGCGGCAACTTATAGCGGGGATGCCCTGAATCGTACTAAAAATGTATCCATTCCTTCAGGAATAGGGTTGCCAGGTGTCCAGTTTTGAACCGGACAGTCCAGTATTTGAACTTTGTGTTCAGGAAACAAATTGAGAAAATATAAATGTCAGGTATTTTCTAAATAAGATGTAATGTAGGTTGTGATGTAATGTCAAGTGTGTCCGGTATTTTTGTTGAAACCATCTGGCAACCCTATTCAGGAATTCTATACATTGAACAAAATTCTACTTTTGCATGCATGCAATTATCATTGGAGTCTGCATACCAAATTTTTCCCACTGTACCAAGTATAGAAATACAAAGAATATAACGCATAAGCCTGATTTGCAGAGGTAGTAAACGCCCACAGATTCCATTGACGGTCTGGAATTGTGGGTTCTCATCACCACTGCAAATCCAGCTCTGCAGGCACATTGAAAATAGCCCCAAGAATATAAATTAGACCTACTTATACGTGACTCAAAACCTCAGCATCTGGGCTCAGTTCTCAATCTTGGTTACAGCAACACAAAAACAGTTGGAAAGCTGCCTTAAAGGACAGCCAAGATTTTGCTCTGTCCCAGGGGAATCCTCAGAAGCCGCAAAACTGGCATGACCAGATATATACCACACCCGTTGGCACAGAGAGGGACAGAGCAGAGCATGCGGCATTCCGTCAGATTTTGATGTCGGCTGGTCTTAAGGCGTCTCAAAGGGTAGGTCTGCACTGCAACTGGGTGGTGTGACTGCTGCATGTGTAGGCATATCTGAGCTAGCTTTGCTGGAGTTAGCAGTGCACTCAATAAAAAAAAAGTACTTTAAGAGGACTACTCATGTGCTTAAAGTTGAGCATGTGCCTAAATGTTTTCCACATTAGGGACTAAAACTGTATTTTCATGAAAAGCTTTTCTTTCAGAAGCATCACATCTTTGTCACTTTAAAACAAGTTATTTAGTCTTTAATTTCATTAATAACATTATTGAACATTTTAAATACACACAGCCCAAATTCTTCAAAACTAGGAGCCTAAAGTTTGGTGCCTCTGGATGGAACTTTCAAAAACATCTCAGGGTGTGTCTACACTACAGAGTTTTTCTGGAAAAACGGCCATTTTTCCGGAAAAACAATATTTGCGTCCACACTACCATTGAGTTCTTTTGATACAAAGTTAAAAGAATGGAGGGGTTTTTCCGATGGCAGTAAACCTCTTACTACAAGGAAGAAGCCTTTTCTGAAAAAGCTTTTTCGGAAAAAGGCATGTGTGGACGCGGAAGAGGGAGTACTTTCGAAAGAAGAGGCCTCCAGGAAATAACACAGGTGCACTGGTGGTCACTCCCGTCCATATTAGTCACAACTTAAATGCAAGATAATGTCCAATGAATGTGAACGCTATCTTTCGAAAAAGCACATCACTTTTTCAATGCACTTTTGCTGTATGGACGCTCTTTTTCAAAATAAGCTTTTCTGGAAGATCTCTTCTGAAAAAGCTTCTTCCGAAAGAAGCTTGCAGTCTAGACATAGCCTCAGAGTATGTCTTGCAATTGAAGGCTAATGATCACAGAGGACTAGTGTGGGTAAAAGGAGCAGTGAAGAAATGGCAGCATAAGTTTCAGGGTGGCCTAGCAACACAAGTACAAATTCAGGCTCCCAAGCAGGCTCATCCAGCTGCCTCTGAAGCCTGCACTGCTGTGTTGTCATTGATATATTTAGCCGTGCTAGCTAGATTAAAGCCAGCACAGCCTGGCATACATACTCAAGCTGCAATGGCACTGCTGATTGCAGTGAGCGCATACCCTATATGTGACCTAGGAGCACAAATTCCATTGACTTCAAACTGTAAATCTTGGTGGAGTAGAGCCTACTCAAAGTGTTCAATAAAGGGGAAGTGGAGCAGGTTGTAATGAGTGCTGTCTATTTGCATGTTGATTTTGTTTCAGTTTGTGGTGTTTCCCTAGTCAGGATGCTCATTATGAAGCCCTCAACTTGTCTTTTTCAGTACAGAGGTGCATTTTAAGAGTCTACGAAATTCTATATGAAAACTGAAATTCTAACAATTAGGAAACTCTAGCAAGAACAAATGCAAAATATCCACTTTAGCTGCTTAAAGCTCCATAGTGGGAGGAAAATAAAGAACTAGCAAATTTACATGTAAATCTGATTTACATTTTTAACGGATCTAAATTAAACAAATCACATTTTAATTTAAATGTATTTTTAAAATATTTTTCAAATCTTGTTTATAATTCATCCTGTGCCAGGGGCCATTTCAGCATTTGGTTGACTCAGGATCAGGACTGTAAAAAGACAGGCTTTGGGACTGATCCCATTAAGTGTTACACGGTCCCTGCAAAACAAAACAAACCCCAGAAAGCCACTGATCTTTCAGCTCCTTCAGCTGATAAATATTTTCAGCAATGTAGGACCAATAATTTGTTAAATACATTTCTGTATCATCTTTCAGTCGTCACTCTCTCTATTTTACAACCAGGAATTATTGAAACTTCCAAGAAGGAAGGAATTCTTATCCCTATTTTTCAGCTGAGAAACCAAGCCCCAGCAAGGTTCAGGGAACTGTTGAAATTTAAATACAGGTTGCATCTCCCAAAACTGGCACTTTCTGGTCCAGCAACATTGGACCATGGATGTTGCTGGACCAGAAAGCTGTGGGAGACTGTCAGGAGGATCAGTGTTCAGCGGCAGGGTCAGGGCTGGAGCACGCAACAGTGGGGTTGAGGCCGGACCCTATGGCCTGGCAGCTTGGCAGTGGTGGCTGGAGGCAAGGGAGTCAGTGAGGATGGAAATGAAGTTGGCAGCACTGAGGGACAGCGGGCTGGTGGCAAGGGGCTTCCCCTGGTCTAGCAAATTCTCTTGTTTGGGACTGGTTAGGTCCTGAGAGTGCAGGACCAGGGAGGTCCAACCTGTAGTAAGCTAGTGAAAGAACCTACTTCCCTGTTCTAACTAAGGATGTCAATGTGTAGACGACTACACGATTAACCGATAAGACTGGGTTTATCAGTTAGTCTGTCGAGTATATGGACTCCTCCCCCTTCCTGCCTCTCTATCAGAGGCAGCAAGTCGGGGGGAGGAGGAGCCAGTGCCCGTGAGGAGCTGGCTTAAAAGCTGGCTCCCCATGAGCATCAGATCCACCTCCCCCTCCACACTGTTGCTTCTGATAGAGAGGCAGCAGTGCGTAGGGTGAGGGAGGCACACTGGAGCTGATACAAGTGGGGAGCCAGCTTTAAAGCGGGCTCCCCATGCATGCCTGCTCCATGGACTCTCTCTGCCCCCCACCCACACAAGCTGGTTCCCCCCAGCACTAGCTCTGCAGTGCCACCTTCCCCTTCCCCCGTACTGCTGCCTCTATTAGAGGAAGCAGCATGGGCGAGGGGGAGTAAGGGCAGGCTGCTACCACAAAGCAGCCTCTGTCTGCAGGGGGGCAGTCTGAGCTCCCTGCAGACAGAGGCTGCATGGGCATACCATGGTGCAGCCTCGGTCCGTGGCGAGCCTGGGCCCACCATGGACAGAGACTGCTCTGTGGCAGCAGCCCCTTTCTGCGGGGGGTCCGAGCTGGCTCCCACTGCCTCTGATAGAGGGGCAGCCGAGCAGGTGGCTCCCCAGGAGTGAGGTCAGGAGCGCGCACTAGCTGCCGGCCCTGCTCCCAGGTGGGAGCTATTGAATCGTTGTGCGATTACATGTCTATTCAATTATACACTATCTAACATCTCTAGTTCTAACCACTAAATGACACTCCCTTTTAAAAAGAAAGAAGTTACAATTTGTCTGCCCAGCCATTGTGTCTAATAGCCAATTGATAACCATTGATAACCAAATGTCTTGTTACCAGTCAAAACCAAGTTAATTCTGTAACTCAGATTGATAAAATGAGAACAACTTGGAAATAGATAGATAGGTTAAATTAAATGGAAAATAATCTGTATCAAACATGACTTTGAGTAACAATTTACATCTGCCCATTATATGAACACATGAGATTATCAACCTAAAACTTCCTGTCTTGCAAGGTATTTTGTTGTCGTTGCTGCTGCTTTTAATTGTGTAGTTCAGTTAAGAAAATTATACTGTGTAGGTAAATTGATGGCTATATTTGTTCATTAAGGTGGCATTTATGTAATGTACTTAAGGTGGTTACCTTCTCTAAATTATAAACTATAGTAGCTTCGGCTGGTGTCACTATAGCTAAGGGAATGTCAACTTCTCTATTATAAACATAATTTCCAAGGTACTGTAACTAAGCCATAAAAATTTGCTGCAGACTGAAAATGTATACACGGGTTTCAAGCCAGATTCAAACACACAAATATATTTATATGTGCCATTTAATCTAATTAAATAAAAATTTCTGAGTGGAGATAACCATGCTGATTGACAGCAAAGGAGCAACCAAATCTAATAAAGCTGTAATAAGTGGTGTGCATGTTGTTTCTGCTGCGCACTGTACTCAAGATGATTGTTTCACTTGTCCTTCTACTCTGTCTGCCTGCTTTTCTCCACCTGTTGTCTCTTGTCATATGTTTAGAGTGTAAACTCTGAGGCATGTGTAAGACAGTGTATTATGTTTTACAGTGCACAGCTTTTTGGGACCGTGATCCCTGATGGGAGTCTGTAGGGGCTACAGCAATGCAGATAAATAATCATAATTAAATAATGTGTAACTTCAGCTACAGAGATGGACATATGCTATGTTGCAACAAGGTTCTGTACAGACCTTTGTTGGCCCATGGAAGAAGGTTAAGGTCATCTCTAGGGCCCTACCAAATTCACAGTCATGCAAAACGCATCAATGACTGTAAAATCTGGCCTTTTGTGTGCTTTTCCCCTGCACTATACAAACTGCATGGAGGAGACCAGTGTGTCTCAAATTGAGAGTCCTGACCCAACTGGAAGTTGCAGGGCAATCACAAAGTTATTTTAAGAGGGTCATGGTATTGCCACCCTTCCTTCTGCACTGCCTTCAGAGCTGGGCAACTGGAGAGTGGTGGCTGTAATGTTGGTTGGGTGCCCAACTCTGAAGGTTAGTGCTTTGCCAGCAGCAGTGCAGAAATAAAGGTGGCAATACCATACTCATGTCACCCTTACTTCTGTACTGCTGCTTTCTGAGCTGAGTGGTCTGAGTGGAAGCTGCTGATTAACAGCCCAGATGTGCAGGCTGCAGCACAGAAATAAGGGTGGCAGTACTTTACCATGTCATCCTTACTTCTGGTTTGCTGTTGGCAGTACCTCTGCCTTCAGAGCTGGATTCCTGGTCAGCAGCCACTACTCTCCACCTGCCCAGCTCTGAAAGCAATGCTGCTGCCAGCAGCTACACAGAAGTAAAGATAGCAATACTGCAACCCCCATACAATAACCTTGCAACCCCCACACAACTCCTTTTTGGGTCAGGACCAAAGTTCCCTCTAAGCTGGGCAGCTGCAGAGGTTCAAAGCTCCCCACACAGGCAGGGAGATCAGCTGATTGGTGGGGAAAGGGGCTCCACAAATAACAGCTAAACACTACCTGCCAGGTGTTTGAAATGGAAGACAATCAGTCAAGATAAGCAGGGAATGGGTGGCTGGGAGGAGGAAGGGAGTAATTAATTGGTTTGGGGGAAAGTCCTGTCTGCCGGAGGGGGGAGAGACAGAGAGGGAGGCAGAGGCTGAAACCCAGCAGTCTCTTCAATTTTTCTGGGCTGGGAGGGAAGAGGTAAAGGGGCTGACTGTGTCAGGTAGGTGGGGGAAAGAGGGAGTAATTGAAAGCTGGGATCTGTGCAGTGAGGTAGAGGCAGGGGGCAGTTTGTTTGGGGTATCTGACTCCTTGGACAGTCAGTCTGTTAGGCTGGTTTGGAGGGAAAACCTGGTGTGTGTGTGTGTGTGCTAGGAGGACATTTGCATGATTACATTTCAAACAAAGTTTGCATATAGGTGTTCATACCTTAAGATGAGAGGATTCTCCTCCTTAGGCATAAGTATCTTGTGCAAAACAGGGGTTTTGCTCAAAATGGAAACGGCTACACTGCTTCTTTTTGCGCAAAAACACCTTGCGCAAAAAGAAACAGCAGAAAATATGCTAATGATATTGCGACTTATGCTAATGAGTCCCTCATTAGCATATTTTCTGCTGCAAAAACTCCTAGGCTATGTCTACACTCGTGGCTTCTTGCACAAGTATGGCCATTCTTGTGCAAGAATCCGCAGAGCGTCCACACTGCCTGCCCGCTGTTGCGCAAGGAAATTTACAGTATGGCGTGATAAGAGAGGGTTTCTTGCGCAAGAGCTACACTCTTTTTTAACAGGTGTAAGCCCTCTTGCGCAGGAGCTCTTGCGCAAGAGGGCAGTGTGGACGCTCAGCAGGGATTTCCTGCGCAAGAAAGCCCTATGGCTAAAATGTCCAACAGAGCTTTCTTGCGCAAGAGAGCATCCACACTGCCATGGGTGCTCTTGCACAAAAGCACAGCTCACACATGGCAGTGGGGACTTTTTTTGCGCAAGACTTCTTGCACAAGAACCCTTGCGCAAGATGTTCATGCACAAGAAGCCACCAGTATAGACATAACCCTAGTGTAGACAAAGCCTAAGTGTACCTCACAGTAACTAGTCACAGGCAGTGTTCCCTCTAAACTGCCTGGCCACACAGCTTCACAGGTCATTAATCAACCCCGCCCAGTCAAAGGCTCAGGGCTCCCTGCAGGGATCTGACTGACTGGGTGGGAATGATTAATCACCTGTGAAGCTGTGCTGCCATGCAGCTTAGAGGGAACACTGGTCACAGATGTCTTGTTTTAGTATATTTTATTCCACACATATGGACTGCTTAAAATATATGTATATATGATGTGTGAGTGTGTGTGTGTGTTTATACACACACACACACTCACACTTGTATTGGTGGTGTACATAGACACACTACTTCAATATTGGTGTTGCACATAAGAAAATTCAACCCACCCAAAAGAAAATTCAACCCATCCAAGGATAGGAAATGTTAGAGGGAAAACTGGTCAGGACCCCTACAATTACAACACCATGAAATTTCAAAATGAAATATCTGAAATCATGAAACTTACCATTTTTTAAATCATATGACCATGAAATCAGCTAAAATGGACTGTGAATTTGGTAGGGCTCTAGTCATCTGTGCAGAGGCCTTGTATCAGTTCCCGGGGGCTCTGGTTCGTCTACTCTCAGCTCTCAGAATTTTCCGTGGAGACAGGCTTGCCAGGGATCCCTTTTGCTGTACTGCCTCCGGGTTGTTTGGACGGGGAGGAACTTGTAGAAAACTCAGTGTGAGTCTATATTAGTTTTTGGAGGCAACTTTTTTCAGACCAGAGGACAAAATGTAACACCCCCTTCCCCTCCAATTCTATCCTGACTCCACCTACATATAAGGCTTGGGGATAGGGAGAGGTACTGCAGATATATCTACTTCTATACAAAAGAGGTAAGATCTGTGAGTGAGATTGGTTCCAAAGGTGGCCCAGTTTTGGTCCTTACAGTCTGAAAGTACTTTGTAAACAGATAATGCTAGATCCTGCTGTGCCAGTGACACGTGAAGGGAGCAATGAAGGAGAATAAGGACAATGCAGAGAAGCTAGATAATGTCTTTACATCAGTTTCCACTACAGAAGATATCATCAAAGTTCCTGCCTTGTTCCTCCTCTTTCTGGTAATAAGGACAAGGCACCATCAGAATGTGAGGAAGAGATGCTGGAACAAAATATAAATTAAATAGCAGCTAGTCATCAGGCTTGGATGATTTACATGGGACAGTTCTGAAGGAATTTAAGCACAGAAATAAGTTGAGCTATTAACAAAAATATGCTGTCCCTCATTAAATTTAGCTACTCTACTGGAGGGTAGCAACTGTTGTACCTATTTTTAAAAATGGTGGTAGAGATGCTCCTACTTATTGGAGACCAGTGAGCTTTATTTCAGTTCTGGGTAACTGGCTGAAAAATAATTAAAGGGAAAGAAAACTACAAAGCACTTGGATGATATAATGATAGGGTAAAGAAAAACTGTGCCTGTGCAAACTACTAGAATTTTTTGAGCATGTCCCTAAAAGAGTAAATAAAGATGAACAGATATCACTGTCCTAGACTTTTTCAACAGCCTTTTAGGAAGTCTCTTATAAGAGGCTATTAAGAACAAATTAATTGGGTAAAGTTTTGTGATAGATTAGAAACTGGTTATGAGAGATAAAAACAAACAGTAGAAATAAATGGCGAAGTTTTAGAATAGCAAACAGTTAATAGGAGGTACCCCTAAGGTTCATACAAGACTTGGGATTATTTAGTGTATACCTCAGATCATGAAAATGAATGGCCAGCGAGGAGCAAAATGTACAGATAGGTCAAAATAGTCAAGTTAGTCAAGATTAGAAACAACTGTAAGGACCTTCAGAGGGATTTGACAGAAGTTTATGAATGGACAGCATCATTGCATACTATATATATACTTCTCTGTTCATATATTTACAATGGAGTATATTTCTAAGTTTACATATAAAATTTGTTGTTTGTGTTAGCTTGTCTTCTGATAAAATGAATAACAAAATTAGTAAGAGATTTGTATTAACATATTTTTATAAAACATCAACATGGAAACACTGTATAACTGTTATCAGAGCTAAAGATACCAGTGCTAAAGAAAAAAATGCCTCCAAGTGACAATCTATCTGATACATTAACTGAGAGTGACAACATGATGTGATATATGGAGAGGGACAATGAAGATGTTCTACTTACACAGCAATCGATATGGTATCTTTTGTCTTTCTTAATATCGAATGTTTTTCTGAAATCATGACAAAAATTGATGAATGGGGGTACATGTATTATTATAGCAGTCTGTCACCAGCTACTGACACATGAAGTTATATTGTAATTTTATCAATCCTGAGAGCATCCTAAAAATAGCAGTAATGAGAGCAAAGGAAACAAAAGGAGACAAGGTAGCTCGAGGTAGAACAGTTATTCTTTTTAGTGGGTAGAGGAAAAGTATTTACTAATGTGAGCTAAAATTGGAGGGATACATTTCATTTCAGCTCATTTCTTCATGCTTTCTGTTGCTTTCCCCTTGGCTTTTCCTTCCTTTCCTTTCCTTGGCAGCTTTCTCTGCGCTTCATGTATTTTTGTTCATTTTTTTTTCACATTGTACAGATATGTAGAGTGTCACATGATGTCCCACATTTAAAAGTCCCACATTAACCTAAGGGTACATCTACACAACAGGGCTAAAGTTAATTAAGTTACACCACTTCAGCTATGTCAATTGCGTAGCTGAAGTCAAAATAGCTTAGCTCGGCTTATGGCACTGTCTACACAGTAGGAAGTCAAAGGAAGAAAACTTTTCCTTCGACTTCCCTTACTCCTCGTGAAATGAGGATTATAGGAGTAGGAGTAAAAAATCCTCCAGCTCAACATTATTTTTAAATAATAAAGACTTGTAGTGTAGACGCACTGTTATTTTGGAATAACATCAGTCCTGTTGAAGTATTTTAGAAAATGCATGTATGGAGCCCTTCTATGGTTGAATGAATGTACTGTTGTGCTATTCATTCCTTTCCCAATTGTGCTGGCCATTGTAATCAAAAGCCCTAAAATATACATATGTGTGGAATACACATCATTATTTTCATTACAGAAGTACCTGGAACCTCCAATAAGATCAGCACCCTATTGTGCAAGGCACTGTATAAACACACAAGAAAAATAAATTATCTGCTTTTGCCTTATTTACAATCTAAATAAACGAATGGATGAATGCACAAACTTTGATCACTTGTCTAAATGGAGGTACATTTGAAACCTTAGGGCAAAATTTGCTTTCCACATCTACATGGCGGTACTTATCTTAGGCATTCTGTTCTCCTTCCATTGTCACTGTGAATGTTACTATGTCTTTTACAATGTGGCACAAGGAGCAATGAAGAATCAGAGGCTAGGCACTGTACAGAGTAGTAGACAGTCCCAGTCCAGAATGATGCCCCTTTTTTTGGTAAAACAGTAGAAATAGTTCCTAAAGTGTAAAGAAGTAAAAGATCTCTCTTGTTTAAAACAAAATGATAGTTATTTAAATGAAAGGCTTAAAGGTATAACCTCTAAAAATAACTGTCAGAGTGGTTTATTAGAGAGAGAAGGTGGGTGAGAATTTCTTTTATTGGAGTAACTTCTGTTGGTGAGAGAGAAAGGCTTTTGAGCTTACTCAGAGCTCTTCTCTAGGTCTTGGAAATATACCAAGGCTGGGTCAACACAAGGAATTTACTTTAGTAAACCTCCATCTCTCAGGGGTGTGAAAAACGCACATCCCTTAGAGACACAGCTATACCAACCTAACTTCCAGTATAGATCAGAGCTTGAAATTGGGAGGTTGCTGGAATGCTAGAAGGGGAAGTTTAAGACATCCTACACAATGGGGACCCCATCCTGAATGGTCTGTAAGTGATTAATGATGTCCACTATGGGTTCCAGTACAGAATAGTAACCAGGGATGTGGGCTTGGAGGGGGTTTAAGTGTAGACAAACCCTCAGGGTATCATAGCTAAATACAAGCTGGAACAGATTGTTTAGCATAAAGAAGTAACACATATGTTAAGAGTCTATTCAACTGAAGTTGCCTGTTAACATCCCTCCAGTCAAAGAGAGAAATGAAGAGGAGGAAAAAGGGTTCAAGATTGTTGTAATAAGCTATAAATGCAGTGTCTCAGTTTAGTATCCAGCAAAATTATGAATTTAAGCTCCAGGCTCATCTTTTGAAAGTATTGTTCAGATTGCCTTTGAGAGTGAGAATGGAGAAGTCAGATATAGAGTGATTGCTTTGTGAAAAGTGTTCACCCACAGGTGAGAGGCGTTTTTGTCTTTTTAGTATTATTCTGTATGAGTTCTTTCAAAATAGTAATGACTGCCTAGTTTCATCTACATAGATGTTATTGGGACATGTAGTGCACTGGATGAGACACACCACATGTTGGAATAAGCCTATGTAGGACCAATGGACCTTGAAAGGTGTGTTTTGAGCAAAGACAGATTAAGGTTTCTGGGGGAGAGGGGGGCCTCAAGCATGACCAAGTAGGGGTTCCTTTGCCTGCAGCCCTTCCCTGTTCCAACCCTTCTGCATATGGCTCTGCCCCTCAGCCCCGCAACTCTCCTCTATTCCCTTTTACTTCTTTATGCTGCCCCCCAATACGACCCCAAGAACACAGAAGCTGTGCCCATGCCATGGTTCCAGGATGCAGTGGGGAATGACAGCTCCTCCATTCCCATGCCTGCAACAGGGGACCAAGTGCTGGGGCTTCCCCCCCTACCTTATGTGCTTCTGTGAGAGACCACGATCAAGATGCCGAGGCTTGTCTCAGAGAGCAGGGTCAGGCACGAGGACTTCCCCTGCCATCTCTTGGTTTCTGCATGGGGGGAGGGGCTACTGAGGCTTCCCATGTTTGAGGGCTTCTGCCATGGATGGGGCTCATTGGGAGAAGCTTCCTCTGTCTGGGGGCTTCTGTGGATGGGGGCTGCCAAGGGGGCTTCCTTATCCCATCACTTCTGCTGGGGTCAGATCTGCTGGGGTGTGTGTGTGTGTGCTTCCTCAGTTCCACGGCTCTTTCCAGGGTCAGCAGCCATTGGGGAGCGAGGGGTGGGGGGGGAGCTTCCCCTGTCCCATGGCTTTTTTCAAGGTCAAGTACCTCTGGGGGGCTTCCCCTATCCCTACCACCTTGCACTGCTGCCCTATCCTTTCAGCAACTAGGGCTCCAGGCTTCTGATGCCCAGTGGTGGATTTTTTTCAGAAGCACCTGAGCTGGCTGTGGCCCATTGGCTAATCTGCCACTGGTTATGGATGGTGTCGATCATTGTAGCAGTGGAGATATGTCTGCAGGTTTTGGGCAGGATCTGGTGCTGCACTGAGTTGGTATGTCCTGATCTGAGGGGATCTTGCGAGGCTGGATAGTTGTTTGAAGGCTAGAAGAGGAGGTTCAGGAAATATTTCTTTCAGGATGAGATCCTCATCAAATATGGGTTTGTAAGTATTTAATGAAATGCTGGATGGGTGTATGCAGTTCGAGGGGAGTTGATTTCCATATTGAAGCTGATTCCCTTGGGATATTTGGGTGGCTCATTTTGTGGTGCCATCTACTTCTCTGGTGGAGTGTCCTTGTTTGGTGAAGGTGATCTTAACTGTAAAGTATATATCCCAGACTTTCTCCTCAGAGGATGTTCTATGGTATCCGAATGCCTGGCTGTATATTTCTTGTTTTCTTGTTATGTTCGAATTAGATACTGGATCAGTGAAGGTAGGCGTGGTAATCTGTTGGTGTCATTTTATGAAAGTCAGGATATTGGAACTGGATGTTAAATTTGTAATGGCATAACGGCCTTTGAATCCAGCCCTGATGTGTAATGACTTAAAGTTATTGCCATTTCATGGCTCTTTGGTAACCTGACCATGTCAGTCCAATTTTCAAAAGATAGACCTCTTCTTCCATTCTTCCACTGAAGATGTCCCTACAAACATTAAGAAAGACTCAAGACTCTAATCTTAGACCTATAGGTAGCAACGGCAGTGATAAATTACTTTTTTTTTCACCCCCAGCTTGCTAGCATACTCCTGGTTCTTGGATTAGTATCGAGTCATAGAGATCTATGGCAGACTCGGGAATAAAAGCCAGTTCTTCTGTTATGATTTTTATTATCAATTATTTATATTGTATTAGTGTGTTGGGGCCCAATCATAGAGCAGGGTTCCATTGTACACCATTAACAAAACTCTGCCCTATATAAACTCAGAACAAAACGATTGACCTTCTGATCTGTGAAATTATTTTTCTTAAGTTACCTTCTGCTTCTGAGACTTGTGTGTGAACTGTAAGACTAGTTTTTTTTTTTGACATGCCAGTTTTGAATCTTCACTGTCTGCGATTTTATTTATATCCCTGATGAAGAAACAGTGCTCTCAATTTCTGCACTAATTCCTTGTGTACAGTAAGGATGTTAAATTGTTTAATCAGCTAATCGAGTAGTTGATGGAAATTCCTGATGGCTCTTACTACAGCCTCTTTCCGAGTTACGAACATAAGGACATAAGAACATAAGAACGGCCGTACCTGGTCAGACCAAAGGTCCATCTAGCCCAGTATCCTGTCTGCCGACAGTGGCCAGCACCAGGTGCCCCAGAGGAGGTGGACCGAAGACAGTGATCAAGCGATTTGTCTCCTGCCATCCCTCTCCAGCCTCTGACAAACAGAGGCCAAGGACACCATTTTATCCCCTGGCTAATAGCCTTTTATGGACCTAACCTCCATGAAATTATCTAGCTTCTCTTTAAACTCTGTTATAGTCCCAGCCTTCACAGCCTCCTCTGGCAAGCAGTTCCACAGGCTGACTACACGCTGTGTGAAGAAGAACTTTCTTTTATTAGTTTTAAACCTGCTACCCATTAATTTCATTTGGTGTCCTCTAGTTCTTCTATTTAAGGAACTAATAAATAACTTTTCTTTATCAGCCCTCTCCACACCACTCATGATTTTATACACCTCTATCATATCCCCCCTCAGTCTCCTCTTTTCTAAACTGAAAAGTCCCAGTCGCTTTAACCTCTCCTCATATGGGACCCGTTCCAAACCCCTAATCATTTTAGTTGCCCTTTTCTGAACCCTTTCCAAGGCCAAAATATCTTTTTTGAGGTGAGGAGACCACATCTGTACACAGTATTCAAGATGTGGGCGTACCATAGTTTTATACAGGGCAGTAAGATATTCTGGGTCTTATTTTCTATCCCTTTCTTAATAATTCCTAGCATCCTATTTGCCTTTTTGACCGCTGCACATGTGTGGAAGTTTTCAGAGAACTGTCCACGATAACTCCAAGATCGCTTTCCTGATTTGTCGTAGCCAAATTAGCCCCCATCATACTGTACGTATAGTTGGGGTTATTTTTCCCGATGTGCATTACTTTACACTTATCCACATTAAATTTCATTTGCCATTTTGTTGCCCAATCACTCAGTTTGGTGAGATCTTCTTGGAGTCCCTCTCAGTCTGCTTCTGTCTTGACTATCCTAAACAGTTTGGTATCATCTGCAAACTTTACCACCTCACTGCTTACCCCTTTCTCCAGTTCATTTATGAATAAGTTGAACAGAATTGGTCCTAGGACTGACCCTTGGGGGACACCACTAGTTACCCCTCTCCATTCTGAAAATTTACCATTTATTCCTACCCTTTGTTTCCTGTCTTTTAACCAGTTCTCAATCCAAGAAAGGACCTTCCCTCTTATCCCATGGCCATGTAATTTACACAAGAGCCTTTGGTGAGGACCTTGTCAAAGGCTTTCTGGAAATCTAAGTATACTATATCTACTGGATCCCCTTGTCCGCATGTTTTGTTAACCCTTCAAAGAACTCTAATAGATTAGTAAGACAGGATTTCCCTTTACAGAAACCATGTTGACTTTTGTCCAACAAATTATGTTCTTCTACATGCTTCACAATTTTATTCTTTACTATTGTTTCGACTAATTTGCCGGTACTGAAGTTAGACTTACGGTCTGTAATCGCCCGGATCGCCTCTAGAGCCCTTTTTAAATATTGGTGTCACGTTGGCTACCTTCCAGTCATTAGGTACGGAAGCCGATTTAAGGGATAGGTTACAAACCACAGATAATAGTTCAGCAATTTCCCATTTGAGTTCTTTTAGAACCCTTGGATGAATGCACTTGGCCGTAACTCGATCCGTTCGTAACTCAGACCCCATTGAGTTACACGCGACCGCGCTGTTCGTAAGCGCAGGTCACGTTTGTAACTCGGGGACCGCCTTTACAACCACTCCATGGGAGCTTTGGTCGTAAGTGCGAAGGGGACTGGCTGTACATTTAAAAAAGCAGAGTCGCAGCATCTGGGACTAGGCACGAGCTGGGACAACTGAGTCATGGCTTGCGCCCAGTCTTCCGCTATGCCTCTGCCTCCCCTATCCCCCTGCAGAGATGGTGCTGGGGGGAATTTGCTTTTAAGCTGGCTCCCCCCAGCACTGGCTTCTGCTCCCCTCCCTTGCTGCCTCTGATAGAGGCAGCAGGGGTGGAGAGAAGTGACTAGTCGAGTAGTGACTCGGCTACCCAATAAACATAGGCTTATCGGGTAGTCGACTACTCGACTAGTCGCTTTACATCCCTAGTGTCCAGTGATCTTCCAGTACTGTGGACAGTAAAAATGTTTCACATGCAAGAAAACATTGTATCTTACTTTGTCTAGGGATGGAAAGTCAAAGAGTCTTTGCTACATTGTGGGCCAAATAAACACATTCACTGTGGTGACCAAGTACCTAACTCGTCCTTCTGGCCTGAAATCTACCACTGTTATTTAGGGGTTTTACTGTTGGCAATGAATACCAAGTCTCTGCCAAGGTAAGTATGAATGTATCCAGCTTCTCAGTGTCAATTGTCCTTTATATAATTTAAAAAATATTTGTATTAGTAGCACCTAAAGCCCCAAACCAGGACCCCTTGTACTAGATGTTCAACAAATATAGTAAGAGACAGTCCTTGCTCTCTACATTCCAGACAGACAAGATAGTCAAAAGAGATCCTATTACATATTTTAATAATGTCACAACCTCTCTGTCTTCATGTTCTGTCAATACCCCATGAGCTGTGGTTTTCTATTTATGGTGTAATGTCATTGTATTTAGAAGTAATGTTATAATGATGTGAGACCCAAAACAAACTGACACTTTGTTTTGCAAATGTATGAGACAAGACCAGGAGAATTGGCCCTGCCTGGGAAATTTCAGGCCAGCAAGCTCTTGCTTTTGATATACAAATCTATGTGAGTTTATTTGCTGTGTCATTTTTGAAAATCCCTCAATATACAAGTTTAAAATTAATTGTAAATGGGATTGTGCTCCCAATAGCAAATCATATCAAAGTGAATTCAAGGCATTGTTTATGTTGCAGTTGTTAACATCCCTTCTCCTTATTTACAAACTCATTCCACTTGAAGCCAGGATGCAGTAAATTATATATTTACACAATCTCTCTTGAATTTATTTTGCCTCACAGTACTGTTCGTCCATAAAACAAATGCAAACTCCTCAGGTTCCTCTCCTGTTATTCCAAATTGGCAGAGATTTGTTACATTTCAAGAGAAAAGGAATCCACAAAAATGGTGTGTGTGTGTGTGTGTGTGTGTGTGTGTGAGAAATATAGTTAGCAAATAGAAATCCCCTAGGCTGGAAAATTAGATAAGACCACTTTTTTAGAGCTAGACACACCTGGTGTGCCTTGCATTTCTACAGTGCTTGTCATGTGCATGTACGAATTGGTTAAACGGTGTGCACCAGTGTCTTATTTGCACATGCAAATGCGTGCTTCAGGTAGGCGTCTCTGACTATGCAGGTTGCTTGAGTCCATTCCTCCGGGGCAGGCCCTGTCCCTGCCTTCCTCCTCTTCCAAGTAACTCAGTCCCAGCTAGCGAAGAACTCTGGAGCTGGGCTGGGACAATGTGGAGGTTGGAAAGATTGCCCAGTCCCTAAGCCACAGAGCACATCCTTCCCTGCAGGCAAGCAGGGCCTCGCGCTAATCTTCCCCCACCCTGCAGGCAGGAGGAGAGCGGCCACTCCAACCACAAGGACAACATGAGGCTGGGCTGGGGAGCTGCTAGATCCGGCGCCCCTTGCCAAGGCTTTTCTAGGGCTGATTGACAGGGCGGGCGGTCACATGATGCTGCCACGCCACGTTCTTCCCAGCGCCAGCTCACAGCAGCCTCGACTCGGCTGTAGCCGGAGGGTGGGGAAGGGGGAAGCTGGGAACAAAGTTCCAGGCGCGGCAACCGCAGCTGGGAGCGCTCGCAGCCTGTCCCGCCACCTCCTCTGCTCGCTTGGCCGGAGGGAAGCGGGCACGTAGCGGCAGCCAGCCCAGCGCCTCCGCCCCGTCCTGTCCTCGCCTAATAACAAAGGGGGGGCGAGCGCAGCAGCAGCTTGTGCAAAAGTTGCTGAGCCCGCCTGCCAAGGGGGCAGCTGGAGCCGCTTCCTACTGGCGGGGGACGGCGCAGGAAGCGGCAGCAGAAAGTCTGCAGCTGGAAAAGCGCTTTGGCTTGTGGTGGGTGTTACGCACCCTCTGCCTTTTGCGTTGTCCCGGGACCGGAGCGGGGAAGCCCGGCGGGCAAAGGAGCGAGGCGCTGCAGCGCCAGCTCGCGGGGCGCAGCGGGGGCTCGGCTCGCAAGTTTAGCGGCAGGTAAGCCGAGGAGTCAGCCCTAGCTTGGGAGGAGCGGGGCGGGGCGGCTCTGCGAGGAATGGGCCCGGGGGGTTGGGGGTTGTGCTCCGCTCCGGTGCGGTCCTGCAGGGGCAGAGCCGGCCTGAGCTCCCCCTTGCGGGACTTGCTGCTTCTCTCCCCGCGTGGGGAGCCGACAGCAGCCCAACGCCGAGTGGAGGGAGCCCCTGTCGCGAATGGGGTGAGGGGGAGGTTTCCAGCATCAGCCAGACCCTCGTGAGGGCAGCCCGAGATGGGGGGGCGCTGGCTGGATCGGGGCAGCAGGTGCCCTTCCTGCTCCTCGCGCGTGGGCAGAGCAGTGCCCGAAACGTGGTGTGCGCTGGGTTGGCAGCGGGCCCGTGGGAGGGCCACGGGGACGCCTGGGGGAGCGGACCCAATGGGGTGCAGCCCCTAGCGCCTCAGGCCGCTGTGTCCGCCCCAGGCGCCGCCCGTGGGGAAGAGACCGATTGAGACCAGAGGTGTGAAGGCTGCGCGGGGTCCCTGGGGAAGGGAGGGGTAAATCCCGCTTGTCCCGATCTCCTACCGCCCGCGCTGTTGTTGCTCCAGTGATCTGATTTGTGGTTTGGCCACTTTCCTCTTCCCCCTCCCACCCAAACTGTTACAGTTGTTTCTCAGCCCACTGCATCTCGAGGCATTTTTTTTCTCTCTCCTCCCTCCGCTCTCCCTTTCTGCAGGTGTCACTTAAATGAAAGCCAGTTTGAATCTGTATGTCGGGGGTGGGGAAAGAGGTGTGATGAGTAAGAAAAGAAGTCACGCTCTTCTTTATGTTAGGTGGCTAAACCCAGTAGGTGTCAGGTAACGGGCCCGCTGTATAACTTTGAGGAGTGTGTAGATACAGTTTGGGGGCTGATCCAGGCTCTTGGGTAGTGGGCAAATTGCTTTCTTTGTAATTTGTGCACCAATAAGGAAGTTCATCGGGCCAGTTGGAGTTTGTTTCTGTTTTGTGGACTGGGACTAGTGAGAGGCGTGAGTGGTAAGACTAATGTTCTTAATAGTGATTTGATTAGTGTTGCATTAGTAGAAATGTGAAATGAATTTCCAAATATCTAAAATAAAAAAGGTAGATATGAAGATTATCATAATTGGAATATCAATATTGTATAATTATTGATCTTTGACCCAAAGACTTTTCTCTGATGTGCCTAGTAAAAAGATGTGACTGCACTTTCACTTCACTTGTGTATATTTTGCACTTCCCAGTACACTGACATTAAACAGTTTCCCTGACTGTGGTTATACTTTGTGACTTGTAATCAGAGCAGAAAACTAATTTAACAAAAAATTAAAGTTATGCTGAAATCCTTTTATTGGAAGAGGAAAATAACTTTTTAATGACAGTGATCTTTGTAACACTTGCTATACATCCAAACATATGCCATTGCTCATATGTATAGAGTTTAATAATTTCTGGTTTAATAAATGGAATGATCAAATTTTAATTACACTTTTCTTTCTATTTTTAGGCATTGACACTAAACCAGTCCTCTGCATAGAAACTGTTTTTAGAAGGCTTAAATTATATTACAGAAGAATTTCAAGGCTGTGCAAGGATGGCCAAGGTTTCTGATCAAGAGGAAGGGCCTGGTGGAGGACACAATGAATTCAGTGATATCATTAAGTCCAGATCTGGTAGGTTGCAGGATTATAAAGTTGTAGATCTCTTTTTATGAAAATGTCTCAAATTATGTGATTGAAACTGACATTTAATTGACAAGTTCTTGCAACTTTTTTATTGTTCAATATGTTTGTGAAGTGTCTAGCAGAAGGAAGCCCTACATTCTAAATGGGGCTTCTTGGTAGTCACATTTTAGTTGTATGTATAAAAGTAATTTGCTAGCTCTACTTTTAAAAAATGGTAAGCAATTTCTTTTAGATCCACCCTCTGCATTATAATTACCTCTGCTTTTGTAAATAAGCGTATGTTTATATATTTGCTCTTACGCAACCAAGTTTTGGCGGCTTCTTCTGTGTTTAATTTGAGCTGTGGAAAATGACTAAGCAGGTTGCAACATTGTGTTTTATATGTTAAATAGCATGGAGTAAAATGACTACTTTTTTGACTAGCTACTATTGTCTGACTTTAGCACCACAGACATGTCCAGAAACAGATTCTGGATAATGGTCTTCTCAGAACTCTTTTTAAATGTTTTGCTTATGAACTTTTTTATTCATATCCCTGTTATTCATATCCTTTTCTGTTGTTATCCCTGTTCTGTAGATTGGTGACAGAAAGAGGCAAAATCACTTGCTTATAGGCATCCAGGAAATCTTTTGCAGAGACAAAAATTGAATTCAGCCCCGATTCCCATTTCAGTGTTTTATCCTAAAGGACATCTTTTTGCTCCTAAAGGCAGAATACTTGATATCCAACCCATAACAAACTCACTTTTTTCAGTGATTTAAGACAATAGTAACAACATGGCTTTATGATTACAAAACAAATAATTTGTCTTAGTGTAAATGCAAGTAGATGAGACTCAATATTATATATATGCAATTACTGTAATCAAGTTATATGTCAACTTAAGTAGAATACAAATTTGGGACCAAATCCAAAGCCCATTTCTCTGTAGAGAATGAGTTGCTGAGAGGGTGCAGAGCTCTTAACTTTGGGAAATGCGTTTTGTGAAAGAAGTATTTGTGGTTTCATCTGTATATCTTTTTGAAGTTCTGAACCTAATATGGTTGAAAATGTCTACTATAGGCCAAGGACTCTGCGTTGGTGAGCACCTGGTTTTTTTGTCTGTACTACAAATGCTGCAATTTTTGCAGGTGTTTTGAGGAATCTTTGATGTATTTAATGAATCCTCTACTTTAATCTCAAAATAATTATATATTTAAAATATTGTTTACACTGAAATCAGAAAATGAGATTTTTAAAAAAGAATTCCTATTTTCAGACCTCCTAAGGATTAAATGTCAATCTCAGATATGCAGTGTGCATTGGTACAAATTTTAAAGTTAATTATTACACTACATAGCTTGAATCTGAACCAGCCCCTATTACTAAGCCTGTGGGAGGGATTTTCTAATGAAAGGAACACTACGTATCAAAGTACAGACAGCAAAAAATTGAAGGCTAATTGTCATGTCTAAACTAGGTATTTTGCATGCTTTCCCCCCCTCCTTTTAACCCCTAGGGAAAAAAAAGAGAGAGATAGAATACTTCATTACTTCCCATTAACTTTTCTCTTCTCCCCTCTTGCACCTGATTTCAGTTGCTGCTCATGAGAGAGCTAGAAATGGTCAGAGTTCACCAAAAATATTACTACAAAATAATTTGCTTCTAATAAAAAGCCCCCCTAATTATTTAACAGCTGAGGGTGTAGGCTAGGACAAGATAACAGCCTTTATTTTGATTTTCTTGTGTAGCTGGGTATTTGACTATTGTTTTTATTTCTTATACTTCTGTAATATACTCACATCTCTAACTTAGATCTGGGTAAGTCTGCAGGCACAACTATTCATAATTAGTGGGAGCAAGAAAACAGTTGCTAGTCAGAATTTTCTTTACAAGTGAATTTAAATTAAGAAAATGTGTTTAAAATTACTGTGGTGCAGATTTTAGCAGGGATTTAAGAAAACAGCTAATTTGAGTAATCTACTGGTATAGGCCGTTTATAAGTAGGCTTGGTAGAATTCATGTTTTTATTTTTTATAATTTTGATAAATATTGGTGTGTAGTTCCACCAACAGTTTCCCACAACTGTCAAAATAAATTAAGTATTTTAAAATACACAACAGATAAGGGCCAAACAATAATACATAACTATAGACACCAAGATGGAAAATTAAACTTTTCAAACTTTTTTTCTGTTCTTTGTTTTGTTTGTTCTTTCTAAATAAATAAACCTGCCAAAGATGATATTTAGGCTGCCTGGATTATTTTAATGTATGGAACAAAAGGTAGCAAAATAGTAACTTGCTTTGAGTGGAGTGTCAGAATTTCAGAAAGTGGCAGCAGGGAAAGAATTCAGACCAGAAAAAAGTTTTTGCTGCCTATGAGTGTATAATATAATCTTAAGAAGACAATCAATCAAAGAGAGTGCCTGACCAATCTTTGTAAGATTTGCTGCTTTAATTAGTTGGTGTTGGAAAATTCAGCAGCAGATAGTATGAATACATGGAAATTATAGTAATAACTATTATTTGAATTGATGAAACCAAGGAAGGAAACTTGTTTTGAGCCAAAATGGTATTTAATCATGGTAACTTATTAAAACCTATCCAGCTTCACGTATCTCCTAGGATATGCAACATGCGTAGCAATGCATTTGTCTTGTTTATCAATTGTATATAATTAAAATGATTGTTTAAATTTACAGTTAATTTTAAAGAATCTTAGGAAGATAAGTGCAGTAAAAAATTGGAGGTTATGAAGAAGGAACAGTCTGTAGAAATACCATATGATTAAATGCATTTCCTTTAAAAAAAAAAAAAAAAAAAAAAAATCAGAGTTGGAAGAACTAAAACATCATTTACACAAAGAAAAAGAATCCTGGGTTACACAATTTCATGACCAAAAATGTGATGGTTTTTTTTTTTTTTTTTTTAAAGAAAGCCAATTTTAAAAATAAAATTAGTGTCTACAAAAGAGTACTTTAAGAATAGTTGGGGAAAATATTAACATTTATTGAAAAGCTTTAGTTCAAGATCTAATTCTGTCACTCGAAGATTAAATTCACAGTGTGTTGAGTTCTAGTATGCTTATAATCTGACGGTGATAGATCATATTTTGGAAATGCTAAGATCTAACAAGAATATGAATTGTTCTAAACACATTATTGGATGCATTACCAATACTGTCTTCAGTGAGATCAGTAAGATAGCATATTTTAAGACAGTGATGTTCTTCTGTGGCCCTTGTAAGTCATAAGACTACTTATAAGCATATTTGGCTTCATAGTGTAGTTGATTAACCGATAAGTTCGCTCCCTCCCCCCCCACCCCCGGGTCAGTAAATTTTTTTTACAGCAGCCTGGCTTGTGCTCGGTCCAGGAGCTCAGTCCCCCCGTGGACAGGGCCTGCTGCCACTCTGCATTGCTACCTCTGTATCAGAAGCAGCAGCACAGGGCGACAGGAAGCTGATCCGCAGGGGGAGCTGTTTTTTAAACTGGCTCCCCTCGTGGACCAGCTCCCCGTCTGGCACTAAGGATGTTAAGTATCGTGTAATTCGCTAATTGAATAGACGATGCATTTTTGCATTGATTATTCGATTACTCGATAGGGCAGCACTGCCCCCTTTGAAACGCCACAGTGGCGTTTCAAAGGGTCAACATGATTATGGAGCCCGGGATCAGCTGGGCACTCATCAGCTGACCCAGGGCTCCACGCAGTGCTGCTTCAAAAATGCATGGATTATTTGATTAGTCAGTTACACGATACCTAATATCCTTACTAGAAACACAGCAGCAGGCAGACTGCTGCTGGACGGGGAAGGCTGGAGAGACTGCAGTCCCGCTTTGAAGTTCCTCGGCATGGAGAACTCACAGAGCTACTCTTGATGCTTCTTCTCACGGCTGAGGAGGCTGTGGGAGAACTCGGAGAGAATCCAAAGAGGTGCAGGGATCAGCTCTGCTTTCCCACAACACTGCACTGTGGGATGCTTACTCACATTGCTTTGCCTTATCCGACAACAGGGGAGCTAGCAATGTGGCCATGAAATGTCAACAATGAGAGGCAGAAAAAAACAGTTGGACTGGTTTTTACTTTTGCCGACTCTTGCATGTTGACAGCACTTTTGTAAGCAAACCTTCCCAATGCAGACGTAGCCTTATGCTGTATTAAAGGAGAGTCCTCTAAGGGTGGGAGAGCTTTTTAAAGTATATCTTATTAGGATTTATTAAGGTACGTCTACAGTGCAACACTATTTTGAAATAACTCACGCTGTACTGAAATAACTTAGTCCGTGTCTACACAGCAGGCAGTTATTTTGAAATAGTGTCAAAATACTGTCAAGCCGGAGGACTTCTTACCCTGACTCCTGTAACCCTCATTGTATGAGGAATAAGGGAAGTCGGAGGAAGATTGCTCTATTTCAAAGTAAGTGTGGTGTAGATGCTCCCTATTTTGAAATAAGCTATTTCAAAATAAGATATACCATTGATGTAGCTCAATTTGCACAGCTTATTTCGAGTTAAGCCCTGCAGTGTAGACACACCCTTAGTTATCTAATTTTTAGGAGAGACTCTGCTGATACTAGACAAATATAGGCATGTACAGTGATTAGATAGTGTATTTACACCCTTATTGCACAATGGTATATTTTATTTTTAAAACCTATTGGATGTTTAGAATAGAGTATAGATTTGATCACTATCATTATATTGTGTAATAACTATTTTAACAATGGCAATTAATGAAAGCCAACCCAAGGTTTGCAGAATAACTTTATTTATTGTTAACCCTTCGCATCCCTAATATTTGTGCACTGAGAGCCTAACTAACAAGCCTCACCCTTACGGGATGAGACTTACCGGGTTAAGGTAAACTGGTGTGGGGGTTGGGGGAAAGGTAGGGGATATAGCGGATAGGTTTGTGCAGCCCCTGCCTTTGGGGTGCTCTGGCCTGCCACGAGCAGGGGCTGCTCTGGTGTGCCGTTGGTGCAGTCTCTCTCCATAGCAGGCCCAGGCGCCCTGCAGGCAGGGGCTGTTCGAACTGAGATGGCCCTCCCAATTGCCACACCCTTTAGTCAGTTAACTAGTTAAACAATTAAATGGGATTTTACATCCCTAACAAATACTAGGTGTTGTTTTTTTGGGTTTTTTTTTTGCTTGAAAAATATCATAGCTGTAAATTGAATGGTTATATTATATTTTTAAGTAAATACTTACCATCTAATATATGGCATGCCATGGATAAAGGCATCTGGAGACGTAAATAGCATAGGTCAAAGTTTACTTATATCCATTGTTTCTGTAGAGCAAAAATAATTTAAACGGATATGTTTTCCGTAACAGAACAATTTTATATGTAATCTAGAATGTATCTTCTTTTAGAAAAATCATTTGGTGACAAAATAGGGGCTTTTTGTGTTTGGTTTTGAAACAAGTTTTCAAATAAGAATTTAGGGGATGCTTGCTTTATAGTGGGGGAAAACAGTGCTGTCATCGGTGTATTTTGAAGAACAGATGAACTTTGCTGTGACTAATTATGAAACACTGAGGAAAAATCCCACTTGAAATCTGTCATGATACTTTAAATGATAATGCATATAATTAAGCACTAAGACGTAACAAGCAAAACATTTCTGGAATATAAGTGAGTGCCTCAAGTGTATTTTAAGATACAAACGTAGATTGGTAGGAGCTTAATTTTCCTGATCTAGCCTTCATTTTTAATTAAATGTAGTTGACAGGGTCTTGAAAGAACTGATCTAAAATTGTAACTTATTTTGAAAGCTCTTTGGTTAGGATCACTTTTGGGGGTTGATGCTGTTGTTTGTAGAGAAGTTTGACTGCTTCCTGAGGATCGTTAGATGGCGAACAGCTCTGTTTTGCTAAGGGATCTCCCTGCCGTGGGACATGCTTTCAGGAGTCTTCTTCCTTTCATAGTTCTTAGATGATGGCTAATAAAACTGTGAATGTTAAATATATTGTATAAAATACCTGTTCCAATAACCCACTTAAAAAAATGCAAAAATTTCCAGGATGAAGCAGCTACTGAGTAGCTGGTGATGTGGAGAAACCAGCCCATGGTGGTGTCCCTTTGTACATATATGCCATTGTAACAATCAGAAACTTGTTAAACATTAATAAAAGAATTTGAACTGGAAGGGGTTGGCCTGAATCCAAATGTCACTGAAGTCAACAGAGGTACTCGGTTGATTTCAAATGGGCTTTGGATCAAGCCTTTTCTCACTGGGCTTTAAATAAATTGTGTTTTGCTGTGAGCCTATAGCAAATTAATGGGGTCTTATGAAATTGAAAATCCTGTCTGAGAATTGACATCTCCTCTGAAGAAGTGGCTTGTGCCCATGAAAGTTCACAGTACTATTCATATATTTTTGTTAGTCTCTAAGGTGCCACAGGACTATTCCTTATGTTTTAAAAAAATCACCACAGAAGGTAATCTTCACGCTTTTGGTGGTATTACCTTCTTCTCAACTGTTGGCAATGGGCCACATCTACCCTGATTAAATTAGCCTCATTAGCACTGATCCTCCCATAGTAATGCAACACTTCCATCTTTGTATATACATATAAATCCCTGTTGTAAAGAGGGGGGTGTATTTCAGTTGTTTTTGTATGTGTATGAATCTTTTGGGTTGAAAATGGCACAATATTGTGTTCAGCCTTTATATTGTGCAGAACAACTTGTCTTTGTTAGTGGTCATGACCTTGTTAGTGGTCATTGTTTTGTGATAGACCTCTGTCTGTATCCATCTGTTGTGGTTTGTCTTATATTTAGGTTATAAGCTCCTTGAGGTAGGGACAGTATTTTTGTTCCGTTTTATACCAAAATCTGAGCACCCCTCTGAGCAGATTTTCCTATTTCCAAACCTGACCTTACTGGCTGGCTGGAATAAGGGGGAAAAGCCGTGGGTACAGAATATTGTGGACTCTGAGGAGTTCTGCCTGTGACAAGAATTATGGTAGTACAAATAAATGTCAGTGTATTAAAAAATTGGACTCCCCATGCCAGAGTGCTGTGATGGAGACGCAAAAAACAAGCAAGCCTCGCTGCATCAATGCACTAGAATTGTAGCCGCTGAGGAGTTTGGATGGGGGCAGGGAAGGTGCCTCTTCCTCAAATTCTTTACCTGCTGTTCCTCTCAATATGGTTGAAGGTCTTCAGTATTTTCACATCTACTTCTGCCTTTCAGGGCAAGAGTGTTTTTTTGCCACTGTTTGTGAATTGTCACAAACATCTTTATTTCCTGGACTTCGGTACGTATTAGATTTTAAGCAAACACCTTTTCCATATTTATGACAGGCAGATTCAAATGAAAGTGAAAACACAAGCATGTGTAACATGCCTGGACAGACGGCTGACATTCTTTGTCAACCCAGCCCCCTAACAGACACACTCCGGAATGATTTTAGCATTCTCAGGATTGAGTGGGAGAGGGGAGGAAGAGAGGAGAGGAGGCTAATCTAATGTTGAAACTAATTAATTTGACTTTATCCTATATATATATATATGTTCTTAGTACATATTCAAGCCATTTACCAAGGCATAGCTGTGTCACCACTTGCATCTTTTGTAAACCTTTCCTTTATTGAAAACTCCTTGTAGAGCAACACTCTTGGTTATACCATCCACGGTATAGCTCATATTTATGAAAATGGAGAAGCATGGCCACGTATTAAGTAACACTTTTGGTTTTTGGAGGACTGAGGGAGTCTTGAATAATATAATTCAGAGTGTATGTGTGTGTTTGGAAACAGTCAGAATAAATTAACTGTGATCATCCTCCAGCTGATACAAATGCTCTGTTGTGATATATCTGTAGTTCTGTAGATTATGCATGTTCTGAAAGCATTATTATGCCTTCACTGTGATGGAAAGTACCCCTTCCTTAGTGGAAATCCAACTGTCAGAAGAGAACACCAATTCCCCCTCCTGCATACCAGTGGGTATGTCTACACAGTAGGGCTAAAGTCAAATTAAGCTATGCAACTTGATCTATGTCAATTGTGTAGCTTAAGTCAAAATGGCTTGCTTTTGGTGCTCTCTACACAGCAGGAAGTCAAAGGAAGAATGCTGTTCCTTTGACTTCTCTTACTTTTTGTAAAATTAGGGTTACCAGGAATTGGAGTAAGAAATCCTCCAGCTCGACATTATTTCGAAATAAAGTGGAGCTGGCATAACACAATTGTCTTAAAACCCTATGACTAAGGGGTGTGTCTATTTTGTGTTGGGGCTGTGGTTTCCATTGATAGAAGGATAATTTAATGGTCAACTCATGTCAGGAGTCTGTTTTTTCTCTGTTAAATTTCTGAAATTAAATGAAGTTGAATTTCTGAAAGCAATTATATGTATGCAAAGTGAAGGGAGGGAATTTTAAAAGTAGCAACAAAAGTAATGGGGCAAATAAATAGCCTCTGTAGGACATTAGATAATTTAAATAGTTTTACACAAGTCAAGACAATGGGATTATTCAAGAAACTACAAATTTATAAATACCAGCTTTGCAAAATGCAGCGTGTTTGTAGCTATGTTGATCTCAGGATATTAGAGACCAGGTGGGTGAGCAAGTACCCTTTTATTGGACCAGTTTCTGTTGGTCAGAGACACAAGATTTCAGTTTTGCCCAGAGCTGGGATATGTACTATCATAGCTAAATACAAGGTGGAACTGCTGTGTAGGCAGTGGAAACTCTGAGTGGGGACAGAATAAAGAAACACTTTTAGAAAACACTTCGCAGAAAAAGGTATATCGTGATCCAATGCCTGAAACTTAAACCTAGACAAATTCATACTCAATGTAAGGGTTGCATTTTTGACAGAGTATTGAACCATTGGAGCAAGTATGAAAGGCTATGGTGGATTCTTCACCACTGATAATTTTCACATTGACTTCTTTTCCTAAAAGAGATGCTCTAGGAATTATTTAGGGGAAGTTCTGTGGTCTGTGTTAGTCAGACTAGATCATGATGGTCCCTTCTGGCCGTGGAATCTCTGAATGTGAAAACTGTGTGATTTGTTTAGGGGACGTGTCTGAGATATTTTTAAGGGATGGTCAAGAAATCTGATATAGTGATTGGATGAAGTAATGAGAAAATTGATCTGAGGAAGTCCTATGCAGAACTGACTTGGACTTTAGCTAAACTTTTTTGTAAGCCTACCTCATGTTGAAGCAGAAAAAACAAATTAAGCTAAAATGAGGAAATGCCAAACAGATTGTACAAAGCGATAAGTTGTGTGTGGAGGGGAAAAGGAATGGCAGAAGAAACACACACCTCCCAATTCCTCAGCAACTTTTACTGGGTCAGTGACCTCCTGCACCTCAATATGGGCGTGGCAGATTGAGGTGGTATAATCCACACACCTTCTGGGTGTTATGTCCCATATAGTGTCTCTTAGGCTACCCTATTTTGAAATAACTAGCGTTATTTTGAAATAACTTAGTCTGCATCTACACAGCAGGCAGTTATTTCGAAATATCAAAATACTGTCAAACTCTGACTCCCCTTACTCCTCATACAATGAGGGTTACAGAAGTCAGAAGAAGAGTGCTCCATTTCGAAATAAGTGCTATGTAGAGGCTCCGAATTTCGAAATAAGCTACGCAATTGAGGTAGCTCAATTTGTGTAGCTTATTTAGAGTTAAACCCTGCAGTGTAGATGCACCCTCAGACTGAGCACTTACAGAGTGAAAGAATGAGTGTGCTCTAAGAGCCAGCTGGCTTTTAGCTCAAGCTATAGTATAGAGGCTCATGCACTAAGATCCAGAGGTCCCAGCTTTGGTTCCACCTATCAGTTTTACAGGGGTATTTGAAGAGCTGGTTACTACTTCACTGCCCCCCCGCCCCCTCCTCATGTTAGACAGCATAATGGCACTTCTTACCAGTCCCAAGTAGCTGCTGTCACAGTAGTTAATGTCTCCCCCCCCCCGCTCTTTGAAGTCAGAGCATCTTACAAAAGTTCATTATCTTTGAGCAAGAAAACAGAGTTGTTTCCTAATTAGCCATGTATAAAGACTGGGCTACCGGAAAACACATTTAGTTTTAAAGGAAAACTGACTAGTAGCTGCTCTAGATTATGGTAGGTGACTCCGGCCCTTTTTTTTTTTTTTTTTTTTGCTACACTTGAACCTGCCTTTTCAGAGTTCTTCTCCATCTTCTGCTGGAACTGCTAGCCTCCTTGATGAAAATGCAGACTCTCTGTCTGAGGTCTTCCTTTGATTGGAGTGATGGGGTAGATTTCTTCCCTCACCCCCATGAAGATGAGCTGTGCTGTTAACAATTGTGAAAGCCGAGGGCTCATACACTTCATGGTTTGTTCTATAATTAAAAGTTAGATAAACAATTAAAAGTCAGATAAATATAGCTACAGTGCTCAGTGATGAGAACAATTCATGTCCATGGGCATCAAAACTATGCAGACCTAATGCCCAGGGTTACCTACTGCCATTGGGGAGTGGGATTACCTATAGCGGTATAAAATCTTTCTCCTGTTGCCATAAGAATCATCTACATTAGGGGTGCTACAGCTGCACAGATGTGATACCATAGCTGTGCTACTGCAGTGGCCATAGTATAAACACGCCCTCTTTCAGTTCTCCCCTTTCCCCAACCAAATGTCTGAATTGCTGCTGAGATGTACTGTTGACATACTCAGGCCTGGTCTACACTGCATGGGAAGGTTGAAATAAGATATGCAACTCCAGCTGTGTAAATTACGTAGCTGGAGCTGACGTATCTTAAATCCTCGTCCACACATTGGGAGGTCAGCTTCCCTTACTATCGGCACTGAAGAGGGTGCCCTTTGAGTTCAATCTAGTGGGTCTATATGACGCTTGCTAAATTGAACTCTGGAAGGTCAACTGCAGCAGTGTCTATCTTCCATATAGTGTAGACATGCCCTCGGAGAGTAAAGGTCGGAAAGCCAGTTACATTCATAGTGTGATTTTATTACACATTATTTTATTTTTGTCTCCTTGCTCCTAATAAGGAATTGGGACCCCTTAAAAGCCTACCCAGTATTATTTTTATTCCCCTCTGTCCTCTCCAAAGTCTCAGAGAAAAAAAATTGTGGTAATTTTGCTCTAGACCTGAGGGGAGTTAGCCATGTCTCCCTTTGGAGACTAGCCATTAGTTAGCTAAAGACCACTTCATAGTTGAATGAAATCTCTTTTATTTCTCTAGGTTCAATACAATAACTGCCACTTCTCCTTTCTTTTGACCTGAGGAGCAGGACTGAACTCTGATGTCTTTCCCAAGTTCCTTTGTACTTGGCAGTTTCTTCCCCTACCATAAGAATGCTTGATAGGCTTCATACAGTCTTTTTTCCCCCTCTTTTTTTTTTTTTTTTTTTTCCCAGAGGGAACATCAGGGTGTAGACACAATTAAGAATGAGAACAGCTAAGCTTCAGACTTTGTTTGCCTGGATCAGCAGTTCAGAAATGTGCTTATTTAGTCATGAAAAGCTGAAGGAAATGGGTTTAGAAGTTTGGAAGTATAATGTTGATGAATTCCATGTGAACTGTAGGCTTCTTTTTCTTTTCTTTTTTTTTTTTTTTTTTTTTTTTTTTTTTTTTTTTTCTAAGAAATAATTTCCATGATGAACAGTCTGTGTGACCTATCTTTCCAGATCTTCATGAGCAAAGATTTCTCAGCAGTTCATTGACCTCTTCTCTCCCAATAACTTGAGATAAGAGGGTTTTATATTAAAAAGAAGTGAGTGATGATGATAATATATTATCAGGAGGCACAGCTATATAGTTAACATTTTATATAGGGCAATAATACTAAACAAGGATACTAATCTGGATTTTCATCTTCATAAAGAAGACACGAAGATGAGATCTTATCCTTTGCTTTCTTTGACTTGAAAAAATTTCCAGCTAATGAAAAATCCCAAATGGCTTCCACTTAAACCATCCAGTCAAAACCAGTCAGTTTTGGAATAAATGTATGACACAGTTGAATCATGATTAGATTCTTTGCTAGCCACATGCCAATGGATTCCAGAACCGTAAAGAATGACTGTGTTGATTAAAATGACTGTGTTGATTGGTATTCTTATCAAAAGGAGATAATTTAAAGAGTAGGGGAAGTATAATTTTCTATAGGACTTGTTTGGATCATCACTACCGATAACTTCTCTTTGGTTACAAATTTGAACCGACTCTTTACTCCCTTTAAGACCAGTTGTACTGAGGAGCAGCAGTCTTGGTGCCAGAAACAAACTGTGGGGGAAAATAAAAAGAGTCTTAGTCCTGTAGTGTAAATTATGTGATTCATCAAATGAAGTGTAATATTAGCAGTAATAGATACTGAGTGGAAAATAAAGAAAAAAAGGATTAAATTAAAGCAGACAGAATTCTGAAAAATGTAGACTCCTTGCTCATGGTATGTCCCTCTAGCTCTTATTGGCTAGCTGCCAAATTGTGGAGTACAAGGAAGGTGCAGTATTTATATATAAAATGTTTCAGTTCAAGTCACTGGGTTATAAAAACACACTGAGGTGTACAGAGCAGAATAGCAATGCTAATCCTAGCACTGAGTATGTTTAGTGTGTTACAACAGGCTGACAATCTATATGGGAACTAAGTGTACAAATTTGAAGGAACTTTAGTTGAGACCTGTCATCTTGAAGGTGTAGTGGAGAGATGCCCATTAGCTAATTTTAGTTTTGCACAGAGTAAATGCAATATCAGTGAAAATTGTGGAGTGATCTTGCGTTCAGAGAGAGCTTGGTTGGCCATTCCACTCTTTAATCAAAGTTACAGCCTGGATACAGTGATTTCATAATTGTTCAAGAAACAGTTACATGCTCTTTAAAGACAAAATCAGCATTAAACAGCTTCAATAATGTATATTGCAAGACTAGATCTCTTGTTGGATTTGAATAATGAAAGATAGTTGCTTTTGAATATCCTTTACCTTATCTGAGAAACAAAAGTGATGTAACATTTTATAACTAGAGTAAAATCTCATTAAAAGGCTTTAAAAAAGCTTACTTGATTTGTTGCTTTTGAAGACCATTACTTAAATTTTAATCTAATAATCTAAGAGGCTTCGTGTCCTCTTACTCAACAGAGGAGAGAAAAAGAGCTCTCTCCTCTCCACCACAAAATGTCTGCTTTTATTTATAATTTTTCTACCTTCCCCCTTAAAAGGTTCAACTGCATGGAAACCCTCTGGGCTTAGAGGAGGTTTTATTGTGGCTACCTTGGTAACTGTCACTGTGACCTGAGTAGGATCATTCAAGCCACAGGAGGTGCCTTTTTTCCCCATTGTTCTTTCCCCTCCCTCACCTCAGGATGAGAAAAATAATTACATAGCAGTTCTCTTCTCTGCTGGCCTGGGGAGCAAGAAGCCAACTCTGCCTCTGTCTATGACATGGAAATGCTCAGCCAGCTTGGGACGGGAGAATAATTTTATATTGTTTATGCAGTGGGCCTTCCATGCTATTGTCAGACAGGCTAATCCAATAAACTACTCTTACAAAATCCAATGAAGACTTGTGGAAAACTTAGTAAAGCTTTTTTAGTCTGAAACAATATTGTCAGTCTCACAATTGTTTTTGTATTACCACAGTGCCCCTGATCACCACTAATGGACCTGGAAGTCATTGTGGTAGGCGAGGGATCTGCAAACTTTCAGAAGTGGCGTGCTGAGATTTAACTTATTCACTTCTATTTATGGGTCTGCTTGCCATTGATACTTTTTTAAAATCAATATTAGTCCTACTTATATTTTAGCAGTTTCATGAATAAATAAATTAAGATGCAGATCTTAGAGTTTAGTGTGATCCTTGGCCTTGCTTTCCCTTGCGAGTTCTCCAGTCTTGGGCTCATAGTTTGATACGTTAAGCAGCACACAAGCCTCTGTGTCCAGCGCCACTGCACTGGTGATGGCAGAAGAACGGCAGTCTGATCCGCTGCAGCAGCAGCCACCACTGTAACAGCTCCCCTGCACTCTCATGCCACACAAGAGCCCCAGCAGGCACCCTGTGGCCTGTCCCAGGAACAGCTACCATGTGATCCTAGCTCAGCTCCAGCCCTTTCCCAGGGTTAAAGCTGAGGCCGCGGCCATGTGGTGACTTCTCAGCTGTCCTGGGTGGTGGCCCTGGCTGCATGAGGAGCACCCTCCTCTACAGCCACTATGTGGCCCTGTCCCCAGCTACACATGCTGTAGATTGGCTACCCCTGTACTAGGCAATGTACAAACAGGAGGACAGTCCCTTGTTCTTATGTCTCGTCCTCTGTCATATATGGTGGCTGAATACAGTTTTTAATCTTTCTTTATAATTTTGACAAATAACATCGTTTATTTTTAAGCAATTGTTATTTTTCTCTTAAATTTTCACAGTTGTGCAGCGTGGATTTGATTTAAATCAAATTTATTTAAATCACTAGTTAGGAAGAAGCGATTTAATTTTTTTTTTTTTTTTTTTTTTTTTTTTTTACATAAAAGTGCATTCTAGTGAGAGAATGGTATGGTGGATTTCAAATCAGTGAAGGCTACGCTCAGAAAGACCTCAACACTTTTGGAATATGTTGCTCAAAGAGTTTCACTTTTGTTTCTACTGCCTGTCCCTCCCTTCTCATATTTATCTCCAGATGTCTTCTTCCTGTCCAGATCTATTCTGCCCCAACAATCTTCTATTCATTGAACTTTTTGAAGCTTTGCACTTTTAGAGAAAGGTAAGGGATTGATTATGTACACAAATTTACAGTGGGACAATAGGATTGAGGTCTGTTATTTCCTTTCTCTCTCACATTTTTGCTGTTAACAAGTATGTTATCTCTGGAGATGTAAATCCACAGTTTGAGAACTGAAAAACTAGACATCTATCTTCTAGACTGAGCACTGAGTCCCATTGGATAGATAGAAAGATGAACCTAAATAATCTATACAGAAGCATCTGGAACCACATAAGATTGGGTCCTTAATCCATGAACTATTAGAACTAATTTACAAAACTTTTCTTAAATGTTGCATGAATATATTGTCCATTACTCTAGAATTAGAATTTGTAATCCCTTTTCCATAATGAGATATCTTTGAGAGAGGTTTTTGAGGAAAAACCTTTCTTCAAAAAAATCTGATTTAATTTAAAAAAATATTGACGGGGTGTGGTCACAGATGACCCCTTCGGGGTGCCTCCCGGGATGCTGTTACAGCCACTGCCACTCACCTTCCTGGTCTCCGGGGCTCCTCACTGCCCAGTCCTGCTGGGCCAGCTCCGCTGGTCTCCCCCAGCCAAGGCCCCGAGCTGGAGCTCCCTGCCCCCACCGAGAAGCAGCACAGACACTTGAACCTCTTCAGGTCCAAAGAGAGTTAAGTTTAGGGCCCAGCTTCCTGGGATACCACTCCCCAAATGGGATCAAACCCCAAAGAATTAGGTAAGCCACCTTTAACAGTGAAAGGGGAATAATATGCACGCTGATTTTTTTTCCCTCTCCCCTCTGGTTTGATAGAACTTTATCAAACCCAGTGTAAACAATTATTTTATTAAATTCAAGCAGTAGGATTTAAGTGGTAATAAGTGAAAATAGGCAGAGCAAAGTAGGTTACAAATCAAAAGAAACCAAACACTTGGCTAATTTTACACTGAAACCTCAGTACAAACTTTTCAAACTCACCCTAAAACCTCTTTTCCAGCTGCCCTTCCAAACCAGGGCTGTCTCCCCACCCTGGGGTCATAATTCCCTTTATTGTATGGGAAGTCACCTGGCCACTCCCCAACAACCACTGCTAAACTTGGGGACAAAAGAGATTGTTTAACGGTTACTCATCAAGGCATTGAGGGAGTTTACTTCCCATTCACACCTTTAAAACCCACAAAGTATTCCCCACTCCATATGTCTAATTTTAAATATGAAAATGATACATATATCAAAGTCAGATAAACAGAACCAGCAGATCATGACATGAAGATTGATAGGTTACATGAAATAATTTGCTCAAAGTACCTTTGAGTTATGTATATTCATGTCCATGGAGGGGGAGGTCTGTCACAAAAATGATTTTTACAATTAAAAAAAAAAAAGATTGTTTATCCACCATGCAATTGTAAAATATTATGGAGCAGGGATCAGATGATGATTTAATGATAGTAGAAGTTGTGATTCAAAAAGTTAAAGCTTTATAACTATTAAAACAAATTATCAACATCAGTTGTCAAAATACAAAGTAAATATACTTAAATTTCAACTCTAAGTTGTGTAGCCACACTTTTCTTTCTTTGTCTAGCTGTAAATTTTGAAAATTTGTGTGTGTGTGTGTGTGTGTGTTGAAATTGAGATTTACTGACACCAATTAAAAACCCTAATCTTTTCAATCTTCTTATTAAGCACTTGTATGAAATAGGGTTACCAGGTAGCTTCAGAAAAAATACCGGACACACTTGATGGGGAGGAAGGGGGAAGGGACCAGCCAGGAGGGGAGTGGGGCTGGCCAGGAGGAGCGGGGAAGAAACGGGAAGCGGGGGAAGAAACGGGAAGCAGGGCTGGCGGGGGTGTCGGGGCAGCGGGGCTGGCTGGGGGAGATCGGGAGGAGAAGAACCGGCCAGCAGGAAGCAGGGCTGGCCGGGAGGGGGTCGGGGAGAGAATCGGCCAGCGGGGAGCAGGACTGACCCGGGCACATGTAGATCCCAGGGCATTGCCTGTCCTGCGCATGGTCCTGGTGAAGCATGAGGAGTCTGGCTACGGCTCCACAACGTGCTTGAACAGTGCTCAGGAGCATGGACAGGGCTTCTCCTCTCCCCCCTTCCCCCCCCCGTGTCACTCCTACGTCAGACACAACCAGAGGCTCCCAGCACCGATTGCATCCCGCCTCCCAGCCATTCTCCCCATCCCTGCCAGGCTTCCTTCAGGCGCTCAGCTGGAAAACCAGAAAATACCGGACATTGCACATGTCTGGCGTTTTCTGAATTTTTTTACTGTCCAGAGGGCCCAAAAACTGGACTGTCCGGTTGAATACCGGACACCTGGCAACCCTAGTATAAAACAATGTTTTTTTCTCAAAGGTGTGCATGCTCCTTCTGCTTGTTTCCCTCTGAAGTCACCTTCTGTTAATGATGTTGCTGTTTGTTGCTGCAGAGGTGTTCAAATGATTACATAGGCCAACGTGTGACCTTCAGTGGAGCATGAACTGCAAGTGCAAGGAGACATTTAAACTAAAATTCTTGATTGATTAAATAAGTGGGTAAAAGGGTTGTTGGTGGCAGGGGAAACAAGACTGAGAGACAGAATAAAGAGAGTGGTTTGTCTTTCCAGAGGCCTCAGCAGGTCGGAGTGTGAAGTCTGCCAGTCACAGCGGGGGGTTGAAGAAAGTCTGTGCTTCAGCAAGCTCTTCTTCTGCAGCCAACGCCAGGCCTGGGGGAGGGGGAGAGGGAAGAAGGGGGGAAGAAAAGAAGGGGAGCCTGGCTGTCAGGGACTGACTGGGGAAGAGGTAGGAGGTCTCTTGGTGCTTCTCTGGTGGCACAGGCAACCTGCTTTCTGACGCAGCCACTGGAGGCAAATCTTCCTCTACCAAGTAGGGATGTTAGCATGTGTCTGTTTACACGATTAACCGATAAACCTGGCTCATTCATTAATCCTAACAGATTAACTAAATCTCCTCTCATTATCTGAAGCTTCAGTTATTCTAATCTTCCCCTTTGCAGTGTGCAGTTCCATACCCTGTTTGCTATGACTTGTGAGTCACACTAAATCTACATTGGCACTTTACAGCACTGTAACTTTCTGGCTCAGGAGTGTGAACCCCCCACCCAGCACAGCAAGTTACAACACTGTAAAGTGCCCGTGTGAACCAGGCTTGGTCTACACTGGAGCAGGTCAACCTAAAATATGCAACTCTAGCTATGTTAATTATGTAGCTGAAGAGGACATATTTTAAAATGCTGTCCACGCAGCGCGAGGCCAATGGGAGTTTGTGCAAAATGAGGAGTACCAGATGCTGGTGGGGGCTGCCCTCAGCGTTTGGTTTATGGGTCTACATTAGACCCGCAAAATTGAACACTAGAAGATTAACCTTTGGAGGGTCAATCTCCTTGCTAGTGTAGACAAGCCCCCAGTCCTGTTGGCTACTTCAGTTGTGGAGGTGGTTTCTATGGAGCACTGTGCCACGGCCATCCTTTCAGTATAAACCACTGTCTTAAACTTTTAAGTGTAGACAAAGTCTGAATTTACACCAAACAAAGTGATGGATGTAACTTGCAACTCTACAGTAGCTGGAAGTGTCACTTTTTGAAGACAGTGTCATTTCATTAACTAGTGGTGGTTATGGACTGTAATTTGAGAAGTTAAGCATTAGAAGCTGCTCAGAGAAATGAAATGCACAAAAATTGGTATGTGCTACTAGATTCTACTCTGCTTTGGGAAAAGCATGATACTATAGGTTGAACCTCTCTAGTCTGGCATCCTTGGACCGGACTGATGCCAAACCAGAGAATTTGCTGAATCGTGGGAGGCCAATATTGTCTAGCACAGTGTTTCTCAACCAGTGCTTCAGAGAGGTAGCTGAGTTAGTCGTGGGTTGTGCCCACGAAAGCTCATGATACCATCTGTATGTTTTGTGTGTCTTTAAGGTGCTTCTAGACTATTTGTTGTTTTTAAGTTGAAAATTTTTAGGGGTACTCGAGAGAAGTCTGGGGGGGTACGTGAACACAACTGAAATTTGGAGGAAACTTAATTTTTGTGTTAAGTTTTACAGCGTTTTATTATTTTTATACTTTTTACACCCAAAAATTTCATCGCCTGCCTGGCTACGATTGAGTTGTTTAAACAAATGTGTTGCAATGGTAGAAAAAAAAATTGTATGTCTGACAACTGTAGGTACTGGGGGGTACTTATAATTTTTTTTTATTTTTTTGAAAAGGGGATACTTTATTTAAAAAAAAAAAAAAAAAGGTTGAGAAACACTGGTAGCAGCATTACCAACACTTCTAGTGCTTACTGGGCTTTTAGAAGACATTTAGGGGTAAATTAGAGCTAAATAGCAGCACAGAACACTCTGACTGATGGCAGTTAACAGACTTTATGGGACATACAGGAAACTTGGCCACACCCATGATAAGTGGAAGTGGACATCTGGCTAACTAAAATCATGCTGGACTAGAGAAGTTCAACCTGCATTTGGATGCCCTACTGTTATCACCTCCATGCCTGGAAACATATCAGAGGGTGTGAAGCTAGCATATACCAGATATTTAAACATGGGTAAAGTTCCTGCTTTTAATTGTATCTAACTTTTTCCTCAGATTTTTTTTGCCTTTATTCCCTTGCTTGCTGAAAATTAATCCATTTTTGTTTTTGAATAATGAACCAATATACAGCAAATTAAGAGTCCACTTCAGATTGGGTATTTCATACTCACAAATTTACTGGAGCAATGAATGCATATGCATTTTTGCTTTTTCTTACAGTTCCTGGGTAGATTTAATAGGCAGTAGGTTTAAAACAAACAAAAGGAAGTTTTTCTTCACTCAGCGCACAGTCAACATGTTGAACTCCTTGCTAGAGGATGCGGTGAAGGCTAGAACTTTAACAGGGTTCAAAAAAGAGCTGGATAGCCATTGATGGATCTAACCTCCATGAATCTATTAGCTAGGATGGGTAGGAATGGTATCCCTAGCCTCTGTTTCTCTGGAGGTGGGTGACAGGAGAGGGATCATGTGAGGATTACCTGTTGTGATCCCTCCCTCTGGGGCATCTGGTATTGGCTGCTGTCGGCAGACATGATACTGGGCTATAGATGGACCTTTGGTCTGACCCAGTAGGGCCGTTCTTATGGAGGATTAATCAAATAATCCTTGATTGCGTTAAGAATATTGTGGCTAATGTTGAGTTACAAACAGCTAAAGTTTGAAAACTTGAATCAGTTTTTAAAAAACACAGTTGTGATTGGTATGTATTACCTGTCTGATAACTCATAAAATCCAAATCCTCAAAAGCAAAGGAGTAGAGGAGGTGTCCTTAACTATTTTACACTGCCTACATAAATGTGGGCAGATTTGGGCCCACTGTGAGTAACAGACACAAAGCTGAGCCCCAAAATCATCCCTAACAATAAAATTGGGTAGTGCTGCAATAAAAATGACTATAGCTAGCATATGAATGTTTAGGGGGATTCAGTTATTCAGAGTTTTTGAAGGAGTAATGGAGAACTCTTTTGAGCTAAAGGGATACAGAAACAGACAAACATCAAAATTTCAAATGCAAATAGTTTACTAGCAGCTCAAAAATTTTGTCATTTCTTCTGACTTTACAAGAATAGTCTCTTATGTCTTAATTATAAATGTGACAATTTTTCAGACTCAACCCATTTTCCAAGTCAAAGTTAGAGGATCAAAATAAGGCTTTATAGTGGAAGCTTGTGTTGAAAAGTTACTGTGTCTTGAGGCTAAGCCAGGAACCAATGATTAACTGAAGGGATTGAAAACAAATTTATTTTACATTTCTAACCAAACTTTTACCTTTTAACTTGAATTCCAAAATGGCTTATCGTATATTTACAGAAATGACTGAAACTACTGAAATGCAGGAGCCTCTTGGGTAGATGGGACAGACAAAGATTGGAAGGAAAATTCTGTTACGGTCTATGCACAGCTGACAAGACCTTGTCATTTAAGGTCTAGTCTGTGGAGCATTTCTCCCAGTGCCCAACCAAAGAAAACTATATGGGACTCGATTTACCCAGTGTGTGCTAGGAAGATAAAGGGCTTAGTTAAGCAGGCTCTGGATCAAACCTGTAGCTAATTGATATCTTGTGGTAGGATGACTTGCTTCTCAATTTGTTATGACTAGAAAAATCTGTTGTGTGGGGTGAGTGGTGAGTATACGCAGCAGGATTAAATTCTATAAAGTTTGATATATTAAGGTTTTTTTTAAAAACAAGTGGATCCCACTATAGATGCACATGTGTATTGTGCACAAATGATTTCTAAGTGGCTTCATTGTCAGGGTTCCACATACACTTAAAAATCTCTTGCAGAGGAAATCTATTCCTCATCACCAGGACATGCCTCCTCCCCTCCCTCGAGAAGGAAACATGTGTGATGGCTTTGGTCAACAGCCCCTTGTGACTGTCACTTGATGTGCTGAAATACCACTGAGCCTACTTTCCTGTTTTCCTAGGTGCCCATCAACTCTGTTTTGCTGAGCCAGGCTCTCCGGCCCCCTCTAGCACTGACACAGAGATAAGATCACAGCCGTTTATAGTATAATGCAGACATTGATATTAGCTCAGCTATCGGAAGACTCAGCCAAAGGGATTTGCTTCAGCATCCAAATACACAGCCTCAATGGGACCTAAACTCCAAATAAATCCACCTTACTCGGTATACAGCCTTATTGGCTGTGTCTACACTGCAGAGCTATTCCGGGATACTGGAAGTATCCCGAAATAGCTATTCTGTGTCTTTTGAGTGCGCCAGTTATTTTGAAATGTAACAGGCTTGCTATTTAGACGTCCCTGTGAACCTTGTTCTGCAAGGATTAAGGGACATTTCGGAATAGTGCTCCATTTTGAAATTTCGAAATAAGCTATTTTGAAATTAACTTGAAATAAGCTACGCAATTTGCATAGCTCAAGTTGCGTTGCTTTTTTTGAGATAAGGGTGCAGTGGAGATGCACTCTATGTACAGCTCACATAGATTGCCCTATTTCTCAGGGTAAAGAGAGAGATGCACAAATGATTGCCTCTCCACCTTCATCCCAGAAACAGTTATTTACACCGGGTTTATTTATACACAAAAGCGATTTTCTTAAGTATAAGGTAGGACATAAGTGATTATAAGAGAGAACCTACATTATATTTGCTACTAAACAAAAGAAAACAAAATATATAAGCTAAGTTTAATACTCTTAGGAACTGATTACATGGAAAATCTCACACTCATTTATTCGGGGAAGCTTCTTTCAGAGACTGGACAGACTCCCAGTCTGGGCTCAATTCTTTCCATGTTCAGTCATAGATGTTTCCAGCGGTCATCTTGGATGGTAAGGAGGGGCCTCCTGACATCTACTAGAAATCCCTCTTGTTTGGCTTTACGTCTTTATATTAGGGGTGTAAACAACTAGTTGACTATCCGATAAGCAAACGCTTATCGGATAGTCGACAGGCTAGTCAACTAGTCACTCCCCCTCCCTCCCTCCCTCCCCCGCTGCCTCTATCAGAAAGAGGCAGCGGGGCGGGCAGTGGGAGAAGGGGGTGCTTTAAAGCAGCAATGCCAAGTGGAGCCTGGGGCCAGATCCCGGGCTCCAGGCAGCGCTGCTGTTTTGAAATGCCACGTGCAGCTGTGGGCCAGCTGGTCCAATTAGTCTGGACTGCACGCGGTGTTTCAAAGCGGCAGTGCTGCGTGCTGACCCTATGCTACATATGGCGCTGATGCTTTGAAACACTGCGTGGAGCCTGATGCTGGGCTCCCATGGCATTTCAAAGTGGCAGTGCTGCATGGAGTCCAGGGTCAGCTGGGGACTCGAGTCCCTAGCTGACTCCAGGCTCTGTGCGGCACTGCCACTTTAAAATACCACGGAGAGCATGGGGCCCGTGGGCCCCGTGCTCCCTTCAGTGCTTTCGCCTTTGAAGTACACTTTAAAGGCAGAAGCGCTCTTATCAACTAATCAAATAATTGATGCAAATTGCATCAACTATTCGATTAGCCAAATAGTCAAAATTTTACATCCCTGCTTTGTATAGATTTTTGCCAAAGGTAGGAATCCTTTGTGTTCAGTTTAAACTTTTTCTCATCTTCAGAGGAGAAGTACGGTATCCAAGATGGGTCCCAACAATCAGGTGACATGACCACATGTCTTGGTAGGACCAGCTATAGCCCTTTCTCCCAGGCTTATAGGAAAAACAAGTCTATTTATAATTTACTGTTTTCCTGCCAATGGGCTGTCGAAATCCTGAAATACTATTAATGTCCCTCACTTAGCAAGACCATTTTAATAACGTAAGTTTATACTCAGTTTTTCTAACTTGAAATACAAGAGTGGTAAATGCATCCAAATGGGATAATCATATTTGGTAGATTACAAGCTTTCAGTGATACCTTACGTGAGGCACTTTGTATAAAGCATACTTCAGTTATGTCATTTATATTCATAAGCATATTTCCATAAAGCCTGTGAAATCCTCCACGACAACACATCTGAGGAAATTTGTCAAGACCACGGACAGACCACGTGGCTTTCAATATAACCCTACTTGAACCTCACCAGACTAGTATTGGACTGGTCGCATCAAACTAGCCCATGTCCTTCTGGCATGCTTTCATGGCTCTATTAGACTTACTGGGATCCTTCTTTATGTGCTTCCAGGGCCTTCTCCATCCTATTTTAGTCAGAGGAGGAGAGAACACTTTTTGGTAGCATCACAGACCCAGGCCAGTGACATAAAGTCAGAAACAATTGGTTATAGGTCCAGAACAACAATACAATCCTAGCTCACCTCCCAAAGATTTTTTTATTTTCATCACCAGATGAGTAGCCAGATGAGCGTTCCAGTTCCTGGAACTGGTTCAAGATACTTCAAAATCTGTTTGAGACTATCAGTTATTCTAGAAATAAAGATGTCAGATATCAGAGAAAACACACAAGTTGTTCTATAGACTGATGACATTGGGGCCCCATGAGGATTGCCATGTGCAAACACCTGCCACTCTTCTGGCCTTAGTGGAAAAGGAGACAAGCAGTATGCTGTCCTATGCAAAGGGCTTGAGATTTTTATGCCCACCCAGGTGCCAGCTCCTCAGCAAGTTCTTCAATCTGAGAAAAGCAGACGTCTAACCAAAGTATTTTCAAGGACAAAGACTCCTAAAAGCTCAATTTGTTTGGGACGAAAGCCTATTTTTAAACTGTGTCGTGGACCATGAAGCTGTTCTGGCTAAACATAATTTCCTGATGTGGGACAGAATATAGACAATGCTCTACATTCCTTGAAGGACTCAAGGGCAACCCATACAATCCTTGGGAAACTGCAGCCTGATCCTTTACTGTGAACTATGCCTACTATCTTTAGAAGAAATGCAGGGACTTGTCATATCATGCTAGACCAGGGGTGGGCAATAATTTTTGGCCGGGGGCCACTTCTAAAAGTTTTGAAGTGTCCCCGGGCCACCTGGAAGGGGCGGGGCCTAAACCGGAAGGGCGGGGGCAGGATGCTTCTGGGCTACCCCACCCACAGACTTTTACTGGTCTGTACTTTTATTGGTCTGGGGCTGGGGAAGCCCTTTGCCCCCCCCCCCCCTTCCGACTAGGCACCCACGCTCTGCCCTGCTCTGTGCTCCTCGCAGGGCGGGAGGGGTAGGGCAGGCCGGGAGGAGGCTTTGGGCACTCCCCAGGCCAATCAGGGTCTGGGGGTGGGAGAGCGCTCAAAGCCTCCTCTTGCCCAGTGAGGACTGTGTGGCACTTGGCTGTGCTGTGTGCTCCTCGCAGGGACGGAGCAGGGCGAAGGAAGCATATGGTTAGTACAAATTTCAAAATGCTGCCAAGTCAAAATAATTATCGTTGGCTAAACTCTATGTACTTTTATTAAAAGGAACAGTCTCTAACTTAGTATACTAACACTATATATTTTTTTATAGTCTTTGATCTTTTCTCCCCTCCTACCTTTTTGTCCTTTGTGGTGTGTGTGTCAAATCTCGCATTTTCCAAATGTCAGTCTCCTCATTTTACAAATAATTAGCTGTTATTTGTCTAAATGCCAGTGTTGTGGAAACTTAACCTACTGTTGTACAATTGCAATACAAAAAGCTTTGAAATCTCATTACAAAATAATTATACTTCATATTGGAGAGTGTTTGTGGTGGAACAAGGTAAATGGGCTTTTCTCTTCTAATAATTTAATGAGAGCTGATCCTGTAATTACAATGTAGCTTTTTCTATAATAACATATAACTAGTTTGACAAGACTGCTCAGGTTAAGTAATTTCTGATAAGTCTGTTTGAAGGTTTTCTTTACTTGTAGTATAAATATGTAAGTGTAATTTACGTGACCACGCATTTAATTTTGAAAAAGGTCAATATTTTCAATATATCTTCAAATAAGAATAGAGGCATAGCAGTAATCTTATTCAAGGTTTTAAAATGGCATCCTTGAAGGGACTAAATAAACTGAACATAGAGCAAGATGAAGTAACAGTGGAAAGGATGTTAAAGATACAATTTGTATTAATCAACTACACGATTAGTCTATAAGAGGCCGCTCTGCAGAGCCACAGCGTGGGTAGCTCCTGGAGTTGGTGCAAGCCAGGACTAGGCAGTCCCAGCTCATGCCAGTGCTGGACCACTGTGTGTCTGCATTTTAAATGTTGTAAGAACCTGACATTTAAAATGCAGAGCTGGGGCTGCTCACTCCTGGCTTGCGCTGACTCCAGGAGCTATCCATGTTGTGGCTCTGCATTTTAAATGTAGTTAGGCCCAGTCCGCGGGGGAGCCCAGCCGAAGCAGCCCCTGTCCAACCTGGTCTGCCGTGAACAGGGGCTGCTGCCGGAGCAGTCTTTACCTGTGGTGAGCCTTGGTCCACTGTGAGTAGAGTCTGCTTCACGGCAGCCTCCCCTGCCTCTGATAGACACAGTGGCGGGGACGGGGAGGTGAATGCAGCACTGCAGAGATGGTGCTGGGGGGAACCGGCTTTTAAGCCAGCTCCCACCAGCTCCTGTTCCCCTTGCTGTGGGAAGTGAGTGGTCTAGTACTCAACTTGACTACCCAATAAGGTTGAGTACTTGTCTATTCGCTCACATCCCTAGAAAGAAATAGGATAGGCTAATAGAGGCATGTCAAGCTCGAAGCCTACTGAGGGCCGCACAAACGAAAACTGATAGCTTTCAGTTTTCAGTAATTTGATGTGTAAAATTATTTGCTCCATATTAAATAATTTTTAAATTAATTTTACATAATTTTTAATTATAAATTTCAGGTACTTTTAAATTGTGTATATGATACATAACTTGTTTTGTTGAAATAAAAACAAGTATAGACCATGGTTAATCAAATAGAACAGGCTTCTGTGAAAATTTCAGATACTTTGTAAGTTTGAGATTTTGCATAAAGATATAATTATTCATGCAACTGCAAAAAAATTGACATTTATTTATATAAAATTAATACATATTGTGATTTTATTTGGGAATAAATAAATAAAAACCAAAATATTAACAAAATAACCCCTTCCTCTCCCCCAGAGCCAGGCATTCCCATATCCCCATTCTAACCCAATCCCCGTCTCCTCCCCAGATCCAGGCCCGCCCCCCAACCTAATGCCTCCCCCCTTCCCCACAGCCAGGCTCTCCCGGTCCCCTCCTTCCCCCCTCCAACCTAATACCTGGGTCCCGGAGTCAACATTGCTGCCTGAGGCGCTGGGGCGACATGAGCACAGCGGCCAGCTGTGAGCGCCTGCTGGAGCGCCCAGTGCAGAGAGGCCAGCCCGCTGTGAGCGCGTGTGCAGAGCAGCCTGGCCGACTGAGAGCAGGCACTAGGCCACGTGGTCCGAGCGGCCAGGAGGCCGCACTTCAGTTTTTATAAAAATGTTCTGGGGGCCGCAACAAATTTTGATTGGGCTGCATGCAACCCTCCAAACTCCAGTTTGACATGCCTGGGCTAAGAACTTTGCCCTGGATTCCCCACCTGTAAAATGGAAATATAACCTCTTTAGTTAAGCCTCTAAACAACCTAATCTTTTAAATCCATGTATGAAACATGCCACTGACCACAAAAGTGTTCTCATCTGATCCTTCCATTTTCTTGCTCCGTCCAATGATTATGCAGAACACCTCCATCCCAAATGCTCCTTAGTAGCCAGACTTTTTAGTTTAATGCAGGGATGTGTCTAGAGTTTATGATCTGTCTGTCAGCAGTGGATCCTGGGGATGGCTTTTATACTTGCATAATTTCCTTATTTAGTGGAGATACTTGCTGGACACCAGCTGTGTGGAGGTGTTATTCTATGCTTTTTGTCATTTTATTGGAAAATCCAGTAAACAGTGTTATTGCCTCAATAGGAAGTTTGTGTAACACCTAAAGTCTTCCAAAGAACAGTGTCAGTTCACCCCCTGCCTATCAAAGTATTTTTATAGGCTTTAATTCTGTCTTGAGATTTTTGTTTTTGCTTTCCCAAAGCTTGTTTTCAGCTAACAACCATGGCAGAATTACCTGTCCCTGAATCGTCTCTGAGAACTTTGGGGGAATTTTCTGATTGCGCTAGTTCCCTAGCTAACACTGGTAAAAATACTATGGGCTGGCTTACCCTACAGTAGTGTTCCTGTCACTGTGCAAATTTAAAGAGCTGCACCATTGGTGGGAGAATTTCCTAAAATTCTTTGGGCCCAGTCTTTTCAAACGGATCAGTTTGATTGCAACTTTGTGAAGCCCCAGTGAAATCAATGGGTTTCACATCGTCATAAGAACATAACATATAAGAACGGCCGTACTGGGTCAGACCAAAGGTCCATCTAGCCCAGTAGCCTGTCTGCCGACAGTGGCCAGCACCAGGTGCCCCGGAGAGGGTTGACCGAAGACAATGATCAAGCGATTTGTCTCCTGCCATCCTTCTCCAGCCTCTGACAAACAGAGGCCAGGGACACCATTTCTATCCCCTGGCTAATAGCCTTTTATGGACCTAACCTCCATGAAATTATCTAGCTTCTCTTTAAACTCTGTTATAGTCCTAGCCTTCACAGCCTCCTCTGGCAAGGAGTTCCACAGGTTGACTACATGCTGTGTGAAGAAGAACTTTCTTATATTAATTTTAAACCTGCTACCCATTAATTTCATTTGGTGTCCTCTAGTTCTTCTATTATGGGAACTAATAAATAACTTTTCTTTATCCGCCCTCTCCACACCACTCATGATTTTATACACCTCTATCATATCCCCCCCCTCAGTCTCCTCTTTTCTAAACTGGAAAGTTCCAGTCGCTTTAACCTCTCTTCATATGGGACCCGTTCCAAACCCCTAATCATTTTAGTTGCCCTTTTCTGAACGCTTTCCAAGGCCAAAATATCTTTTTTGAGGTGAGGAGACCACATCTGTACACAGTATTCAAGATGTGGGCGTACCATAGTTTTATACAGGGGCAGTAAGATATTCTGGGTCTTATTTTTCTATCCCTTTCTTAATAATTCCTAGCATCCTATTTGCCTTTTTGACCGCCGCTGCACACTGTGTGGAAGTTTTCAGAGAACTGTCCACGATAACTCCAAGATCTCTTTCCTGATTTGTCGTAGCCAAATTAGCCCCCATCATACTGTACGTATAGTTGGGGTTATTTTTCCCGATGTGCATTACTTTACACTTATTCACATTAAATTTCATTTGCCATTTTGTTGCCCAGTCACCCACTGGTCATGGGATCTGTGCTGTGTAGATCCACTTGCAGAAACAAGACCGGGAGTCAAACTTGATCTATGTAAAAAGAATGGCAGAAAATATTTCAGGGTCTTACAAACTGCTCCATGTGAAGTCAACATTTTATTTTCAGATAGCATTTCGTGTTTACTAATAACCTATGTTCTAAAGGTTGGTTTTTTTTTTTTTAAATTGGAATTGAATTTTCCAGTTTGCCACTCCAGAAAGGACAATACATTAACTTTCTAATGAATGGTAAATTATTATTATTATTATTATTATTTTTTAACTTTAGAGTGTGTAGGAGAGAAGGGGAGAAAAGTCTTAACTTCATTTCAAATTGTAATGGTGATATTATTGTCTGATTTTTTCCTTTTTAAAAGTAATTTTAAAGCTTTTTTATGAAATTGGCCTGTGGTTTGACACATCTCCATTATGCTATATTCTGGGCTGTTGTACAGCTCATTCTTTGAATAGGATGGGATTCTTTTTCCCAGTAAATGAGGAATTTCATTTTAGTGGAAAGATTTGAAGAATATTCACTTTCTTTCCTTTAATCTTTTCAAGCTGTCTTTCTTTTCAGAATGGCCCTTGTTCTTCTGTGGCAATCTGCCCAGACTGAAGGGAGCCAGTGTTAGGAATGAAAAATATATTCATTTTGAAGAAGAAAGTTTAACAAATCTGGAAGAATAGAGACTATAAAAATGAGACGAATAGAGCTAAATGTTTGTTAAAATGGCTTGATTTGTGGTGACTAATCTTGAGTAACTTAGGGTGGGTCTACACTACAGATTTTCATCACTGAAACTGATAGACAAAGTCACTGAAAGTCGGCAAAGCATGTTCACACTTGCTCCCTCTGTCAAAATCGTATCCACATTTTTAGCTCCATCATCGACTGCATAAACAATGCACTGTGGGTATATATCTCACAATGCCTGGCCATACCATCTGTCACTAGGTCTTGTGGGAAAGCAGAACAGAGCACAGTGCATCTTGGGACCATGCAAAATGCCCTGTCAGGCACTGCTTTGGTTCCCAGCTCTCCAGGGGTTTCCAGCTTCGTTTTTCACCATTTTTCCAACTGCCATTCCTTGTTGTGCCCTTCAGCAGCTGCTGTGTGAGAGCATGGATCCTACACTTCTCTCCTATGCTCTGTTAAGCGTTATGAGGACATCACATATTGCAGCAGAGTTATTCTTGAAGTTACTGACAGACGAGGAAGACTTGCAAACTGCCGACATTCTGTGTGAGATAAACAGCAGCAACGTGTCATTGCATTTGGCATTCTCAGAGCAGCTGTCCAGGGTAGACCATTGCCTTTTGACTAGAAAAACCAATAGTGATTGGTGGGATTGCATCGTTGGATGGGTATGGGATGAAGAGCAGTGGCTATTGAACTTTAGGGTGAATAAAGCAACCATCATGGAGCTGTGTGCTAAGCTGGCTCCCAAACTGCTGTGCAAGGACACCAAAATGAGAGCTGTCCTCTCTGTTGAGAAGTGTTTGGAAATTTTTGCCTGGAAGCTGGTGACTCCTGATTGCAACTGGCTGATAGCAAATCAGTTTGAAGTGGGTAAGTCTACTGTTGAATGCTGCACTACTGCAAGTGTGCTGGGCAATAAATTGCATTCTGCTATGGAGGACCATGAACTAAATCTAGAAAGATGCATGACTCGTGCATCTTCAAGAACCTGTTCAGAGAACCTGTACAGAAAGCTGCAGGCAGGGACTTTCTTCCAGACCACAAGATTACAGTGGGTGCTGCGGAAATGCCCATAGTAATCCTGGGAGACCCGGTTTACCCCTTGCGGCCCTGGCTCATGAAACTATACATGGGGAACCTGGACAGCAATAAGGAACAGGGATTGGCATCCCCCTCCTCCACTCACCAGAGCAGCGGGGGACAGTGGAGTGATGTGGCACCAGCTTGCTTTGACTCCCGGCCGATCACTCAGGTGGTGGTGGGACTGTCCTTATATTCACCAGTGGGAAGTGGAGCCATGGGAGCAAAGTGAGCTAGGGCCCCACTTTTCTACGTTTCCCCACTACTGCCAGTGAGTGCAGGGGGCCTGCCCCCTGTTGCTGGTGCCAGCCCCCTCAGGTCCCGCTAGTCACTTGAGGGAGGGGGATTGAGGTAAGAGGTGGGGCAGGAAGAGGTGGGTTGGAGGTAGGGTTGTCCAGGCTCCCCTCCGGGATAGGGTTAGTGCAGGGAAGAGACACCAGGGAGGGTGATCACATGGCTTGTGCCACCTGTGTCTCTCCTCAGCAGTTGTCCCTGCTCTGAACTATCCATGGGGCTCTTGGCAGTAGAGGCGGGGCCATTGGTGGGGATAGCTCCTTTATAAAACTGGCAGGTTTTGAGTGCAGCACCGGAGCCAGGGTCTGCTTCCCTTACCTTATGGTATACCTGCCTCATCTGCATTATCTTTGCTCTGCACTGAAGTGTGTCCTGCTCATAGCCCTTTTCATACAAGCTTCACAAAATTTGCCCAGGCATATCCCAGTTCCTCAGAGCTAGGATTGTACAGACTCCTCTCCCCATATGCTGATCTGATTGAAAAGCTCTGTGGTGGTCCATGGGGGCAAGTATTGGGAGCAATAACTAACCATTATAAGTTAGGAAGACGCCACACTGAGCCAGCTAGCATGAAATGGAATTTAAAGTTCCTGGGGTTTTCAAGGTGGGAGAGGTGCATTGCTGTATACTTGGCAGCAGGGCAGTGGAATTCAAAGTGCTGCCCAGAGTGACTGCTTGGGGTATTGTGGGGAACTTCCTGGAGGGCAGTAAGCGTAAAAAAAAAAGCCTCCTTGTGTCCACACTGCATGTTTATCAACAGTAAAGGGAGAGGGAAAGAAAAAAGTCCCTCATGGACATGGACATTTTTTCTCTCTAAAACTGGGTGTTTTTTGCAATAAGTCATGTTGCAGTGTGTATGATATTGCAGTTTTGTTGCCTAAGAGCACTTGGTGACAAAATCTTGGTCGTGTAGACGTGCCTCAGTATCTGCAAGACCATTCCCTCTTAACATGCACACCCACTTATACTATGTCACAGTTGACCCACCTGCTCTACTTAAATGGGATAAAGGATGTGTGGCACGTAAACAATGGTCAAAACAATAGGCTGAATGAAACAGGAGTCGCTCTTAACCTGCCTTGTGTAGGACAGAAAGATGAATTATTTATTCAACTCTGTTCAGGTGGAAAGCTAGGACTAAATTTTATTGTCTGTTCTAGGTAATGAAAATTCATGGTATGAAGGTCAGGACTCCCTCTCCCTCTCCCTCTCTCCTTAATTAACCAGACCTAGTCAAAATTTAATGTGGTCTGTTAAATTTTTACTCCAAGTAATGACTTGTTACAGTCAAGCCTTTCAGTCACCACAAACTAGCCTGTGTTTATGAAAGTAGGCAGTGCCTTGGAATACATTAGAAACCTTTTCCAAGTGAATGTAGGTAAGGATACTCAAGATGGCTGATAACTGTGCACTAGCTTTCTGTATAGTAAACCTCAAGCATTTTTCATATGTTCATAGAGGACAGGTCCATCAATGGCCATTAGCCAAGATGGTCAAGGATGCAGTCCCTGTGCTCTGAATGTTCCTGGAGCTCTGACTCCCAGAAGCTAGGATTGAAAGTCTGGGGGAGGATCACTTGATAATTGCCTTGTTCTGTTTGTTCCCTTGAAAGCATCTGGCCATGTTAACTGTAGGAGGACAGGACATTGGGCTACATGGTCTGACCCAGTATGGCCATTCTTATATTGGTTAGTATTGAATATTTGAAAAGTCCGGGGACCTGTGATTTTTTGCAGGACTATAAGGCTCTGCTTGCCCAAATAAATTACTTGGAGTACAATCTATGACCTTGCATAGCAGCTGTCTTGACTGTAAACAAAATTCATTCTCAAGAATGAATGAAATATGAGGCAAGGAAAATGCATGCTTTTTTTGTCATTCATCATTTGTTTAAAATGTCAAAATATAGCTAGACTAAATACAAGTGCCTGAGGTAAATGGGGATAAGAGTGCATCGTGGACAAATGACTAAGGGTCATCAGCCTTTTACAGTTTGCCCTCATTTGTGATATTTCTATGACATATTTAATATGCATGTTTTTCTTCTTGTGCTCTAGATCAGATTCAGAGTTACAAAATCCCTGCTTTGGTTTGCTAACTTCTTCCTATAGCGCTTATATATTTCCCTTATCTGCCTCTTCCCTACCCTCTCCAGAGTGTTTACATATCTGTATGTTTATGTGTGTGTGTGTGTGTGTGTGTGTGTATGTATATATATATATAAAAACATAAAAATAGAAACTCTGCTTGAGCATCTAAAATGAACAAATGGGGAGGTTTGCAATTTCATTAATATGCTGGAAAAACTTACAATTGTGCGTCAGCATGAAAAGGTCCCCGCCCAGTTGGGCAGCCACAAATAGGCATGCAGATTTCCATGGGGGTAGCTGCAGTTGTCTAGGTTGCTTGAGCTTGACTTATTTAAAATGAAAACCTAATTTCATTTCCAAATGTACTATCTACGACTTGCTTTTTGTTCTTCAACTTTATTTGCTATCTGACGCATGTCTTTTTTGTCAGCCAAGGGAGGAGTTGCCGTGTGTTTTTATTTTAGACTGATCTACACTAGGAACTTATATTGGCATAGCTATGTCCCTCTCATGGATTTTTCACCCTGAGAGATGTAGCAATTATAACCAGTGCCACCAGTGCTAGCCCAATGGAAGAATTTATCTTTCAGCATAGTGACTGCCTCTTGGGGAGGTGAATTTCCTATACTGATGGGAGAACCCATCACATTGGCATAGGTAGTGTGTACCCTGGAGTGCTATGGATTGTGTGTTCTGCCATAAGGCCTACTCAGAAGAAGTAGAATCACTTATGAGTATAAAAAAAAGTTAGTTTGTTTTAGTTTACATACCTGCCTAATTTTGGGTGACCAGATGTTCCGATAACATGGGGGCTTTTCCTTAAATAGGCAACTATATCAGCCTGAACAGTGTCCTGTTTTTTTTTCCACACTTGCTATGAAAGTGTAGGCAAGAATGACCACTTAACCAGTATCTTAGTAAGTGCATGTATGTTTAGACATTGGAGACACATGCCTGTGTACAATGAATGGTTTTTGCTATTCATTGCATGTACTGCTGCCAAGGAAGGGAGAAGAACAGAAGACTTATGGCGTTCACTAGTGTCCTCACTTTGCAGATCTTGCTTACTTGGAAGTGCTTAGATACTATGGTGTTGTGCATTATAGACTTGGAAGTAAAGTATGTGTGCGTGTATAGGCTCATTTTATGTATAATATATATAAAAGCATAAAACTAGATACTCCGGCTGTTACAGAACCATCCTTGGTGACTCTTTTAAACTGACAATGTTAAACTGACAATGTTAGTATGGTTTAATTACATCTCATGTGGATTGGGTTATGTAACTCGATTATAAGAACAATATTTTACAGTATAACATTTTTCTTTTGACTGTACAATTTACAAACTAATTCAATTGAATGCTCCTGTGAAAGAAAATGCAGCTCCCTCTGTGGTATATTATCACAAATATTTTTCAGTATAGGACAGGAAGCCAAGAATGCTTCGTCCAACTAAAATTGCATGGGGCTTTAGGTGTCAGGAAAAAAAATTACCTGAGTTGTATAATGCTTACAGGACTGTGAGAGTACTTTTATTTTTATGGTGTTTTTATAGCTTGACAGGGTGAAGTAACAGAAGATGTGGGAAGAGATGTGGGAACTTTCCTCATTCTTTTTCATTGGTGTTTTAATTGTCCTGGACAGTTACCCTCTGCACTCACAGAAACATTAATGCAGTTTTGAATTTTTTCAGGATTCCTGTTTAGTGTCTGGAAGTGCAGATCAGAAGCTCTGACCTTCCGCTACCTCACTCCTCAGCTGGGAGACTTGATCTCACTTTGGAGTTTGTGTTGCTGTGTTCTTGTAACCCTGAACCATTCTTGTAACCCACTTGTAACCCTGAACCATTCTCTTATCTATCCTCCAGTAGAACAACTGCTCTGAGCCTGCCACTGTTTGCTGCTGTTTGCCTCCACAGTTCATATTGATCTCATTGTGCTTCTTGCCGTTGTTTCCTGCGGGGAGGAAGAATAATAGCTAGGTGTCAGAAAAAATATTACTTGACACTTATTCTCTTTTCCATGTTAGTTCCCAGTTCATCTGTGGTGGTGTGCCTTGTCAGCTTTTTGCTACAAGCAGCATGGCCTTTCTCTTCCCAGATGCTGTGTGTGGCATGGAGTAGGCACAATGTCAGATACCTGTGCAGTCCTAGAATTTTAATCAGTAATGAAAGGAACTTGGCAACTTCATTTGCTGTTCTAAAACTTTTGAGAGACCAAGCAATTGAGAGACCAAGCTTTTGTAATTCACAGGACCTTAAAGATTCTTTCCCTCCTCTCCTTCCCACATGTGGAGGCAAGTGCCCAAGAGTGCTCTACTGCCAACAAGGCAAATATGCTCATGGGGGTGTGGTGGAAGTTTTTTGTCAGCAGGTGCCCACAAACAGCATTTACACTGCTGGACTTTTAGCACCACAGCTGTGGTGGTAAAAGGGCTCTGTTGTGTAGACAAAGCCTTGAATAACCACTGTGAAAGTTGATTGGCGATTGGAATCCTCTCAGCCATTTTGTCCAAAAAAAGTCTAGCATTCCTTTTTTTTAGCCCTGAACTGTCTGAAGAAGCAGCTTTTACACTCTGGGATGCATTGCATGAACAAATTGATTTGGGGTTTGAAAGTAAAACTTCTTCTTTCCTGAGTACACTCAAGTTGTGGGTTGTGTGGTTCAGAATTGAAAGTTAGTCAGTATTCTGGTTTGGAATATGTTTCTTTGATGTAAAACTCTAGGCCGTGTAGAAGCCAAAACTCACAGCGGGTGAAGATGTTTTGAATACACTCAGAATCATTAAAAGAACATGGATATTTATCCCTGTAAGTGTCCATACTTGAGGTTACAAAGAAAAACAGGCTATTTACCAGGAAAATGGTAATAAAAGTTGGATTCATTGGCAGTGCAGTTGAGCCTTTGGAAGTTTCTATATATAATACTCCCTCACCCCCACCCTGGCATGACTTCTAAGTGCAATTGTACTGGTTGTTTTAATTTGCTCAGTGTTTGTGGAACAGGCTTGTCATTGAAACTGGTGACCTGAAGCACTAGGACAAATGTCAAATACATTGTACCTCGACGTTGCTCTTCTCTTTGTATTTTTGGTGGGTAAGATTATCTTATGAGAAAGTGGAAGTTGGTAGGTCAGTCATCACAGAAACTGAGCAATATCAGTGCTGTTGGATTTTTCTTCTGGCTGTGTTGTGATCATATCCAGAAGTGGCAAGCTAGCCATGTCAGGGGGATAAACTGCTGTGTATCTAAACTTCAGTCACCAGAAGTTGGCAGGATTGAAAAAAACCCAAAATATTCTTGTGTAAATTCATAAATATTCTGCTCTGGTAGTTTTGTTCTAGTCCGTTCCTGTTGAAATCAGTGAGAGGGGGATCATACCTTGGGTGCTTCAGCTAGGTCTGGCTGACTAGTACTTGGGTCAGGGGAAGGTGGCTCTCACCCTGCTTCCTGGATCTGGGGCCAAACTGGTTTCAAAATGGCCTCTCAAAGCTGCTTCAGACTTTGACACTGTCTGAATGGCACACTTCCATTGTGCCTACTGTTGACCCCCTACCAATCACTTCCATCAGGTGTGAGGATCCCAATATTATAGCTTTGTATCTCCCAAGGGGACTGCTATGCTCTTTTGCACTCTTAGGGCATCTCTATACTCCCTTTACACAGAGGGGACAAAACCAAGGTGCCCAGCCTGCTGCTATATTTAATCTGAATTGTCACCCAGATTTCAACCCAGCTGAATTCATTGGGGCTGCATGTGTGGATACATGAGGTCCACCTGTCTTCATCATTACAAGATGAGGGCTTTAGTATGGTACTTGCCTGGCAGTGTTCCCTGTAAGGTGAGTGCTTGTGCAGCCACTCAGGAGAGATTCACATACTGCCCAGGTGATTAGCAGAGCACCCACAGCTAGATTTTTTTTCTTTTTACTGATGGTGCATATTTGCACTGGCTTCTGTATAGGAAAAAAAAAATTTCATACATGGGATAGAAAAGATTAGAGGGAACATAGCTGCCTGGTATGGGACACATCTAACATCAGGAGACTCAGGTCAGACTGCCAGAAAACAGGATACGTACTAAGGATGTTAAATAGCATGTATTTCCCTAATCGAATAGTCGGTGCATTTTTGTATCGACTATTAGATTATTTGATAGGGGCGGCGGCTGCCCCTTTGAAATGCTGCTGCGGTGTTTCAATGTGGCAGCAGTGCATGGAGCCTGAGGTCAGCTGAGTACTCCAGCTGACCCAGGGCTCCATGCGGCGCTGCCCCTTTTTGAAACGCTGCGACAGTGTTTCAAAGGGGCAGCGCCACACAGATGATCCCAGGCTTAACCCTGCACGGTGCCCCTGGGTCAGCTGGGGACTCCAGCTGACCCTGGGCTCCATGCGGCGCTGCTGCTTTGAAACACTGTGGCGGCATTTCAAAGGGGCAGCGCCACACTGAGCCCAGGATCAGCTGTTTGGCGCTGCCCATTTGAAATGCTGCCACAGCATTTCAGTCCGGCAGCCCTGCATGGAGCCCAGGCTCCTTGCGGCGCAGCCGCTTTGAAGTATTGCCCTCTTCCTTCCCCTTTACTGCCTCTATCTGATAGAGGCAGCAAGTCGGGGGAAGGGGGAGCAGGGAGCCGCGACTAGTTGACTAATCCTTAACATCCCTAGCATGTACTTCAATCTGGTGAAATATTCTGTCACAAGATTTCACCAACCCAGTAAGAGATGTTTCCAAATTGCTATACTACAGCTTGGACCTCCATAGTCTGGCATCCTTGGGACCTGACTAATCCTGAATGACGGACTTTTCTGGACCAAGGGGAAGCCAGTGATTGCCTCTCTATTGCTGGGCTCTCATGGGGGGGGTGGAGGGGGGCCGCGGCGGCACCAGCCTCTCAGCTTGGCTCCCCTACTGTCCACTGACCCTGTTGCTGGCCCCAGCCATGCTTCTTGCCCCATAGCTGCTGGCCCGGCTCTGCCCCGGCCACTGGCCTCACTTTGGCCGCCGAACCATCTCTGCTCCTGGCCCCTGCCAGACTCCTGGCTTCTGGCCCCCCTGTGGCCAGCAGACTAGCTTGGTTCGTAGCCCTAGCCACGCTCTTGCCACCGACCTCCCCCCACCCTGTGGCCGGCTACCCAGGCTGGCTACACTCCTGACTGCCTATTCAACTCCACTCCCAGCCCTGGCTACCGGCCCCATAGTTGCCGGTTACCTGGCTGCTGGATCAGCTCCGCTCCCAGCCTCCCGGGGCTTTCTGGTCCAGAAACATCTGTGGTCCTGTCAGACTAGGGATATAAAAATCCCATTTAATTTTCTAACCAGTTAAACATATTGTTTAATCGGTTAACCCATTTAAGGGGGAGGCAAGTGGGAAATTGAAGTCCTTCCCCCCCACTGTAAGTCGGGGGCTGCTCCAGCCTGGTCAGAGCATCTTCTGTCTGTGGTCCTTCCCTCCCCCACTACTCTGCCACCGGCCGGGGCTATGCTGGAGCAGCCCCTGTCTGTGGCGGGAGTCCTGGAGGGCAGGAGCAGCCCCCTGCCTGCGACAGGTGGGAAGCTGCTCCCGCCCCACCAGTTAACCTTAAGCATGAGGCTTACTGGTTAAACCTTCACATCCTTATACCAAACCGAGGGTCCTGGACTAAAGGGGTTCAACCTGTAGTTATTCTGAAGCCACAGATAGTCCCTTTCAGGCTCTCTAGCCCCTTATGCACAACCCAGACAAACTGGATTTTGTGATTAATAATTATTGAATGAAAGAACCACTCACCCACCCCAGGTCAATATTATCAAATTTCACCCACACACCATGCTGGTAGCCAAATATTTAGTAAGCTAACTTTAAAGATGTATTAATTAAAAAAGGCAAGAAGAGAGTTCTGAACTGTGAATCATAGATGATATAGTTGATTTCAGAGTTGTACAGACAGATAATAGCAGTGATGCTAAACCTGCTATCTTGCAGCAAGTCTCTCCAGATCACCCAAAAGGTTGGGGGTCCTCAGTTCATTGTTCAGAGCTTCCCTTTGTTAAAAATTATAGTCAAGACATGTGGAGGAGGAAAGAGGCAAGAAAGCATTGTCAGTTTTCAATGTACAGGCAGTCCCCGGGTTACGTACAAGATAGGGACTGTAGGTTTGTTCTTAAGTTGAATTTGTATGTAAGTCGGAACTGGTACATATTGTAGGGGAAACTCTAGCCAAACATTTCTCCAGAGCTCAGTTTTATTCTCCCACACCTCACTTCCCTCAGTCCTTTATTCTCAAGCTGAGGTGTCTGCTGAGAAAAGCCGCTCTGCGTCTCCCTTGTCTGCTGGGGGGGGGGGGGGCCCAGCAGACCAGGGAGACGCAGAGCAGCTTTTCTCGCCGCGGAGGACGTGGGCTGCAGGACCACGGCGCATCTCGGCGGTGTGCTGAGGGGGCGGGGAGAGCGCAGCTAGTGCGGGGTTGCCTCACACCGTTTGTAAGTAGGGATCCGATGTAAGTCGGATCCATGTAACCCGGGGACTGCCTGTATACATCCTGGAAAATGGAAAGTTACTGTCTCAAACATGGAGTCAGGGATCACAGTGTTCTTATGCCTTGAGTCACTGGGCCTCCTTTGTCCATATGCTCTTTGAGGTGTTCTCAGGAGTGTCCCCTTGAAGAGTTAACTCTCCTTAATGGCCCATTGACCCTGGCTGGTCTTGATGTAAATCTGTCTTGGTGGTGGTGCCTAGGAACACAACATAATTGGGATACGTTGTGCTGCGTGGAGCCCGGGAGTCAGTCTCCCCACTGACCCCGGGCTCCACGTGGCACTGCCGCTTTGAAATGCTGCAAGCAGCCTGAGCCAGCTGGGGACTCCCAGCTGGCCCTGGGCTGCATGCAGCATTTCAAAGCAGCAGCGCCGCGTGGAGCCTGGGATCTGGCCTCAGGCTCCATGCAGCGCTGCTGCTTTGAAGCACCCCATTCTCTCCCCCATCCTTGCTGCCTCTTTCTGATAGAGGCAGCAGTGGGGGGGGAAGTGACAAATTGTTCACATCCTTAATATAAATTCATGGCAAAGATCCATAACTTCATATACGATAACATATACAAACGAGATAATATCGTTCAACAGATTACAACTTTTCCAAAGATACCTTTCAAAGCATACTTTGTGCAAGATTTATCTCAGTTGTGTACCAGTGAGGCACAAAAGCATAATCATCCTTTTTTCTACATAGTACCAACTATACGTTTAAATTACAGAATGAAATAAAGGAGGCCAAAGTTAATTAGAGTGGAGTGGCTAGTGTTGAAGTGACAGTGGCTGATGAAGGATTATGTGCCGAGATATTGGCTGGATTCCTTAACGGTTCAATTCCAGACCTTTCAGCATTTAAAAAAAATGGAGAATTTATGTAAACAAAGAATGGTCATGTGTGTGCACATGGAAGGGGATGGGGAAGGACAGGAAGGAGCTGTTAGCTGACTTCATTGGAAACACCTTCTGAACCTGAGCGGTGTGGCTTTTTGGTTTTCGTTTTTGTTTTTGTTTCTGTTTCTTGGGTATTTTTTTGGCTTGGGGCATCTTTTGTCATATTCTTTCTGTTCTCTTTTGGCTGTCTGCGCTACCAATTGCCTCATCTACACAAAACGGCACCATTTTAAATCCCAGTGTAATCTACCAATTTTAAATAAATTCATATTTGTTTTAGGTTAAGTAGGTTAGGAATCAAGATGAACTTAAATATGCCATTTTTAAACTGAAATAAGTGTGACAACAAAGAGATTTTCACTTGTTTCTTTAAGCTGGTTTAAAACGCCACCTTATCTGTAAGCCAATATAACTTTATCATTTAGGCGAGGCCTATGTCTTACTCTGGCAGAAAAAGTTTGCTCTGCTACTGGAACCTGGCTATGATCCAACCCACCGTAAATCATTGGAGAGAGGTGTTTCCAATGGACAATGAATGAGTGCTCGACTGAAATTCCAGGACTGGCCTGCTCTCAGCATTGCCATAGATTAGGTTTGGCCTTGGGAAAGTCAATTCACTTCTGTGCCTCTATTTCCTCTTCGACCCCATGATTGTCCTGTCTGTTTAAACCAGTGTTTCTCAATCTGCAGCCCAGTCAGCACATAGCTACGGCCCATGTGTAGGGTTGCCAGGTGTCTAGTATTCACCCGGACAGTCCGGTATTTGCGGGATCCGTCCGGATAAAACACCCAGGAAATACCAGACATGTGAAATGTGCGGTATTTCCCGTTTCCCTCAGACGGAAGCCCGGTGGAGACAATTTTCCCCTGCCGCATCTGGTGTGGGCTGGGGAGTGAGGAGCACGGCAGAGTTGTAGTGAAGGGGAGGGCAGGAGGGGGTACTTGCCGGGTGCCACGCTATGGGAGCGCTGGGCTGGGGTGGGAGCGGAGTGCACGCTGCTCTGGCCCACGTGACCAGCAGAGACCCGGGAACTGGCCACGTGATGCCTCCCTCAACACCAGCTGTGGCCAACCCATGAAGCCGCTCCTGCGCCCCCGCCGGCTCCCCCCTAACCCCAGCTTCCCTGTGCTTACTGGGTGGACCTGCGGGGTTTTAAAAATGGCGGACGGCTTAAAGGGGCAGCCTCCTTTTTAAATTTTTTTTAACAGCTTTGGTCTCCCCCTTTTTTTTTCCCCCTCTTGACAGAATTTTTTCCCGGTGTTGTGGGTTTTTTTGGGGGTGGGTGGGAGGGGGATGTTTGGTATTTTTTGTTAAACCATCTGGCAGCCCTACCCATGTGACATCCTTAGGATCACACAGCTAGTGTATGTATTGTATGGATCAATGTGGCCCATATAACATGTGGCTGTATATGCATCTCACAGCAGTAAACAGGTTGAAAACCACTGGTTTAGACAGTAAGGTCTTCGTGGCAGGGACACTCTCTCACAATGTTTTGTTCAGTGCTTGGGCCTTTGGTGAAGCCTTTAGGCATTCCTGTAATACAATAATAAATAGTTATTTTAAACAGTAACTCCTACATCTAGTGGGATGTAAATGTGCGGAAAGGTCACGAGTGCTGTGATGACAAAGAAACAAATTTAAAAAACAGCTTCAGAGTAATGCTGTGATTGTGCCACAAGCTGAAAAAAACAAAGCAGTACAGTGCAATACAGTTTTGTAATGTATCATTCATACAGCTCTTACAGTGTACTTCCTTAAGACTCTATGGAATTTGAGTCATTGTCCCGCATAATATGCTGTGTGCCTTTGATCTTTTACACAGTTTTTCAGGGAGTATATCCTTTCCATTGATAACCCTTGATCCTTCATTTTTCTTATGGGGGAGCCCTGAGATTTCCATTGCTCTGAGATGTGGTCCCTGGCTTCAGCTCATCTGTTTCTTAGTGTGGCTCTTTCAGCAAGTCCAAAGGAACTTGGCCCCCCATTGGAGATGTTCTCCACTTGGTAGCTATGCAAGCAGCAAATGCAGGCAGTGGCAAAGGGGATAGCCTTCTCAAAAAAAGGTGCTTTTATAAGGCAACAGGAATGCCTTATTTAGGTATAATTGGTTTAAAAAAATAAAGCAAAATATAAAACTTTCACCCATGGTTTGGGCCTTGGACTCCACGCTTGCAGGATATCCCCCTTTGACTTTCTCTTGGTCAGTTCCAGTCTGTCAGCTTTTGATTGACATCTCCTGGGCAGGCTCTCCCAAATTGGTCAGCCCCTCCCCTTTTGTTAGCAGCTGGCTGGTCTATAATTTTTTAAATTTTTGTTTGCTTTGCTATCTATCGTTCTGTCATGGCCAGAAACCTGGCTATTGTGTTTGAATGGTTTGCAGTGATACTTCTTATCTGGGCCATTGTTTTTTGCCTTTCGTGCTTGATTTCTTTAACAATCCCCTTTGATCTAATGCCCTAGTAAAAGTAACTCACCATAGACACAGAGGTATGTATTATATTAATACATAAGAATACATATATGTCCTAGTTCATTACAGTATAAAGGGGGCTAGGAACAACAGACAAAGAGGCCCGTAGGGAATAGCTAATAGGCAGTACTGGTGAGAACCTGAAAACAGTACTTTATACTATATAGCAATGTCGTTGATTAAGGGTGTGATTTTTTTTTTTTTTAACAGTTGTATGATGTCAATAGCCCTAGTCAGTGTGCAGTTATGTTGGCAAGAGTGTTTCTCCATTATAACTTAATTTTTTTGGCAAACCAGTATAAGCTATGATGCCACAAAGCATGCTCTTGTTGGTGTAACCCACACACCTAGTGTGGTTCACTGTCGCATGCAGTGGTACTATGACCACTTATAACAAGAGACAAGAATTAGTGAGCTCTACAGCCTAAGCTGAGAGCCAGCTGGCTTTATAGCTCAAGCTGTATAGGCTCCAGGGCCGGATTAAGGGGAGGGCTAGCTGGGCAGCTGACCGGGGGTGCCAACCTATGGGGGGCACCTGATGGCAGCTGTAAGGGGTGCTGCGTGCCCGGCCACACGGCCGCGTTCCTTTTTTTTTTTTTTTTTTGCTTTTGCTTGACTAAAAAAATACCGGCTGTCCGGTATTTTTTGGGAGACCATCTGGCAACCCTAATATACAAGTGTGTGGTTTTTTTTTTTGTCAACTCAGTGTCCTCCTCGCACATTTTCAAATTCTGGTCACCTTAGCTTATCCGTTACTGTAATGGTTACCCACTAGCTTCTGGCCCCGCTCCTGGGGAACTGGTTGCTACCACAGAGCCAGCAGCATGGGGTGGCAGTCAGCTTCCTGGGGGCAGGGCAGCAGGCAGAAGCCAGTGCTTGTGGAAAGCCAGCTTAAAAGCTGCTGCCCCGTGCAGTGCAGCCAGCTCCCCGGGAGTGAGGCTAGTAGACGGGAGTTGGCTCCTGGCATGCCCTGGTTGTCAGCCCCGCTCCCAGGCAGCCAGCTTCACTTTGGGCTCTGCAGTATAAGCTTTATACTGCGGAGTCCACAGCGTGTAAATGGGTAACGGCTAAGATTTTTTTTCATGGTTACCTAATTAACCAATTTTTAACATCCTATTACAGGGATGATGTGCTGTTGAAAAACCACTAACCAAATGGAATGACAGTCCTGAAATATGAGAAGGTAGATATTTAGAATCTGAAATGAATTCCTATATGAATCTTGTTTTCTCCAAAGCTATCATTCTCTCTCTCTCTCTCTCTCTCATGTTATATAAATATTTAAACGTGCAGTATGGCCAGGATAGTCTAGTCACATAGTGGATGGATGAAATATTTGGCTTAAACACCTGTAGTTGGATGGGAGGGGGATGGACTTCACCTCTAAAATGTTTTGCAAAACTTTCATATTTTCCTTACCCTGTTGTAAGGATGGTACACACAGGCCTGGTACTCACTTTCAGTAGGTGTGGTATTTGACCCATTGATATCTTAATAAATACAGCCAGAGAAAAAGAGATTGTTTGTGTAGGAGAGAGAGATTTTCCCCAGAGTATTGTAATGAGAAACTAAAGGGTGTGTATTATGGGTGGGGTGATGTTTAGATACCTCGTCTCAGTGTTGGTAGTCTGATGCTTCAGTGGGCTGATGTGCAGCAGTGCTGTAGAGAATGTGTTTTAGCACCATTGAGCACCTTTCCTTCAGGGTGAAGTAGTTGGACTACATATTATGTCTTTATAACAGCCTCTTGCAAAAGTTCCATGTCAGTGATAGCTACATTAAAACACATTTGCTGGAAGCACAGCTGAAACATGGTCTCTGATCTATGTGGAGAGAGATTCCCCCCTTTATCACCTCTCAAAAAGTGTTAACTATAGAAGTAGTTTTGGCAGTTAGGTTTTGATTTTTATAATTTTGACAGATAATGTCAATGTTTAATTTAAGCATTTTTAGACTTGTATGGATTTTAAGTTATCATAGATGTGTGAAATATGTGGTCTTAAGCATTCCCCTCCCAAATATTATCCATTTTACAATTTCACAAGTGTGAAACATTATGGCTGGTGTCAGACTAATTATTTAGTGATAGCAGATGTGATGTTGAGATTCAAACTGTTAAAGCTTTTTATAACCATTAAAACACAAATTTTCAGCATCGCATGCCAAAATATACACAGTAAATATTCTTAAACTCTTAAATTCTCAGGGAGGATTTTTCTTATTTTGTCTTTCTGTTAATTTTATCATGCATTTTTTTTTTTTTTTTTTTTTTTTTAATGGTCAGTTTGTATCTAATGAAGAGTATTTCAGTACTGCATGTGGATGAGGGATCTTGGGCTTTACACCGCTCTACACGGATATCTTGGAGTGAAGGGCAAAAAATACTTTTTTGTGTGTTTGGTCTTCTAAAAATAAAAATTTTAGCACCTACATAAACTACAAATTAGAGAGGATACATAAAACTATTTACATAACATTTAATGTGCTTAAATATAGAAATCTAACGACAACATCTATCTTTGGACATTACAGTACTTTAAATTTAAAAAGCTTTTTATTGTACTTAGTATCCATCTCCAAAAATAAACTTTCAGTGAGACTCAGACTCCTCTGTCATTTAAGCATTTTTTAAAGTTTTACTCAAGATGACTGAACTGTAGGAACTCTCTGTAATCTAAGTGGTACTTTCTGTTCTTAGATTTGTACGTAGATTAGTGGATAGTCTTAGGTCTCTCTCTTTTGTGTGTAATTGATTATCTTAGATTTTTATATATAATATATCAAGATAATGTATGTGTGTGTGTTTGGCCAGAGATTGAATTCGCTCATACCCCAGGAGATTTAATGATTATAAGTTTGATAGGATAGCTCTGCAAACCAAGTTCAAATGAGGTTTTTGTTACATCACTGTTTCACAACATGTGAGTCAGGAGAGTGGAAATAAAAGGAATTTCATGTTTGTTTTCATCACCAGAGGTATGTATGTAGGTAGTAATGGAATGGTTTTCCTATTATTCAGTGTGTGGCATCTAATAGTTTTGTAATAGCGATAGTACAGGTTGTACATCTCTTAACTGGAACTCTCTGGTTGGACCACAAATGTTCCTGGACCACACAGCCCAGGTATAGGGAGGTCTGGCTGTGGGGCAGGATTGGGGAGCCGGTGACTTAGCTGGATGCCCCATAGCGAGGAGGGGGCACTGGGTGGGCAGCGCAGTGGGGACTTCTGACCCCAGCTGCTGAGCAGTAGCTGGGGGCCAGCAGTGGCCACAGAGCTCTGTCTCCAGCCCCGGCCATGGAGCTCTGGCCCGGAGAGCCACCACCAGCCAGGGAGCTGTGGGGCTGGGCCTGAGCCCTAGCCAGGGAGTAGTGGTTCAGCACAAACTATGAGCAGAGGGACCTCCCCTGGTTTGGTAAATTCCTTCGTTCAGCACCGGTCAGGTCCTGAGGCTGCCAACCTGTATTACATGTCCCTTCGTGGTAACACTGTTGGAAGTTTTAGCAATCAGTTGTTGTTGGAAAACCACCACTTCTGTCTCAGTCAGCTGTTAGAGCAGTCTTAGACTCCTTAATCTGTCCTCCAGCATTAGCATGGCACATGCTGCTAAGGCAGTTTACATTTTTAAACTCATAAACAATCCAGCAAGAATGGCTGGTCTTTAGATCAGTTACAAACCCAGCTAACTATCCTCCAAGGATATGAACTTGGAGAGGAAAGAGGAAGTGTATAGTAGCCGCTCCTATCTTGTAGAAGTCACGTACACTGTACTGTGAGACGCCAACAGCAGGTGCAGGGCTGTAGTGGAAATAAAACTGGAACAACATAATATCCCAAGGCAGGATAAAGCAGAGGCGATGTGTATGTGTGTGTGTGTGTGGGGAGGAGGGGGCGTGGTGTCACAGATTTCAGCCAAGGGTTTTTTGTTTATATAAATAAATAAAACTAGCGGGTGAGGCCTGTTGTTTACTGGACAAAGTCATTTCACTTAGATTAAACTTATAGGAAAGTTCAAGAAATTAAATATATATAAGTAATATAACTTTTTATTAATGTGTTTGCAAAAGGGAAGTAAAAAAAACAGTTTTAAGTTTGTAGGATTTCAAATTCAAACATAATTCATTTTATTGAACATATTACCCCACACAGTAAATTTGAATCAGAAACTTGTAAGGCTTCCATCACTGGTTCTGCAACTAATTTCAATTATTTTGTGATTTGTAACCATAAAAATTTTCTTTGTACTAAAATGATAGTTGAATAGGTGACTCGATTTTAATTTTGTTAGCAAATATTATTTATGAACTCAAATCATAATAGTCATGACTTTTTTCCTGATGAAAAACAAAAATAATTATGTAAACCTTTCACCCAGCATATTCTGGTGTGAAAAGTAGTGTATTCAGCTAATATAAATGGCAGGATTGTTTGTGCAAAATTTGATATCTGTAGGTAATCACAAACTATTACTTTATTTTGCACAAACAAATCCACGAACAAACAAACTCTTCAAAACATATAGAAGATGTTTGCAGGAAGGGGTTTTATAACATGTGCCATCTTCCACCATCAACAGTTGTATGTCTGCCTCTGGGGAAAAAAGTAATGCAATACTCATTCCTTCCCCCTTTCTCCCATATCTGCCAGCTTCATTAATATTTTGTAGGTTAACTGTAACCCATTTATGGGGTCGGGAATACTATTTTTTATAACACTCTCTCTTTAGCAATTTTGATTCAGGTACAGTACGAAAGTCTGTACGTATTTTGTACTAAAATCAGTGTATCTTACTTGTCCAAATGTGTTTTTAAGATATTTGTCTTAGTGTGATTCTGTTCTTAGAAGGGGTTCTAGCAGGATACTATTGTTGTGTTCCATGTTTATAGCGACTAACCACTTACAAAATGGTTTTCCCTCCCCATAAATAAATATGTGTTCTCCCCTCCATAAGTATTTCCTTCCAAGTATCATGCCACAAAACTCGAGCCAGCTGCCAGTGCACAGTAACTGGCGCTCTCCTGCACCATCTAAAAATAAGTCTCTACTCCTGCCAGAGCACATGTTGAAAACACTTGTTTCTAACCCTATACCCCATCTTCTAGTTGGGAGACAGTATTGATGGGGCCTAAACCATAATACAGTGCCAGATCTGAATAAGAATGTGTTTGAGAAAAATACTTGTCGAAAAGAAGACCTGGACAAACTTCTGCTTTTTATTTTTTTCATCTTTCCGTTTAAACTTAATTTATCAGTTATTTCAACAATGAGCAAACACTGTAATTCATACACTTACACCAATAGTGATTTAAAAAGTTGACATTAGAACACTTATAAAGAAAGGTTTGTGATAAATTCTTGTGTTCACAATGAAAATCTGGACTATTGACCACAAGGAGATGCATTATGTAAATACCAATGCTGGTGCCTGTAACGAACCTGTGATCATCCTTGTGTGAACTAGAGGCTTCCAGAAGCTTGAAGAGTCTCTGGTAAAGCTGGCTGCTGTTGTGTTTAATATTAGTGCTGTGGATGCTCTGCTGATGAGCCTGACTATTGAGTGCTTATCAGGGCTAGTGACAGACTTCACCAGGCCCTGGACAAGAGGGAGGGGGACCCTCAACTCTGGGCCATCAAGAAGGGTCAGGAACTCAGGTGGAAGGGGCTGGGCTAGGGGCAGCCCACCCTCAGCACCGCCTGGGGCTCTGGCAGCAATTCAAAGGACCTGGGGCTCTCATCATTGCTGCCGCAATAGCGGCAGCCCAGAGCCACAGGCCATTTTAAGTCATGGGCCGCATTTCCCCTCCTGTCAGCAGCCCTGGTGCTTACTAAGCGCTCATTGCTAAGGTATTCCCAGGAAGCTATTGAGATGTCAGTGCCCGTCTCCACTCTGTCCGTGATGCATCTTCGTCACCCATGTGTAAAATGTCAAAATTCCTTTGTGCATTCTCCCACGCTGCCACTCCTATATAAGGGCTTTTAATAAACACCTGCAGTGCCAGATCATTGGCCTCCCTCAAATCCTCCTTTAAAATTAGGTTCTATTATGATGCCTACAAAAACTTAACTGTAGTTGGTGAGCTGGAACAACTATTATGCTGAGTGCTACTGTCTTATTATTATCATGTGCTCCTCCTCAGGGGTGGCAGGTTTCCAGAAACTGTGGCAGAGAGTTTGAGTGCTGGGGGATGTCTGGGATGCAGGTTCTGGAATGGAGTCTGGGGATGGGGTGCAAGAGGGTGCAGGGTATAGGCTGTAGGAGGGAATGTGGGTGCAGAAGGGGTTGGAATGGAGGCTCGGTGTACGTTCTGGCCTGGGGATGGGGGTGCAGGAGAAGGTGTAGGCGGCAGGTGCTGGGAGAAAGTTTAGGGTGTGGAAGTTTGGGGGCAGGATGAGAGCATGTGGGTTCTGAAGGGGCTGGGGTATGCAAGAGGGTGCAGGGGGTGCTATGCTTAACTGAGGCACCCCCCCTCTGGCAGTGGATCCTGGGAAGTGCAGGGGTCTCTTTGTGCACTGCTGCCTTCCTGCCACTCTTTGTGCACTTCCCTAGCCTCCATATCCCCCAGCCTGCCTGCTGGCCCATGGTGATTTTAAAAACAACCCAGCCCCCGTTTTGCCCCCTCTCCCCCCATTACTGGCAGGGCTAGAGGAGCTTCCTGCCACTCGCTCTGCTTGGCTGCTGGCATGTGAGTCTCTGTGGCAAGGGAAAGAGGGGGCATGTCTGTGTGTTGCTACAGGGAGATGCTGGTAGCTGCCGGGGGTGAGTGGCAGAGAGATGCTCTTGCCCCGCTGCGCTGCCAATGGCAGGGGCCCACAGCATGTTCCAGGGGCAGCCGTTGATGCACAGGGGTAGGGGAACATGTGGGGCAGCAGGCAGGACTGGGAGATGTATGAGGGGGAGCACACTGGAGTCAGCCGGTGGGGTCACTGAAGTGGCATGTGAGGCAAGGGAAAGACCTCTGCTGGAGCCTGGCCCTGGGTCTGGAGCATTCCTGATGGCGGGACACCATGGGCTCAAACAACTCATCAGGGGCTATGCTCCTCCTGGTTGGTTCCTTGTCTTGTACTTAGGGATCAAAGATTGTCTTCTTTTTTTACAGTGCTTTGTATAGTGAGTGGGGCCCTGATCAATGACTGGGCCCTATAGCTGCTACTATAATAGAAATGATAACTTATTCCTAAATATGAACGGTTTTCCAGATGTTTTGTGATACGGTCTCTGAAATGTGTCTTATATTTGAAAAGGCCCAAAATATGGTTTCTCTTAATGTCATTAGTCAGGAATACTTTTCAGAAAGACTGAATGGAAGTGTGAGGATTCTTGAAAGGTTTAATATTTTGTAATCTATAATTGCCTCTTATTTTGCAAAATGAGTCAGTCAGTTGACTAACTGTTGATGCTGTTATTAATGAAACTGAGTCAGTCAGAGTAAGCATGCTTTTATTAGAGCTCCATGGGTTTTAAAAATGTTTGATACCATCTTCTCTTTTCTTTGGCTAATTGAATCTGGAGAAGGAGTGTTGGTGCTTGTGTGCCTTCAAAGCAGTGCTGCCCACCCTTATTACCCAGGAGGGCCACATACACCTAAGCACAACGTTGTATGGACTACACAGATTCTACCTATTTTAATAAGATTTAAAGTAATCTGTAGTGATTTATATTTTCAGTTCAGCTTGTTTTGATGGAATTTAGATAGAAATAACCTATGTACAGAATAGTCAATATAGTGTGTATGCATGTGTGTGTGCGCGCGCATGCACGTGCACACACACAGATATGTATATACATGTTAGTATTTAATATGCCACAGTACTCCTTGTTTTTGCAGATACAGAGTAACATGACTATCCCTCTGAGAATAGTCCGTTTATTCACTTGTGCAAACTAAAATGATGTAAACATGACAAAATCCTAATATAACAACTGTTAGGCTGCAGACCTTTGGTGACGCTCTGGACAAAGTATGACCTGTGGGCCGTAGGTTGGGCACCTTTGCCGTAGAATAAGAGGATGCAGTTTTGACAGTTGTGCCCTTTAATATGCTACTTGCTGTACTGAAATACCACTGAGCCTGCTTGTTGTGCCAGCATGGGCACCCTTTTACCCTGTCCTGCTGAGATTGGCTGTTAAGCTTCCTCTAGCGTGTCATATCCAACTGGTCCGTATTTCTCATTTCAGATGCAGAAGTGGTACAGGCATACAAATTGGATAATCACATTAAGTAAATCAGTCTTTCCAATGATGTATTACACGTTTCTCATGTATCTCAGTTATGTCACATCCATATCATAAGCATATTTCCATTAAGAATATGGAGTGTGTCACAACAGTACGCTTTTTTTAAACAGCACTTCTTTTTTGGTCTCCCTTGCTGTTTCCTGTGAGCCAAGCTCATAGAAGTAGACTCTGTTGTCTAAGCGTGGAGTTGAGGTATTCTAAAGGAAAATAATCCTCCTCAAATGTGCCTCGACTATATTCCTATCCGAATTATTTATTAAAGGTGGTTTGCTTTGTGCTGGGCTGAGTCTGGCCTTGTTTGAACTAGAGATGTGAAAGGTTAACTGTTTAACAGGTGGGCTGTGTCTACATTGGCACCCTTTTTCGGAAAAGGGATGCTAATGAGACACAGCGCATTGCAAATCCGCGGGGGATTTAAATATCCCCGCGGTATTTTATTACATAACTGCGCTTTTTCGGCTCGGGCTTTGCGGCAAAAAGCGCCAGTCTAAACGAGGATCTTGCGGAAAATAAACCCTTTTCCGCAAGATCTCTTATGCCTACTTGAAAGGCTAACTGAAAGAGATCTTGCGGAAAAGGGTTTATTTTCCGCAAGATCCCGTCTAGACTGGCGCTTTTTGCCGGCAAAGCCCGAGCCGAAAAAGCGCATGTAAATGCAAATACCGCGAGGATATTTAAATCCCAGCGATTTGTAGTGCTTGTGTCTCATTAGCATCCCTTTTCCGAAAAAGGGTGCCAATGTAGACACAACCGTGATGTTTACTTGTTCCAGTTAACCAGTGGGAGCTGAAACAGCCCCTCGCCCACCATGGGCAGGGAGCTGCTCCAGCCCTGTGGGGCCCACTGTGGACAGGGGCTGCTCCAGGTGTCAGGAACAGCCCCTGTCCACAGTGCATGCAGGCACACTGTTTGTGGTGTGCTTGCAGACCCTGTTTGTGGTGTGCCTGGCACATCGCAGGCAGGGGGCTGCTTGGGCATCAAATGGGCTAGAGCACCCCCTTCCCTTAATTGGCTAACCAGTTAAACTTCCAGTTTAACCAGTTAACCAGTTACACAGGCTTTTACATCCCTAGTTTGAAACATCACTCTTCTTGCTTGGTAATAGGTAGCTGTATGTCAAAGATTCTTTGGTTCTCCCACAAAACAGAAACTAATGCCTTTGCTTCACTTCTTATACCCTCACTCTTCTGTAGTTTCAGCTAGTCTCTGGCCTTTTTTTAAATCTTGTGGGTATGATAAGAAAACTAGGCAGGCAGCCAGTGACTGTTGGGCTATAATAGAGCCAGCGGTATGTACAAAATTTGATTACTGCTGTCAACACCAAAATGAATAAAAGAGAGTGCATACCCGAGACAGACAGTTGCTAAATAAACGGTCTATTGAATTCAGCAGTAGTAGGAATGAGACCATTTTATTAGAATGAATGAAGTAATTTGTATCTAGAATGCATGTGTTGAACACTTAGGATTTTGTTTTTAAACAATCCCCTTGCTCTAGTATTAACACTATTTCCCAAAAACTCAGAATGTCCATCCCTTGGTTACCAGCTCTTGCAGTTGATGTGTGTTTCCCGTCCAGTATGTTTTATTTTGGCAGAAGTCTTGGTTTTTTTTTTTTTTTACTTCAAATTATTTTAATGCTTTATTGTTCCTATAACCTACTGATTCTATAAGTGAGTCCTTTGCAAATCACATCTATTATGATTTAGTTTTACCTCAGTGAGTGTCTTATTACTTGGATTTCAATTTAGGGACTGAATTTGAAAACATTTAATTGTCCATAGCTTGATGCATGGGAGCTGATTGGTCCTACTCCTGTGTGTAATTGTTAGCATAGCAGTAATGGACCATGCGTTTTAAGTAGTTTTTCTTCTAATAAAATTGACCAAGATGAGAATTTTTTTTATGGCAAACAATATATTTTGGCAAAATTTGTTTGGGAGAGGCTAATCAATCTTATGTTTTAATAAATAAAACTACTACATTGCTGTGTGGGCATCATTCCTAAAATATGCTTAGATGCAAGTACCTAGAACAGTGGTATCCAACATGCTAGCCACTGGTGGCTATTTGGCCAGTTGAATGTGGCTAGTTCAGAACTGGTTGGACACCACTGACCTAGAGTAAGTTTCATGGCATCTGTTTTGCATCACTTTATCTTTTCTGTACAGAGCTCTCCCTTTGGCTTATATTATACTCTTTCGTAATAGATTTAAATCTCATATTAGATCACTTATCTTAAAAATATATTTCATAATGATACTGACAACTTTTAATTAGCTAATTAAAGCGTTCAGAGCTGTATTTTGCTTGTTGATTTCAGAAAAGGGGGACAGAGAGTTGTGTGCCGCATACTTCTTGAAGGGATACCCTGGGATTTGTACCCTGGGTGTGTACAAATGCAATTTTTAAACCCATTGTTACAGTGCTAATATTACTCCACAGTATTAAAAACACACATTACTATTCTTGCCTATGTCTGTCTTGGCATTTGTACATATTGAAGATTTCAACTTTTGTTTACACCTATATTATAGAGCTGATTTTTCACATCTGTTTCATTATAGTTCTTTTATTAATTGTACTGGAAGACGTATGCCTAAATCCCTCGCACTGCTTTGAAATAAATGGTACGTCCGGTACTTGCTTTACAGGAGTGGTGAAGTTTAGATAATTTGCTATAAAGAATTAAGAAAAGGGCTATGTCAGTGATAGGCATTATTTTATTATCATTACAGCTATTTGCAAATTAAATGCTAGAGAATATTTGTAGAGCCTTTAAAGAATGTTACATGAAATACCTGCCGTCTCAAACAGCATAGGAGAATTTCTATGGAGTCTTTCCTATTTTCAGTATGTAGAATTTTGACTTGCTTCTGCTTTGAAAGCAGAAAGACAAAGTTTATACACACACTGTATTGATGATAGATTGTTACACGGGGGGGCACCTTTTAATTAGTTCAAGTCTGTGTTGTTTGCATACATTCTTTAATGTAAAAGCTTGTGTGTTTCCTGAGTGGCTCACATTGTGGTTGAGTTTGAGTCCAGTTCTTTCATAGAAAAAAAATTATCTCCTCTACGCCCCCCCCCTTAAAAATCCCAGCATGCAGTTCTCATGCTGTTATTGGCGTGCACTTCCTCTGCATTTTCACTTTTCCTGTTTTTAAACACTGAGCTTGATCATGAGCAGTCAGACAACCAAAAAAAGTTCTGTGGAAAAAGTATAAGTTTGATTTTCTTTGGCATACAGATATTCCGTCTCATTCTCTTCCACCAGGTGAGTGCATATTTCAGTCTCAAATATATTTTACAAGAGTAGAGAGACATTTACTTTTCTGTATCTTTTGCTAGCCATTTTTTAAAATTAACGGAGTTTAAGTTTGCGTAGTCTAGTACCATAGTGTCCTTAAAGGCATGGCAGGAAACAGTGCAAGGGAAGGATAGTTTACAATTTGCTATTTGTGGCATAGCTCCACTGCAAGCACTATATGAATTGTGGCTGGTTAACATTTGCTTGTTAGGCCATCCAGTCATATAACACCTTTCACCAATGATTTTTTTTTTTTTTTAATCTGAAGTGTTAGCTTACTTGGTGACGACAGTTATTAAAATTGTTTCTACTCTTTCACCGACTGGTGACCCTGAAAATACATTTTTAAGTATGAAAAGTGAATATAGACAAGATCAGAAAGACTTGCTGACATTTCGTTTTAGCTGAGAGAAACTCTAGATCTTTTTGATTTGATTATCTAATTGAACATCTATAATAAAGTTCTGCTTACTGTGATTTGAGTATATTGGATATACAGTCTTCCTTTTAAGAATTCAGCACAGTTGCTGACATGAATTTTTTTTTTAATCAAAGTTGAAAAAAGACTCCTTTACTGTTTTGAGACACATGAAGGAGATTTTCTGTAACAGAAAATAACTAGATGGGATTTTGGGAGAGAGTAAACTGGGGGTACATTCTTTTTCTGTTTGAAAACTCTTTAGGAATTTTAAAATTCCAGTGCTGTGAAGTATGGGACCAGGACTAAAAAAAACTAGACCAGGAGAGCAGGAACAGATTACTCCCATATCTGTGAATTCATTTCTTATATAGTACTTGGACTATGGAAGAGCATTGGCTCTGAGACCATTATTGCCTCGTGATGATTACCTCCTAATGTAATTTGGCACATATCCATTGACGTCAAACCTGCCAAATAGCAGAGAGTTTGACCCATTGCTTTCATTTACTTTGTGTGGACTCAATTTTTTGCTGCTGGATTGTGAACTGCTACGTAAACCAATGTTCCTGTGCTATTTTAGAAGAACTGCCCTCAATTTCAAGTAGAATATAGCACTGGGATGAGATTCTGATTATGCTTGCTTCTACATAAGTTGCCCTGGTCTGGCAAATTCCTTTGTTTGGGTTCAGTTAGGTCCCAAGTGTTCCAGACCCAGGAGGTCCAACCTATAGGAGTTGGATCTGGACATAACAATACGATGTGGGGAGAGGAAGGATTCTTTTTTGGTATGGAGATTGTATTTAGGCTGGGAACTCTCACAAAATTAGCGGTTGGGGTTCAGGAGTGGGTGAGGGTTCCGACTAGGGCCATGGGTTCTGTGGTAGGACCAGAAATGAGGCATTCAGAGTGCAGGAGGGGCTCTTGGCTAGAGCAGGGGCTCAGGAAGTGGAAGAGAGAGCAAGCTGTGACTGTGGGTGCAGGCTTTGGGGTGGGGATGAGAGATTTGAAGTGTAGTAGGGTGCTCTGCATTGGGGTCAGAGGGTGGGAGAAGGATCCGGCCTCCGACGGGGTTTTGGGGCGTGAGGGCAGGGCTTAAGGGGTACAGGCTATGGGCGGTGTTCACCTCACGCAGAACTGGAAGCAGTGCCATGCTTCCAGGAGCCATGTGGAGTAGGGATGTCAAATATCGGTTAATTGAGTAGTCGATTAACCTTATGAATTCTTACCAGTTAGTCTGTTCTATAGTCCCCGGGCAGCCCCTGTCTGGGGGAGAGGAGTCTGAACTAGACTGGGCACGAGCCGTAACTGAGCCAGGCTGCCTGCTTGTCTGGCTCCTAATACACTTTAAATGGAGAGTCGCAGGGGGGTAGGGCTGGAACTGAGCCAGGCTGCTGGCCAGCGTGCTAAAAAATTTACTGGCAAGGGATGGGGGAGAAATGTGTATAGTCTATAGCAGCGTTTCTCAACTTTTTTTTTTTTAATAAAGTACCCCTTTTTCAAAAAAAAATTTAAGTACCCCCCTTTAAAAAAAAAAAAAAAAATACCCCCAGTACCTACAGTTTTCAGACACACAACATTTTTTTTTCTACCATCGCAACACATTTGTTTAAACAACTTAATCGTAGCTGGGCGGGCGATGAAATTTTTGGGTATAAAAAGTAAAAAAATAATAAAGCGCTGTAAAACTTAAAACAAAAATTCAGTTTTCTCCAAATTTCAGTTGTGTTGATGTACCCCCCAGACTTCTCTCGAGTACCCCTAAGGGTACTGATACCACTGGTTGTGAAACACTGGTCTATAGCATTAATCTATAAGCTTTTGCTTATCGGTGAATTGACTACGATATTATATCCCTAGTGTGGAGACACAGCAAGTGTGTAGTGGGCAGGTCTCTGATTGTGCTCTCTGCTTCTTGTGGACCATAGTTTGCTCACCCCTGCTCTACAGGTTTGTCTAACAATATTCCACTGACTTTGGAGAAATGGGATGCTCTTTTGAATCTTACTAAAGCGGAAGTGAAATAAAAATAAAATGGCAATCAGAGAGAGGTCATTTATAAAGGTCATTGCAGGCAGAGGCTGCTCTGGCTGGGCTGGAGTGTGCTTTACTCCCCCCCCCCCCCCCCCCCATTGCATTTAACTGGTTAACCAATTAAATGGGATTTACATCCCTGTTCTCGATCTGCCAGAGCTAGAAAAAACACGGTTGATCAGAAGGAACATTTTGAACACTGCCTTTCTACATCTTGAATGAAAAGCTGTTTTTGAAGACTCTTTCGTATGTGCTTTATTTCTAGAGTGCAGGCTTGGGGGGAAGAAGACAATGTAAGTAGTGTGTTTTGTTAATTGATGAACGCTGCTTTTGTGAAAGCTCTCGAGTTTAGTTCATCTACAGATTAGCTGTGAGTTATATTTCTTTGAATCTTCCGCCTTCTGCCCTTCAAGCATTTTAATATGGTAGTTGCCAGAGAGTATGTGTGTAGATTAGATTCAGTTATTCTTGCTACATAAGGATGAATTTCTAAGGGTAGCCTGTCCAAGTTGGGAGCAGGAATAGAATACGTCTGTAAGTTTGCATAGTAAAATTGCTGCTAATTGCTTGGTCAGGTGCTCAATGTGCATCAGTGTACGGATTTTTTTTTTTAATTTTGTTTCTGGAAGGCCTATTAACTCTTATCTTCTCAACCTGAAGTATCTTTTCTTTTTTTTCTTAAACACCTATCCCCATTGGCTGTATAATGTATTTCTTGACAATAAAGTTACCATCTTGTCACTCTTCAGATATTTCCCAAATTCTCAAGCCATGTGATTTTTCTAAATTGTTATAAAGCAATTGGCTTGTTGGTTGAGTTGTTGGTATAGAGATGACGACATTCTTAAACTTCTTGCCGTATGCTTACCCTCCCAAATGCTCTTCTAATCTTTTCTTAGATCAGTGGGTCCCAAACTTTTCGGCATCACGCCCTATTTTTGATTTTTGAGAAACCCTCGCACCGCCCCCCCCTCAAAATAGCAGCAAAACTTGAGGGGGGGGGGGAAAGGAACTGACCGGGGCAGCAAAACTTGATGCGGGGGGGACTGGGTCACCTCGCGCCCCCCCTGGAATTTTTCATGCTTCCCACCCCAGGGGGGCACACACCCAGTTTTGGAACCCATGGCTTAGATGATGTAAAGGATCTGTGATTTGGACACCTACTCAAGAAGTCTCTAGGGCAGGAAGTTAGACATGGATGAGGATGGTAAGGAGGATTTAGGAAAGAGGATAAGAAAGAGGAAATGGGTTGGGGAGACACTGAAGCTTGAGAAGAGATGCTAAATTAAAAAAAGAAACATTTGTTTATACAAGAATAAGAGTAAGCTTTAGTGAAATCAGTAAATGGAAACATTGAAAGGGTGAAAAAGAGAGAGATTAGAGTGGAAAAGACCTTTCAGGGTATAGAGGGAAAATGAAAGGACCAGAAGTGAAACAAGAAAGATGGGGAAAAATGAGGGGGAGATCTTTTTAGCAGAAATTCATAGATTCCAAGACCAGTAAGGCAAGGATCATTGTGATCCACTCAACTGACTTCCTGTATAACACAGACCTCTCTCCTGACTTCATACATCATAGACTAGATATATCTTTAAAATCAACATGTGATGAATTATTCTTGTACCTCTTCTCTGCACCACACCAAACTTCTCAACATCCTTCTTGAATTGTGGGTACCAGAACTAGACACAGTATTCCAGCAACGCTTGCACCCAGTGCCGAATACATGGATAAAAGAATCACTCTGAGTTTCCCCCTAAGCTGCTAGGCCATGCGACTTTCCATTAAACCCTGTGCAGGGACTCAGGGCTGCCGCAGGGAGAAATCTCTTCCCAAGCCCTGAAGATGCTGGTGCCAGGGGAAAGGGGTTCTTCCTTGCTGTCCCCAGCAGGGAGTGACCCAGATAAACCCAAGCCCCATCTTGAAGCCCCTAGCCCCGAGCACTCCAGAACCTTCATCTCTAGACCCACCCCAAGCTTACACCCCCAGCACAGATACTGTACCCATTGATGCACCTCAACCCCCAGCCCAGAGCCTTTCTCCAAATCTGGAGCCCCCCCTCCTGTACTCCAAACCCCTCGTCCCCAGCTCTACCCCAGAGCTTGCACCCGCAGGCAGAGCCCTTGCACTCCAACCTCTGTCCCAGCCCTGTGCCCAACAACCCCAGCTCCATCCTAGGCGTTGCACCCCAATCCTGTGCCCCAACACTGAGCCCCCTTTTATACTCAGAACGCCTTGGCCTCACCCAGCCACATGAATTTGATTATGAGCACCAATATGAAGGTGATGTGTCACATGTCACCTCCACATTGGTACACATCTTTCCACTCGGGTAGAAAAAATTAGCGGGAACACTGATCTCCACCCCTGCTCCTTCCCCAGTTTATACATCCAAGGGTCATATTAGACCTTTTAGTCAGTGTTGCATTGGAAGCTCATGTTCAGATGACTGTTCCACACAACCCCCAAATCTTTTTTTTCAGTTAGGTTTAGGGAGCTGCAGTTGGCAATGTTTTGACAATGTGTGGTATGGCTGTTTGTAGCAAATGCACAGATCTGTAAGTTTTTTTTTCAGGCTTTGACTGGGCGGAGAGTGACTCCCTTTTGAATGCTATAGACCAGTGGTTCTCAACCCCTCTAGCAGGGCTGCCCTTACAAATTATGGGGCCCTACGAAACTGAGCTCCACCCCCACTACCCCAGCTTCTGACAGGGTCCAGGTGCTTCGCTGCCCCCCTCCCAGCCCTCCCCCCCTCCCCTCCTCCCCGGTTCCTGCCGGGGCCCTGGTGCTTCCCCCTGACTCCCCTGTCTATCTGCGGCTCCAGCCTTTTTAGGCACTATGAATGATATACTATATACAAGTGCACAAACTCTTTGCCTATGTAAGCATTTTTCAGTTCATAGATAGATTCTATTGGGAAGAAAATGGTCTTGCATCAGAGAAAACAGCAATAAGTACACTTCCAGGAGTGGGTGCAATCTTGAATTGTCTTTCTTGTGTCTCTTTTCTTAAGGTCTTAATGCTGATTGGAATCATGGAGCGCAAGCTCTACGTATATACAAATAGGTTTGTTGCTTCATTCAAAGCTGTGGATGTGGTACTTAGTCTCAATGATAGAATTTGGCCTCTATCATTTCTGCTGGTTTAATTCCAATAACTTGGTCCTGCTAGAGAGGCCTTGGGTTTTCTAAGTTTAGATCTTAACCAGGAGAAGGAATGGAGAGAGGAAGAAGGGGAGTGCTTCCTCCAGCTGTTCAAAGGCTGGCAGTCTTTTATAAGTGTGTGACTTAATTGCTTCAGTCATTTTACTTTTTTTCCCCCAAGGGTCCTATATTCACCTCTTATTTGCTCCCTGAAATCTTCTTACAGAATCTGACTAGATTCTACCAAAAATTTGCAATCTGCATAAGAAAGCATAGGATATTTATCTTATCATAAGTTTTAGCGATGTGCATCTGTCTGTCCATCCGTCTGTGAATCCATTTGTTCAAAAACTCCTCCTAAATGGTAGGCGCTTGGATCACCAAACTTGGTATACAGCTTCCTCTTATCATAACGTAAAGCAAGGTCAGGGTTTGGTTGTGCCAGGATAATGGGGTGGGTGTGTGTGTGTGTGTGTGTGTGTGGAATATGATTATTTCTCATTAAATGGAAAGGGAGGAGTCTGGTAGGAGGGAGTTATACTGCAAAATGACCATGGGGGGCGGGGTGGGGGGGAGGGACAGCAAAGGACCAGAGATGGGGACCAGGATAGCTGTGACCCTTTTGGGCCAGCAGAGGGCAGGGGTGGAGAAAGGGATAGCTATCTGCTATGTATTTCAGAGAGTGAGTTTGTGTGTCTGTTTGTCTGCATGTCTGTCTGTCCCCCCAGCCAGGAACATTGGATCCCTCTGCAGTTTAACCTTTTATCTTGAAGTACATTAAAGAGATATAGTTAACTTGATAGCTAATCAGTTTTTAAGAGTAAGTTGTAAGTAGTTTCAGGTTGCATACTTCTTCTTCAGCCCTTCTACCAATTTTCTTAGCTCTACATGGAATTTTTTTCTACCCCTTTTCTCTCTGCCATTGCATCATAAAGGATCCACATGAGCAACATGGGAAACTGATTAATGATGATGGTGACAAACATTGATCCTGACTATCCTTTAAAAATCAGAGGGGTAGCACTGTTAATCTCGTCACTGAACCCTCTAATTGTTCCCTCTAATGTTTTCCATCCTTGTGCAGAATACATTTTGTTAAGTGCACCGAGGCATGTGCAGAAGTACACCACCAATACCAACACATGTTGCTGGCTGTGGTCGCCTGTGGGCACTCTGCCAATCAGCTGGGCGGCACCTGTGTCAACAAGGCCAGTTCAGTGCAGGAGGATGTGGCTCACTCCCAGCAGTTGATGGGGAGGTGTGAATATCCAGAGAGGGAAAATTGCCTTTGTAAGGAGAGAACCATTCTGAGTCCTTATTCAGTCCTAATTTGATTGTGTTAAATTTGGAAATGAATTGCAGCTCTGCTGTTTCTCTTTGTAGTCTGGTTTTGAAGGTTGTGTGTTTCCCAAAAAAAAAAAAAAAAAAAGGATGGTTACTTTTAAATCTCTTACTGGGTGTCCAGGGAGGTTAAAGGTTCATTAGTCTATATTGTCTTTAACCTGGTCCTTCTTGTTGTTTTTATTCCTTAAGTATCATCAAACTTAGAATAAACAACCAAAAATTAGAGAAAATATTTCTTTATACTCAGAGTAACTTTTGTAACCATAGGAGGTAAAAAGGTGAACAAACAATTTCCCCTACTTCCCACCTCAAAAAAGCCCCCTGGAAAACACAAAGAACAACCTTTGTGTACTTGCAGGACTGTGGGAAACTAGGATCCTCCCTAGACTGACCAGGAATTTGATATGTGGTCACTTTCACATATTTCCACTTAAATGCTTTGACTCTTAATTGAGGAACACCATATGCTTCCTGTTCTAGTCAGTTATGAGTACAAGAATGGTTGTCTGTTATGTGACCTGATTTGGGAATTGTGTTGCTGGATGGAGTGTATTGTAAATCTAACTAAGCAAGCAATTTATGAAGTCAGTTTCTCTAACTCCCTGGACTATTCCTCCATTGAATTAAAAGTGTAATTGTTTTGGAGGGGAAGTAGATGAGTCATGGTTCAACCATTAAGATGTGGTGAATGGATTTTTTAAATACATTTGTATATATTAATCTTAAAGAAGCAATGGAGAAAGTGATTGAAGTTTCTGCTTAAAAATATAGGTTTTAACAGATGATTTGTTTTGATGTTAATGTGGATTAGATGATAGAAACAGCACCACAAAATTTGTTGGGTATAAACCTCTGGATAGTTCTGAAAACTTTGAATTTTCTTGGACATTTAGTCAAACGTTTGACAATATTTTTTAAATTCTAAGCTGAGATTTAAGAGTGGGGGAAAATACATTGTAGTAAAACAACTTTCATATGACAATTAATAAATGCCTTGGGGATGTGTGCATGAGTGTGTGATTTCTGAGAGGATGAGGGATGTTTCTCAAGGTGGTTCCTTTATAGAATGCTGTCTGTTGTTTGTTCAAGTAGACATCTATCCTCTTTAGATGCAGTTCAGTTACATCTAGACAAGTGAGTCGGAACTGCTTTTTAACCATTTTGGGCATTACCAGGTACCGCAACATGCTAAGAACATAAGAACAGCCATACTGGATTAGACCAAAAATCCATCTAGCCCATGATCCTGTCTCACAGTGGTCAGTGCCAGATGCCCCAGAGGGAATGAACAGCACAGGTAATCAAGTGATCCATCCCCCTGTTGCCCATTTGTAGTTTGTCAAACCAGGGCTAGGGACACCATTCCTGCCCATCCATCCTCCATGAATTTATCTAGGTGGTGTATGTTTGTTTAAAAAACAAACAAACAAACAAAAAAAAACCTGGTAGTCTTGGGCTTCACAACATCTTCTGGCAAAGAGTTCCATATGTTAACTGTACATTGTGTGAAGAAGTGTTTTCTTTTATTTGTTTTCAACTTGCTGTCCATTAATTTCATGTGGGAATGTGTAGCTCTTGTGAGAAGGAGTAAATAGCACTTCCTTATCTACTTTCTCTATATCAGTCATGATTTTGTAGGCCTCTGTCATATCCTCCCTTGGTTGTCTCTTTTCCAAGCTCAGAGCCCTAGTTTTATTAATTTCTCTTCATATGGCAATAGTTCCATACTCCTAATCATTTTGTTACTCTTTTTTTGGAACCATTTCCAATTCCAATATCTTTTTTGAGATGGAATGACCACGTCTGCACGCTGTATTCAAGATGTGGGCATACCATATATTTATAAACAGGCAATATATTTTTTTGTCGTCTTATCGTCCCTTTCTTAATAATTCCCAACAGTCTGTTTACTTTAAAACCTGCTAGGTTTTAATTCTGTAATTGGAATGTGTTGGTACAAAATAGCTTAGATGTGGAAACTGTACATATATTGCTAGAAGATGGCTTCATAGAACTGAAATTTATAAAAGTAGATTTTAAGTATTTATACTTGCCCATGTAAATTCCATGAGAGACTTCATCTGTTCTGAACCATGACATGACTACAATTTAAATGAGCAATAGTTAAATGTGTCTTAATTTAACTATTAAGTTAAATTAATAGGATAGGATAGGATAACTAGTGTGGCTTCATCCTTTCTTGTTTTGTTGATTAATGCATTTTATGTATTAGAAACAAGGTGGAATTACATTTGGGATTGGTGGAAAACAGCAGTGCTGCTGAGTGTAACTGTGTCATGATGGAGAAATCTAGCCAGTCAGTACAGTTTATTTTCAGCATGGGTGGGGGAGATCAATCGCAATTGGTAAATGAAGCAAAGGTTTGCCACTCGGAAAGAGTATATCATCTTTTCTTCTTCAGGAAAATATATTGTACCTTGTATTTCCTTACGTAATGTGATGCTTCATAAAAATGTCACACTATAGGAATATTTGGACTCTGCAGAAAATGCATGTTGTACAAATTAGCAAATTCCTTAGTCCAAGCAGCTTTTCAGATTGTAAGTGTGAAAGAATGTTGGATTCCAAACAGAAGGTGGCTGGCAACCTGCTACACACACATGAGAAGAAATGCTCCTGAGTCTGTTCTATAGAGTAACAGATGATAGCTGGATAAAAGGAAACAGAATAGTAGAAACTACTTTTTTTCCTGGCAAGCATTACATGTTTCTGACTGTGCTTGTGGTCTGACTGAAGTAACATGGCCACTGATATTAAAACACATAATGAGTAGCAAACACAGGGTCCTGGTGGTAGATCAGTGTGGGCAGGAGGGATGTTAAATTGCGATTATCTGATTAATCATGTAGTCAATACAGTTTCTCAACAGCCTCTCTTCCCCCCTTCCCCCCCTGCTGCCTCTGATAGAGGCAGCAGAGGGACGGTGGCACCGTGGACCTGGTGCTGAGGGAAACTAGCTTTTAAGCCAGTTTCCCCCAGCACGGGCTCTGTTCATAGAGGCAGCGGGGTGGGGGAGAGAAAGCAAGTAGTCGATACGCCATTCGACTATTTGCTAACATTCCTAGTGGGCACTAATTTTTGATGGGGGAGACATCCCAAGAATTTGGTTAAGTGGTCGTGGGCCGTACTTTTCTGTGGTGTTAATGGTGGTGTACGGGGGCTGGGGTGTAAGGGATTAGGGGTGCACAAAGGAGTGTGGCATCGGGGAAGGGGTTGGCTGCATGAGAGGATTCTGACCTGGGGGAGGGTATAAAAAGGGGTTCAGAGTCTGGAGAGAGTTTGGATGTCGGAAGGGTGAGGGTTTGGGTACATGAGGATTGTGACCTGGGGGTAGGGGGTTGGGTTGTGGGAAGGACTGGAGTGCCAGATGTAGGCTCTGGCTGAGAGGCGCTTACCTTAAGTAGCCCATGGAGCCACGACAGTCAGGGTCCATGGCTGCCATGGCTCCACATGCTACTCTGTTGAGTGGCCAGCTGCTGGGGCAAGGGTGTGTCTGTGTGGTGTGCACCATGGGGCGGGAAGCTCCGCAAGCTGCCTGCACCCCACGTACTGCCCCTGCAGTTCTTATTAGCCATTTAATTGTTGGGATAAGCTATAAGTTAGATGTCTTTCCAAGGGGGAAAAAACTGGTCTGAAGCCTTTTTTTTTTTTTTTTTTTTTTGCTGCTTTATGATGTATAAAGAATACATGGAAGTCTCTCTTCCTCACCCACACTTGTAGAGTAAAAAAACCAGGTCCTCCCTAGGTTGGAAGACTTTGGGCTCTGTCTACACAACAAGTGCAGGTATAATTGCTGTGCATGTAGGCATACTTGTGCTAGCTTTAATTTAGCTGTTGCAGGAAATAATAGCACCAGTGCGGGCCAGCAATGAGAATATATGCCCTGCATTTCTGGCTACACTACCACATCACTACCACAATTTTTGTATGCCACTAAAATTAGCATGGATGTACTAACCAGTGTCAATTGCTCCATCATCTGTGGTGTAGAAGTGCCCAGGAAAAGCAGTCAAGGTTAGGTAGCACTTTAGCTAGCACCTGCGGGGGAAGAGGTTGGGGTTAATTTAAACGTGTTAACCCTGACCTAACCTCAACCACTTTTTCAAGTCTAGGTAAACCCTTTGGCTTGAGAACTACTGGAATGATGGTATTGCAAGTCAAATGAGTGAAGGCTGAGCAGTTGAGAGAGGCAGGAATTTTTAGGAAGAATGCTAAGGGGGATGGGAAATGTTACATTTCTATAACTTCCATGGTTGAGTAATAATATAGGCTGTAGGGATGTAAAGGACTAGTCGACTATCCAGTAAGCATATGCTTATGGGATAGTCAACAGGATAGTCGAGTTGTCACCCCCCTCCCCTTGCTGCCTAGGACGGGGAGGGAGGGAGAAGAAGGGGGTACTTAAAAGATGCAGTGCTGCACTGAGCCCAGGTTCAGCTGGGGAGTCCCCAGTTGATCCCAGGCTCAGTGTGGTGCTGCTGCTTTGAAATTCTGGGTAGAGCCTGGGATCAGCTGGGGGACTCCATCAACTACTCGACTAGTAAATTAATCGCTACTTAACATTCCTAATATGCTGCATGTGGGTAAAAAGTGAGAGAGCTCACAGGATACATTTTCTGTCAGGTGATGGTCTACACTACACAGCTAGGTCAATGCAAAGCTGCTTACGTTTACTTAATTATGTTAGCGTACACACTATATAGTCTTGTCTTTCTGATGGAAGTGTCTCCCTACATTCATAAATCTGCTTTCATGAGTGGTGTAGCACGTGTCAATGAGATTAGGGCAAGATAATGTGTAAACACTGGGTTGTTGGCTGTCTTGTCAATTTTAAAGCTCCATGCTGCGCCATTAAATTGACAAGAAGGCTGGGCAGCAGGAGCTCCCCCGGCTTCTGGCTCCCCACTCCCAGCTGGGTTGCTCCCCACTTTGAGGTAAGAAGTTCGGGCAGCTGCCCCTCATCCCCACTTCAGTTGGTGGAAGGCATTCTCGGTGAGGACTGAAAGAGGGTCGTCTAAGTCAACCTAACGTAGGTATACTTAAGGCTGTAGTGTATACATGCCTGTGATGTCCAGGAGGATCACTGGCAAAACTAGGGTGGACACTGCTGATTTTTCTAAGGCAAACTTGTTTCCCAAAATCCCAAAACCACCCTCAAAGAAAACCAAAAAATTCAGGACTTAATGCAGTATAAAGAAGGAAAAGATAGTACAAGGTAGGATGTGTTAACACACACTTTTAAATGGTTAACTTTCATGGTTACACGCAAGGCCTCCCCTCCCTTGCTGCCTCTGTATCAGAGGCGCAGTGCAGGGGAGCAGATGGGAGCTAGTGCTGATGCCAGCTCCCCGCGTGTGCCAGCTTCCATGGAGCCGCCCCCTCCCCATGTGTGTAAACATATAAATGCTGAAAATTTCAACAGTTACACGTTCACACACAAATAAATGCTTTCTAACATCCCTACCACAAGCACACTTTGTGTGTGTGTGAGTGAGACTGACTTTTTCCCCCTGCTGGCAGTGGAGAGCACTGCAGAGAGGAGGGCTGTCAGTGGGCACAGGGTGGAAAAGCCCTGGGTGCAAGAGAGCAGCTGCACCACAAAGGACTCTGTGGAAGGAGCACTGTGGGCAGCATGGGCCGTCGTGGTGGGATGCAGTGAGCTACCCGCTTGTCCTGCTGGTGGCTTCCTCGCCTCTGCCATTCGAATCAACCCCCCTCTCCAGCTCAGTCCCACCTTCTCTCCCCCCCCCCCCCCCTCCCAGCAGGGAGCCTGTGCTGGAGCTCTAACTTCGCCCTCCCTCAGCCTCCTCACTCACTGCTTGCCAAGACCTCGCACCTCCAGCCCCCTCACTCACCCCTTCCACTGAGACCCCATACGCCTATCCCACTTCTACCCCCCTCCCTCAGCCAGACACCTACCCCCAGCCTGCTCCTGCACCCTTGCCTTCTCTTGCACCCTCCCTCCAGCCAGACACCTACCCACAGAGAGAGGGGGGTTGGCAAGCATAGCGAGCAGGGCATGCATCCCCCCTAGTTTTGTATTTAAAGTATTTTTCAGAAATCTCTAAGTATCAAAGGTATTTACACTGAAGCTTGAGTGAATCAGAGAGAAATATAGAGAATGTGGCTTTCAGATCAAAGTATCCATTTAGTATCCTGATCTAATCCTGGAATAACTTAAAAAAAACAATGAATGGTCCTGCAGCACCTTGGGGTGCGTCTACAGTGCACTTTTTTTTGTGGACTGGATTTCTGGAAAAACAATACTAGATTCCACACTGCAATTGTGTGATTTCAACAGAGTCAAAATAACGGACAGCCTTTTCCGACGGCGGTAATCCTCATTCCACGAGGAATAAGCCCTTTTCTGAAAAAGCTTTTTTTGGACGAGGGTGTGTGTAGATGCTCCATTGCTGCTATGTTGAAATAGCTCCTCACCAGCGCCATTCTAAAGTTATTCCTCCCCAGTGCCTCCTGGGGCTCTAAGTCGAGATAGCGCATCCACATTAGGAGAGCCTGCCTTGGACTAATTTTGAGACTTCCCTGTAGTGTGGACTGTGACAGACCAGGCCGTGTCTGGGCACAGCTGAGGGCGTCCGCTGAGGGCGAATTGCTCAACTTTGGGGCTCCTTACAGCCCCCAGACTGGAGACCTTCCCAAATAGGCCACAAATCAGTCCCAGAGCGCTTCAGCTGCCTGCCTGAAGCCTCATGAGCAAAACCCCTCCGACATCCCATCCATATCCGTACCCCAGATGGCCCCGAGCCTCATACACAGGTGGGGGAGGGGGTCTTAGAACCCAATCCCACCTACCCCGAACAAGTTCTGTGCGGTTCCAAGAAACCAGCCACAGATCCCCGGTCAATTTACCCTCTGGATCTTACCCACCAATCACGCTGAGCCTATCCTTTAGCATCTAACATCTAAAGGTTTATTACTACAATAAAGAAAAGCATGAGAGTAAGGTTGCTAAAGAATCATACATTACATGCATCGAATCTCCCAGTTCTCGATGCAGGCTCTAGCAGAGATGTTATAGCTGCTGGCTTAGAAATCCTTGTTGCACATCCTAGGTTAGGATGGGTCTACAGTTCTTCCCGGCTTGTGATTCCCTGCGAGGCTGCATCTGGGGTCAGAAGCAGATCTGAAGACCAAGATGGAGTCAGCCACATGCCATGAGGGCAGGGGACTGGACTCGATGACCTCTCGAGGTCCCTTCCAGTCCTAGTATTCTATGATTCTATGATTCTATTTATCCCTCCTTCTTGGTCTCTTCTTGGCTGCAGCAGGTCACCTGGCCCATGGCCTATCCCTGTGTTCCCTGCTGATAGCCCTTAGGTATGAGTCACCACTCCTGAGGTGTGTCCTTAGCCCATTGAGTCTATTGTCCCACAGAGCCTCGCTAATTAGCATGTCCATAGGCCAGGCTCTGCCCAATGCTCAACCACATGCAGAGAAATATTCAGTATCCATACAAAGTACATGCTTATAATTTCCCACACAGACATTATACAATCACATGAATAGTGTACATAGGATTAGCAGACAGTAAGCTTCTATTCAACACCTCACATGGCCCCCTTTTATACCATTTTTGGGGCCAACACCCCCACCTATGGGTGTAGCAGTGATCTGGCTGCTTCCCTCAAATTCGGTAACGTGACATGGACACTATTTCAAAATAAGCTTTTCCGGAAGAAGCTTGCAGTGTAGACATACCCTTAGAGACTAACAAAAAAATGTTGATAATATCATGAGCTTTCGTGGGCATAACCCACTTCTTCAGATGAATGTTCCCACAAAAGCTCATGATACTAGACACATTTTTTGTTAGTCTCTAAGGTGCTGCAGGACCATTCCTCGTTAAGCTGCTTCTCCCTCCTCCCCCCCCCCCCAATTACGGACTTACATGGCTACCCCTCTGAGACTTTTAATCCTGGTATGTGATTTACCTTCTCATACACCTAAGTGCATTAAAACAAAGGTCCTTTTCCTATTCTAGGTCTGTGCTTGAACCTAAATGCTAAACATAAATAAATCTGTATTGTTGGTGTTGCAGACTCCTAGTAGAGTGATTGTTCTGTTTTTGTATTTTTGGTGACTTTTGTTGTTATGTAAAAGAAGCTGATCATATATAGCAATAGGGATTTGTAAACGGGGTTTGCTCATTTGTCACTGAAATAACTTGAGATTAGAAAGACTATGTCTTGTAATGTGTTTTGGCATGTTTTCAATCAGCAGGAGAGAAAAGTTCCTGCTTATTTGAATTCTTTTTTAAAAAAGATCCTTTTTATTGTTGATGTTTACCATAACAATTAAAAATTACTTTTTAAAAATGCTTATGAAAACAAAATGGCTTTGGTTGATTCTTTTAAGTTTTGATCTGCTGCTTTGTACATTAAGAAAAGGCTCAAGCTAGTTAACAAACCTCAATCCCAGTTGCAATTTACTGATTGCTTTACTGTGAACATAAACCATATAGTCAAAAAAATAATTCAGATTAAAATCTAGGGTTGCTAAATAATAGAGGACAAAACTAGTATGTAAAATATTTTGTCGCTTCTGAGAGGATATCAACAAAAAGGTGATTTTTAAAAAAAAAAACATACTAAAATGGACTTATGTAGTAGTACATAATTAAAAAACCTGCATGTCATGTTTTTTTTAAAATTCACATAGCAGTTTCTGATCTACAGTTTTTCCATATATTTGTTTGTTTTATCCACGAAAATGGAAACAAGAGTTCTTTGATAAGTCATTTAGATTATATATAATTTGCATCTTGTGAGAAGACATCACAAGTTGTAAATAGAGGGGAAAAAAATCTAAATGCAGTTTGTAAAAGTAGGTTGTCATGAGCCCGTTAATCATATGATACAAGGTTCTTGAATCCATGACTATACTAATTAAGTACTCAATCCTCCAAAGGTATTCATGTGGGTACACAAAGTTGAATAGGACTCTGTTGCAGAATTGAGACGCAAAATGCTAAAAGAAAATAATGGAATCCATAATGAAGAAAAATCTTCAGTGCAGTTTGTAAGATTTGCAGTCTAGTACTGAGAAAAATCTTCAAAAAGTAAAATGTACCTTACATAATCAATATTCTTATGGAATACATAGAGCTCCTTATGTATTTAAGATTTGGGCCCTGACCACTCAGTGAAGCCTCATTGAAATCACCAAGAATACTCCATAGTGAATAAAATACAAAATGTTTGTCTTTGCGGAACTGGTGAATGATTGGTGAAAGTTAGGACAACTTTTTTCAGACTTTGATTTGCCTGGATATGTATTTATTTATTTTAAACTATTTTTACCCTGCCTCTCTATTTAAAATATTCTGCATAAAACTCTTGTTGTGCAGCTGAGATCAGAATGTCATCAAGAATCACAGACCTCTTTAGCTGTTGGTATTAGAGAAGCTATTATGAATTTTTGTTTGTTTCTAGTAGTGACCACAGTGGACTAGAAACTGTACAAACAGAAAAGAAGGCTAAGCTGTCCCAGCCCTTAAAGTGCTAACTGATAAGACTAGTAAGTTTAGTCTTAAGAACTGTTTTTTGTGTTTGAACAATTATAAGAATGTTCTAAATTGAGCTGATTAAGTTTCCTTCATTGAGTTGTGTGCTTACCTTAAGGAACAGTACCGCCCTTCCCATTCCTCCAGTGAGGCTTTAGTACCCAGGTGAAGGTAGAGGCCTTGAGAGGGAGGTTCTGATCCTGACTGGGATTGGTTAGGTCTCTGGGAATCCCATGGGATGATGAGCAGATATAATTCTTCATATAGATTCTTTGTCATGTTTGCTGGACGTAAGTGGAGAGATTTTGGGGGAACAGCTGTCTGAGACAACAGTGCAAGAGTTCTGAGGTGCTCCATAAAATTACATGAAATGAGTAGGAAAATGAGGGGACTCTCATTGAACTGCCTCCTAGACTTGAAGGCTGAAAGGAACCTTCATGATAATCTAGTACCTTCTGCACATTACAGTTTACAGAACTTTACCCACTTTGTCCTGTAGTAGTACCAAATCCTCTGACTGAAGTCCTCAAATCGTGATGTAAAGAGTTACTGTGAATCCACTGTTTACTCCAGTTCAAACCAGCAAGTAATCCATTCCCCATTCTGCAGAGGAAGTGAATCCTGCTCTTTCCCCCGCCCCGGGGGTCTCTGCCAATCTGACCTGTGGGAAGATTCTTTCCCAGCCCCAGATATGGCAATCCGACCCTGAGCATGTGTGCCAGTGCTTCTTTTACCTGCACATCTGCAAGTACGGCTGCTTGCAACTTCTGTTGGCGATGGATCACCATCTGCACCACTTTTCCACAGCTGCACCACTTTTCCACAGCTCCTATTGGCTGGGAACAGTGATTTATAGCCAATAGGAGCTGCAAGGGGGGCTATACTTGTGAACACACAGGTAAATAAAGTTATTGGTAGCCTGCTGAGGCTAATCCTGGTGAACTGCCTCTGGCTTATTGTCAACTCCTGCTTTAGATACTGCAACTTATTTGCAAATGACCATAAACCTCAGGTTAAATTCTGTATTGCCCTGCCTCAGGCAGTGGCAGAAGTAAGAAATGGAGCAGCAGAAAATGTGGTAACTGTGACAAGTTAGTGTGTGCTCTAGGGGAGTTTGGAAAGTAGGGAGCTGCTGGGGGTGGAGGTAGAGGAAACCAGAGCAGCTGTTTTTTCTGGGGGGGAGGGAAGGCTGGGGGGAGGATGGGGTGGGTAAGGAAAGCTGGATTTGGGATGTCCAGAAAGGATGATGGTTAGGAGGAGATGTGGGGCTGAAGGATAGTTAGGTTTTTGTGTGTGTATGTTGTGTGTTGAGGAGGGGTAGACCAATAACCTGGGGAAGAAGATGAGGGGGGCTGAATTTGAGGGGGCATTTGATGGCAGATGGGTGGGTCAGTTGGGTGGACTGGCTGGTTACTGAGGGGAAGATGGGATGGCATGTGGTTCTCCTCATATTCAGTTCCTGCTCTTGTGGTTGCTCCCTATTTGTTCCTCCTGGTAGGCTCTTTCCTGCAGGATCCAGGAGAGTGAACAGTGAGCTAGAGACCATATGGCTGCTTGGGAATTTCCACAGAGGCCTCTGGCTCTGTTTTTTCACACAGCTGCCCAATGTAGTTGTACAGGTAAAGCATTGCAGTCCACACCAAGCCTTGGGTATTCCTGTGCTTAAACCGTGATAGCCTATGCCAATGGGAAGGGTCGCCTTGGTGAATTCAGCTCCCTAAGAGACGGTAAGTTGGTTGACAGAAGAAATCGTCTTTACTTAACACTGTCTGTGGAAGTACGAGGGGGTTAGATTAGTTTCTCACACCCTGAGACATGTAGCTGGGCTGATGCAAGTTGCCAGTATAGACCACCCCTTTGGCTTTATTTGTGTTCAGTATTTGAATTTCTGTTACTGAAGCTGACAGAGTTTCTTAGAGTGTCTGAAGGATCTTGAAAACACGTACTGCACAGCTATTTTCTCTACCAGACAGGGAGAGCATTCCAACAGTGCAGTCCTTGGTTAAGTGTGAGTGTGTATTTTACTGGCTTGCACGAAGGTAACATAGGAGAAATAACACTGATTTACTCAGACGTTACAGTCACCATTTAAGTCTAATGACGTGGCTGTTCCTGCTCTTACCTCTTCAGACCATCACAGCACACACAAACCCATGGACACGTGAGTAACTGCATTCTAACGTGATAGAAAGCAAGTCAGGGCAAGTTTGCCATACCGTCTTGTTCCACATAACACTTTTTTCTGTTGAGTATTCTCAAGCATTTTACAGAGCAGAAGAATGTACCAGTAAATAATCACCTACTACTTGAGGCTCTTCATTGGTGAAATAAGGAAACCCTGAGCCAGTGTAATCAGTTTGTTATTTAAGGAGCCATTTAAATTGTATGTGTTTAATGGGTTTTGAAAAATACTTTTATTACCTTTGCTGACTTCATCAGTTGAGAAGTTCTGTTTACACCAGGGGTGGCAGTAATTTTTGATGAGGGGCCGCTTCCAAGGTTTTGGAAAGTGACCAAGGCCTGTACTCTTCCATGCTATTAATGGAGGAGGTGTGGGGTCTGTTGCAGAGATTGGGTGCAGAAGGGAGCTTGGGGTAAAGGATTGGGGTGCAGGAGGGAGAGTGGGCTCAGGGAGGGAGTTTGGGTGAAGGAGGTAGTTGTGACCTAGGGTGAGGAACTGGGGAACAGGAGTTTGGGATGTGACCTAGGGTGGGAGGGGATTGTGATCTGATGCAAGAGATTGAGGTGCCAGATCTGGGAGGGTTATGGGCACATGTAGAGTAGCCGGGCAGGAGTATGGGGCAGAGGGTTGGGAAAGGGAAGGGCTGAGGTGCCAGAGGCAGGTTCTCGCCAGGAGACTTATCATCCTGCCTGTAGAGCTAACGACTTGCAGAGATTAAAATGTTTCTGCCTGCTCGACCATGTGCTTGAGTGAGTGAGCTTGAGGGTTGTGCTTTGTGGCTGCCTGGTAGTGAAACAGGCAGCTCCCACTGGCCAGTGTCTGTTCAGAAACTGGAAATGGGATTGTGCTGGGGCCGGGAGCAGTGTCTGAATCTTTCCCTCTCCCCTCCGGACTCAAAGAGAAAGCGCCCCGCAGCTGCGTTTCTGAGTGGTGTGCGAAGCAAACCAGGGGAGCCTGTCTGGGGTTCCCTACTGCCTCAGCGGGCTGGATCCAGTGGCCTGGTGGGCTGGATCTGGCCCATGGGCTGTTTTTTGCCTGGGTCTGGTTTACACAACCCCTTTTAGTTAGTCACTGCTTCTATATCAATTAGTAATTTAATCCAACAGTAGGGTTTATTCTTGGTGGTATGTTGTTTTCCATATTGACATACATTAGGGCGGGCAGATAACATTGAAACTAAACTCCAAGATTATCTGCAGCATTTGGAAAGCACTGGACTTCCAGTGGAAGCTATTTGACAGCCTTGTGTTCCTTCTACAGCAGTGTTTTCTAGTCTTCTTTGTGGGGCAAGTGAGCAAGGGAGAGCAGTAGTACCATTAGGGTTGCCAGGTGTCCGGTTTTGAACCGGACAGTCCAATATTTGAGCATTCTGTTCGGGAAACAAATTAAGAAAATGTACAGCTGAAAATATAAATGTCCGGTATTTTCTAAATAAGATGTAATGTAGATTGTGATATAATGTCAAGTGTGTCCAGTATTTTTGTTAAAACCATCTGGCAATCCTAAGTACCATCGAGCTGAGAGATGCTCTTATTATTATTATTATTATTATTGGTAATAATAGCCATAATATTCCCCAAGCATTGCACTTTTTACATGGTGCTTTGCCTTTCGTTCAGTTGAGTGAACTGCCAACAGACCTCAGGCTGAAGTTTGTTAGTAATCTGACTTTTATTAAAATGAACAGGGGACAGTGCAGCACAGAAGTTCAGCATTTTATTAGGGACAGTGTCCCATTATTGGATTTTAAGGGGGGCAGCCAGATCACTGCTGCATCCGTGGGGTGGGGGTGGGAGTGCCCCAAAGTCTGTACAAAGTGGGCCATGTGAGGTGTCAAATGAAAGCTTATGTTCTACTTATTCTATGTATGCTACTCATGTACTTGTGTGATATCTGTATGTGGAGTTATGAATATGGACTCTGTGCTTATACTGGGAATGTTCTCTGCCTGAGACAGAGCGATGGGCCTGGGCTGCCTGTTGTAAAGAAGGATTGTTCAGTCAATGACTATGGTAATTAGCACGGCCCCAAGGACCATGGCTGTCAGGTGGCCAATGCTCACCTGAGGAATGCGTCTGGAAACCTGCAAACCAGTCAGATCTAATGACTGCTGGAAGGGGACACAGGGATAGGTCACTTGACCATGTGACCCGCTCCAGCTTGGAAGGTACCAGGAATGGATATAAAATGCCATGAGGTGGACTCCATTTTGTCTTCAGTTCTGCTTCTGATCCCTGATGCAGCCTTGTGAGGGACTGAGAGCCGGGAAAGATTGCTGATAGATCCTGACATAGGATGTATGCCAGAGACTTTTAAGATAGCAGAGATGTTACAAACTGCTGAGAGCCTGCATCAAGAACTTGGTGATTGGTGCATGTAATGTATTCTCCTTAATAACCTTAGTCTCAACCTTTTCTTTCCTTTAATAAACCTTTAGATTTTAGATCAGTGTTTCTTAAACTTGTTAAGACTGAGGAACACCAAACTCTATCTGTCTATCTATCTAATTTATTTTTTTAATGATGAACACCAAGGATTTTTTGTTGAGCCAAAAAAAAGTTGCCTGCCCCTCTAAGGGCAGCCATTTTGAACTCTGTGGCACACCTCCGACTGTCTCATGGCACACCAGCATGCTGCAGAACACAGTTTAAGAAACACTGTTTTAGATTCTAAAGGATTGGCCTAGCGTGATCTTGTGGGTAAGATCTAAAGTGTAAATTGACCGGGGATCTGTGGCTGGTTCTTTGGGACCGGGAGGACCCGTTCGGGGTAGGTGAGATTGCGTTCTGTAACCCCTCACTTGTGTGTAAGGCCTGGGGCTGATTGTGGCAGTGTCATGACCATGAGGGTTAGCCAGCAGCCTGGGGACTAAGGGGTTAACTATGTCCCTTACCTAAGCCAGGTAGATTCGGCCAATAGGAATGCAGGTAGGAATTTCAAACTGGGACAAAGGAATTTTTGGGTTTTTCCCTCCTTTGGTCTGGGCAGTTTCTCTCTAGCTACTGAGGGAGACAGACAGAATGTCTCCCTCCAAGAAAAGACTCTTCATTGTATATAACTAGGGTAAAGTTTAGATAAATCCGTTAGGTTTTATTGTTTTATGGTTTGGGAAATGGGATCTGATGTCTGTGCATTTAGAAATGGGTTTTCCTCTCCTTTGTAACTAAGCTCCCGCACCATGAGTATATTACTTTGTGATGTTTCCACTAGTCATTATGCTTGCAACAGGAATATTGTGTTGATAATAAAAGTTCTTTCTTTTTTTTTTTTTTTTTTTTTTTTTTTTTTTATTAACCTGGCATTGGTTAATTTTGGTGTCCTGGTTTTTACTTTAGAGGTGAGATTTCACAAGTGATCTCCCACCCCTATTTTCTTATCCTTACTTGGGTGGTAGCAGTGGATTTTATCCCCAAAATCTAGGTTTTTAAGATTTTTGTGGGGACATTTTATACCAAAGCCTGGAAAGATAAGGTTTTGGGGTACTTTTGTGGGCCCCCACTTCTGCATTCATCGTGGCAGAGTGAGGAAGGAGTCTTGACACACACGGAGAGCTGGGGTATCTGAGGGGTTTTGCTCGTGAGGCTTCCTGCCTGCCGGATTGGCGGGAGCTGAAGCGCTAGGTGTGACTGGTTTGTGACCTGTTTGGGAAAGGTCTCCAGTCTTGGGCTGTAAGCAGCCCTGGTTTTGAGCAATTCGCCCTGAGCGGACGCCCTCAGCGATGCCCAGACCCGGCCCGGTCCATCACAGACAGGTCTCCTGAATCTTAGTCATGCAATACCATTTTCAATGTTTTGGATACATTATTTCAGAGCATTGTCATCTTTCCTTGTATTCTCATTTAAGACCTTATTTTGCAAATGGATCTGCATGCATGGATTCTTACTTCTGTAAACAATCCCAAACCAAATAGTACAGAAGAATTTGGGTTGTAATGATCTGAAACAGGTGGACAAGATTCTTGATATGCTTTCAGTGAGATTGAAAAACAAGAAGTTTGTAGGCTGGGTTATTGGGTTTTTTTAATCCTTTTTCTCAAGTACCCCTTTGTTTATCTTTAAGATAGGACTACCAGTGATTAGCCTTTTCTTCTAATTATATGGAGCCACACTTCCCAAGTCCTTTGATTTCTTACTTGAATTTTTGCTGTTCCCCTGCAGACGTTAGAGCTGGCAGATTCTAAAAAATTGGGGCTATTCAGTTACATGACTCAGGGGCATGAAAAATCCTCACCACTGAGAACCACTGCTGACCATCTGCCACCTTAATTGGTTTAACATTTAACAAAATCTGACTGCTATTCCTTGCTACCAGCCTTGTTCAGTGGGGAAAACTGATTTAACTTAATTGAGAATGGTATATCACTCAATGACTTTGCTGCTGTTTTCATTAAGACGTTTCCTTCTTTCCCTTTCATCACTTGTGTATTACAGTAAAAGTCCATTGGTCCGGCATCCAATGCTCCGGCACTCCTGTTAGTCCGGCACCATCAGGAACCCGGAAGTGCTCCGGCTGCCGGACAATTGGAGCTGCTCTGCGCCCGGCTTCCCCAATTCAGCCACTGCTGAAACTGACCAGAAGCTGAATCAGGGAAGCCGGGGGCAGAGCAGCTCTGCCCCGGGCTTCCTGGAGTCAGCCACTGGTCAGTTTCAGCAGCGGCTGACTTGGGGACGCCTGGGGGCAGAGCAGCTGGGGTGCTGCCGGATTGGTCCCGCAGCGCCGAGGAACGGCGCTATGGGACCAACCCGGCAGCACCCCAGCTGCTCTGTCCCAGGTGTCCCCAAGAGCAGCTGGGGTGCTGCCGGGTTGGTCTCGCAGCACCGAGGGGCGGTGCTACCGGATCAACCCGGCAGCACCCCAGCTGCTGTGCCCCAGGCGTCCCCGATTCAGCCGCTGCTGAAACTGACCAGCAGTGGCTGAATCGACGCCCAGAGCCGACTATCGGAAGGGGGCTATGAGGAGTCTGGGCGGCATCCCCCCACCCCACCCTAGGCCCCTCATAGCCCCCCCTTCGATAGTCCGGCATATCTGATAATCCGGCACCCCCTGGGTCCTAAAGGTGCCGGATTATCGGAAGTTTACTGTAATACAATTGTGAAGAAAATCATTGTAGGAGGAAGAGGTCGATATGGATAGGAAGGTGTTTAAGGGGTCAGACAGACACTAATTCCAACAATACTTGTCTCTTTTGTTTACATTTGTGTTGTTTCAACAGTGTCATACATCTAAGTTCATATTAACAGTAGAAGAGACTGTTCGTTTTTTGAAGGAAATGAAGACCACAGGTCTGTCTTCACTTTATAGTTCACCTGGGTTTGAACACCTGGGTTGCTTAATGGGAGAGTGGACATTCCTTCAGCGAAGCCCTGCCTGTTTTACTGTGTATCACTGTTTCTACATTCACCCATATGTGTCTGGGGGCATATCCCATGATTCTTTGTGCGGATATGCTGTAGATGTCTTTTGTGGTCAGTTCTGTCAACTGTGAGAGAACTAGTCTGTCCTCACTGTTAGGGTTGCCAGGTGTCCGGTATTGACCTGGACAGTCTGGTTAAAAAAAAAAAAAATTTCAGAAAATACTGGACACTCATAGACTCATAGACTTTGAGGTCAGAAGGGACCATTATGATCATCTAGTCTGACCCCCTGCACAATGCAGGCCACAGAATCTCATCCACCCACTCCTAGAATAATCCTCTCACCTATATCTCAGATATTGAAGCCTTCAAATAGCTTGAAGATCCCAAGATGCAGAGAATCCTCCAGCAGTGATCTGTACCCCATGCTACAGAGGAAGGTGAAAAACCTAAAATGTCCGGTATTTTCTGGGTTTTTTTTCCCTGCCAGGAGGCAAAAATACCGGACACCTGGCAACCCTACAACACACTTAGCAACTGGGCCCAGCCCGGGCCCCCGGACCCTCTGCTTACCTGGTTCTGCAGGGAAGCTCCTTTCTGGCTCGACCAAGAAAACAAGATGGCTGCCAGCAAAAAAGCCTAAGGACCTGAGCAAGGGGAAGCAATGCTTAGTGCTCAACCTCTCCTCTTCCTATCCCTATTCTGACTCTGCATGCACTTAAATAGGCCATGCTGTTGTAATGCTTGTTTTATTTATTTATTTATTTAGCTTAACTCTTGGGGTACTTTTTTTTCCTCAACAACTTTGGTCCCCCCCCCCCCTTTTTTTTTCCCCTCAACAGAATTTTATCCCCGGTGTGTTGTTTTTTTTGGGGGGGAGGGGTGTTCAGTGTTTTTGGTTAAACCATCTGGCAACCCTTCTCACTGTATAGTGAACAGATTTCAAACTGAGTTAAAGCAGATACTGGACTCTATCCTGCCTTCCTGACAGCGTAAACTAGTCCAATCTTAATGCTGCTACCAACACAGGGAAGATGTGTGTGTTTGAGGGGAACCTGCTTAACAGTGCAGTGAAGACATACATAACCTAAGATCCCATTTGTGTTGTGTGGAGAAAGTAATGCCTGAACTGGATGGCTGAGGAGTTCTCTGACTGCCAAGGATGACAGCTCCTTTATTTGGCAATTGCTTTTAGGCCACCCATTGAGTCCCTTTCTGCTGCCCCTACTGCTATGCCACGGTATCAGCCCTTCTCCCGACTTCCTCCCTCTGCCTGTTTGACTGGCATGACTGAAAAACAATTTGACTAACAGTTTCTTGGAAAGGTGAATTGTAAATTATTTAAAAAACCCATTTTCATCAGGAGTAGCTGCTGAGTTGCCTCACTATCCAGTCAATGATGAGCAAATCAATACATGAGCAATAGAAAACTTTATTTTCTGGTTCTTTGAAGCTAGGAACTGCAAAAGCAGTGTTCAAATTGAGTAATGTACAGGAGAGGGTGAGAGTACATAAGTCCATTATCCAGGGTTTCCTTCTCCCAAGACACTATTTGTATGTCATTTCTTTCTTTTTCTTTTCCTACACATTCAAGTACATAGGTTGTCCAGCAGTTTTCAGCTCTTTGGCCTTGTGCTGCTCTGTTCACTTCTGTCATGTTGAGGCGTTTGGCTTCTTTCACTATTATTCAATGTAATGTTTCTCTACATTGTACTTTTTTTCACTTCGCAGGTGGTGCCCATATTATCACTTATGTGGAAGTTGCAGTAGTGGCATCCTTATAGCATGTCCTAAATGTATCCATCATCCTCTTCTTTTCACGTTTGATTCTTTAGGTTGGTTTGCTCTACTAAGACTTTCTAATGTTGCAAGAAACTCTGTCTTATTAATTCTGTAGATCTTCTGCATTTACTTTGCAGTGACCTAGCTTTCAATTTCTGGTTTAGATTTTCAGATCACTTCTGCATGAATGATTATAAGCATAATGTCTGTATTAATATTTTTTGTATTTGTTTTAGTCATGCTACTTTTTCCCAATCCTTTCAAGTTTATAAAAGTTGTTCGCTGTTTTTGATGTTGATTGGTTGACATCTAACATGGTGTTACTATTATTGCACATTCTTTGTAAGTAAAATAACTTACTACTTCTAGTATTTTTCTGTCTATTCTAATGGTTGCTTTTGGAGCATTGATAGCCATGTATTTTCCCTTGATGTTTCTTTCTTTATGAGATATGCTGATCTAAGCAGAACAGTGTCATCAGCAAAAATGAAGTCAGTTGGTATAGTCCAAAGATAAAATTCACTCTTGAAGAGAATCATGGCCCCTTTAGCAGATATAGGGGAAAAAAAGGGGATAGGCTGAGCTTGTTTCAGGGAATAATGACTGTTAGAACAGTATTCAAAATAATATAAAATTACTCCCGCCCCAAAATAATATGAAAGCAGCAGTATAATATACAAAACTACTACCTCATATCTGTTCTCCCCTACTACCTCAGTGCTCCATGCTTCATGGTAGGTACTTAGTGCTAGTAACATTGCAGAATGGTATTTAACATTGGGAGCCAGAAAATTCAACTAGGATATGGAACTGAATATGTATTGGTAATGTAAAGAAATAGGGTTTTCTTTATGATGTCCATCACCTTTATTCAAAATCTTTTTTCTGTGTGTGAATGGCCCCTCAGTTGCATCAGTTTATTCCGTGACTACTTTTCATGAATACACAAGTAAGAGAATAGAACAGATAAAAATATACTTCTATTAGGAAATGTTATGATCTATCTTTGCTTCTTACATAGCATTTACTGCCATGAAATCTAAGTACTATGGCATGACAGCTGAAATGTGTGTGTTTCATCTTTTAATGCTCACTTAATGAACCAAAATTAGTTTCTAGATTTTATGGCTAAAAAGCTAGGTAATCATCCTTTGTTCTTTCTCTTATTCCACAATCACATAAAGGCTTGAGGAATAATAATGGACTGTAGTGACATGAATTGAAAGAGTAGAACAACTCTGATTATAGACACAACTGAGGCTTTGGAACTCTTATTTATTCTTTTGGCAAGTTGTTATTTTTTCATGTGTTGATCTCTCTGTGGGATAGAAAACAACCTCTTCCATGGAAAAGGTTGTAATTAAATACAAAAAATTGCTCACCCATATAAGCTACTGAAGACAATGCTTGGACACGCTGATAGTTTCTAGAACAAAAGTATTTGTGAATGCATTCCTCCTCCTACAAATCTCCTTAGGATCTTCTCTTTGCTGAGTGTCTACAGAGTTTTTTTTTTTTTTTTTCTTTTTTTTTCTTCCCTCCTGTTTCATTTTCTGACTGTCATCTTGAGGCAGGGGTAGGCAAAAGGGCCTCTGCGGGCCGGATTTGGCTTGCCAAGCGGGTGGATCTGGCCCACGGAGGCCCTGCTGCTCCTCCACCCCCAGGCCAGTTAGGGTCTGGGAGCAGGGGAGCATGCGAAGCCTCTTCCCGCCCTGCCAGGAGCACGTGACACTTTGAAGTGCTGGGTGCTGCTCTCAGGGCGGCAGGAGAGTGGAGGAGGGTTTGCGTGCTCCCCTGTCCCCAGACCCTAATTGGATTGGGGCAGGGGATCGAGGGAAGTCTCCTCCCGCGCCAGGGGCATGGGCACCTAGGGCTAACATGGAGAGCAAAGGCACTCCCTCAGCCCCAGACCAACCATTGTCTGGGGGTAGGAACCTGGAAATACCTTAGCCCTGCCCCTTCTGCTTGATGCCCCACCCCTTTCTGTGCGGCCTGGGGCCATTTCAGAAATTTCCGAAGTGGGCCCCCAGCAAAAAATTATTGCCCACCCCTGTCTTAAGGTATGTGTAAAATGCATTGAAAAGCCATGGTTCCAAGTCTCAGCAACCAGGTCAGCTGATTGTGAAAATGAATGTGTGGGCATAGAGCAGGGGTGGGCAATAATTTTTGCGGGGAGAATGGGGGAACTTCATGAATTTTGGTACATGGTCATGGTCCATGACTGGGTGTGTGTGACAGTGACACAGAGTGTGTGCACTAGCTGCTGGGTAAGTTTCTGAGAGGAGCCATGCTCTGTCTCTTTAAGACAGGGAAATCTGTCCTGCTCTGTTTTCTCCCTCCTCCCCCTGCTCTGCTGTGAGGTGTATGTGAGTGAAAGCAAGCATGAGTACTAAAATTTTGCAAATAGTTCACTGTGTCTTAAGACAGGCACTCCTCTGAGTCACTTATTATTCATGCTTTACACTGGAGCAGCTCCACTATGTTTCCTCCTCTCCCTGACCTCTATTCTATAGAGATAGAGTACAGGAGCAGGGGGGCACCCTGACTTCAGCAATCCCCTCTTCCCTGCACCCCAACCCTCTGCACAGCTAGCAGGAGAATCCTGGGAGCAGCTCAGCTGCACACTGAAGCAAGGTGGGGGAAGGGCAGCTGAACACACACTGTGGGCTGTAAGTGTACATGCTCTGTTCATCAGCTGGGCGGGCCAGAGAGAAATGCTTGGCAGGCCAAATCCAGCCCCTGGGCCTGATTTTTGCCCCCTCCCTACCCCGGCATAGAGGGAGAGTTGCTGGATAAATAATTTTGCATGTGTGGGCATGAAGGCTGTTGTGTGGGCTTGGAGGGGAGGTTGCTGTAAAAAGAGAATTCTGCATGTGTTGACGGTGAGGTCTTTGGTTCTGTTTGTTCTGCATCTTGATCAGACATTTCATCATCTCATTTTGGTCTTCCATGAGCTTTAGCACGCACTCAGTGGTTTCTGTTGTGACTTGCATCTCCATAGTTCTTATTTGCTCTCTTTTCTCTGTTTGACACATTGAATGATGCAATGTGTACTGGACCAGATCCTCCTCCTCTTTTCCTATGAGATTTTTTTTCCTTAGTTGACAGAATATGTTTGCTAGTGAATGTGCCTGACTTCTCAAGGTCTAGTCTGGAGAAGTAACAATGGAGTGACCACTTTTCACGTTAAAGATGGTAACATTTCGGTAACATGCAGGTCTGTGAACAAAACTTGCCACTTTTCTTGTTACCCTAGAGGCAGCCACATATCCCTCTAAACATTCTGATCATGGTTGAGTGTTAAAGATGTGGGAGGGAGGGAAGAAAGGAGGGTTGGGCATGAGTCCCTAAAAAAGGTACAGTCAACACTTGTGCAGCAAGAGTTCATGGAAACAATTTGTAATAATCCTACACCTACACAGGCTGCTATTACTCTGGCTCACTATCCCTGCTGAAGGTTAATAGGCAAACCCAGGCTCAGCTTCTAGATGTGAGTGATTTTATGCAGCCCAACTCTGTGCCACCTGGGTTCTGGCAGCACAGTATCAGGAATGGCTTGGGAGAGTGTTGTTCCACAGTGATGGGGAAATGGCAGCTCTGCCATGGAGTCTTTGTGAGAAAATGAGTAAGTACATCAGGCAAAGATTTGACACTGTTTCCCTGCGAGACTCTATTGATATCTCTGTGTACATTGGTGCTCCATTTGGACATACCACATACCCAGGCAGGACTTAGCCAACTCACAGAAATGCAGCTTCCGGTTGCCCACGCTGCCTCCCTCCCTGTCTGCAAGAGCAACTTCACATGCCGCTGCTCACCCCACCCCCATCTCACTGCAATACACAATAACTTACCACCCCATGTTGCTGTGCGTGCTCCCCCCTCCCCTCCCCCCCGCCATTCCCCTAGCAGCACTAGAGCAATTTACCACCCCTCATGGTTGCCACCTCCATGGAAACTTACCCTGCGTCTCTTCCCTTGCTTCATGCTCCACGTACAGTTGCTGAAAGTCCTCACAAATACTGGCACTTGAGAGAACAAATCGTGCACTGGTTGTCACCGGATTGAGCCTAACCTCCTTGTCCGCTTCTGACTCTGTGCTATGGGAAGTATTCCTATTCTCCTTGGGTGTGGATGCAGGGCCCCGCCCAGGATTGTGTCCAGTTCTTTATAAAAATGGCGTGTCTTGGGTGCAACACTAAATCAGCTGTTTGCCTCCTTTGCCTTCAGATAGGCCTCCTGGAGTTCCTTTATCTTGGTTCTGCATTGTAGGGTGTGTGTCTCTCACAGGGCTCGAGAAATGTGATTGTATGTGTCCCAGTTCCTACTGGTCATTCACAGCTGTGATTGCACCTGATCTTCGCCCCATACACTGATCAGATCTAAAAGCTCTGTGGTGCTCCAAACAGGAAAGAGTTTTGAGTGATAGCCATCCCTATTTCCCTGAAAGATGCCATGAGGATCACTACACAATGAGCAGGAAACTAGGAAATGGATTTTAAAGTTCCTGGGCATTGCAGGTGAGAGGGACATATCTGTTAACGTGTGTTTTTGGCTGCAGAGCAGCAGAGTTCAAAGTGCTGGCCAAAGTGGCTAATTGGCTATTGTGGGAAACATGGTTGGGGGGGTGGGTGTCAATAAACTCGACACGCTGCTGTAGTACACGCTACATGACTGTGGACAATAAAGAGAGGGGGAGAGAAAAGTCCTTTGCAGAGGTGTAAGGTTGTTTTTTTTTTTGTTGTTGTCTCAAAACTGAGCATTTGTTGCGACTTTTGTTAGATTGCATTGTAAACATTCTCTGGGATTTGTCGCCAAAAAAGGGTTTTTTGGCAACAAAACTTGCCAGTGTAGACAAGGCCAAAGTGGGTTTGGTTGGTTCCTGTTCATAATTCTGAGGTTTCTTCTGTACTACTTATTACCAGAAAGATGACTAAAAACAACAGAGAGATCATAGAAGAATTATTAAAATTAGTAAGAATCTTGAGTGATTTCATTAAGTGATAAAGCAAATGGAGTTGACTAAATTCTGACTCAGGATATGATAAATCTCAGAAGTATTTGGTGGTCAGGAGGCAGTTGAGGATTTTGTTGCTTACACTTTTTAGACACCAAAACTTCCTCCCATGTTGTCCTGAGTAGTAGAAGCCTCATGTGTTTCCTACTCAGCTGCCAAATTCTGGACAACTTCCATAATTCATGTCTGTGTTGCAGTGCAAAAATGTGTCTTGCTCTGAAAACTTTGAGAGTGAAATATGTTTAATGAAATATTACCCACAGTATTCATTGTTCTGCACTGAGGATGCAGAGTGGAGAGTATTTGTTGGAAAAAAAGTAGTGTTACAAGGGTCCCTATTGCAAAGTTTGGGTCTAATGTATAACACAGAACATTGGACGGAGTAACCATTATTGCCACAGTATCATGTAGCAAATTGAGTGAGTGTGTGAGTGTGTGTGTGTGTGTGTGTGTGTAATTTTTAAAAATATAGTGATTCAGTGATTTTTGTGTGTAAACTGCAGTGACCAGTCAACAGATTGGTGAGCTGCTACAAGAGGCAAAATTATTTCATTTTACATAATGTGTTGACACAGGTTAGCAGACAGTTAAAATGTTCATTATTTTGACTCGCGTGATGCAGAGATGATTGACAATAGCACTGGAGTTGCTTATAATAGCTCTGGCTGTGTAATGTTTTATTTTAAACTGTGTTGCCTTCCTAAACTATATTGATGGAGCCATGAAGATAAGTAAAAATACCATTTAAATCCTGGGTCAGAGATGTTTTATTATAACTGTGTTGTTTCTTTTTAAGGTGGTGACCAAACTTAGCTGAGTATTTCTAGCAAGGTTTGTACTAGGGATGTAAGCGACTAGTCGAGGAACTACTCAACTAATTACCTCCCTCTCCCCTTCCCCCGTTGCTGCCTCTATCAGAGGCAATAAGGGGTGGGAGGAAGCAGGAGCCGGTGCGAGGGGGGCTGTCTTAAAAGCCAGTTCCCTCCCAGCACCGTCTCTCTGGGGGACCTGGTGTGATCCGGGAATCAGCTGTCTCAGCTTGCGCCTGGTCCCAAACGCTGCGCCTCTGCTTTAAAAGTTGCTTTAAAGCTTGTGTCCAGTCCCCCGCTCTGCCTTTTAAATGTAGTACTCGATTAGCTGATTAAACAAACTTTAATATCCCTAGTTTTTACTGGCCACATAATATTATTTCAGCAGATCATCCTGTGGCCGTTTGATACAGTCATGTTTCAGAATACTGCTAGTATTTTGAGACACTTCTCTAGAGATGTGCTATGACATTGCAGTGCTTTAGAAATAATATTCCTGATTTAGTTTGATTTTCTATTCATTTGATCCTTCTAGTTATGTACTTCAGCTAACGAAAAAGGTATTCATTTATTTTATTTTTTTTACCATTGAACTTCAAGGTCTGCCCAGTGTGTGTACAAATCACTTCCTATTTATTGTTCCTTGCTTCTGGAAATGTGTATGAAATGAATTTAACTGATCTTTAGCAGGTTTCTCCATCTTACTGGTTTATAGAGTTAGTGTGAGAGAGAAAAGTAAATATTCATTGACCCCCGAAGGACCCCACTTAATAGCATTTCCCGTTTTTGAAGCACGGTTGTTTTCTATGTATGGTGTCTTATGTTGTTTAAATAAACACAGTTTTAGTATCCATTGCTATATTTTAATGTGAGGCTTTTCGGCTTCACTGCAAAGAGAATGATCAAAATGTAATAAACTTCAGCAGTGTTGAGTACTGAATGGCTCCAGTACCCAGATGAAAGGATCGTTAAGCAAATTACCTAAGTAGGAGGAAACAAGTTTTAAGTTTTGCAGTGTTCAGGCACTACTGGGATCACTTCCTGCTTCTCAAGGGTGCTGCTCTGTATTGTGATGTTACATCAACCACATAACTGTTCTGGAGTATGGAGCCAGCCAGCCTTTGGTGCTTTCCCCCACCATAAGGGAAGTTTACTAGTGTTTTAATAAGCTGATCTTCCAAAGGGTTTAGAGTGTGTGTGTGTTTGTTTTTTTTTTAAATTAGAAAACTATGCACAGTGCAAGGTAGGGGGATGTATGCGAGTAGTTCAGTTGACTACTCACCTACTTGCATTTCCCCCCCCTTCCTTGCTGCCTCTGTGTCAGAGGCAGCAAGAGGGGGAAGCAGGAGAAGGTGCTGTGGGGAGTTGGCTTAAAAGCCGGTTTTCCCCCCAGCACTGTCTCTGCAGTGCTGTGTGCCCCCTCCCACTCTGTGCTGCTGCCTCAATCAGAGGCAGTAGCACGGGCTGGGGAGGCAGGGGAGGTAGCCGTGAAGCCCGCAAACAGGGGCTGGCCATGAACAGAGGCTGCTCTGGCAGCAGCTCCCGTCCATGGGGAGTCCCAGCAGGTAGTAGGCAGCCTGACTCCTACATTTAAGCTGCTGAGTTGCAGCAGGGGGTAACCCCTGGAGGCTTCCTCCCTTATCCACTAATCGTGTCAATACAGTTTCTGTTTTGCCATGGTTTGCATCTTGTTTCTGTAGTTCCTGACATACTTGTTTTTCATAAAGATACAACCTTTAAACAGTAGCTACTGTTTGTCATTATTTCCCTTTTGTCAGAGAGGGAAGCCTGTAGTACAAACTCAGTTCTACTCATGTTTAGTAAGAGCCTTTGATCCCTATTGCTTACAACTAGATTTGTCATCCTCAAAAGGAAGGGAGCCGATGTGATCCAGCAATGGTTGTATTGTCCAGCAATCCTTCACCTTATTTGACTTTCATCATCATGTTAATTTAGCCCAGTACTGCACCTGATGGAAATCAATAGTTATTCATCAGCATTTTAGGGTGACTATCCTGCATCCACAGCATGGTCTGGGGAGATGAAAAATGTGCCATTCAGTGATCTCAGAACTCTATGGCGCATTGTTCACAGTGTTCCTGTAAGACAGTTAGTATTAATTTGTAAAAGGAGTGCATGCCAAAGCACACAGAGCTTGTCCCCTACTGAAGAAACAGTATAACCAATTTTAAAATTATGTCATCCGGTTTTAATGTTGCCTTGATATTCTCTGTCTATCTCTCTTTTAAACTGAATTAGTTTCAAGACAGCTTGTACTTAGTCCTCTAATGGTACACATGCACAGCCTGTGGCAGCCTGCAGCAGCCAGCTTCCTAACCTGGATCAACAGATTTGGGCTCGTGCTACTTCACTAAAAATATCTGTTAGATAGAGCTTTAAGTTGTGGTTTCAGATCTAGAGCCCATTCCCCTCCCTAGGCTTCAGAACCTACACTGCTATTTTTATCGCGGTAGCATGACACCTGCAAGCCTGAGTCTGCCGACTTGGGTTTGGAGACTTACTGTTGCAAGCTGCATAGACATACTCTTAGTTTTAAAACTGGTTCAGCAGTTACATTGTGGTTCTAACTGGTTTTAAAATTTCATAAGATGTTTTAAAATTGCTAAGAAAATTTCTCCATTGTACCTTATCTCTGTGGATCTGACTGACTTAGATAAGCTGTCACCAGAAGCTGCAGGAAAGTTGTCTGACTTCCAGACTTTCGCATTAATTAGATGGCCCCTTTTTTCTGTGTGGACAAAAAGGGATGCTGATTTACACATTTCCTTTAGGAAAACCTTTAGTATCTGAGAATAATAGTATTTGAAATCGAGATCACACTCACTCAGCTTTACCACAGTCCCATCTAAATAAGTAAAGCATGGACAGTGGAATGTGGATACAAAATTCCTTCTGCTGGAATCCCTTGGCTTGAAGTCATTTGAAAGTCCTGATAATGCTCTGTCTAGAATTGGCTTCCCTTTGACTTCAAGTTCCATTTCTGTATTTTCTCTAGGGATGTAAATAACCATGAACATTGTTAACCAGTTAAGCAATTACAATATTACAGATTAACTGGTTAACTGTTGGCAGATAGCAGACAGGGCCAGAGGCCGCCTGTCCCCCAGGCCACTCTAGGGTGCTGTTGGCCCACCTATGTCACCTCAGAGTGTCTGGGGCTCTGCCTGCTGGCCCAGCAGCGCTGGAGCCAGAATCCTACTCAGGCTGCTCTGATGCAGCTGAGGCTAGAGTTCACTGCTCTGGCCAGGGCCTGGGAGGTCCTGCTGGCCTGCTGCTCTGGCACAGCTGAAGCTGGGGTTCTGCTGGTACACCTGGGTGGGGATTCTGCTGGGGCCTGGGTCCTACTGGCATGACGGGGTCTGGGGACCTGCTGGCCCATCCCGCACATGTGCAGCAGCCACGACTGCTCTAGCCTAGTGTGGTTGGCCCTCCAACCAGTTACACGGTAAGTATTCCAGTAAGCCTAATACTCCCCAGGTAACCAGTTGAATGGTTAACCTTTTACACCCCTAATTCTTTCCTTTCTTTTCACACCCTGTTTAGATATAGTTTGTCCTGGGAAACATTTATAGACTCCTAGAAATAGAGGATTGAAGGGTCTTGCTGTGGTCATTTAGTCCAGCATCCTGCTCCTAGAGAACCAAGTGTACGCTAGACCAAGGTAGTTTATGCATATGCTTTATATAGTCAGATATTATTGTGCCAGGGCCTGTTGCTCATTAGAGCACAGAGCATCTTTCCCTAGCAAAGAGGTAAGTGAAAGGGCCTTACTGAAGAGAGCAGTATGTCCGGAAACTATAGCATGCGGGGATACTTGTAACAATCTTTTTTTTTGGGGGGGGGGGGTGCCGATACTGGCTTTCCTAAAGCATTGCATGAGGATTTTGGACCCAGTCTCCTTCAACTAATAAGGGGATGTTAAAAAATTGCCTTGTGCTTCACTAATAAGTAGTCTCTGTCACCTACTTGTCCTAATTTATCACCTTGCTATTGACCCCAGGTAAAATAATGGAATGGTGGATATGAGACTCAGTAAAGGATTGAAAGAAAGTAATACAATTAATGGTAGTCAACATGGATCAAGGAAAATACCTCTTGGCAAACGTAACTACACATCTTTTTTTCCATGGAATTACAAGTTTGGTTGATGCAAGGAATAGCATTGAGGTGATAAACTTAGACTTCTGAAAGGTGTTTGACGTTTCATTTTGATTAAGAAACTAGAATGATACAAAGTAAACGTGGCTCATATTGGATGGATTTAAAACTGGTGGTTTTATTTAAAAATGTGACAGTAAATGGGGAATCATTGAGTGGAAGCATTTCCACTGGAGTTCCTTGGGATTCAGTTCTTGGCTGTTCTATCAGTGATCTGGAAGAAATCATAAAAGCATCAGTGATAAAGTTTGCAGACAACAGAAAAATTGGGGGAGAGGTAAAACTGAAGAGGACAATCAGGGATTCAGAGACATCTGGGTCGCTTGGTAGGCTTGGCACAAACAAATAATCCATGTTTTAATACAGGCAAAGGTATAGTAGAACTTTGGTTACAAATGCCTTGGGAATGGAGGCTGGAAATAACCATTATGGTTATTCTTTCAAAAGTTTATAGCTGAACATTGACTTCATACAGCTTTGAAGCTTTACTTTACAGAGGAAAAATGCTGCTTTTAACCAACAGCAGCAACGCGGGACATGGTGGGAGCTGGTATCTGTGAGGAGCTAGCTTTTAAGATTTCTGTGCGTGGCAGCTTCTGTGGAGCTGCCTGCCCCCCCATCCCTGTCCCTCACAGAGACTGCAGCATGGAGGGAGAAGGGAAAGGGAGCTGGTGCTTGGGGAAGTTGGCTTAAAAACCAGCTCCCCATGAGCACTGGCTCCAGCAGAGCTGTCTCCATCCTCCTCCCCCACACTGCTGCCTCTAATAACATTTGGTACAGAAGCAGCAGTGTGGGAAGGAGGGGAGAAGCAGGGGGAGCTGGTATACGTGGGAAATGATTTTCAAGCCAGCTCCCCACGTGTATCAGCGCCTGTGGGGCTGCCTGCCCCCTGGACTGCTGCCTCTGACAAAAGAGAAGGCAGATGGGAGCTTTTAAGCCGGCTCCCTGTGAGCACTTGCTGTCGCCTACCCCCTTGCATGTAAACGTGTAACTGCTAAAATTTCCAGTGGTTACATGTTTACACAATTACATGTTAGTTAACATTCCTCGTGTTGAGGTATTGCGAGGTATTGAGCATTCCTTCAGCACTCAAGAGCCTAAGCACTTTGTGAGATTAGGCTGTTACATCAGAGAGATACATTTAGTTGCATGGTATTTAGTATTACGCTAACATTTTACTTCTATATCATTATACTAAATCTTTTTGATGGTAAGCTAGACTGGAGCAGGTTTTAACTTGTGACATCTTTTTTACTTCTGACGTATCTGTAGCATACATAGTAACTTCATCTTTTCTTTTCTCTTACTGAAATATGCCTGGCAACATGTATATCTTTTCAGGTGAAAAGAATAATGTTTTTTGTTTTGAAGAGTTCTCTAATATTTGTTGTGTGACGTTATCTTGAGAAACCTTTTGTCTCTGAGGCACACAGAAGATAATTAAAGTTTTAGACAGGCTACAAGGTGTTTATCACTGCTGTTCTGATCTGTCTCAAATTTATAGATATTAAGTATAAGTTTGTGTGATAATGTTTTTCCTTGGATATTTAACACAAATTACTATTCAGGAAAGTTTTCTCTCTAGTCTTTCATGCTAAATTAAAGCTCTTTACCATGAGTAGTCCTCCCACACACATCAAGATTTGCAACAATAAATAAACTGCTTGTGAACGTGCCACCAAATTTTATAAACTGACTAATGGGACACTTTAAAATAGTGAGCCCTCTTGGACCCTTTCTAGTTTGGCTATAATCTCTTCTGAACTAATCTCATGGGCTTTATGCCAAGAGCGATCGGTGTTAGGGATGTTAAATATCGGTTAATTGAATAGTTAAGTAACCTCAGGAATTCTTATCAATTAGTCAACTATTCTATAGTTCCCAGGGTCTGGGCCCGCAGCCAGTGAGCTCCAGCCCCACTCTCGAGGAGCTCCCTGCCACTCTGTGCTACTGCCTTTGTATCAGAGGCAGCAGCATGGGGTGCCAGGTGGGAGCTGGTCTGCAAGGGGGGCCAGTTTAAAAACCAGCTCCTCTTGCTGACCAACTGCCTGTCTCTCAGTGCTACTGCCTCTGATAAAGACGCAGCAGCGTGGGCTGTCAGCAGCTCCTGTCGGTGGGAGGGGGGAGAGGAGTAGGAGGAGAGGTTGAGCTCCCAGACCTGGTGAGAGCCAGAACTGAGCTAGCCTGCCTGTCCTCCTAGCTCCTAATACACTTTAAATGAAGATGCAGCAGGAGTAGGTCCTGGACCCATCACAAGCCAGAACCAAAGCTGGGCTGCTGGCCAGCCAGCCTGCTAAAAAATTTACAGGCAAGTGGGGTGGAGGGAGGGAAATACGTGTAGTCTCTCTAGTCTGTAGCATTAATCTATAAGCTTTTGCTTCTGTAGTAAGCTACACGTGAAGATTGATGTAGCTTCCTTTATGCATACAGTAGTCTAATACTACTTGCCATGCTCTTGAAGCTTAGTTATTACTTAAGCCTGGTGTTCAAGTTGTTTGACTCCAGTTACAATGTAGTGTGCATTTCTCTGCAAAAGTCTCTCAAGCAGGAAATTGCATCTCTGTCATGGAATACCAAAATGTCTCTTTATACCTTGTATCAGTTCTATTTTACAAGTCAGCAGTTACAGCTTTTCCAGAATTTACTTAAAAAATACAATATATGATCAAGATGGTAACAGAGTATTGCAGAAAAATTGGAGATGGGTGGATTCCCATGCCTTTTCCCTCTTGAAATATTGAGCAGTCTGTCAACAGTGCCTGGATCATTGGTTGTTCATAATATAGTCCACTGGATTTGTTCCTTTTGTTGCCATAATTGATAGATGTCCAGTTTAAAAAACTGTCAGCTGAGATACTTGGAAATCTACATGTTATAGTCCTTATTTGCCTACTAAGCCTTCCTCCACCCCTTACCAATGTATACTGTTATATTTTTCTCACTTAATCAACATCCATTGAATGCCTTTTCATTCTCATACACAGATGGGCTTTATGTGGGAGTTGGTGAAATTTTATGGCTAGTGTTTATGTGGGAGATTACACTTAGATGCTTGTAATGATCCCTTCTGGTCTTAAAACTGGTGAGTCACCTCCATGAATGCAAGTCAACCAAATAATAATTTCTGGATTAGAGAGATTAAAAAGGGAAAATGTGAGCAATGGGGCCCAACTGAATGTGCAAATCTATTTTAGTATTAGTGTAACCTCCCTCTGAAATGCAAATATCTACTCTGTACTTTATACAAATCTACTTCATGGTTACCTTTTTCATATCTCTGTAGCCAGCTAATTGGCCCCTTCTTAACCTCAGCACTGAGGGGGGTCAAGTGACTTGCCAGGATCCCACAGGAAGTCTGTGATAGATTAACAACTTTTGCTCAGCTCTCCCCAGTCTTAGCTTAGAACCCTAACCACTGGACCTTCCTTGTACTCTAACTTTTACCTGCATGCTCGCCTCCATTTTGTATCCATTTTACTATCTGGAATGATAATGCAGGAGTTTAGCACCAGAACCTACATGATTTAACGAAACAGCAGTGGATTCCTAACCATAACCTTTTGAGTCTGCCATCTGACTTACAGTAGGTGCTTTCTAGGTATTATGACGCTTTGCTTGACATTTTTAGTTGAGCACTGCTGTTATGTAAAAACAGTGGAGGAACTGACTGATATGTGTAGGTGTCTGAAAAGGGCCTGTTGTCTAATTCACAGTATCATTGGTGTGTCTGAGAGCTTTATGCTCTCTTCAGTTTCTTTTACAATTTTCATTTTCACATGTGGAGACTGACAACTGTAACAGAAACCGATAAGCTGACGCTTATTGGTTAACCTGTTAAACTCTTACATTCCTTGTATGGAAGTGAAAGGTTACAAATATTATTGCATATCCCTTAAACCATTCATTCCTCCTAGATTCCTGTTAATGTCAGTCATATTTGCAAGAGAAGGGAGTGGATTTGCTTAACAATCTTATCTTTTCAAATAAAGGCAGTCATTAAGATGATTGTACAGTAATTATATTATGGTAATGCCCAGAGGTCCTGATCAGCACCAGGGCTGTCTGTTAGTGACTGTGTAAAATCTTATTGCACTTGTAACACTTTTATTATTCCATTAATTGTAAGTAAATACTTCAGTGGTTTCTGTTTGTAAGTAATACGTCTATAGGTTTTATGATGACAATATGGAGGAGGGGAGAATCTCGATGTTTTTAAAGTACACACAATAAGTTATAAATTACAAATAAATTATTATATTGCTTCTCCCATCCAGAAAAATTGAGCACATTTCTCCTTGCTTCAGTAAAATCATATTGCTGTGATGTGGGGAGATATTTGTGATAAATACAATGTACATACCTCAGTCTACACAAATAGGGATTTCTAATTTTGTTACATTTCTACTACCATAATTGAAAACCCAGAGGTCAGTGCTTTGGATTAATTTAACCTGCAGAACAGGCTGAATTTGTAACTCAAAATAGCATTGTGTTAGTCTGAACATGTGATAACAAAGACACTGAAGTGTAAAAAATCTGAAACACAAATCTGAATCTGAAACACTAATCTGAAATGGCATTATGCTTGCTAATGATGGGACAAATGGTAAAAAAGTTCTCTTGATGTAGTTTGTCTGGTTTCAATCTAGTCATCCTGTGACCGACTTAAATCTCGTAAGATCCCTAAAGTTGCAGACTTAAATAATGAAGGATGATGCAGATCTTACTAATTCTTGTGGTTTATTTTCTTCTACTCAATTTTATTTCTGTCCTGTCTGGGTAAAGTCTGAGCGGCTAGTCCTCACCTATGACTAGGGTCCTGTGCAAATCACTTATTTATTTAAAAGAAAAATGCACAACACTGTAAATGCTGTAGTATTGAATTTCATGGATTTTGCATGTGGAATAAGTGGACAAAGTAGAATCACATAGTCTTCTGCTATGATGGGTCATGGAGTGGGTGTGCAATAGTTCATAATAACATGGGTCCTCCCATATTAAAAGGAGTGAACCACTTCAGAGTGTTCCCATCTGCTTTCGTTGAAGGCCTGAAACCATGTCAATAGCACCTCTCATTATATCGAGCTAAAAATCAGCGTGGGTGAATTGCCGTATCTTATTCCGTTGCCAAGAGAAGATCGAGTATCACCAACACAGGTTCTAATCCAGGCCTAGGGTTAAGGAAATATGAATACTGTAAATATAGACATAGCTATTTTGCCATTGCCTTTTCTATTATCATTTCCCAAACAAGTAGATCAATGAGATTAGTGGCATCAAAAGTTGATTAATAGAGCAAGGGACACCTGGTGAATGCCTTGTTGGTATTACACCTTCAGGTAACAAGGTACTGAAAGGCTCCACCAGCAAAGAGCCCACTGTCTCATTTGTTGTTTTCTGGCAGCCCCCACCACTTCCAGAAAGACACTGAAACTGGGTGTAACTCGAACACAAGAGATTCCACAGTTGCTGTATTGGAGTCTTGGTATTGTCCTATAGCTTGGATTCACGAGCTTTGGTCTGAACCCAAGCAACTCTATCTGCAAAGTAGCTAGCAAAAGTTCTACCAGGTGAAACCAGGATCATTTTGCTTGAAATACTATCTCAAATGCCCCAGGATTGAGGTACGAGTTGAATCTCTCCAGTCCGGCACCCTCAGGACCTGACGGGTGCTGAACCAGAGAATTTGTCAAAATCACGGGAGGTTGATATTGTGTAGAAGCATTACCAACACTTCCACCACTTGCTAGGCTCTTGGAACACATTTAGGGGTAAATTAGAGCTAAATAACAGCATAGAACACCGAGAGCCTGGTGGCTATAAATAAAATTTATGGGACTGCGAGAAACTTGTCCACACTCATAAGTGGACATCCAGCTAATGTACATCATGCTGGACTATAGAGGTTAATCCTGTATTCTTATTTGGAACCTTTTAAAGAATATTAACTTATTGTCTCCCCCTCCCCCCTTTTTTTTTTCCCTCTAGATGAACACAATGATGTACAGAAGAAAACCTTTACAAAATGGATAAATGCTCGCTTTTCCAAGGTAGTAATAATTTTCAAAAATTGTAAGAACCAGATCAGTTTCAGTTCTAGGTACCATGTTTTGTTTCAAGGCCTTTTAGCATGTACTAAATGTACTTGGGTCAAAATGTTGAAGAGCTTTTTCAGAAAAACATAGTAAAGTGTGTAACGGCAAAGTATGTGTTTTAAGTAAAACACTGGTATTGTGCCCCTCTTGTCCACCTCTTCCCCTCCTGCAACTAATATACTCCTGTTAGTTTGTGACGGACAGCCATGTCATACAGGCATTAAGAGAGACAGTTTTATGCTTGGCAGTATGTGTTCAGTTTGTAGTTGTCACACTGAAATTTGACTATGCATACAATAGCCTGAGTGTATTGGAGTGGATTCTAGTAACTAGCCTCTGCTATATTGATGCTCAGTCACTATCTACACACATAAAATACTCAGTGAACCTCCACTCTGGTCCACAAAATGATGCCAGTTTGAGTCATTTTTGCTTTCACACTAACTTTCCTGTTCTAGTGCATTCTTGTGACTTAAAACCTATTGGGAGCATTGGTTCTTATTTTGGGTGGCTCTCTTTTCCCCCCCCCCTCCCCCCCTCATCAGTGCGGCTCGCGAAGCTGCCCCCGTACCCTGAACACAACCCATGCCTCCCTGCTCCCCCCATGCTCACTGAGGCAGGGAAGCCGTCCAGATCAAAATTGCGGCTCCAGTATGGAGGCTGTGGTTGCCAACGGGAGCCTGCTGAGGCCAAAAAGCCTCAAAAAACCTTAAAGGGCCAGTCCTTTTTTTTTTTCTTTTCTTTTCTTTTCTTTTCTCTACAACTTTTTGCCCCAGCTCTTCGTGCTGGATCCAGCTGGATCTTGGCTCTTCGGCCAGAATGGGTTGGCCACCCCGTCATAGACTTCAAAGTTATGGCTTTGTTTGCAGAATGTAGAGGTTTGATGACTTCCCCTTAGCACTCGTAATTACAATAAATTGTTTAAATACAAGGTTTGCATTATTTTATTCATATATAATATACTAGAAGACTTTCCTGGCGTTGCCAGGGTCTGGCCCAGGGCGGGGAAGATGGCGGTGTATGGTCCACCTACTGGCTTCTCTCCAGGGGTGGCAGGAGCCATGCAGCCTGCCTGCAGGCTTCTCCCCAGGGCTGGGATGCTTGCTGCCCCTCTGTCATCATTTGTGAGTATAACTGTCCAGCTCTCACACCCTTCCCTTTCCATATCATGTGAAACCATCATATTCTATGCACATCCTTTTGTCTTGGCCTTGTTAAACCTTTACTTTGCTTCAAGTTATGATAAGAGGAAGCTGTATTCCAAATTTCGTGGTCCTAGCTGTTACCGTTTGAGGAGTTCTTGAACAAATGGAATCACAGATGGATGGACTCACAGACAGATGCATAATCTCTCTTTCTCTCTCATATATAGTCAAATCATTCTGACTGCTTAAAATGTAATTTCTGTCAATAGCAGTTGGGTTCATGGCATGCTTCATGATAAAAATGTGTAGATGAGAGTGTTATGCTTAAATGAAGCACACAAGATCTTTTATAGGGGAAAAGGCAGTATGCCACATTTACTGAGAATACAACAGTAGCATATGCTTTTCAGTCACTCTCACACATACAAACACCATAACACACAGTCCTGCCAGACGATGTTATAGTTACCAGTCCAGAGTCTGGATCAATCTAGTGGCCAGCCTGATCAATCACAGAGGGAGAGCAGGGCCTTTTGTTGGTCACGATCCGATGCTCTTCTGCAGTTGGTGGCAAGACGAACCCAAAGTCCCATAGCAAGTCACCCTGCTTTTATAATCCTCTTTCCCTGTTGAAGTCTGTGGATTTTGCTGTGTCAGTCTGTGACCTGTGTGTTATCTTGTTGAAGTTAATCATTCACAAAACATCTCCAAGAGGCTCATCCTGTCCTGGATTGTTAATCAGTTAGTTGTTTTTAGGGATGCTTTCACCTTTAGAGTCGTCAATCTGCCAATCTGATCAATTCTTGACTGTGGGTACGCACTGATGGCTCCTCTGACACCGATATGTCTTTTCGCAGTCTGTCTTTTACAGTTTGTCTTCACCCGGTTACCCCCTCCTTTCCTGGCCATCTGGCTCCGACACCAGCCTTCACACCTTACCTTTATGATGATACATTTCTCATTCACACACAGTCTTTCTCACAGAGACCTTCAAAGGTATACAAATAGCAGTGTTTATAAAAAGCAAAAGGCATTGTAACTTAAACCTTAATCAAAACAATTCATATTGAAGGCCTGGGCCTTCAATATTTCTAATCCCTTAACATAGACACAATACCAAAAACTCTGTCTCTTTACTTACTAAACTCACTAAGCTTTAAAACAAAGAAATATATATCTTACTAAAAGGCTTAGTTTAATGAAATATCAAATGTGATAATGTGTTACCTTACATTGCTACATTATTAAACCTAAAATACAAATATAAAAAGAATAAAACTTTCAATTCCAACACATCCCCCTTTTGACTCCTAAAGAACAATTCTTGAGTGGGTCATATCTTATATAATTGTCTCATGGCTACATATTGGGAGGCAATCTGAGCTTGTGGTTGCAATTTAACAAACATTCTCTTTGTCCAGCAACACATACATATCATTCCAATTAGGCAAATGCAGGACAATACCAATACAATTATTAATGGGTGAAGCATAATTGACAGTATACTTTTGGACATGGGAGACCAGCCTGTAAAAAACATCATACCAGTGATAGGCAGGCAGTAAGTTGTTGTTGTGTTTTTTTTTTTTTTTTTCCCCCCCCCCCAGCACCAGCAATTTTAATCATATCCCCATTTGCATGTGTTGTTTGAAGAACTCGCTTTCCCACATCCTTTAGAGTTCCTTGTAAGAATGGTGTAATTTTTGCTTCTAGAAGCAAATGATCAACTAATTCCCCCCAATCTAAACCGAGGGGGAAATGGAGAAGTTAACCAAAGGGGCAATTACGGTGCTCTGGGAAGAACTCGTTTTTTCTAGCTTAGGAAGGTAATAAGTGTGATTCTTAGTGTATAAGATGCTTGCATTGCATCTACACTCATCTACTGGTGGCTGGCTGGCTAATGCTGTCATCCTCCCAAAATATTATTTCCCAGGATATAACACATACACATTGTCCATTATATACCACACGGGTTACATTTTTTAGTTCATCCCCCATGCATGTGCTTAGCGATGTATCCCTATTGCATAGTTCTGTGGTGGCAGGTAGGGAGAGGCATAGTCATTTGTGAGGGTCCCACTCTGTACACTGTTGTGTGTCCAATAATTCTTTTTCTTTCCCAGCCCACTGACCCTTAATACGGGGTAACCAGAAAGATCCCATGGCCAATTTGGGTAGTGGACTGACTTTCCATGTTCTGCCTCCACAGATTGTTGGTGGGCCATTTTGACAATAATTTCTCCTAATAACAATTCAGGTTTAACCCTGCTGGAGACGTACTGTATCCATTCATGCTTATAAATATCAAACAAAGATCTTTTCCGTTGTTTTAAAAGGTGTTCCAGTACTTTAACATTGCCTGATATTACCCAGAACATTTCATGTTCGAGTGATGACAAACTAAGAACTTGCATTTTGGTGCATCCCTTAGCTAAGGAAGGCAGTCTTATTTCCCAATTCCAGCTGTTCCTTATATGCCAGCCAAGTGGTGGTGTTTAACCATTTCCACAGATTCCATGTCGCTTTCATATTACCTCAGCCTATTTGTACCAAATCTACATTGGTATCTGCTTATTCGTGTATGAGACTCTCCTGTAGTTTTGATAAGGCACTCAATTTATTTCTAATTACCTCTAAATCTACTGTATTCATAATCCCTGTTCCAGCACCAACCCCTCCTAATCATGGGCGGCGAGTTATATGGGCTCGTGGTGCCCTGGCTCCAGCAATATCCAGAGCCGGGGGCCCTGCTCCACCAATATTTGGAGCTGGGTCTCTCCCCCGGCCCTGCCTGGAGCGGGCCCCGGCCCCCACCTGCCGGCCTCCCCACGCGTCCTCTGTCCCCAGAGCGTCCCTGTGATGGGGGCCTCACCCCCCACTAGCCCCGCCAGTGGCGCTGCGTGCACAGCCAGTAGCCTACTGCCATTTTGGGCTTGCGGCGCATGCGCAGGGGTGGCCAGCGGAACCCCCCGCCCCCGGTCTGGCAGGCTGATGGACCCAGGGGAGACCTGGCCAGCCAAGGGCATGCCGGCGCTGGAAGAAGGCGCTGGTATTTAAAAATGGCAGAGGCAGACCAAAAGGGGGAAGGCAGAGAGTGAGTGGCCGGCCCGCCCGCGGGAGCCCCCTTCTTACCCCAGGAAGCCGCCAGAACACCTGGGGAGGGCAGACGCGCCGGAAGAGGAGGTCGTGCTCCAGGGGTCCGGCACTGATTGGTAGGGGTACCAGGTAGGCTTAAAAATATATGGGCCACACCTCATGGGGGGGCGGGGAGACTGACTGGGAGGGGAGGGGCGCTGGCCGGGAGGAGGGGGGGCCGGAAAGCAGAGCTGGCGGGAGGAGGGGTCGGAGGCTGGCTGGGGCAGATCGTGGGGAGGTGGGGTGGGCGGCTGATGGGAAGCTAAGCTGGTCGGTGGGGGGAGGGGGTCAGGCGGAGCGGGGCTGGCTAGGGGAGCTCAGGAGGAGAAGGGGAGAACTGGCCGCCAGAAGCAGAGCTGATGGGGGGTGCAGTGGGGCTTGCCGGGGAAGATCAACAGGCCGGCGGGAGGTAGCGCTGGCGGCGGGCCGGGGGTTGAGTACAGCCCTGAGGGCCCCCCCCAATGATTTATTAGAGATTTATTAATAACTTGGGTGCCGCAGTGGCACATCCAAACAAGCCACATGAACTCACTACAGGTGCACAACACAAAATCCATTCTGCTCCTGGGAGGAAACTCTTAGGCTATGTCTACACTGGCGGTTTCTTGCGCAAGAACAAGAAGTCTTGCGCAAGAACATGTCCACACTGCCATGTGCGAGCTGTGCTTTTGCACAAGAGTATCCATGGCAGTGTGGACGCTCTCTTGCGCAAGAAAGCTCCGATGGACATTTTAGCCATAGGGGTTTCTTGCACAAGAAATCCCTGCCGAGCATCCACACTGCCCTCTTGCGCAAGAGGTACACTCTTTTCTAACAGGTGTAAGCTCTCTTGCGCAAGATGCCCTCTCTTCCCATGCCGCACTGTAAATTTCCTTGCACAGGAGCAGGTGGGCAGTGTGGATGCTCTGAGGGTTCTTACACAAGAACAGCTGTACTTGCGCAAGAAGCCGCGAGTGTAGACATAGCCTTAGAGGGAACACTTCCCGCAGCCTCTCTGCCCCCGAGTTAATGTCACACACATTGGGTTAATGCAACTGCAGGATAGTTGCATGAGGGGGGTTTGGTGGGGGCCAAACTAATCCCTGTTGGTAGGAGGATGGGGGGAAAAGCTCTTCAAGAGGGGTGACATGTCACCTTTTACTTCTGGTCATGTGTCCACCTTGCCCCGAGCGTGTTACCTCCAGAGGCGTGGCTAATGGGGGGCACAGGGTGTGGCTAATGGGGGTTAGGGGGCGTGGCTAATGGGGCACCACCAAAAATTATACAAACCTGCCTCCCATGCTCCTAATATGGTGTCTGCTAAATCTCGCTTGGTTTGACCATAGTGGCTTTGGTGTGTCTTTTATAATTAAAATCCATTTCCCTTTATTCCAAAAGGGAGCAGCCTGAGATGCCCAATAAAAAGGAGATACCATGCCTGTAGAATTCAGGGGAATCCAGAGGGTGGGTGAAATTCCCATCCAATGCCCCTTCTGCATATTGGTTCCATATTAATTAAAATGCTTATTAATCCTTTTCTGCCTAATGCAGTATTCCCCCTTTCCAAACACAATTATTAACAATACTAGCAGTAAGACAGACATCACAAGACAAGACATAAAAACACAAAACACAATTTTTGTCGCAACAATAAATCCATGTTGTTTTAGTTGCTCCTCAGCTGGTACCAGCTTTTCTGATGTTCTGAAAGAAAAAAGAAAACATTTTCTACCCCTGTGGGGGTGGCACATTATATCTTAAAATGCTTCTCTACGTTACAAGTATTCTTGCTGATTTTCTTTATTAGCCTGTTGTTACCCAATAATTACTTATGCTTTTGTTTTGTAAAGCAGCCAAGCCTCAGTAATGTCCATTATCTGTGGGTTCCATATAAATCATTTCACTGCTCATTTATTAAATTAATGGGGTAGCATGCCTCAGTTTCCCTCTTATACAGCAGATCAGGTTTTTAATAGTCTGTCTGTGGTGAAGCTTCAAATTATTCACATGTGGTAACTGAGAAGCTTTACTGTTATAGTGATTTTCCTTTACTTAGCATTGAGTATTTGCCAATTACCATTTCAGGAAACCCAAAAAGTTTTCTTTTTCTGAAAGAGTATACTAAATTTACTTCCATGTTAGCACTAACATTAGCATTAAATTTCTTTAAGTAGGTGCTTATGAATATCTTGTTACATATCATGCCTTTTATTTGGACAATTTACTACAAAGGAGAGTGTGTGTTATACTCTCTTGAAATTTTGAATAGCAGGCCCTTTTAACACATTACAACAATTGCTTAATTCCTTCCACACTCCCAAGGAGTCAGTCAGCTTCTCACCTTCTCATACCCTTAATCACTTGCATTGTTCCTCAAATGAAAACTTTCCTCATTCCCAGTAATTTAACTTTCCAGTGCCTGTATTATTGCTTTACCTTATTCCTTCTTCTATGCCCACACACAGGGCTCCAAAACCCCCTACCCACTCTTAGTTTAAATATTTGCCTGTGCCTAATTTTGCTTTCTCTCATGAAGGGTCCCTTTCCACGGACACAAGTTTTGTTCATTACTAATAGCAAGAAGGGCAGGCTTTTTAATTAGCCATCATACCTTCTGATTCCTTTAGTTGGGTAAATTCAAATGTTTATTTCTGCAGTCAGCTAATAATTTTTAAACTTCTCAGTACAGGTTTTTCATAACAGCCAGACAACAGCAGTACATATTTTTTTATTGAGATTAAGGATTTGTAAACCAATAAATATTTCATCAATTTGCTTAAAAGATCTGCAAGGTCTGTGCTTAAACTTTTTTGCAATATTTGTTCCAAAGATATAGTATACCTCTTCTCCTTTTCATGAGGGTTTTTTCTTGAATTTTTGCACCAGTGTGCCCAGTTTGTTTTTTATTATCAATTTTAGTCTTATTTTTCATGTACTCTTAAGATCTTATACGAGGGAAGAACGGAAATACTAACCTTAATTCTTTTGGCCTGCCCCTCATATGATTGTGGTTACAATGCAGTGGACCTCATTTAAACTTTTAAATTTGCCAGGGCCACCTTTTCTATTTCTGTCCCCACTCTTCAGGCCCTGTGAAAGTGTCTGCAGTCTGTTGTTTACAACAGGGGACGGTGCTTCATTCCTTTTCCAGGTTTTTAACAGTTTCCTTATTTAATTTCTCATTTTCTTGCTTTACTTGTTCAAGCAAATCATATGTCTGGACAGCCTGTTACTCTGCCTGCAGAGCAGCTTTCCACCGCTTGATAGTCTGTGGTGTTTCCTCTATTTTTCTATTTCTTTTTCATTTATTTAGGAAACTAGTATTGTGGAATGCTGTTTAAGCCATGTTATATTAATTGCAAATTCTAGCTTCTTTACTTTTATTCTTTTTAAAATCTCCTCTGGATCTTTTTCCCACTCAGGGATGTTGTCCCACTCCCCAGAAGCAATTGCAGCCACTGGCCTATTGGCAAATTCTAAATTCTGCTGTAGGTTCTCATTAATTAAATCACAATGGCTAGGATCCAGAGGGGCTTTACCTGGCTTCAGGATTAATCTTGTTATCATGTCCTGTAAAATTTGATTCTAATTCTTTTTAGTTTTCCCCTCACTTTCTCCAATTGCCCTGCAGCTACACTTAGATGACTTTTTCCTATCTCAAACTCTTGCTTATATGCTTCCAAATTAACCTGCTGCAGCGTACGCAAGTGAAACTGCTGCTGCCAAACCATCCTTCTGCATTTGTTCATACTTGTTAAAGGTATCTTTCCTTTACTTCTTAAGATCTCATATTTGCCTGTGCCAGTGCCGGGACTTATGACTTTAACCCGCTCCGGGCCCAGAGGGAGATACGCTAAGCCTCCTTCTCTAGTACTTGGCACTACTACCACTCGGCACTACTACACCAAACTTAGATGGTCGACTCGGGGTATTTCCCCAGGCAGACAGTCCCCCGTAGTCCAATATAAATCCCTTCCAGGGTCAGAGAGAGAAGCGCTAAGTTCTCCTCTTGTGCTCAGCCTTAGTACGACCGAGGGTGTATGCACCTAGTATTTTCTGGTTTGGAGCGAGGATCGCTAAGTCCTTCTCCTACTGCCCGACCCTACTACGACCGGGGGTATACACACCTGATTCGGGGTATTTCCCTAGGTAGGTTTATGTGTCTTATGTCACAGAAAATACAAATGGATATAAAAGTGAGAAATGTTGTAATTCTAAGTTCAAGCTCTAGGAACTTGAACGTTAATTGCATAGTAATCACCCTTCATTTGAATGTAAATGAGTGGAAAATTGTTTAGGTTATACTTCCTGTATAAAATAATTTAATGGACAGAGACGTAGAACATATTATATATCACCATTACAGCCTCTGTAATTTCATGCACTTTAAAAATTGCTTGAACTTTAATTAAAGCAATTGGACATAGTTTAAAAAACTCCTGTACAGTCTAGAATAATATTGTTCTCTTGTCTTGTCAATCCCTCTAATAAGAATTACACTGACAGTTTAATTACACCCCAATTGCACATACAATCTTTTATAAAAAGGAAAGTTAAATTAAAATAGTTTAAGTGGTAAAGAAGGCAGTTAATTTACTCTACTAAGCCTCAAACTGCTGAAAGCTGTAGTACACTCAGCTTCATCTAACTTCAGCAAGTGTATGAAGTTGGCACTATCAAAATACAGAAGATCATCCAGCTCATTCTAAAAGCGTATACTTTTAACACTGTACACTTACTGGTATTACAAGAAAAAAACCTCATCTTATTAATATGTACTTGATATGAAAGCTAAATATGGAAACAATTATAAATTGCAAAAATTCTGGAAAGCTACAAGCCAACACATGTAAGCCAGGGGAGTTTGTCCCTTAATATTCATTTTCTATTGTGTTGTCCAATCCAGTGTTGAGACAGGTTGAACCTCTTTAGTCTGGCACCCTTGGAACCTGACCGGTGCCAAACCAGAGAATTTGCCAAACCATGGTAGTTCAATAATGTCTAGAAGCATTACCAACACTTCTACTGCTGACTGGGCTCTTAGAAGACATTTAGGGGTAAGTTAGGGCTAAATAATAGCACAGAACACCTGAGAGCTAGGACTGGTGGTTGTAAACAAACTTTATGGGACACTTAGCAACATTCATGATAAGTGGGCATCTGGCTAACTAAAATCATGCTGGACCACAGATGTTGCCAGACCAGTGTGCGCCAGATTAGAGAGGACCTATAAGACTTTTGCCACTTTCCTAAGAGATTATTCCATAAAATAATATAACTAATTATCAGGAAGGTTTAGATTGAATATCTGGAAAACGTTTCTTTTTTAATTGTGTACTGCTATTCCTAGTTATAATTGTGAAAATCATTATTCTTAATGTGTGCTCTTCAAACAGTTATTACCTCTTGTCTTATCCTCACTCCTTCTTCCTCTATTACTTATTTAATCTATAGTTATAATTAACACACACACACACACACACACACACAAAATTTAAAAACATTATTAGGGTTGCAAAGTCAAGCATTCAAATTAGGAAATGCCTGAATTAATCCCACTCCTACCGTGTGTGTGTGTGTGTGTGTGTGTGTGCGCACACACACACACTGATAGCCTTTAATTACATGATCACATACTGTTTTTTCCACAGGACTGCTGCATCATGCAATACACAAAATGGACAATGCTCAGTTAATGAGCAGCTGTTAAATATTTTGTTCAGTGTGTAGCCCCAGTTATGATTTATTGCACCCTATTCATATCCTGCTTTGAAGACTAAATTATAAATTTTCTCATGGACTTTTTTCTGGCATTAATTAGAGCCCGAATGTTTCACCAATATTAATGAAATTATTTTCACAAGACTCTTGTGAGATGCAGCTGGTGATATCCCCATTTCATAGATGGGAAAATGAGACAGAGATCTGAGGTAAAAAATTACGGGGTCCTTATTTCAGACATATAGGACCTGATTTTTTCATAGTACTTATAGCACTTTCTGTGGTCAAAGCCCAGGTCCCATAGATTTCAGTTGTAACTGTGAGTGATCAACACTCATGGTTTGATGCTCTCTGTCTTGCATGGTATCAGTTTCCCCTGCAGTTTGCTGCTCCCCCATCTTATGTAATTCCCCCTCCTCTCTGCAGCTTGTCCCTCCCCTCCACTATTTCACATGGGGACTGGTTTGTTACTTGACCCATTTGCTGTATATCTCCTCTGTCCTGCTTGGGCTTTTCCTGCTTTTGATGTTTGTCTAGCTCCTGTCCCACCTGGTGCCCTCTTTACTTTCTATTTGCCAGCCTCTCCTGGTGGCCTGACTCCACCTTGTTTGTTTGCTTGCCTTCCTTAGTCCACCTGAGACCTCTTCTGCTTACTGTTGTGTCTCCTGCCTTGCCTGGCCCTCTTTGCCCCATGCACTTGTGCACTCTCTGTGTTTATGGTTCATCCCCTATTTCATTTGATCTCCTATTTACTGCTGCTCCTCATTTGGAAGAGCCCAAGGCCACTCTGCCCCACTGCCTATGTGCCTAGGGGTGCTAGGTGTCTCGTTTTCACTAGAATGATGCCTGGTTGAAAAGAGACCCTGGTGGCTCCAGTCAGAGGTGCAGTGGTGGCCTGAGGCTAAGGAAGGGTCCCTGCCAGCCCAGGGCTTCACATGCCTCCCAGAAGCAACCACCAAATCCCTGTGGCCCCTGAGAAGCATGGAAGTTCCATGTATTGCCCCCACCATGAATCCTAGTTCTGTAGCTCCCATTCACCAGGAGCTGTGACCAGAGGGAGCTGTGGAGGTAGTGCCCGCAATTGCAAGGGCAATGCATGGAGTCACCTGGCTGTCGATGCACCTAGGGGCCCCATTGACCTGGCAGCCACTTGCTGGGAGCTGCAATAAGTGCCACCAGGACCCTGCACCCCAACTCCCCCCTCCTGGATTTGTCTCCTGCATCTCCCCCCCCCCCCCCACACAAACACTCAAATCGCCTGTCGCAGCCCCAAGCTCCCTCCTGCACCCGAAGCTGCCTGTCCCCAGCACCAGTCAGACCCTCTGCCCTAGCCTGGAGCCCTCTCCTGCACCCTGAGCCTCTCATTCCCAGTCCTACCCCAGAGCCTGCATTGCAAGCCAGAGCCCTTGCCCCTTTCCAGCACACCACCCTTTGATCCAGCCCGGTGAAAGTGAGTGGTGGGGGTGGGCAGAGTGAGTGATTTGGGAAAAAGGGAGGGAGTGGTTTCCATAGCGTACAGGGTTTACAGTTTGGTTCAATGGCTTTCAGCATCCCCACTATACAAATTGTTCAGTCACCCCTGAGAAGAAGGTGAGGTAACGGTAGATTCTCCAAAATGTGTGATCCTTGTATGTGTTCCACTTTCTGCGTTCTTCCCCTTCTGCTTTGGATCTTATCTGTTTTTCATAAGAAGGAACTGTGGAGACGTGATTGGCCCTCCCAACTCTTTATTCCCTCTGACTGAAGCATGAGTAAGCCAGAGTATAGCATACATGGCCCAACTGACCCTACTTTCAACTAGGGATGTGAATAGGTAACTGGCTAATTGGTAAGCCTCACCCTTAATGGGTGTGGCTTACCAGTTATGGTTAATTGGTGGGGACTGGAGAAGCCTCCCACCTACCATAGGCAAGGGGTGGCTCCAGTCTCCTGGGGCCCCCCTGTGGGTGGGGATACTCCAGCCCAGCTGGAGCAGCCCCTGCCTGCTATGGGTTGGGGTGCCACTCCAGCTTAGTCCCCGCCTCCTGGTTTAGTAGGGTAATCAGTTAAACATCATGTTTAATCAGGTAATTAACTAAATATTTTACATTACTACTTTCAGCTTCCTGAGCTCCAGATGCACAGTGCACATACAAAGTCCCTTGTGAAATACAGATAAGGATCACAGATCTTGCAGCACGTGTCACTGTGGCTACGTCTATACTGCACCTCTCTTGCGCAAAAGCTTATGCAAATAAAGCGCGGATTAGCATATTGCCATGCTTCTTTTGCATAATTAATTAGGGGTTGGTTTTGCACAAGAGTCTTTTGCACAAAAAAAGAGCGGTGTAAAGGGCTCCTTTTTGTGCAAAAACCCCCTCTTGCACAAGAGCCATTCTTCCTCATTTTTTCAGGAAGAACGGTTCTTGCACAAGAGGGGTTTTTTGTGCAAAAAGGAGCCATCTACACAGCTCCTTTTTGCACAAAAGCCTCTTACGCAAAAGAGGTCCCTAATTAATTATGCAAATGAAGCGTGGCAATATGCTAATCCACACTTCATTTGCATAAGCTTTTGCGCAAGAGAGGTGCAGTATAGACGTAGCCACAGTGACACGTGCCGCAAGTTCTGTGATCCTTATCTGTATTTTTTTGCGCATATGATTCACTTAAGTATACATAATTTGCTAAATTATGATCTGAAAAATGTATTTATTTTCATTCATATACTTTGTACCTGGTTTTCCATGCATATATTTGGAGGCCTAATAAACAGGAAAAAAAGCTCTATTTCATATCTTAAAAATATTTCTGTAAATCAAGTTGTGTCTAAACTTAGAAATTAGGAAGCAACAGCAGATTTTGTTGACGCAATTGTTTATGTTGTACAATGACCTTTTCACTTTCTGAACTGTTTCCCACATCAGGTTCCCATGTACTGTACTCATGATTTGGCATTGGGCATGATCAAATTATTTTGGCTAACTGAGTTGATCCCTTCCCCCTAATTTAACCTTCATGCCTCCAAGACTAGAGTTGACACAGGGCCATAATTTTATGGGAATGTCTAATTTTGACTTAACTACTTACCGGGTGCTCAAACGGGACAGTTTTGCAGGTTTAAAAAATCCCCAACCTTTTCACAATGTCACTTACACTATCTGGGGAAATATAATGAAAAGACTGATCTTTCTGAGACTTTCTGAGACCTAATGCTTATCGTAGTTCTAGTGCTTTAAACACTGGCATCTGTTTGAGTCTCCCCTACATAGCTATTAGAGAATTATACCTTTGCTTTTCAAGCACATACCATTCCCCTGGTGCCCCCTAAGTGCCTCGTTTACACTAACCCCATTGTCGATCTAATCTACCTGACTTTAGCTATGCAAATAACATAGCTGAAGTTGATGTACTTAGCATGGTGCCTTGTGTGCGGTAAGGTTGGTGGGGGCTGCTTTCCCATCAATATCAGCTACTCTTCTTGTCCTGGTGGAGTATTGGTGTCGACAAGAAAGCTCTCAAAGATGGATTTATTGTGTCACACAATAAATCGACGGCTGGTAGATCGATTGCTGTAGCATTGATCATCAGCGTAGTGGAGACAAGCTCTAAGGTACATTAGTGTGAAGCTGGGGATCATGACTCTTTCATTCTACTGCTGCTGTTCTTTAATTCTCAGATTCTTAATACAGATGTAATTCTTTAGCACAGATTTAATTCTCCTATGCAGGATTTTAATATAGGCTGAGTTTATGCAGGTCTCCTTATCCCCCCCTGTTGACATGCCCTTTCTCCAGTAGTTTTACTTATTACAAGCCATCGTCAATTAAGTTAATGAGAAAGGAGGATGTCTTAAATATTCTGCTACAAGTAATTCTGCTAAAAGTAACCAGGCACTATTTAACCAATATATTATTATAATGGCTTTTGTTTGCAGCTTTTTATGATTATGGGTGATCTTGTTTATAGACTAAAATACATTGCATTCTGTGTTTTGCTTGTAAACAGTTGAGGTTGTAAAAACAAAATTAAATTGCACAGTGCCTGTAACCTGAAATAAACTAAGAAAGAATCAAGAAAAAGGAAATTTCTTAATGAGAATATGTGAACCTTTTTATTTCATCTTAATTGCATTTGAAATGTTTTTCTATTAGTAATAAATGCAAAATTAAGGATGCTTAATTGCAAAATACAACACAAGTAGTTTGTTTTAATAAAACTGCACAGATTTGCAAGCTAGCAGCACAAGATTATGGATGTAAACGGATTATCTGAGAGCTGTTACTAGTGTATGACTACTTTCAGTGGGCTAGATCTTATATTTGATCACATACATTTCAGGGAGAAGGAACACTTAGCCCCCTCTAATCTTATAGCCCAACACCCTCTTTTTTCGATTAAATCTATTTGCATGACAAGTAACCCTAGATGCACTGAAAGAAATTTGAGTCACTATCAGTGACACTGACCCGCATCCTTTCTGGCTGGTGAATGATGGCCAAGAGCATCTGTGTTTGTGGCTAACAGAGGGGGCTTCTTTCAAAGACTGATGCCTACTTCCCTGTTCTAAACATGGAACACTCTTACTGCTATGTGTGAAACTGATGCTTGAGGTAACTGACCTTGCAATTACTGCCTGGTAGACAGGCACTCGGTTCTGAGAAGGTAATTGAGAAATGAGTTAAAAGCTGTCTCAAGCTACACATGTTCTCAGCTAATCTGGTTATGTCATATGGCTCAAAATGACATTAGAGGTGCTTCTTTATGTGGTGAACTGGCAAACTTCCATCCTTGTTCTGGTTTATTTCTCTGTAGCTGGCTACTGTGACATTCTGTTCAGAACCTTGGCAGGAGTAAACACAGCATGTTGATTCAGCTCTTTATTGATTAATAAACTCAGGATGTTTGTGATAGGTGGCAGCACTTTTGCTTCAGCAGCTCTCATCTGTAGAATCCTTCAGAGCTTTATTCTTCAACATCTATCTCTAAACCAACAATGTGCATTTTTAAGTGCTGGCAAGAAGTAGCTGGGTATCTAGTATTACTGTTACAGCACCTGAATGAGATCAACTCCTGGATGAAAAGCAGATGCCTAATCTCAGGCAAGATGGCAATGAATGATTCCTATGTGTAAAGGAAAACACTTCTTAAAAATCAACCAATAAAACATCATCTTCAAGAGAGCATGTCTGAATTACCATTGTCCAAGTGATTCCTAGCCTAGAAAATAATTCCCCTGGACTTCAGATACCCAGAGAGCAACAACACCCCAAATTACCTTCAGCTTTCCAAGAGACTTTGATCTATCTTGTCAGAGGTAAAATGACCTATGCATTTATGCCCCGCCTGTGGTTTTATCAACATGGAATATTTTAGAATGGAGCTAGTACCTGCAAAGTAAATTCCACGTGTCGAAGAGTGCAGCAACTTGTCTGCTGAACAACACACACTAATTTTTTTGCTTGCTTCAATTTTTGGATACTCAGGCTGACCCCTTAAACAAGCCAGGTTTTCAGAAGTGCTTGCCCTTTGAAAATAAGACTCCTTTAGGTGTCTCAAGTTGGGCACCCAAAATTGTACATTTAGTCCAATACATAAACCATATTTTCTCCCTCTCAAACACCCACAAGTTCCTTCGCTAATTTTTGTTGTCTTTAGTGTCTACTGTTTAAAAGGACATTATTGATTTAGCAAGCAAAGGCATATCACTTTTTATTTTTTATATATATATATATATATATATATATATATATAAAAATGAGAGATTAGAGGAAACATCTTCATTTTTTCTAACAGCACTCTGTGTACGGTCTGTTAATGTTTCCCCTTTTATAGCTGTTGTGTTAATTTTACGTGTGTCCGTCCTTGTCTTTCTCCCAGCAATAAGGACAAAGAAAAACAATTCCTTTTCACTCCCAACTTAGACACCTTCCATCTTTGGTGTCTATAGATTTGAGCAGGCCATATTGCAGGCATGGCCAAATTTGCCAACCCCCGTCAGCTGCAGGTGACAGTCTTCAGAAGTTTGAGAGCTGGAGCGTGTCTGCCGGGTCCTCAGCACTGTGCTTGCTGAAGCCCCAAGCCACAGCGGGTACGCCTCATGAGGTGGAAGCCCCAAGGTATCTCTCTCTCCTCCCGCCCCCCCCCCCCCCCCCCCCCCCTTCCTGCTCACTGAAGCTCCTACCCTACCACACTGCTTGGACAGATGTCCCAAGCCCCGCCCTGCTCCCAGGCTGGTAGGTGAGCAGTGGGTGTGCATGGTGACCTCCATGAGCCTCACTTCAGCAGGTTGTTCAGGAGCCACAGTTTGTTCATCCCTGTTGTATTGTTTCCAAATCACAGTATGCCCTGGGAGCTAACCATGCTAGCAGCTTACTACATGCAATCCCAAGGGAAGATTGTGTATCAGGATTTGCCTTAATTGCATAAGCAAAACCCACTGACCACATCCCTGCTGCCAACTATGTCACCTCAGCCTGTGCCCTGAGGTTAGGCGGAGTGGTAGACATATTTACCTCGGAGCATTCAGCAGCAGTTCATTTGTCAGTGGTGACCATGAAGTGTCCCGTTACAGTAAAATCATTCCGGGGAGAGGCCTGATTTATGAAAACTCTGGCTCCCTTTAGCGGTGTGTGCCCAGAGAGGCAGCCCTGGGCTCCCCACTGGAGGAGTTGGGAATGGCTGGGGTCAGGGAGCAGGGCTGACAGTGAGGCTGCCGTGAATGGAACGCTCACAGCACGGTCCATCAGGTGCATGTTCCCTGGGAGCAGTCCCGGCTCGTCAGTGTGTGTAAGTGGCTTGGACAGTGGCTTAGCAGCGCTCAGCTCTAGCTTGGCTTGGGTGGAATCAGCGTGTGCAGAGCACCAGCAGCAGTCACTGCAGCCCCATTGCTGGCATGGCTGGGTGCCTCCTTTCCCCTGATGCCACTGTGAGCTTGGTGGGCCAGTCTGCACACTGGAATGGGGGTGCAGCATTACCTCTGCAGGGCATCTTCCCCCTCCTCCATCCTGTGCACAAACAGGTGGGGAGAGAGAGGCTTGGAAATGACAGTGCTCTGCTTCTAGCCGTTTACTTCGTCGAACATGAAGCTGCAACTCATTTCAGAGCTGGCAGTTCTAGTCCTTCTGCTACATCCCTGGGGTCAGACCTGGATGCTCTCTGCCTGGTTTTGGGTCAGGGGGATTGATTTAAATCAAGGCTATTTAAAATAATTGATTTAGATCAAGCTACCAAAAAAAGTGAAGACTGACTGTGCTCAGAGGGCACTTAATTTTGGAGTAAGCCCCATTGAACTCACTGGCACCTAGTTTTCTCAAAAACAAACAAACAAACAAACAAACAAGGGTATAGAATAGGGTTCCCTTGGAAAAGCTGAGTTATGCTGAAGTAAAATAGGGAATAGATGTATGGTATTACCATTATAGTCTGTGACCATGATGTTCCAAAATAAGGAACATGTATTATAATGTACTATATATAATATAAAATAAGAAAATCACACTCAGTGGCAACTCTAGATTTCTCTTACTGCAGTTTTCTGTGCTGTACACTTGGATGATAGATTCTAAACCTAGTTAGCTAATCCTTATGGCTTGTTTAATTAATTAAGTTGAACCTTTTTTTAGCAGCAAACCGGTTGAGAATTTACTTGTCAAATTACATTTATACTAAAAGGCATAGAGAGAGTCTTGACGAATGATACATTGCAAAGTGAATTATTTAAGTTACTAACCAGTTGATCCACTCAGCCATATCCACATCTTCCTCCATATCATTTTCTCCCAGTAAGTAGTTTTCATTATGATGTTTCATTCTTGGAACTAGGACCTATATCATCTTCTTGCGCTGCTTATACTTGACACATTTCTCCCTTTTTACCCAGGGAACCGATTTCTTCAAATATTCCCAGATAGGGTTTTGATTGCAACCAAAAGCCATGGCCATTTTTTCTGTGGCAAAAGTGAAGAGGATCACAGGAAGCTGTGCGTGTGTTGCTGAATGTCTTCCCTTTTTCTTTCCAGTCCTTTCTATGCTGCCTATGTCCTTTCCTATATATTATGAGTATGTCTAAGACTGTGTCTTAACTAACTCCTCTGTGGTGCCTGGCTAACATCCACTACCAAATAAGCTGTCATGATCATGAGAGATGGCCAGCAGTCTGGGGACTAAGCGGTTAACTATATCTAAGCCAGGTAGTTGGCCAATAGGAATGTAGGTAGGAATTTCAAACTGGGACAAAGGAATTTTTGTTTTTTTCCCCTCCTTTGTACCTGGGCAGTTTGCTCTCCAGCTAGTGAGGGGAACAAACAGAATGTCTCCCTCTAAGAAGAGACTCTTCACTATCTGTAAGAAGGGTAAAGTTTAGATAAATCCATTAGGTTGTATTGTTTTATGGTTTGGGAAATGGGATCTGATGTCTGTGCATTTAAAAAAAAAAAGGGGTTTTTGCTCTCTCTTGTAATTAAGTCCTGACCCATGGTGTGGTTCTCCCCCCACCCCGAGTATATTAATTTGTGACTTTTCCATCTAGTCATTATGCTTGCAACAGGAATATTGTGGTGGTGATAAAAGTTCTTTCTCTCTTCTTTTTATTAACCTGGTATTGGTTAATTTTTGTGTCCTGATTTTTACTTCAGGGGTGAGATTTCCCAAGTGATCTCTCCCCTGATTTTTCTTATCATTACTTGGGTGGTAGCAGTGGATTTTATCCCCAAAATCTAGGTTTTTAAGATTTTCGGTGGGAAGTTTATACCAAAGCCTGGAAAGATAAGGTTTTGGGGTACTTTTGCAGGCCCCCACTTCTGCATTTATCATGCCAGAGTGGGGAAGGAGCCTTGACATAAGCGCAGAGCAAAACCAATCCTGTCTAGCTTGTGTCTCTTTGCACATGTGACTTGAGTCTACTGAGAAACAGAAATTGAAAGCCCAGGACTTTCAAGAAGCAAAAGCTGGAAATTAGGCTGGACTGACTAAAGTCATTAATTCATTTTTATGAGACTGTAAGTGTATGTGCTGTAGCTTGTTTGTGGTGAGATGCATTTGCAACTGCTACTTTTAAATAAGAAATATAGTATTTTATTGATTAAAAAAATCTGATTTAAGTGATAAAAAGTCAATCTTATTTAAAAAAAAATCATCAATTTTTATCCACCCTGCTCTGGGTGAGAGCTGTTCTTCCCAGTCCTTCTTAGAGGCACCCTGAGCACAGAGGGTCCCACTCCAGCACTGTCATTCAGCCCTGGGTGAGGAGGGCCATTGGAACCCACCAGTCCTGAGACTGGGCCTGGGGTCAGCAGCCCCCTTGGACTTGTTTGGGTCGGGTGGGTTTTCTTTTCTGTTGTCACAGCAGAGAGTCTTCCAGATTGCAGAGCTTTCTGGTGGTGCTGCCCCCATCCCTTAAAATAAATAGGCACTTTGGATCAGATCCCAAAGGTCATTCGCCAAGAGCGGGTTTGAATCTGATGCAGCACTAAGCTTGGTTCCATAAAGCTGGTGAGTGACTGCCAGTTGAAGTGCGACTTCTGTTCACAGCCTCATGGAAAGGGCATTCCTTTCCCGTCCCTGCCTCTGTGCTCAGCAGTCAGGACATTGGGAGTGTACTGATTTGGGGAGTAGACAGTCCTGATTTTATTGGGGCATCTGGTCACCCTAACTGTAGTGGCTGAAACTATTAAGTTTTGGCTGACTACATTGTGAATGGTGATGTCCCTTAAAACCGTGGTCACCAACCCGTCGATCGCGATCGACTGGTCGATCGGGAAGCCCCGACCAGTCGGTCACAAGGCGTTCGGGACCCGCCTCCCATTTCCCCCCACCATGAAGAAACCCCACTACCTATCTCCAGCAACGAGGGAGGTAGTGCCAGCTTCCTGCGGGGTGGATGGAAGTCCAGCAACTGCGTGCTACTTCCGGGGTTTGAGGAAGTGCGCAGGCTGCTCCCCTTCCCCCTAAACAACTGGCGCCGTACCACACAGCAGGTTTGTGGTGCGCCGGGGACTCTCTGCGCGGGGGGAGGTAGGAGTCCCCAGAGGAGGTGCACGCCGGAGCTTCCCTTCTCTGCGGGGTGTGTGTGTGTGTTAGACGTCCCAAGAAGAAGTACGCGCATGGGCTTCTCTCCTCTATGGGCGGAGGGGGGAGGAATCCCCAGAGGAGGCGCGCACTGGGACTTCCCTCCTCCGCGTGGGCGGGGGGTTAGAAGTCCTGAGAAGATGCGTGTGTCCGGACGTCCCTCCTCTGGGGGGGAGGAATCCCCGGAGGACTCCCTGTCCCCTGCAGCAGAGCCCACTGGCACCCTTTCCCAACTGGCACCCTGTCCCCACTGGCACCCTGACCCCTGTCCCCTGCAGCAGAGCCCACTGGCACCCTTTCCCAACTGGCACCCTGTCCCCACTGGCACCCTGACCCCTGTCCCCTGCCGCAGAACCCACTGGCACCCTGTCCCAACAGGCATCCCATCCCCTGCCACAGAACCCACTGGCACCCAGTCCCCTGCCCCACCCGCTAGCACCCTTCCCCAGTACCTTGTTCTCTGCTCCCACCACCACAGTTGGGGCCACATTAGTGAGGGTTGGGGGGGGGGTGGAGGAGTTTTTATTTATTTATTTATTTATTTTATTTTGCATCTCACTTGTGTGGCCCCAACTGACTTTCCTGTGGGGCAGTGACCCTGACTCAAAACAGGTTCCCCGCCCTTCTCATAAATAAAGACAATGCTGAAACTTTTTGTGTTTTAAATAATATTTTATTTAAAAATGAAGCCTGGCCAACAAACCCCCAATTGGGGCCAAGCCCCTATCTGGCCGCAGCATTATAACACTCCTGTACCCCCTTTCCCCCCAGACCCAAGTTCTGAGCCTATCATACACTGGAATCCCCTATCCTGAGCCTCTCACATCCCCAACCTCCTGCAGCCCCACATCCTCAGTCTTCTGCCACAACACTCCTGCACCATCCACACACCTGCAAATCTGCACCATCCACACACTGCCCATCTTACTCCCAACCTCCCTGCCCTGAGCCCCTCACATACTCCAACCCAAACTGCTGCACCCTCACATCCACAAGCGTGTGGCTTGCTCAGTACCTCAACCTCAACACTCCCCATCCTGGAGCCCTCTTCCCGAGCCAGCATCCCCTTCTTCACCTCCTCCTGCTTCCAAATTCCCTCCCAGACCTTGCTTCTCTCACGCCTTCCCACACCCAAATCCCTCATTCCCACCCCAGAGCCCACACATCCTGTCTCAACCCAGTGAGGGTACGGTTAGACTGCAGGAGTTTTTTCGGGATTCCAGAGGTATCCTGGGAAAAACTCTTCTGTGTGCAGGGATGCGTTTGTTCTTCCGCTTTTTTTAGCGGAACAGCAAACATGCTCTTTTGGTAACCCTTGTAATCCTCATTCCATCCCTCCGAACGAAGAGCCTCATTTGCATACCTAATGAGCCACCATTTTTTTCAGAAGAGGCTCTTGCGCAAGAAGGAGCGTCTACACTGCCCCTTCTTGCGCAAGAAAAACCCTCTTGCGCAATGCCGTTACACCTATTACTTTTCAGGAAGAACGGCATTGCGCAAGAGGGTTTTTCTTGCAAGAAGGGGCAGTGTAGACGCTCCTTCTTGCGCAAGAGCCTCTTCTGAAAAAAATGGTGGCTCATTAGGTATGCAAATGAGGCTCGGCGATATTCCATGCTTAGCCCCATTTGCATATTACTCGCGCAAGAAGCCGCGAGTGTAGACATAGCCTAGGTGTGTGGGTTTTATCTGCATATGCATTGTTTTCTCGGGAAGCTTTGTACAAAGCATAGAGTTTTTAACATTACTTTATTTGTTTCCATTTGCTTTGAGGATAACGAATGCTGCAATAAAGCAGAAATGAGGAGTTTAAATTTCAGAAATAGCCCAAAGCTCTTTTGATGCCTGTTTCAACTGGCAGAAGAAAGTGGTGCTCTGATGCCAGTGAAATAAAACCATTCTGTGGAGAAAGCAGATCAAAACTGTATGTGGAATGTTACTTGTAGATGGAAAATATCATGACCTGCACAACAAAATGTCTTAGAGCAGGAAGTAGAAGGTTTATTTTCATGTATTTAAAATGAGAAATAAAACATCCAAGTGGAGATCAGATGGTATGTTTCCAAAGCTACCTAAATATAATACAATAAAATTAAGATCTTTTTATCCACTCAAACACACTGCAAAAATCCCAGAGCAGGGATAAAAAAGTTGTGTGTAGTCTATTTTATCAAAATCCGTAGCTTAACTTTGATTCTGTATTCATTCTTTTAATAGTTGGAGCAACAGCTATCAGATAGGTCTAAGGCAGTGGTCACCAACCAGTCGATCGTGGGGGCATGGCCAGGTGATTTCCAGACAATCAATCCCCTTGCTCCCCCCGCCCGCCCCCCTCCCCAGCCCAAATGAGGAGTCTGCACTGGTGCTACAGTCTCCTGCAAAAATAGTTAGCTCCGGCTTCTAGTGGCATGGGGGTGAGGATGGGGGTTGGGAAGGGAAGAAGGGGAAGTCCCATGGCTAAGCCCTAGAACCGGAGCCAGATCTGGCGCGGAGCCTTGGAACTCTTCCTCCCCATACCACCCCTGCAATGCCTCAAGAAGGAAGGAGGGCAGCATGGGGAAGGAAGGGAAGACAAGAAAGTGTGCGCTCCTCCTCTGCTCTCAACATCATGTACGCTTTCTTGTCTTCCCTTCCTTCCCCGCGCTCCGGAAAGGCGGGGGAGGGGAGAAGGGAGGGCTATTTAAGATGGCAGCGCAGGATCTGAAGTGCCTGGATTTCTTAAAGGAGCTGCATGTGCGCTTCTTCCAGCACTGCCTGCATATCCTGCCCCAGAGATTCTTGTCCCTGGAGTCCTCTAGGTATTGGCTGAACTGCTCCTGCCCCCTCTCCTGGGCCGCACCCCCACCAGCACAATGCTCTCTGGCCAGACCCCCACCAGTACCCTGCCCTCTTCCCCAGCCAGATCTCCCACTGTCACCCTGGTCTCTGACCCCAGGCCAGATACCCACCACCAGCCTGTTCCTGTCCCCTGGCCAGGCCCCCCACCAGCACCCTGCCCTCTCCCCCAGGCCAGATCTCCCACCAGCACCCTGGCCCCAGGCCAGACTCCCACCATCACCCTAGCCTCGGACCCCAGGCCAGACACTCACCAGGACCCTGCTCCTGCCCCCTGGCCAGACTCCCACCAGCACCCTGTGCCCTGGCCAGTCACCATTCAGCACCCTTTCCCCTGGCCAAACCCCCATCAGAGCCCTGGCCAGACTCCCATCAGTACCCTAGCCCCAGGCTAGACCCTCACCAGCACCCTGCTCTTGCCTCCTCGCCAGATGCCCACCAGCACCCTGATCCTGCCCTCTCCCTCCTGGCCAGACAGCTACCCCCAGCTTGCTCTTGTACCCTACTTTCCACTCAGATTCTGCACCCCCTTCCCTATCCCACTCACTGGCAGCCCTGTCCCACACACTGCATCCCTCATTTTTGGCCCCACCTCAGAGTGTAGAGGGGCCCACAAATTCCACTAACTCTGGAACCCCAGGAGAGTTAATCTGAACTGAGGCCTTGAACCTCAGTCCTACCTACCCTCCCCCACCATTGGGCTGGAGTGCCAGGGGAGTGAGGTGTCTCAGTTTGGGCCACGTCAGTGAGGCTTGAGGGGGTTTGTTTTTTTCCATCTCACCTGTGTGGTCCCTGACTGATTTTTTTCTTTGGGTCAGTGGCCCCTTACCCAAAATAGGTTCCCTGACCCTCCCATGAATAAAGACCGTATTGAAATGTTTTGGGTTGGACATACTGTTTTATTTAAAAATGAAGCCTGGCCAATAAGCCCCCAATTGCCCCCATCTGGCTGCAGTATTATAACACTCCGGCACCCCCCCCCCCACTCCAACCCCCCATACACTTGAACCCCCTTCCTTGAGTCCCTCACATATCCCAATCCAGACGCTTGCACCCCCCACATCCGCAAGCCTATGGCTTGCTCCAGCACCCCAACCCTCCACCTGACCCCAACGCTCTCCAGCTTGCAGCTCCCTCCCCAAGCCAGCATCCCGTTCTCTACCTCCTGCTGCACCCAAATTCCCTCCTAGAGTTTGCACCTCTCACCTCTTCCCACTCCTAAATCCCTCATTCCCATCCCAGAGCCCACAGCTCCTGTCTCAACCCAGTGAGAGTGAGTAAGGGCTGGGGACAGCAAGTGATGGAGAGGAGGGGAATGCAGAGGGCAGGGCCTCAAGGAAGGGGTGGGGTCCTGGGGAAAGGATGGGATAGATCTTGGCTTGCCCTGACATTTCAGAAGTGATCTTGTGTGTGAAAAGGTTGGAGACCACTGATCTAAGGTTTTAAGTTTTGGAAAAAAAAAGTCACCTTGAAACAATAAACATTATTTAAAAAATTGACTGCACTGTGTCTCATGGAAATAATCCCATTTGCAATTGTGTTGACCTTACAAAAAAGTGAGTGCTGATTTTTCTAGTCTACTATATTAACAGAAGTCTACAATTCTTGTCTCTTTATAAAACTGTCACTTGGGAAAGAGGAGCCAGGATAACAAAGGGTATAGTGGCTTGACATAAATGTGAAACTGACAGGTTTTACTTTGAGAGAGAGAGAGAGAGTGGCATGCAGCTAAGTGGATAGTGTAATGAAATTCTGAAGTGTTACAGACATTGGGAACCTTTTGGAATTGTTTTGTGCTCCAAGCTGGCACATGCCACATAACCAGTAGATGAATATAAGATACTAATCTGCTAAGAGATGTAAAATCCGGTTTAATCCATTAACCAGTTAAACATTATGGTTAACTGGTTAACCGATTAAAGGGAGTATGGGTGGGGTGGAAGGGGCAACTCTAGCTCTGCTGGGCTGGCTCACCCCAACCCCTGCTTGCCGAGGTCAGGCTGGAACAGCCTCCTTGCCAGCGAGACAAGAGTGATCCCTGACTGCAGGGTTTCCAGGCTTCCTGCAGACAATTCTACTCTGGACGACTATAGCAGCCCATGTCCATGGCGGGCACCCCGTAGGGCTGGAGCAGCCCCCTGCCTGTGTGAGGTGGGGAGCTGCTCCATCCCTCACCAGTTTACAGTTTAACTGGAACCAGTAAGCATCACCCACTAAGGGTGTTGCTTACTGGTTAGCTTTTCACATCCCTAATCTAGCTACCGGCTGCTGGTGTCTTCCATTTCCATAGAATCCGTGGTTAGATGCATGGACAATAAGTATAACATATAGAAAAGGATTGATATTACCATGTACTTTTCCCAGTGGAAATAAACATATGCGTGGGGGAAAATAAGGAAACCGTTTCAAAATACTAATACAAAATACTTCAGTGGGCTTTGAATCAGCCCCAGAATGAAAAGCAACTACACCAAGAATTTAGCCAAGAATCTTGTTGAGAATCTGTTTCCTAGCTCCTTTTAATGTCTCTAGTCTTGGTTCTGCTTTAGGTGTTGCCAGGACAGAACATTGCTTCTGTCCTGGGCGTGCTCAGAGTCTTGATATTAGGCTGTTGATGTTCATTGGAGGAGAAAGCTAAAAGGTAAGGAAAGTATTTTCATCTGTGGAGGGTGGCCACAACCCACAATTGTGGGACTCATTTTTCTTCCTGTATTACAATCATCATTAATTGAAAATATGATGCAAAAAATTAAATTTCCTCTCATTTTAAAGAGGCTTCTGTTGCTGAAATAAGCCTTCATTTTGTTTCCATATTATTTTTTCCCATAGAGTGGGAAGCCACCGATTAAGGATATGTTCACAGAGCTCAAGGATGGAAGGAAACTCTTGGATCTTCTAGAAGGGCTCACAGGAAATCCATTGGTAAGAAATATGTAATTAGTGATTGTGAAGGATCCTAATCACCTGACTTCTGCCTCTTAAATACAAACATCCCACTATCTAGTGTGAATCAATTTGGGCTTGATCTAAAGCCCAGTTGTAAAGCATCACAAAAGGGACAGTCTTTCATGCTTTGAACACCTGTTTGTGGTACTCCATTTTAAGCTTTGTGGTCCTTATCTTGCATTTGGATCTTCGCACCAGACCCATAGGCAATAGGGCTCCAAACAGGCTGCATGAGTCAGATTGCAATAGGTCAGGGGAAGTGGAGTGGCTGGTGTTGTCAAAGATTGCTTTGAGTTTTCAGTTCTCTCTGACCCAACCCAAAGTTGAGCATGAAAAAAGAGGAAGGGCAGCCTCAGTTGTTTTCTGGGTGCCAAAACAATAAATTTTGTCTCTTGTTCCTTTTTAAAGAGCCAATAACCCCAGCTGCTCTGTCAAACTGCCAAAGGCTTCACCTTTCCCCTTGGGAACTCCCACAAGGCTGTTATATAGCCAGTACAAAATTCCACAGCACACTGAAAAATTAAAAATTGTGAAGTTTGTGCAAGACAAATTCACAACATTCTGAAACAGGTTTGTTTCAGCACACAAGGAATATTGTACTGAGTGCTACTCTTTTCATAGTTAATTCAGTACACATCCCTCTGATTTGTTCAGTTTTTCCTTATTTTTCTGTTTCTCTTTATAAAAATACCATACTACAAGCACAAATTTCCTGTTTTCCTCCGTTGATTTTGTTTTCAAGTGTTTTGACAAGAACAAAATGTAACTTTGTATTTTTATTTTTAGCCCAAAGAACGTGGTTCCACAAGAGTACATGCCCTAAATAATGTCAACAGAGTACTGCAAGTTTTACATCAGAACAATGTAAGCTTATATTGTAACTTAAAAATATATTTTTGTGGTCAGTTCAGTTTACTAAGTCTTCTCAGAGAAGGGAATTTCAGATCATAAACCTACTGCACACAGTAAATAAAAACACCACCAGACAAAATGAAAACTATGAGCAATTCACATGGTCAGTGTTTTCAGCTAATGTCTAACCTTTTGGTGAAATAATTAAATGCAAACATTCTGTTATCAAAATGAGACAGTTTTTGTTGAGACTTTGATGAAGGGAACTAAATGCTTTGACTGTAGACATTTGTTCTGTGTGGGTTAAACTCCTTTTTGCATTTTCACCTCTAATTATTTACCACTTGTAAGTCACTATCACTTCTAGATGATGTGTGGTATTGAATCAATGTTGTTTAATCTAATCTAGTTTCTTAGGTACACTCACAATTGTAGTGTTTGAGCACTACTTCCCCAAACCTTTGACACACAAGCCATATATGATGCATATGGTTTCTTTAGAAATCTCTGACTCAGCCAAAACAGTGTTCTGAAGATTCATTCACCAGTTTAGGATTGATGAATGCCATCTGGGATTGGAGACTTTGATTTGTTAATTCTCTGGAACAGGGAGTATGTTTCTACAATTTTTGTAATGTCTAGCACAGTATGGCTCTCTTCTTTTCATTGCTACAATACATACACTTTTAGATAGTAATTTTAGGGAGTATGTGTTAAAATATTTGTTGCAAAAATGCCTACTCCACAAACCAAAGCTGCCCATGCAGTTTCAGCTTGGAGGTAGTTGACCTCATGCTAAACTAATCATCTCAGTGCAGGAATCTAGATGGATAAATAGGAGGCTCCTTAGAAGAAGATGCAGCACTGGGGAAGAGGTGGGGGTCACATTTCAGGGGGAGGGAGGAGAGCACAGTGGACTTCAAATAAATCAGTATTTGTAGTAAAGGTTAGAGTGGAGGGCAAGTGCAAAGTCGCAACGCTACTACTGATGAATGGGTGTGCAGGGCTAATTTGTGTGAGTGGCACTGTGACTTTTAGGGATGTTAAAATGTGGCTAATTAAGTTAAAGTGTAATTGCTGAAAATTTCAGCAGTTACACGTGGCAGTTACACGAGGGGGGAGGGAGGCGGCTCCTACCTCCGACCCTTCCCCCTCACGCTGCTGTCTCTGTTACAGAGGCAGCAGAGTGGAAGTGGGGTGGAGCACGGCAGACTGCTTCCCAAGAGCTGGTACACATGAAAAGCTGGCTTTTAAGCCAGTTCCCTGTGTGTACCAGGAGCCTGCATGTAACTGTGAAGGTTAACCAATGAGCCCAGGCAGTACCACTCACGTGGATTTGGCCTCAAGGGATGTCTGGGTCAAATTTTAGTGGCACTTTTACCCCATGTACCAGGAGCTGCTCATTTACCTTTTGGAGCTGAGGGGTGGGAGGGGCTGCAAGTTTACAAAAACCTGAAAGCTATATATGTATTCGCATTATTGTATGATTTTCGTATAGTGAAGCAATTGTATTTTTTTTTTCTTCACAGAACAGCTTCACGTTAAACATACTTTTTTCCTAATTAAAATTGCTGTTTTTCATGTTGTAGGACATGAAATAATTCAGAATCAGCAGTGTTTGAGTTTATTGTAAATGAATTTCAGTGTATTTGTAGACACTGATTAAACAATGTTGTGAAATTGTGTATATTTTTGAGCAGTTTCCCCTTTTCTTTTGCTGGACTAAAATGATGTCACTTGAAGAGAACAAGAATTTATTCTTCTTTGACATACTGTACACACATTTATTTGCTTTTCTAAGGATAAGTAATGACTCTTTCTAGCCTGAAATCAATTTTATTTATTTTATGAAAGTAAAAGAGATTGAGTTAAATGATTGAGTGATTCATTGGTTTTTCCTTGACTTTCCAACATCTGAAGTTTTGGAAATGTTCAGATAGTATTATTTAACAGACTGTGGTGAAGAGTCTGCACATGATTTACACCAGGTGCTCAGAAATATTAAGAATTTTTTTACGGTAAATGAAGAAGTGGTGCCATTGAATATGATTACTGTCTTATTGCTTGGGAGCAGAGAGGCTATAAAATATCAATAACTTTTTAAAGAATTAGTATTGAAAGTATTTAAAAATATATTGTAAGGATCTGGTGAGTTCTATGTGTCAAAATTTACAGCGATTGTCATGACTTCAGTTCACTTAGGTGAGCAGAATAGTTTAGATGATGATAAAAAATCAGTTTGAAGATCAGAACATGGAATGGTTTTCATAAAGTGCAGTTACAGGATTTGATGTAGGATTTAGTATAGATACTAGGAATGTTAACTAACGTGCAATTGTGTAAATGTGTAACCACTGGAAATTTTAGCAGTTACATGTTTACATATCGGGGGACAGGCAGGAGCTAGTGCTCACAGGGAGCCAGCTTAAAAGCTCCCCGCTGCCTCTTATAAAGAGGTAGCAGCGCAGGGAGCAGGTATGAGTGTGAGTGGAGTATGAGTGGAGAGCTGGCTTGAAAGCTGCTTCCTGCATTTACCAGTTCCCACCTGCCACCCCCCCCCCTCACTGATACCTCTCTATTAAGAGGGAGCTGGTGCTCCCATCAAGCTACCTGCCACCCTGCACTGCTGTCTCTTTGAGAGGTGGGGGCAGGGCAGGCGCTGCTGCCTCTGTAAGAGAGAGGCAGCAGCATGTGGTGGGTGGGGCTTCTTGGCAGGAGCTGTTATGCGAAGGGAGCTGACTTGAAAGTGTGTACCACCTCTCTGAGGCAGCAGCGTGGGGGGACAGTGGTTCTGCAGGAGCCAGTGCTTGTGGGGAGCTGGCTTTTAAGATAGCTCTTCCCCAGTACTGGCTCCCGCTTGCACCCCCCGCCACCTGTGCTGCTGCGTCTGTGGAAGGCGAAGGGATGGGGAGAGGTGGCTCCTCAGGAGCCTGTTTAAAAGCTGGCTCCTGATGGGCTCCAGCTCCTGCCTCCCCCTTTCCCCCCTTGCTGCCTCTGTCTGACACAGAGGCAGCAAGTGGGGTAATGGTGCGTGTAATCGTTGAGATTAAGTGATAATCCCAGGCAACATGTGGACATCTCTAATAGACACAGAGTGGGTATAGAAAGAGTTGTCTGTAATCACACACATTCCCAAACTATAAGCATTTTTGTTGCATGTTCTCAGGACCTTTCCTTTTTTAGATTAAATCACACCTTCATGCAAAATAATTTTGACAAAGTGCACTAGCAGCACTCCCGTTATAATGTGCTCCCTCTTTTGCATCCTAGCTTTCTTTCCAGTGTTCAGTGATCTGCATTGGTGACTATTTTCTCCCTGTCTGTCTGTCTGTCTGTCTGTCTCTCTCTCTCTCTCTCTCTCTCTCTCTCTCTCTCTCTCTCAAGTGAGCATACGCCCAGCATTTATGAAGTGGGCCATAATAAAATTCTGCATGTTTTACTGTAGAGATTGGAAGAGGATCCTTTCCCATCCCATTGCCTTCCTCACTGTCTCCAAAAAGCATAAATTTCTGTTACTTTAAAATGTGCGTCTGCTTGTGAAGTAGACCCTGGATTGTGGGGTTCCATGTCTGCTCTAGTGTTTCCATGTCAGTATCACTCTCCTGACAAATAAGAAAAAATTGATTTGAAAAGGTAACACTCAGCATTAGTTGAATTCAGTGGAGTTACATAGGTAGACTTCAGAATCTCTATTATTGGTGATAATTCACAGCCTGCAAAGGCAGAATGGACTATTCTGATAATTTAGTCCAGGGGTGGGCAATAATTGTTGCAAGGGGGCCACATCACAAACTTTGGTTCATGGTTACAGGCCGGCTCTGGCCTCCTGGTGCCCAGCGCCCCGGAAGGAGATGTTCTCTCTAGGCACTGTGTGCCCCTGGCAGGGAGAGGAGACTTCGCATACTCCCCCACCCCAGGCCAATTGGGGCATGGAGGTAGGGGAGCGTGTGAAGTCTCTTGCCCCCTGCCCCTAGCCTGCCATGGGCGCGTGGCTCTTAGAGGGAATCACCAACTGTTTTGAACAACTGGTGGTTCCCTCTGTGCTGTGCACCCCTGGTGTGGGAAGGAGACTTTTGTGTGCTCCCCTGTCTCCCAGGTCATGATTGGCCTGGGTGGGGGAGCAGCAGAGTGGGGCACGGGCCAGATGAAACAGCTTGGCTGTATCTTGCCTACCTCATATGTAGTCTGACCTCCTGTATAACAAAGCCCATAGAGCTTCCCCAAGATAACTCCTGAAGCTTATCTTTTAGGAAATCATTCAGGCTTGATTTTAAAAATTGCCAGTGAAGGAGAATCTGTTGTGGTCCTTGGGTAAATTATTCCAATGATTACTTATATTTTTAAAAATGTACACCTTATTTCCACCTGGATTTGTCTAGCTTTAACTTCAGCCATTGGATTGAGTTATGTTTTTCTGTGATAGGTTGAAAAGTCCATTATCCGGTTTGTTTCCCAAATAGATAGTTGTACACTATCATCAAATCACTTCCTTAACCTTCTCTAAATAGACTGAGCTCCTTGAATCTGTCACTATAAGGCAGGTTTTCTGATTCTTTAATCATTGGCATCGATTCTATTACAGTCTTTAATTCTTTATGGATCAAGTTCTGTTTCAGTTGTACTTTCTTGTGTAAAAAGGAGTTAGAGATAAGATTGTTTCAAACACAGTGTGAAACAGAAATTAAGAAGGTGTCAAAAGGTTCCATAAGTGATGAGGTCAATTAAAACAATAGGGGAAGTTTCAAGAAAAATGAAGAGATAATTAGTGATGAAGGAAATTGAGTAAGGAAGCTAAAACGAACATCATCTTCTCCCTTGCAGCCCCATCTGAAAAATTAAATAAACCCCACCAACACTGCCTCCATATAATTTTTGCTGAATTGAGTCCTCATTAAACTTCTTCAGTTTAAATTAATGACAAACTAATTCTCCCCTGGACTTTTTTACCACATGCAAAGCTTGTCACATGTGGCTTCTGGCTAAGCTTGAAAACTAAAATTGTTCATAATTATGACATTTATAGTATAGTGTTTGGGATTATTTCTTGCCTTGCAAAACAGACCATTTACTGCATGTTTGCTCCCTATATTACTGGTTGGATTACTTACTCTGTAACCTATGTATTTTGCTTCTAATTGTCTTCATGACAAATTCATGTCACTTGCTCTCTGTAGAAATATCTGCATGACTGTTTCCAGAAAATTAAGTGCATCTGTTCATTTGCTAGTTGCTGGCTGGTTAAATAAGAAAATAGGAGGTCACTCAAATCCTTGGTGGGAAATGTTGTTTGACTTGGATTTTATGTCTTCAGGTGGAATTGGTGAATATAGGAGGGACTGATATTGTTGATGGAAATCACAAACTGACGCTGGGATTACTGTGGAGCATCATTTTGCACTGGCAGGTGAGGAAACTTTGGGGGAGCTGGGTCTCTTTCCAGGAATTTGCACATTGGTCTTTTTGAATTCTCACAAACCTTGCTGGGTCCTCTCATGTGAAAAGCAGAGCTTCTCTTTTGAGTGTGTAATTCAGAGTAGGTCAGAGTTTAGTTTCTGACCTCTTCCACTGACTGAGTCCCCCATTGCACTTTCTAATATGCATCTAGCTGTGCTCAGTCAATTGATTCTGTTCCCAGTAGTGTTACCACACAAACATAGTAAATGAAGACTAAAAGATTACGTTTTTATTATTTATTCTTTTACTTGCAGGGTCTTTTTAAAAGTCTTCTAGTGGAATGGCTTAGATATTGTAATTGTGGACTGATTCTAGTGTCTCGCCAAAGTAGCTCCACTGAGTTTAATGGAGTTGCTCATGACTTACATCAACATGAGTCAGTGGAGAATTGGTTACTTTAGGAGGGACTGTGGCCCCTTCTTAGGCATCATAGAAAAGCAGTAAATGACATATAAGAGGCCAAGGAGAATTTTCCATGTGGAATCATTGCCGCCCTCCCTCTCCTGCTAGGGCCCAGTATAGGGGAACATGGTGAGGGCAGAACCAAGGCCAGGAGGAGCCAGAACCATAGGCTATGTCTACACTGGCGCAATCTTGCGCCAGAGATATGCAAATGAGGCTAAGCGTGGAATATCGCCAAACCTCATTTGCATACCTAATGAGCCGCCATTTTTGCGGAAGAGGCTCTTGCACTAGAAGGAGCTGTCTACACTGCCCCTTCTTGTGCAAGAAAAACCCTCTTGTGCAATGCCGCTACGCTGATTATTTTCAGGAATAACGGCATTGCGCAAGAGGGTTTTTCTTGCGCAAGAAGGGGCAGTGTAGATAGCTCCTTCTAGCGCAAGAGCCTCTTCCGCAAAATGGTGGCTCATTACGTATGCAAATGAGGCTCGGCGATATTCCACGCTTAGCCTCATTTGCATACTTCTGGTGCAACAATGCGCCAGTGTAGGCATAGCCATAGTGTATTCCATGCAAGCCTGGGCAGTACTGAGAACGCTGTTGAAATTTAGAGCAGTCCTAGACTTAGACAGTTACACTAAGGTCCCATTCTGCCCACACAGAAGCTCTTGTTCAGGAGACTGCAAAGTGTCTTAAAGGCAGTTGATCTATTGTGTTTAGTGAAAACAGTGTTTTGATTCAGATACCAGTTGGAGCAACAACTCAGCTTACAGGTTGTTTGGACAGATCAATAGTTAACACATTTATAAATTGTAATTGTTACTGATTGCTTTCCGCAGGTGAAAGATGTCATGAAGGATATCATGTCAGACTTGCAGCAGACAAACAGTGAGAAAATTCTGTTGAGCTGGGTTCGGCAGTCCACAAGGCCTTACAGTCAGGTCAATGTACTGAACTTTACCACAAGCTGGACTGATGGACTGGCCTTTAATGCTGTGATCCACAGACACAAGTAAGGGAAATATTAGATCATTACACAGCTGTGCAAATAGGCAGCTTCTGCCTCTTCATTCTGGAGTGTTCCAACAGCTTTTAGACTGTTAACATGATTCACTGGTGGTGGGTTGTTTTTATAACAACAATGGAGGGAAATTTGCCTGGCCAGCACTTAACTTGCAGAGAGCAAAACCAGGGCTATGCTGTAACTCCTACTGTTCCTGTGTTTGCTTTTTAATTACTAAAAAAATAAAAATGGTTTTAAATCACAGTTGATGTGCATTAACTAGAAAGTAAGCTGAGGACATTTTTACAACGAAGATACCTAGGCAGTTAGACTATCTTACTCCTTTCACCAAAACTGAATACACTGTGGGGGGGGGCGCGGGGGAAGCTCCAGTCCAACTTATTGTTTGCAGCATCTCTAGTGAGTAGATAAAGGAACGCTTTTGAAACAAATCAACATGTAAAACAGGCGCTGGGGCTCCCCTCTTCATTTTGAATAAGTGTGATTTGAGAGACAAAGTAATTACTCTCATATAGTTGGCATATATTACTTACCAGAAGAAGCAAGGGATAATACAATTTTTTTATTTCTGTAGTGTAGTATTTTAGTTTTCCTTGGCCCTTACTCTAAGGCTACGTCAAGACTGTAGGCTTCTTTAGGAAGAAGCTTTTCCGGAAGAGATCTTCCGAAAAAACTTCTTCTGAAAGAGTGTCTCCACTGCCAAAGCGCATCATAGAATCATCATAGAATACTAGGACTGGAAGGGACCTCGAGAGGTCATTGAGTCCAGTCCCCTGCCCTCATGGCAGGACCAAATACTGTCTAGACCATCCCTGATAGACATTTATCTAACCTACTCTTAAATATCTCCAGAGATGGAGATTCCACAACCTCCCTGGGCAATTTATTCCAGTGTCTGACTACCCTGACAGTTAGGAACTTTTTCCTAATGTCCAACCTAAACCTCCCTTGCTGTTTAAGCCCATTGCTTCTCGTTCTATCCTCAGAGGCCAAGATGAACATGTTTTCTCCCTCCTCCTTATGACACCTTTTAGATATCTAAAACTGCTATCATGTCCCCTCAATCTTCTCTTTTCTAAACTAAACAAACCCAGTTCCTTCAGTCTTCCCTCATAGGTCATGTTCTCTAGACCTTTAATCATTCTCGTTGCTCTTCTCTGGACCCTCTCCAATTTCTCCACATCTTTCTTGAAATGCGGTGCCCAGAACTGGACACAATACTCCAACTGAGGCCTAACCAACGCAGAGTAGAGCAAAAGAATGACTTCTCGTGTCTTGCTCACAACACACCTGTTAATGCATCCCAGAATCATGTTTGCTTTCTTTGCAACAGCATCACACTGCTGACTCATATTCAACTTGTGGTCCACTATAACTCCTAGATCCCTTTCTGCCGTACTCCTTCCCAGACAGTCGCTTCCCATTCTGTATGTATGAAACTGATTGTTCCTTCCTAAGTGAAGCACTTTGCATTTGTCTTTATTAAACTTCATCCTATTTACCTCAGACCATTTCTCCAATTTGTCCAGGTCATTTTGAATTATGACCCTATCCTCCAGATTAGTCGCAACCCCTCCCAGCTTGGTATCATCTGCAAACTTAATAAGCATACTTTCTATACCAATATCTAAATCGTTGATGAAGATATTGAACAGAGCCGGTCCCAAAATAGACCCCTGCGGAACCCCACTTGTTATGCCTTTCCAGCAGGATTGAGAACCATTAATAACTACTCTCTGAGTACGGTTATCCAGCCAGTTATGCACCCACCTTATAGTAGCCCCATCAAAGTTGTATTTACCTAGTTTATTGATAAGAATATCATGCGAGACCGTATCAAACGCCTTACTAAAGTCTAGTATACCACATCCACCGCTTCTCCCTTATCCACAAGACTCGTTATCCTATCAAAGAAAGCTATCAGATTGGTTTGACAGGATTTGTTCTTTACAAATCCATGCTGGCTGTTCCTATCACCTTGCCACCTTCCAAGTGTTTACAGATGATTTCCTTAATTACTTGCTCCATTATCTTCCCTGGCACAGAAGTTAAGCTAACTGGTCTGTAGTTTCCTGGGTTGTTCTTATTTCCTTTTATAAATGGGCACTATATTTGCCCTTTTCCAGTCTTCTGGAATCTCTCCTGTCTCCCATGATTTTCCAAAGATGATAGCTAGAGGCTCAGATACCTCCTCTATCAGCTCCTTGAGTATTCTAGGATGCATTTCATCAGGCCCTGGTGACTTGCAGGCATCTAACTTTTCTAGGTGATTTTTGACTTGTTCTTTTTTTATTTTTAAAGCATACTGCTTTTTCGAAAGACAGCATCCACACTGAATGGATGCTGTCTCGCATTTAAGCTGTGATTACTATGGACGGAGTGGCCACCAGGGCACTTGTGCTTTTTCCTCTTTCCTCTTCTTTTGAAAGAACTTCCTCTTCCCATCCAAACACGCCTATTTCCGAAAGAGCTCTTTTGGAAAAAGGCTTCTTTCTTGTAGAAAGAGATTTATCAACGTTGGAAAAACCCCTCTGTTGTTTTGATTTTTTTTGAAAGAACGTGATTTCAGTGTGGACGTAAATGAAGCTTTTTTTTGGAAAAACGGCCATTTTTCCGGGAAAAAAAAACCTCAGTAGTGTAGACATACCCTAAGAGTTATTGTTTAAACTGTCTGGACAAAGATCACATATTCTTTGTTTTGGAAGGTATTTGGCAGTCTGTAGGAATAGTTACTACTAATTTAAAAAAAAAAGTATATGACTTCCATCAGATATTTTTCATGTTTGGTCAGTCCAGTCTCACAAATGTTTCCGTTTCCATCATTTCCTAGAACAGGCTATTGTTACAGCATCTGGGGGACAACCAGATCATTGCTCCACTGGGCTAGGTGCTGAACAGACCTGTAGAAAATGCCAGTCCCTTCCTCAGTGATCTTCTAATCCAAAAGACAAGATGTAGTAGTTGGATGTGATGAAGAAACAAGTTTGGGATGGCATGCAGAGGAGACAGGGAAGAAAAATAATAGAACATGTGAAATTCTTTTAAGCAAAAATTGCAACTTCGTAGCTGCCCAATGAAGTGTGTGTGTGTGTGTGTGTGTGTGTGTGTGTGTGTGTTTAAGAAATAGAGGAGTATTTAATAAAATACTTTATCTCATTACACAGAGGGGTATCATTTTGTAAATCCTTTCTAACCCTCCTTGTTTAAATCCTTCAGATATTTGTAGTGAATTACTAAAATCTTATTAATTGTAACTTATCCTAGTTATGTTGGTTATTAGAATTTTTTAACCTTTTCCTACATGTCTGAACCTCTCACTCCCTATTCAGTTTTGTTCCCCAGCTCTGTATTTATTCCAGTTGCATTTAAGTACTCACCCTTTTCCTCCCCACCATGTTTAAGAAATCTAAGAATAATAGCCATTTAAGAAAATAGAACATTATTCACATCTTGTGATGTGTGCAGTTCAAACGCTGCAGCCCTGTGCTAATTGTAGTGCTGAGTTTGGAAGTGAAATGACTAGAAAGAAAAGTGAAAGTGATTCCCTCCCCCATTATCCAAACTGAGTGCAATACACAAAGTAAATATGTAGCAGTAGTGTTGAAAAATAAATATTTTAATAATAAACTAATTTTTTTAAACTGACTGTATCTCTTCTAATGTTACTACAAAAATAGTAGTTGTAGAGTATACTATTTGTCACGGGATGGGAATGTTACTGAAGTCATGTAGGTATAAAGTTAATTATTCAGATATGCCCAGAATTTTGTTGATACTAGTATGTTTACTACTTGGAATCTCAGTTACACTTTTGAATATCTGTAATTGCTAGAACCATTGTAACAGTATCTGATATGTGGGAGATCTTTTTTTCCCCTTCATGATGGATTTTATTTTTCTTGTACTTTCAGACCTGAGCTCTTCAGTTGGGATAAAGTCACTAAGTTGAGCCCAACTGAGAGACTAGAACATGCTTTCACCATAGCCAAAAATGAACTTGGAATAGATAAACTGTTAGATCCTGAAGGTAAAATATATATTTGCTCTTGATTAGAAATTGATTTTTGAGATAAGTGTTCAATACTTACTCCATTTACTTTTAATTTAAGTAGAGTCAAGTTGTTTTCCTATTGCAACAACTTCTTTTCTCCAGTCATTGACATTGAAAAGAGATCTAGTTAAAAGGGTGTATGTGTGTAAGTAAATGTAAAAGTGAGATTTGTCTTCACTGATCGTTTTTATTTAAAATTAAGTGTTGTAACAAATGATTCTTGGATGAGCAAGAAGCAAAACCCGGTTCACAATATGTTTGTTTAATGAAGTAAGAATATCAGAAAGTGTAGGAGTTAAAACTATAAATGAGAAATCATTTTTCAGGCTCATGTCACATATTAAATACTATCTACTGGATATCTCTTCTCACATACACTTATGCTTTTTATTGCCTCTGAACATCAGTAGCATTGTTATGCTTAAAAGAAGCACACTGGACCGTTTTTTGGGGGATAAGGCAACACGCCGCATTTGTTGATAATATAACAAAGTAGCATATGTATTTACACATACACACAGACATATACCCTGCTGATGGAGTAGTTACCAGTTTGTTGCTCTGTCCAACCTATTGGCCAGATAGGTCAGGTGTGAGGGAGGGAGCTGGGTTCTTGTCAGTCCGGACTGATGCTCTGTGGTCTTAGCAGGACGAGAACCCGAAAAACCATACAAGACACCCCATCCTTTATAGGATTTTCCTTCCATGCAGGTCTATGCATTTTGCCTTGTCAGACCTTAATCAGTCATTGAACATCACAATGAATCTTCCTACGACATAAGTTTATTGGGAAGAAGTTGTTCTCAGTCATTTGATATCCATATGCTGACGACCCCTCAGGGTGTTGTCTTCTGATGAAAGTTGTTATTGGTTCCCTATCAAAGGTTGCTTGCCACTACCTTCCGGGTTAGTCAGTCTGCCTCGGTCCAGTTTGCATCTTCAGGGTGCTTTCATTTAGTTGATAATTATTTGGTGCTTCTGAGTCTCTGGCCCTTCCTCTGACCATTTGAGCATGCAGTGGCCTTCACACTTCTCTCCTACTTCTCTCCTAAAATATTCTGTCTCTCATTCACACAAACAATACATTTACAGAATTGTAGCATGGAACAAAGGGGTACTTCTAGTCACTTAAAGTTACAAAGTCTTTCAACATTAAACTTCTTTCTATCTATTACAAGGCCTTACCTAATATTAACATCACTATGTATTACAATATTCCATCCCTTCGCTTTAACATCAGAACATGCTAACATCAAACAGCTGGAGTGAAGTTAACAAAGCTACCTGGCCTGTCTGAGGCCTACATCAATTTAAGTTTAATCCAAATCTTTTGCTATAACATACATTCATTATAACTAACTGACTTCTTAGTTACAAAATTCCAGGGCTACAGCATTTATTAGCTGCTTCAGTGCTATGACTTCTGAGGAGTGGGGCTTTAACAGAGTGAACTGTGGGCTTCCCAAAGATAGACAGCTTCTGCAGCATTAGGTGATCAGTCCTAGAAGTATACAGAGAGGATTTAATCTAGAGAAAGCTCTTTAAAGCTCTTTAAACCCATAACCCTGTGTGGGTTGCAAGTGAGGATAATGGGACCTCACTCTCCAATGGGACTTGATGGACTGTATGATTTTGGTGCAGTTCCAAGGAAACTGATATGCTCATTTCTTGGATTTGGTAGCTTCTGCTACAATGTCTCTACTGCATAGACTCTGATAGCATGTGGATTTTCCATTTTGTTCTCAGCTCAGCTTTTGTAAACACTTTCCCAAGAGACTTTCCAAACTAAAGTCCTTGATTTCAGAAACTTCTTTGCTCAGAAAAGTTAGGGATCTGTTTTAAAACATTAAGGCTATGTCTACACTCGCGGCTTCTTGCGCAAGAACATCTTGCGCAAGGGTTCTTGTGCAAGAAGTCTTGCGCGCAAAAAAAGTCCACACTGCCATGTGCGAGCTGTGCTTTTGCGCAAGAGCGCCCATGGCAGTGTAGACTCTCTCTTGCGCAAGAAAGCTCTGATGGCCATTTTAGCCATAGGGCTTTCTTGCGCAAGAAATCCCTGCCGAGCGTCCACACTGCCCTCTTGCGCAAGAGCCCTTGCGCAAGAGAGCTTACACCTGTTAAAAAAAGAGCGTAGCTCTTGCACAAGGAGCCCTCTCTTACCACGCCGTACTGTAAATTTACTTGCGCAAGAGCGGGCGGGCAGTGTGGACGCTCTGCAGATTCTTGCGCAAGAACGGCCGTACTTGCGCAAGAAGCCGCGAGTGTAGACATAGCCTCAGTTAAGTTCGAGCAGAATCTCCCTAGCCTTTTCACAGAACTATTTTAGCGTTCTAAGAAATAAAGGGGGTTGTTCCTTTTTTTGCATTTTCCATTGCTCGTGTTTCTCTGATCTATAAACCACTCCAGACACAATGGGAAAGGAATGCCTGATCTTTTGATGTAAAAGTTATTGATGATATTTGAGACCCTAGCACTTTTTGGTAGATACACCTCACCTTAGCTATCTAGGAAGTTATCTAGAAAAGCAGTCTCACTTGCTTTTTTTTTTTTTCAAAATATCCTGTGTAGATGTTGCTGTACAGCTTCCTGACAAGAAATCTATCATCATGTATTTGACCTCTCTGTTTGAGGTCCTTCCTCAGCAAGTCACCATGGAAGACATCCGTGAGGTGGAGACTCTTCCAAGGAGATACAAAAAGGAATGTGAAGAAGGAGTGTTTAATATACAGCAGGTACGTTTCTGCTCATTCAGGTATGGAAAGGTCTTAGCTATAATTTACAGCAGTTCAAGTATACTGGAAGCCCTCCGACCCTTTTCAAAATCTACTGGAGAATACTGAAATCGTACCTTTACATTCCTCCTCATTTTCACTCTAGAATTGCCTTTCCTTCTCCTCCTCCTTCCCCTCCCTTTTCTTACATTGACAATTTTCTTCATGTCCTGGAAAGTTTTAGGTGCCTTAAGTTTCCTGCTCCTGCCCATCTTTCTCATTCATCTTGGTGTGCTGGATGAGATGGCTCTTGATCCTGAATTGAATTTGTATTGGGGAGAGTTTTTGTTCTTCTGTGACACTCCTCCCCTCTACTTGAGTGTCACCTGCTAACTTAATTTAATAAACACAATTGAGGGTGATTTTATTTCTTAGTGATGACTTCTAGACTCTATATTCCCCTTGGGGAGAAAATGGAAAATAAGTAGCTCTAACAGTTGGCCCCTGTAGCCTACAACGTAACCAGCTATCCTATTTAATAGTTAAAAGTTGGCATAATGGACACATTATCACACCACTGAGTACTCAAGATCTTAAACAATCTGTGTTGGGTGACAATTAAAGAAACAATATCTATGTATCTCTAATAAACGTTACTTTCCTCTTTTGCTACATAGAGTGCAACATCTGAAGAGGAGCAAGGAGGTTCTAGAGCAGAAACGCCTAGTACTGTAACTGAGGTGAATATGGACTTGGACAGCTACCAAGAAGCTCTGGAAGAGGTCCTCATGTGGTTGCTTACCGCTGAAGATACATATCAGGAACAGGATGAGATATCTGAAGATGTTGAGAAAGTTAAGGAGCAGTTCAGTACCCATGAAGTAAGTTTGTATTGGCAGATCTTTTTCTAGCCCCTTCCTAACATTGTTAGTTCTTAATATTATAAAAACACCATTCTGTTTCATTTGTGTTGCTTTGGTTAAATTTATACAGAAAGTTTGCTGGATATTTTAAAATGTGTCACATTTGCATCATGTTTTGTGTTGCGCATTATTAGATTTTGAATGTTAACCTTTTGGGTTTTTTGGTTTTTACTTATAGAAATAATTGATTATTAAAATGCTATTTTTAGTGTTCAGTTTGTTTTCATTCCTCAGTTTCCTTCAATTTTTTAGACTCCATATTTATGGGCCAGTTCCAATGAAACTATTCTGATATACACTAAGGATGTGAATGGTTAACCAGATAACTGGTAATCATTACTGGGTGGTGCTTAACAGTTATGGTTAACTGGTGGGCTGGAGCAGCCCCCTGGCTGCCCCATATAATCACCTAAACAGTTAAAATGAATGTTTAACCAGTTACATCCCTAGTATACACCGGTGGAGAACCTGGTCCTGTATTTTTTTCTGTTTGTGAGTGAAGGGTTGCTAAAAGTTGTAGATGCCAGAGATGGAAAAGTTTTGTTGTTACTTTAGTCTGTCTTTTGGTCAGTGTAAAACATTATAACCATATCCAATTTTGTTTTCAATGTTGTTTCCAATTAATATATTTCTTAGTGCATTTGTTTTAAAAGTTATCTCTTAACCAGTAATGTCTTATCTTAGGAAATGTCTATTTTTATTCCCCTGGTTACGTCTTTTGTTTAACTGCAAGGAATGCATGCAATTTTTTTTTTTGAAATTTTCTTATGTAGAGAGCAAATGCTTGCTGTGCTGTGCTGTGCTTTTGATGATGCAGCATTGTAGTTTTGACGTTTACTAAGACTCTGTTTCAAATTTATAAGTTTGTCATGGCAATTCACAAATCATGCTGATTTGATTTGTTACACCTTTTTTTCTAGTTTTTTTATGATGGAGCTTACTAAACACCAGAGTAATGTGGGAAGTGTACTTCAGGCTGGGAACCAATTGATATCACAGGGCAATTTAACAGAGGAAGAGGAGCTTGAGATCCAGGAACAAATGACACTGTTGAATGCTCGATGGGAAAGTCTCAGAGTGGACAGCATGGATAGGCAATCTCGGTGAGTTGTGCCCTGAAACTTCATGTATAGCTGGAGAACTTGTTACAGGAAGTCTGTGGGTATTTAGCCTCATTTTGAGGCCTAATATTTTTTTTTTCAGAAAGAACTTTTCATTTTGTAGCATTAAGCCCACTCTGTTTGTGGCTCAGTAATTCATCTGGAGAAAAGGAAGGAGGAGGGGGAAAAAAAACCTGCATTCTTGGTTACTTTACTGCAAATGTTTATTTGTATGTAATGTAGAAAGTGCTAGACTGAAGATGCTGTTTACTATTTTTACATATAGCAAATAGTCTTGAAATTGTTCTAATAATTTAAATTCTTGAACAAATAAAAGCTCTCAATCATTGTAAAGAGCTGTACTTATTTATGTAATACCATAATATTATATGTAGTACTATCTGAAGGATTTTTTCCCTACTATGTTTTATTACAGTCATTGAGAGAAACTGCTTTTCATTGCCACTCTTGACATTATCTTTGTTAAGAAGGAACATCTGATGCAAGAAACTATTAAACTTAGAAATTGTGAGCGTGAGCGTGTTTCTGTATACACTGGTGGCATATTTCACTAACTTTTGAGGAGTAAGCAGAAGCTTAACTGCGTTTTCTTGAGTTTAGAATTAAATGCTAAATAATGTTTAGATATAAATGGCATAGATATGACTATCTGGCTTTCCTCTAATTTAGAACTAGATCTTATGCTCTTTATTTGGAAAAAGACTTTCTGGAGCTAGTCAGCTTTTATTTTTTCCCATGTTCAGCTTGCACGATGTGTTGATGGAGCTGCAGAAGAAGCAATTGCAGCAGTTGTCTGATTGGCTGACTGTCACAGAAGAGCGCATTCAAAAGATGGAATCTCCGGCTTTAGCTGAAGATTTAGAGTCCCTTCAAAAACAGATGGAAGTACATAAAGTAAATGCCTTTTGCCTGTTTTGTAACATACGTGATATGGAAAAAATATTTAGACGCTTTAATAACTTAGGGACTGCTACAATGAAGTGTAGTAGCCACTTCAGGGTCCACTTTTTTTAAGGAAAGATTCAGATCTCGCTATACACTGGAGAGATTTTCCTGATAATTTTGATGTGGAAGGGTAAGGTAAGGGAAAGCAAGAGAACTGGATGGTTTGGAAAGCTCTTTGTTTGCTAACTTTAGTGGAAGTTTCATATCTTACCTTGTTTGCTGTATGAAGAGTTCTACATTAAATAGCGGAAGGGCTGAAAAGTAACAATTTGCCCATATTGATGAGAAGTACAGTGCACTTGTCACTGGGGAAAAAAAACTCCACTAAAACAAAATTGAAACACTAAGCCAAGAATAAACTGGTCTTCTATTTGCATAGCATTCTACCATTGGTGTGGCTCTAAGGCAAGTTTTTGGAGCTCAGTTTTGCCTTCTGCCCCAGGTGCTTTTAGAGGGGAGAGGGTTTTTGAGTATTCATTATTCTTATAGTATTCTGTGGCAATTCCAGTTCCCTATAAGAAACAAGGACATTAGAGATCCTATAAAAAGTGCCACAAGAGTAGGCTTTGCCCTTGACTCATTCATCAAAATTTCCACTCCCTTCACAATTTTGTTAGTTGAGGGCAGTGTTCATTTCCTTTCTCCATCTTGGGGGTCTATAGATTTTCGAATAATAATGCCTAACTCTTATATAGTTCTTTTTTCAGAAGTAGATCTCAGAAGACTTTGCCGAGGTCAGTATTAGCGATGTTAATTAATGGTTAATTAGCTAATCGAGTAGTCAATGGAATTTCCATCGACTGCTCGATTAGTCGGTGAGGGGGGGTTGCTCGCTTCTGCTGCCGCTGTGGCTCTGCATTTTAAATGTAGCAAGAGCTGCCGAGCTCTTACTACATTTAAAGCACAGAGACACAGTGAGCCGGGAGTGCTCAGTAGTAAGAGCTGCGGTGGGGTTAGCTCTTAGGGGCTGGCGTGAACTGGGCCTCAATAGTCCCGACTTGCGTGGCTCTGGGACCGCTGCGGCTCTGCACTTTAAATGTAGTAAGAGCCTGCCGTGCTTTTACTACATTTAAAGTGCAGAGTTGCAGTGGGGTTGGCTCCTGGGCGTGGTGTGAGCTGGGACTAAGCAGTCCCCGTTTGCTTGGCTCGGGGACCCGTGTGGCTCCGTTTCCCCCCTCCTCACTGTGGAGATGACACGGGGGAAATCCAGCTTTTAAGTCAGCTTCCCCCACAGCTACACCTGCTTCCCCCCCACCCCTCTTGCTGCCTCTGATATAGAGGCAGTAGGGGTGAGGGAGAAAGTGAATAGTTGAGTAGTCATAGGCTTATCGGGTAGTTGACTACTTGACTAGTTTCTTACATCCCTAGTCAGTATTATATCCTCATTTTGAAGATTAGGTAGGTGAGAGAGAGAGAGGTGAAGTGACTTACTCTGGGTCACCCAGCTGGCAAATGGCAAAGTTGGGAATAGAACTAAGGACTCCTGAGTCCTAGTCTGGGGTTGTATTCATTAGACTAACGATCATTTGGGATGAAAGATGCTATAGAAAATGTAAAACTGTTTTCCACGGCGCAGGTACTCTGGTAATAAATGTTGTGTAATACCTAGATACCTACAAAAATGACACTTCTATATCTACTATATATTTTAGAGAGTTTTTCTGTCTGTCTGTTCAAGAACTCCTCAGAAATGGTAAGAGATAGGAGCATCACATTTGGTATACCGCTTCCTCTTGTCATAACTTAAAGCACGGTCAGGGGTTGATTGTTCCTGGAAAATGGGATGTGCCTGGAATGGGATTGCTTCTCATAGAACCGTACAGAAAAAAGACAGAATCAGTAGGCAGGTAAAAGGGGTTGGCGAGGGGCATTTCCTCTACCCTATCTGGGACTGCCCCAGTCCCAAGCCTAGGTGCCCTTTAGGGAGGATGGGAGGGTGGGGCGCTGAACCACTCCCCTCCTCCCCCGATTTGTACAGGAGCTTTGCTAGCTATTCCCTTTTGTCAGGGAGCAAGGGGAAAGTGCACAGTTTGCTGCATGCCTTGCTCTGGCTGGGAAGCACAAGGAGCAGATGTACCTGGACCTGCTCCAACCAGAGGACATGAACTCCTCTCCCAGCTGTGCCCATTGGAACTGCAGAGGCCATGGAAAGGCGCTTCTCACCTGGGCTAAAACTACTGTGCTGACAGAGGGCTGGGATAGTTCTTTGTCCTTGGAGCAGCCTGCACACTGAAACCCTCATCTCCTGCCCCACCCTAGAGCAATGATTTAAATGAAAAATGTACATTTTCATTTTTTCATCCCCAAAAACCCAACATTAATTGAATTAAGGACCCCAGCAATGGTAGGTAAACCTAGTTGCTAAATTAAAAGGAGTATTACTCCTCTCCTACATACTCTTTGTAATTGCCTTTTGTCAGTATTGTCTCTGAATGTAGTCTGCAATATATGCCCTCAGAGCTATACAGTGAGATGTCCTTCTTGTTCCGTCAAAAACTATTAAAAGACAATTGTGCATAGTAGGTAATTTAATCTGCTGTTAGACTCACAATGTGATACTTCATTATGTACAGTAATACATTTTATAGAAAGCCTTAGCTTGCTTACATGCATCATTAGAGGTTCAGAATGTCATTTGCTGTTGAGAGCCAAACGTTTGAATTTTCAGACATTAGTACTTATTTGTCAGAGTGCAGAAAGTTCATTTCTTTTTGTAAATGAAAACAGAAGGTGGGTAATACTAAACACAGAACTTTTCTTACTTGTATGGCAGTTGTGTTCACTTCCATTCAAGTATATTGAGGAATTTCATGAGTAATATGTTGCTTGGATACCTTCCATCATCTGAAATAATGTATTTTAGGTTAATTACACTTTCTAGTTGCCTATTTTAGTATTTAGTTACGTTATAGATACATCTCCCCATAATCAAACTTTTGCTTAGTTGTTGAGTCTTTAGCACTTTGTCACAGCAACAGTTTTATGTGATATGGTCTAAAAGGTGACTCCTCGCCCATAATTAGTTCCTTTAACCATTAATTTGTTTTTCCAGGGGCTGCAGCATGATCTTGAGATAGAGCAGGTTAAAGTAAATTCCCTGACTCACATGGTCGTGATTGTTGATGAAAACAATGGTGAGAGTGCCACAGCTGTACTGGAGGAACAACTTCAGGTACGTGTTTTGTATTGTTGCTTATTGTACTACATTACACATAAACTTTGTAGGATAACTTGGCTTTGTTGTCTGATTGTTAATATTGAGGCTTCTGTAAATATAGTACCTCTTAATTTTAAATTACCTTAATTCATAATTGTTCTCCAAGTTGTTTAGTCACTAGTGTAATTTGACACCTATGAGTTATTAGCATGTATTTTATTCCTGTGAAATAAGACATTAGAAGTCAATTATAGAAAGGTATTTGCTGAAGAACCTGGCTCACATGCCCAAAAATAAGAAGTTAATTAGTTGTTGCCTGAATACAGACAATATCACACACATCAGTTTTAATGGAATTTTTAAAATGGACATATTTTTGTGTCATAAATTAAATCACTGTTATCTCTGAAAGATTGCTCTTGGGTCCTTATAACAACATAAATAATTACTAAAATTGCATAGGTAAAATTTTCAAAAGTCTTAATTCCTATTTTTTAACTGTGCCTAAATCACTCTAAAGGACAAATCCAGTTTACAGAGCATAAGTCTAGGGGACTAGTACTCTTAAGAGACAGACACTTTTGAAAATTTTAGCCTTAATGCAATTTCATTTGTGGAATTATACAAAAGTAATGGGATGATTTACAATAGAACTTTTTTAACCTTCTATTTTGTAGAAGATATTTTGATAGAGAAGTATGTGGTTTGGCTAAAAGTTTATTGTTGTTTCAAGAGTTGACCTTTTTATATATTGCCTAAATAACTTACCATTTTAAAATATTTTCCCCAAAAATACTACTAGTTGGGTTAAAACACAAATACTACTACTTGAGTTAAAACACAAGATAATAAAACGGGGAATTTTTTTGAAAGCAAATCAGTTAGGCCACTTGTTAACTCTTAAAAGTTCTTATCATTGTACACAAAGTCAATGGAAATTGCAATTCTAAGTTTGGATAATTTTTATTGTAGATAGACATGATAGTGATTTAGATAAAATAATCATGTGTTTGAATATACGGCCTGTTATGTGTTTCAAAGTGTGACTGAATGTTCTTTAATGTTTCTTGCTGTTGTAGAGGCTTGGCGAGCGTTGGACAGCAGTTTGTCATTGGACTGAGGAACGTTGGATGAAGCTGCAAGACATTCAGATGCTGTGGCAGGAATTAGTCGAAGAGCAGGTAGAAAGCTGTACAACTATCCAGAATGTTAAATGGAAAAATTCTGATTCGAACTCATTACAATTTTAACTACTGATAATATTTGTAAGATTTTCATTTGTAAAAATATTTGCCAGAAGATGCAAAATTATTCTCTTCTGCTTAGGTCCTGCCAGCTTGTACACGAAAATAATATAGGAATTATTTTAGTAAATCAGGACAATCTTGTTCAATACCCTTTCTCTACTGTTCTTCCTTGGAAACTGTAAAACCCGAATAATGAACAGTTACGCAATGATGCGGTAAGGTGCAATGCTGTGGTGATAGCTGAATCATGAAGTAATTAACTCACTTGCTCTATTGAGATCAGAAGCCCAAGTAGTAGGAACTGCCTGGGGTTTCAGAACAAAATAAAATGTCTGGTAGCTGGGGACCAATAAGAACTTGAAGACTGAAGCAAAGAGCTGTGCTTTTTAAAAGAGAAGCCATTAAGTATCTCAGGTTTTCAATGAGTCAGGGTAGAGAGAGGTTGCTAGTGAGAGATGAGCAGTACTTCATCTCAAATGAAGAAGATTGGACTGGAAGCCTGGAGAATAGGACACTTTCCTCCGCTTGATCTCTCCAAAGGGGGATTTGGAATATGTGGTGACCCTGTTGAAAGTGAAAGCAGCTTGTGTTTTTTTTACTTGTTTGTTTTTGTTCTTGTTGTTTTGATTGGGGACTTCTGTGAGAGACTAACTGCTCTCAGGGAGAAAACAACCCTATGGTGCTCAGTTTTGTTATTCTGGTATGGGTTATTGAGTAGAGTGACCTAGCCATGAGAGCATGCACATTTTTTTCTTGTCCAATGAAATGGTATTCATAACCTTAAAATATGTAACCATTTAAAAAGTCCTAACTGTTTTGCCTGAGTAATATATTATGCCAGTGAGTTGCACAGGTGAAGTTGTCTTGTAGAAAATAAATTTTTTACCAGTTGCGTGCTTTTGCATTCCAGTTCCTTTGCTTTTGCATTATTAAAGTAAATAATCCTTACTCCTCATTCATAATAATATTCAAGTGTATTCCCTGTTACTTTAATAGATAAGTAATTGCATCACAGTGCGGTTCTGAGCATCTTCATCTTGCAGGATCAATATGTATGGAGTGTTGGAGTATGGAGTGTTTATCAATTTAGAATCCCGGGTCTTCTGTTTTGTTTGTTAACCCATGTTTGTTTAATGGTGAGACAGTTAAAGGTTTTGCATCTGGTTTATATTCAAACTGTAAAATAGTTTTTAAGTAACCGATAGTTTTATCTGGATTAAGACCAGTAAAGAATGGAGTTAAAATGAAAAGTGTTGGTCATTGACTCTGAGAACGAATTAATAGTGAATCACTAAGAACTTGGCAACCTGAGAATTCTAGAATTTTTTCCAAATGTGCCCTGTATGCTGCCAACACATATCGTTTTGTAGCCAACTAACCAATCCTATGACCAATACTTTTACAATTATTGATACAAATATAAGGGGTAGTTTAGTAGAATGAGGTATGCCCTATCTCAACATTTGCTGAGTTAGACATAATTCTGAGATATACTTAAACTTCCATACTCGGAGTGTCCCTATTCTCAGAACACCCGAGATACCAAGGAGACAGGGACTTCGCATGCTGCCTTTCCTCCTCCCCAACTGGGGGAACGGGAGCATGCAGAGCTGCTTCCCCTGAGGCTTTTCTCCACTGTTCCATAGAGGCTGGGGGTGCAGAGCCATGTGTACCCCCGGGATGGGGCAACAGGTATGTGCTTCTCCCCCCCACCTCATATCCAGATCCTGCAGTGCTCTCTCTAGCCCAGCAGAATCTTATTTCAGCTATCTTGTTTCCCAGGGTTGCCCAGTTAGAGGTCAAGTGTACTAAGAAATTGCAATATGAGTTTAAGCCTACTTGATGTGACACAACGTTGTATTTTTACATGCTATGCAAATAAACCTATTTAGGTTGTAGCATAAACAACCACGCCAGGTACTTTCTTTAGCTGTTATAGAACTGTTGTTTGAGAGCTAGTGCTAATTCTGTAGTCCTGTTTAGTAGCAATAGTTGGTCAGTACTTTAACAGCTTGGTATTCTTCAATAGTGGCATTAAATGCTATAAACAATAAACGTATGCTTATTCACGTATATGGAAAATAAAATCTGTTTGGGCCGTATGGGCACTGGGTGCAGAACAGTGTTATTTATCCTGTTGTAGCTAGCAGGGTTCCAGCTTGGCTAACATGACCGAGAACAAGTCCGCACAACAAAATTAAGTCAGCCTAAGTTAGGTTGATGTACAGCCACCAAAGTTGTTGTTGAGGTAGTTCATTTACACACACAGCTCCCTCTGCCAGCGTGTCTAACCAGGAGCATTTCCACAGTGTGGGGCATTGTGGGGTACTCACAGGCAGAGTGCCACTGCTAAGTTGTCAGTCCTGGGATGGGGGAGGCTCTAGCTGACAGCCACCGAGTGATGTAAGTAATACAGTGGCCACATGGACAGTGCCTTCCCCAACTATATCATCCTAAATGCAGTGCCTCTCACAGAGGTGGAGTGGGCAATTCACTGGGCAATTTATATCAGCGAGGGTTACTTAGGGTATGTCTACACAGCAACATTATTTTGGAATAACTGATGGTATTCTGAAATAACATAGTGCATGTCTACACTACAAGCTTTTATTTTGAAATAATGTCCAGCTGGAGGACTTCTTACTCTGACTCACGGTAACCCTCATTTCACGAGGAATAAGGGAAGTTGAAGGAAGAGTGTTTTTTCGTTTGCCTTCCCTCTGTGTAGACAGCTCCAAAAGCTGAATTGAGCTATTTTGACTTAAGCTGCGCAATTGACATAGTTGAAGTTGTGTAGCTTAATTGGAATCTAGACCTGCTGCCTAGACATACCCTTACTGAGCTAGGTTGATGCAAACTGCCTTACCTTGACCTAACTCTGTAGTGTATGTCAGGTCTGAGATTTTTCATCTAAGAACCATGTTATAGTAATGTTTTCTATAGACTACTAGTAATCCTGATTCTAGCTAGCATGACTCTGCTCCTAGTGAGGACTAGGTTTTAGAAACTGGTCTCATGTATGTCATCTGTATATTCTTGGGTAAGCAGAGAAATATACACCACAATTTCATAGCAATTTTTGAGTGGAATAGGATTATATCCGAATCAAGGAAATGAACAGAGAGGAGCCACTAATCCTACTCCAGATCACAGTACTGGTCCTCAACTCCTCCATGTCACAGTCATTTATGTGAATGTTCTTCTGGTTCTTGCAGAACTGCATCTGCAGTTCTTATCTGATATACATTCAGGAGGACTGCTTGCCAACCTCCTGGGGCAGATTAATCAACTAATATGAGTGTCATCTTACATATGAGTTTATTCATGTGCAAGATTTTTATATAATCTATATGAACTGTGTGACTCTGAAAGCAAGAGATCCTTGAAGGTTTTTTTACTGTGTATTTAAAAGGTAGTGAGTGTGATGATGTGGAAATGTCAGTGTTTTACTGAAATGTTATTTCATCCAAAATAAGAGGTTTTAAAGCAACTGTTGTTTCAGTTTGAGGTACTGGCTCAGGATCAGCCATCTGTAACTACCAAGTTTAAGTAATCCATCCCTATGTTCTAGGGAAAAAAACTAAGTTAACTAGAAATACTCAAGTTAGAACTAATTTCAAGTTCTAGGAAAATATTTGTTTGAGAAAAATATGTTGAGCATTCAGTTGTTGTTACTTTCTCCATTTCACAAGTCAACTGAAAGAATAAGCAGAGATGCATCAGTCCTTTTGAGACTACCTAAAGAATCTTTGGAAGCCAAACTGCCCAGTCAGCATAATTCTGACTGCTCAGGAAATGAATTTGTCTCATTGCCATTTATTAGCACTGTAATAATTATGTTTCAGTTTCCTGAGGAGAATTATCATTTTCAGCTAAGTTAGCAAAGATTAATTGTACATGTTAAAGAGCTTCTTTACTCATCTATATGAAATATTTTGGCTGGAACATCAACATAGTTTTCCCGATGAATATGTGGCGTTATGGCCTTGTTCTTCCATATTGCATGATATTTTATCGCCCTTATATTTTCTTGTCTATACATTTATGTACTTAGGTTATATGGAATGGGAAGATTACAGTAAACTCAGGCTCAGGAATTGCTAATCAGTCCTTCCTGGGCCAGTGCCAAAACTGCACAGCTAGATTGAGGATCTGGTGAGAGTTTAAAGTCTAATATCCAGTGAACTACTGGGAATCTCTCTCCTCCCTCCCTCTCCCCCAAAAAAGCTGTATCCCTGTGGTTCTTAAATGGTGGTCCATGGAGTGTTGGATGAGACATTGGCAGTTCCTCATTGCTTCCAGTTATTAATTGGGATTCAAAATAATATACATTCCTAACATTTTTTCACATTGTTACCATTATCACAACAATGGCATTTGGCCACTAATGAGACAGGAGAGTTGTATGTACAATTCCAGATGAGATGGGAAGAGAAGCCATGAGACAGTTTCTCCTTAAAGATGTGCTCCACAGTATAAAAAGGTTAAGAGCACCCCTCATTTGATCCAAAAGTAGTGTATCCTTACAGTATCTCTTTTTCTATTGATTTGTGAGGCACTGACTGCTAAAACTGTGCTGCAGTTGAAGGGGAGAAAGATTCTAGGATGGTAATTAGAATGGCTTGATTTGAAAGTGGATTATCACAAACTGCCAAGTGTAGAATCACTGAGAGTCTTGAAAGCAAGATTTTTGGAGCAGTAGTTCTGCTAGTAATGAGAAGAATTATGCATGATTCTAAGTATTTGGCTGCATTTAACTCTGGTTTTATAATTAGGCTGAAATTCTGGTGGATAGCTAATCTACTGTTCTTTTATCCCTGCACGTGGGCAACTCCTATTAATGCCAGTAGGGATTTAATGCACATAAGGACTGCAGAACAGTGGTGGTGTGATCTAACACGGGGAACTGAAAGTAGGAATTTGCCATTAGTAGTTTGATACTCGAGTATGTTTTAGAAATGTTGTATTTTTTTTTTCTATAGTGCTTGTTGAAAGCTTGGTTAACTGATAAAGAGGACGCTTTAAATAAGATCCAAATAAGGAACTTCAAAGATCAAACAGAACTGAGTGCAAATGTTCGAAAACTGGCTGTGAGTATTGCTATCCTGACCTTTCCTGTCAATTAAAAGACAAAAACAAAAACCAAGAATAAGTAACATATTATTGGCCTGACTACATTTGACTTCAATAGGAGTTCTGAACTTTCGAGACCTTTGACAATCAGGCCACACAAAAGCTCATATACCAGCTATATATTTTTTTAGTCTCTAAGATGCTACAGGACTATTGTTGTTTTTTGAGTTTTTTTTAGTTACAGACTAACACAGTTACCCTCTGAGACTTATTTCCTCCTTATGTTAGTCCTCCATGGAGTTCTTTCTTTGTAAAATAACATCTGTTTTGAGTATTTATTTGAATATTATTATGGCAGACTCTGCTTCTCTGTGTTGTATTACAGCCTCTGTGGTCAACCGTTTCCATTCTGTCATTGTTAATGAAAGACGCTTTTGACCGTTTCTAATATTAGCTAAGACCTATGCTAAATATTGTTGTAAATATGCTCTTGGATATTCTGCAATATAATGGCTGATTCTCTTAAAGAACGTCTCTTTTTTGGTTGTTTGATAAGGAAATTGTTTTTTAAAATGTAATTTGTTGGGATTATGGAATGTTTGTAATTTGTTGGGATTATGGAATGTTTGTCTATGGAAGCAGGAGAAAAATTGAGTAAAAATTGGGAAGTGGTGGGAAAATATTTTATATCTTTAAGTGAAAACAGTTAATGGATCTTTAAAAAAATGTCAGATTCTGAAAGAAGATATGGGAATGAAACGTCAAATGCTAGATGAGCTAAGTGAGCTTGGTCAGGACGTGGCACTGCTTGTTGGGAATAATAGGACTTCAAAGAAAATTGACAGTGATCTGGAGGAACTAACTCAGAAGTGGGACAGCTTAGTTCAGAAGCTTGAGGAGTTCTCTAATCAGGTAAGCAAAGAATATTAAATTGTCTTTCAGTCCTTCAGATGTGTCATATACTCAGTCTTTGCCACCATGAACAAAACTGCCCAGCAAAGCTTTTGGCATCAGCTTTGAGACAGGAAGATTCATGCAATTACTTGTGGCTAAGTTGATTCGTGATGTAATTTTGTGAGCTTCCCTTGGTCTGTCAGAGTCCAAATTTATTACCCTTTTGGACACAGCTGTGTGAGGCTCAATTTCTTCCACTAAGGTTGAGGAAGAGAATGACCTTTAATAATGTCATTATCTTTTATTGGTGGGAAAAGTAGTAGGTTGCCTGGAAATTTATTGTTTGTGAATTTTTAAATATTGTTGTAAAGGTGCTGACATGGGCTGAATTGTTGATACTTCAGAAGTAAAAATAAATAAGCATATGGAGTCATACCAATGTTGACATTGGACCAGTGTGATTTTTCTCAATATGGCACAGATTTATCATGATATATTGAAATTATAGAAGTAAATGCTTATTTTGTCATGCAAGAATAAGAACAAAGCTTGCATATTCACAGAGTACCTTGCTATTTAGGGCCCTACTTAGTATTTCTTACTTCCACAAAACTTCTATTGGGTAAGGGGTTGGGATGATACATATAGTTTAATCAACTAGTCGATGGATTTTCCATTGACTACTTGATTGGTTGATTAACAGGGGAGCCACAGTGGGGTTAGCTCCTGGTCCCGGCAGCTAACCCTGCTGCAGCTCTGCCTTTGAAATATATTAAGAGCTGCCAAGCCCTTAATACAATTCAAAGGCAGAGCCGCAGCGGGGGGACCCAGTGCAAGCCAGGATGGCTGATTGCTGGCTTACACTGGGTCCCCCCTGCTACGCTTTAGCCTTTTAAATGTATTAGGAGCCTGTGGGCTCTTAATAAATTTTAAAAGTAGAGCCGCAGCGTTTGGGACTGGGTGCAAATTGGGAATCAGCTGATTCCCGGCTCACGCCTGGTTCCTGCTATTCCCCTGTAGGGATGTTAAATATTGGTTAATTGAATAGTCAATTAACCTTATAAATTCTTATCGGTTAGTTGACTATTCTGTAGTCCCCGGGGGTGGGGCCAGAAGCCAGTGTGCTACAGCCCCACTCCCAAGGAGCCCTCTGCCACTCCACATTGCTGCCTCTGTATCAGAGGCAGCAGCATGGAGTGCCAGGCGGGAGCTGGTCCATAGGGGGGAGTCAGTTTAAAAACCAGCTCCCCTCATGGACTGGCTGCCTGCCCGCCTGGCTCCTAATAAACGTTAAACACAGAGCCACAATGGGGGTAGGTTTCAGACCTGGTGTGAGCCAGGACTGAGCTGGACTGCTGGCCAGCCTGCTAAAAAATGTACTGGCAGGTGGGGGTGGGGTGGGGAGAATGTGTATAGTCTATAGCATTAACCTATAAGCTTTTGCTTATCAGTTAACGACTACACTGTTACATCCCTCTCCCCTGCCCCCTGTGGAGATGGTGCTGGGGGGAACCAGCTTTTAAGCTGGCTCTCCCCAGTACTGGCTCCTGCTCTTCCTCCCCCCCCCCTTGCTGTCTCTTATAGGCAACAAGGGGGGGAAGCGAGGAACTAGTTGACTATCCGATAAGCTTTTGCTCGTGGGAGCCTGGTTAAAGCTAGCTCCTCACAGGCACTGGCTCCCACGCTATTCCGAGAGCGTGTAGTTGATAAGCTTAACCGATAAGCCTTGACTTATCAGTTAATCGTGTAGTCAACTACAAGTTGACATCCCTAGTTTGGATGACATGTAAATGTAATTAATTACTCTTTACAGGAGAAATTGTGTGTATCTTTCGTTTTAAACCCTCTTTTTGCAAATTGTTTTGTGTAGGTAACACAGGCTGTGGGAAATACAGGAGTGTCCCAAATTTCACAGAACACAGAATCAGAAATGTTTTCTGCAAAGGGGCAGATAATGGTAAAACAATCTAAACAAGAAGTAACCCCCCCTCCGCCACCAAAGAAAAGACAGATACCTGTGGATATTGAAGCAAAAAAAAGGTAAGAATACATTATTAGTATTTGTTACTTACTAGATAGTATTTTAAACTTATTTATATGTGAAATTGTGCTTTTGTAAGTGAGAAACATATATATCTAAGGGAGTTGGGTCTGTTTAGTCTGCAGAAGCGAAGAGTGAGGGGGGATTTGATAGCAGCCTTCAACTTCCTGAAGGGAGGTTCCAAAGAGGATGGAGAGAGGCTGTTCTCAGTAGTGACAGATGGCAGAACAAGGAGCAATGGTCTCAAGTTGTGGTGGGAGAGGTCCAGGTTGGATATTAGGAAAAACTATTTCACTAGGAGGGTAGTGAAGCACTGGAATGGGTTACCTAGGGAAGTAGTGGAGTCTCCATCCCTAGCGGTGTTTAAGTCTCGGCTTGACCAAGCCTTGGCTGGGTTGATTTAGTTGAGATTGGTCCTGTCTAGAGCAGGGGGTTGGACTTGATGACCTTCTGAGGTCTCTTCCAGCTCTATGATTCTATGATATCCTCTAATGCTGGTTGTTGTTTTTGTTTTTGTTGTTTAAGCCCAAACTCTTGTTTTTACACAAAAACCACAAATTTGGGTTGACAACAACACTGCAAATAATTTAAGTCAAGAGGGGCAAAAACTTAAAAGAAAAAATAAAACACATTTTTAAATTTTTTTTATTCAGAATGACTTCATTACTTTAATTGTATTTAAATATGATTTAAGAAAATCTTGAAAATTAAACAGTGTTCACTCAGTTTTTTCCAAGTTTTTAATTTGTCAAAAATTGTTTTAGATTGGCACAATTTTTTTTCCTGAACTGCCAGTGATTCAGAAAGATCAGTTACTTTCACACGTTTAATTGTGACATAACTTGGGCCTCCAATTATTCTTGGTTACTTTGATGGTTCTTTCTTCTGACAGTGATGTATACTCTGCATTGTGCCTCCAGCTTGTACAAAAGTGTTAAGATATTACACAACACATTCTGGACATTGGTGTGTAAAGAATAAGTTTTTTCCCCCAGTCAAAAAGTGAATATTTGCATAATTTTATTAAGATAGCATTTCCTCATAAACCTGAGTTCTGTTTGTCGCTCTGCCGTTGCTCCACTGTGTGTTTTTTGTAGAAGTCATTCACTGTCTGGCATTCAGAGATACAGAACACTTGCAGATTTCGTTACATTCAAATGGAGATCTGGGTGCTCAAGATTGCTGGAAAGATGTCATGCTTGCCTCTGTGAGCTAGGGATGTTAAAATGCGATTACTTTCCTAATCGATTAGTCGACAGATTTTCTGTTGATTAGTCGATAAGGGTAGGCAGTCCCAGCGCTCAGTCTGGCTAGTGCTGGTTCACAGCATAACCTCCCCAGCTGCCGCTCTGCATTGCACAGCCTAGGGAAGCCACACGCGAAGGCGCTGAGTTGGTCTCTGCTCCACACATTTCTTTTCATTCATCACCACACACACACGCACAGAGACACCAGACTGAATGAAAAGAAATGTGTGGAGTAGGGACTGAGTCAGTGCCTTTGCGTGCGGCTTCCCTAGGCTGTGTAATGCAGAGCAGCAGCTGGTGTGTCTGTGCGTGTGCGCGCGCGCATGCACTCTGTCCTGAATGAAAAGAAATGTGTGGAGGACAGACTGACTCAGCACCTTCGCGTGCCAGTTTCTCTTGGCTTTACAATGCAGAGCAGCAGCTGGGGGAATGCGATTAATCAATAAGCTCCTGTTTATCAGTTAGTCGATTAGTCACTAACAGCTCTGCTCTGTGCCTCATTTTCCCCTTAAAAGCGGAGATCGTTTTCTTTGTTAAAGCATTTCTAGCATGATGCAAGAGTCAAGTGATATTTATTTTATTCAGTAATAAAGATATAACTTTTTAATGTATTATTTATTTCTAATTGCATTAAAATACATTGTCACAACTATCTGGATGGAAAAAGTGGTGGTGTGCTTCCATCCTTCTCCTGTATTCAATAGCAGAGACCACAGTGTATTGAGGTTCCATTGGTAGGAACTCATTGGTTTTTTTGTTTTGTTTTGTTTTTGTTTTATTTTAAAGCAAAATCCACTTAAGTATCCTTTATAAAGTATTGTAACTAAAACTAAATTTCTGTGGTCAACATAAAATAAACAGAGTATATGCTGTGCATGCATTTATCTTTCCCTTCTTGTTCTGTTGACTCTCCATTTTGAAAGTCAATAATTTGACCAGTCAGCGATTGGTCTTCTGTACTTTATTCATATTAGAGAGGCCTAAGCCAAGAGAAGGGCTTTACTGTGCTAGGGCTTTACTTCCTAGATAGTAAGAAATAGCTGTATCTTTTATAGCTTAAACTCTCCCCCATTTTAAAGATGGAGAACTCAAGCACAGAGAAAGGAACTGGCCTGAAGTCACCTGACAAGAGTTGAATTGAACCCAGAGCATCTTAGTCCCAGTCTGATGCCTTAACCATAAGACCATATTTCTTCTGTTTACAGTTCTTGAATTAGAGGTTCATGATTCTGTGTAAACTGTTTCTGCTTTTTAAGACAATGATTGATCTTGTCGCATTTTATCAATTCCCTTTTACTAGTGTTAAAGCTTTATCAGTGAATGGAGTTGGAAAAAACAGGTTAGACATTCAATTGCTGTTATTGCCGCTTCCCTGTAACACATTTGAGCCAGTAAATGAACAATGACAGGAAACCTGCAAATTCTTCTATGTACAGTCTGACTCACTTCACAGTAACTTGTTGGAATTAGTTTCTCACTGAGTTAGTTACAGGGTGGTGTCCTGCATTAGGTATTGTCTGCATGGGAAAGTAATACTGATATGATCTCAAATGTGACTTAAATCCAGTAAGAGTGTTTATATGTTTTTGTTTTTATATTTATATTTATGTGTGTGTGTGTGTGTGTACACACACACACACACACTATATATATATATATATATATATATATATATGAAATGGTTTAAAGTAAACCTAAAAAAGCCACACTTATGGTGAGCTGCTCTGGTATAAATATGCTGGTTTAAATTCACACCTTAGCTGATACTGGCATAGCTTTCCTGTGTAGACAAGCCTTTAGTATATCCGAAGAGCTTGCGTTATAAGCTATTTCTCAATCAGCTGATGATTTTTAATGGTTTTGCCTGCTGCTCTCTGAGTTTTTATGTAGTTGTTTAGCTACTTGTTCTTCATTTAAACTAATATATGATTATAGACTCTGGAACAAAAATATAGACCTTTGTTTATATTTTTAATTTGGTTTTGTTTAGGGAAACCTATTGTTATACTTACCTTATAATACATGACTATTATTTCTAACAACATAAAGGCTCTATAGATACCTCTTACTATATAATGTATCTGTAAAATGAGAAAACTAATGGTACCATTGCCTGAAAGTTCATGATAGTGAAATATTTTTCACTGTGACAGTTTAATCTTTAGAGTCTTTAAGCAGTGAGGATCGTCACTGCTCACCTGTGGTAGGATTGTAATGTGAAAATACATGAATGTCTGTGTGCTGCCTTGCTTTCTCAGTATTGATGGATGAATGTGTGGAAGTTAATAAAAGACACACTGACTGAATGGGGAGGAAAAATGATGAAAGATTTTATCTGACCTTTTAAACCAGGTTTGATGCTGAAAATGCTGAGCTGTTGAACTGGATTTTGAAATCAAAAGCTGCCATTCAGGCCATAGAGATCAAAGAATACAAGAAGATGAGAGAGACTTCAAATATGAAAGAAAAGTTGAAGGTAAAGTAAGAAGATGGAAGGATTTTCCTGTGAATGGTTTATTTTGTCAGTTTCACTTGCTATCAGCTAGAGGAACAGTCTGATCTGAGAGCTTTCTGCAGATTAAGTCCCATTGTTAAATGACTTTGGAATGCTGGACAGGCATGGAACTCTCTGACTGGCAATATTGTGGCTGTCGGGTCATGCTTACTGATTTAGTGGGGTTTTTTTCTTGCTAATATTTGTGTTGAGTGTATTAATAGCAAGTGCTTTCTTTGAGGATTATTGCATTTTCTGGATAGCTATTTATTTTGGCCTCGTGGCTGACAACTGGGGATGGGGACTGATTGAAAACCCTCAAATAATAATGAGTTGTGGGCAGTCTCTATATACCATCCCCTGGGGCATATATTGACCTTCTGCCTTACCTATCCCACAGAAGAACTTGAAGTGTTTTATTGCTAAAGTAATTGGAATCTTACGACTTAGAATCTTAGCATAGGTCAGAGTCCCTGTAATTATATCCTTTATACAATACTGTTGCTATAAAACTGTCACCAACCTGAGAGATGGTGTAGAATTTACAAGACCCTGTGGAAGCTATACCTCCTCTGTCCTGGATTAATGCCATTGGAGGAGCGAATCCTTCTGGCCATTTTTTTTTAAGGCATTGTCTTTGCAAAAGCTTACTGGAATATTAGAAGTACTTGAATCTGCTGGTGGAATCTAAAATGCACATTAAATCTCCAGAAGGAGGCTCATTTTTTAGTGCAAAAAAATGAAGTTGAGGCCATATCAAAGGATGATGATGTTGTTGTTGTTGTTATTATATTTTATTAATTTATAAATACCCCATAATGTGCATGGCTCTTTATAAAACAGACCAGAAGAATTTACAGGGCGTGTTCCCAGTTGTGCAATTTATAACACAAAATGTTAGGGATGTAAAATTCTGTTTAATCAATTAACCAATTAAAGGCTTAAATGGGGCAGGCAGGGAGCCACTCCATCCACGCGAGGCTGGAGCGCTCCCCCACTCACAGTGTGGTGGGATGGGCCTGGCCGGACTGGAGTAGCCCCTCGTCTGTGAGCAGGGGCTGTGCTGGCCAGACTGGAGTGCTCCACACCCGTGACTGGGCCCACCTCACAAACAGGTCTGCTCTGGCCAGGCCAGGCCCACTGCACCACACACCAGAAGGGCAAGAAGCTGTTCCAGCAGTCAGGCTGCCTGTTAACCAGTTAAAAGGTGAAAAGGGTGAGGTCACTGGCATGTATCAGAAGGGCTTACAGTTAAAAATAGGGTAGCCAGATGGTTTCAACAGAAATACTGGACACACTTGACATTAGATCACAATCTACATTACATCTTATTTAGAAAATATTGGACATTTATATTTTCTCATTTATATTGTTTCAATTTGTTTCCTGAACAGAAAGCTCAAATACTGGACTGTCCAGTTCAAAACCAGACACCTGGCAACCCTAGTTAAAAAGTTAATTTAATTTTAGATTGTAGCTTGTAAATCTGCTTAAAGGGATGCATTTTGAGGAGGAACTAGAAGGAGGGGTATATGCATGGCAAAAGAAAGAGTAGCAAGGGTGTGCTGGCGTGTGTGTTAGTGGGTTTAAAAATTAAAAAGGAGTAAAATGTGAGAGTGGATGTGAACAGTTTTTCAGCTGAACTGCTTGGCCAGAACAAAATGGAAATGTGGGGAATGAAAAGGAAAGAAGAGTTAGAAGGAGGATGGAGCCACTTTAGTTTTAAAATAATGGCCCAATATTTATTAAGTTAAAGGAGCCAATCTGAACCAGTCATTTCACTTTACTACCCTGCCATAAAAAAGGAAAGAAGAAGGGAAATGATTTTGACAGTTTTGATAATGACATTAAATTCAAGGTTGGGAGATTGGAATTCAGGGTGTTTCACAGGGCTGGCACAGGTTATCTGAAGAACCATCTCCTTCACACGATCACACTAGAGCAATGCACTTGCTAGAACAGATGGCAGGTTTCTAGACCTCCTGCCTAATATTGTAGACTTCGCTCCCAGAATGCATGAAAATGACCATGACTCTCTCTGCCTTCAAACCAACTTTGAAAGCTCATTAATTTGACTCAGATTCCTAGTCAATTATTTTTTGAAAAGCATTTTGAGGGAAATGGTAGGATGGAAAAAACCTGAAGGTGTTTGAAAGAATTAACACTTTCACTTCTTACTATGAGTGTGGTATGAAGAAAAAAATGCCTCGAGCCATGATCTTGCAACCATCAGAGCAGTCCCAAAAGAACAAATTAAAAGTATACGGGCAGGGCAACACAGAGAAGCTTGTATCTGTGCTGTCTGCTTTCTAGGAAAATTGTAAGCTTTAGATTTCACAGGTTTTGGTTCATTCTTTAACAGCATTATATACACATGCAGGCAGGGCCAATTTCGACAGCTCACAATGTAAATTACTGCAGTTTGTTCTGCTTATCTGATAACACTGTCCACTTACTGTTAATATGGAGTGCAATCCTACCCCTGTGAATTTATGAAAGTCTGACAGTGACATAAAGGAGAGCAAAATAAGACACTTTAAGCCATACATAATGAACAGGAAAGAACATGGAGTCAAAGCAATCAAGATAAAAGGCCAGGAACTTCTATCATTGGCTGAATTTTGACTTAGACTAAATCTAAAAACATGGATTAAAAAAATGCTACAATAACACTAGGAATAAAATTGCAATGTCTTGCAACTGGCACTGGGAGAAAATATATGTGTTAAGTTAAAATGCTGGGAACAGAATATTCCATGTAGAGATGTGAATGGTTAACTGGTTTACCAGTTATGGTTATTTGACATGGGCTGGAGCACTTCGGCCTGGGCAGAGTAGTCCCCGCCCACAGCAGAGGGGCTACTCCAGCCCAACTGGCTGATTAAATGGGATTTTACATTCCTAAATTCCATGTGGAGCCATTAGAGAGAATGTAGTGTGGTGTGCCTTTGTTGGCTCAAATTGCTGACCAAGTGGGATGCTACCTTGATCCCACTGTTCTCTTTTGAGATTTCCAACAAGTGTGGTTATTTTCACTTTTTTTTTTTTTTTTTTAATATATGAATTTAACTGAAGAGGACAATTTGCTATAGGGCCCTGAATGGTTGTCAAATGGTTAGTCACATCCAACATGTTTCAGGTATGAGTGGGAATTCATATATGGAAGGTGCCACATATCATCACCAACTAATTGGACTGTTTTGGTCACCTTTTCTTTTTGGTATCATGCCACTATGGTTAATCTTTTGCTTTTATTGTAACCAGTAAGTACTGCTGTGTAATACAGTTTTGCATTAGTTTCCGATGCAAACATGACTAACAGAACACTCAGATGGTTTGCTGTTTACAACTGAAATCGCCTTCAAGAAATCCTGAATTATCTGAGGAATGGCAGGGAAGTATGTGCTGTACTGAAAAAGTTTTGATGGCAATAGAAATACCCATCTTTGAAACTATTTTCGGATTTGATTTGCAGACCCTAGAAAAAGAAACAATAGAGAAGAGCCCAAAGTTAGATGGTCTGAGCCAAAGTGGACAGAATATGTTGGATCAAATGGGAAAGGGTAAGAGGTCTTTAAAATTCTTTAATTTTGTTTTGGTGGAATTAAGTGATTTAAGCACTGACTGAATGGAAGCAGAAACATTTATTTAAGATACTTTTCTAGGTTAAGCCTTTCATCATCTCTTATCTTCTTGAGAGAGGTGAATTGATCTTAAATAGTATTGATGAACACAGTGCATGGGAATATTAACCAACTTATGAAAGATTTGCTCTGAAAACATTTCTCTAAAGTTGCATGTGTCCATTCACTTAGTATGTCTACACTATGGGACAAAGTCAAATTAAGATAGGCAACTTCAGCTTAACTCGGCTTTTGGTGCTGTCTACACTGCAGGAAGTCGAAGAAAGAACACTCTTCCTTTGACTTCCCTTATCCCTCAAGAAAGCAGGGTTACCAGTATCGAATGGAGTGCCTCCCTCACTTGGAATTAGAGGTCTTAACTAGACCGCTAATTCATCCCCTGGAAGATCAACAGCAGCAGTTTTGATCTTCCTCTGTAGTGTAGATGTACCCTTAGGGTTTCTATTTTATTTATATTGATCTGAAGATATTGGAAAAAAGCAATGTTAAAATTATGTATTGTTCCTTTTGGATCATGCACAAAGATGTTATCTTCAAGACTTTCATGTTACTGGCCTGGCGTTTTAGACCAAAGTTTGAACTGGACTTTGATCAGGTTATCTGTCTCTGAATATTTGTCTACTTTATGCATGTTTATGATTTTGTGTAAAAACTTGCATCGCTGTGTTTTAGTGATACAGTTATTACTAGTGGTATAAAGGTTAAAGAGATGATCATAGCTTGAGATGTAATCCGAATGAATGATTTAGTTCCAAAAACTTCTAAAACTGTACTGTTCTGATTATAATTCCAATAAATATAATGAAATGCTGTCAGTGAAGCATGTCACATTCTTTCGGAAAGCAGCTGTTTGCATACTCTGGGCACAGAATGTTTATTGCTCTGAGGTCTAGTCCAAAATTGCTCCCTGGCACCATAGTTACGGTTAGCAGAGTCCCCAGCTGGTCAAAGAGGTGATGCATATCACTACTAGTGTGTTGACAGTGGTGTATGTGTATGCAATACATACAGTGCATGCCCCAGGACTGGCTGTGCTATAGACTGATTGTCAGACCCCGAATACAGACATGAGGGACACCATTTTATAGAACCAGGCAGCATCCTCCACTGTATATGTGAGGTCTCGTCACGTGCAGGCATGCTGAGTTCCAGTGTGATGATGGAGTGCCCTGGTTCAGTAATTCTGATGTTAGCAGCCTGTTCATGTTCCTAATCTAGCTTCCACTAGCCATGGGCGACTACTTTCAGGGTGATGCCAACTTTCAGGGTAAATACACTCCCAGTCCCAGATTTTCTGCAATGTCCAGCCTTCTCCTGGGCAGCTCAGAGAAATAATGTAGTTCATTTAAAAACACACAGCCACATCACAACTTATGAACTGGGGTGCATTTACCCTTCTCTTTAAACACAGCACTGAGTTTATAGTAAAAGTGAAATAAACTTATTAACCAAGTATACATAGGATTAAGAGAGACAAAGTGGGCGAGGTAATATCTTTTGTTGGATCCAGTTCTGATTGTGAGAGAGAGGCAAACTTTCAAGCCACATAAAGCTTTTCTTCATGTCTTGGAATCATAGCTAAATGCAAGGTGGCACAGATTGTTTTGCCTAAGTAGTAAATGCACATGGTAAGGGACTGTTCAAGGCTGAGCAGCCCGTTAACACTCTATAGTCAAAGGGCAAAAAGAGGAATCTATGATTTTTAGTATTTAGCAGAGTTACAAATTTAAACTGCCAAGCTCATCCTTTGGAAGTGTAGTGAACATAACTTTTGAAGATGAGGATTGATAGAGCAGACATAGATAGGGTTGCCAATTTTCCAGTTACACAAGACCAGCCGCCCCTGCTCTACCCCTTCCCTTATGTCAATGGGAAAAGCTCTCCTGTTGGTTTAGTGCTGTCTCTGGTTTGGTGGGTGGGGGGGAGGGATGGAGGGGAAATGTTAGCTCAATATAACCACGTTGTTCAATTCACACTCCCTGAGCAATGTGGTTATACCAATACAGGTTTTGTATGTTAGATGTGGCCTTGGTTTCAAGAGGCAAGATGACTTCCTGCTCTTCCTTCCAGTGTAATTTCTGTGTAAATGGAGCATCCATTATTTCTGACTCCACCATGTTTAATTTACATAGGAGATAAGTAGATAGCTGTGACATCCTCTCCTGTCTCAGCAGACTGTACAGCCTAATATCAATGAGTATCCATAATTCCTTAGGTAGTGTTAATACATACATCTTAGAGATGTTAGTCATCACTCATCAGTGTGTCATATAGCTTTCAGAGAAGACTTCACTCTGTAAACTTTTATAATATAGTATACAATGAGCTACTAGTTTTCAAATGTATGTCAACCAAGACAAAATATGCAGATTTCCCTTTATAAATCTTTTTACAGTAGCATGTAGTGTAAAAATACACGGCTGCTTAATGTTGTGACTCTGGGCTCTCTGATCCAATGAGTCACCAAACTTCATACTATACTTCATAAGGCGTCATCCAAATACACCTTTTGTAAAGAACTGGCAATTTAAAACAAATAGCAACACAAACTTGTAACTTTCAAGATATAGCAAATACTTAGAATCTGAATTATTGATTACTTTGGGCTGAAATCAGAGTGCCTCAATCTAGATTATTAGATATTATAGCCTTGCTGATTAAAGTTACAATTTCTTCATATACCTGAATATCCAGATACCTTATTAATGATGGTGATGCAGGGATGAAGGTTATGAATCTGGAAAGTATCTGTAAGATCTCTGTGCTCCATTACCTTGCCGGAAGCACAGTTTCTGCTACAAATTGTAATGGTTATCAGCACTGAAAGCGATTTGCAAATTTCACGGTAGTGTGATAAAGGCAAGCATATATACACCTTTTTAGTGTGGACTAAATCCCCAATTACTTACCACAAGTGAAAAAACAGATCAAGAAAAGTGTGTGTGGGTGAAGTCTGTGTTACATCTTTAAGTGATGTATTGCATTGGTGGTTTGAATTTATTCAGTTTTTTTATCTTTTTAAAAAAGTGTGTGAGAACTCATATAGAAAGAGAAATGCTTCATGTACTTCTGGGCTGGCAGTAGCGTTGTGTTTGCCATGTTGTGTTTTGCAACAATTGTACATATTACCATCTAGTTGTTAATCCCATCTTTCTACAATGCAACATTGTTTGGTATAGTTCCTCCTCTTTCCTAGCCTGATGCAACATTTCCATCCACCCTTTCAACAAAATTACTGATCCCAGTGTGCAGTTAGGGATTCATGCTTTGTAGTTTGCCGTTTCTCTTTTTTCAGTAATGACTCTAGATCACTGCAGGGAAAGAACTTCATAAAAAGTAGCCGATTGTTTAACAATGGCTATTTTTTAAAAACAATTTAAGATGTTTAAATGTTAAGTTGAAAAATACAATTCAATATTAAAATAACTGTTTCAGTGATAATTTTAAACTGTGAATTGGTTTATCAGATGGAATGAGTGACATTGAACTAGACCAGCCACAGCCATCAGCTAAATTGGGCTCAGCCTGCAGGGCTAAAAATTGCTGTATAGACATTCAAAGGACCCTGTAGGGGTTGAGGATCCTGGATTTTGGGTTTGAGCCCAAGCCATAATCTCTACACACCTATTTTTGATCACCCTGAGCCCAATTGAGCTGACTTGGTACAGTCATGTATTTTGTATTTCTGTGTAGACATATCCTAAAACTTACTTATAAGTTTGGAAATTAAAAGCCAAAATGTTTGTTACCACTATAGATATAGACATAGTTTCAAGGAAGGATGATACGGAAGTAAAACAACATTATAGATGATACAGATGTGCGTTTGTATTAGTCTGTCTGGAGAATGGAATAATTAGATATTTATAAATCAGGATGTGTTGCAGTGTCTAAAACCAACATTGTTTATTTCGTTAATTATCTCAGAGGGGCCTTTTACTGAGGATGTGAAAAATGCCATGGAGAAGATACTGACTGAGTGGAAAGAGGTGATCGGGCATCTGGAGGGACTGGCAAGAAATATACAATACCAGGATGAAATAAATGCATACGTTAGTGAAATGGGTGAACTTGAGAAAATTGTAAATGAGAAGGAGGTGTGGCTAAAAAATGCTGCTACTTTAGCATTGCAACAGCAACCTTTAATAGCCCTAAAAGAGTCATGTCAGGTAAGATTGGTAACCATATTTTTTTTATATTAAACGAATAGAAGAACAGAACACCCCAGATTATGTTAGCCAACAGTGTAAGGGGTAATCATCTCAAAAGAACTCAAGGTCTATTTAAAGTTAATGGGATTTACATGCTTTTGAAAATGTTATCCTAAATCTGTTGAACAGTCATGGCTTATAGCAGGGGTGGGGAATCTAAGGCCCGGGGGCTGGATGCGGCTCCTGGCTGGCCTGGATCCGGCCCCCGAGGCTTGGGACTTCCCCTCTACCATTGGGGAGCTTGCTCTGGGGCTCCAGTTCCCCACTGACCCTCCGATGGGGCTGGAGCACACAAAATCTACTAGTTCAGGCCCCCCCTAGGCTCTGGTGTGCAAGGGGAATGTGGGAATTGTCTTTCTCCTTCTCAGTCGCCTCAGAGGAGGGTTGGTTTTTTTGCTTTTCACTTATGTGCAGTCCCCGACTGATTTTTTTTTTTTTCTGTGCGTCAGTGGCCCCTGACTCAAAAAAGGTTCTCCACCCCTTCCTTAAAGGTATGTCTTGTTTTGTTTTTTATTTTAATTTCTCACAGCGAGAGCTCACTCATCTGTTAAGTCTGTGCCCTCAAATTGAACAGCAGACTGCTACCTGTAAGGTGCTCGCATCTCAACCCACTGCTCCAAGTTTCATCCAAGACAGCTTGAGTGGTTTTACTGATCACTTCAGATCTGTCCAACAGAAATTGGAGGAACAACATGAGCAGCTGAAGAAAGGTAAACATTCTATTTCTTCTGTTTAAATCACATTGACAAGAATCAAAACAGAGGCATTGTTCTTAAAAATAAGATTTTTGATACATACTCTTTTGATGTATAATCTGATGTCCTCAGAGTCTGTAAAAAAATTGCGGCTGCACTGTAAAATATGCATGATTATTTTTATTTACAGTCTACAAAAATCATGTAATCACACTGGAAATGCCATGTAGAATTGGTAGCTGTTTAGAAATATAAAAGTAGCTTTTCGATTTTTCTCTTACGTACAATAGGACAGTCAGTCTATTCTATAAAAGTATCCAGATCACGGAGTTTTTGGTGTAGGTTATAATATAAGTCAGTGATACCCAGAGACAGTTTCAGAAAGTGATAAAAGTGCTGAAAGGTAATACTAAGAATAGTATCAAGATTATTTTTCTTGATATATTTATACATAGTGCTAAGTATAATATATAACAATTAGAGAAACCTCTTGCAACTATTCTTGTCAAGGACAATTCAACCCTTATGAAGATTTTGCCCTGTACACTGTTGGCACTAGATATAAAATTTATCACTTTGAAAATTTATGAATCAGTTTGGTTCTGTAATCTTTCACTCTGGCACTATTGCTGTTGACTACGGTAAGAATTTTTCTGAGTTATAGATTGTAGGACTAAGCCCACCACCACCCAATGATAGCGTAGGAAGGAAAAAAATTATGAATTTTTACATACTAAAATTTGGGATAAGTTGCTGTGCTGCCAAGAAATCTTTTTTTTTTTTTTTTTTAAAGGGTTGTTGGCTGTTGGGTTACCCCACAATTCTCAAATATTTCTATTTTGTGGTCTTTGTCTAAAATACATTTCTCTTCTCAAAGTCTATAAAGTGCCTTGTAAGGTTCTCTGTGTCTCACTACTACCCTTGTACTACCATCATCTGTTTTTTGTCTCTTATCTAATACTTTAGATTTTCAGCTCTCTGGGCTAGGAACCATCTCACATGATTCTCGTGTGCCTAGCATAATTGAGCCTTGATTGGTGCCCTTTAACACTACAGCAATTAAATTAATGAACAATACATAAAATAGTAGTTAGATTCCATATTTATTATGTCTTTAATTTCCTTCCTTCCTTCCTTGTTGCCTGTAGACTTGTCTGCTCTCAGTTTTTGCTGGTTATTTTAAGGTTCTATTCTATATGTTGTTTATGTCTATGATTTTGAAGATGGCTGCAAATTTTACTGGTTGAAATTACACAGAAGAAATATTAAGCAAAGAAAGAGAGTTTCTAACAGACTTCAGTTCCATTATACCAGTGTTTCTCAATGATTGGTCCATGGACCAGTGCTAGTCGCTGAGGTCTCCCTGACACAATTTAGAAGGAATCAGGCCTGTCCATGTTATCAAAAAGGCTGAGAACACTGCTGTATAGCAGGAAGTATGAGGGAACTCTGGAAGAATGGGTGTTAAGGGAACATGATTAAAATCAATTTTTAGGAAAAGAATTACAGACAAAATAAGATGGGAAATTTGTAAACTACATAAAAACAACTTTGAAGATAGGTTAAAAAACAGGTGTCAGTCCTATCTGTTGCTGGGATGTGTGTGATCCAGGAGACCTGTGGTATTGCAGAAAGACTATGACAGTAAGACTCATTAGTTGTGACTGTCTAGAAAGTTTCTAAAGCAGGTATCCTCAAACTTCACTGCACTCCACCACTTTTCTGAGAACAAAAATGACTGTGACCTCAGGAGCTCCACTGTCCCTGACGGGGCCAAAAATCAAGCATCACCACCCTGGCCTGAAGGGGAGAAGAGTAAATCTGAAGCCCAACCAATCAGGGCTCAAGGCTTTGGGCTTCGGCTTGGGCCCCGGTGATGGGGCTTGGGTCCTAGGCCCCACAAAGTCTAACGGCGTCCTGGTGCCCCCATTTAAATTAGGGTCGCAATCTGATTTGGAGTCCCATCCTCATATTTTGAGAACCACTGTTCTAGAAGATTCATCTAACCAAGTGAATTTTGCAGAATCCCAAATATCTTTTTGGACCCTGCATGACTACTTAAAATTGGGCGTGATGTGAAATCAAGGAATGTAACTGGTTAACCTTAATGGGAGATGCTTACTGGTAACCGGTGAATTGGCAGCTTGAACTGTGGGCTGGAGCGACCCCCCTTCCGAGGTGCAGTGTGGAGGGCCCAGCCTGAGCAGCCCCCCACTCATGGACGGAACAATCTGCAGCACATCAGGCCATACTGGGCTGAAGCAGCCCCCTGCCTCCAGCCTGGCCGCGCACACTACATTGCAGTTCTCACCGCGCTCTCCCCCATGGGTTCCCAGTTAAGAGGTTAACTGGTTAAACATAATATTTAACCAGTTAACTGATTACATGGAATTTTACATCCCTAGTGAAATCCCCTCCCATTTTTTTATGAGTGCATGAATACTCATGAGTACTTGAATATTGGCTTCTTTATGGCACTGAAATGCCCTTTTGGTTCACCCATGCAACTACTGTAATGGAAATAGCTCTCAGCACCAGAAGCAGCATATGTGCTGTTGAATTTGTCTTCTGAATTCCAGTAACTGGTCCTGTCAGCAGGAAAAAAATAGATGATGGTAACAGATACTGTATAGGCCACAGATATTGGGGGGTCTTATCTGGCTTGGGCTTTATTCTGCAAGACCAAGTGCTCTCGGCTGCCACTGTCAAGTGAGGGGAAGTTGAAGATACTCAATATGTTACACTCAGACAGCATACTATTGAATATATGCAATGTTTCAGTGAAATACGATTTTTATTTTATGGAATCAATGGATAACTTCATGTACAACAATAAGCTCTTGATCGGGGGTGGGCAAAAGTCTCTCAGCGGGATGGATCCGGCCTGTGAGGCAATTACAGACCCCACCCCCAACCGGTGTATGTGGTGGGGAGGAGTTCAGTCGCCCCCCCCCGCCCACACACACACTCCCCTGCAGATGCTGTATAGGAGGCAGCGTAGGGGCTGAGGCGCCTCAACAGGGCCGGTCCCAGAAGTGCCGCTACTGTGGCCACACGGTCTGGGGCCAGCCCCCGGAGGCTGGAGGCGCTGCTGCCACAGTGCCTCTGGGGCCGGACCGGGACGCTTGGACAGGATAGCAGAGCCTCCAGGGCTGGCCCCAGGTCACAGTAGCGGCACCTCCGGGCTGCCTGGCTGCAGTAGCGGTGCCTCCAGGCCGCCTGGCCATGGTATCTTCATCTCCGGGGTCGGCCCCTGGGTCTCCAGCCTCTGGGACTACTTGGCTGTGGCAGTGGGGCCTCCCTCTGGGGTGGCTGGGACAGTGTGGCTGCAGCCATTGCTGCAAGGGAGCATGAAGCCAGATAAGGTTCCCCCTCATGCCCAGATCGTCCCACCCCAATCCCATCACTTACCACCCCCCAAAGCCCCAGCACTTACAGTTTGCTCTGACACCCTCCCTTGTTCTTGCACCTTTCTCTTGGCCATACGCTGCACCCTCCCTTGTTCTTGCTTCCTCCACTTGGCCAGACACCCTACTCCTAGCCTGCTTCTGCACCCCAGCTCCCTCCCAGATCCTGTATCCCATCCCTATCCTACTTGCTGGCAGCCCTGTCTCACACACTGTACTCCTAATGTTTGTTCCTATCCCAGAGCCTAAGGAAGTCCATAAAATCCACTAACTCCAGAACCCCAGAAAAGTAAATCTGGTCTATGGGAAGCCCTGAACCTCAGTTTCCCCCTTCCCTTCCCCTCACTCCCATGGGGTTGGGGCACCAGAGGAGTGAGGTGCCTCAGTTGTGGCTACATCTGTGAGCATTGGGGGTTTTGGAGGAGATTTTGCTTCTCACTTGTGTGGTCCCCAACTGATTTTTTTTGTAGTCAGTGACCCCAGACCCAAAAAGGGTTCCCTACACCTCCCATAAAAAACAAACATTGAAACCTTTTATGTTGGACATAATATTTTACTTTATTTAAAATTAAGTTTGATAAACTAACATGAGAAAGTTAAAATGCTTAATCTGTTTAATAATTTAAATTAAACAGTTATTAGCTGCAGCTGGTTCAGAAAATAAGGTTACTGAACCCAGCAGGGTAGTTTTCAACCCCGCCCCTTCCGCCTGAGGCCCCGCCCCTTCCGGGTCAGCCCATGGCCACTTCGGAAATTTGTGAAGTGGCCCCCCTTCTAAAATTATTGCCCACCCCTGCTCTTGAGAGTTCTATTTCTGTGATTAACTGCAGCCATATATATAAGTACTAAACATACAAACACATAGATGGTAACAATCTCATTCAAGTCTTGAATTAAGATCTTTCATATGCTTCTATCATTTCTGCTCATAACAGAGCTTTTGATTGGACTCCTGCCAGACTGGCTAATTTCTGTATTACTAAATATGCATGTAAACTAAAGCTGTCCACTACTTTTCCATTAACAAAACTATAAAAAATGTCTAATATTTTTAATTTATAGCCAGTTGCAAAATTTAATAAATGATGATATAGGCATATAAACAAAAGAGTAGCATTCTTCTGCATGAAAGAACTCATCAGTTCTGTGAACTATGTTTCATTATCTATGTTTAAATGTAGTGTGATCCATGTGCTGTTTATGGTGTTTTATAGTCTGTTGAATCATGGATGTTTAGTGCTATAAACTCAGGCTTTATTGAACATCTATCTCATTCTGTGAACACAGTCCATTTTCTGAGATGAATAAGGCAGTGATCCTCTGAGAAAAAGTGGGATATGAGCATAATACAGCAAAAATAGTAGCAAAGGGTTAAGATTCCACAGATAGCCTTAACTTTGGGATTTTTTGAATGCTAATTGCTTCACTTTCCAACATTTTAACTCTCATGCATAGTACATATCATCCTCACTGAATGGAGATAAGGGGCCTCTAGTCTCATTCATCACTGACATGAAATAAGTATGGGCTGTCTGGAATAAATATGCAGCTATGTAGACTAAAGAGTAAAGTGTACACACAAAGACTTAACTTTGACATTTCCAGGCGTGGACCAGATTCATAGTCCTCTTAAGTTATGTTAAAAGACAGTTGTCAGGTTTTTTAAAGAGACATTGTTAAGGGCGCAAGAGCAAACTGTTCCACTGGGTAGAAAAGGAGTATGGCAAGAAACCATCCTGGCTTAACTGGGAAGTCTTGAATGATCTAAAAATCAAAAAGGAGTCCTACAAAAAGTGGAAACTAGATCAAATTACAAAAGATGAATATAAACAAATAACAAGCATGTGGGGGCAAAACGAGAGAGGGAAAAACAAGCTCAAATTATCCAGAGACAGAAAGGGTAACAAGAAAACATTCTACAAATATATTAGAAACAGAAGGAAGACCAAGGACAGGGTTGGCCTGTTACTCAACGAAGATGGAAAAACAATAACAGAAAATGTGGAAATGGCAAAGGTACTTGGCAACTTTGTTTCAGTTTTCATCAAGAAGGTTGGTGTTGATTGGATGCCTAGCATAGTTAATGCTGGAGAAAATGAGGTAGGTTCAGAAGATAAATAGGAAAAAAAACCACTTAGAAAAGTTAGATATCTTCAGGTCACCAGCATCTGATGAAATACATCCTAGAATACTCAAGGAACTGATTGACGAGATAGCCGAGCCATTAGCTATCATCTTTGAAAAGTCATGGAAAACAGAGGATTCCAGAAGACTGGCAAAGATGGTGCCTATTTCTAAAAAGGGGAAATAAGGACAGCCCAGGAAATTATAGACCAGTCAGCTTAATTTTTATGCCAGGAAAGATAATGTGTGTAATTAAGGAATCCATTTCCAAACATCTGGAGGATAATAAGGTGATAAGTAACTGTAGGCCTGGGCAAAACATGGCCCACAGGCTGGATTCAGCCCGCCAAGCCACCGGATCCAGCCCGCAGAGGCAACAGGAAGCCACAGGCAGGCTGCCCTGCAGCCCCGCACACCTGGCAGAAACACAGCTGCAGAGCTCTGTTTCTGTTTTGAAACTGGAGGGGAGGGGAGAAATTTTAGGAGCTGTGCGGCCCCCAGCACATTCCCATTGGCCGGTTTCTGGCAGAAACCAGCCAATGGGAGGTGCTTGTTGGAATAACAGGCAGCTAAGAAGAATCACGCCCCCTCTCCTGGGCTCAGTTATACATGAAGCACATGGCCTGGCAAGCAGGCTGGCTGGAACATTTTAAGCTCTGCAGGCAGGCAGGCTAGTTTGGCAGCTGGCAAGTAAGTCTCTTGGCCACAGCCTGCTTCTGTCCCCCTAGCCCTTTCCTGCCCCAACTCTCTGTCCCCCCCCCACTCAACATATCCAAACCCTCTGTCCCCTTCTTGTCCCCTTCTTGCACACCACCTCCCAGATCTGGCACCCCAATCTCCTGTGCCAGATCACAATCCCCTCCTGCCCTAGGTCACATCCCAAACCCCTGCACTCCAGTCCCCTGCTTGAGGTCACAACTGCCTGCTTCATCCCAACTCCCCTCCCAGACTCCAGTCTCCCTCCTGCACCCCAGTCCCTTACCCCAAGCTCCCTTCTGCACCCAACCTCCATCCCAGACCCTGCATCTCCATTAATATCATGGAAGAGTGTGGCCCTCAACCACTTTCCAAAATCTTGGAGTGTCATCTCCCCCTCCCCCCCCCCCGTCAAAAATGATTGCCCATTGCTGAGTAACAGTCAGCATGGATTTGTAAGGAAGAAAGCATGTCAAACCAACGGATAAGTTTTCCTTGATAAGATAACAAGCTTTGTGGATAAGGGGGGAAGCAGTATATGTAGTATACCTAGACTTCAATAAAGCATTTGATAGTCTTGCATGACCATCTTATCAATAAATTAGGCAAATACAGCCTACATGGGGCTACTATAAGATGGGTGCATAACTGATTGGATAACTATTCCCAGAGAGTAGTTATTAACGGTTCGTAGTCATACTGGAAGGGCAGAATAAGTGGGGTTCCACAGGGATTCAGTTCTGGGACCCTCTCTGTCCAATATCTTCATCAGTGATTCAGATAATGGCATAGAGAGTACGCTTTTAAAGTTTTTGGATGATACCAATATGGGAGGGATTGCAACACTTTGGAGGGTAGGATTAAAATTCAAAATGATCTGGACAAACTGAGATTAATAGAATAAAATTCAATAAGGACAAATGCAAAGTACTCTTAAGAAGTACACTTAAGAAGAAACAATCCGGTTCAGACACACAAAATGGGAAGTGACTGTCCAGGAAAAAGTACTGCAGATATGAATCTAGGTTCATAAGACTGGTCACACCATGTGAAACCAAAGGTCTGTGTAGCTCAGTATCCTGTCTTCTGACGGTAGCCAGTGCCAGGTGCCCAGAGGAAACGAGCAGAACAGGTAATTATTAAATGATCCATCCTCGGTCACCCCATTCCTGGCCTTACCAAAGAGGTTAGGGACACCATTCCTACCCATCCTGGCTAATAGCCAATGATGGACCTCTCCTTTATGAATTTATTTAATGCTTTTTTGAACCCTTTTAAAGATCTGGCCTTCACAAACATCCTCTGGCAAGGAGTTCAACAGGTTGACTATGCATCGTGTGAAGAAATACTTCCTTTTGTTTGTTTTAAACCTGCTACCCATTAATTTCATTTGATGACCTCTAGTTCTTGTGTTATTGGAGCAAGTAAATAACTTTTCTTTATTTACTTCCTCCACACAAGACATGATTTTATAGACTTCTATCGTATCTTCCCTTAGTCTTCTCTTTTCTAAGCTGAAAAGTCCCAGTCTTATTAATCTCTCCTCATATGGCAGCTGTTCAATAGCCTAATCATTTTTATTGCCCTTTACTTAATTTTTTCCAATACCAAGATATCTCTTTTTGAGATGAGGCGACCACATCTGCACACAATATTCAAGATGTGGGCATACCATGAATTTATATAAAGGCAGTAAATATTCTGTCGTCTTCTATATTTCTTTCTTAATGATTCCTAACATTGTTTGCTTTTTTTGACTGCTGCTGCAGTTTTCAGAGAACTATACACTGTGCCTGCAGAATCTCTCTTCAGTGGTAACAACTAATTTAATCTCCATCATTTTATATGTATAGTTGGGATTATGTTTTCTAATATGCATGACTTTGCATTAAAATTCATCTGCCATTTTGTTGCCCAGTCACCTAGTTTTGTGAGATCCTTTTGAACTTCTTCACCGTCTGCTTTGGACTTACTGTCTTGAGCAATTTAGTACCAGCTGCAAGTTTTGTTACTTCACCTTTTGCCCCCTTTTCCAGATCATTTATGAATATGTTTAATAGGATTGCTCCCAGTACGGACCCCTGAGGGGCACTACTTATTACTATCTGTGTTCTGAGAACTGACCATTTATTTCTACCCTTTGTTTCCTACCTTTTAACTAGTAACCAGTCCATGGACCTTCCCTCTTATCCTATGACAGCTTACTTTACTTAAGCGCCTTTGTTGAGGGACCTTGTCAAAGGCTTTCTGAAATCTAAGTACACTATATCCTCTGGATCTTCTTTGTCCACATACTTGTTGACTCCTCACAAAAAATTCTAGTAGATTGGTGAGGCATGAGTTGACTTTTCCCCAACAAGCTATGTTCATCTATTCAATTATTTTCCAATTCACCTAATGAAGTGGGTTTTGCCCACTAAAGCTCGTGATTCTATATATTTTAGTTAGACTCTTAAGGTGCCACTTGTTGAGACTACTTGTTGTTTTTAAAGTTACAGACTAACACATATTTCTCCTCATTTTTGTATAGTTCCCTTTTCTGAAATTAAATGCCATAGCAGTGGCCTGCTGTGGTGTTTTTCCCTCCAGGGGAATGTTAAATTTAATTATATTATGGTCACTATTTCCGTGCGGACCAGCTATATTCACCTCTTGACCAGATCCTCCATTCCATTTAAGACTAAATCAAGAATTGCCTCTCATGGGTTCCAGAACCAGCTGCTTCAATAATCTGTCATTTAGGATACACAGATAAAGTTTCTTGACATCTTGTCCTGAGGTGATGTGTACCCAGTCAATATGGGGATAGTTGAAATCCCCTATTATTATTGAGTTTTTTAGTTTTACAGCCTCTCTAATCTCCCTTAGCATTTCACAGTCAGTATCACCATCCTGGTCAGTGGACCAAAAGATAAATATGAGTCAACAGCATGGCATTGTTGACAAAAACAACCAACCAACCCAGTCTTCATTCTGGGATGTATTAACAGAAGTGTTGTAAGCAAGACACAATAAATAATTCTTCTACTCTATTCTGTGCTGATTATGTCCCAACTGGAGTACTGTGTCCAGTGCTGGGCACCACATATCAGGAAAGATGTGGAAGAAACTGGAGAAGTTCCAGAGAAGAGCACCAAAAATAATTAAAGATCTAGAAAACGTGACCTGTGAGGAAAGATTGAAAGAATTGTGTTTGTTTAGTCTGGAAAAGAGAAGACTGAGTTGGGACATAATAGCTTTCAAGTACCTAAAAGGTTGTTACAAGGAGGAGGGAGGAAAAATATTTTCCTTAACCTCTGAGGATAGGACAAGAAGCAATGGGCTTAAATTGCAGCAAGGAATGTTTAGGTTGGACATTAGGGGGGAAGAAAAACTTCCTAACTGTCAGGGTGGCTAAACTCGTCAATAAACTGCTTATAGAAGTTGTGTAATCTCCATCATTGGAGATTTAGGAGCAGGTTAGACAAACACCTGACTGGGATGATATAGATGGAGTGTGGTCCTGCCATGAGTGCAGGGGACTGGACTTGATGACCTCTTAAGGTTCTTTCCAGTTGTAGTATTCTATGATTCTATGTTATAGGAAATGCTTGCAGTCCCTTCAGTTGGCTGTGGATCGGGCCTTTAAGCATTAATGCAAAATATCATTTTTTAATCTGTGTATCTTACTAAAACTACTTACACTCATCCATAAAATAATAGTTTTAAAAAATACTAAAAGCTTATGGTGTGTAATTATTTTAGTAGATTCAAATGGCGGTCTTCCACAATTATTATTGTGCCTAAAATGTGAGCTCAAAACTCCTTGAAACAGCAACTCACTGTTGCTTGGTAGAAATGTGCAAGCAGGATTGTTCATAATTGGATTAAATTTAAATAGTTAATCATATAGGGCCTGATTCAGAGCCTATTGAATTTCCCAGGATTCTGTCCATTGACATCAGTGGGTTTTATATCAGACCCATAGAATGTTACAGAAAATTGGAGTGCTAGATTACCTCCTCCATGCATGTTACTAAATATGTTCTTCCTGAGTGTGAAAAGTGATTATGCAAAGGTTCTGCTTTCCTGAAACTAAATTTAATTAATTAGAAAAACATATTTGAAGTACTCGATATAGCATAAAGGTATGCCTATGGCAGTACAGAAATAAATACTATTTGGCACAGGGTAAATTAGCCAACCACATGGCATTGAAGAATGGAAGATAGAGAGCTCTGTGAAATTGAAATGTGCATAAGAAATTTATTTTTTTCTCTCAGCTTTGTCAAGCATATTAGTCATACATAATTCTTTTTGGAAATACTTGAGTTTCATCTTTGAAGCTTTTAGGAGTTTGACCTGCTCCTCAGGAACATTTTCCTTGCCTCCCTATCATTAAGGCTTCACTATTAACATACAAGACAGGAGTACTGCTTCTGAGGGATTTTAAATGTAGTTCAAAAATATGTGGCTCTTAATATTTTACAGTCCAATAGCAAGTGCACTGATCTGTAAGTAGATTCCTCACCCCCCATAGTCTTTGTTTTATGCATCCAAGAGGTTGGATGTAGTGTTTTATGCTGGCTCCAGTTAGGGGAAAGAGCAAAGCTGTCTTTCAGTGCAATAAAAATAGATATATTAAAGTGCTATGCTATTAGGGCAACTATTTAATGCATCAGAAAAGGATCAAGCTCTTCAACTCACATTGTCAGAAAACTTTCCCATGGATCATGCTTAAATTATGGGTTTTATCATGCTCATTGTGATGAATGATTTTGTAATTATTATGATTTAGTTTGCTTGCACATGAACAGATAAATTGGTAATGTGCATTGCAGTAGGTCTTTGCAAGAAATGACTGGAATATGCTTGCAAGTTTTTTTAATACAGTAAAACTCCAATTGTCCGGCATCCAGTGGTCTGGCACTCCTGATAGTCCGGCACCAACTGGAACCCGGAAGTGCTCCAGCCAGCCAGACAGACAATTGGAGCTCCTGTGAGCCCCACATGCACTCATGGGCTGGGAAAGGGAAGGGGAGGAGAGGGGAAAAAGATTATACCCCTGTGACGGGTCTGCCGGGACCCGCACTGTGGCCGGCCAGGGGGCGGGGTCGGCGGGGAACGGCACGGCGAGGGGCGAACCCTCCACCGTTTTGCAGGGAGGCGGGGGAAGCCCCGTCCAGCTGCCTGCTACAGACCAGCTGGGGCTGCAAGTGGCGGCAGAGGAGACGGGGCGAGGTGAGGGGCAGCACTGTGGGACCAACCCGGCAGCACCCCAGCTGCTCTGCCCCGCCGCTTCCCCATGTCCGCCGCTGCCGCTTGCAGCCCCAGCTGGCCTGCTGCCGGCAGCTGCGTGGGGCTTTCCCCACCTCCCTGCAAAACGGCGGAGGGTTCGCCCCTCGCCGCACTGTTCCCCGCTGACCCTTCCCCCCGCCGGTCGCAGTGCGGGTCCCGGCAGACCCGTCACAGCCCCCCTGCCGGAGTACCTCCTGATACTCCGGCATATCCGATAATCCGGCACCTCCTGGGTCCCAAAGGTGCCAGATTATGGGAAGTCTACTGTATTTAGTAAATCATTTGAAATCCTGCTTGTTAATGAATTACAGTATATTATGACCATATCTTAAATAGTAAACACAATTAAAGGGGTCAGATAATACATTCAGTGTAGATTATAGTTTTTGAAAGTGTAGTTTGTCTGCAAATTGGGGTGCAGGCCCCCAAAGTATACTCCACATTTTTATTCAAGAACATATTATTTAAGAAATTTTCTTGTACAATAGAAACTGCATGTAGTGCAGTAGCGTATATTTTGTGTCGTTTAACGTCAGATGAATTGCTTGCAAATAGAAGGAACCTTCAGCATTAATAAGCTCCTACAATGGCAGGAAGTACTGGTGCTGGGATTCTGCAGAGTTTGAGTTTGTAAACTCACTACATCACAGATTCCTAGCTCCTGCTCATAGTGGCTTTATTGGTTACTGAAAGTTCCTCGTACCTGGAGTTATGCTCACTTCACTGTGACTGGAATACTGCTCCATAAGAATGTTTTGTTGAGAATTGCACTCTGACTTTTATTTCATATGGGGGTGGAATTTTCTTGTCAGCAGGTTTCACTGATTAAACACCGTATTTCTACTTTCTGTACTGTAAAGCCTTTCCTCTTAAAACTGATGTTGCTTTCTTTGAGAAATGGTTCTGGATATGTTTCATTGTCTACAGAAGTGTTCTCTCATTTTTCGTTTGGAAATGGTATGGAGCAGCACTGGTAGTTTTGACAATCTATTGTTGAAATTGAGCCTTTTGATTGATATTTGGTGGTAGCTGTGAAGAATTTGCATATGTAGCCAAGGCCAGAGACTACACATACGGTGGTATTATTTTGATAGCCCCAATCTTATTCAGTGTCAATTTTTAAATTCAATATTTTGTTGGTAGTTTCTGAAACTCACAAATTAATGCGCCAAATCCTTTGAGATTCCAAAGAAGTCAGAAACAGGAAATCTAATTAAAAACTAATAGGTTTGTAAGGATTAGATTTTTGGTAAATGTTAATAAACATTGATTTCACCTCACATACACAAATGAATGAAAGAATATTTCATTTGATTGAAATTTACAGATGGGCAGAAAAGAAAAATGCTACTTTGAGAATTTATTGCAGTTTGACTTAAGGTTATATACTTTGAATATTTTGACAAAAATGGTCCGCACAAAGTTTTAACTGTTAAAAACCTCAACTTTTACTGGCATTAAATAATTGTCTGATTCCCCTGTTGTTTGCTGCTCTCCCAATTTCCTACAACTGCGAAAACTGAAATAAAAATTGAAATAAAAGCTTAAAATAACTGATATCCATCAACATTATAAACAAAAGAATTCTTCCAAGCCTAAAAATAGATGAAGATGTGCAAACAGTCCACAACTCATACTGATCTATAGATTCATCGATCTCAAGGTACCTTGTTTTAGGCAGCTCTTCAGCATTTCCAAATAGCATTTGAGGTATTGCTGAAATGGATTTGCTCCCTATCGTTACTGCAGGAATATTAGATGTAGGCTGTATTTTAGAGAACTAAGTTCCACGTTCAAAAGAGTTGTAAATGTCTTGAGACTTAGATTCCAACGTCATGTATAAAACTGAGATTTCAGCTCCTGAGTAATTTACACAATCTATAGTATGCTATCTATATTAAGAACGTAAGAATGGCCATATTGGTTCAGACCACAGGTCCATCAAGCCCACTATCCTATTTTCTGACAGTGTCCAATGCCAGGTGCTCCAGAAGGTATGAACAGAACAGGTAATCATCAATTGATCACTCCCCTGTTGTCCATTCCCAGCTTCTGACAAACAGAGGCTAGGACACCCTTCCTACCCATCCTGGCTACTAGCCATTGATGGACTTATCTTCCATGAATTTATGTAGTTCTTTTTTGGACCCTGTTAAAATCATGGTCTTCACAACATCCTCTGGCAAGGAGTTCCACAGGCTGACTACGTTGTGTGAAGAAATACTTTTGTTTGTTTGTTTTTAAACTTGTTAATTATTAATTTTATTTGGTGATCCCTAGTTCTTGTGTTATGTGAAGGAGTAAATAACTTTTCTTTATTCATTTTCTCCATTGCAGTCATGATTTTATAGATCTCTATCATACCCCCTGTATCTCCTCTTTTCTAAGATGAAAAGTGGCTTTATATTAAAAGCACCAACAGCTACAACCACAAGAAAATTACCACCACCAAAAACTTTTCCATGAAATCTTAGCACTTGCTTAATTCCTTTAAGAAAGAAAAGCTCTCTGTGACCATACTGTTCCCCTTTTAAAAACAGCAATCTTTTCATCAAAAACAGAGCTAGAATGCCAGCCTAGCCAGGATTACTTGGACACTTTGAAGAGACTTAAAGAAATATTGAATGAATTGGAGAGCAAAGACCAGTCCATCATGACTGCCATGAATGACCAGAGTAAGGTTGAGAGAGCCTTGCAGCAAACAAAGGTAAGTTTATTTTTGCTTTTGCATCTTGAAGCAGCTGGCAGCTGCTTTTCCCATCCTACAATCCAACATTATAGCCAGAGTAACTCTGGTTAGGGGTGTTTGGGGTAATCTAACCAAATCCAGTGGGATAATGCCAGCTTTTTCCATGTATCGCCTTGGAATTTTAGTTGGGTAAGGGATAGGGATGTTAAATTTAGATTAATTGGGTAATTGAATAGTTGATGCAAGGGCTGTTGCTACACTTCAAAGGCGAAAAAAGCGCTGCAGGGAGCACAGGGCCAAAGCGGGACTCAAGCAGTCCCCCGCTGGCCCTGTGCTCTCTGTGGGATTTCCAAGTGTCAGCGTCGCATGGACCCTGGGCTCCATGCGGTGCTGCTGCTTTGAAACTCCACAGATGACACAGGGCCAGCGGGGGGACTGCTTGAGAGGACTGGGGTATTCCCCAGCTGGACTCTGAAACGCCAAGGGCAGCCTAAGTGGCAGACCCTGGGTTCCACACAGCGCTGCCACTTTGAAACACTGTGTGCAGCCCCTAGCTGGCCCCGGGCTGCAGGCAACGTTTCAAAGTGGCAGCGCTGCGTAGAGCCCAGGTTTTGGCCCCGGGCTCCACACGGCGCTGCTGCTTTGAAGCACACCCTTCCCTCTGCCCCCATCCTTGCTACCTCTTTCTGATAGAGGCAGCAAGGGTTGGGGAAGCAACTAGTTGACTTAGTCGCTTAGTCGTTCACATCCCTAGTAAAGGATATATCTTTAACCCATAATGAAGTATAGCTGTGTGCTATTGAAAGTCCTAGCTTTTAGAAGTCTCTTAAATACTATGGAGAAAATTTGCTTTAAAGTATCTATTGCTAGAGGGAAATAAGACTTCACTTACTATTGCACTTACGTAAAGTAAGTGGATATCTTTGTCAAAAGTTGCCATATAAATGTATGAATCGTCCCACTTCATTCATCTGCATATGTATATAAAATTCCAAATGGTTAATTTGTTTAAAAATATCACCATACATTAACTGTTCTCTCTCCACCCCTTTTTGTAATCATGTTGACTATGTAGAAATCTTTTTTTGTGCATTAGTGTAGGAGTGTGGGAATGAAGCTGGAGAAACTGTGCTGATGACTAATCATTGGTTAAATTTTTTCCTTTTTGGGTTTGTTTGAGGGGCAGTTGGTGGTGTTAAAAGCCCAGTAAGTGAGGGTATCAGTGCTTTACTTATAAAGACAGATGATTACAGCTTTGCATATAAACAGCAGGAGTTCTGTAGCTTGCTCTTTTGATACTGCTGCTGTGTAATTTAAAGTTGGCAAAAGCCTTTGGTTTATAAAGCTGTTGAAGATCATGAGCATGATTTTTTTTTAGTCTCTGGGGATCTGTCTGACTGGACTTCTGTTTAACTATCCCACTCCACTTCTGACTAACTGACCCAAAAGGACATATTGTGCAGGTATGGTAATATAAGAATGTGAGACTTAGGCGTTACAGTGGAGATTAGCAAAGATTTCAGAATGATATTAAGTAGAAACCTGAGACTCCCTTACTCTTACAAAGAGCCATAAGTGCCTGTGGGATAGACCTTAAATTGGGATTGAGTAAGGCATCGTTATAACCTTAATGCCCTCTTTCCAGAAAGAGCATCTTGTTTCAAGAAACATTAGCCTGAAAACAGGCTTGTCGGATGGGCACCTTGTAGTTTATACATAGACCCCTTCTCAAATATAAAATTAGCATCCACATCTAAAAAAATAATCCGTGGATAGCCGCATTCAATCCGTAGATGCGGATATATGTGGCTAGAAAGTGGATATTTGCAGATTTACCAGGCTCTCTTTATACAGAGTGATAAGAGAGTCTCAATCACCAGAGGAAGTGCAAACCAAGGTTTCCAATATCTCTTTTCCTACTAACTACATGGTGAATTTGAAAATGTTAAAACGTTCATAGAGGAGAAAACAGCCCTATGACTATGGTACCATGTGATTAGAAGACATAATCACAAATCAGCAATGGGTGCAAATATTGGTATTTTTGTGGGGTTTTTAGAAAACACAAACAAAAATGATTGATTTAAATAAAACTGTCGTGATTTCTGGTCCTTATTTTAGATTTGTTTCAAATAATATAATGGGATTCTTTGTAATTAATATTTGAAAATTAGTTTTTTTGGCCTATTCCCTCTCTCCTGACTCACATTTCTTAATGTAGACTGTTTGCATATGTGCACGTTCAGTGTAATATCACAGTAGTTGGGGTTACCATGTATATGAGTTTTGCTGGACTTTTGACTTCTTCTTTGATTCTTCAATCTGTCTTAGTGTTTTTTTTTTAAGTATGAAAAATGTCCATGATTTGGTATTACCACCCTTACTTCTGCACTGCTGCTAGCAGTGGCTCCGACTTCCAAACTCAGTGGCCAGAGAGTGGTGGCTGCTGTAACCCCCTCCTCCAGAACCCCCCTTTTCTCTTTCTGGGAACATGAAATATGGTAACCCAAACAGTACTCCTCTATGTACATTCTGTTTGATGTTTTCCATGCAGACTATTTGTGAAACACTAGAAGACCAGAAACCTACAATAGATAAACTTGCTGCAGAAACAAAAGCTTTGGAAAAACATGCTTCTTTTGATATAGCAAAGATCTACAAGCAAGAGTTCAAGAATATACAGGGGCAGTGGGACAAGTTAAAGGTCCAATTTACGAAAGATGTTCACCTACTGGAGGAAACTGTTTCTCAACTGAGAATATTTGAGGTAAAGTAAAAATATTTGTGTTTGTCTGTTTATCACCCCTAATATCATTATCTCATAGACACTAACCTCCCCCTCTCACCCGCTCTCTGTTCTAAAATCTGATTTGTCAATTTTATGTGTTCACTTTTTGTTTTGATTATATCCCTTTGGTATATATGGTCATGCCAATTTTCTTCCACAATTTGATCTGAGGAAGTGGGTCTGGCCCATGAAAGCTCATCACCTAATAAACCATCTTGTTAGTCTTTAAAGTGCTGCATAGTCCTGTCTTTTGTTTCATTAAAGGAGTCTGTTTTCTTCTTCCTATGCAGGCAAGAATCCAACTGAAGGTTGAGTTTAACATTAAACACACGTTGGCCACAGAGCTAATTAAAATATAAAAATCTTATCACAGGGAATTTTGAAGTAGGGTGGCATTGATTTTGAAACTCTGATTTATTTTTTGATCATTTGATGGAATTGTTTTCTCTCTCTCTCTTTCTTTTAAAATGTCATCCTCTTGTGATCCCATGACTTTCAGGCAAAAAGATATGCACTTTACTTAGAGAACAAATACAGTCTTCAAAAGAAATGTTGATACAAAACAAAGATATAACAGGGTGGTTTGCCCTATGGGCTTCTGAAGTCAGCACTAATTACAGGTTGGGCTCCACTTCACTGGGACCAGGAAATTCCCTATAAAGGGCAGCAGGTGGCTGCAGTTAGCTGGGGAATGCTTAGGAAACACAAGCCTGAGGTGCTGGCTTGCAATAACAAGAAAGATTTGGCTCTTGCTGAGACACTGAATGTACCCAGCACTGAGAAAAGAGGGTGGGGAACCCTTCAATGAAGTGGGGGGTGAAGATGTGCTGAACTGGGGTTGGGGCCTGGAGGGCTTGTGTATACCTGAGAACTGAATAAAATAAGACCCTAGGCAGAGATTGTTTTAGTTCCTTTGGATTGTCTTAAGTTTGAGGATCCATGTGAAAAAGACAACGAGGTATAGTGCTGCAGAGGCACTGCTGGGCATAAAAGGCTACTTGTGATGTGTGCAATCCTGATACAAAAAACTTGTCAGGGGAGATGGATTGAAGTTTAGTAAATGGAAAAATTGGGTTGGGATTTGCTACCACAAGCTTGGAAAAATGTACTCGGGTGCTCAATCATAGCTCCACTCTTCATGAACAGAACCTACCCTCATATGCTCATGTGACAATTTTGTTAGTTATTTACTAATCGTTAATCCTAGATCTGTAACTGGTTTTCAGTTTACTGCTGAGTAAGGCAAGGCAAGCTCTTTGGGTATTGGAGAGTATGTATGCCAATTAATAAACTTGTAAATGGAATCCATAAAACAGTCTGAAATTAGAGAGAGGTGAAGGGAGTTCTCAGAAGGAAAATATCTGCTGCTTTCTATTTATTTACGAGCAGATCCTCTGATCTGCAGTACTGAGATGAGCACAAACTGTCTTTCTGCTTCACCAGAAATACCTGGTGTGGTGCTTGCTTGTTTATACAGCCCAGAATCAAGTGGAAATCCATTTCTGCCAAGATATGCTCACTCTGCTTCATCAAAGCTCTGCCTTTTTTGCTGTCATGGCAGCAGTCTGAGGGACCTTAAAAATTAGAGAAATTCTGAGCTGTGGGGCTGGCCTGATCCTACTTCTTTTGAGGTCAATGGCAGTCTGTTTCATTGATTTCAGTGAGATGGATAAGACACACGGGCTGCGTCTAGACTGGCAAGATTTTGCGCAAAAGCAGCTGCTTTTGCGCAAAAACTTGCCAGCTGTCTACACTGGCCGCTTGAATTTGCGCAAGAGCGCTGACTTTGTAATGTACAAAATCAGTGCTTCTTGCGCAAATACTTTCACGCTCCCGCTCAAGCATAAGCCCTCTTGCGCAAGAATACTTGCGTAAGAGGGCCAGTGTAGACAGCGAAGAACTGTTTTGCGCAAAAAAGCCCTGATGGCTAAAACGGCGATCAGGGCTTTCTTGCGCAAAACGCGTCTAGATTAGCGACGCTTTTCCGCAAAAGTGCTTTTGCGTAAAGCGTCCGTGCCAATCTAGGCGCTCTTTTCCGCAAATGCTTTTAATGGAAAAACTTTTCCGTTAAAAGCATTTGCGGAAAATCATGCCAGTCTAGATGTAGCCACGGTGAGCAGGTATGTGTTAGAATCTAGATTGGAAATGACCCTGTACATCATCTCATTCTCTTATACCAGGGCAGGATTATTTCCTATTGTAAATTTACCAGGATTTCCCCCTAGTTTTAAATGTTCCACGTGATGGGATTTCAGTCAAAACCCTTGGTGATTATTCTGCATGCATTTCACTCTTAGGAGGTTTCTCTTGATGTTAAGCCTACAATTTCCCTTTCTTAATCTCACCCCTTTCATCCTAGTTATATTGCTCTTCATTATGCTAAATAACACCTCTTCTTCCGTGTGTTCACATTGTTCAAATATCAGTAAACTTATTATAGTTTCCTTTTAGTTTTCACTTAGCTGAGTGACATATATTTAACTTTGTTAATACTACCATGTTTATTTTTGCAGTTCTTTTTAGAACTCCTAATTTCTTGTAATTTGCAATATCTTTCTTGTAACTAGTTGCCATTCATTTCAGCACTTACTGAAGTAATTTGAACAATCCCCATGCTCACCCACTTAAAAAGGGTTATCCTGTGCAGGATTGGGCCCTGAAAATCTGAGCAGCCTTACCCATATGTAGAATACATTGTTGTGTAGGGCATTTGGAAATTTGGGGCACCGCTAAGTCTTAATGTCCATCCACCTGCCTCTTCCCTCTTTCTATCCCTGTTCTGTGGCTCTACTTATTCCAAAGAGAATCTAGTTAACTTAAAAATGAAAAAAGCCTGCCAGACTCATTAGCAGAACCTGTGAAAGAGCCATTCAACTGATAATGAAGCCAATCTGAGGAATTTTGAAAATTAAAGAAGTTCTGAGCCTGATTCCACCAGTCATTTGTCAGCCCCCATCAATTTCTGAATTTATTGTATTTGTCTACAGATCTGTAGCTTAAAATTTGTTTTAAAATATTTCATTAGTGTGTTGCTGAAGATTATAAAATCACATCTCTAAAAACAAATTGTCCTCTCCCTCGGCTGCTGTCAGGTATAGGGGCACCAATTTAATAGTACTGCATAGGGCCCCGTAAATCCTAGGGATGGCCCTGCTGAAAAGGGAAATGCTCCCTTTACATGTACATTGGAGAGAAAGAGAACAAGGTAATGTACACAGTGATGTAATGCAGCTGGAAGCTGAGGGCAAAATTCTCCTTTCTGATCTTCACAGTAGTGCTCAGTGTTAATGTACTGTTCTCCTTATGTGTTTGGGACGTGCATTGATGTCAAGGCTACTGATACTCGATGTCAATAGGAGTTGTGGAGACATAGCGAGAACAGAATGCTGAAGCTGAGTTCTGCTGTACAGATGTATGAACTGATTTTTTTTTCCAGTGAGGAAGTAGTTACTTGTACATAGTTTTAATGGAGGAAAAAGCTTAAGAAAACTGCAGGAGGAGACGGTACTGAAATATTCTGAAATTTGCACTGTTGCCTGAGGAAATGTACTTGAAAGGGTTTAAATGTGGGTGTTTAATACATTGAAACTTTTTTCCAATAGCATTTCCTTAATGCTTTGTAAAGCTATCAGTATGTGAACAAAGCTACATAAAGCTGCTACATATTTGTATTTTACCATTTCCTTTGAGAAACTTTGTTTTTTAGATACATTGAAGGTGATATCTCAAGCTTCTCTGGTTTAAAAACCATCATAGTTTGAACATTAAGATTGAAACAGACTTCATGGTTAGGTATCTGGGCAGATAAGAGTGATAAGGTTTGCTTTGCTGGAGGAGATAGGGTGTAATCTGGAAACAAGTTGCATTTGCATAGATATTCTATGCTGCTGAGCTGATGCTGGTTACTGTTGGAGAGAGAATGCCAGAGTGGATAGGTTGATTATTATTGTACAATGTGGCAGGGTCACCTCCCTGCCACAGCACCTCCTGCTGGTCAAACTGGGAATTAGCTCAGTTTGTTGGAGTCCACCACCTTCTGGCTGGTGTCTTGCTGATCGTTGCTCTGCTTCACTTTGCCCTTTGGCTCAGGACCTGCATCTCTCCCTGGACTACAGCATACTCTTCAGGACACTGCCTTGCAGCAGTGTCCACCATTCGGTTCTTGCCTCCTTCTGGGAGTATCAGGAGTTTTGTATCAATACACCAGCCACTGTGGCCCCAAAGTCTAGCTCCTTGCCACAGTCTTTATAGGTCAGGAGTGGGCAATAATTTGGGGGGGGGGGGGCACTTCACGAATTTTGGAAGTGGTCGTGGGCTGCCCCGGAAGGGGTTGGGTCTCCGGAGGAAGGGATGGAGCTAGGATACTTCGAGTGCTCACCTCCCCACAGATCCTGATTGGCCTAGGGGTGGGGAAGTGCATGAAGTCTTTGCCCCATAGCCCTGCCGGGGTGCCCGGCAGCTAGAGAGAGAACTGTCAGCTGTTTTGAACAGGTGGCGGTTCCCTGTAGGCGCCATGCACCCCGACGATGTGAGGACACATCCCATGCTCCCTCTGCCCCCAGGCCAATCAGGGGGCACATTTCCCCTTCCCCGCCAGAAAGGCAGGAGCATCAGGAGGGGGGCTGAAAGGGAGGCTTTCCCCTTAGTTCAGGAGTTGCCTCACCTCCCCTCCCCTCCCAGCACCACACCTCCTACCTGCCAGGAAGGGCCTGGGGACGGGGGAGCAAACATAGTCTCTGGCTCCCCTCCCCCGCCCCGCCCAGGGTGTGCAGTTCCCTCTGGTAGGGGGAGGAGATTTCATGTGCTTCCCCAACCCCCAGATCAATCAGGGCCTGTTGGTGGGGATGCGCATGAAGTCGCTTGCTCCCTGTCCCACCCTGCCAGTGGCATGCGCTTCCCTCCTGGCAGGGTAGGGTGGGTTGTAAGAGACTTTGCATGCTCCCTCACCTCCAGGCCCTGATTGGCCCGGAGGTGGGGGGAGTGTGTGAAATCTCCCCCTGCCAGGGGTGCAATGTTCCCTCTCGTGGTGTGCGACCATGGCATGGGGGGAGGAGACTTCATGTGCTCCCTGTCCCCAGGTCTCAATTGGCCAGGGCGTGTGGGCTGAATGAACTCAGTTGGCAGGCCATATCTGTCCCGTGGAGGCCCCTTTGCCCACCCCGGTATAAGTCATGCTTCAGTGTGCCTAGGTGTGGTGCAAGGGGGCCTGGGAGACCCAGGCCCACCCACTATTCTGGGTTCTGGCTCTGGGACCCTCTGGTGGCAGCCTTGTACTGCCCTCCTTCTCTCCCTTTGTCTGCTTCTGCTCTCTGGGCTACTTCCCCATGACCCTTGCACCTTGGCCCTTGTATCAAGGCCTACAACCTGGCAGGTATCAGGCTGGGGCTCCTCTCCTGCTCCCCTGAGCTTGCCCAGCACTGTTCTGTCCAAGGTGCTTCTCTCTGGGAACCAGTTCTTCCCCTTCACTGGTCAGGAACCAACTGACCTCTGCTCTGCTGAGCAGCTCCTTATAAACAGAGCTGCCCCAGCAAGCTGCCCGTTGATTGGCTCCCTATAAGTCTCTCTGATTGGATGGATTTGTGCAAGTTCCCTCCAACCTGATTTTAACCCCTCCTTTGCCACGATGGGGCAGTCACCCTACAACATACAGCCATGCTCAGACTTAGTAAAACAGATAGGTGAGAAGGGAGGCAAGATACATGGAGTGACTTGAAGCAAGTGAGATTCCTGCTGAAGGTGTATTCGCACTTAGGAAGTTAGTTTGTATTTGCATAATGATTTTTGCTTTGTTTTTAATCTATTATGTTTTTAAATTTAAACTGCAGTAAAAATTAAATAAACATTTAGTTCTTAGATCTACACATGATAAATATAATTTACATATAGGCAAACGGAGACAGAGTGAAGCAACTTACCAAAGGTCCTACAGCAGGTCAATGGCAGAGCCACTTACAGAAATTCTGGTTCCCAGTGCCCTGCCCACTGGACTATGCTGCAAGGATCCATGGAATTTTGCCTTACTTGTGGGAATAAAAATTTGTCGTCATCAGTGGTGGCACAGGGACTAAAATGTGTGTATTAGACTTCACCATGGGAAACATTTATTTTATTCAGTGTGGTTAAATGGTGCGTAGTGTTACCAATTTTAGTGGAAAATACTACTGGGCTCTGTTGGATCCCACTTTAGAGACCATCACACTTGCACATCCTCTGTATAGATAGCTGTGGGAGGGAGCTTTACATGGAGAAGGAATCCTTGTGTATATTGCTAAAGCATCCTATCTGTGGAGGGTAGGGTTTGCCTTCCACCTCTGAAGATAGCAAAGCTGCCCCTTAACCTGACAAGTCTCCTTAACTTCCCCTACTGCCTCTGTCTTCTATATCTCCCAGACAACACAGCTATAATGGACAGATTGGTCAGGGATCTCTTCTGCTCTGTGGTTGCTGCTGCCCCGGGTCCCTCTTTGTAGGGACTCACGTGGGAGTGAGAATGGAGACAAGGCTGTCATCTTATCGTACCTTCACCATATTGTAATATTTGGTTTGCTTGTTTGCATGCTTATATTCTTGCTTTCATTGGGGAGCCTGTGCTGGTGCTTCAGGCCCTCTGATCCCACAGGTGTTTTTTCTCTCCTCCTCCTCCTCCTCTCTCCTCTTTTCCTGTCAATTAAGGTGTCCATGCTAAATGAGGCTAATAGGCTAAATGAGGATAATTTCTTTCACCTCCCCTTCTGCCCTCTTTTTCTGCTTTATATTTGACCCCTTGTGCCTCTTCCTCCATATTTGTCATCTGAAGAAGTGAATAGTGCCCAGAAAAGCTCATGATAGTATCTGTATTTTTTGTTAATCTCCCAGGAATAAGCTCATGATACTATCTATATTTTTTTGTTAGTTTCCAAGGGCACATCTACACAACAGCGTTATTTTGGAATAACTAATGTTATTCCAAAATAACATGGTGTGCGTCTACACTACAAGCCTTTATTTTGAAATAATATTGAGCTGGAGGACTTCTTACTCCGACTCACGGTAACGCTCATTTTACAAGGAGTAAGGGAAGTCGAAGAAAGAGTGTTCTTCCTTTGACTTCCTGTTGTGTAGTCAGCACCAAAGCAGAGTTAAGCTATTTCGACTTCAGCTATGCAATTGACGTAGCTGAAGTTGCGTAGCTTAATTCAACTTTTACCCTGCTGTGTAGACATATCTTAAGGTGTTACAGGACCATTAGTTTTTTAGGACCTTCACAATTGTTCATATGAGTCTGAGGATGGGAAATCTGTCAATCAAAACAGAAATTGAAACTATAGTAGCATCTTTGAAAACTTTGCTCTCTTGTAACTGGTAGCTGTTGAAATGCTGTAATTATAGGCTATTTATCATGGAGTTACTGTGTTCAATTCAGGCTGATTCAAAAATCATTCAGAAATGGATGGATGGTGTGAAGGACTTCTTAATGAAAGAACAGGCTATCCAAGCAGATTCTGAAGGCCTTCAAAGACAGCTTGACCAATGCACAGTGAGTTCTGCTGATCTAAGGAACCTTCTGCAATACCCTTTCTCATGTTTATTATTTTGCTGCTATTGTTAAACAAAGTAAGTGACACAGCCAGTAAAGCATGCCAAAATTTTCTTTCACTCACTCACTCACTCACACATTTTTTTGTCTAGGGAGTATTTTTTTTTCAGTTAGCCCTTCAATCAGTTTGATCCTAATAACACATGCACTTGAGAGAGTTTCTTCCAAGCCTCCTAGCATGCAGAATATCTAGTATAATTTAGCTTCACAACTGCCATGGTTGATAGGTAAGTGTTTCATACATTTTACGGATTGGGAGCTGGGTCAGAGGAAAAACTGACTTTCCTCAGTAATGAAGAAAGTCCTGCATAGAGTCAAGAATCACATTTAAATCTCCCAACTCCCCAGTTTTGGGCCTCAGCCACTAGAACATTTTTCCTTCCCAGCCAATATCTTGTGGTATTATCCCCCAGAGGCTATGAATTTAGGCTGAGAGCATCCTGAAATGTATAAACAACATCCTGAAATGTAGTCAGTTTATTTGTGTGGCTTTCCTTTGTTGCTGGGAATTTGAATGTCCAAATCAGCGGCACATCCTCTTCAAACTATGGCACTCTAATGAGATGATACAGTCATTTGGCATTTTTTTGAATATTAATTTGAGTAAGATGGGCGGTGGTGATGTTGTCTTTATCATGCCTCAGGCTTATTGTTTTGGCACTCACTCTGCTGAGTGATATACGGGATATGATTGATATTCATCTTGGGGGTCTCTCATTGTCTTTAATAAAAGTTCATCTGAAAAAATTAAAATGACAAGAATGTATATCATACAGCTGTTTTACAAAAGTATAATTACAGTGTATTAGTGTAATAGAGGTTGCTAACATATTCTTTCTTTTATACGTGTTAAGATGTTGGTTAATGAAATGGAAAAGACTGAACTGTCTTTAAAAGAGATGAAAGAAGTAGAGTCCACTTTAAGAAGCCAGCCTGTAGGAGTTGATACCTGGGTGAAATCTAGGCTAGTAGATTGCCAGGCACAATGGGAGAAACTGAGCAAACAGGTCAGTAATTGGTAGCCTTATTACTTATTTATTTTATCTTATCTGGCACTGTAATTGTTGATAGCTTTTTTTTCACTGTAGGGGGCATTAGTGGGATAGATGGGTAATAGTTTAACAATAGAATAGTCAAGCCTTTAAATGTTACAACCCATTTATCAAATCTATTGGAAAAGGAAATTTAGTAGTTTAAGGTATTGCAGCCTGCCAGGTATGTTGGGCTTGTTCAAGGAATGAGTGCTTTAATTTGGCACTGTACTTTGAGGTTAATGTCTGCTTCTGACTTTTAAATGTTGTTTATAATGCCAAAAAGTTGTTGATATAATGATAAATCAAAAGAGAGGATGACTGATAGAGAATAGTTCATTGTGATGTGTCCTTTTGGTTCTGTTGAGCCGAACAACTTGCAGTGTGCATGCTCTCATGCAGAGAGGTCTTAGAACATTGTCCTATTGACTATATTTGACCCTTAGTTTAAATTTTAAAGGTAATACTGTATATGTTAGACCATTTTGAATGAGAATAATGGAAGCTGTTTAAAACAGGCGGCTGACAGGGTCCCATTGCTCTTGTCCTTTTTGTGTTGCACAGACTTCAGAGAGACCTTCCCTTCTGATGATATATCACCTTGTAGTTTATTTACAGTATGTCACTCCACCAGTTTTTACATACAAGTGCGTCGCAGTGTTTAACAATATTATGTCACAGTGTTTTCCAGTATTATCTAGCTTTTAATGCTACTCCTTCAAAGTGGATCTGTGTGGGGAAGTTTCTCTTACCAGAGAATTGCCTTTTGTCAGGGCCTGATAGTTTTGTCTGTCTCTCCTTTGACCACCTGTGTTTCCTTCCTGTGCATCCAGTGTCCTTGTTAATGGCCTTATAAAATTCCAACCCCAATCTGAATTTATCAAAAACTCCTCTTCTTAATCAGGCCCTGCCTGGGGCCTGTTGGGTTAAACAGTTACTAGGGTTGCCAGGTGTCCGGTTTTGAACCGGACAGTCCAGTATTTGAGCTTTCTGTTTGGGAAACAAATTGAGAAAATATAAATGAGAAAATATAAATGTCCGGTATTTTCTAAATAAGATGTAATGTGGATTGTGATGTAATGTCAAGTGTGTCCGGTATTTTTGTTGAAACCATCTGGCAACCCTAACAGTGACCAGAGTGTTGGTTAAGTTGCTGATTCCTAACACTCTGTCATAGTGCAATATTAAAACAATATTGCTTTATGTCAAATCAGTATTTTCACTTTAGAATAAATTAGGAAAGATGCAGTTAATTTAAATTTTAGTTAATTTTACTTTAGTACTTTGTTCAAGTTATCCACTCAGTGCAGTTGAGCTCCATGTTAGGAAGTGTTAGCTCAGGCATGTCTGGAAAGCGGCTTATAAAAGGGAACAGGATTGAGATTGCTGGGCCCAAATTAAAAATTTTATCCTAAAAGGAAAATAGTAATCCTGTTCTGTGTTATATTGTTCCCCTAAGGGAGTGTAAAAAATATTGTTCTCTGGAGTAACAGCTGCATCCTAGTCCCCACTGCTGGTAAAATATCATTTTTGTTTCCTAAAACAACACTTCTGTGTTGTAAATTACAGTATACATTATATGTATCACTGTTAAAATGGCTGAATGCTCAACCCAGGCCCAATATATCCTCTAATAAATGGACTAAAAGTTCAAATGCATTATTCCAATATCTAGTATCATTGCTGTTGATCTTTTTCTTGTACATTGTTAATCGCTTGTTAAAGATTTTCTGATTTACCAATTCAGCTTGCCTACTTCTCATCTAATCTCTTTCCCCAGTAGGCAGTTGTGTTATTCCTGACATTGTGCCACCTAACCTTAGACCTGTTCTTCAAAATCCTCCTGCAAACTAATTATTTTTCTGTTTTCCATTGCTGACTCGGCTTCCCTCTCCAGTCTTTGATCTAGGCACCAATCAGAATGTTTGTAGCTCTTTGTTTATCCAGATGAGGCACACATCTATGTGACATGGGCGCTGTACTGCTTATTGATAGAGACTTCGGAGGAATATATTTTTGGAGCAGGAGAATCTGTGTTTTGAGAGGCCATTATGCAATATAATGGTACCTGTGAAGTTCCTAAGTGACTAGTTATTTATGAATACTTATCAACTAAAAAGATACAACACAGAAGGACACTGATACATTCTAATGCAGTGTTTGTTAAACTTTTTAAGACCGTGGAACACCAAAAAGCCATTTTTTAAAATGCGGAACATCGGGTGAAAGTTGTTGAGGGGAAAAAAAAAAGCGGTCGCTGCCCTTTTAATTGCTGCACGTGTTGTCCCAACTGAGCTTCCGTCTCTGCCCAGTGTGGGGGGGTTAAGAGGCTGCGGTACACCGCTGACTGGGTGTGCTGCGGCACACAGTTTAAGAAACACTGCTCTAATGCCTCAGGGAGTGTTACCAGCCTATGCTCGGAAAGGAAAAAAGGAACTTTATCCCTCCAGCTCTTGGTCTTCCTCCATGGAAGCAAGTGGTTTGGTCTGCTTAAAATAGCTCAAATGATTAGTTTTGAATTTCTGAATCTTTTTATCTAAAAAGAGAACTGTGAAAAATGTTTTGGTTGAGTGAATTTAATTACTTGAACTTGACTTTGAGTCTGTGCTAAAATGTTTTTCAAATGATGTGAGCAACTTCAAATAGTGAAACCACCTTAATTTTTTGTTGTTGGCATTTCTAGATTGTTAGTCAGAAAAATCGGTTGTCTGAAAGTCAGGAAAAAACTGTAAATTTGAAAAAGGATTTGGCAGAGATGCAAGAATGGATGACGCAGGCTGAAGAGGAGTACTTGGAGAGAGATTTTGAGTACAAATCTCCAGAAGAACTAGAGAATGCTGTAGAGGAAATGAAGGTCAGAAATACTAAATCATTACAAAGACCCTGGTTACAAGCAAACAAAAACAATACTTAATGCTTTTTTTTCTGGGGGTTTATCTGGGATTTCATATGATCAATTACTGACATGGAAGCAAGACCTTCTTATGACAAGATGAGTGCTATTATTCAGCTACACTTCACTGAATTTTAATTTTTTAAGCACAAACGGAATAAGCAGACTTTCTCATTGGTCAAAGAGTAGCAAGAGTTCCATAATGAAAGGCTACCCACCCTCCGTAGCCAGCTGGATTGGTGACTGTAGGAAATTGGGTTGGGGAGTGGGGTGAAGGAAAGGTTAATGGAGTTGAAAGTAAGGACAATGGAAATTTATTGCAGGAGCCGGAAATTGAGAAAACAAAATTTGTTATTGTACTTGGGTAAATTAGCAATTTTAGAAAAACGTTAAGACAAATTTGCTTTATATTTTGGAACCAAGATGAATTTGTGAGTTTAATGGTTGACTGTAGATCATTGATGAAGCAGATCTAATCTTCAGTGGAAGTACAGAACTGACAACAGCATTTATTTCTGGATTTAAGCAATTATAGACCCAGGTTATCCATGGAGTACTAAATATTGGGTCTGTTTTTACTTTCTACTATATTGACAAATCTACATTCAAAGTTATGAATTACTCTTCTCAAGGGGTGTTCATGAAGCAGTTTTCAGCAAGGGTTTTTCATAGATGAGAAGGCCACTAGAAACTATTATGATCTTCTACTCAGACATCCTGAATAACACAGGCCTGAGAACCTCCTTCTATCTTTTAGTATTATATCTGTGAAATCTGTGAGTGTGGTCTGTGTCTGTTTAGTCCAGATTCATACCCTGTACTACTTTATGTGATAAGGACATTGTAATAATCTAAATGGTTAACTGTGGTTTCAGCAGATGCTACTACTTAACACTCAACCAAACTCTTGTATATTTGATTGATAAAGGATATTATTTTGGAATTGCATTTAATATTTGAAAGGAAAACAGTGTGTGTGTATGTATTTGGCAAGGACTTTCAAAAGCACTCAGTGTTGACATAACTCCATTGCCAGTGACTAATAGTAAAACTCCCTTTGCTTTCAGTGGGGACAGAATTATATCAATGATAAGTGGTTTGAAAATCCTATCCTAAAAGAATACGTGAATAGAACTGTACAGATATGGTTAAAACTGAGGAGATCGGGGTGTACAGCGAAAGATGAGAAAAGGACCCCCAAGGGCAGCATATTTTTGCGGTGTCTTACCTATCTCTACCTTCTCTGACCCAGAGGGATGGGGGTAATATTCTTTCTGTAAGAAGAGTGTCACTTCATATTATCATTCTATTGCGGACCAAATTGCCTCAGTCCCTGGCCTGACATGTATGCCACTTAACATGTATTTAGCATGTTACTCTGCTTGCTTTATGTGGTATCTTCCAGTGGCATAGCCAGAATGGGATGGGTGGGCAACAATGGGGGCTTAGGGTAGGAGCAATAGGCCATTCTCCCCTGCCCCCCTCCCCCAGCCAGCCTTAGGGGAGGGATAGACACTTTGGCCAATTGGGAGCTGAACCAGGGCTTGGGGGTAGGCCAGGCTGCTAAGTGGGTGGGCTATGGCCCACCCTTGGTTACGTCCCCACTGTCTTCTGAGCCATAATATTGCAGTATGGTAAATTCCATCACAAGAGGAAATACAAGATAGCTTGGGATAGTAATTCCTTTCCCTATCTGAATCTCCACTGACTTCACTTTATTTGTGCTCCTCTCTCCTGTCCTTTATTGGCCATTTGTCTTTTTGGGTCTAAGTTCTGTAGGAATTACTTTCTGCCAGCCCAGATTCTGATTCACGTATCAACAGCATATGTGCTTAATCTTCCACTGCTCAGAAGTCTTGGGAAGCTCCCTACTCTCCCAGTGGTCCCTTTTGTGTGTATTGGTTTACCATCCATATGTCTATATAAAATATGCACAGACACATGCAGACACATGGGCTTCAGTCAAAATGTGTGCAAGTCAGAATATGGTCTGTTATTGCTATGCTTATGTATGAACATAAGGATGAGCCATTTAAGCTTATAATTAGAATAATATGTAATGGTTAGGGATCAGATTAGTAAATTGTTTTGGTTTTATGTTAACTAATAGTGGGGGACACTGAGCTAAGCAGAGATTGATCAAATAATACATCTTTTTGACTAGAGAGCGAAAGAGGATGTGTTGCAGAAAGAAGTGCGCGTGAAGATTTTGAAAGACAATATCAAGGTCTTAGCTGCAAAAGTGCCATCTGGTGGTCAACACTTGACATCCGAACTTAACATTGTGTTAGAGAACTACCAATTGCTGTGTAATCGGATCCGGGGGAAATGCCACACCTTAGAGGTACGATTTGTAGCTCTTAAATTAATAAAACTTAGGACAGAAGCACAAGGAAAAAGCTGGTGATGGATATGTAAAATTTGAGGTTTCATCATTAAATCCAGTATCTTTTGTGCACATGGCGTTTGCTATCACTTTTTTTTGCAGTAGGTTACTGAAATCCACAAGGAACCATCTAATTTTGCTTTTATTCTTCATGTCTAATAACTAAGGTCACACATTGAATTGCAATAAACATTTCTCCAGCTAAGTAGTGCTGCTACACAGCTCTGTTATCTTGCTTCCAGAAAGGCAAAAAGGATCTCCAGAGAATAACATTATTATTTCTCCTTTTTAATGTTAACTCTCATAATAAAACTGAAAAAAGGTTTGTGTAGGCTAGGAATAAATGTGGTCCTTTTTACAAAAGTCAGATGAGTGCTATGGTGTGATAGTCTGAGTGTGCATAATTCTGCAGGTGAATTTCCTGTGATGCATTATGTGATTTGCAGATACTTTGCACTGTGAAATGCTGTTTTTTATTCTTGTGTCCAGGAGCCAATTAAAAAACAGAAGAAACTGTTATTTGTTGTAATTTTTGTTGCATTTATGAATTATTATAGTGTCTTAGGCAAGTTTGTTCACACTTGGAATTCTAATAGGTATCTGAATAAATGTTCTTTAGACTAATTTCAGCCTTCCTATTACCTTTAGGAAGTATGGTCTTGTTGGATTGAGCTGCTTCAGTATCTGGACCTAGAAACTGCTTGGCTAAATGCTTTGGAAGAAAGGGTGCAAAGTACCGAGAATCTGCCTGACAAATTGAATGCTGTCAATGAAGCTCTTGAGGTATTACAGCCATCCTATTGGACTGGTGACTTTTCAGATAGCTCTGTAAAGAAATATGTGAACACTCCTCAGTCGAAGACAAAACTGTATACTGAAATTTTCATTTCCTGTGTCAAATGAAAATATCTTTATTTAAATTTACAGGGCAGATAACTGTAAAGATAATCCATGAAAAGATAAACATGAACCTTCGTGGTTATTGTATTATATTTTGTATTTTTTAGAGATACAGTTGCATGTTATTTTCTGCCCCATGGAAAATTGCTAAATTTTTCCCAGTAGCCTTCATCTTGGGATAGTTGTGGATAGAAAAGAAAGCTGAAAATAGAAAATAAAAATGAGCTGTTGATTGTTGAACTTGCCCCATACAGTCTCAGCACTAACAGTACCTAACTCATTCTGTTAGAGCAGTGGGACATTTGGTGTATAAAAGGTCCTGTGTGTGCAGCCAAAACTTGAATTCTAAAAATGAAGCAAAATTCAGCATCCTAATTGTTTTAGTGTTTCTCCATTATTTAGTCTTTGGAATCTGTCCTGCGTCATCCAGCTGATAATCGAACCCAGATTCGGGAGCTTGGTCAGACGTTGATTGATGGTGGGATTCTTGATGACATCATCAGTGAAAAATTGGAGGCTTTCAATGCCCGCTATGAAGAATTAAGTCACTTGGTAAGAATTTAGGAACAGGGTGGGAGGAAGCTATTGAATGTCACAGTAAGCTTAGCACGCTCAAATGGTTTTAGACAAAAGCTGAAATTATTATGGTTAGGTCATTGAAATCATGGATACAAGACTAAAAGGCTGTTATACAGAAAAGCATTCCCAATGGTGTCAGGTAGACTAGATTTAGAATATTGCTATAAGGTTCAGATACACAATCATTTATTTTTCCATTAATACTTTATTATTTGGAAAATCGACAGTATCTTTTTAACCTGATTTTTCAAATAATTTTGACAAAATGGAAGAGAGATTTCATCCTCAAAACTTAAAATGCTCTTTGAAATGGAGTTCATCCCAACATTCCAGTTTAATTTTCCTCTTCCACTATCCTAAATTGTAGCAGAAGAGAGATGCTTATGGGACTTGCCAGAGGAGGCTGTGAAGGCTAGGACTATAACAGAGTTTAAAGAGAAGCTAGATAATTTCATGGAGGTTAGGTCCATAAAAGGCTATTAGCCAGGGGATAAAATGGTGTCCTTGGCCTCTGTTTGACAGAGGCTGGAGAGGGATGGCAGGAGACAAAGCGCTTGATCATTGTCTTGGTCCACCTCTGGGGCACCTGGTGCTGGCCACTGTCGGCAGACAGGATACTGGGCTAGATGGACCTTTGGTCTGACCCGGTACGGCCGTTCTTATGTTCTTATGTTCTTATGACTGTAACACACACTTTCCGTAACACTGAAAGAACATGAGTGGCTGCCATTTTTATTCTTGAATATGATTAGAACAAAGTCAAACTGAAATCAAGTATGTGAGGAAGCCATTGTGGGAGTCAGATTAGATGTTCATGATGGTTCCTTCAGATCTTAAAGTCTGAGTCTCTTTTTCTCTTGTTTCTCTTTTGTGATGTGTGGACAAAAGGGAGAATGCAGTCTTTGGATGCATAAACAGGCGACTCTTGAGTAGAAGCAGAGAGGTTATTTTACCTCTGTATTTGTCACCAGTGTGGCCATTGCTGGAATGTTATGTGCAGTTCTGCTGTCTACAATGCAAAAAAGATGTTGATAAATTAGAGAAGGTCTGAGAAGAGCCATGAGGATAATTAATGGGTTAGAAAACATGCCGTATAGTGGTAGAATTAAGGAGCTCAATCTGTTTATCAAAGAGAAGGCTAAGGGGTTATCCAAAACTATCTATACAGAGAACAAATAGTTGATAATTAGCTCTTCTGTCTTGCAGAGAAAGGTATTGCACAATCCAATGGCTGAAAGTTGAAGCCAGACACATTCAGATGGGAGAAGGTGTAAATTTTTAATAGTGAAGGTAATTAACCACTGGAACAGTTGTGGTTGATTCTCCTTCACTGGCAACTTTTAAATCACAACTGGATGCTTTTCTAAAAAATATTATTGTAGGAATTAGTTTGCTGAAGCTCTGTGTTATAAAGGCTTGTGTTATAGAGGTGATCAGACTATAGGATCACAATGGTCCCTTCTAGTCTTGAAAACTGTGAATCTAGTTTAGATATAATGGGCCGTGAAATGGTAGCTGCATCTCAGGTTATTAAATTTACTCATCATAATCATATAACCCAGTAACCCATGCTCCTGCTTGAAGAGTAAGAATGACGGAGAAGCATTCTAGTCTGATTCCATTTGGATAATTTGGAAGTGTGCGTGCATACACTTTAGATGCCAATATTATTTATAGATTTTTTTTTCACTCAATTTGTTTACAAATAACCTTCTTTTTCTGGTAGCTGCATTGATGATACTTTTTAGTGTGGTCATTTGGAAGACAGGAAGATGTTTGTTTGCTGTGTGCATGTGTGCTCGTGGTCTGAGAACTGGTACTCATTTGTGAGACTGCAGGTAACGTTCCCTTTTTGCTTTTGAATAGCTGGAAAAAGAATGGAAAATCTATTTTCAGCCTTTAATAAAGGAAGAGAGTTTATTATTCATAAAGAAAATATATGTTTGCATACTTGTCCAGGAGAAATATTTTGAAGGATGTTACAAACTCTCCCCATATCCTGTGTACTATCCAATTTATGCAACACAGCTGTTTTAACAATCTACTTTGCCTCTGCTTACTGAGATGGAAAAAAAAGACTTTCTCAGCAACTCAGAACACAAGATATGAGTTTCCCTGCTGTTTTACTCTTTTGTATTTTCAATTATTGGCATAAATCACACATCAAAAGTTGGGGCTGTGTGGAGTTCCTTTTCATAACTATTTTGTGTGTGAATTTATTTTTCATATTCTGAGACAAAGCTTAAAGGTATTTGTGCTGAACAACTCCTCCTTATAATTCTCTCTTTCTCTTGTAGGCAGTGAGCAGGCAAATAGCCTTGGAACAGCAGCTTCGGACCATGAGGGAAACTGAGCACATGCTGCAGGTCTTGCAGGAAAACTTAGCAGAGCTGGATAGACAGTTGACCTCATATTTGACGGATAGAATAGATGCCTTCCAAATGCCACAGGAGGCCCAGGTATTCCAGCAGAGCTTTTTCACTGCATAAGGTTTTTCAGGTGTATGATTGTGTCTGACAGATTACTTCCCTAGAGTAGTATATTCTTGTTTGTGTGGGGAGGATGCATTAGAATAGCTGCTGTAATGGTTCCAGTGCCATTCAATCTAGCAATCAGTCATCAAAGTCAGGCATAGACCTCATTTACAAATCACTTCTTCAAAGTGGATTTGCTGTTTGATATCTGACACACCTTAAGGATTTTGTATCATTTTACCCCTTCCCCTTACTTTTTACATATTGGAAGAAAATTCAAGCAGAAATTGCAGTCCATGAATCCACCTTGGAGGAGCTCAAGAAAAATGCACCGTCACTGTCTTCGGCTTCCTCTGAATGCAGGTCTCCTCGTGGTGGAACTCCGTTGGATGCCCTGCAGGTAAAGAAATCTCAGCCACGAGCTGAGGCTTGGCAAGCTTTCAGTTATAAACAGCTTTTATCCATCTGCAAATCATTTTGTGCAGTCAACCAGATTTTAAAAATAAATGGTGGCTGCATTTATATGGTATAAATGGGGAGCTGAAAGCATCAGAAGAGTTGACAAATAAATTAAAAATTCTGTGCGTTTCATAGACTGGAATGCACAGAGCCAGAAGGGGTTTGGTTTAAATGGAATGGTTACTTTGGAAGTATGCGTTGTAGACTCTGAGGCCTGTTGTGCTGCAGAAGAAGATAATTAAGGATGGATAATGTAATGCTGTTAAATTGCACTGGGAAGATAGCATACTCATGCATTGAAGTGTTTTAATTATGTTATAAAAACTTAAATGAAATCTGAAGGGAGAAGCCTTAAACATTGCTTCAAAGCTCAGATATTTAATTTAAAATGATCCTTTTTTGTGCTCTTATAAACAGAGGAAACTCCGGGAGGTATCCACAAAGTATCAACTTTTCCAGAAACCAGCTAATTTTGAGCAGCGCATGTTGGACTGTAAGCGGATACTGGATAGTGTAAAGGCAGAACTCCATGTTTTGGATGTGAAGGATACTGACCCTGATGTTATCCAGGGTCACTTGGACAAGTGTATGGTAAAGCACTTTTATTGGTGGATTTTTTTCAATCTTGGTGTTTTTAAGATGCAAGAAATGGTGGAGGATGCCAGCCTATCCTCTGGGCTCCTCTCTCCAGCTACCTGGCACTGCTGCCTGGGCCCCCAGGCTGCGGAAGGTTGGTGGGCTCCACAGCCCCGGGAGCTCCAGCAGTGGCCCTGCGGGGGCTCGCAGCCCCACCAGGCCTTCTGGCACTCGTAGCCCCACCAGTTGTGAGTTTCCCGGGGCTGTGGAGCCCAAGGACTTCTGCAGCTTGGGGCTCAGGGCAGGCAGCCCCACCTTCCTGGCCCTGCCGGCTGTGGGCTCGGTGCCCTCCTTCTGTCCTCCCCCTGCAGATCCTGGAAGCCCCACCGACTGTTAGCTCTGCTGCATACCTGCTCTGCCCTGCCCTGCCCTGTGGGCTCTGGCGGCCCCGCTGGCTTCCTAGTCCATCTGTCTGTGGGCTCTGGTGCCCTGTGGGCTCCGCTGCCCTGCCACCCATCTCTGCTCCCAGCCACCAACAAACTGTGCTGGGGCTGTCTAGGCTAGAAACATCGATCATGGACGTTGCTGGACCGGAGAGTCTCGGACCACAGAGGTTCAACCTGTACTCTACAGTGGTTGCTAAAAATGCACTTTTCTCTGGTTTCAGAAACTGTATAAAACTCTAAGTGAGGTGAAGCTTGAGGTGGAGACTGTAATCAAGACAGGAAGGCAAATTGTACAGAAACAGCAAACAGACAATCCCAAAGGAATGGATGAACAACTCACAGCGCTAAAATTTCTTTATAATGACCTCGGTGCACAGGTAAGAAGAGTGACAAATAGATATCATATAATATAGAGCATTTCCCCCGCTTTTTCTGTCTTACTCCCGTGGAAGCAGTAACAAGTTTTGATTTTAGAATTTCAAATTAAGGTTGTCCTCTTGCAGCTGGCTATTTCCTCCCCTCCTGCATAGTATTGCATTTCCGGTAGCAACAGGGAAGTGTTAATACAGACCTCATCTGGAATGCTGTGTCCAATTCTGGCCTCCCATGTTTCAGAAACATGAATTCAAACCGGAATAGGTGCAAAGAAAGGTTACTAGGATCAGAGAAATGGAGAAACCTACCTTATCAGAAGAAGACTCAAAGAGCTTGGTCTGTTTAGCCTAACCAAAGAAGGTTACTCCCTTTAAATACACTAGTGGGATAAACACCAGGGAGGGAGAGGAGTAATTTAAGTTGAGCACCATTGTGGACACAAGAACAACTGGATATAAATTGGTCATCAACAAGTTTAGGCTTGAAATAGATGCTAATTTCTAACTATTACAAGAGTGAAGTTCTGGAACAGCCTTCTAATGGGAGCAGAAAACCTAATTGGCTTCAAGGCTGAGCTTGATTAGTTTGTGAATGGGATGAAACTGCTAGTAGCAAATATCCACAGTGGTCAGAGACTAGACATTAGATGGGGAGGGCTCTGAGTAACTACAGAAAATACTTTCCTGGATGGCCATTGTATCTTGCCAAAACTTGGGGCACGTCTACACTGCAGGGCTAAAGTTGAATTAAGCTACATAACTTCAGCTACATCAATTGCGTAGCTGATGTCAAAATAGCTTAATTTGGCTTTTGGCACTGTCTACACAGTAGGAAGTTGAAGGAAGAACACTCTTCCTTTGACTTCCCGTACTCCTTGTGAAATGAGGGTTACAGGAGTCAGAGTAAGAAGTCCCCCAGATCGACATTATTTCAAAATAACGGCTTGCTGTGTAGACTCACTCTTTATCTTGGAATGACATCAGTTATTCCAAAGTAATGGTGTTGTGCATCAGGAAGGAATTTTCTCCCAGGTCAGATTGTCAAAAACAGTTTTGTTTTTGTTTTTTGCCTTCATCTTCAGCACAGAGGCACAGTTAACTTGCAGATTTAAATTAGTATAAGTGGTGGATTCTGTGTAAGTCTTTGATTTAGGGAATTCAGTAACTCAGCCATATATTATGGATACATGACAAGAGCGCGGAGTAGGCAAGGTTTAGTATCCTGCAATGTATAGGAGGTCAAACTAGATTATCATGATGGTCCCTTCTGGCCATAAAGTCTGAGAGTTTATGAATTGACAGCGTGCAGACAAACTGCTGAACCCATTTATAATGAGTTGCAAGATTAGAGTTTAAATATAAATGAGTGACACAAGATGGGATGAAGATGGACAGCCCTTGGAGGGTAAAGAACAGGTTAGGAACTATTTAGAAAAGCTAAACGTACACAAATCCATGGGTCTGGACTTAATGCATCCGAGGGTACTGAGGGAGTTGGCAAATGTCATTGAGGAGCCTTTGGCCATTATCTTTGAAAAATTGTGGAGATCGGGAGAGATCCTGGATGATTGGAAAAAGGCAAAGGTAGTGCCCATATTCAAAAAAGGGAAGGACGACGATCTGGGGAACTATAGGCCTGTCAGTCTTACCTCGGTTCCTGGAAAAATCATGGAAGGGATCCTTAAGGAATCTATTTTGAGGCACTTGGAAGAGAGGAAAGTGATTAGGAATAGTCAGCATGGATTCACAAAGGGCAAGTCGTGCCTGACCAATCTGATTAGCTTCTATGATGAGGTAACTGGCTCTGTGGACATGGGTAAGTCAGTGGATGTGATATACCTTGACTTTAGCAAGGCTTTTGATACGGTCTCCCACAATATTCTTGCCAGCAAGTTAAGGGAATATGGATTGGATAAATGGAAGGTAAGATGGATAGAAAGCTGGCTAGAAGGCCGGGCCCAGCGGGTAGTGATCAACGGCTCGATGTCAGGATGGCGGTCGGTTTCTAGCGGAGTGCCCCAAGGTTCGGTTCTAGGACCGGTTTTGTTCAATATCTGTATTAATGACCTGGATGAGGGGATGGATTGCACCCTCAGCAAGTTTGCAGATGACACTAAGCTAGGGGGAGAGGTAGATACGCTTGAGGGCAGAGATAGGATCGAGAGTGACTTAGACAAATTGGAGGATTGGGCCACAAGAAACCTGATGAGGTTCAACAAGGACAAGTGCAGAGTCCTGCACTTGGGACGGAAGAATCCCAAGCATTGTTACAGGCTGGGGACCGACCAGCTAAGTAGTAGTTCTGCAGAAAAGGACCTTGGGGTTACAGTGGATGAGAAGCTGGATAAGAGTCAACAGTGTGCCCTTGTAGCCAAGAAGGCTAATGGCATATTAGGTTGCATTAAGAGGAGCATTGCCAGCAGATCCAGAGATGTCATTATTCCCCTTTATTCGGCTCTGGTGAGGCCACATCTGGAGTATTGTGTCCAGTTCTGGGCCCGCCCACTACAAAAAGGATGTGGACGCATTGGAGAGGGTCCAGCGGAGGGCAACCAAAATGATTAGGGGGCTGGAGCATATGACCTATGAGGAGAGGCTGAGGGAGTTGGGTCTGTTTAGTCTGCAGAAGCGAAGAGTGAGGGGGGATTTGATAACAGCCTTCAACTTCCTGAAGGGAGGTTCTAAAGAGGATGGAGAGACACTGTTCTCAGTAGTGACAGATGGCAGAACAAGGAGCAATGGTCTCAAGTTGTGGTGGGAGAGGTCCAGGTTGGATATTAGGAAAAACTATTTCACTAGGAGAGTGGTGAAGCACTGGAACGGGTTACCTAGGGAAGTAGTGGAGTCTCCATCCCTAGCGGTGTTTAAGTCTCGGCTTGACCAAGCCCTGGCTGGGTTGATTTAGTTGGGATTGGTCCTGCCTAGAGTAGGGGGCTGGACTTGATGACCTTCTGAGGTCTTTTCCAGCTCTATAGTTCTATGATTCTATGCAAGTGCAGTATGATCACCGAAGTTCTGTTTTTAGTTTGTTCTAGTCCTCCTTAAAAAAAATCTCTCACTTCTTGAATAGAATGATAGAACTGATCCTGTTCCCCCTTACTATCATAACTTGATGCTAAGTGGTGATTTTTTGTTCCTCTTGAAAGTGAGGTCATTTCTGTTCTTAGCTGTATGTCTGGGTTGCCTTTGGGCAGACTTATAGCATACCTCTTTTAAGCAACCTGTAGTTTGAAATCCTAAAACACGGTGTATTCATCAATAATTTTTTAACTCCATTCAAGACACTTCTATGATTACTTACTTGATCTTCTTATGGGGATTTGGGTCACTAGAAATGATTTAACAGATAGATGCTAGTCTTAATCCATTTGATGAGCTTTGCCTTCATTATAGGATTAAAATGAAAAATTTAGGAAATACAAGTAGCATTAGTCCCACAGGGACTATACTTGTTTTTCAAGTAACAGTAGTGGAGACACAAGGTGGATGAGGTAATAGCTTTTACTGATAGAACTAATAGAACTCTTCTGCTGCTCTGTGTCGTTTGAAAGCTTGTCTGTGGCCAACAGAAGTTGGTCCATTAAAAGATATTACCTCACACATCTTTTCTCCCTAATATTTTAGGACTAAGTGCAAATTAACAGTGTTAATGCCATTAAGAACTACATTAGATATTGATTCAGAGTTTTGCTTTAGTCATGGAATAATGTATGTGCCTAGTCTAAAGAAAAACATTTAATAAAGAAGAGAGTAGAAAATACGTCTTCTACTTTTAGCTAAGATATAAAACCCAAAAGGAAGCAGAATTTGGGCATTCTTCGTCTGAGGTTATGGTATGTGGCCAAATTGCTCCCAATATTTTATTACTCTGAAGTGGAAGCTATTCAGAGAAAAAAGATCCCACTGAGACGTGTGCATTAACTGGTAGTTATGCACCTATGTAGAAAATCAGTGGCAGCCTATTAGAAGAGCAGAGTTACTTATAGCATTCAAAAACCATTTAGTAAAAAGATTTTAAACTATAGGCTAGACATTTTCATTTTCAGTACTTCTGAGGATATACTTCTTTGAGTAATATAATAGGATTACCAGTTCAAATATAAATTAAGACATTTTTATTGTTGAGGTTCTTAATACATTTTTGGCAATATAATTGCATACTAATGTTACAATCTGGACTTATCTGGACAAGTTAGGATGTTTTTATTATGCAATCTCACACTTCTAACCTAATTGTAATTATTTTTGTTATAGTAATACCTTTATCTTCATCCACTTGGACGTAAATAACAAATATTTCTCCCTACATAAAAATGGTGTGGGGAGAGGATACGTTACCTATACACGCAGTCCCCGGGTTACATGGATCCGACTTACATCGGATCCCTACTTACAAACGGTGTGAGGCAACCCCGCACTAGCTGCGCTCTCCGCCCCCCCCAGCAGACCAGGGAGACGCGGAGCGGCTTTTCTCAGCAGACACCTCAGCTTGAGAATAAAGGACTGAGGGAAGTGAGGTGTGGGAGAATAAAATTGAGCTCTGGAGAAATGTTTGGCTAGAGTTTCCCCTACAATATGTACCACTTCCGACTTACATACAAATTCAACTTAAGAACAAACCTACAGTCCCTATCTTGTACGTAACCCGGGGACTGCCTGTAATATGTCAACTATCTAATATATACCACAACTGTCTTAAGGAGGCAAATATGACTGTTTTTGACAGCTTAAAGCCTCCTGCTATAATTACTGCCTGGACCTTAGGATTGTCTTTGACATGTTTATTTTAAACAATCTACAGTAGACTTCCGATAATCCGGAACCTATGGGACTTAGGTGGTGCTGGATTATCAGATATGCTGGACTATCAGGAGGTACTATAAGCAGGTTATATATATATACTGTATACATTATATACTGTATATAAAGTGTTCTTAACCCTTTTTATTGTACATACTGTATACAGTATACTGTAATGTTTTAGTTTTTAAGCCTTTTTACCCTTTTGCTCAGTTCAGCTGCGCTGTTACCTTGTGACTCATTTTTGGCCGAAGCTCACTCACTAGGCTCTTGCCATTTTGATGCTGGACTATCAGGAGTGCCGGACTATTGGATGCCGGACTATTGGAGTTTTACTGTAATTACTTTTTTATTATCCAAAATCTAATTGGTTAGTAAATTCGTGGTATCTGGCTGGTATTCTAAAAAGATTTAAACTCTTTCTGCCTCGTGTTAAAGTATGGTTCTACTCTGAAAAGTAACAATGAATAATGGCATAACTTTACGCAACAAATCTGTTCCCTCATTGTAATCGGAGGACTGTCTGTTAATTTAAATACCAAAATTTGTTGAATGCTTTTGTTAGTCCTATAGAACTGACCCAGCTAATTCATAGGGAGTTGCATTATATTTCTTATGCATCATCAACAAGATTGTTGAGAAAGTAGTAGTTAGTCCCAAAGTTACAGTTTCTTTGAAGGCAATAATAATTCTTTTTTTGATGTGTGAAGTTGCAAAGGTTTTCCTGCAGATCTTTATTATTGATGATGAACAAGAATGAAAGAATCCATGTTGGTTCTCTCATACCCATGGTTGAGTTGGGAAAAAATACTATTTGTATACTCACTCCTTTTAAAGTAGAAGCCACTTTAATGCCATTAATATGGAATCCCCAATGTCGCTTTTACAAAGTTCCTTTTCAGAGCGGAACTAGACTTTAGTGAATATAAAATACTTTGAGATAACATTTGCATTCAGGATTATAAACAAAATACATAATGGTTACATTTGTTAGTTAGTAGCTGTAAAAAAGTGACATGACTATTTCTTTAATTCTGTTCTTTTTGTAAGTGTATAATGCAGTTTCAACTGTTGATAAATTAATGGGAGGAAATTAGTTATTTTGTTCTTTATAATAAGATATATAATAGTTGTAAACAACTTAATATTCTTTTCAGGGCACTTTGCAATACAAGACAACTTTACAATGCCATGATTTTATGTGTTAAAGTGAATTTTAATTGCTGGCTTATTTCCGCAGGTGACTGAAGGGAAGCAAGACCTGGAACGTGCATTGCAGCTGGCATGCAAAATGAAGAAAGAGACTGCAACTTTGTCAGAGTGGCTAGCCATTACTGAGACTGAATTAGTACAGAAGTCCACTTCAGAGAGTTTACTTGCTGATCTGGATACAGAAATTGTCTGGGCTAAAGTAAGTAAGCTGTATTAAAATTAGGACAGTCAAATGATGTAAACAATCACAATTGATTGAAATTTTAATCACACTTGATAGAATACCACTTATTTAACTCTTTTGGGTGTTTTCTATGTTTTCAACTATATTGATTTACTTGAATGATGAAAAATACTATTTCATTTATCTTTTTTTTACAGTGCAGTTATTTTTAATCAAATAAAAAAATAACACTGCACACTGTATTCTATATTGTAATATAACTCTGTTTATCAATATCTACAATATTTTATAATTGTTCAACAATACTTGTTTAAAATTTAGTTTAAATTTTGATTAATCATGATTCATTTTTAAATCAAGTTAATTTGCTTTGAGTAATTGCTTGAGTTGACCATGATTAATTTACTGCCCTAATTATAATTCCTAGATTAATTACTATTTGTGTTAACACTGTGGTGACTCTGCGTGGGAATAACTAAGAATTTGGAGTCTTCCATATTTTTCCCAAGCCTATTAGATGCTGAGTTTTTACTGGAATTGAATGTACACAACATCTTGCAGACTTGAATCTGTTGATATCACAAATACCTTAAACTGTGAGCTATTTATTTGTCATGAATGCCAGTACAATACTAAACATGTTAAGGAATAGCTGTTTAATTATGTCTAACTCATAGTCTCCTACATAGTTTTTAATCATATCAAACCAATATTCTATCACAGCAGCAGGTGTGGTCAGAAATTTTCCATGACAACTGTTGTACATGGAAAATCGGGCTTTTGATGGAAAGGGATTTTTGTCTGCTTTTTGTTGAATTTTTTGAATTTTTGTTGGAAAAACTGAACAATTTTAGAATTTGTCAAAAAACTTCGGGTTCTGGGATGTCAATGATAAACCAGAAAACATATTTCTGACAAGATTAATTTATTCTAAATTAAAGGATGTATTGTATCATGCTGATATATGAAAATGTATTTAAGTAATAATTTAAGGCTCCCTATTTTATCACAAACTGCTACATTGCACTGACAAGATTACAATCTTGTATCTGATACAGTAGTTATTCAGCAGTCAAGTTTTTCATTAACTCAACACATTTTTCTAATTTAATTGCCTATTTGTGTTTCATTATCTGTTGATGTAATTAGAGAACATTGAGGTTAATCAATACATAATTATTCACCTAATGGACTGAAGGGAGTCTGAGTGTCTCAAACTGTGTGTGTGTGTGTGTGTGTGTGTGTGAGACGTAATGAAGTATCTACCCTATATTTGAGAGAGTTTGTCTGTCTGTTCATGAGTCTGTCTAGAATTTCTCCTAAATGGTAAGAGCTAGGGCCAGCAAATTTGGTATGCAGTTGCCTCTTATCATAAACTAAACCAGGGGTGGGCAAAAGGCCTCTGTGGGCCCCAAGTGCCTGCCAAGTGGGTTGATCTGGCCCACAGAGGTCCTGCCACTCCCCCTCCCCAGGCCAACTCCTAAGGGGTTTAGGGACAGGGGAGTGTGCGGTGCTTAGAGTTAACCCTGGAGGTTAACTAAGTACCACATGCTGGAGGGGAGGGAGCGAGAGACTTTGCGCTGCCCCTGTCCTCAGGTCTATCAGGGTTTGGGAGTGGGAAATGCGCAAAGTTTCCTCGTGCCCTGCAAGGTGCTCGGCACTTAGTCAACTGCCAGCTGCTGCCCAGCTAGTGGGTAACTAAGCGCGGCGCTCCCTTGCCAGGTGGGGGCAGACTTTGAGTGCTCCCCCCTACCCTAGGCCCTGATTGACCTGGGGGCACAGGGGGAGTGTGCTAAGTCTCCTCCCACCACCAGGGGTGTGGGCGGTTCTCTCAGGGAGGAGGCCGGGGGCAAAGACTTAATGTGCTCCCACACTCAGACCAATCAGGGTCTGTGGGGGGGGAAGCACGGAAGTGTCCCGGCCCTGCCCCTTCTGCCCAAGGCTCCGCCCCTTCCAGGGCGGCCTGGGGCCAGTTCAAAAATTTCTCAAGTGGCCCCTGGTCAAAAATTATTGCCCACCTGACTTAAACCAAGTTTGGTTGTGCCAGGAAAACAGGATGTGCTTAGGATGAGATTGTGTCTCAAAAACCTGTATGGAAAAGAGACAGAATAACCAGACAGGTGAAATGGGCTGGCTGGGATTCCACCTGGTCTGGGACTGCCCCAGCCCCCAAACCTCCCATCCCCAAGCACTCTTTGGGGAGCTGAATCTCTCCCCCCCCCAATTTGTACAGGGATGTTGCTGGCTGTTCCCCTTCATCAGGGAAAAAGGGTAAGGTTTTCTGCATTCATCACTCTGACTTAGGCGCACAGGGGACAGACAAACCTGGATCTGCCCCAGCTAGGAGACAAGCACTCCTCCCTGGCTGTGCCTGCTAGAGCTGCAGCAGCCATGGAGAGGCGTTTCTCACCTAGTCTCAAGCTGCTGCAGTGGGAGAGGGCTGGGGCCATCCTATGTCCCCAAGGTAGCCTGCATATTGAACCCCTCATCCCTACCCCCACCCTAGAGCAGTGAGTTAAATGAAGCATGTACATTTTTGTTTTATTTTCCAAAACTCCCCCAAAATTAATTGAGTTAAGGATCTGGGCAACGCTAGATAAATCTTCTAGTACAATCTATATGGAAAGGTACTAGAACACTAAATTTATAAACCCCTTGAGGATATTAGGGTTATAATAAATAGCCAAAATGTACTTGTAACGACAAATCATGCCAAACTAAGCTAATTTCCTCCTTAGCTAGGTTTACTGACCTGATGGATGTAGGGAAGCAGTAGGTGTAAGATCTTGATTTTAATAAGGGTTTTGATGCTGTCCCACATGACATTCCCACAACAAATGTGGACAATATGCTCTAGATGAAATTACTATAAGGTGGCTGCACAACTGACTAAAAGACAATAGTCAGAATAATTATCAGTGGCTCACTGTCAAACTTGTAAGTAGTGGGAATCCCATAAAGGTCAGTCTGAGGTCAACTATTAGTTAATATTTGCATTTGGTAATGGAATGGAGAGTATCATATAAAAATTTTAGATGACACAGGTGGGATGGGTTGCAAGTACTTGGGAGAACATGATTAGCATTCAAAAGGTCCTGGGCAAATTGGAAAATTGGTCCAAAATAAGATGAAATTTCATAAAGATGAACACCAATTACTTTGGAAGGAAAAATCAAATGCACAAATACAGTATGTGGAATAGCTTGCTAGTCAGTACTGGTGAAAAGGATATGGGTGTTTCAGTGGATCACATATTGAATATGAGCCTAAAATGTGATGCACAGATGTACTGAGCCAAGTTCTGGGAAAGTTCTTTTGGGAAAGACTAGTGGGTGGTACCCTCTACTCGCTACACTTGCTAACCCCCCCCTCTCTGGGGGTACGCAGCTGCCTCCCTGCCACCGGGGAGGGCCAGGCGGAAGCGTGGCAGTCCTGGCCTGTCCTGGCTCTCTCCTCCTCCCCCCCAGCCACTGTTTCCCCCCCTTCCCCCCAAATCCAGGCTAGCTGCGGCTCTCCCCTCCCCGGCTGCTGAGGAGTTGGGCCAGGCTGAGGTTGGCCTGGCTCTCTCCCTCCAGTCACAAGGGGAGAGGGCATGTTGGCTGGCCTGGCTCTCTCCCTTCAGCTGTGAGAGGGCAGAGTATGCAGCTCTGTCCCCCATTCCCCACCAGGGAGGAGACCTCATGGCTTTGCCCCTGTGAGGGGAGAGACCTAATGGCTCACTGGCCCCCCCTCCACTGCTGCTGCAGCCCCATCTGTCCCCAACCCCCCTCCCCTCAGCTGCCAGGAGTGAAGGGGATGAGGCCCAGGTTGGATGACAGCAATTTAAAACTCCAGCAGCTGCCCGCCATGTAGTGGCTGCCGGAGGTTTAAAGTAAGATGCTCCGGTGCCAGGGGCAGGGATGGGCCCTGCGGTGGACCTCTCCTGCAGAGCCTCTCTACAGTGGGCCTCACCCCAACCCCTTGCGCTGCCAAAGCAGCACAATTTAAAACTCTGGCAGCCACCCGCCATGTGGTGGCTGCCAGAGGTACAGTCTGCCCTGGCCCCAGCTCAGCAGCAGCAGCAGCTTACCTTCAGTAAGGTAAGCCATAGGTTGCTGATCCTTGCTGGGATAGGAGTGGGGAGGAGGGAGGAAGGTAGGAGCAGAGTGTCTGAGAGGTTTGGGGCTGTGGGGCTCTGTCATCCCACAGGAAAATCTTTTTTATATAGAGGTAGAAAAAGTTGGACATGCTGAGCAGAGCCCAGAGAAGAGCAAAAATGAGAGAGAGTTTAGAAAATCTGATCTATGAGGAAAGATTGAAAAACTGAGCATGTTTAATTGTGAGAAAGGGAGGGGGGGAGGAGGAGAGAAAAGAAGGGAAAGCTTTCTATCTAGAAGAGTAGTTAAATTCTGGGTTAGGCTTCCAAGGGACATTGTGGAGATTTTTAAGAGTAGTTTGGACACCACCGTTCAGAAATGGTCTAAGTTTCATCGGTCCTGCCTCAGTGTTGGGAGCTGGAGTTGGTTGCTTCTCTTGAGGTGCTCTACATTTCTATGATTCTATAGTTATGTAAATCAGGGAGCTTTGTAAATAATCAGATCAAGTATGTTAGTGATCAGTGGCCCTACATGATGAGAGTTTGAACTGTACAGTTTTCCTTCCTTCATGGTATCCATTTATTTGTTTTTAGGTAATAAATTGTATTATTGAAATCTTGTATTACTGAGATAGCTCAAAGCTGATATTGTGGGAATTCTCTTCCCCTGTCTCTAATAAAATATTGAACACACTGAAGTGTATTTAAACATGTCATGATGAAAAACAAGATAATAAAAAGACTTTTAAGTTGTTGAAGGAAGACATAAACACCTAATTGAAATAATCCCTCCTGTGGTATATGTGCACATATAGTTATAGAGGTATTGCAGTAATATAACAACATATGAAAAGTGATAATGGTATTTATCATAAGAAGGCAGGGATTTTTGGAAGCATTCTGGATTGATCTAACCCTCCTTCCACTAAAATCAATGGTAAAACGTTCCTTTCAGTAGGAGCAGAAATAGGTCAATGCTGAGTGTGCGTGCAAAACTCACTCTGTGAGGCTTTATAGTGTGAAAAGAATTCTTAAATTCACCTCTTGTGTTGTGTTGTATTGGCTGGCATCATGCAGTGTAAATGAACTGTAGGTAATACTTAGGTAATACTCACTTAAAATAGTTATTCAAGATTCATTTTTGAATTAATGCATAAAGTGGGAAAAGTGCATTCAGAGTGTACACCCTTTCTTAGGTGAAAAGCAATAACTTGTAAAACCCCTTCCCTCCCCAAAAAACCCTGTACTATAACTGTCCCCTTGCTTTTATGATCCACAGGCAGTTGAAACTCTTTAGTCTGGCACCCTCAGGACTTTACTAGTGCCGAACCAGAGAGTTTGCCAGACTACGGGAGGTCAATATTGTCTAGCAGCATTACCAACACTTCCACTACTTACTGGGCTCTTAGAGGACATATGGGGTAAATTAGAGCTTAACAACAGCACACAACTCTGAGAGCCAGGGCTGATGGCTGTAAACAAATTTTATGGAAAAGCGGGAAACTTGGCCACAGCCGTAATTGGACAGTAGGCTAACTAAAAGCATGCTGGACCATGATTGTTGCCAGACTAGAGAGGTTCAACCTGTATTAAGTATTTCTCTTGTTTTAGAATGTACTGAGAGAGCTGGAGAGAAGGAAAGCTGATCTGGACACCATCACAGAGAGCAGTGCAGCGCTCCAGACCTTGGTGGAAGGCAGTGAGAATTCCCTGGAGGAGAAGCTCTGTGTTCTTAATGCTGGCTGGAGTCGAGTTCGGACCTGGACTGAAGACTGGTGCAACACCTTGTTGGTAAATTGTTTGTAAATATTTTGTGCATACTCCCTCCCTTCTCTCCGGAAGCATTTACACTTGTTAGGTTTTTTTTTTTCCTACTTTGACAGTAAAACTTCCACTACACCCATTGACTTAAAGTGGGGAATAGATTTTTCGTAGCCTGCTTGCTATGCAGATATGTAAAATGAGGAAGCTGGGTAATTGTTGTGAGGTGGTGTGTGTTTCAGATTATCTGACAGACGGTGGCCTCCCATGACACCCCCAACATTTTGAATGAAAAAAGAAAAAAAATACAAAAACATAATACTGGCAGTGAAACTGCTAATAGTTAAATTCTTACATTCAAAGAGAAATCCCATTTGGCTCCCTAGTGTATTCATTGAATGGTTTTTTTCTGTAAAGTGAGAAATGCAGATTAGATGTGATGAATCAGAGTACAGGAATCACATCAATGGCAACAAAATATCAAAACCACACCAAATGCTGAAAGCTTAAACTTCAAAAAATTACAATTCTGTCTACTATTGTTATAGGTAGATTACTATAATTGATTACTATAATTGATAGAGATGAGAGGAAATGTTCTGCTTTTGTTGGGTATTTACTTTGTGAATCTGACAGCACTCTGGGTATAGTCCATTTCAGTACTTCTCCTGTAGAGTCTGTGACTTTCCCTTTTTATTTGTCTAGGTCTCTTACACAGCTACAGGGGGAGAAAATGCAATAATTTACCACTTTCTGATAGTCATGGTGGACTAGTGATGAAATTGTGATGTTATAAAACAGGAATTAGTGAATTCTAACCCCGCTTCTGTGACAGAATTCTGTGGCCTTTAGCAAAACCCCTTATTTACCTTACTTGCCTTACTTACTCCTTACTTACCTTGTCTGTAAAACAAGGACACTAACGTACCTCATCAGGGTGTAGATTTATTGGTTAATGTTTATAAAGTTGATTGAAGGTGAAAAGTGCTTATAAAACGTTCAGTGTTTTTCTTCTGAAAGTGTCTGTCATTTTAATATTTCATTGGATTTTACCTACCTGGAATATTTAAAATATGTTTGTGTTTCTTTCTTGGATATATTTTTTGCTTCCCTTTCCAGAATCACCAGAGCCAGCTGGAGATCTTTGATGAGAATGTTGCCCACATAAGTACTTGGCTGTATCAAGCTGAAGCCCTGCTGGATGAGACTGAGAAAAAGCCAGCAAGCAAAAAGGAAAAAACAGTGAAGGTTGAAAACTTAAACTTTAAAACAGGGAGTTATAAAATAACAGCTCTTTTGGATTCCATGTAAAATTGAGCTAACTTTTTTGGTTGATTTTTCTTTTCTCTGCAGTAACTTTCTGCTGCTTTTGCTTCTTAGCGTTTAACATCAGAATTGGATGATGTGAGTCTCCGAGTGGATAACGTGCGGGACCAGGCCGTGATCTTAATGAACAGTCGTGGCGTGCCGTGCCGTGAACTTGTTGAACCTAAGCTGTCTGAACTGAACCGGAACTTTGAGAAGGTATCACAGCACATCAGAAGTGCTAAGGTGAGCAAGAAAGTGTCACAAAACCAGGAAGTTGTTGTATTACAAAAATATTTGAATAGTGTGTGTGTACAAATTACTACTACTAATAGCTTCATAGGCATAACTTCATTTTAATATACAAAGATACTTTTTATCTATGTAAATCTCTTTATGTGAAAATTAATGGATTCAATAAGTGCTAGGTGTGTGTGGTTAATCAGCAGGGTATGAATTCTGAATTGGATTGTAGGTGAAAGGGTGTAGTGGCAGTAGGGTAACCAAATATCACGAGTTTATAGGGACAGTCCTGATAGTTGGGACATTTTTTTATATAGGCACTTGTTACCCATTCTCCTGATTTTTTTACATGTTCTTAAGTGGCACAAGCCTGTTGTCCAATAGTCATTTATCTAGACCGGAAAGTAAATCTGCATGTTGATGTGATTGTTAGTCTCCATGAGAGGCCAAAGGACTAGGCTAGCCAGATGCCTGCAGGTGGAAATGTATTGGCTGAAACTCTCTGGCACGTACCAGCATTCTGGCTAGCTATCTGTAGTTATTGTAGCAAGGCAACTTCTGCAATTTCATGACAAGTCCCATCTTGGTATTTTTCTGTCATGGCTATGTGTGTTATGAGAATCTCCTTTTTAATGAAAGCTAAGCTTCTTGCCCTTTCGGCTGTGGAAAACAGCTTGAAATTATGAGCCTTAAAGGCTCAAATACCAGAAAGCAAATGAAAAGACTCCAGATTAATCATTTTCAAAAATCTCATGATTTTGGGGAAATCTCATTCATTATTTTTGAGTCCTGGGGTGAACAATACTGTTTGTTTGTCTTGCTTGGCTAAGGGCGGAGAATGGGGTGACAGACTCAGTTCCGGGCTTTAGCAGCAGTGACCCCAGTCCACCCTGCTGGCTTCTACCATCACCTGCCATCACAGTGGCCACCAATCACCCAGCACTGCTGGAACATGCCAGCATAGGGAGGCCTCTTTGCCTCTAGAACACGCGCCAACCTGTGACTCTCCATCATCCCTCACATTCCAGCATTGGTGACTGCTCCCCTCAACAGATTTCATCTGTATAAAAATTTTAAGGGGGGGTCTATACACGGTCCCCACTATGATAATCGCTTATGCACTTGTCCAGGGCCCCTCATCCTCCTAGGGATGGCCCTGCATACTGATAACTTCTTACACAGAAAGTCATGTTTATAGACGTTACTTCAGTATTTCCAGGATTGAACCTTTAAGTTGTGTGCTTTTTTTGTTTGTTTTGCTTTTGTCCTTCAGATACTCATTGGTCAGGAACCCTTGCCTTATAAAGTTCCTGTTGAGCCAGAACTCCAGGAACCTGGAGTGGCTTCTGCCGACCTTGACAAATTTGAGAGTGATTTACAAAACATGCTAAAAGTTGTGGAAAAGCACATGGAATCGAGTGATGAAGATGAAAAGGTTTGTGAGGAATGGATGAATTAAGTAGTTTGATCAGCTCTTCTGTGTGTCTGTAATTCAACAATGTCTGTAGTTCAACTGACTTCTGTGAAAAGGAAATTTTGATATCTCAATGAATGTATACTGCCACAATTGTACTGAAAACCATTTGAAATCAGAGTAGAGGGGCTGGGGCAGAATAAGGGCATGAGGTGTGGATCTGTTTCCAGATGTGGATAAGCTGTGCTCCCTACCTACCTCCTCTTTGTCTGGTACAGTGAGAACTCCCTAACCTGTTTCACTCTATTTTAATAACGGCTTCATCGGTCCTTTAATCTTTGATGCTTGTGAAGAGTTGGAATTTCTCATCTCCAGTTTATTTTGGATGACAGTGATCCCAGTACTGACAGCTTAACAATACTGAAATATTCATTTTGTTAGCATTCAGGCAGTAAACATGTCTATTTTAAATATCTAAATGGGCTCCCTGTAAATGACCATAAGCTGTTATAATTTTAGATGGATGAAGAGAGAGCCCAGATTGAGGAGGTTTTACAGAGAGGTGAACGACTGTTACAGCAGCCCATGGAAGATAACAAGAGGGAGAAGATCCGCTTGCAGCTGTTGCTTCTGCAGACAAGGCACAACAATGTAAAGGTATGACTTCATAGTTACAACATGACTGACGTCTGATGCAGTATGCCTAGTGGACTTCTGGTGACTACTTAATAGCGTGATTCGGGGAATGAAAACTTTCAGGATATTTAGTGTTCATGCAGTGGGAAATGAAAAGGCTGAATGAACCTCAGTAATCCCAAATTCAAAAATATCCCCCAAAATTATAGTTTTCTTTTTCTGTGGTTTTGATTATTTGAAATTTTTAATCTGTCCTCTGAGCTATTCAGATAATCAGAGATTTCTGTAATTAATTAATCTCCACATCCCATTGATCAGAATCTGAGCTTGGTTTAAAATTAATAAGTAAAATCTAACCCCTCCAGTTTATTTTTCTCCCGCTATGTCTCCCCTATGCTTTTTTTATTTCAATAGGAATTGAAGTCTTTTCAAAGGAAGCAGGTGGCAGAGCTGTCCCCTGGGTTTTCACAATATAAGAGAGATCAGGACAGTCTATTGAACTGGCTGAACGAGACAGAGCACCGTCTGTCAGGACTGCATGAAGAGGAAGATGAACCAAAACTACAGGTAAATACAGATGTTCAAACATGTTAAAAAGGGTGAAAGTAAGAGATGACTTCATATGAATGTTGTGTGTTAGGACTCACAAATGTTCTTTTGATGCTACCAGGGTAAAGAATGTGATCAAAAGGGTTGTATTAATTTTTCCATTGTGTTTCATGTACTTGTGTGAGGCTTGGATTACCATAGAGTATTGCCTTATTATTACCGGAGGAGTAGTAGCAACCGTTGTTTAACTTTCTTTTAAATTGGTTTTTTTTTTATATAAATTTATAGGCAGGTGTGTACTGCTGTCTTTAGTTAAGATTTTGTAAGTTTTCTGTTAATAAGGGTCTCTCTATGAAAAACTGTAATTTTGTGAATGTCATGATTTTGGATCAAATTTGGCAGGGGGGAGGGCTCAATAAAGAACCTCGTGTGCTGGGGCAAGGTTTAGTGAAAATGGAGTGAGGGTATGGGGGATACATGACTGGATAGGACAAAGGGGAAGGTGTAGGATCAAAGAAGGGGGATGGTTTTGGTTTGGGGAATGCAAGGCTGGGAGAAGTTCAATTCGAAGAAGGGAGGTGATGCAATAGCTCAGCCAGACTCTGAGAGAGGTTGGTAGGAAGCTTGGACTAGATACTGGCTCTGTTACACGGGTGGGAACCTTTTTTTGGCTTGGAAGAGAAGCAAAACAAAAAAACCCTCAAAAAACACCTCAGGTGCACGTGCGTACTCCCAACCCCTCGATGTGATTTTTTTTTTTTTTTAATTTAGTATTTTAGTGTGATGGCTGAGTTTGCTTTTCCTTGCTGAGCCTTCCTTTTCTGGGTGCCCCATACAGAGAAGGGGCTCAGGGGTTTCCCTTCCCTCCCACTCCTGCAAGTGGCTTCTGGGTCCCACGTGACTCCTTATCTGCAGAAAGAGCAGTTGCTGATAGCATCTGTCTGGGGCTGGACACTAGAAGCTGCATGGCTCCTTGCTGCAGCTGCCCCAGGCTGGGAAGAGGCTCCAGCTGTTAGCTCACTGCTGCCTGGCACAGGGAAGAGTCTCCAGCACTTGATGTCAAGTGGCTTCCCCCTCCGGCTACCTCAGATGCACACCTCCTTTCCTACGCGTGGATGAGGAAATGTCTGGCCAGCACTGTAGGTGAGGTTGGGAAGAGGTCTCTATACATGGCCCTGACCTCCCCACAGTGCACAGCTGCTGCACTCCCCGGAGGCCAGATGGAACTGTCTGGGCCCCTAGCCGGCGGCTCTCTACTCCTGCCCTAGTAGAACCACGCAGTGAATCTGATTACTGCACTGATGTGGACACCCATTTGGGAAGAATTTGTGATTCCAGATACAGAGTAGTCTTTGGCGTGTCTGGATCAGGTATTCTAGTCTGAGCTGCAGTCTTGCCTGCCAAGGTCTTTTAATTCAAATCTACGATGGCCTTTTGCATGGTACCTTTGATGTCACTGAGCATGTGTGACCTGGTCTCACTCTAATCAGGAGCACAATGTAGCATCATGGCTGTGGAAAATGAGGTTAGGAATGGGATGTGCTCTTTTCTTTTTCTCCCCAGGATTGCTGTATTGGCTGTCTAATCTCTGTAACTCAGCAAGGGAAGCTTTTGTTTATATTTTTGATTGTGTAGCTGATATTTTTTGAATACTACATCTTTGATACAAACTATCCTGGCTGATCAACGGGGAGGAGAGGGGACAACTGCCCTAGGGCCTGGCTCTTCAAAGGGGCCTGGATTTCAGGCCACCACCACTGCAGTCGAGGTGTCCAGAGCCCTGGACCCATTAAATTGCTACCAGGGACTGGGCAGCATGCTCCAGGTAGCGCTAAGTGCTGGCTGGAGATGGGGAAGGTGATGGGGAAGGGCATGCCCCTTCTAGGAGTGCTTAGGCACTCCCCACCATCTTGCCCAGGGGCTTGGTGAGTCCATTAGCTCTCCTGAATCTATCGAACCAAAGGGCAAAACTACCCGATTTCAGCTTTCATGATACGTGATGGCTCTTTACATAGCTGAATGAGGTCCAGGCATAGTTAGTGTTTCATTCTTTCTAGGCTGTTGACACAGGGAACCCTGCCTATCTTATAATGTAGAGCATTCCTGATTTGATCAGAAATTTGGCTCAAGATAACTTCTGGGAGAATGTCCCTTGATTGCAGTCTGTCACCATGCTGAGCCTGTGGAAGAACAGTATGATGTGTGTGCATTTGCTGTGTGTATGAAACTGCTTCTGTGCTCCCTCTCCTCCCCTTCTTCCCCTTCCTGCAGTTGCTTTCCCTCCTGTGTGATCACATGCCTGTTCACTATTCTTTGGTGAGTTATTTAATGTGTCATTCCTTTTCCTTGTGGCTCGCATATCCAGAATCCTGAGCCTGCTGTGCAGACTATCCTCTGTCTGAATTGCTGTGGTGGGACAAGTGATATGGGAGTCTATGGAGGGTCCCTGTTTTCATCTTTGCTCTGCAATGCTGTATCTGTGTGCTTTCAGAAATAGCAGTCTGGGGCTGCTGATCTGTACTGAGGATATAAAATCCCGTTTAATTGGTTAACCAGTGAAACATAGCGTTTCACCCGTTAACTGATTAAATGGGAGGGGAGGCACTCCACCTCCACAGGGCTGCTGGCTCTGGAGCTGCTGCTCCATCCCGCACAGGGCTGCTGTTACTAAGCTGTGCAGCCTGGGAGCCAGCAGCCCCACGTGGCTGTCTGGCAGGGCTGAAGCACCTTTTTGCCCGTGGCTGCTCCCGGATACTGGTGATTTTTACTGGTTAATTGGTTACCCATTCACATGCCTAATCTGTTCTGGGGAATTTGTTTTGGCTGAGGATGGGCAAAGCAAAGGGCTTCCTTGTTTCTTGTCACTTCAGGTTGCTATGTAAAGGATTCTTCACATGTCCTGGCTAGCTTAATTAGTTCCCTCTCTGCTTCATGGCACCTGAAAAACTCCCTTTTAGGCAGATAACATTCTCTACGTATTGTGCAGGAGCCTGGGTGCCAGGCTCGGGGGTTTATTGCTCACTGGATAATAGGGTGTGTAAGGTTTGGGCACTGGGATGCTGGACAGTGGTTGAGTCCACATAGGAATAGGCAAAAGTTCTGGTTTGTGTGTGAGAGAATCGAAGACATTCTAATGGGAACAGATGTCTTTTGGGGAGGAAAACCAGGAAATAAGAGGCATAACCATGAGCAGAACGTCAGGTGTAGAGCACCCATAAGAAATAAAAGAATATGGAACACCCAGGAGAGAGCAGAATGGAGGAGCTATGGAAAAGGATGTAAATGAATGGATGTAACTGAACAGGTGAGGCATGAGATTTGGAAGGAACAGTGCAGTTCATTTACAGTAAAAGTGGAGTGGAAAATTGAATTCTAATAGCAGTGACAGGTGAAGTGCCACAATATTTGAGTCTTCAGTATATTACAGCAAAGATTTTTCTTTCTACACCATATCTGTGCCCATTTTTAAAGTGTGCATGTAGAGGGAGTTGAGGAATAAAGAGAATCAGGTGGTTTTGGGGATTATTAAATAGTCTTTTTTATATCTCAATACATCTTTCGTAATGCACTGAGATTTTTACAGGTAAGGTAGCGTTTGTGTTTAAAATCGCAAGAGAAAGCATATGGAATGTGAATAATGTATGTACACTGAGTCTGCTAACTTGAATTTAATTTGTGATTCTCAAATATTTTTCTTTTTAAAAAGACTCTAGTAACTCTTGTACAAAAACTAAGTTAAAAGACTATTAAGGTTGCAAAGAGAAATACTCTAACTTTGTAATTTCCAAACTTTAAGGTTGGGTGAGCAACCTGAGCTGCCCCATCTTGTGCATATGTCTTAGAAATCAGGGTTTATTTCCTGATCACTGATGATGGATGCTGTTTCTCAAATAATAGAGTAAAATGTCACACTCATGCCATTTTTATGCTATTTACATACACATGTGGAAGGTTTCATAATCCAGCAAGGAGTTGTCAAAATACTGTTGAAAAATTGCATATTAATAATTACATTCAGTTTTTTTGTATTTTTAAAAAATAGATATGCAGAAAAAACAAACTATATAAACTTCTCATAACACATTAACTACTTATAATATGTTAACCAATTGCTATCTACCCTTAGCTGTACTTGAAACATTTAATTATGTAAATAAGAACAAACAGAATGTTTATAAAAATAGAACTAATTACAGTACAGTTATTAAAATAAGTTGAAGAATTGAAGCAAAATTCAGAAGAGTGGAGGGGAAGGAAGTAGATGTAGAGTAAGGGATGATAATGGCAAGCACTCATGCATTTAATAGAATCAAATTCCTTCATGAAAGTAGCCTGTACCTCTGAGATCTTTTTGAGTATTTTTTGCGTTCTTTCCATGATGGCCAAACTTACAGTGTACATGCTCCAGTCTATTTGTTAATTATGTTTTGGATGTCAAAAAATTATCATCCATTATTAGTGCTCTGCTGAGCCAGAGTTTTTCAGATTTATTTACCTTCTAGTTAACATCCACGTGTGTAGCTTGTAACACTATTTACTAGTATATATTTGAGAACATCTGTGTGTCTCTCTGTGTGTTTGTTCAAGAACTTCCTCCTAAACGGTAGGAGTTAGCACTACCAATTTCAACATACAGCTTCCTCTTATAACGTAAAGCAAGGTGAGGGTTTGGTTGTGCCAGGAGGATGGCTTCTCATAAAACCAAACAGAAAAGTGACTGAATCACCAGACTGGTGAAAGGGGCTGGCTGGTGCAGGCCACCCATCCCCCAGGCACCCTTTAGGGAGGGCAGGGCTGAAGCTCCCTCCCTCCTGATTCATATAGGAACATTGCTGGCTGTTTCCCTTTGTCAGGGAGTGAGGGGAAAGCACAGTTTGCTATCTTCCTCACTGTGGCTGGGGAGCACAAGGGGCAGACAAACCTGGATCTGCCCCAGCCAGGGTACATGCACCCCTCCCCCATCTGTGCCTGCTGGATTTGGAGCGGTCATGGAGTAGCACTTCTCACCAGCTGCTGTGGTGAGAGAGGGCTGAGGTAGTCCACACTCTCTCCCCTGGGTAGCCTGCATATTGAACCCCTCATCCCAGTTAAAGACCTAAGCAACAAACTTTGCAAATTAGCTTAGTGCATACTACTGATATTTTTTATCTGTTACATCTTCAGATATTTTTCTTGAGATAGTTTGTTCACTTGAGATTTACTTTAAACAGTCCATAATTTCATCTAGTCTAAGAAGGGAAGTTTTCCCTTGGTTTACTGTTGACTGTTTTGGTTGTAAGAAGGCTGACAGCTTTTGCTTTTCAGGATTTTGTAGAATGTTAGAGGCGGGAAAAAAAAGCAATCCAATTAGACCAGTCACCATGTACATATATATCGCTTAAAATCTGAAATATATGTGCTTAAAAAGATTTTTCTATAACCTTTTCTATTTTTATTTATTATGATCATCTTCATAGATTTGAATTATACTCTGTATACCAGAACAACAGAATTGATTGGGTTTGGGTGCTTCTATTGGAATCTTATTGCAGTATAATGGTTTTACTGTATTACTGTATATAAAATGAAAATGTAATCTCAACTCTCCAATGAGCTACATACAAACAGCTCACAAATTAATGGGGCCCCTGGCATGGTAAACGCTGTGCCACAGATAACTCTCTGCAGCTTCAGGGCTCTATTCAGCCATGAATAATGATGTTAAAAACATATGTATATAACATAAATTGAATATGAAGGGTTCATTCACTCCAAGTACTGGAAAAAGAAAACCATTTTCACACTGATAATAGTACAGGGGAACATTTGTGTGTAAGTAATAATAAATTTTTGTCTAAAGAATTAATTACATACTGAATCCCCATAATCTCATTTTCTGTTAATCTTAACTTGAAGTAGGAACAAGATTTTTCTTTTGTTTTAAAGCAAGAGAAGAATCCTGTATGTTAGGTCCTGGTTATGCAAAGACTTACATGTCTGTTTAACTGTACACAATATAAAAAGTCTGATTGAAGTTTGCAGGGCTACTCAGTGGGTAAAGTTAAGCATGTGCATAAATCTTTCATAGAATCATAGAATAATAGGACTGGAAGGGACCTCGAGAGGTCATCGAGTCCAGTCCCCTGTCCTCATGGCAGGACCAAATACTGTCTAGACCATCCCTGATAGACAGTTATCTAACCTACTCTTAAATATCTCCAGAGATGGGGATTCCACAGCCTCCCTGGGCAATTTATTCCAGTGTTTGACTACCCTGACAGTTAGAACTTTTCCTAATGTCCAACCTAAACCTCCCTTGCTGCGGTTTAAGCCCATTGCTTCTTGTTCTATCCTCAGAGGCCAAGATGAACAAGTTTTCTCCCTCCTCCTTATGACACCCTTTAGATATCTAAAACTGCTATCATGTCCCCCCTCAATCTTCTCTTTTCTAAACTAAACAAACCCAATTCTTTCAGCCTTCCTTCATAGGTCATGTTCTCTAGACCTTTAATCATTCTTGTTGCTCTTCTCTGGACCCTCTCCAATTTGTCCACATCTTTCTTGAAATGCGGTGCCCAGAACTGGACACATTACTCCAACTGAGGCCTATCCAGCGCAGAGTAGAGCGGAAGAATGACTTCTCGTGTCTTGTTCACAACACACCTGTTAATGCATCCCAGAATCATGTTTGCTTTTTTTGCTACAGCATCACACTGCTGACTCTTATTCAGCTTGTGGTCCACTATAACCCCTAGATCCCTTTCTGCCGTACTCCTTTCTAGACAGTCGCTTCCCATTCTGTATGTGTGAAACTGATTGTTCCTTCCTAAGTGAAGCTCTTTGCATTTGTCTTTATTAAACTTCATCCTGTTTACCTCAGACCATTTCTCCAATTTGTCCAGATCATTTTGAATTATGACCCTATTTTCCAGAGCAGTCGCAACCCCTCCCAGCTTGGTATCATCTGCAAACTTAATAAGCGTACTTTCTATGCCAATATCTAAATCATTGATGAAGATATTGAACAGAGCCGGTCCCAAAACAGACCCCTGTGGAACCCCACTTGTTGTACCTTTCCAGCAGGATTGAGAACCATTAATAATACTCTACTGTTATGCACCCACCTTATAGTAGCCCTATCTACGTTGTATTTGCCTAGTTTATTGATAAGAATATCATGCAAGACCGTATCAAACGCCTTACTAAAGTCTAGGTATACCACATCCACTGCTTCTCCCTTATCCACAAGACTCGTTATCCTATCAAAGAAAGCTATCAGATTGGTTTGACATGATTTGTTCTTTACAAATCCATGCTGGCTGTTCCCTATCATCTTGTCACCTTCCAAGTGTTTACAGATGGTTTCCTTAATTACTTGCTCCATTATCTTCCCTGGCACAGAAGTTAAGATAACTGGTCTGTAGTTTCCTGGGTTGTTCTTATTTCCCTTTTTAAAAATGGGCACTATATTTGCCCTTTTCCAGTCTTCTGGAATCTCTCCTGTCTCCCATGATTTTCCAAAGATGATAGCTAGAGGCTCAGATACCTCCTCTATCAGCTCCTTGAGTATTCTAGGATGCATTTCATCAGGTCCTGGTGACTTGCAGGCATCTAACTTTTCTAGGTGATTTTTAACTTGTTCTTTTTTTATTTTATCTTCTAAACCTACCCCCTTTCCACTAGCATTCACTATGTTAGGCATTCCTACAGACTTCTCGGTGAAGACTGAAACAAAGAAGTCATTAAGCAATGACTTTGCTGGGTTGTGTGCTAATATTAATGAAAGATATACATTCTATAATTCAGTGGAATATAAAAATGAAACCTTAATATTAAACATATGAAATAATTTTTCTTTACACTTTGAGAGTTCTATTTCTTGAACATTTTGCATTAAGTTTCTATACTCACATGTACTCAAGGTAGCATAAAATCACTATGATTGTGATGCTTTGTATTATTTGATACTAGTAGGGAGAGAGGAGGGAAGCTTGATTTGTCCTGGGCCCTGCACTGTGTTAGGGAAAGCTCTGAGTATGTGATCATGTAAAAAACACTGGTATTAAGGCACATGCAAAAGAGAGCACAGTTTAGGTTGAATAAGCAACTTACATTTTGCCATCTACAAACTTTTGAACACTTCACTTTGTAACCTCATAATTCTTTTAAGACCGTTTTTGTCTAAGACTTAATATTTTACTACAAAGGGTGACTAATATTACTTATGAGAGTTACATTGTGTGCCATCGTTAGATCCCCAAACAGCTAGATGTTCCCAACTAATTTGTAAGGACTTTGTGTTCAGACGCTATTGATTGATTCAGTTCCTGTCCAGAGATCTTTGTTTAATTGCTGAGGATAAAAATTTTTTACCTTATTTTTTCTGTTTCTTCTTTTCATCCTTCCAGTATTTATAGCAATAGCAATGAAAAGTCCCGTGGTGCAGTAGATAATTTCTTGGATAAGTTTAGGGGCTAGGCAGCCTGTCACGTTAGTTCTGAATTTCTGATTATGGAGCTTCATAATTAAAACTAGTCAATCTCCTTATGACTACTCTAACTTCTAAACCCAGGACCAAATGTTCATGCTCAGAATACAACCCATACAGCATGAAATACTAATATAATACATATCATTGAGAGATACAATACCCCATTGCACCAGCCACCGATGACAGCTATACGGTTAAAAGAGCAGGTCTGATCTCCTTAACTGCTTTGTATATTCTGATAGTTACATCAGGGTTTCCGGTTACCATTAATGGTAATCTCCTTTAGAGGGGCATTTTAAGTTATTAAGCTTCTCTTATGTACCTGAAGGATCAGTGGGCCTTTAGTGATGGACTCATTGGTAACTATTCTTTGAGTGCTGTTTTAGTAATTTTGTCTACACCATGTTTCCCTCATCTGCTTATGGGAATGTCATGTGGAAGTATGTCCAAAACTTTTCTGAAATCAAAGTATATCAAAGAAGGAAATTAAATTTGTTTGGCATAATACGTTCTTGACAAATGCATGCTGACTATTCTTTATAACCCTATTATCCTTAAGGTGCTTATAAATTATTACATAATTTGCTCAAGTATCTTTTCAGATGTTGAAGTTAGGCTGACTGCTCTATAATTCCTCCTTGTTTTCCCCTTTTAAAGAGAGATACTATGTTTGCCCTTCTCTCTAGTCTTCTGGTACCTCTACCATCCTCCAGGAGTTCTCAAAGATAATTGCTAATGGTGCCAATCTTGTTTCAGTTAGTTCCTTAAGTGCACTAAGATGAATTTCATTAGGCCCTGCTGATTTGAATACATCTGACTTACCAAAATGTTCTTTAATGTGTTCTTTCCCTATTTTGGCTTGCATTCCTTCTCCCTGGTTATTAAAATTAATTGGGTTGAGTATTGGGTCGTCATTAACCTTTTTAGTGACAAGTGAAGCAAAACAGGCATCAAGCAACCCAGCTTCCTTGATGCAGGTCTCTCTTCCCTGACAAAGGACCCTTCAAAGAGTAAATTTTTTTTTACAAAAGGACATTGTTGATAGGATAATGGAATTTTCCCTGAGAAAACAGTAAAAGGCACCTCTGCAACCTTCAGAGCTTGTATATCATTGACTTGCCTTACCTCATGCAGTGATTTCTAGAGTAGATAGTGTGAGCGGGAAGTCCATGCATCTATGAATGTGCAGTGGGAGGAGGGCTGTGGGGTACAATATGGTATAAGAACGCATGTGACTTCAGTACAGGCAAAACAGCTGTTTTGATTACTGTATTGATTACTAAGGTGACCCAGCTCAAGTGCTTTGCTGAACAGGGTGCTTTCCTGAATCAAAGGCATTAGATCAGTGGTTCCCAACCTTTTCCAAATGGCAACCCATTTTGACAATTCAGGAAGACTTGGTGACCCAGGGCAATTTAAAAAATGTGTGAATGGCTTCTTAAGAGCCATCTGGGGAGACACCTGGCGACCCTTTTGAAATGTAATGGCGACCCATATTTGGGTCCCGACCCATAGGTTGGGAAACCCTGCACTAGATAATAAATGACTTAGTAATTTTTTATGGTGGCCACTGAACATAAAAGATCACATAGAAATGTATTATGTGCACAAACCACGAATGTTGATAGATCATAATTTTCATGTGGTGGTTGGTAGCTCACCATTAATTACTCTATTTGAAAATATCATCTAGTTTCCAGCTATAATCAGTATTGTTCAATCAGCTGGTTTTAGAGAGAGGATGAGCAGTTTGAATTTAATGGTCTAAAACACTGTGCTGACCACTTCATACCATTCTGCCCATGAGACTTTTCTTACTGAGGTGAACTTTGACTAGTGAGTAAAACTTCCAGAGGTTATGTTTGTGTGGCATGTGGTTTTTGTCTGCTTAGTTGAATGATCTTGAACTCTTGCCAGCAAGAATGTCCCTTGAGGCTTTTTTTTTAGGGACTGTCAACATTTCTGAAGTGCGGACTTGTGCTCCCAAGAAGGATCAGTCAAAATGAACTCGGTTGCCGTAGAATTCCTGTGAGGTAATCCCTGGGAGCAGCTGGGTGGCCACCACCAGCTTGCACAGGGCTGGAGCTGGTATCAGCTGAAATTAGGGAGGTGGATCACCAGCTTCCCCATGGCTGGAGCTGGTAGAGGCGGATGGCTTGCTCTGAATCTGTGGCCAGGGTGTGAGCAGCAGGGCAGCCACCATGTAACCTGCTATGTGCTGGAGCTGGAATTAGAGCCACCCGCCGCAGGAGCAGCCAGGCAGCCACCATCAGCTTGCCCAGGGCTGGAGCTGGCATCAGAGGAAGGTAGATGTTGCCGGATAAAATATTTAATCCCTCCACAAAAAAGAGCAAAAATGTTGATTCCACATGTGCCTGTGATCTCAGAAAGGGTTTTCTATGCATAAAAGGAAAAAAAATTCCTGGAAGTATCCCAATTTAGAGACCTGAAACAACTGTCTGCTAAGCTGCCAGTGTTTGCCTGATACACTCCAACTCCTGGTTGGATCCCGATTGAACAGTGTTAGGTGAGTTTTGCTGCCTCTCTGTTGCAGATACCTCATAGTTGCATATTTAGCTTAGCCCTCAAGAAAAGGGAGCTAACATTTGAAATGGATGCGTTTGAGGCAAACAACTTTAGGATTAGCAGACCCTGGGAAGAAAGCTTAGGCTTGGGTTTCATGTAGCACTACCTAGTTTAAAAAAAGGGTAACTTCTAACAAGGGACTAGGAAAAGGGAGATTTAAACACTCGATGAATGTGTAGTTTTGTTGGGTATGAAATAAACTCTACTCACTTAAGATCACGTATGCTTACTGTATAGAATGGCTGATAGTTTTTCCTGAATATGGATGATATGCTATGAGTCCCTTGCCTACTCACACAGAAACAAAGTTTCTTTAAAATATATATTGTCTGGAGAAGCATGAATCAGAAGTTTGTAGCTTTCCTAAAAATTTCCCTGAGCTTCAGTGTAAAGGGATTTTTTAAAAATTATTTTCAATTTCAATAGAATGGTTTTCATTTAGATTTTCTTCCCACCTTGTTATATCCCATAATTTAACTGGGATAAAGGGGAATTAATCCTTAAATTACAGGTGGAAATTAGTGGTCTAAACTTTTTGAGATTACTCACCCCCAAGCTCTAGAAAATTATTTGACATGAGCAAGTGATCATTTTACAGATTGGACAGGAATTTGCTGCTGGCGCCCACGTGTTCTCTTCCTGATAAACTGTTGTTGACATTTAATTGGGTCATAACACACACATCAAAGGCTGTTACTTAACAATGAGAAATGTTACTTGTATCTCCCCACGTTTCTTCTTACTCTGTATTTGGTTGTTATTCATCTTGCTCACGTTTACAAAATCCAAAGGTCTTTGTAAGTATTTCCTTTTGCAGTAGTTAAATAAAAATTTGTGCACTCCCTGATGGCATTGATTTAGTTCAGATGAGCAGGTAAAACTGAGTAATCTTAATACTCAATTAAAAAAAGCCTGTTACCATAATTTGGTGGGTATGGCAAGAGTGGTTTGAAACTTTGGATTTCTCCAGTCAACTAGGGAAGTCAAATATTATTTAAAAAGTTAACTATTTAAAATATGTGTCACACTGTGGGCAAGGGGCTGCTGGAGCAGCCCCCTGCCCTTGGCAAGGTGGTCCTGGCTGGGCTGGGCAGGCCCTGCTCCACTGCGGTTTACCTCCGTCCCAGTCCCTAGAGCTGCTGCAAACAGCCGGCTTCAGCTCTGGCAGCTGTCTGCCACATGGAGACTGCTGGAGCTGAAGTCAGCTGCTGTGTGGCAGACCCTTGGCAGACTGGTAACATTATATTTGCATATCTGCATATTCATTATTTGCATACTGAATACGCAAATACGCAAATAAAAATTTTACCGGTCTGCCAAAAGTTTGTGAATGGGTTTGCTGCTCTGCAGTTTAAAAAAGGTTGGGAACCAATGATATAAAATATATGCTCTGAATGCTATTGAAGATGTGTGTTTTATAAAGAGAGAGATTCCAAGATCCTCAAAGGTATTTAGGTGCTTATCTCTCTTGATAGTAATAAGGCTTGCACTCCTTAGGTACCTTTGAGAGTATCTGGGTCAAAATGTTTAATAGATGTGACCCTTCAGCAGTAAAATTAAAGATGGAAAAGGCAATTACGTCATCTAGTCAAGTCTCCCAAAGCAATAGCTCTTCCACTTAATCTTTGATTTGCTTTTATCTTTTAGTGCTTACGATAAAAAGGTTGGGTACCAAACGTCCGAGCTTATGATTTTAAAAAACCCACAACACCAGGCTTATATGATATTTAGTTGCAGTGAATAAAGTTGCATGGGTCATAATTATGTGAGGCAGAAATGCCTGTTCTTCCCCAGGCATTGTTTGTTCTATGTTTCCACGTTCAAGGCAGTGCTGTAGTAATGTGCATACAGAACCCAGGCAGAATGCTGTATGAAAAGGAGGAAATAAGTTTTCAGGGACTGCAGAAAGCTGTAATTGGGTCTACTCTGGCATTGTTTGTTCTGTGTTTCCACGTTCAAGGCAGTGCTGTAGTAATGTGCATACAGAACCCAGGCAGAATGCTGTATGAAAAGGAGGAAATAAGTTTTCAGGGATTGCAGAAAGCTGTAATTGGGTCTACTCTGCAGGAACTGCTTCAGGAGCTCGAACAGCATCGGGAGCAATTCATTGCTTTGCAGAAGAGAAGCAGCAACCTGCCTCACTATGGCCCAGTTGGGGAAGCAGAGCACACCAATGTGTGTCAACGCTGGCAACAAGTTGAAAGCCAGTTTGCTGCATGTCAACAGATGCAGTTCAAACCCCAGGTATGTTTTTTTTTCTCTCCTAATGGAAGGTAAACAATTGTATGCTGTAATGCAGCAGGACAGAAAGATAAATAAAAAGAACCATTTGAGTGAAATCCAGACCCTGCGTTTGAACAGCGCGTTCTGGCATGTGCACTGCAATAATTTGTAGCATCCTTCATCCACTGCTGCGGAGGTAGATGCAGAACCACAGCATGGACTTGATGCAGCTTAGTGGCCTTGCATGATTTCAAGGCATCTGTTTATTCCCAGTCTTCTTCCACTGCTGAGGAAAGATCTGCAAAGAGAGAGGCTCTGACTTTGGCAGATGATATCAAGAAACTCCCCATTCCTTCTGCAGCACACTAGTTTACAAGTCCAGTGAGAGGAGTTGTGTGGCTGCAGAAGAGAGAGCTGGTCCTTTGTCTCCAGAATTAAATCGCTCAAGTTGGTGAAGTAATAAAGCATGTGAACAAAATGAACATATAAGGACACTTTGAAAATGGTAGCATGCACATGTACTACTTATAAATTTTCTGCATCTGATACTGCAATGAGCATGTGCACCAATGTTGTCTTTTTCTAGCAGTGCCTATGAGCTATTGTGATGATATATCAAAGGCCAGTGCTGATATATATGATATGATAGAGGTCTACAAAATCATGGTGGGTATGGAGAAACTAAATAAGGAAGTGCAAGAACTAGGGGATCATGAAATGACAACAATAGGCAGTCAGTTTAAAATAAACGAAGTATTTCTTCAAACAATGCACAGTTGATCTTTGGAACGCCTTGCCAGAGGATCAAGGCCAAGACCATAACAGAGTTCAGAAAAGAACGAGATGAATTCGTGGCGGATAGTTCCCTCAGTGTTTATTAGCCAGGATGTGCAGGAATGGTGTCTCTTGCCTTTGTTTGCCAGAAACAGGGAATGGGCAAGAGGGTGTGGATCACAAGACCTGTCCATTTCCTCTGGACCACCTGGTATTGGCCACTGTTGGAACACAGGATACTGGGCTACGTGAACCTTTGGTTTAATCCAATATGGCAATTCTTATTATTTTAAGCCCCTATATGTGTGTCTCAGAGCAGTGCAGCCTAGTGGCTAGGGTCAGTAAAAATGGGTGTGGGTTCCCTCGTGGGTTTGGTGAAGAGCCAGGTTCACCCTCTCCACCAGATCCCAACCCAGGGCCCTATCAGCAGTGGAGTGGTCCACCACTGGACTTTCAGGAATCCCAATGAAGCATGCCGAGCTCCCAGAGTATAATTCTTCCTACCAGACTCTTCCCTGTAGTCCTCTCCCTGTCTTCCCTCCATACTGGGGGCTTCTCCTGCAGCCCCTCGCTGACTGGCCTCCATGGCTGGATCCATCGGCGGTGCCTCCTCAGGAGCTCCTGCGGCACCTACTTCCCTGACACCAGGAACTGAATCCATGGAAGAGTATTTTGGAGTGAATTTGAATTTTTCTCATGGTTTATATATGGAATGGAAGACATAGGATGAAAATTTAGATGAATGCTTCTACTAAGTGTTTCTATCATCATGGTACTGTAATTGGCAGCACTGCTTAATATTAATGTTAGGAGTGATCTATTCAATATGTCTCCAAAATTCGTTAGAGGCAATATTAAAGTCATTACTAAAGTTACTAATGATCTTGCTACTACTGTCATTGAAAAGAACACATTTTAGAAGATTATACTCCGCATCAGTTTACTCACCCGTGCCCCCCCTCCCCATCTGCAGCCTTCCAAAAAATTACCTAGTGTGAGGCTGTAGTGTGTTATAAAAGTACAAGTGGAATGGGCATCAAAGTGGAATTCAGGTAGAACACAGGTTCTGCAGGCACTTCATCAAGCTGGCACCAACTTTTACTTATAAGGGAGAAATCTTCCATCTCCTCACCAGATGGCTTAGCAAGGAAATTGATCAAAACACAAAGGAACTTGCAATCAGTATAGATGTCTGATACTTATGTGCCATCATGCAGTGTTGTCAACTCATTTGCCTCATGTAACCATGGTAATGTGTTAAACATACACCAAGTGAAGCAGTGAATGATCACTACAATATTTTAGATTGTATAGTTGATGTTAAATCTCTGGTGTTTTCAGAGATGGCAATACAGTGTCTGTTAATAAGCGTTTGCAACAGGAAATCATTTCCAGGATGTTTTGGCTCATGGAAAATCTGCTTCAGATACTGTGATTATTGCATTTGGTGTAGCTTAAGCTACCTGCAGCTAACTTCCAGGAACCTCACCAGTAACATGTATGTCATATATATCACATGCCATAGAAGTCTGAGAGGTAGCCGTGTTAGTCTATAACTGGGCAGGGGGTGGGAGGGGGGCGTGTTAGTCTATAACTGGGTGGTGGGGGGGGAAGAATGGTCCTGCATAGGGATATAATAGTGTAGTTGATGCTATAGACTACACACATTCCTCTCCCTCCTCTCCTTGCCAACACATTTTTTAGCGGGCTGGCTCGTGCTTGATCTGGGACCTATCCGCACCATGGCTCTGCATTTAAAGTATATTAGGAGCCAGGCGGGCAGGCATCCTGGCTCAGTTCTGGCTTGGGGCTAGGTCCAGGAGCACAGCTCCTCCCTCCCCCCGCAACAGGGGCTGCTGCCACCCTGCACTGCTGCCTCTGTATCAGAGGCAACCACCATGCGAGGGGAACGGGTTTTTAAATTGTTTCCCCTTGTGGATGAGCTTCCACCTGCCCCCCGTGCTGCTGCCTCTGATACAGAGGCAGTGGTGCAGAGTGGCAGCGGGGGTCCTTGGGAGTGGAGTGGGAGTACACTGGCTGCCAGCCCCACGCCCAGGAACTATAGAATAGTCAACTAACCAATAAGAATTCATGAGGTTAATCGACTATTCAATTAACTGATATTTAACATCCCTAGTTCTGTAGCACCTTAGAGACTAACCAAAATTGTAGATAGTAAAAGCTCATGATACCATCTACATTTTTTGTCAGTCTCTAGGATGTGCCGTAGAAGAAAGCTACATTTTACCAACTTCAGTGCTAGGGACGTGAACGACTAAATGCTTATCGGATAGTCAACAGGCTAGTCGACTAGTTGCTTGTACCTCCTACCCCCTTGCTGCCTCTATCAGAAGGAGGCAGCAAGCGGGGGGGGGAGGGGGAGTGAAGGGGGTGCTTCAAAGAGGCAGTGCCGTGTGGCGCCTTTGAGGCGTTGCCGCTTTGAAACACCGTGTGGATAATATACCCTTGCTCCCCACAGTGCTTTTGTCTTTGAAGTGTAGCAACATCCCTGGGGCTGTTGCTATACTTCAAAGGCGTAAGTGCCCTCATCAGCTAATCCAATAGTCGATGAAAATTGCGTCGGCTATTTGATTAGCCACATCCCTATTCAGTGCTTCCTGTCTGCTAACTGGGTACTCACCCACACAGATTCTGGTCTGTAGGAGCCATGTCAGATGATTCCAGAAGCCTCATAATTTGCTACTCTCTCGTGGCTGCAAAAAGAGTGGATCCTGTACGTGTACAAACAAGGCACTCAGTTGCACGATGTTTTGCCATGATGTGGGAAAATGAGGTGCCAATTATGATGCTGGAAACCATGTAAGCACCTTTCAGCAAGATTATTTAATACTTGCTGGGAAAGTGCTCACATGCTTTTACTTTCTGTAGGGCCTTTATCATCTCATGGAAAGATTAAGATGTATGAGAGGATATTTAAAAATAGTTTTGGGAGCAAAAAGTGCCAAGAAGACTGGGAAAAAATGGTGGGATGTGTTGGAGTAAATTTACAACTCTCAGTTGTCTCTTCAGTAAAGTGCTGACAACCAGAAAAACAGAGACTATCTTCTGTTTCTGTTTATTTCCTGTAAACATGAGTCCAGGGAGGAAAAGTGTTGAACCTTTTGGCAAGAGGTATGAAAACGTAGGTGGGAGAACTAAAATATATTTTTTAAAAAGGATTTAAAAAAAAAATGAATTTTTGGTATGAACAGTCACAACCTTGAAGTCTCTCTGGGTAATTTGAGTTGGATAGAAGAAACTTAATTTTTTTTCTTGTTTTTAATTTAGAAAATGCCTAATGTAGTAGGAATTTTTCATTTGTAAAAATGGCCTTTTGTTTAGCATTTTCCTTTTCCCACAATGCATTAAATTGAGACGAATAAATAATTAAATGACCTTTTATGTTTCTGTAGCCCATCCCTGCTCTGAGGTTAAAAGGCAAGTATCCATCTGGAAGTAGGGCCTCTCCCTTCCCTACTGAATACCTCGTTGAAATTAACAGAGTTTTGCTGGCCATGGCTGATGTTGAACTGTTGCTGAATGCACCAGAGCTGAACACTCATGTCTATGAGGACTTTTCTACTCAGGAAGACTCACTAAAGGTATTGCAAAACTAAGTGTTGTATTGCAAAAAGAGCATCAAATAGGGATGAAAACCAAAAAATTATTCAGTGGTTACACTTTTTACTTGTGTAGTAGTATCTGGTTCAAGATATAGCATTTAGAAAATAATAAATAAATCATACTTGTGTCCTTCCCTCTGTAGCCATCGTAACTGTCAGGTGCCAGTGCATATTTTCTCTCTCAATTGGGAACACTCAAGTTTGAAATGGCAAGTAGAGAAGTAGTTGTTTTCTTTTAGTGAAATTTTATAGTTGTCTGTTCAAAATTTTGACTGATATTTACATAGTGTGATCAGAATCTAAGAGGGAGAGGGAGAGGAGGAGGGACTCTAAGGGTATGTCTAGACTACATGCCTCTGCTGACAGAGGCATGTAAAATAGGCTACCCGACATAGTCAATGAAGCGGGGATTTAAATATCCCCGGCTTCATGAAAATAAAAATGGCCGCTGCGCTGTGCCGGCTCAGCTGATCGTCGGCACAGCACGCAAGTCAAGACGCGGATCAGTCGACAAGGGAAGCCTTTGTCGACTGCTCCCTTATGCATCGTGAAATGAGGTTTACAGGAGCGGTCGACAAAGGCTTCCCTTGTCGACCGATCCGCGTCTTGACCTGCATGCTGTGCCGACAATCAGCTGAGCTGTCACAGCGCAGCGGCCATTTTTATTTTAATGAAGCCGGGGGGGATATTTAAATCCCCGCTTCACTGACTATGTCGGGTAGCCTATTTTACATGCCTCTATCGGCAGAGGCATGTAATCTAGACATACCCTAATAGACAGGGCTCGCCGAACCGCGGCGAGCCCCGCTCGCCAGCTGCGCTGTCTGGCGATCTGCGCATGCGCAGATCACCCGAACCCAGCTCTTCCGGGTTGCAATCTACTCGCCATGGGCGAGTAGATTGCATTATTTGTCGAGCCCTGCTAATAGATCAACTTGCCTTCCAGTGTCTCAACCATGATTTCATACATGTATGCCTGCAGCAACTGCAGTCCTTCCTGATTTGTAAAAGTATTTATTTACAGCTGAGCTTAATGCAAATATGTCTTTGAGTAAGCAACGCGCATGTTTAACCTTAAACATGAAAATATTCCCATCCCAATTCAGTAATGCACCTAAGAACGTAAGTCATCCCAACTGAAATCAATGAAACTACTCACACATTTTGTTAATCCTTGTTTTTTACTTGCTGCATAACATTTTTCAAAAGCACCTGAGTCTCATTTTCAGACGTGATTTAGATATTGAGACCCATTTACTTTGAAAGTTTTGAAACTTCTGAAATGTATATCTGGTTTCCTTTTATTTTTTATTTCTTTTCTTGTCCCACCTACATGTCTCTGTCCCGTGATTTTTTTTTTTTTTTTTTTGCTTTTGCCTTTTGATGTTCCCCATTCACTGTACAAGCTTCCTTGCTACCATGTTACTCCTACGCTTCTTACCAGATCTACTGTTGTAACCATGTCCCCTAACAGAGGTAGGTAGGCTGACTGCTGCTTCTGCATGTTGCCTGCTCCTTATATACATGTCCTAGTGCTGTTTTGCAATTTTTGCAAAGTGCTGTAAGAGCTGCTGGAAACAAGGGGGAAAAACTAGCAACGTGTGACTCACCAGCTCTTTACAGACCAGTTCCCCCAGAGCACTGGCTCTGCCTCCCCCCATGCTGCTTCTTCTGTGGGAGACAGTGGAGGGAGGGGAGGCGGCTTTGTGGGAGCTGGCTTAAAAGCTGGTCCCCCAAGGGCACCGGCTCTCACCTTCCCCTCTCTTGCCCCCCTCCCCCCAGCAGGGGATGGGTTGCATGTAGTCATTTTGATTAAATGATAAGCCTAGGCTTATTGGTTAATCATGTAACCAACTACACGCTAATATCCCTAATTTAAACTACTCCATATGAGATTTCAAAGAGAGTTTTTATAAGAAGAGGAAGAAAGAGAAAAATCACCTTCAGGATATTGGAAGTGCAATCTCAGCTCAAAAGAATAGGAGAAAAAGTGAAGTTCATTCTAATGCTAATGAAATAGTACATCATGTTCCTTAACTCAAAAACCTATAAATATATATGTTATCCTCTTATAAACTTGTGGAGAGGATAGATTATTAAAAAGGTGCAATTGATTTAACTTGATTTAACTTATTAGCTGGTGATGCTCTTCCGATGACAGCTGGAGTCTTCCATTTATGGATGCTCAACTGGCAGTTTTTAAAATGTTTTTTTTAAATGACTATTGACCTTTCTTAGTTCCCACTGAGGTTGACTTTACTAATGTGTTGGTGCCATCATTGTGCTTGTAGAATATAAAAGACATTTTGGACAAACTTGGGGACCAGATTGCAGTCATTCACGAGAAACAACCTGATGTTATACTGGAAGCATCTGGACCTGAATCTATTCAAATAGGAAATGCACTAACACAGCTGAATGCAGAGTGGGACAGAATTAATAGGATGTACAATGATCAGAAGTGGTAAGTCTATTTTTTTTAATTTTTGTAGGAATATATTTGAATGTGAATAGGGGTAAATGTTTTATGTTTGTAGAATTATAACCTTTTTAGAAAGAACTTCAGTTTAATCAGAATGTTTCCTATTTTGGTGCTGCAAAATAATTTTGAATATAATGTAATGCTCTTATTTAACACTGTCATATAAACATTTTTATTATGGGTGTTAATGTGTACAAGGTTGAACGATAAGTCTGGGTTCATTGGTTAACCTGCATGATTACATCCCCTCCCCCCCCCACACACACTCCGCCCCTCTGCTTCTGTATCAGAGGCAGCAGAGGGGAGGCGGGAGCCAGTGCACGTGGGGAGCACAGAGGCAGCAATGGCCGGGGCAGGGAGGGAGAGGCAAGAGACAGCTTAAAAACTTGCTCCCCATAGGCACCAGCTCCTGCAGAGACATCTGCACCCCCTTCCTGCGCTGCTGCCTCTGATATAGAGGCACCAATGCAGGGAGGAAGGGGGTTTGGCAGGAGTTGGTACACACAAGCAGCTGGTTTTCAAGCTGGCTTCCCAGACATACCAGCTTCTGCTGAGCCAACTGCTCACCACCGGTGCTCTGCTGCCTCTGATACAGAGCAGCAGCGCGATTGGGGAATGGTAGGGGAGAATGGCAGGAAGAATCTGGTGCTTTCAGGGTGCAGGCTTAAAATCCGGCTTCCTGCTCCGCTGAAATTTTCAGAAGTTACATTTATTTTTGTGAACGTGTATTTTAAAATCCCTAATAAATATTTATATAGGGGGTGTGTGTGTGTGTGTGTGTGCGTGTGTACATGTGTGTATGTAAAATACTATACGCTGTCATGTGCACAGTACTACAATAAACAGCAATAATCTGTGAAGCTGTAAATGTTATTACATTGAAATGTGACTGTAATAGAAAATATGGGGTGGGCACAGATGGTGTGTGTCCGCTAGAAACTGGGAATGGTCAATAGGGAAGGGATCACTTGATGATGACCTGTTTTATTCAGTCTCTTTGGAGCACCTGGCATTGGCCATTGTTGGCAGACTGAATAACCGGGTTAGATGGACCTTTGGTCTGACCCAGTATTCTTATGTTCTAAGAAATTGTTTGCAGCTGAGTGAACATTAAAGAATAAATAAACGTATAAGAAAACAGATGAAATCTCCTATGTTTCCTTTACCATGAACAATAATACATTTTCAGCTACTTTAAACTCTTATTAGCTAATCTTGTTAGAAATACAGTTTTTAAATACATGTTAAGTTTCATGTATTTTCATTCAGCAGATATGAAGGTTTGTAATTCTATTAAAAATCTTAAAACTCCTATTACTGTGTCCAAGGCTGTTTTACATTTAAAAGATAATTTAGTAGCTGTTTGTTACAGTCTATGTTCACTTACAAAACTGCTATATTTTTTAAATGCACTGACCATTGTTATAAGTTTCCACTATGCTGTTAAAATGGTGAAAATGTGCAAATGGAAACCAGGAACCTACTGTTAAAGTAAACTGGAGGGGCCTGATGCTGCTAACATTTGCTACTAAGCACTGTGATTTCTATACTCTTCTCCCCAGCCAACAACCCTTCAGCCTTCCCAGGGCCTGCTCTTTCACCATCTCCCCAGCCTGCTTGGGACCTGCTCCCCGCAGCCACCCTCCTATCCTACCCAGACATGCTCTCCCAGATACCCCTGCCAGCCCATCTGGAGCCTGCTCTCCCCCCCCCTCCCCCATTCCCTGGCCTCCCCCTCAGCCCACCCAGGGCCTTCTTTTTCACCTCCCCAGCTCACCTGGGGCCTGCTCTTCTGCCTGGCGATCCTTCCCCCGCAACAGATTTTCTTAACCATTTTCCTAACTGGTTTGTTAAATGTAAATTAATCTCTGAAATGTATAAACTTTTAGAATTAAGTTGTTATTAAACAAGCTTTTTCACTCAGGAGTGGTCATCAGACTTGGAATTTTTAAACTAAAATAGTATATAACTTTCTGATTTTTTTAAAGTGCTATTTTAACACTTCCCCCATATTTTTATAAATAAAAGAATACTGATATCTGTTTCCACAGTGTGTATGGCAATAGCAATAATTTTGGTTGGTATGACTTCAAATAGCCTGGGTCCATACGATACAAAGGCTTAAAGTGTACTAACTTTCCTGTTAATACACTTTTAAAGTGGAATATAGATAACATATTCAGTTCATTACTCTTTCCATTTTCACAGGTTTCAACAGACATATCAGAGTTTTCAGTGTCTGCCAAGAGGCCAAAATAGCTAAATTGTTAGCCTTTGTTTTCATTTTTACAGGTTGTAATGGCAATTTGATTTGTAATGGGATGGTTGGGCTTTTGTGCTGACCCACTCTGCTAGTTGATTTAACCCTAAAGGAAGGCTCAGTTGCAGCAGAGTACATGCTGAAGTCAATCTCTATTCAGCCAAACGTTTAAGCACGTTCTTGAGTTTTGTTGTCTTCAATTTGATTTAAGCATGTGCTTTAAGTTATGCATATTTTTATTTGTCATGCTGAATAGGTATGATATAAAGCAGTGGTCTCCAACCTTTTCAAGCACAAGATCGCTTTTTGATTTAAAGTCAGTCCAGGATCTACCTCAAACCCAAATACCTCTGCCCTGCCCTTTCGCTAAGGCCCCACCCTCCTCATTCTGTGAAGATGGGGCACAGGGGAGGGGATCAGAATGACATCAGCACCCCTTGCCTCTGTTTCCCCCAACCTGCACAACAAGCAGGAGGCTCCTTGGGGGCAGTGCTGAGGCTCTGGGCAGGAGCAGCAGGGCAGTGTGGGGAGGGGCACCTGAAGTGCCGGCTTTTGATAGCCTCCCAGGCAAACTAGTCAGGATCACCTGTCAGAGGCTCTAAGATCTACCGGTAGATCCTGATCGGCTGGTTGGTGACCACTGGTATAAAGCATGCACTTGGTTCTTCACTGAATTGGAGCCAATGCTCAGAGCTGGCCTTAGGGAAAATGGTGCTCTGGGTGAATTTGCATTTCGGTGCCCTTGGGCCCTGTGGTAGTGGTGCCCCATCAGTTGCCCCTGGTCCCCCATAGGCTCCCTATTCTCCCCACCCTCCCTTCCTGCCAAGTCTTGCGCCTCCTTCCCTGCACTGTGTCCCCTTTGCCCCTAATGTACCTCCCTCCTGTGCCCCTAATCCCTGCACTGTGTCCCCTTCACTCCTAGCCCCTGAATCCTCCTGCCTTTGGTTAAGGGAGTTAAGGTCTGGGCTAAAAACCTTTTTTATATATAAAATGTGCTCTCCAATGCACTTGATTTGGAAACTTGACCATAGTAACGCTGGGCCCCTTGCTCTCAGTTGAAGACATAGAAGGTGAGAAGATGAGAGTTGGTGCTTTCCTTAGCATTTGCTTTGGTTAGCTAGTTTTCAGTATTCTGATGATGTATAAAAATTATAAATGTATTTCGTGTAGTAGATTTAGTTTAGTTAGTTATAATATGGTACCTGGTGAATTTATTATGGAAAAAAATCCGTACACTTCAAACAGTGTGCGCCATGGAAGACTCTTTCCCTGTTATGGATAGGCTCAAGAGCTGTGTTGGTGACAGACATATTCCTATTTGTAGAGCCCTGCAAATTCACCTATAATTGCTTTATATCTATGGATATCTGCATCCGTGGAAGTGATATCGTACCAACTCCTGTCCCCAGAAAAGGTTGCTCTTTCTATCAATGGAGCCTTTCCAGAGCTGACAAAAAGACCTCTAGCAGACCTCTATATATCTCTGAGGCCAAGTGGGTCGACAGTATCAAATTCATTAATGAGATTTAGATAATTTTTATTACCCCATCCAATTTCTGATTCCTTGGTGGTCATGGTCACTAAAGAGTAATTTCCATTTGTCCCATTCCCAAAACAAAGGATTCAAGAGACCGGATTTAAATGTTTAAAAGACTTGCTGTACCATTTCTCTAGAAAGAAGAGTGGTTAACAATGCTGGTCTCTTGTCTAAATAGATATTTATTAATTTGTCTACAATTTTAAAGTTTGTTGACGTGTTGCCAGAGGACTATAAACAGTTTTTGTCTCTAGTTTGAGGGGGACCTCATGGCCAGGTACATCCCTTCAAACTGCTACTGACATTGTTAATACAGCCTTGTGTTCATTGGCCATTGCAGTTGATGGAATTTCCATCGACTATTTGATTAGTCGATAAGGGCGCTTCCACTTTGAAATATAGCAAGAGCCCACCTGACTATTGCTACATTTCAAAGATGGAAGTACCGCTCGGTGTTCCACCTTTGAAATGTGCAAGTGCCCCAGTAGGTACTCTTGTACGCTTTCAAAGATTGAAATGTTGTGTGGACTCAGAGTCCACCACTGGCCCCAGGCTCCATGTGGCACTTCTGCTTGGAAATGCATGTGAATCCCAGGGGGGGCTCTTGTACATTTCAAAGGTGGAACACCGTCACTGCACCCATGTCCCTTCCCATGGAGCTGGAACTGGGGGAACCGGCTTTTAAGCCAGTTCCTTCAAGCAGCCCCACCTCTTTCCCCTCCTCTCCCCTTGCTGCCTCTTTCTAGTAGAGGCAGCAAGAGGGGGAAAGTGACTAGTCAATTAGTCGCTTACATCCCTAGTTTCCATAAGGTGCTGGTCCTGGCTACAGGTTTCTGGCATTCCGAAGTTTTACCCTTTGCTGGATCGAAATTATTTTGCAACAACACAGAGAATACAGTGTGCATACTGAAATATTCCTGGGCAGTATTTTGTACATTAGGAGTTATGTTCCCTCTTAGTAACTAGAGTGTATTTAGGTCACACCTTTTTTATACATCCTCTTTTTAGCAGAGGTCGTAGAATTTCTCAAGAAGGTCAAGACCTCATTTATGTTGCTAGCAATTTTTCTCTACAGCAGGGCCGTCTGCGTTGTCTGGGAAAACTCCAAGCAGTCATTTTGACTATTGCATCCAGGACTGCACATTAACTACAATATCACATTCCTTTGACACGCCAGTCCCTTTCCCACTCCTTTGTTGTTTAACCTGTTGTCACTATCTGTTTAGCTCGTATGAAAACATAATGTGCATTAATCTTTACTGCTGGTGCACTTGACCTTTTGCATGCCAGAGAAAATCTTTGCCTTTTAACTTAAAGCTTAACACTAATATGATGCTTCAAAAGTGGCAGTAATAGGAAAAAAAAAAAAAGATTGAAACTTACTGTGTAGTAAATTCGGTGGAATCCATTGTATGCAGGCCCCCCTCTGCCTTTGAGATAGAAAGGTAATGTGGGATAGGGATGAGTTGCACTCTTCAAGGCTTCTGGCAGCAGGAAATCATGGTTTTGGGAACAAAAATCAAGTTGAATAATTAATAATTTTTCGTGCCCTCTGATGTGTGAACTATTTTTTTCATTTGTTCTGCATACAAGTTTTGCTGCAGCTAATTCTTCTTGATTTCTCCAATGATTGAAACGAAATATTCCTCAGCCCTGCCTTCAGCTCCTTCAGTTTAGAATGGGATGGTTTGTGTGGTTGGCTTTTTGCAGTCAATGCAATGCCAGGAGCTGTTCTGTGTACAAGGCTTACTTAACTGTAATATGTCAAGTCTTTTTGTTTTTGCAAAGCAAGTTGTTGTGAGTTAACTACTCTCAATCTTAAATACAAATAGGTCAGTCCATCTCTTTTCCCTGAAAGAATCTAGGTAATTTTGAAACCCTTTCTTGTTCCCCAACAGTTGTTTTGATAGGGCAGTTGAAGATTGGAGACAGTTCCATTGCGATCTCAATGACCTCACACAGTGGATCACAGAGGCTGAAGGATTACTGGCTGATGCCCGCGTTCCAGATGGCAGCCTGGATTTGGAGACAGCTGGGCTGCATCAGCAGGTATGTGGTGTTCAGTCATAGAACAGGAAAGCTGACAAAAGGCCAGCATGGATTTGAGCCAAAAGTAAATCTGCCTATGCATGAAATACATGTTTGAGATAGTGGTGGTCGTCTAAAGTTTTGCTGGAAAATATGCCTCTGTGTAGCCTGAAATTGCTTTTCTCCTCGTAATTTCAGTTTTCTTAAATTGGATTATAAATGTTTTAATCAGGAGTTAGGGATGTTAGCCCTATTTTCTGTCTTGTATTGATTTTTTTTTTCCTATATGAAGGTTCATTTGGGAATGTTTTGTAAATGTTACAATTAATATATACTGTACTCCTTAATTAATTTTAAATGCTTTTAAAAATAATTAGTATATCTGTAATTGGACATTGCAGGATTTAATTTTCCATTCTGAGTAGAAAGAAAAATCAGTTGTTTTGTTTTTATAAAAATGTCTTGTGTAAAGACTGCAGGAAAAAAATGTAACTTTACTTGCTTTAGGTTTTGCCTTTTTCAAATTTTGTTTTCCTGGTTCTGCTCATGTATCACCATAAAGCGGAAGCAATTTTTCTGTCAGCTAAAATCTTAGTCTAATTTTGTAAAAGCAAGAGGCTAAAGAATAACGATAAAATAAATCCAAAGCAACCAACAAAACAAACAAACAAACAAAAGCCTTAACAGGCTGCAGGTATCTATATTTTAGAAGTCCAAATGTTAAATACCTGTGTGTTACAGGAGAAATTTATGATCCACTGAGCATTGATTGTATTTGTTTCTTATGCTTAGTGTTAGGAGTTTTCTTCTAGGGCATTTCCTTTATCTTTTTTGAAATCATCTTCAGCTCTGTTCTAGTTGCAAAGAGATCTGTTCTAATAATGTAAGCTTTTTCTGGCTGTTAGGGATATATAAAGGTTTGAGCCTGACTTTTTCTGACTTCTCTCAGTTGGCTGGATTTTTTGTGATGTCCACTGATCGTGCCAAAATTATCCTAGCTAAAGTGTTAGGTTACGAATACAGTGTGCACCCAGGTTCAGAGAAGAACTGGTGAAAAGTCTCTCAATCTGTGGACAATATTTAAAAAAAAAAAAGGAAAAACGTAGCACTTAAAAACATGAGGCAAAAACGTAGATGCTAATACTATTGACAATGTAAAAGTCTGTTCCTTTATTTTCAATTGTATTCAATATCCTATTGGGCATTTCTCTTTTTTTAAATTATATTTATTAATAATGTGACCTAGACTTAATAACAAGTATTTAATCATTCATTTAAAGCTGCACATTATAGATAGAAGATAATTTTAAATCCCCTTTTTAGTAAAATAATATGCAGCCAGGATGCATTCTCAATGTTACAAGCAATACATCAAAGTCAGTTTAGATCAATAATAAAATTCTGCTTCGTTTTCTTACTTATGACAGGAACTTGAAGAAGGAGTCAGCAGCCATCAGACCAGCTTTTCAACGCTGAACAGAACTGGGGAAGGAATCATACAGAAACTCTCCACTACAGATGGGAGCTTTCTACAGGAAAAACTGGCAGGGTTAAATAAACGCTGGAAAGCAATCATTGCTGAGATCATGGACAGACAACAGAGGTAATAAGTTAATCAGAAATGTGGGTGTCTGAGCAGATGTGATTGGGAAAATCTTATTTAGAAGACTCCAGAGGAAGTATAGGATTCTATTGCACACCATCATTAGACTGAATTTTCCTGACATTTAGACCCCATTTTTGAACTTCACCATAGAATTACTTCCTCATAAAGGCATCAACAATTGACTGCTCAGAATGTTAATGTTAACAGCTAACAAAAAAGCCCACCTCTTACCCCTCCCTACAGTTTTCTCTATTTAAAATGGCTTCACTGAAAAGCCAGGTTATTTGGCGAGACCACAGCAAGACTCAGCTAGTTCCACTGGGTGAGTTTGAAATGTAAGTGTATTTTTGCTGATCTTTAATTTTCATTAACCTTCAACTTTTGTCTGAAATCCAAAAGCAGAGTAATAGCGGACACAAAGACTTGAAAGCCTCATACACGAACATTTATGTATCTGTATAGACAGTCTCTAAATAAAACCTAAATCCGTTTGGAAGTACTATTGTAAATTTTGTGTAGAAGATCAAAGTTCAAGGGCAGTTTGAACTAAACATGTACATTTTCAGTATATCTGTGTGGGATATGAAATATCCCCATGTGTCATTTATTTTAATGGAAATTGTGAAACTAAATCCTCATAATGAATATTATTTTTGAGTTTTCTGAAATTAGTCTTCTCTGCTGCATACAGAATATAAACAAAATATTCTCAATTATTTTATTAGGCAAACCCTGAGTTCATGTGCTACAAGAAAATGTCCTTTCCCAATATTTGTATGTGTAGAGTTTCTCACGAATATTTTCACAGACAGTGGTCTTTTAATGGCTTATAGCATTAGGCCTCGGTAATTGTTGAAATTTGGTTTTGGGATGTCTTGGTTAATGTACACTTTTGCATTTGATATTTTATTCAGATTTTTGGAAAAATGTATATGGAGATTTTTAAAGTAACATTTAAACTATGGTAATTTGAATGTGATTTGCCTTTCTGTGGCTCAGGGAAGAATCCTTTGATCAGCAAAACCAACTCTTGGTAACTGTCATTAGTGTAAAACAGAGAGCTGCATGTCACATTGGGGTTGTGTGGGAATGGCACATAGTGTTCCCTGCTGTGGCAGTATGTCACATACCTCAATAGATTTTAGCTTTTGAATGTGAATTTTGCCAACACCAGGCTTGCAGCAAATGTCTTCCTCAAAAAAACATGTCTTTCCTTCCACTTTTAATCAAGTTGTCTCCATTTGATTATGTGTATTGATTTGCTTCATTTTGGTTTATCACCCACTGTGGGTTTTGTGGTTTTTAGATTGAAAGGAGAGAATCAGCAGCTAATGGACTACAGGAAGAAACTGGATGAATTTAGTTGCTGGTTGGAAAATGTAGAAAATTCCTTGGAAATGAGACCTACATTCAATCATGAACAACACCTGCAAGAATTAAAGGCAAGACAGATTAAAATGTGTATGAGTACATGTGTGTTTTTCATCAATCCTGAATCTGCCATCGTCCAAATGTGGGACAGGTTTAACCTCTGAAAAAAAGGTCTTTCTAGAGAGCTCCAGTGGCCAAGAGTTGGGTGGCAGAAGGGCCTGTGGCTCGGAGTCCATCTGGGGTGGTGGCAACTGGGGCTGGGAGTCCAGTCAAGGATGACAGCAGGGACAGCAACAGCCTGGCTGTGGTCAGGAATCGGGGTGGCAGCGCCAGGGCTGGGAAGGGCCGGAACCAGCAGCAGATTGGCTGGGGCCAGGAGCCTGGCCGGGGATAGCAGCCACAGGCTGGCTGGGGTCGGCAGTCCTGCCAGAGCAGTGGCACTGGGGCTGGGACCCCAGTCTGGGCCAGCAGCCTAGCCAGAGCCGGTGACAGCCACAGAGAGCAGGACTAGCAGCTCGAATGGGGTCAGTGGCCAGGAACCCAACCAGGGCAGGCAGCCTAATTGGGGTGGATGTCAGTGACCAGTCTGGGGGGCAGGCCTGAAAGTGGAGCTGAATAGAAGGGGCTGGAATTGACCTCCCTAGTCCAGCAAACACCCTCATTCATGACCAGTAAGGTCCTGAGGGTGTTGGACCAGGGAGGTCCAACCTGTAGTGTGGCTGGTGCAGGCTTGTAGGGAGTGGGGCATTGGAGGGACTGTGAAGTGTGCTCTGAGAGGGAGTTTGGGGTAGGGGCTGTGGCATGGGGGGGTGCACTCATCTCCAGCGACCCCACAAGTAGCTTCCTGTCTCTGGTGTTGCTAGTGGAGGCATGGCCAGGCAGTTCTGCAGGCATGCTGCCTCCATCTCCCATCCCCAAGTGGACTCCACAGCTCACAGCCTATTGGCCTGTGCCCGGAGGCACCTGCAAATGGAGATAGCATGTCTGCTTTCAGCAGAACCACCTGGCCATGCCTCCACCAGGAGCAGCAGAGATGGGAAATTGCTTGCAGAGGCCACCAGAGGTGAACGCCCACTCCCCATCTCGCACCCTGACCCCTCCTAATGCTCCTGTCCAACACCCCCATTACTAAATCCTTCCCTCTTAGTTAACCATCATTTTTAATTTACAGGCACCCTCTGTTCCCTGAGCATGTTGGTAAAAATGGTTTTACTGTAGTAGAACCCTGCAAATCTATGGATATCTGCAGGCTACGTTTGGGAATCAGATGCAGATGCAAATTTTGTATCCATGCAAGGCTTTAATTATTACATCTCTAGCTTGTGCTCTTTGGTTTGTTTTATTTTTTTCCTTATAACTGTCCAAATATCAAAATCTTCTGTCAACTAAAACATTTATTTGAGTTTGTGTCTGTCTATGTATGTGTGCACGCATGCTTGCAAGCACAGTCCTCTTCAGTCTAAAGTGCTCTCTTGCCCTCTTTAGGGCTTAACGGTGGAAATGGAAATACAAGGGGAAAAACTGCAATGGTTGAACAGAACTGAAGTTGAGGTACTTTCAGATAAAAAGATTGGTTTTCAAGAAAGAGAGAGAATTTCTGACACTTTAAGGACTGTCAATGTGAAGTGGAACAAGGTATGTATTTCCTTCATGTTGACTTTGTAGTCAGCATGTCTAGTACTTGACTCACATAGAGGCCTGTCCTCCTTTCCATACACGTGTGACTCCCACTAATGCTTTTGGTAGCTGTACATGTACCTCCAGGGAAGGCTAGACTCCATAGTATAGAGCTAAAGTACTGTTCCAGATCTAAGTGCTAAAGTCATTTAAAATTGTTCAATCAGTATGAATTCTGCTCTGGTTTTGAGTCTTTCTGGTTGAACTGTCTTTCCTTCAAAGAACTTAGACTGAGAGAGATTTAGTTTTTAAACAAACTGCAAAATATCAATTATGTTGACATTTTCAGAATATCTTTTTAGTAAGAAATTGATTGTCAACAATTATCATCACAGCAAATAATAAATAAAACCAAACTCAGTTTACATGGGAAAGTGTGGTGGGTCACGTCTTACCTAGATTCTCTTTACTTACAGCTGGAGGAATTAGTAATTCCAATGAAATGTGACCTCTTTGGAGATTACCAGAAACTGGAGTAGTGTGACTAAGGTTGCGTGTGAAGATTGATGGGACAGTTTGATTGTGGTTCAAGGATCTGAGTATTTGGTTGGGGAAGAGAGAGTTGGTAGGTGTGGGGAGAAAGAAAAGATACCTGTATCTCTTGTCACCTCCTCAAACAAAGTAACCCTCTTTCTTTCCCCCCAAATAATAGTGTAACCAAATTTGTTTGGCTCTAGTAGTTGGTAGATATTATACATTTTTTTAAAAACCTCACCTTGTGTATTGGTACATCTTGCGTGCCTCTGCTAATATCTCAAGTAGCAGTCAATGTCACAGGTTGGACACTTAGGCAGAAAAGATTGTCTCTGATCTATCTCTAAATTCTGTGCTGTCTGACTCAAACTTAATGCAGACACACATGCACGTGTACACACATGTTAACGTGTGTCTAAGATATGTATATAAATGCTATCTGAGCACAAGGTGACATTATTTGTGATTATTAAATGATAATTTCTATGGTGCCTTGTTTGCTGTCTAAAGAAATCTTAATTGTCAACATAGTCTTACTATTTTTGTATAATTTATTATCAATATTTTAGTTATGTTAAGTTTTGCTGTAGCTGTTAAAAAGCAAACAGCCTTATGTTGTTTTGCCCCTTCTATGATGTGTTGTAGTTGTTTCAGGAGGTACCTGACAGAGTGAGAGAACTTGAGGCTTATGTTCAGCAGCTCTATGTTGTGACACAGTCAAAGCTTTCTGGTAAGTGATGACCACTTAAAAAAAAATTGTATTAACTTGGGTGAAGTGGAGATTATAATATGAAGGTTATTCTTCAAATAGTGTCCCCATGGGTGTGCCAATGCATGCCACAGTCTCTGGGTTTTAAAACCTGTTCAATGTGTGTAACAGGCTGGTTAGCAATCCTAACAAGAGCTGTCTAAAGTGCCTTGGGGAAATCTCATATAAAAGAAATGTTGCATCTGTAAAAACTTTTGTCCAGGGTCACAGAGAGAATGCAACATATGTCTAAGGGCTCTCCTGATGCAGGCTGCCCTATGCCCAGCTTTGGAGCTGGCATGGCCCAATACTGCATCCAGTGCTTCAGCTTGGGTACATAGTTCACTGGTGTCAACGGGCTCCTCCTGGCACCAATTCCCGTCACTGGTGACAGTGCAGACTGTACTGAGCAAATCTGACCAAGAGGCACTGGGCAAAGGATACTGCTTGAGCCTTATGCCACTCTGAACTTGCAAAAGGGCCCACCCCTGGGAAATACCACTCCCTGAAAGGACCCTCTGCCAACTCCAAGAAGTAGTAAATGGCCCAGGTTGACAGCACAATCGATGCCCTCTTGGCACCATGTCAGAGCTGCCTTATATGAACTGCTATAAGGGCAAGGTTGAGCTGTATCTGCTTGTGGATTTTCTGTCCAAGCTTATTTCCTTGTTCCACTCTGGTCAAGATGTACTTACAGGTCCTTTGTCCAAAGCCTCTTGTGATGGATGAGAACATAGTCTGCATATGCAGTCTGTCAGAGAGGCACTGGCCTCTTGCCTGAAGTGAAGCTATTCTGCAGGTCAGCCCAGTTGTTTGTTGCTATCACAGGCTGTGTCTAGACTACATCCCTTTTTCAACAGGGGTGTAAATTAGACACTTGGAAATTGCAAATGAAGCGGAGATTTAAATATCCCGCGCTTCATTTGCATAATTGCATCATGGCGCTCTTTCGAAAAAGCACCATTTCGAAAGTAAAACTGCGGTCGAGGTGCGGTTATTTTGAAAACGGCAGTCTAGACCGTGGTTTTACTTTCAAAATGGCGCATTTTCGAAAGAGTGCCATGATGCGATTATGCAAATGAAGCACGGGATATTTAAATCCCCACTTCATTTGCAATTTCGAAGTGTCTAATTTACATCCCTCTGTTGAAAGAGGGATGTAGTTTACACACAGCCACAGACAGGATGAAAAGTTGTCCAGTGTTTGCCCAGATAATCTTATCTTGGATCACAGCTTGCATCTGCTGTTATGAGCTGGTGAAGGGGTTCCAGCCAGCAGTTGTGATGGATTACACAACTAGGGTGCAGGTGTCCTCAGTAGCCTTCCTTGCGCAGTTATCAGTTGAAGAAATTTGTCAGGCCACGACCTGTTCATTTGTGCGTGTTCATATTGCATTATGGACTGACCCCGCAACCTCAAGATGGGGCTGGCTTTGCCAGAGCACTGCTCCAATCTGCAAGACCATAAACTCTGAACCCACCTCCAAGGATTCTGTTTGTGACTCCTCTACAATGCTATTGACATGAGCAAGCGCTTGAGAAAAAGTTACCCACTTTTTCGTATCTATTGTTCTTTGAGATGTGTTGCTCTTGTCTCCATGACTTGCCCTCCTGCCCCTCTGTTGCAGTTATCTGTAAGAAGAAACTGAGAGTGCATAGGGCTGGCAATGCATAATATAATGTGCCATTGCAGCTATTGCTAAGGCAAAAATCCTAAACTGTGCACCTAGGTGCATGCACAACTACAATGGAATGGACATGAGCAATACATCTCAAAGAACAACAGTAATGATACAAAAAGGTAGATAACAATTTTTTTCTTCAAGATGTCTAGTTCATATCTGTATTCCACTGTCCTCCCTCATTCCTTTCTGCTGCATGTCATCTCTGATTACTGGTGGGAAATGAACTTGTGGTTGCTGTGTTCTGCCCTTTATCTTCTCACTCAAAAGCATAAGTCTGGGTTCATATGTGGACCAGGTGCCACACTGCTTTCACCATTCTCAGCTCTGGGGGCATGCTTACGTATAGTGGAATATAGATAGGGCCTATACATCTCAAAGGTCTTCCAATTACTATAAGATAAGTAACTTATCTTAGAGAGTGGATCAGTTGTTTCCTTTCCTGCCCAACTGGAATCAAGATGTATATGTCCATGTGTGCTCTGTTTTGGACTTGACATTTTTAGTTGAGCTAGTTATTACATCTCTAGCAATGATGATTCAAGTTTAATTTTTACAACATTTCTTTTTTTGGAAGTCATTGTTTTATAATGAATATGAATTATTGGGTCAAACTTTATTGGCATAAAATCAAGTGACATGCATTTTGTTTTCTGTCTTTTTGTGAGGTTGTCAAGGTGCTTCAGATATCAGTCTTGATATTCTTTCTCTGTAGATATTGGAGTGAATTTGTAGATCTTTCAGAAAATGACATTTTTATGGTGGTCATCAATATTGCTTTGGAGTTGATTCTTTTTGTAAATATTAAGGAAAGAATATTTTTAAAAATTCTGAGTATATTTATTGTTTTAGCTCATCCCGCTGTCCAAAACGTGGTGCTACTGTCATCTTCCTTTGAAGCTCCAGTACAGACTCAGCAGGTTTTGGAACTTTCTGCACCTGCTGATCTGGATAAAACAACAACAGAACTGGCTGATTGGCTGGTATTGATTGACCAGATGCTCAAGTCAAACATAGTCACTGTGGGAAATGTGGAAGAGATCAATCGGACAATTGCACGAATGAAAGTATGTGTCATTGAGAGGCCAGTAATTTTAATAACATAAACCAACTTCAGTATTTTTTTTAAATTTCCATTTATTCTGTGGAGAAGAAATAAAGATGAAAATCATTATACCTTACTGCAGTTAGTACAGTATTAGTTGAAAATTACTGCTATTTGAGAAAATAAAAATCTGATTTATATACCGTAGTTGAAAATTTTTCTGTTTTCCATGTTAAGTCCTTCATCCTACATCTTCAGGGCCATACTGTTTTTATGTCTAAACATTTTGATATGGGGAAGAACTGTTGTAGATAGACTGTATATGTGTAGGGACATTACCGATATCCTTTGCTGGTATATGCCTTGGGTTGAAAGTCAGTAAGTCAGTTTTTGGTAAGTGTAGAAAGCTATGTTCATTATCTATGTACTATAAGGATTTTTTAGATGACATTATAATGCAAATTAATTTATTTCCAGTTAACTTTAAATAAAAATTGTTATAAACTAATGTTTGTTCCTGATCATAGTTCACCCACGGCTAAGCCAGGACTTGGCATAGATGTCTGTGAGTGTCTACATTAGCGTTTATGATCATTTATTTAACTTACATGAATTGGAAATCAATCAGCATGAGTTACAACATGACCAGAAACCACGGTCTAGGCAAACCCTAAGCAACTGTTTGTATTTGGACTTTTAATGTCAGAATTTTTCAAAGAAGAAATCAGCATATGGTAACTTTAGAGAAGTTGTGCTTTCTTCTAACTTCATAGCATTCATTATGTGTGGGTATAGTAATTAGCAATTTGACAAAATCATGCAATGCTTGCATTTTTGGATACAATACATTTTTGATTGCATCAGGCTGATTTTTCTTTTGTCCCTTTAAAAATGATTACTACTTAGTAATATCCTTGTGATAGTCATATCCTTGTAAGAAGAAACCCTTCTTACTTTATAGTAAGAAACTAATTTACAAACAAGAAAATAAGAGCTAAAAATATTGTGCAGCACTTCCAATGAATGTATAGTTCACATAGATGAATCTTCAATAATAGATAATTAAAATAAAGTACCTTTATGAGATTGTGACACTGAAAGTGTTATATTTGTAAAATAGAGATGGGAGCAGCTATGTATAAGCACAATCTGTTTTAACTTCATAACTGCATGCAGTCCAGAAAATACATTAAAATTTGTATTTTCTAATTAAAAAAAATATTTTATTGATTCTTACAGATCACAAAGGAGGATTTAGAACAGCGCCATCCACAGCTGGATTCTGTGTTTACTTTGGCTCAAAATTTGAAAAATAAAACTTCCAGTTCAGATGTTAGGACAGTGATCACAGAAAAATGTAAGTTCTCCCTCATATTTTTTGCAAACATAATCAATTTTTCATTATAATAAATGATTTTCCTTCCTAATAAACTATGAACATTTCCCCTAATCTTAGCAGATGAAGTTATACACACACAGGATTTAGCTGTCAAAATAGTCAGATGACTTTCAGTTTCCCAGTGTTATTTAAAAACACAGTTTTGCTGCTGCTTCGCTGTTCATTTCTTCAGTCGAGGGGGAGAGGTATCTTGGGTAGGTCAGTACAAAGTGGCTCATAAAAGGCTTGAAAACAGCTTGCAAAATCCTTCCTGCTTATTCCCGTCGTCATATTCAAGTAGTATAATAATAATTAATAATGAATTGTTTACTTCATTATCATTGTGAACTGCTGTGTTCAGTGCTTTTTATTTGAGAGCAATGTAGACTGTGCTAATGTTTTTGTCTCTGTTGGGTTTGGAGTATATATAAAATAAAGCCAAGAGTTGATAATTGAGTTGTGTGCTGAAAGTGGAAAGAATCTTTAATAGAGATGAAGAGTGGAAGGTTAAATTGAGCATGTAATGGGGGGAAAGTCTCAATTATAATACGGAAAGGATATTTCTTATCTGTAATAATAATATTCCATAAAAACTTCAGAGAGAACGAATTGGCCCTGTATTTTTAAAGCTATTTAGGCATTGCTGTACTCAGTGTTTCAATGCTTAACTAACTTAGAGACTAAATCTCATTTTCCAAAGGGAGGTAGGCAGTTAAGAACCTAAATCCCTTTTACAGTCCCTTTTGAAAATGAGATTTATACATTCAGTCAGTTAGGCATTGCAGTGATGATGGGTGCCACAATGCCTACATACTTGCAAAAGCTTCAGAGGGGTAGCCGAGTTCGTGTTCTTTTAAGTTTTTCCAGTTACAGACTAATAGTCTAGCAGCACCTTAAAGACTAACAAAACACATAGATGGCATCATGAGCTTTTGTGGGCACAACCCACTTCTCTAGATGAAATACTTTTTTACATGCTTTCAGAAATCTGAGGTCTGGGTTAAATGGACAGCCAGTGTAGATAGTTGTCTCAGGATTTTTTTCATCCAGCTTTGCAGAGAACATCTGAATGGTTTGGAGATTCTCCTCTGCAGGTTGCTAGCTGGTGAAGAATGTTACAGCTGTTTTCCCTCCTGCTGTTATTGCTTCTGCTGTATCAATGAAATAATTGATTTTTCACCAGCAAGTGCTGTTTGCATTGGAACCTAACATTTATCCAATATAGTAGTTTTTCTCTATTTGCTGTGAGAGGTGCTGGAGCTCTTTCTTCATAGCTCTAATTTAGCACTGAAATTATTCCTGAAATCATCCTGAAGCTGCCTGTCAGATTGAAGTTGATGACCTTAGTACATTTATACGCCAACACAATAGCTTTTTCTGGTGTAAGTCATTGTCAGCATTCTTCAGTGAGAGACTCGTGAAGCTGAGAGTAGCATTTTTTTTAAACTGGCAAAGGATGAGTAAAGAGGCCCTCATCCTGATAAGAGACCTCTTATGGTTTAGAATACCTGAAAATAATTTATAAGAAATTGGGATGTCCCTTAGGACTATGGATACTATTGATTACAAAGGTGATAAAGTAACCTGATGTTTCAGTACTGAAGGAAATGGTAAGTGATATAATAGAATTGCCATGTCATTTAGAAATTGTGATGATACCGTCAAACTTTAAGTAATCTGTTTGGTTGACTTTGACAGTGGTTTGCTTATCCATGCACAGAAAGTTTTTAAATCTAAAGTCCGTAGAAGCCCTACTCTATTTGGAAGTAATTTTATTTTTAAAAATAGTAATAAAACATGCCTCATGTATGCAAGACATGAGAAATAATTCTTTTGCTCTGCTCTGCGCTAATTAGGCCTCAGCTGGAGTACTGAGTCCCCATTTCAGGAAATGCTGTGGACAAATTGGAGAAGGTCCTGAAAAGAGCAACAAAAATGATTAAAGGTCTAAAAAACATGACCTATGAGTGAAGATTAAAAAAAATTGGGTTTGTTTAGTCTGAAAAAGAAAAGCCTGAGAAGGGACATAACAGCTTTCAAGTACTTAAAAGAGTGTTACAAGGAGAAGAGGAAAATTATTCTCCTTAACCTCTGATGATAGGACAAGAAGGAGTGGTCTTAAAATACAGGAAGGGAGGTTTAGGCTGGACATTAGGATAAAATACCTGACTGTCAGGGTGGTTAAGCACTGGAATAAATTGTCTAGAGAGGTTGTGGAATCTCCATTGTTGGAGATTTTTAAGAGTAGGTTAGATAAACACCTTTCAGGTAGTGCAGGGGACAGGACTTGATGACCTCTTGTGGTTCCTTCCAGCTCTAGTATTCTATGATTCTATGTAGATAAGTAACCCATATCATACCATCAATATTGAAGTAAAACTCTCCATGGATTTTTTTTTTCAAAATTCTGTTTAAATATTCCGTGTGGCAATTTGTTCCTGACTAGAGGCTTTCTTTATATTATGAGTTGGTAATTATTACTTAAAAGTCAAATTAAGAGACTTATTTGTATCAGCAAGGTGGACAGGATTTGAATCTGTTCAGGAGAGAGAGGTCTCCTCGTCATTAAGAATTCAACCAAGTTGTGTGCAAATCTGATTATGAGCCGCTCTGTAACTTTGGTTGGTTTAACTGGTAATGCTTACCACTGTGTAGTTTTACTCTAAACGCAAAGGAAAATGATGATTGGTCAGAATTCTAGAGTAATAGGACATTTTATAGTTTCACAGTGGGGAAATCTGATTTGTTTTACATTTTCTTGGTTAATCTTTCCATCTAGTAACAGAGTTATTTGTTACTACCACTTCAAACTTTCAGCATAGCTAAATCTCCTTGCAGCTCTTGAACTGATAATACTAAGAGGAAATACATTGTAATGAATGATTATTGTATCTTATTGTAAAAACTACTTATGCCAGGACTGAACCTTTTTGGTATATTAGTGTATACCTTTTGGTATATTAGTGTATAATATACCTTTTTGGTATATTAGTGTAGATTAGAGTTGTGATATTTTTTCTTTTGGGTGACATTTCTATATGGGAAAAAATCCTAGTGTAGAGGGTTATACTACAATTAAATGTTTTGATTGGTGTAGCTTATTACAGTCAAGAGGCCAAGTTATGCTGTCACAAGCACGTTTCTGCAGGTGTAAGCTGTGTCTTTGCTAGAGAATTAGCCAGCTATCAGTGGCAATGCCATAACATTTTTCTGATGTAGATGTGGTATTATACTCATACTTTATTATTTTGTATATAATTATAATGTAATTTTATACAAATGAATAAAGTCGTCTTAACTTTGTTCACTATTGTTTACCCATCAGCTAATCTGTATATCCACTTCTCCTTTTCTCTTATCTCTGATGTTCAGCAGAAATATTTTTATGGGTCTTGCAGCAGTTCTGTATACAAATGGTTTGCTCATTTCTGGTGGTCACAGGAAGCAATAGATAATGAAGTAATGGCTAGTGGATGTAACTTTCTGCATTCTCCTCTGCAGTGGAAAAGGTCAAGAACCAATGGGACAATACTCAGCATGGTGTGGAAGTACGGCAGCAGCAGCTAAAATACATGCTTTCTGACAGCATACATTGGGATGAGCAGAGGAAAGAAATGGAACAGCTCATAGAACAGAATGAGATCCGGTTGCACACACTTCTTCAAGCTCCTAAAGAGACACTTATCAAACAGATTTCTGAAAACAAAGTAAGATCTTGTTCATGCGTCATAATTCCTTCCTTAGGCTGTGTGACTTGATTGGGTCAATCATACATCTTCTCTGACTTAGAAGTATATGATTCAGTATTGATAACAATCTTTTGACAGGTTCTCGGTGCTTGTTTGAATATATACTTATCAGTTTGTATGCAAGTATATATTCTAAATAGCCATGTTTATTTTTGTTCAGAATTCCTAAGACTTGTTTGGGGAAGAGAAGTGAGTTTATGGTCTATGCACATGTGTATATGTTTATATAACTGATATATTTATATCACATTCACTTATTATCTCCATCTAATACATTTCCTTACTTAAGCATAGGATTAATGCAGCATCAAGCTTGTCCTATGGTCACTGAACATAGTGCATGTTATTTCACAGTTACTTATTAACCCTACTGGTGTCAGTGGACATAAGTATTAAATATGGGTTAGCTTATTCCAAATTTGACCTGAGCTATCAACCCAGATGTGACCTGCAAGCCCCTTTAAGGCAGGGCTGCTCAATTTTGGAAGCCCCAGGGGCCACAATGATACCCACACAACATGCTGAGGACCGCAACTTAAGCACGGTTGTAAATATATGCAAATAGTTTTTCACACTGATGGGCATGCATACAAAGATTAAGGCAAGACTACACAACATACAGGCCCCATTTAAGTCAGATCTGCTGATATTGATAAAATGCAATATTTACCAGATTTCTAACCATATGACAGCACTTTTAATGAGCAATGACAGTTCAGCAATTTAACTACTAAAACACATATCAACAGAAGACTGTTATATTGATTACTACCCAAGCCCCAGCTCCAGCACAGACCTATCTCACCCTAGCCTCGCTGCCTGGCTCCACCACCACCTCACTGTCTCGCTGCCCAGCTCTGCCACTGCCTTGCCACGTGCCTCTTGCCCCCCCCAGCAGCTCCTGCTCATGTGCCAACGTGGCCTGGCTCGGGGAGGCACTGCCACTGTGGCAGATGCGGCAGGTGTGCTTTGCTGCTGTCTTTTGCCACCTCCCCCCCCCCCGGTTGGCCGGCAGCTCCCACACATGCGCAGACACTGCTCCGCTCGCTGTGGCAGATGCGGCAGGCATGCTGTGCTGTGGCTTTTGCCTCTCTCCCCACCTGCCGGCCAGCAGCTCCTGCGCACGAGGCTTGGCTCAAAGCTGCGCAGCTCGGTGCTCGGCTCAGTGCTGCTGCTGGAATCCCAGCAAAGAGGCAGGCAGGCGGCCTGGGAAGCAGCTCAAGGTGCCCCGTGGGCCACATGTGACCCATGGGCTGCGTGTTGAGTCGCCCTGCTTTAAGGCAGTGCTTTATAACTTTGGGGTAATTACCCCTCAAGGGGTAATTTGGCACATTTCAGAGGGTAATAAGTTTAAAATACAATAGGTGTTTAATTTTGTTGAACATAATGTATGAGAAAATGAAATACAATAAAAATGATTAATTGTAATTTTCTTTTTGCCATTTTAAAAGTAGGAGGGGTAATCTGGTTTATTGGTTAAGCTTAAGGGGTAACCGTGCCAAAGACGTTAATAACCAACTGCTTTAAGGTCTTCTTTTCATGAACCTTTTTGAATAAGTATATTCTCCATCCCTTAGCAGGCTCCCTGCTTTTGCTATTCCAATAAATCTATTGTTGTACATCAGCAAATCCAACTGCCCTCAGGGATGTTTCATAGGACATGGGAGATTCTCGGAGATAGGCCATGCCTCTCTGGTGTAAGGAAGGGTAGAGTGGGCAAGGGGAAGAGTAGGACAAGATGAACTAACAGTAGAAAGTCAAAAGCGAGGAGGAAGCTCAATGTGGCTTGTTTTTAGAGGCAGAGGAGTGAAGGGTTGTAATAAAAAAAAAAAAAATCCTAAAGGAAGGAGCAAATCAGGCTAAGGATTGCATCCAGAGAATGGAGGAGTGCACTCATCAATCTTGTCAAGAGGCGCTGTTTCTATGGGAGTTCTGCATACAACACGCTATCCACCTGGAGGCGTTTCACGTTCCTGGTGTCAGAACACGTTGGCAGTTCACCTCAGCAGATCCTTTTTATCTCACCACTAGAGTGACTTACCTGGCAAATTAGTTGAGGTTTTCCCTGTACGTGGGAGGAGGGAAACATCTCCTTGATGGAATTGTCTTTGCTGCAGTCCATCTTGGAGTACCTGCTTTTCATAAAAAATCAGGGCTTAATCCTCTGTTTATTATGATTAATCTAGTAGCCATATTGGTGTTCCGTCCCCTGATTCAGGGAAAATTGGTATTTTTGCATGAGATGTGCTGTGTGGGCACCAATTTAGTGGGTATCAGAGTCGATCTGCTATGGGTACTGCTAAGGGGAAACCTTTCAGCACTGGTGCATGTGGTGAGCACATACACCTAACTTAAAATGGATATGAGCAACACATCTTGAAGAACCCCAGTTATGGAACAAGCCTTTTACTGTTGTATAACTTGTTACTTAGCTGAACATACCATTAACAGAGTATCACCTTTTTTTTCTTCACATTCTGGAAGGAAGCAGCTTCAAGAAGACATCTGCCTAGACAACTATCTAGTACTTTCAGTATTTCCCTTTCACTTTTGTTTTTCCACCTAAACCACATATCAGAGTTAGTGCCCAGCAGATACACTGTAATGGTGGACCATACCTAAACCCATTTGCAATAGGAGTAAAATGGTTCACTATTTACTCAAGACATAATTTAAATGTTTGCTAATAAATATACCATGATTAGATAATGTCACACGAGTGAAGCATGCAAATTGAAGAGTTTAGCATAAATATCTTTAGTTTATGGAATTGTATTTAATTTATTCACTTGTGGGTACCCATGCATAATGGACTTATGTTTCAAATGCTCTGCAGTTTGAGCTTTATGACTCTCCTTAATTTAAAAAAAAAAATGAATTGCCCCATATGTTCTCTGTTGTTAATATGAAATATACAGCTGCATATTTGTAACTGGACATGTATTATGCACGTAATGATCTTTGTATACCAAGTATGGTATATCATCCCCAGTAAAGAGATCAGGCCTACAAATCCTAAAGAAAAATGCCAACCTCTCTGATTTTAATGGCAAAAGGTGTACGTTTCATATTACTTTAGAGGTTTTACTTGGAACACTGTACTAGAAAAATTATATGAAGCAGACTTTTTGAAAAATATTTCTACTTTGAGGTTCATCTTTATTTTTACTTTTGTATTTTGCTTATCATCTGGCAAAGATGGGCAGTGAAATGCAGACTAGAACTTATGTAATTCCTTGGGTTCTGTGGCAAATGTTTTCTTTCCTGTTTCTGTTTGAATAGTATATTATTGACTATTGAAATGTATAGTTCTCTGATAATAGGGGATTTACCTCAGACAAGCAAATCTACATATAAACATGTTTTCCAGTCAGTCAGTCAAGTAACAATTAAAAATATGAGAAATCAGACTTTTGTTTTAATTTGCTCTGATGCCTTGTTTATTTTCACTGACTTTACTTGTTTTGAAATTTCTCCTTAGCTGCTAATACAAGAACTGCTTAAAGGGGACATCACTGTGGCTGCATTCAATGACCTCTCTAATAAACTTCTTCGGGACTACAGCGATGATGACACAAGGAAAGTGAAGGAAATCACTGACCACTTAAACATATCTTGGATAAACCTGAATCAAAGGTAACTTCAAGACTCTGTTTGCTGTTTTAAATAGTCAAAATATTGGGCATAAACTCATGGATATGAGAGGCTCTCATCGGTCATCTATTCTTTTTTTTTTTTTTATAGCATGCAAGCTTATCACGGTTCAGTAGTCACACCTCAATTGACCCAGGGAGATTTTCTCCGTACACCTATTGAATATCATGTCAATAAACGAATTCTGATGTCACAATTTTCCTTTGTTCAGTCTCACATCTTTGTCCATAGCCATTCCTCTCTGCAACTCTTTGAACATTTTTTTTTCCTTCATTGAGATCCATACCTTTGGATATTTTTTAAGAGTTTCAGAGTTTCCTTTTTTGGGAGTCTTTAAGTATTCAGTTGAGTCTTCTGAAATACGTGAATTCCTACAAACCTCTTCATATCTTGATGATCCTTTTTCGGAAGTGCCTCTTGTTATTTTTGGGGGTCCTATCCCATATGTGGTACTTTTTATTTTTCAACCTGAATAAGTAACTCGAGGAGCTGTAAGAACAGTAAATTATTCTTGTTCTGAAATTTACTTATTTCCACTCATTGATAAAGATGAAGTTATTTGAGGGCTCAAAGTCTTTAAGTAAAAATATGGTTCTGCACATATGTGCATAGTACTATTGTGTGAAAGGTAATCAAATCTCTATTTAGATCCTGTTTTATATTTTTAATAGCTGATAGACAAATGATTTAAGAAGAGTATATGACTGATATTAATAGTGTTACCAAAAGATTTAAAAAAAGACAATAGTTGTCTTACCCAACAATTTAATGCGGATCCCAACAGGAAATTTAACGATGTTTTCAGGGGGAAAATTCAGAGTGTTTGAAAAGTCTTTTTTGAAAGAACATCAACCAATGAAACTGCTTTAGTAGATGAAAGTGAAAGAGATGAGCTAGAGAGATGGCTTACGGAAGTTGTATAAGTGACATTATGCCCTTTGGAGGGCGAGGAATAGGTGACTGCAGTGGCATGGGGTACGTCTAGCCTACATGCCTCTGTCGACGGAGGCATGTAGATTAGACAGATCGGCATAGGGAAATGAAGCCGCGATTTAAATAATCGCGGCTTCATTTAAATTAATGGCTGCCCGCTCTGCCGATCAGCTGTTTGTCGGCAGATCGGGACAGTCTGACGCGCGCTGTTGACAAGGAAGCCTTTGTCGACCGCGCAGGTATGCCTCGTGAAATCAGGTTTACCTGCGCGATTGACAAGGCTTTGCCTCGTGCGTGGCGCGTCCAGACTGTCGATCTGTTGACAAACAGCTGATCGACAGAGCGGGGCAGCCATTTAAATTTAAATGAAGCCGCGATTATTTAAATCGCGGCTTCATTTCCCTATGCCGATCTGTCTAATCTACATGCCTCCGTCGACGGAGGCATGTAGTCTAGACGTACCCATGCAGTTAATGTCAGAGGTAATTAAGAAAGCACTGTATACAATCTTGTTACTCTTTGTGGGAGGCAAAATCTGCCTTGGTTCTTTGTGCTTTTGATGCAGCAAGAAGCATACACAAAAGCTCTCCTGGTTGTTTCCAGAGATGACAGCTGAAATGGTGTGAAACTTTGTAGCTCATCCTGAGTGATGTTTTGAGAGAGAGAGAGAAAATAAATAAAAATGCGTCCCTCTTTGGTTGTATCTTGAGATAGAGGCTGAAATTTTCAATGGAGTTTGAAAACTTATTGAAGTTCTTTGGGATTTGGGCACCTAAGCCCCTGTGGATCCAGACACATTTTTAAGAGTTTCAGAGTTTCCTTTTTTGGGAGTCTTTAAGTATTCAGTTGAGTCTTCTGAAATACGGGAAAAGGTTTTGGTTTATGACAGAGTTTCCCAGTTTTTTTTCCCCCGCAGTGTGGACCATATAATACTATTGAGGATGTCTCATGGATCAGTTCCTTAGAAGTCTCATTGACATTAGGATTCGGATTTTGGGTCATCCCTCTGACCATTGCTGTGATTGCCCATATGAAAAAAGAATGGAAGTAAAAATCTGAGCTTTTGTATGTGATTGACACCCAAGGCTATATACTGTACAATCTGGGATTTAATTCACATGGGGCATTGGTGGGGGAGAGAGAGTTTGGTGCACAAAGTTCAGTGCTTTGGCTTATGCTTTAAAGATTTATGTGTATAATATCATTTTAGAAGTGCTACGTAGTCTGTTCTAGCAATATCCATGCAAAGAGAAACCAGGAAGGTTCTTTAGTTACGTTAGCAGGAAAACTCATGGTTCTGAATAGCATCACAATACAGCCATAAAACATAATTCCAGCAGAACTTTAAATTTTAAACAGCTCATTTTAAAGCCATTGACATTAAAGAGATTTAGTTCTCTAGTTTGTGGTATAAATTGGATATGCTGTACTGGTTAATAACATTTTTATACTCAAAGGCTAAAACTATGGTAATTCATCAGTATCTTCACAGCCTCAATAATAGATTACATTCCATGTCCTCAGCATCCTAGTTGTTTCTTCCTGATGCATTCTCTCCTCTGCACCCACATTTCTACATAGTGCAGGGTATTTTAGTTTGCAGCTGAAAAACAAGTTGATGGAATTCAATATTCATACTGGGCTGGGAAGAACCTAAAATTAAAAGGAGAATAAATTCAATCTTGATCATGACTTTACTAGTAGAATTCACATATTTTTTTTGCTATGCACTTTTTGAGTCCAATGTCATTTTCTGCAGTTTTTTGGAAGTCTGGAGGTCATCCACATTCTGACTCCACAATCTTGGAAGACCATTGTCAGAGCATCTATCGTTTCATGACCGGATTTGGACTCCTTTTGAGCGAGGCTTGCAAAATTTTGTTTGTCGTGAAAGGTGGTTACAAGTGTAGTATAGAGTTCTCTTTTTTTTCTTAGTTTTGGATTTGCCATCTGTGAGAATGAAATGACCTAAGACCTTGTCTATACTTACATGAAGATCAATGCTCAAGTGATTGATCTGTCAGGGTTCAAGTAAGGATCCGCTAAATTGAATGCTGAGGGTGCCCCTGTCAGCTCTGTACTCCATGAGGTTGTGTGGAGTAAGGGAAGTCAATGGAGGAGTTTCTCCTGTTGACCTCCTGCAGTGGGGCCACCCCAGAATTCAGTTTAAGGTACATTGTCTAGGGATGTAAGAGAGTAGTTGATTAAGCAATAAGCTAAAGCTTATCGGGTTAATGCTGTCAATTATATGCATTTGAATACAGAGCCGCAGCAGGGGCACTTTAAATGTAGTAAGAGGTGGGCAGGCAGCCTGGCTCATGCAGGGTCCAGGACCAAACTCTGCTGCTGCTTTGCAATTTAAAACACAGTAGGAGCCGGGAAGCCTAACCCTCCCCTACCTCCCACGGCTCCTAATGTGTTTTTAAATTGCAGAGCCACAGCAGGGTTTGGTCCCAGAGCCAGAGGGAGCCAAGACTCAGCCAGAATGCCTTCCCTTATCAATTAATCGAGTAGTCGATAAAAATTCTGTCGACTACTCGATTAGTAAATTAACCAAATTTTAACATCACTAACGGTGACTCCAGCTATACAATTCTTGTAGATGGGGAGAAATTTGATTTAAGACACACAACTCCAAGTGTAGACCTGGCCTAAGTCTTTTCTATAACAGTGTGGTTTACTGTTAGGTCATCGCACAAATCCTAGTTTTTCTCCTAACTGACAAATGGAAAACTCCCAGGTTACCCACATCAGCATTCTCAAACCATTTGCTGTAGCGTTCATGATGTTAGAATATGTGGAGGCATACTTAATAGCACGTTTTTCAGCTTTCCTTCAAATAGCCTGAAGATTATAAGGAATAATAACAGGACTGCATTCTTTCCCTCAATTTCAAACAAGCAGGAAGTTTGAGATACTAAAACTTAGTGCAGAAGCCATCATTCCTAAGCGATAAAATTAAGTGCAGTGTTCAGCTCACCGGTGCTTAGGCTTACAGATCCAGATCGGTTTTCTTGGTTTATCCTTTGAAATTCCATCTTGTATTCCCACACATAGATGGAATACAAGCTGTCAGGAACAGTATCCCTGATGATGCCACAGCACAACTGGTGGCTGAGCTCTGTGACTTTATCCTCACACACAACTATTTCAGATTCGGTGACAATATATACCTCCAAACCAGTGGCACCGCTATGGGCACCCGCATGGCCCCACAATATGCCAACATTTTTATGGCTGACTTGGAACAACGCTTCCTCAGCTCTCATCCACTATCGCCCCTTCTCTACCTATGCTACATTGATGACATCTTCATCATCTGGACCCATGGAAAGGAGACTCTGGAAGAATTCCACCATGATTTCAACAGCTTCCACCACACTATCAACCTCAGCTTGGACCAGTCTACACAAGAGATCCACTTCGTGGACACCACGGTGCAAATAAGGTGCACCTCGGTGCCAACTCTGCCCTCATATCTGTACCAGCGACACCATCACAGGACCTAACCAGATCAGCCACACCATCACTGGTTCATTCACCTGCACATCTACCAATATAATATATGCCATCATGTGCCAGCAATGGCCCTCTGCTATATACATTGGCCAAACTGGACAGTCCCTACGTAAAAGAATAAATGGACACAAATCAGATATTAGGAATGGCAATATACAAAAACCTGTAGGAGAACACTTCAGTCTCCCTGGACACACAGTAGCAGATTTAAAGGTAGCCATCCTGCAGCAAAAAAACTTAAGGACCAGATTTCAAAGAGAAACTGCTGAGCTACAGTTCATCTGCAAATTTGACACCATCACCTTAGGATTAAACAAAGACTGTGAATGGCTAGCCAAGTACAAAAAAAAAAGCAGTTTCTCCTCTCTTGGTGTTCACACCTCCTCATCAGCAGCTAGAAGTGGGCCTCACCCTCCTTGACTGAATTAACCTCGTTATCTCTAGCCTTATTCTGGCCTGCATATTTATACCTGCCTCTGGAAATTTCCAGTACATGCATCTGACGAAGTGAGTCTTTGCCCACGAAAACTTATGCTCCAATAAATCTGTTAGTCTATAAGGTGCCACAGGACTCCTTGTCGCCTTTGAAATTTGTCTGTTTATTTGCAAGCCACCTTAATTTGCAGCCTTTTCTTCCTGTTCTCATTGCTATTTTACCTTTAAATTTATTCCCTTGCCTGGGAAAGAAATCCTTACAGAGGGAAATGATTTTGAAGTCAAGACTTCCTAATTGCTTTGATACCTTAATTTCTTACTCTTTGCTAAGGTACATGGCTTTAATTTTAGAGGGTGTTTTGTATTTTTAGGCAACATATTTATCAAGCACCCCATCTTTTGAATTAATTGTCCATTATTATTTCTTCAACACGAGAATAAATGTTCAGGCATGTTCCCACCAGATCTAGAGCCAGAAGCATTAAAGCCACAGAGGCTTTAAAGGCTTCTGCTCTGTCAATAGTTTATATTGGCAGAAGCTAGAAATTGGAGTGTTTAGGAACCACATAGTTTCTCAAAGATGGGAATTATTCAAGCAACATTTCTTTGAATAAAATAGTTATAAAATATGGATTATACTTGTGCTTGAATGACAAGTATTTCGCTCACCACCACTGAACCTAACCATGTCAGTTACACGATCAAGGGCTCATGTTCCTGTATGTCCAGCAATGTGATATATGCCATCATGTGCCAGCAATGTCCCTCTGCGATGTATATTGGACAAACTGCTCAGTCACTTTGCCAAAGAATTAATGCCCACAAATCAGACATCACACATCTCCACACAGAAAAACCTGTTAGTCCACATTTTAATCTAACTGGCCATTCCCTTAAAGATCTGAAAAAATGTGTCTTACTTCAAAGAGACTTTAACACCAGATTACAGAGGGAGACTTCAGAACTTCTATTTATGCTTAAATTCGACACATTGCAAATGGGCCTTAATAAAGATTCTATTTACCTTACACATTACAAAGACAGCCTCCCCACCTTTTGATATTCGTAGTAACTCCAGATTAGCCACTTATTGACTTACAATAAGCTATTTCCTCCTTCCTTGTCTCTTCCTTGCCCCTTGCCCCCACCTTCTGTTCTAGTAGCTGATTTTGTTAGTTTATAATCTGTTTACTGTTTTCATTGTATTCCTTTGTTATATATGGTCATGCCAATTCACTTTCAGAATATGATCTGAAGAAGTGGGTCTGCCTCACGAAAGCTCATCACCTAATAAGCTATCTTCTTAGCCTTTGAAGTGCTATGTTATTTTTTTTCCTTTTGTTTTACCAAGATCAGACTAACACGGCTACCTCTCTATTAGAATTATTTCACATTTATACAATGTTTTTCCAGGGTGCCAATAAAGTAATGTAGAGACCACGGGCTTGATCCTGAAGGGAACTGATCATCTGCAACTTCTTTTGTTTCATGATCACTGATGTTCCTGGGAGAGAGAGCCCCAGAGCAGGGTGGCAAGCACCTGGGAGCCAAGTGCAGCCTGTAGAGGCTGGTGGCAGTGAGGCTGCTGCTGCAACCCAAAGGGGGCTGTGGCAGTATGGCAGAGCCAGCATGGCCAGAGCTGTGAGGTTGGGGGTGTGGCATCAGGGCTGGGCAGCCTGGCTGCCTGCCTGGAGTAGGGCTGGAGCCGGAGTTGGCCATCAGGCAGCCTTACCAGGCCGAAGGAGCCAGCTGCAGGGAGGAGCGATGGGCTGAGAGGCAGATGGCAGGGGACCGCCTCTGATATGGCAAATTCCCTCATCTGGGACTTCTCAGGTCCCAAGAATGCCAGACCAGGGAGGTCCAATCTGTACTGAAATTCAACCACATCTGTCTTCAAACACAGCAGCTGCTTTGATACTGTTGAGCAAACATTGAACAGCACAGTTTGTTAGGAAGGGGGTAATAAGAGAATTCATTTTTTCATTTAAAATTTAAGGAGAATATAAGGAGGTTGAATGTAAATGTATGAGGTTAGAATTTTGGCCAAAATACCGGGGAAGGTCCTACACATACAAAAAGGACAAGGGGTGAGAATTTTCTTTTTTATGTCTTTTCTAAATGACAGCATCTTCATAAACACTTTAACAATCTTTTTATGGTGCCAGTGGCAGTTTAGTTCTGCCTTGGAGGGAAGAGACAGTTTACTTGTAGCAGCATTTCGGAGAATAGCTTCTGGTAGATGTGCCTATCCAATGAAAAAGTTTTACTGAAAATCCTCACTTTTATTTTGTCCATATTTGGGAACAGTACATCAAATGCAGCTTCATACAATGCAATGTATAATTGGTAATGGTTAATGGAAATTTTTTTAAAATGCTAACTTGCAACAATTTAGAATTGTTACATTTCTATAATAAAGTTGTTCTATCACACAGTTTTATTCTGATTTTTTGTAGGAATAATGTGAATGAGACTATTTTAAATGTTATAGCAACCACTAAAGTCTTTTGAAACTATTCCTTGTGATTTGTTATGATGTTGCCAGAGCATATCAGTATAAAAGCACAAGTGTGTGTAATTATACAATTGGAAACTACACACTTGAATTCCCTTTTCTGTATGTCTCTTTTGGGCTAGATTCTGCCAGCCTTATTCAGGTATTCTTCTAACTGAGTTTACTCTTTGGTACAAAGGTACTATTTAGCCTGGCAAAATCTTGTTTTGTGTTAGAGATGGGCGTGAGCTAGGTCCCCCATATTTAATTTTTGATCTGTCCACGGAAGATCAGCAAAACTTCAGGCCGGTTTATGGAATTTTGGTCATTTAAGTGTCTCTTTTGAATCATATTTAAATTTGGCTTATTATTTATGAGGTGCTAGCTAAGTGCTGAAAAATCCTAGATTTGACCATTGACCTGTCATGTCACCAAAACGTTTTTCAGTGGGTTTATTGTTCACAAGGCCCTTTGAGCTTGAATCTTGTAACCAGGGTCTTTTTGGGGTTATAGTTTTGAATTATGGCACGTTCTTTAGGTGTGTCTTTTTGACCACAGGAGAAAACCCATAGATGTTAAATATGGGTTAAATATGTTAAATATGACACTTCTTTCCTAGGGTACCAAAATGTCATCGGTATAGGATATTTCAAACTTTTATTTTTAACTTCTTGATGTATATGAGAGTCACACTGGACAGAAGGCCTGGAGAAATTAAGGTAGTCAGAGGCAACATTTAAATGGTTTTACAACATTTAAATGATTTTCACTTAGAAAATTCTGTAAGGCAAGAGATGTCAATACAGCTAGCTGTTTTCTCCCTAATTGGGGCTGTTAGCTAGTGTTGAATAAACACTGTCACATAAAGGCAAATGCCTCTAGTGTATGTGGAAGTCCTGTATCTTTTGGCTCTCCTAAAGAAGTGCAAATGAAGTACATCTATTCCATTTTCTACAGTGTTGTAATGTGTAAAGTATATACTGTTTAGAAAATGGTTTCCATTCATAGCAATGGGTTACTGCTTTCTCTTCAGATGGTGGTTGCAGATAACAGCAGTGAGGAAAACATTCGAAGTGTGGAAATAACAGCTTCTCACACTCACAGTATCACAAACCCTTTATGGTAACACAGAGAAATGCTAGGTTTTACTGAATAATTTGTATCCTCCTCATGCTCCTAAGGGGTTTGGGTGTAATACATTTAACCAGTGCAGAATGACAGATACACATGCAATGTTCCAGGAAACAACTGACTTAACATGTAAGAAAACAAATGTAAACAGACTGTACAGGTTTTTTTGTGCTTTATATTAATTAATCTTCAGATCATCTTACAGTATCTTTATTTATGATTCACATAAAATATGTTGTGGAGAAAAAATAATTCAGATGTGTGTCTCATGTGCTTTCAGAACTGGTGATAGGCAGAATGCCTTGGAGGTTGAACTGAAGATAATGCAAACCTTACTCAAGGATCTAGAGGGCTTCCTCAAGTGGATGCAAGAGGCAGAAACTACAGTTAATGTCCTTGCAGATGCATCCCAGCGGGAGAATGCTCTGGAGGACAGTGCCTGTATTGGGGAATTGAAAAAACAGATGCAGGTAAGAGCATGAGAGATTATTGTTGTTATTGTTTTCTGCTTTCCTGCTTTTGTGAACCTGAGCAGGAAAAGGTGCTTAATAAGCTGGAAATCCTGCATCTTATTCAATAAAACAGTATTTCAGAGTGACAATGGACATGGACGGAGTTATTGATTTAATGAATTTAAGAATCTATATTAGGGATGAAAACAGGGACATCCAGACTGAGTCCTGGGTCATCTGTATTGCTCAGGCACTAAATTGTGACCCTTCTGGGAAGTTGTATTAGGAAGCAAATGTATGTTCTGAATGGAAAATGTGCTTCCTGAGCTAATCCCAGTCATTAAAGTGCTTGACTCTGTCCTGCACTAAGGAGCACAGGTATAGGAGATGGCCTCTTCAGCTGCCTCCCGCATTCCCCCTCCTCCCAGACACTTTCCCTGCAGCCCCAGTAGCAAAGTTATTGCTAGCTGGGACTGCTTTGAGCAGTTGCTGTCCCTTTACTGTTTCTCAGCAGTTCCTTTGCTCATCACCAGCTGCATTATATGGGAGTGAGGGGAGAAAGTGGCTCTGCTTTCTCCATTGCCTACTTTCTTGCCAGACTAGGAAAACTAGCAATAACAGAATAGGAGTTGTAATGCCTCTACCTGGGCCTAGGGAAATAGCTAAAAAAGAGAGGTGTCCCCCCCCAGCCACTCAGGAAAAGCCAAAAGGACTCTCCCAAGGGTAGGCAAACTCCAGCTACTCCCCCTCTCTGTACCCAGCATGCCCCTGTTATTGGAATATGTGGGTAGGGAAACATGGACTCTGCCTTAGGGGCACAATTGGAGAAGAGCATGCCAGAATATATGTACAAAAGGGTTGATTGGAGACACTTGACCTCTGTGTAATGGTATGTTTGGGCCTCAGTCTGAAAAGGTTGGATCGCACTAGATTAAAATACTTTTTCATGTTTCTCATTTGTGCTAGGAGATAAATGGTTAAAATGTTTTCTGAAGAAATATGGATTCTTTGGTTAACGTGTTGACATAATGTGAAATCCCTTCCCCCTTTCTTCCTGATTTCTAAAATATGTCACTTTTCATTCAGTTAGTCATTATTTAATGTAATGTATTTTTTTTTCTATGGGGAAAGAAAGCACAATAGGTAGGTCAGCCATACAATCCAGTTCCAAGTTTGAAATAATATCTTTTCATGGTCTAAGATGATGGCACTAGAATAGTTTAATGAAGAAGGGCTTGTTAGAATCTGTCATGCAGTTGAGCCAAGCAAATCTACATAGAATTTAATTAAACTAACTAATCTAAAATTTGTGATAGTACAAGTGTCTAGGGAAAGAGCAGTTTACTGCAATGGTAAATATAATATGGCCAATACTTTAATGAATACTCCAGATACGTGATTTTTCACAAAACTATTGTGCCATGGTAATTTACTAGTCTGAATTACCGTTTTCTCCCTTTTCTAAAGCTTCCCATGAGTAAAATAATCACAAAATCAGGAGATAAATGCAGCACAGTTTAGAACCACTGTAACAATGTGTACCAACAGGAGATATAAGGTATCTGAAATGGGCAACAGAGTGTGGTGTGTGGACGGCGACGGCTTGATTCTCCATTGCTGTGTAGAGCCACTTACACTAGGGAAGTTAAATTTTGATTAATCAGCTAATCGAGTAGTTGTTGGAATTTCCATCAACTACGTGATTAGTTGATAAGGGGGGTGCTTGCTATCCCGCTGTGCCTCTGCCTTTGAAACATAGAAGAGCTGCCTGTGGTTCTTATACATTTCAAAGGAAGAGGCGCAGCAGTCAAGACCCTGTGCAAGTGGGGACTGTTTCAGTCCCCACTCGCTCTGTTTCCTCTGCTGCACCTCTGCCTCCCCCTGCTTCCCCATGGAGTCAGTGGTGGGAGGAACCAGCTTTTAAGCTGGCTCCCCTCAGCACCAGCTCCTGCCCCTCTCTCTTGGGTGCCTCTGATACAGTGGCAGCAAGGGGGGAGGAAGCAACTAGTCAAGTAGTGACTCGACTACCCAATAAGCCTAGGCTTATCGGGTGGTCGACTAGTTCCTTACATCCCTAACTTACACCCGTGTAAAGGGTAAATCAGAATGTTCTACCTCTCTGCACAGATTTAAATGAGTACACAAGGGGTAAGGCGATAAAGAAGGAAACCCTTATTTCGGCCTCTGTGTCATGTCATGTGATCAACTCTCTGTAATTGTACAAAGTTTTTATTTTTAAAATGGAAGAAATCTTTTGTGAAGGAGCACAGATATCAATTTTGCATGCTAGTGGAGAAACTGAATGCTAGCTCCTCTTGCTGCCTATAGCAACAAACTCTCCTCAATTTTTTTGTTTTCTGACTACAGAGATGCTAGAGGTGACAGCTTGGGGCTAAGACAGGTTAGCACAGCTACCTATCCTCCTCCATTATTGTAGTACCTTAACTGTTCTTTCTCATGGCTGTGCTCTGTTCTGGTCTGCACAGCAGAGGGAACATAGTCAACTAATCTGCTCATGAGGCAACAGACAATTTTAAGTTCCTTTTCAAATATAAAAGGTTTAACTTTAGCACATATCAAAAGCTCTCATAGCTCGGTGACTTTTTAAATACATTCCTTCCCCTCAGCTTTCAAGGTCACTTTAACTTTCTGATGAACATTAGTCTTCTAAAAGTATAGATTTTCATGTTATTGTATTGATGTAATAATTCCAAGGGTGTTTCTGTGTTTTCAGACATTTGTCTCTTGTTGATTTCAGCACTGTGCAGTTGGTCTTTCTTGTAATATGAAAGGAAAGACCCACAATATCTGTTCACATTAAAAATATCTGTTTCCCTTGGTGCTGTGGTATATACAGTAGCACAAAATTCTGTTTCTCTCACCATTTTATGTGTTTAAGTGTACAAGAGACTATGACTGTCTAGACTACAACGAGGTTTACAGGAACGGTGAAAGAGCGAGTCCACTTTTCCGAAATTGTTTTCGGAAAAGTGGATGTGTTCCTTGGACGCGGCATAGCTTTTGAAAAGCGCTGCAACCTAGACGTAGCCTGTATTTCCTAAATCAAATTGATTACAAAACATGTAGCGTGCTCATACTGTCCTTGCTCTTATGAGAAGCTTTAGGAGAACTGTATGCTGATTGAATAGAACTTTACAGGGGGTTCAGATTGACACATCATCAGTGAAACTTTGATAGCCATTTGCAGGCAAAACTCGATTGTTGTTTTATGTTTATTTCTGGAAGAATGTTTTTTTATACATGTCTTTTCCATTAAAACTGGACCATCGGTTACAGTAGCATCTCTTTTAGTGTGTATGTTCCATTGCATTGTGACAAAGCTAGCTAGACTGGTTTGCATCTCAAGGTGTACACTACAGGGTCAGTGATGTAGGCTTTGTGGAAGTCTTTTGTTTCCTTCCATGAAGTTTTTTTAATACTAAAAATTAATGGGAAACATTACCCCTGAACATAAAGCGTAAACTGGAGGAAGTTTGTGGGTAGAATGGCAGTTTTCCTTCCCCCTTGCTATGCATTTGTATAGTATATTACTACTGAGCTAACTCTAAAGGACTCCAGTCACATCCCCATTGTGCTGAGTGATATTCAAACATTTTGGAAAACATGGTGACTGAAGGAAGATCTTACTATCGAATTTGAAACAAGCCACAAGTGAGGGCTTACCAAATAATAGAAGAGAGGACTAGAGTAACATGCCTAGGTTCCATATTTTCCTAAGTTATCTGTTACATAATTTGATTATTCCAAAATCATTAGGAAAAAGTTTTTAAAAAAGCTATGAAACTAACTCAACAACCTTGTTATTATTGGTAGTCTAATTCCTTGTGTGTATTAGATGAAATGGTGGTTGAGGTATTGAGTAACACAGAAAATGGAACAGTTGAAAGAGAGAGGGCAGACTTACAGTAGAAGAAACATGTTTGGCCCTGGGAAGTCCAGAAGTGTTCGGTGGCATGGGAAAGGAATTGGCGGCATCAGACATGGAATGTAAGTCAGGGTCAAGGGTTGAAGGAATAGACTTTGTGATGGATGACAGAAGCAAAAGAGTCAAAATGGTACTAATCGCTAGGAGACTAAAAAGATTGGATGCAAAGGTAGGTGGTCTATGCCCTGGAAATTAGGTGGTGATTGATCTTGTATGATGTTTCCATTGTCCATGTTCAGTGAAGATGAGTTTAAGAAATGGCTACTGGTGAGCAGAAGAAGAATTGATTCACTAATGCAAAGCCAATGAGGAGGTGAGAACAATGAAGCGGGAAGCAAAAAGGCCAGCTGGGAGAGCTATTGGAAAAATTGTTCAAGGAAAAAGAACCTGTGCTCGTGGGAGCACCCAATCAATGCACAGTCTGTGGTAGAGCAGGTTAGTCTTGGGCAGAATAATCAGTTTATCAGATTAAAGGGAGACAGCTGGCTCTAGTTGGACTCTATACAGAGGGTGGACTCTATCATCTAGTTGGACTCTATCATCTTAAACACAGGGTGCAAAAGAGCAGGCTGGCATTAGCACAGGTACAAGGAGGGAGATGTGCAAATACAGCACCTGGGGGAGGTGAGCAAGGGATAGAGCCTGGAATGGGAAAATGAAGAGCAGACAGGAAGAGGAGAGAAAATAGTTACAGAGACAAAGAAAATATATAATACTAGAAGACTTATCTGGTGTTGCCTGGGTCCATAATTCAGGAATTCCATCTTCATCCCTATGAAGTCTTATCATTCCCTATGTTTTTACAAATAAGGGCTATAGTCTATTCAGTTTGGCTTCCAATAATATTTTGGAATATCTAGTCAGTTTGGTTTCCAATAATATTTTCTTCTCGTTTTTAAACCTTAAGCTATGCAAAACAGAGCAATATTCCAGATTTCTCCATTTCTCCATTTTATCCTTTCTGTAAGGTTTCTAGAGAAACAAATCTATTCCAAGTCCATCCTATTGTTCTGACTCATCTTGATTCAGTCTCTTTCAACATTCACTCAGTTATGTACATATATAAACTAGGCAAATACAACTTAGATGGGGGCTACTATAAGGTGGGTGCATAACTGGCTAGATAACCATTCTAAGAGAGTAGTTATTAATGGTACACAATCATGCTGGACGGGCATAACAAGTGGGGTTTTGCGGGGTCTGTTTTGGTACTGGTTTTGTTCAATATCTTCAACGATTTAGATATTGGCATAGAAAGTACACTTATTAAGTTTGCAGATGATACCAAGCTGGGAGGGGTTACAACTGCTTTGGAGGATAGGGTCATAATTCAAAATGATCTGGACAAACTGGAGAAATGGTCTGAGGTAAATAGGGTGAAGTTTAATGAGGACAAATGCAAGTACTCCATTTAGGAAGGAACAGTCAGTTTCACACATACAGAATGGAAAGCGACTGTCTAGGAAGTAGTACTAGGGGTCATAGTGGACCATGAGCTAAATATGAGTCAACAGTGTGATGCTGTTGCAAAAAAAGCAAACATGATTCTGGGATGCATTAACAGGAGTGCTGTGAGCAAGACACGAGAAGTAATTCATCCGCTGTACTCTGAATTGATTAGACCTCAGTTGGAGTAGTGTGTCCAGTTCTGGGCACCACATTTCAAGAAAGATGTGGAGAAATTGGAGAAGGTCCAGGGAAGAACAAAAAATGATAAAGGTGTAGAGAACATGAGCTATGAGGGAAGACTGAAAGAATTGGGCTTGTTTAGTTTGGAAAGGAGAAGGCTGAGAGGGGACATGATAGAGGTTTTCAGGTACCTAAAAGGGTGTCACAAGGAGGAGGGAGACACATTGTTCTCCTTGGCCTCTGAGGATAGGAAGAAACAATGGACTTAAACTGCAATAAGGGAGGTTTAGGTTGGACATTAGAAAAGCTTCCTAACTGTCAGAGTGGTTAAACACTGGAATAATTTGCCTAGGGAGGTTGTGGAATCTCCATCACTGGAGCTATTTAAGAGCAGGTTAGATAGATATCTATCAGGGATGGTCTAGACGGTGCTTGGTCCTGCCGTGAGGGCAGGGGACGACTCAATGACTTCTCAAGGTTTCAGTTCTAGTGTTCTATGATTCTATGTCAGTTTTGAGGACTGTACTTGATTTGGTGATTCTGTCTCCTTTCTGGATGGTTTTATGAAAAGCAAATCTCATTGCAGGCACATCCCACTTTCCTGTAGTGACTAACTTTTATGTTGCTTTAAGTTATAAGAAGAAGCTGCATACCATATTTAGTGATCCTAGTTTGTATCGTTTAGGAGGAGTTCTTGATCAAACAGACAAACTCTCTAAAATACATAGTTGAAGATTTAATTTAATATGGAGATAAAAGAATGAAACTGAGAGAGAATGCAAGCAGAGAATAAAGAAATAATAAAAACACAAAAGCAAGTAAAGACTAAGGATGATAAGTATTTAATTTGTCCTATTCCTTTGTTGTGGTGTATTTCTCAGAAAAGGGAGAATTCAGAAGGCGGAAGAACTGATTGCCTCTGAGGGAATCAAGGCAGAGGTCATAGAATCTTCTTCAAGCTGATCATATCCATCTGAATGGAAATATGTCAGCAACTGAAACATTTCAAACTGAACAATGCATAAAGTGTTTGCTTCAAAGCTATGCAATACCTGAGGTTCTGTGAATTCATCAGAGCCTTAACACTATTTTTAATTGACTACATACCATCCTGACTGACACACAGAAAGGTGTATGAAGATGTTCCCATAGATAATATGTTGATAAATAGGAGATATGTAGTTGTATTAATTTTTTTTCAGATTTTCAAACTAAGCTGAAATCAGCTATTCTAACATCAGCTATCCATTCAGGCTATGTACTGAAAACAAGCGTGTATATTCTGAGTGAACAGGTTAATTGTGTTCTAGCTCTATAGAATATATTCAGCTCTGCAGTTTTAAAAGGAGCATACAGTACTAGGCTCAGCTTTCAATCCCATCTTCATCCTGTGCTGTGTACCAGATCTCATATCCTAATTCAGTGACTCAAAACTCTTCTGTTCTGTGACCCCCACGTTTTCAAAGATAAGTTTGAATCCTTTAATTTGGAATATAAATGTATAACCCAAATAAAAAAAGTTAGGTGGAGGACCAAAAGAATAACCCTATGGCTAAACAGCAAATTAATTGATGGCTTTGGAGCCAGAAAGATATCCTTTAAAAAATTGAAAGAGATATCCTAATCAAGACATAGGAAGTAAGTCTGGCAAGTAAGATGTAAAAATATGAGGCAGGCCAAGGAAGAATTTGAGAAGCTAAAGATGCAAAAACTAACAGTAAAAGAAATAAACAACTAAAATCAAGTACTTCAGAAGCACAAAGTGTGCCAAACAGGCAGAGGAGCCAATAAACGACAAAGGTGTTACAGAAGCATTTGCAGGAAAAGCTAAATTAATACTCTGCTTTGCTCTTTACTGCAGAGGATGTGGGGGAGATCCTCACATCAGAGATTCTCTTTGGGCATCCTGTCTAAACTTCTGTCCCAAACTGATGTGTCAGTAGAAAAGGTTTTAGACCAAATGGACAAATTCAACACTAATAAATCACTAGGAGCAGTTGGTGTTCACCACCATATTCTGAAGGAACTCAAATTGCAGAACTAACAATTGTGGCATGTAATCTGTCACTGAAATCAGCCTCTGTACCAGACGCTGGAGGGTATATAATGTGGTTCTGATTTTTAAAAAGGAGATACTGCCAGTTACTGTCCTATGAGCCTAACTTCTGTATGGGGCACATGGGCAGAAACTATAGTAAAGAACAAAATTGTCAGGCACCTAGATAACCATGATTTGTTGGGGAAGAGTCAACACTGCTTTTATAATGGGAAATCATGCCTCACCAATCTATTCAAATTCTTTGAGGGAGTCAATAAGCATGTGGATAAGGGTGATCCAGTCTATATAGTTATGTTTAGATTTTCAGAAAGCCTTTGACTTGCTCCCTCATCAAAGGCTATTAGGGAAAATTAGTAGCCATGTAATATAGGGGGGAGGGTTCTCTTGTGGATCAGGAACCAGTTGAAAGATGGGAAACAAAGGGTCAGAATAAATGGTCAGTTTTTACAATGGAGAGAAGTGAACTGTCCCCCGTGGGTTTTTACCGAGACATGTTGTGCTTTTCAACAGATTCATTAATTATTTGGAAAACAAGGGGGACAGTGAAGTGGAAAAATGTGAAGATGATATAAAATTGTTCAAAAAAGTTTAGGTCCAAAGCAGACTGAGGAATTAGAGGGATCTCCCAAAACTGGATGAGAAACAGAATGGCCAATGAAATTCAACATTAAATATAAAGTAATGCACACTGGAAAAAATAATCCCAACTATAATTATAAAGTGAGGGGTTCTAAATTAGATGTTACCACCTGTGATGGGTTGGACTAGGCCCCAACGCCCCCTACAGGAGGTTAGCGGCCTTGCCTCCCCCCATCCTAGCAAGAGGAGCGGAGAAGTGTCCTCCAGACACTATAGAGTGGCTGTCTCTGCGGTAGCCAATCAAGACCCAGCAGAGGGGTATAAAAGAAGCTGCAGGGCTGGGGCCTGCCAGTTCCCTTCAGGAGCTTGACCCAGCCGGGTCTATACCCTGACTGGGGGATCAGCACTACGGCTAGCTCCCAGTGTAAGCTGAGCCTAGATCTGGGTAAAACCCAGATACAGTGGCCAAAGACCAGCCACAAGCGGAAACTTACTAGCACTGTGGACAGGGCTAGTCAGGCCCTGGTTCCAGGACTTTGAGGGCAACCCGACAACTAGGCAAGGATGCTGCACAGCGCCACTTGGCTGCAGCAAGGCACTCACCAGCGGGTGGACCTGTTACTCCACCAAAAGAAGAGATCTTGGAATCATCATGGAAGTTTTCAGAGAACTATGCATCCAATGCACAGCAGTAGTCAGGCTAACAATTCATTAGGAACTATTAGGAAAAGATTAGATAAAAATAGAAAATATCATTATGCCATGAGGCACACCCACAACTTGAATACTGTATGCAGTTCTGGTTGCCCCATCTTGAAAAAGATAGGGCGGAACTCATGAAGGTTCAGAGAAGGGCAAAAAATATAATCAAGGGTATGGAACATCTTTCATATGAGGAGAGACTAAAAAATCAGAGTTGTTCATTTTAGAAAAGAAACAACTAAGGAAGGATATGAAAGAGGTCTGTAAAATCATAAATGGTATGAAGCTGTGAATAGAGAAGCTTTGCCCTTTCACACAATGCAAGAACCAGGGCTCACCTGATTAAATTAATGGCAGTACATGGAATACAAGCAAGAGGAAATACTTTTTTATACAATGCAAAACTGACCTGTGGAAATCATTGCTGTGGCATGCTAAGATGGCTAAAAGTGTAACTAGGTCAGTTTATGGAGAATAGGTCCATCAATAGCTATTAGTAGAGCTCTGTGCTGATACAAATTTAGTGGTGAATCTAAACTTCTGACTGCCATAAATCAGGAAGTAAAAGACAACGGTGGATCACTTTATAGTTGCCCTGCTTTTTGTGCATCCTCTGAATCTCTGTCATGGGCCATTGCTGGAATGAGGACACTGGGGAAGGTGGACCATAGTCTGACCTGTCTGGAAATATCCATAGTTTCTGTATATTCCTCTTCTCTTATATATCTATAAAGAAAGAAAAGGTGTTCATGAGTCACTGGAATTATTGGTAACTCTGATCCTCAGGTCGAGACCCCACATTCTAATTACTATGCTAATTTAATATTTTCAATATTTATTGTAGTTGTATCCAATACTATCCATGCATTTCCCTTTTCCCTCACAGAGATGTGGAATGTGTTCTTTTCCCCCCCTCTCCCTCTCTCTTTGTTTGGAGAATTTTTAAGGTGCAATGATAGTGGAAGCCATGAAGTGAATGAAAACAATAATTCAGTAGGGTTTTGGTCATTGGTTGTTCTTCATGACTGCACCCCTCTTCTTAGATAGGTTTGTAGAACACTGATTTTTACCAGGTTGCATTGACTGCCTTTCCTGCTCTAATCAAAGTTGGATCTGTCTCTGTTTTGAGGCAGTGATGTTATTCATTATTTACTCTGGCTGTTTTGCTTCCTGCTGTGGTGATGTTTGTGAATGTTTTTTCTGGCAGCACCTCTATCAGAAATGAAAATATCTTTATTGACTCACCTCTCTAAGCAGTAAGACATGGCTGGATGTGGTGATGCTTTAATATGGCTACATATATAGGTTGGATTACACCTGGAGTATGTTATAGGTATAAAAAAATTCCCATGCTGTAGTGTCTTATTTCTGCTGTTAGCTTGCTTTAAGTAATATTGCTTTATGGTGAATATATGTCAAAGTGTTGCCTCTCATGATTCTAAGGCAGCGGAGACACTGTCTATGGATTGTGATTGTGACTTGAAATGTTCAGTTTGCAAAAAAATATTCTCATTCCTGTTTCTATTTCTTAATGAGTCATTCAGGAAGGGGTTCTAATTGGAAATGGCATCTTAAAAACATTCATACTTACTGATGTGGAAATTATTCATTTGGGAGCCCTTTGGATAAATTAGCTTTAAGAGAGTTTTCACAGGAAAGAGATTTGTCCCCAGCAGTTTTTCCTTTTGTATTAGATAATCTATCTTTGAGACGTGCCTGTATGTGATTTATTAGCCCTTAACATATGGCTGATATAATTAGGGCAGGTATCCCTCTGCTCTTCTCTCAAGATTGATAACTCGGTCTGTTATTCACTCACTCTACAGCTCTGCCAGAGCTGCATTTAGTCTGAGAGCAAGAACATCCTTCTCCAGAGTGAGGGAGTGAATGCTGTTTTCTCTCTGTCTCATTCTCAGCATAAAACGGCTACAAGGGAAGAATTACTGGGATATTTTGGAGCTGTCTTCCTATGGGAATTTTGTTTTGTTTCTGCAGCTTTAATGTTTCAGTTAATAACCTTCTCTGCTATTTAGTGTGTATGATAGCAGCCACTCGGCTTGCTCAACAACTTCATTTGTTCTCTGTGCATGCTGAGCTGAGTAAATACTGGCTTGAAGGGTCTGTGAAGGGGTTTATTTTCTTGGATTTTGTTTTTAATTGAGAGAAACTTGTGCTGTATCAGCCTCCTTTGCCTTTGAGACATAGAAAGCCTTGTAGCTTTCAAAAGCAAACCTGGAAGCGAGCATGCTCAGAGAGCTGGCAAATCATTGTCCAGTGACCAGGAGGAAATGATAGTTGCTCTTCATATATAATGCAAATTCTGAGGTGTCTCCAGAAGTGTGGCAAACTTAAAATGATGGCTGTGGTGAGAACATCTCTGCAGAAAGTTGTGGTGTTGTTGCATCGCTTGCAAAGGATGGCAGTTTCTTCCCCACGTTATCAAAAGCTTTGTAAGGTGAGTAAAAAGAATGGGGAAAAACAGATCTTTAGGAGTCTGAGACCTGACCTTTTATCTGAAAAAGCCAACAGATGGGATGGATGGGGAAAAAAAGGCTTCCTACTCTAAACAGTACATTTTGAAAGCCTGTTATATTTTGTTGTCTGTATATATATGTGAGTCATTCAGAAATGTGAAACATATTGCATTAAGTGCATTCATTGAGGTTTTTTGGACCAAATGTTGTTGTTTGGCTAATGTGTAAAGATTTCTGAGGAGAAATGGTTAACATTAATTATCTTCCCTAAAAGTCAATTTTTTTTGGAGGATGGTTAGGTTCTGGTAAATGTCTTGTAGTTTTTTAACTCCTGTTTAGCCATTGTCCAGGATACTTAAGCTTGCTCCATTTTTTTAAAGTAGAAATAAACTTTAAGCACCATATGATTTCAGCATGTTAGTAAACAGTGCTAGTACTTCTACTTCATTTTGTAGTATTCTACAAAATTGAAAGAAAAAAGTGAGATGAAAATCACATTGATAGATTTGACAACTTTGTTTTACTAGAACTCTTATCTCATTCCTAGAGACTGAATGTTCAGATTCCAGCAGGACCATAATATTGTACAGTACATTGCACAGGGACATTTGGACAACTTCATTGTTGTGGAAGTGTTTCAAGCATTTTTTATAAAAAATAACAGTAACTTTATGGGGGGGGGGGGGGATGTGTGTGTGCGCGCGCACGTGTGTGTGTGTAAGTCTTTATTGGAACCTAACAGGTGGATTCACTTTTCATGACTTTCACAGAACAAAAATTGGGAGAGATGCATAGCCATTAGAAAAAAAGGTATTTTGCCATTGCCATAAAATCCATTTGGCTGTCTTTGAACCAAGTGTTCGCTATCCGTTCTTTTGAAATTTTTAAATCTTTTTATTTTATACTGAAAATACATTACATATGAGGTATGTAAAGCAGTGCATATCTAAAGGTAGACTGAAAATTTCTTAGCGTTAATTTTTGTTAGATTGGAAAGTGACATATTGCTAGGTGCTAAGCATGAAGTTTTGCAGCAATATGAGATGCATTTTCTTTTGAGGGGAAATTTGGAGGTGAAATAAGCTATGAAGGCATTCCCCAAATGCTTTATAATCTTTTTACCTTTTTTCATTACTTTTATACTTGACTATAAGGTGATAGGTGTTTCATAGAATTTGTATTGGTAGAGTTCTGGCATGTGAGGATGATTGATTATAATCCCTTTGTATATACATTTGAAATTGTTCCCAATTCATGTAAATATAGGTAAGTGCTGTTTCAAGTCATAGTTATCAATAATTGAGAATAGCTAGTTTGTGTAAATAGAGTTATTTAAGTATGTCTGCTTCAGTACTTTTCTGTTGTTTGCTTTGGTAAAGACATTTGTCATGCAAATAAAGCAGTTTTTTATTAATGGACAAGTAAACATTCATTTTAATTTTTTTACTAAATGATTAGGAAATATGAATACATAAAGCATCCTTTTAGTCATTTTTATGTTTGTATATAAACTACCTTATAACAGAATGTTTGTCAAGCTGACAGTACTCAATCCTATAGAAGGGAGGCAGTAGCAGCAATAATTATCTACTAAATGGAATGGAAATCTAGAAACTAGTCAGGCATATATAGTTTGCTAAGTTTAAATCTATCAGAAATTCTAAAAATCTTCAAGAAGCTGCTACTTAAAACATATTTTCTGACAATGGTAAGCTCTAGAGAATTTGTGTATCTGAAAATTACACAATGTATGTTTGTCTTTAAAATATAGGCTTTAGTACTCTTAAAGACAGCCTGATGTTCAATGAAGCTGAAGTTTACCTTATCCGGCCCTGATAGAAAAGGAAATATTTACAATCTTAGACACTTCCAGCAGGTGTCAGTGTAAGGCAGTGCTATGTGAGATTGGTGGTGATGAATTAAATTGCAATATCTTTTAAGGAAATAATTAACTACACTCAAGTTGTTGTCTCCATCTCAAACTGTTGAAAAATGCAGTATGTACTTGTTTTGTATATTTGTGGAAATATATAGAGTTAATAGTTAAATTCTGCATGGGAAGTTATATAATCATTAATGGGGTGCAGAATGCTTCACTGTTTTTTTTTTTCTTGTTGCATAACATAGGAATTACTAATTACATTCCATGTAAAAGAAGACCCCTCTGAGGTTAGTGAAAAAGTTGGCAATGACAAAGAAATTAGCATCAACTATATGAATGCTCAGATAAACAGTGTGCTTTTTCTAATTAAAAGCATCATTAATAAAAAACAGACATTATCTTCATATTGTAATCAAAATTGTTCTTCTAATTTAGCAGTGTGGTATAGTAATAACTTAAAATTCAGTCTTCAGGCTATAAATTTGTTAAGCAGAGAACTCCCTCAGCCTTTCCTTGAAAAGGAAAACGATACAAAATTCTAAGTTCAGGTTAATAGTTCATATGTGAGGTATTTCTTTTTTCTCCTCGGACTTCTCCACAAGAAGAGATAAAGAATGTTGAACTCTTTTTCTGATGATCCTCCATTGAATCTGCTATAGAACTGTTGTACATCGGGCATAACTACTATGTGTAGCAGCACAACAGTTATGTAGGACCAGAACATACTATAATATGATCATTCAGTGATTAACTCTGCTTTATTTTTCAGACACAATTTAAAAAATAAAAATAGTTTATTGCATCATAAAATTCAGAAGTAAGAGAGAGGATAACTGAAAAGACATGCTATCCCAATGCAAGATTGTTCAAAGAGCATTTTTTTCTACTGTTATGTCCAAGCTGGTTTCAGGTATTTTGGTAGTGGATAAAATTATCAATGAAAACTAGAAAAATTGCTTCATGAGAAGGTATGAAACTTTCACAGATCTTTCCATTACGGCCAAAATGACAACATCATTTATGAAAACACTATATGAAATTAAAAAACTTTTATGAATGCTTGTGAGAAAAACAATAAAATGTTGTAGCTCTATCAGGTAAATGTAGGCAACATTTTGAAATATGTATTATGTTGTTGGAGAATTACGACACATGCTAATAGCACATATACAGACCAATTAGGAGAAAGAATGGGAAAGAGAGCAGATATTTGAGAGAATATTCTTCTGAAAAATGTGTTAAATCAAAAAAGGTTTAAAACATTATAAAAATAGATACATAAAATGATATAATATGAAACTTTTCTTCTGAAGTGCCAGACAAGTTACATGAATTATCAGCTTCCTCACTTGTGAAGCTTAATGATGCCTCAGAACCAAGCATTCAAGTTCTTACTGTATACATTCATATTTTAAAAATGAATTTCCTTTTCTGCTGTTTTTCACTAAGCACTGTAATTGAGTATACCAAGACATAATGTTGAAGTACAGAATCATAGTAATGAAGGACTGAAAGCCCTACTCCTGCTGCCACCCCATTCCTGGCTCTGCTGGTAACCCCTGAGGTTGCGTTTCTTGAGGGAGGGGACTTGCGGGGGAAGAGGTTCAATGGGAGGGAGAGGGAGGGGCTGTGACAGAAGGGGTAGGGCTTGGGAGATGGGTGTGGACACACACCCACGCTGGGCTACAGGGGAACCTCTCTCCCCCCAGCCAGATTGAGATAATGCTCCGGCCACAAATGGCCCATGGGCTCAGAGTTTGAGACCCCTGATCTAGACCTGACAGGTATTTGTCTAACCTGTTCCTGAAAACCTCCTAAAATGGAGATTTCACAACCTCCCTAGGTAACAACCTCTTACAATTAGGAGGTTTTGTCTAATATCTAGCCTAAATTTCCCTTACTGCAATGTAAGCCTATTTGAATTTGTCCTTCCCTTATGGTTAAGGAGAACAGTTTGTCATCCTTCTGTTTATAACAGCTCTTCACGTATTTGAAGAGTGTTATCTCGCCTCTCAGTTTTCTTCTCCAGACTAAACAAACTTACTTTTTTCAATCTCTCCTTGTTGGTCATGTATCCTAGATTTTTAAATCAATTTTGTTTATCTCCTCTAGACTTTCTCTATTTTGTCCATATCTTTTTTTTCAAGTGTAGTCCCCAGAACTGGACATAATACTCCAGTTGACGCCTTATCAGTGCTGAGTGGAATGGAAGAAATACATCTCAAGTTTTGCTTACAATATTCCTTCTAATATGAATGCGTATTTCTTTTAGACAGTGTTACATTGATGGATGCTTAACACCCCGTGGGAGTGGTTCACTTTTGTTGTCACTGGGGCACTAGCAGTAGAGACTCTTAAACTTGGAACATATTTTAGTAACAACCACATAGCAAAATCTCATAACTTTCTACACACTGTTAGAGATATTTTGACAGAAGAATGTGTTTCAGACTATTATGACCTTTTCATACGCTATCTTACATGGCATGTTTTTTATGAAATACGTCATAGTTATATGAGGGGTGAATGTGTGGGCTCTAGGGTGTTGCTTGGAGGTACAGAGTGCTACAGTCTTCTTATGGAAGTTTGAAAAACATGACTGTGAATAAGTCAAAAAAAATCCACAAAGGGATAATTGTGGCAAAAGGCTTGTGGCCCACTGAAGTCAATGCATGTTTTTTCAGGAGCCAGGATTTCACTCATAATATTTAAATGGTTTGAATCTGGTAAAGTATTGTCAAGCTGATGAAATACAGGTAATCAAATGGGGGCAAAAAGGAGAACCAATAGCAGAGTAAAAGGACACTAGGAGAGGGAGACCAAGAATCTGGAGCAACTCTTGAAATGGCCAAAACCCTGGGATATTATACTTACTGTATCATTTAACTACTTAATATTTCCTGAATTACAAGTACAACCATATGTACATCATCAAAGAAATGCCCGTACCATATTTGACACATTTATTACCTTAAAATGTAGACTTTTTTGAGCTGATTCTCATTTATACTATGGCTGCTTTATATGTCTCTGTCAGTGTGAATATACCTTAAAGTGAGAGTAAATGTAACTTAGTCTTTTTTAAAGTCCCTTCACAATGGTAGAGCTGCCTGGTCACTTTAATAGCACAATGAAAGTCCAGCAGTGTGGCTACTGCACTTGGGAATTTTACTGTGCTGTAGCAGTGTACACATGGGACATAACTAAACAGCAAGCGGGCATGCTTTAGAATCACACCTGGCATGCTGCTTAGTAACTTGCTATGTAGACAAACCAGGAGACTCAGATTCCATCTGTGAAGATCTACCACCAGAGAGCTTGTTGACAAATGGAAGAGCAAAAGCTGACCTTAGAAACAGTGGCCATGAGCTATTTGCATAAGGTGTGGATTTAAAGACAGCTCTAGTGTAAGGATATTAGATTTCAGGAGGGTGAATTTTAAGAAATCAAGTGAGGTGGGAGGCAGTATTAAGATCCACCTTTTTAAAAGAAACCTGATGGAAGTATGATAATTGAAACACTATTAATGCTGAAAAATATGAAGGCAGTGAACAATTAGAGACCAATATGCTTTTATGGAGCACCACTCCAAGATCTAAAGGTTGTTTAAAAAAAATCTGCACTGTAAACTTAAGGCAACTAAAAAGGAATGATGCACAGTCAATGAAGATTTACATGGAACAAATAAGAGCAGCAAATATAGGTTGATGGAATGCTAGTGAGAGAGACTAAAGGATGTAGGAAGGCTTTCTATAAGAAATGAGAGGAAAAGATTACTAGAGAGATATTAATAAATTAAGAATAGTATTAAATGAACAATATTGAAAAATGAACACTGAAGTCCTGTTTGTAATCTGTCTGCAGTTCTTTATTTTGCTTGTTGGACGTAACTATGAAGATCGAAAGATCCTGTGCAAATTACTGCTGACAAAATAAACAAAAAAACAGGCAATGTAATACTTGGGAACATTTGCAACTCAGCTGGCTCAGTTTACATGCAAGATAGAGTATTTAAGGAACTGACAAGCTAGTCAAATTTACTACTGACTTGAAAGTCATGGAAAAACTTAATGAGGTACTTGGAAAGACTGGGGAAAAAGCATATTAATACTGATCTTTAAAGAAAGTAAGTCACCCTGGACTACTGTCCTTCATATGCCTATCCCCTTTCCCTAGTAAAATAATGGAAGAAATATTGAGAGAGGAAAAATAATTAACATCTGCAGAAAAACAGAGCTGAGAAATGAGACAAAAGTTTATCAATTGATACTGCCAAAGAGAAATTGACTTTTTTAGATAGAATTATGAAATTTGTGGGTGAAGAGAAAACAACAGAATTAATCTATTTGGATTTTAGCAAAATATTTGATATTATATATCTCGGTCTGATTCTGAAATAACTGATACTGCTTTGGAATGAGCCCTGGCTTAGGTGAATAAACTGGCTAACATGCATTAAACACAGGCTTATAATGAATTGCGGTGTATTTAGTCAGGACATAGTGGTTAGTGTGGTTTCATAAATGTCTGCATTAGGCCTGGTTGATGATCTGGAGGGGAGGTAAACAGCACATTAATTCTAAATTGGGAGAATTTTGAACATCATTGAGAACAGGGAAGTAACTCAAGACAGATAAAGATTAAAAATGTAAAAAATTATAAAGTAAATTGAAGTTTGAAGAATGAAGGTAAGTAGGGAAAAATAATCAGAAACACAAATATTCAATGGGAGGGAGGAATTTAGGAAGTGGTAATGTTTGCTGTTAGATCTTAATTGAACTCAAATTGGACTTGATTTCGGATGTGTGTATGGTGGTGGAGGGGTAGGAAATTAAAATGCCAGTGCAACCGGGCCGAATCACACAGGCATTATGTCATGGGACAGGGAGATATCTATCACATGTCAAATGTTATGTTGGAGTTCGAGTATCTGTAGCAAAAGAGAGTGTGATAAACTGGAGGAAGATCAGAGAAGAACAGGAAATGGTCAGGAGACTAGAGGAACTGTTTATAAAGACAGATGAAAAGTGCTAAAGATGTGGAGAGTTCAGCCAGTATTTGAGCATTGGGATGTTACGTACCCATTTACAAATATTTGAAGAGTGTAATTGCTAGCCATAGAGATAAATTATAATAAGGGGGTAATAATTCAGAGTTCTGTAATGATATCAAATAAAAGTTCTGTAGACTAAATATATGGAACAAATTTTGACTGTAAGATATCTACTACCTGTGGCTTTCACAAGGGGTATAGTTCTTTAAGAGCCCTCATGTCTGATCCATTTTGAGACCAATCTAGACAAAATCCTACTGGGTGTACAATTGTTATGCTTATAAGAAGCACAAAATACGTTTTCAGGAGGAAAAGGCAATATGCCACATTTATTGTAAATACAGCATGTGCACATATACGCACTTGTGCGCTCTCCCCTCCCCCCCGCAGCTAGTGGTATAGTTACTAGACTTATTGGTGCTCGTGCCAATCTAGTGGCCAGTTAGGCTGGGTACTATGAAAGAAAGAGTTGGGTTCTGTTGGCCATGGTCCAATGCTCCAAAGTTGTCTTCATAGGACTAACCCAAAGTTTCATGGCTACATTCTCCACTTTTATGATTGTAAATCCCAACGTTAGTCTATGGGTTTTTGCAGCATCATGCTGAAGTCATCTAATTGTTTTACCTCAAGGATTCTTCCATTGTCATGCTCCATCAGTACTTTGATGAATATCCTGGGAGTGACTGCAGCTGATTTATCTCGTTCAGGTGTAAGCTCTAGATTTAGAGTAGTCAATTCTACCCCTCTTCAGCCATCCTGAATTTTACCGATGTCTGAGTTGACGTCTCCTTGACCATCTTCTGTCTCTTGTCTTCCCACATTCCTCACTCACACAAAGAACAGTTCATTTCAGGGAAAGCAACCTCTCTTACAAAGGAGCAAGCAGGATTTCTTACAGACTTACAAAGTTAAAACCAATTTTTTACTATCTTATACTTAATACAGAATGTATTTTAATACCTAGCAGCTGCTACAAAACAAAGTTTATGAAACAAAATCTATATAACTATATAAAACAAAGCTATGAAATAAAGCCTATATAACTATTACTATGTGTCAAGCCTGCACAGTTGGAAACAGTTGTGTGCAACCTGGTGCTGAGACCTGAGGCATTTTGTTCTTTTAGGACTAGTCTACATTATTGTGCTACATCAGTGCAATTGTACTGACAGAGGTGGGCTGCTATAGTATATTTGGTGAAGAGATGCCATGCCAATGGGAGATTTATCTGCTATCAACAAAATTACTCCAATGAGAGGTAGAAGCTTTGTCTGTGGGACAGCTCCTCCTGCCAATTTAGCACTGGTGTGGACAGTGCTTTGGTCGACGTAACTTGTGTTACTCAGGGAGAGAGCACGAAGGAATTCAGCTTTAATAATTTAACTTCCCCATCAGTCATTCTTTTTTAGCAAGTACAGTAAACTTAAGCAGAATGAAAACAAGACAAGGCCAGGCACTGTGAGTGTGTTAATGTTTCAGAAACAGTATTTTTTTAAAGTATTTCAGGACATTCTTTAGAAATCATATCAGGTTTAGTTGTGTGTCTGGCTTGTTGAGTTGAAAACAACTTTGTCAATGCAGAAAGAAGAAAAATGAAGATAAAATATAGGGTAGTTTTATTACGGACTGAGCTTTGGATTAATGGGAAAATTGACTTCCTTGAACTTCATGTGTTCACAGGAACTGGATCAATATTTGATATATGATATCATCTATAATAGTTTTTCACACAGTGCTTTTTGATATGTGCCCTTTTGTTGTGCAAGAATTCTCTCTTTTTCTGCCTGCTAGCATTCAAAAGTGAGCTTGCCTCAGCCCAAATCCCATACCTCTGCATAAAAGTCATATGTGATGTACTATTTCATAATGTCTCCCTCAAGCAGTACTTAGAGTTCCTGAGTGGCTTCAAGGAAGGACTATAATGATGCACCAATTCTTTCCTTCAAAACTGCCAGTCTTCAAATATAACCTAATTCTGTTTCACAGAGACCACCAGAACTAATAGCCTGGATACCACACTTGCTGAACAACTAGAAAAGTAAACAACCTTATTTGAAGTTGTAGTACCAACCTAGTCATTAGGAACGGTGATAAGATAATGCAATGTGAATTCCTCTAGCTTCTTACCCTCCCTTTCTTGACTGGTGCAGAGTATGAAAAGACCAAATGTCCCCAGGTCATACCTGAAGCTGAATATCCCACAAGTTGGTTGCGCTAATAACTGCATATTTGCCCTGGCTTTACATTGACCAGTCCCATATTCATGTCAGGTACAACTCATGTCAGTTGGCAACAAAGCATTTCAGACAAAACCAGAAATAAAATTTGCTATCTCGTCTATTTGAGTGTAAAGTGAGTGTTGCTGAAAGATGAGGGTTACTGTCCTGTAGCCTGACATTGTATGTTCATATTGGTTGTCATGAAAGAAATGTGGTGCCAATGGTAACCTGTGATGGTATTTTCTATTGTGTAATAAATATAGGAATTGTTGGGACTGCACTGGCAAGTACAGATATTAGGAGGTTGTAAATGTTGATTGTTCAGTGCTGACCATTGAATCTGCAGTCTCTAGGTACTGCACTGGCAGGGGAGTGCAAGCTTTTCTGCATTGTTCCATTAGTGTGCCAAACCTCTGATCCAGAAGGGCTATCCTCTAATAGAGGGAAGGGTACTTCAGTCTCAGTGATTGTTCAGTTCTTGCTTCTTCTGCTGTGGTTACAAGTAATGTGCCAATTAGTGGTAATTGTGGTGGACTTTGTGGTTTGGTCTCTGAACAGTCACCTGAGGTCACTGCCATCCTGGTGTCAGTTTGAACTAATATGTTAGTGAGGAAAGACACAGTATTAAGACACTGAGCCAACCAGTCATCCTTTGTGTTCTGTTTCAGATGTTCTAGTTCAGCCACTCTGATTCTGGTTTGCTCTGCAATGCAAAGGAATTGCTCAGTGGCTGCATCCAAAATTACAGAACAGAGCATTTCAATCTTTCATTCTTCTAATCAGCAGTCAAAATAGGGTCATTTAATCTCTCACAATGGAATGTAGATTACTTGTTTTTCATGATTGTTTTAGTCCCTTCAAGTTTCTTGGAAGCAAACACATAATGCATCTGATAAATTCTCAGTACCCCACATTTTCCCTTTCTGTGCTAGGAAACAACATTTTTTCCTCTTTTCCATAAAAAGGTGCAAACTGTTCCTAATGATATTTGTTGGGCTACTATATATTTGCCAGACTGTGGCAGCTGTAAAGCAGAAATATGCAGACTCCCTCAGGTATTTTCACTAAAAAGACAATGTTTTCAGTCTGTGATCTTCCACTGTATATATAGTGTCACAAAATCAGCTCTGAATTGCTTCCTTTACTTTTGTTAAAAAAAAAAAAAAATACAGTTTGAGAAATAATACAATCTTGAGACAAATAATATGGACTGTGTCAGAGTTGTGATTCTTTGACAGGGATAAAATCTCTCCTTGGTCTAAGAGCATGTGTTAAAAGAAACAGAAACATAGTAAAAGAGCTTTGATAAGTCATGGGCCTGTAATGTAAAATTTGGAACTGAATCTCAGTAGTGAAAAATCAAGGTTTCAGAGTCCTTAAATTAATTTGATTCCTGGAATCTGATTATCTTCTCAAGAGAACTTTTTGTCCATACATACAGTTATAATTTTGTGAACTTTTTTAGATGCATGCATACACAGTAGGATCTCTTCCCTCTTATCCTGCTTATAGTTCTATACTCAAGTTAAGGCCAAGGTGTTGGTAGTGACAGAAGTAATGAGCTGCAAGATTCCATGGCACTCAGTGCAGCATGTAATGTGAAGAGCACTTCATTGGTGTATTTTTTTTGCAATGTGTATTTATTTGTCTTCTTTCATTCCCAGAAGCAGGAAACTAGCCTCCCTAGTAGGACAGAGACTTGCACCCAACCAGCAAAATCAAGATTTGCTGGTACTATCTGAAATGCTTTCACTCTATCGCTCTCTGACTTAAATTGAAGTTTTTTCAGCAGAAAATGAGCCTTGAGAGTGTGGGCATTAGCCCTTTGAATGACAGTGCCAACAATTGTTGCTCACCTGCAGCAGCACCATTTCAGATTTTGGTAGGGGGAGGTTGACCTCTGCATGCAATGGGGGTGGGGGAGAGGGTGAAAGCATGGGAGGGGGGCCAACTAAGGACATAGGCTTCAGCAGTGTTACTGAGCATGCTCAGTACAAGCTAAGCACAAATGGAGAGAAGGGGAATCAACCCCATCCGCTCTCCACCCCCATAGGCATAATTTCAGAGAAGAGCAACAAGAATGATTAAAGGTCTAGAGAACATGACCTATGAAGGAAGGCTGAAAGAATTGGGTTTGTTTAGTTTAGAAAAGAGAAGATTGAGGGGGGACATGATAGCAGTTTTCAGGTATCTAAAAGGGTGTCATAAGGAGGAGGGAGAAAACTTGTTCATCTTGGCCTCTGAGGATAGAACAAGAAGCAATGGGCTTAAACTGCAGCAAGGGAGGTTTAGGTTGGACATTAGGAAAAAGTTCCTAACTGTCAGGGTAGTCAAACACTGGAATAAATTGCCCAGGGAGGTTGTGGAATCCCCATCTCTGGAGATATTTAAGAGTAGGTTAGATAACTGTCTATCAGGGATGGTCTAGACAGCATTTGGTCCTGCCATGAGGGGACTGGACTCAATGACCTCTCGAGGTCCCTTCCAGTCCTAGTATTCTATGATTACTGGAAAACTACTTTTTTGGCAGACAACTTAGCAGTTAGCTGACAGGAGCACTGTATCTAATTCCTATATAAAAGAAAGAAATTGAATAAATATTTGACCCACTCATCTCTAACATATTCTAACATCTTGTGGCAAGTTAGCCTTACAATTTTAATGTATATTCTTATTTTGTTACTGAGTCTGTGGAGAGAGACCCTTTCAGGACTCCTGAGCTCTATCTCCACTCTGGAAGGGGAGTGGGGTCTAATGGGTTACAGCAAGGGGGCAGATACATTTCAGCTCTATATAAGAACATCAGAATGGCCATCCTGGATCAGACCAAAGGTCCTTCTAACTCAGTGTCCTGTCTTCCGACAGTGGCCAATGCCAGGTGCTTCAGAAGGAATAAACAGAAGAGACAATCATCATGGTCCATCCCCTGTCGCCCATTCACAGCTTCTGGCAAACAGAAGCTAGGGACCCCACCCCGGCCCATTCTGGGTAGTAGCCATTGATGGACCTCTACCCTTGAACTTACTTTGTTCTTATAGGAACTCTGTTACAGTTAGGCCTTTTTCACCATCGCCTGGCAAAGAGTACCACAAGTTTATTGTGAGAGAGTAATTTATTTTGTTGTTTATAAAATCTGCTGCCTATAAATTTAATTGGGTCAGCTTCTTGTGTTATGTTAGTGAAGGAGTGAATAACATTTCCTTAGTCTATTTTTTCATGCCATTCATGATTTTCTAGACCTCTAACATATCCCTCCTCCACCCTTGAGTCATTTCTTTTCGAAGCTGAAAAGTCCCAGTTGTGTTAATCTCTCCTGATATGGATGCTGTTTCTTACGCCTAATCATTTCTGTTGCCCTTTCTGTACCTTTTCTAAATCCAATACATCTTTTTTTAGATGGGATGGCCAAATCTGCATACAGTATTCAAGATGTGGCATACCGAATATGACATTTTCCTTCTTATTAGCTATTCCTTTCCTAATGATTCCCAATATTCTGTTTAGTTTTTTAGTTTTTACACTGCCACTGCACATTAAGCAGATGTTTTCAGGGAACTATCCACAATGATTCCAAGATCACTTTCTTGAGTGGTAACAGCTATTTTGTATCTATAGTTAGGATTATATTTTCCCATGTGCGTTACTTTGCACTTATCAACACTGAATTTCATCTGCCTTTGTGTTGCCCAGTCACCCAATTTTGTGAAATCCCTTTGTAGCTCTTTGAAGTCAGCTTTGGATTAGTCCTGGTTCACCCTGTTTTCAAGAATATTTATAAGTTTAACACAGTAATACAAATGCAGATCCCTGCAGCATAACACTCATTGCTACTCTTTCTCCCCTTCTCCCCATCTTTTAGGTGGAGTACCTGACAATGTTTTCACGATGATCTAACGATCCTCCAGTTACTGGAATGCGCAGTGTTTTGTTATACGTAATCATCCCGCTTTCCTCTTTTTATAACAAACTCCCTGCCCCAAAGGCAAAGCTGCAAGGAGTTCAAACTCTGTTGCATTTAAGAATTGCTTCTGGAGTCAGAGCATGCAGCTTTGGGGTGTTTAAACTCAAAAGGGGGGGGGGGGAGGTTACTGCCCCTCTACTCCCCCAAAATGGCACCCTTGTTCAGTTGAAAAATACAGTATTTTTCTAGTGGTTAGAGCAGGGGTGAGCAAGATCTGGCCTGTGGGCTGGATCTAGCCCGCCAAGCTTTTCAATCCGTCACCACCTGCCCCTGTGGGACATAGCAGCGTGGCTTAAAGCGCTGCGGGTAGGGTTACCAGGTAGACCCTGCCAAAAAAACGGACACACTTGATCATGGGCGGGGCAGGAGGGGGCAGGAAGCAGAGCTGGTGGGGAGGTCCGGGGGCCGCGGGGCTAGCCGGGAGGAAAGGGGGCTGGGAAGCAGAGCTGGGGAGAGTCGGGGCTGCGGGCTGGACGGGAGGAGGGGGCTGGAGGAAGGGGCGGAAGCGGCTGGTGGCGGGGCGGGAGGGGGGATACAGCCACTGACCACAGCCGGAGTCCAAGGGGCTGTGCCCTCAGCAGGCACTCCCTTGAGTTGCTAGTAGAAGCTGGGTGGGGGGAATGGCTGGGAGCCGCTCCCCCCGCCCATATTCTGCACTCAGCCAGAGGCTCCCAGCTGGGAGGCGGGGCCGCGATTGGCGCTGGGAACCTCTGGTCACGTGCAGAAGCCGGGCGAGAGGAGTGGCTGGGAGTCCCAGCCCCCGCCTCCCCTTCCCTCCGGCTTTTGCACGCGACCATGGGGCTCCCAGCGCCAATCGCGGCCCTGCCTCCCAGTTGCTCCCCTGCCCCCGCCAGGCTTCTGTCCGGCTCCCAGCCGGGAATTCAGAAAATACCGGACATTGCACATGTCCGGTATTTTCTGAATTTTTCTACCGGACAGACGGTGCAAATACCAGACTGTCCGGTAGAAAACCGGACACCTGGCAACCCTAGCTGTGGGAGGAGAAGAGGGAGGCTTTGCACACTGCCCCTGCCTTTAGAAAAATCTCTCCGCTCCTGTTGGCTGGAAACTGACCAATGAGAGCTGAGCGATTTTGCGAGGGTGGGGGCAGTGCAGCACAATTTCTCCACTCCCATTGATCGGGGGCTGCTGTCAGGCAGGGAAGCCTGCTTGACAGTCCTGCTGGCCAGGAGCTGTTTAGGTAAGCACCTCCTGGCCAGAGCCTGCCTCTGGACCTTATCCCCTCTGGCACTCAACTCCCTCCCAGACCGCTCATCCTCACCTGTGTCCGTCCTCCAGGCCAGAATCCTCTCTTGCACCCTGCAGCCCAATTCCCTGCCCCAGGTCACAACTGCTTCCTTCACCCAAACTCCCTCTCAGACCCCACATTCTCTCCTGCACCCAGTCCCTTTCCCTGAGCTCCCTTCTACACCTAATCTCCATTCCAGACCTTGCACCTCCCCCACAGAAAAGTACAACCCTTGACCACTTATCAAAATCTTCAAGTGACCTCCCATCAAAAATTATTGCCCACCCCTGGGGTAGAGCAAAGGTCCTGGATTCTCTTCCCAACTACTCCATTGAATTCTTGAGAACATCACTTAGTGTCTTTCTCCTTAAACTTATGAAAAATCACAAGGTTAAAGATAGCACACAGGCTTTTGAAATGAAAGGTGCAATTTCAAAACTAACTATTATATACTTCTATAAACTATTTTTATGCCACTCTTAACTGATTTTAGAGAATCTGTTGTTAGTCTCAGCTGTTGTTTGAGTTAGATTTGGAAAATGCAGAAGTGCCAGAGGGAGCCATATTGTCAGACTGCTAGTGGTATTGGCAAAAGTTGGTGAAATTAAAGAGAGGTTTTTGTTTTTATGTTGCTATTATGTGATTGCAATAGGTAGGTAGAACTGTAGTCTACTTAAACAATGGTATATGTATTGACATGATCTTGGCTGCTAAGCTGTTTGTATTGCAGAAAAGGCAATATTTATAGTAATACTTGTTAGCAATGGCATTAGGTACTTTCAGATATCCATTTTCAGCAGCATAGCTGTGTGTTGTAGATGCAGAGGAATTTTTTTTTTACCATATTGCCATACTTCAATAGTCCTATAGTACTGTCTTAAATAGATAAATAGTTTATGCAGAAAAAATAAGAGGATTGGTGTTCTGGTGACTTGCAGCAGGTAATGCAAGTGAAAAATGTGAAAATTGCAAGGGAGATGTCTATGGCCAAGTGGTAGAGAAACAAAGATTAGTTAACTGGCTAATTATGAATAAATGAATTATTCTCATGTGCACCAACCAACCACTAGTGACAGTTATGCTTAGGTCTAGGAGGACTGAGTGATGCAGTGGAGTTAGGGTATTAGCCCTTAACTTCTATAATCTATAATGTCAGTCATTCATTATCCTACTCCATGCTTTTTGGGCACCCAAAAGGCACCATACTTCTGAGATCATCATGACTAGCTATGTCAGCAGTCTGTCAAATTTTCCTATATATGAGAGTACAACTGTCTGTATGTTTACTTCTATTCAAGACTGGTTTCTATATCTGTGTGCTTTTTATTGGATAAGATCTCTCTAACATTTTCTCTATCCAATATTATGGGTTAGAGGAAAATGCAGCTTATGCATTCAGTAACCATATTATCTGCTGAAATGGCAAAATTGTTTTACGTACCTTAGAGCAGAGGATCCTAGACTCTTGTATTTGTGTTTGATGTCCCATAAATTCATTTCACAATAATTTTTAAGCAGGTGGTGCATAAACTAATAAAGTTTGGGAACTGCTGCTGGAGTAAAACTACCTTGAGCACTTCCCAGAACACTCTTATTATCATTCAGTTCCAGCCAGAGGCACCATGAGGAAATGGATGTCAGCAGAGTGGTGGAAATATATCTGATATATAAGGAATTATTTAGAAAATCGCCTATTTTTTTTCCCCTTTCTCCCTAGGTGCCAAATCCTTCAAATTCTCCATAGCGTAAACAAATGCTGTTTTAGAAAAGATTGCTCTACAAATTGTACAAACAGCTAGTCACTAGTGGTGTTGCAGCTTGTTCTACTCACTCCATTGAGCCAAAAAGGGCTCTGCAACCAGTAGCCACCTGGTGATCAAGTATATTTAAGTACTACTTACTGGATCTCTTGGCCTCTGGATCTCTTGGATGGCTCGTCTGTTGTCATTCTCCATGTAGTGATTCCAAGATAGTTCAATATGAAATACATATTTTTTAGCCCTCTATCCAGTCTTCCTTCCTTTCTCTTCTATCACTGCTTGCTATTTCGTGTTGGTGGAAGATAGGTTGTTATCGCTTAGATCAGAAGATTTGTTAGAACTTTTTTTCTGGAAAAAAAATCTCTACCTACTCAACTGGATATTCTAACTGAGAGGCTGCATTGTCTGGAAGGAAATGATACCAAGTCTTCTATGTGCTATTGCTAAAGTTTACAGTTGTAGTCTGGTCTTTAGAGTTGTAGTCTGTAGTTTAGAGTTGTTTTTGAGTTTCTGCTTAGATGGGTAAATATTATAAAACGTTTTCCTCCGGTCCCACCGATCATTTTCTTGGTTTTCCAAAAACTCAATTTGCCAGTATTTTTCATGTCAACCTGGATACGTAAAACTGATTTGCAGTATTTCCAATGTGATCACAATGGAGCTGTGCATAGTCTATTACTTATCTAATACTTATCTACATTTTGATGCCCACTTTTGTGGGCATGTAGATAAGGTCAGCTACATATTTCAGCTTGAGTGATGGAAATATACTTGATTTAAGAGAAGAGAGAGACACTTCAGTTCTCTTGAGTTAAATCATTTGTCCTGCAGATGTGGAAAGAATTTCAAAGTTGCAAATAGAATTCAGTGGAGAGTTTGCTAAGGAGGCAGATGCTACTGAAGAAAGGAAATGTGTTTTAAAGTTAGCCATCTGGATTTGGAAAGTAGGATAAAAAGATAACTTGATGTGATTCCATCTACTGCATTTCTTTTCATTATAATTTAAATGTTAATTATATTTCTAATTAAAAATTAGAACCAAAATTACTAACTAGTTTGTGGAGAGCTAAAACATCTGGGCATCCACAGAATAGGCATTCATAGAAGTTGCTAAGTACGCCATAGTCCTTTCTAAGTTCTTCTAATCAAGTACCTTCTAGTAGAACTTACATGCAGCTTTTTGTGTGACTTAATCTTTGGCGTGTTGATTTTATATTGTTGGAAATTCATATGTTCCTTCCCCTTTTTGCTGAAATTTTGGACAATTTCACCTTAAAAATATAGGCTGTAGTATCTGCACTAAAATGGTCTTGTATGATTGACAACCGCCAGCTTTAATTCTACAATTAGAGCTGTTTGGGCAGACCTCCTGCCAGCAGATGTCTGCATAGTCCACCTGAGGATCCCAGTACATGATCAGATGTTAGCCACGTTTCTTCCTGATCACTACATTTAATAATGAAGTGCACAGTATTTGTTATAGGCTTAATTGTTAAACAGAGCACGAGAAGTCAAATGGGTTATCTTTGAAAGTTAGAAGATTTCCTGTAGCAGTGGGTTTTATATGCAGAAATGGCCCAAACTTACTAGCCTCCTGAGCCTCATATTACAGTGTTTCGAAGTTTGAGTCTCAAGGCACATCAGCCAGGGCTTGGGGCTTTAGCCCTGTGGGAGGATCCTGAGCTTAAGGGTTCATACCTGCTCCTGCTGAAGTCTTGAACCCCCAGCAGGTGCACCCAAGACCAGGGTTTCCTCTAAGCTGCGCGACTGCACAGCTGCCTAACAAGTCCCATGCAGGGCCTCAGGACTGCCGTACACATTGCTGCTGTGGCCAGGGGTGTGGCCTTTTCCCCCAGCCATGGCAATTTCCTGCAGGGGCTAAGGAGCGTTTGGAGCTACTGCTTTTGTGGGAGAGACAGCGTCTCAAAGTTCTCCCCCTGCTGTCCCCAGCAGCGTGAACCTACCATATAGTCAGAGAGCTGCTCCTTCTCCAGATCAACCCAGCCTCACTGGAGCTTCCATGGCTGGCAGATAGGTGCCTCTCGCCTGTCCCAGAGCTGCTGCATTGAGAGGGGAATGAGGGAGTCCTCTTTCACTGGGGGAATCTATACCCCCAAACCCTTTGTCCCCAGCTCCAGCTCAGATTCTGCACCCCTAACCACAGTGTTTATCCTACACCCTAACCTTCTACTCCACCCTGAGCCCCCTCCCACACCCCATACTACTCATCCCAGCCCTACTGCAGAGCCTGCATCCCCAGCCAGAGCCCTCATCCTCTCCAACCCTCCAAACACCTCAACCTCACCCCCATCACAGATCTTTCATGGGCAAAATGAATTTTGTTATGTGTACTAAATATGGAGGGGAGATGTCGCACCTCATCCCCATATAGGTGCACATAACAAAATTCATTCTGCAGATGGACATAAAAAATTAGAGCAACACTGCCCAAGATCCCCACTCCCTGCTGGGCAGAAGCTCTTTACCCCATGACTCCACTGCAAGGCAGAGATCTGTGAGACACACTTTAATGGTAAGACCTGCAAGTAGCTGTGAGTCACAATATCGGCCACTGTGTGTGGTGTGTGCGCGTGTGTGTGTGTGCGCGCGCACGCGCGCATGTACGCGCGCATACATGAATATTTAAAGTATGTTAGGAAAAATCCTCCATGTACCTCTGAATTCTTCTAAGTAAGGTACAGGGATAGAAAGTGGGTATGAAGAGGAGACAAGGAACAGGAGCAGAATATCATAGTTTCATACTCCCATGGTATGACTTAGGCTTTGTCTACACTTTTAAAATTAAAGTGCAACCACAGCAGTGCTTCCTCAGCAGTGTTTTAAATTGAAAATGTGGCTACAGCATGAGTGGTCAGAAATTTCCCAGCCCTCTATGTAAAGTACTTCTACGAAGGGGAGTAGCTAACAGTGTTGGGAGCCCATTTACACAGGTGCTTTACTGTGCTGAACTTGCTGCACTCGGTTGGGGGGGAGGGAAAGGGGAGAGAGATGTTTATTTTTTTATGCCTCTTAACCAGAAAGTTGCAGTGCAGGAAAGTGGCAATGTAAACTTAACCTGTATATTAACATTCTGATGATTAAGAAGTTATCCCTTGCAGAAGGAATAACGGTAGTTCGAATTAGGAGCTTTAATTCGAACTACCTAGTCCGTGCCGCGTGTAGCCGCGGGCAGGTAGTTCGAACTATGGGGCATTTAAAAATGGTGGCACCCGGGAACATGCAAATGAAGCCCGGGATAAAATCCCGGGGCTTCATTTGCAAGTTCGAATGCCTATATTAGCCACCCAAGTTCGAACTAGGGTGGCAGTGTAGACATACCCATATAAGACTCAAGAAATAAAATTACATCATTAAATTGCATAAAACCACCAAACAATTTAACTTGATTCAGTTGCTAAGCAGTGCACATGTCCTGCTGTCATTCTGTAACATATATAGAGTTTCACTGGTGGTAGGATTGGAGAGTACACTTGTATTGAAATGTATTACTCTTTGAAGTGTCTGCTTTAAAAAGAATTACCTGGTAGGCATCATAAAGAAGAGACCTACTGAAACAAAAAGACACCTGTGTTTTATGTTCTATGCCAATCTTTTAATGAAAGCACGTGTCATTTTACTTGTAAATTAACTAGAGATTTATGATCATTAATGGGAATGAGCGTTTATCTGTTGCCCTTTGAAGAAAAGCTGATGGGTACTAGGACTGTTGAATAGACCTCATTAAACTCAAATTATTATGCAATCTCCCTTAGGCACTGGAAAGTAAATAAGCATTATATGTATTTATTCCATCAACAATAGGACTACAAATTTAGAAGGATGGTTTCAGGACTGTATAGGAGCTCATTGTTTTCTTCTAATTCATAAGAAATAGAGCAAACTACAGATAGTATGGGTAAGCCACTGATTCTGAACCAGAAGTATGCGCACCCCTGGGAGTACATAGAGCCCTTTCAGGGGGATACATCAATTTATCTTGATATTTGCCTTGATATTTTACAATAGGCTACATAAAAAGCACTGGCGAAGTCAGTGCAAATTAAAATTTCATCCATACAATTTATCTGTACTGCTTTGTATACTGAAATGTGAGCACACTATTCATATTCTGGTTGATTTATTTTATATGGTAAAAATGAGAAAGTAAGCAATTGTTTAGTAGTAGTGTACTGTGACCCTTTTGTATTTTTATATCAGATTTTGTAAGCAGGTAGTTTTTAAGTGAGGTGAAAGTTAAGGTACACAACAAATCACTGCCGTGAAAGGTGTATAGAAGTCTGGAAAAATTAGAGCCTTTGGTCTAGGAATTGAACACTTTATGGAAGATAAAGTAGTAGGGCAAAATAATGATGATGAAAACTCCATGCTGATGACTTAAAGCATAGCAAATTAGACTGGTGAGAATTACAGAGGGTTATTAAACTGCATCATTTGTGCCTTGCTTACATTTTTTTCTTTAAAGAACTTGTTGCTTTAACTAGGTGATAAATATTTACAGGGATTGAAAGTTTGATTCACTTAGCTTTGTTTAAAGACATTTAGAATTTTCATTTTATCATTAAAATTAGCGGTATGTTAAGGCCTTCAAAGTTGCCAGCTCCTTTATGGACCAAATTGGTCCACATTTCAAACCAGTTCATTCTAGTAGAAGTTTATCAGGTTTCAGTGCTTTAGTGAAACTATGGGAATATTCATATTGCAGGAGGGTGGTTCTTGTTTACCAGAAGTAAAGAAGATTTAACAGTTAAGAAATTACTGAATATATGCTTATATATATTTACTGAATGTATGCTTATACCTTAATTGATGCAAAAATTGCTGTGCCATTTTTCTATTGTGTTTCTTTACTTTATACCAGGCAGTGAGTTGGAAGTTCTTCTTAACAAGATGGTCTTCACTGGTACATGATGCAGTTTGTTTTATAGAGCAATCAAACATTTGTTAGATTAATTGACATGTGTTTGTTAGGGTTCAGAAAGCTTAGTATACTGCACTAAAAGTCTTTGGATTCCAAGAAATGAGACAAATCTATAAATGTCCCTTCTCTTTGATGCCTCAGAAAGCTGCCTTTCTTGTCAGTGTCCCATCCTGAGCTTCATGGGATTTGCCCTCCTCTTAAATTTACCTTTTGTTATGTGTGCCCATGCATGTGTGTATATACTGGCACATTTTTATTTGGATGATTGAAAAGGGCTGTGGGTTTCTGCAGACTCACACTGGGACAAGTGCTATTTCTTCCCAACTCCTGATGAAGATCAGCTGTCCCCTTGAACAAATTTTCTAAGATGGTTTGCTCTTCCAGTTGACTTGAAATTCAGCACTGTTAATTCTTCTGATTAACTTAAATAAGCCAACTTGCAATAATAATGATGCAGCTATGGAAAGTTAGAGATGCTTAGCTCTTATTTTCCCAACAGAAATCATTCTCACAGGACATATAAAAATTAAAATGGTTAAACAATAAAAGTGACTGCAATTTACCTCTTAAGGTTCTTCGTTTATAGTAGCTCAGTCACAGCTTGTCAAAACCAACAGTATGCTTTGCATGCAGTATACTTTTAAAATCTGTAATATGATAAATGTTTGGAGAGAGAACTTTCTAGGCAAGTGCTTGGTTCATTTCTCTTTAAGATATTCCTGAATTATAGCAGAGGTCAACAATCTGATTAATCAAATGTACCTTATATAAAATTGTTCCATCTCCCATATGGTGAGGATCTTTATTTTCATATGTAATAACTAATAAAATGTTGTCTAAACCTTTTAGATGTTAGGGTTTAGTTTTTCCATGAATTAAAAATGTGGTCCATAGTAAACAGTGCAGTTTAAAGCATTAATTGGAATTATTCCCTCCGCCCCTCGATTGGCTCCAACAAATAACTTCTCAGGCTTTTTGGCTCAGGTGAAGTGTTTTAATATTTGACGTATTTTCTCAGTAGACTATCTACTGTTAAGGAAGGGGACACCATCATTTTAACCATACATGGAGCTAAAGCAGGGGTGGGCAATAATTTTTGATGGGGGGAGGCCTCTCCAAGATTTTGATAAGTGGTCAAGGGCCTCAATTTTCTATGGAAGTGGTGCAGGGCCTGGGATGGAGGTTGGGTGCAGAAGGGAGCTTGGGGTGGGAGATTGGAATGCAGGAGAGGTCTGAGGTCTGGGAGGGCGTTTGGGGGAAGGAGGAGATTATGACCTGGGACACAGGATTGAGATGCAGGCACCTGGATGGGATATGGGTACAGGAGAGGGCTCTGGACTAGAGGAGGGGTGTTAAGGATCTAGGAAAGAGTTGTGACATGGGGCAGAGGATAGTGCAGAGGTTTTGAATGGTGACCTGGGGCAGGGAGTTAAGGTGTGTGAGGAGGTGGGGTGCCAGAGGCAGGTTTTGGCCAGAAGGGGGTGTGAGGAGCTGGGGTGCCAGAGGCAGGCTTTGGCCAGGAGGTACTTACCTAGGTGTCTCCTGGCCAGTAGCCCAGTGGGACCCTCAGTCAGGCTCCCTGCCTGCTGCAGCCCCAGACCTCTCCAAGTGACTGGCTGCACCATGTGTTTCTCTGTGCCACGTGCTGGTGGTGGTGGTGGTGGGGGGGGATTCATGCACTGCCTCCAGTACAGTCTCTCAGATTCCATTGGCTGGTTCTCATTGGCCAAAACCTGGGGATGGGCAAGGGGGCAGCACACATGAAGAGAGGCATGTGGAGGAGCCAGCCACTTCAAGCAGCTTGGGGCTGCTCCCTGACTGAGGATCCTGATGGTGCGAGCTACAGGCCGAATTCAAAGGCTTGGTGGGCTGTATCTTGCCCACCTCTGAGTTAAAGACAGATACACAGCAAAATGTATGCACTCACACCACACCCACTTACGGAAAGCAGTAATCTTAAAAAGTATTGTAATTAAAATAGCAAGATAAAATTCTTAAATTTCTCATGCATCACCTACCATCTCCCACTTTTAGCTATTTTGTTATACACAACTTTTTTTGTATTACTGAATACATTTGTGTAGCCATGTTACACTTTAAAGACTGTCCAACTGCTTGTTCTTACTACTTAGGTCTCACTAATTAGGACAGTTTTCATAGGTTATACATTATTCTGGCCATTCATGGAATCTGTATAAAGGGAATTTCTTCCAAAAGTTGAAGAGATAGCAATGGAATCATATTAGATTAAAGTAGTGCATTTAAAGTGTTCGTTTAGAATTACTGATCTGCTGGAGAGCTGTAGTATTGGTGTCTGGCACATCTTCAAAATAAAAGGGATTCTGTGATTTTTTAAAAATAAAGTTATGGTCTTTATTGAATGTTTACACTCCCGTTTTTGATGATGACTTGATGATATTTGGACATTGGTGGAGGAAATCCTATGAACTGTGAATAGGAACTAGAACAGCTGTTTCTTTTATTTAATTCTGTTCGCCGAACAACTGTCTACAGAATAAATTTGTTTAAAGTCTGTTACACTGTTATCAGAACTTGACATTTTTAATGAAGTGTGAATCATTTAGTTGTTCTTTGGACCTGTAATGTCAGTTTCTACTGAAATATTTCCATTGTTAAAAGAAATATATTTCAGTCAACCTAAAAATAAGATTCTTTCTGCAGGGAAAGGAATATTTTGTTTTGGAAAGATACGTATGTAGGTGCACACAGTATTTATGTTGATACACGGGGCTGAGATAAAAATAGGATGAGAGGCTAAGTGACAAAAGCAAGGTAATTCTATGCCTATTTGTCCCATTAGAGCGATTAGACCTACGTAATGCAGATCATTTATGGCATAACTTTAGGCAGCAATAAAATTGATCTCTAAGCTTTACTACCCCAATTTTCTCTGTTAAATTGTTTTGTGTTGCTGTTTTTAATGTTCTTTCCTTAAAGAAGAGGTCCTCCTACCTCTTTCTTCCTACCTTAAAAAAAAAAAAGAACTCTAGTCACTATCAATTTATCATAATTAGTAAATGTGATCCTTCTTAAATTTATAATCCCACCCAGTTCTGGAGCCTTGGAAAACACAGAGAGACTGTTAGGAGGGAGTTTAGGGTTGCCAGGTGTCCGGTTTTGAACTAGACGGTCCAGATTTGAGCTTTCTGTTTGAGAAACAAATTGAGAAAATATAATTGTCTGGTATTTTCTAAATAAGATGTAATGTAAATTGTGATGTAATGTCAAGTGTGTCTGGTATTTTTGTTGAAACCCTCTGGCAACCCTAAGGGAGTTGAATGAGGGACATAAAATGAGTAGGCATGCTGAATCAGGGAGGCTGTTTGGGACATAGTGAGTAGCATGAACAATTATCCAAAGAGGCAAACTGAAAAAAAATAAGGCTGCCCTTTAATTGATGTATGTTTCTGCATTGTCCTGTCATTGTATATTTTGTTACAGATGTTGAATTCTGTATTTTTGATCTTAAATGTTAAAGAGGGGTGTGATGGGAGGCAAATGTAAGTCATCTACTGAACAAGCAAAACCAAAATACAATATTGTTGCTAGTTGTCAAAGTGGTTCAAGAACTGCTTTAATCAAATATGGTAGATGCTGATCATTCTTTGGCTCCCTTTGAACCCTGTATCCTTTTGTTATTTAGTTCTAGATACATAATGTAAAAATTTGCTGTTAACACCAGGTCTGGATAATGTAAAACCATTTTATTCCCATTCAGAATTTAGTTAAGATGGTTGATTTCCAAAAAATTAAGGAATAATAAAAGCTTTTTAATTAATATTATTTATTTATATGGCATCATATCAAGCCTTTCCAGAATTACAAATCATATATTCCAAATGGAGGAAAGGTGGAATATGGTAGCTGTTCTGTCTCAGCAATGCAAAGTTATTTAGGGATAAGAAATGTTGATCATCTTGGCCCATTAAAATAATAGGTGAAATCGGGTCAGTGAAATGCGCTAGCTTATGTTAGAATAAGATCAAAGCACCGAGGTAGGTGTTCCTATTACTGAGAAAATGATATGTAGTCTTTGACTTCTTACATTAGGGTGTTAATTTTTGTCTCTCTTCTGAAAGTTGAGACTTTTGATAGCACAATATCTTTTAATACCATGCTGATATTTCAGTTCTGATTCAGTGAATCCCCTATTGAATTGCAGTCTCTCTACAGGAAACAGAAGCTTATAATGAAGTTGATGATACAATTTTAGTCAAGCTCTTTGTAATTTGAAACACCTACTGTGCATCAAAAGTGAACTGTTTTAGGCAAGGAAGAAGAGAATGTCCCTGCATAGGGGCGTTTACAAGTAAAATAATTCCATAATAATTTCATCCAATTGTTTTTACTTTCCATATAGACAATACTCCTTTAAAAAAATCAAAACAGTAACAGCAAGTCTGTCAATTATTTGAATCACAGGAGTCCCTTGGAAACTAATTGTTGGAGTCACGTCACTGTATCAGTGCTGATTTAAAAGGTTGAAGTCTTAATGGCTTCTACAACATTGATCCAGGGTATCGTCCAGCTTCAAAATGCAGTTGTCCCTCTGTTTTTATCCTTGTTTTAAAATCAATGTGTCTTAATATTAAGCAACAGTAGGATGGGACCAATGTTAAATGTGTTATTTAAAAGTAAAAAAAAAAAAAATCACCTAAACTACCTTTAACTCCCCCTCCCCCTCCCCCTGACATTATTAGCTTTAAAGATGCATCTGTCGAAGTGGGTCTTTGCCCACGAAAGCTTATGCTCCAATAAATCTGTTACTCTATGAGATGTCACAGGACTTCTCGTTGTCTTTGTATTAAACTACTTTCCCTTGCACTAGGAAAACTGTCTTATCTGATTTGTCCTCTCGCCTCCCACATTTTTTGGGGAGAAGAAGATGGACAGTCCTTTTTTAAAGTTGTATTTTCATGTCTTTTGGCTTTAAATTGTATGAAAATAATGTATTCTAAATGCACAGGGATTATTTTCAAAACTGCTTTTTATAGATTTTGCACTGTAGCTATGTTAACCTTACATATGATGACACTGAAGGTGCTGCTGTGATGATGTGCAGTGCTTTCCACTGTAATGCTTTATTTCACACTCTGCTGTGTGGATGCCATAGACAGGCACTCAGGCAAAGCCTGCTTAACACACATTGACCTCTCCCTGGAATGGAAGGGAAGAATGACACCCTTAGTGTGTATTTGCCTTCTTTAAAAAAAGTACTGCCACAAAATTAGTTGAAATATCATTTCTAAAATAAAGTAACTCAAGGAAAAAAAATTCAAGCCTAAATTTACTGTCTCCCTTCTTTTTCAGAGTCAGTAAGACTTTTGAACGATGCCATTCCCTTTATGCCACATCAAAAACGCAGAATTAATTACAAGAAAATGCTGATTTCCATCTTTGCCCAATGGCAGCGTATTCCTTCTTTTCCTTTCCCTCCTTTACTTTAAAAGCCATCTTAAAAAATGCAGTGCTTAAATGCCCATTGAATTACCAGCAAAAATGGTGTGCAGAAGGATGACTGTAATATAGCCTGGGGCCTTGCCAAAACCATTTTGGTAGAAGGGGCTAAGGTTAACTTAAATTTTCTCCCCAACTCAGTCATGCTGCTTGCATGATCATTCAGTCTTTTGCCTGGGGTTGCCTTGGAACATTGTATAACATATATTATGTGTGCTGTTACCAGTAAATACAGGGAGGGTGAGTTAAGGCTGGAGTAAGAACTATTATTCAATAATTGGTTTTTCTACATTGTCAGAACCCATGTTATAGCTTGATCTTAGGGTAGGTGTTGTTATTATCTTTGTTGTTGTTAATAATTGTAATTGTGGTAGTGCCCAAAATATGACAGAGAGAAGGTGGGTGTGGATATTATCTTTTATTGGACCAACAGTCAGACAGCAAGGTTGTCAAGCTACACGGATTTCTTCCTGAGGTCTGGGAAAGGTATTCAGAGTGTCATAAGGCAAAAATGTTGGTTAAAGGATTATGGATTGTGGTAATAAGTCAAATTAAGCCTCTTTGTTAGGAACATGATTTTTAGTGTCCTGTAAAATTATGAATTTAAGCTATCCGTCACAACTTCTGAAAATGCTGTACCATATTTCCTTTGAGAATGAGGGCTGAGAGGTCAGCTATAGAGTCATTATCTTATGAAAAGTGTTCACCAATACGCCATATGGTGTTTGTGTCTTCTATCATTTTCCTGTATGAATTCATTTGAGAGCGTAGTGATTGACTGTTTTCACATACATAAAAAACAACAGATTGTCTGGTAGCACTTTATAGACTAACAAAACATGTAGAAGGTATCATGAGCTTTTGTGGGCATAGCCCACTTCTTCAGATGACCGGAGTTTTGAGTTTAGGATGTGCAGACCCAAAATAAATAGGAGGGGGAAGACAGGGAGCAGAGGGTATAGAAAATCAGGAAGGTAGAGGGAATCAGTAAGTATCTGAAGATGGGGTAGTTAAAACGAAGCAGATAAGAATCAAAGTCAATTGATAGTATCCTTCCTGACATAGGAATCTACATAAAGAGCTGTTTGCACCTTCATTGAATGTTAGGTTGGTAGTGTCCCAACCATCCTTTATCACGATTGAGTCCATTAGCATGAGAATTGAATTTGTGGATGAACTCTAATTCCAGTGCTTCTCTGTGTATCTGGCTAGTAGGATTGGTTTGTGACAAGACAGCCACTTGAAGATCTTTTAAACAGTGATTAGGAAGATTAAAGTGTTCCCCAACAGGTTTCTGTATGTTCCCTTTACGTATATCTGATTTGTGTCCATTGATTCTTTCCCGCAGAGACTGTCCAGTTTGTCCGATATATATAGCAGTGGGGCATTGCTGGCATAGATCAAATTACTGAATGTGCAGTCAAATGACCTTTTGATTTGGTAGCTTATGTTGTTGGCTCCAGTGATGAATTCGCTAGTATAGATATGTGGGCAGAGTTAGCATTGTGTTTGGTTGCAGGGCTGGGTTCCTGGATGCTTATGATGTGGTTGTGTGGCATGGTTACCGGAAAGAATTCGTTTCAGGTTGGGGGGTTGTCTGTAAGCGAGGATAGGCTTTTCTCCCAAGGCCTCTGAGAGTGAGGGATCATTTTCCAAGATGGGTTGTAGATTGTGTATAATACGCTGGAGGGGTCTGAGTTGTGGACTATAGGTAATAACAAGTAGAGTTCTGTTGTTTTCTCTTTTGGGTCTGTCTTGAAGTAGTTCATGTCTGTTATTTTCTTTTTTGGCTCTGCTCCCTGTCTCCCACCCCCGTCTTTCCTCCCCCCCTTCTCTCCTATTTATTTTGGGTCTGCACATCCTAAACTCAAAACTCCAGTCATCTGAAGAAGTGGGCTGTGCAGGTAATTAGTGCATTGGATTATGTGCACCATATGTTGTACTAAGCATGTGTAGGACCTATGGAACTAAAAGATGAGTTTTGGGGGGTGTTGATCATTGTAGAAGTCTGATTGAAGGTTTTGCATTTGTTATGGCAGGGTCCAGTTTTGCTTTGAGTAGGTTTGTCCTGATCTGTGGTTAGCTTGCTTCTGATGATGAGTGTGAAGGGGTTGAGGTGTTTGAAGCCAGAAGAGGATGTTCAGGAAAGATTACTGTTAGGGTATGGTCCCAAAGGAGTATAGATTTTTAGTTGTTTGATACCCCATATAAGTTCCAGTGTGGGTGGTTGGTAACAACTCAGGCTGTCTGATGGGAAGGGGTTCCATTTCTGTATTGAAACAGGTTCTGCTGGGGTATGTGGGTAGCCCATTCCATGATGCAGTCGTCTTCTCTGGTGGAGTGTTCTTATTTGTTGAAGGCAATTTTAAGTGTGCTAACGTGCATGTCCCAGACTTTCTCCATGGAGCATATTATGGGGCATCTCAGTGCCTGGCTAGGTAATAGATTTCATGGTGTGTTTGAGGTGGTTACTGGATCTGCGACAGTAGGTATTGTTTTCCACTCCTGAGTAACTTTCCCAGACCTGAAGAAGAGCCCCCCTCTGTCTTGAAAACTTCTCTTTCTCTCTCTCTCACCAACAGAAGTTGCTCCAAAAAGATATTGCCTCACCCGTCTTGTTTTTCTAATATCCTGGGACCAACATGAGTAAAACCACATAGCACAGAAAATGTGCTAGACATTTTCCAAATACAGGACACTCTTCCTACCCCAGAGAGTGTTGACTACATGAGTTAATATATCAATTAATGCCATTTTTACATTTCCATATCTGATCCTGGAAATAGTAGACTAACCTCTTATATCTCTTATGCTAATTCACTCCGTCTATTACACATCCTGTAACTAACAGTAATGATCTGGTTCTACAGCTCAGTGAGCTGAATACAATTGGAAGCACATAATGAATTATTCATTTACTGCCACATTTCTTGAAAGGCTTGTAGCATCATCAGTGTGTCTTCAAACAAAAGCTTGTTTGCTATCAGTTCAGCCAAGTTACATTTTTTTAATGGAAAATGCTGTTGGTAAATTTTTATTTTCTCCTGTTTTGTTCTGGTCAGTTGTTAGATCGCATTTTTTAATTGTGCTTCTGGGCTTGACCTTTTGTAGCTGCCAAGCTGTTGTTTCTCCTAAGTACCATAGGTGCTAATGCACTCTTAGGAATCAGGTTGATGTTCTGCATCTCTTTTAAATGTTCCCTGGGAGAGGGTGGGGGGAGCAGGACATTAACTTGTTCATGAGCAGTATGTGGCTTAGAGAAAGGATTCTCAATCTGTTTGTTTTTGTTTAAAATAAATGTTTCTCGTCCTAATAGCTGTAGGCAGTGGTGTTGGAACAGTTTTATAGTGTGGGTGCTAAGAGCCTGTGAACAAAATGTAAAGCAGTGGTTCTCAAATTTTTTGGCCCAGGGCTTACCCCACTCAAAGCAAATCTTTCCACCAGCCAACTGCCAGGAGAGGATGATGGTGCGGGGTCTCATCAGGGGGAGTGTGTGAGGGGGATGGGGAAGTGGGGTCGGGGCATCAGGGGGATGGAGGGTGCTTTCCTGTCTTTGCGCCCTCCCACTCCCTCCACCACTCCAAGGCTTCACATCCCAGGCATCAGCCCTCACTCCTCCCATTGGCTGTGATTCCAGGCAGTGAAAGCGGGGGAGGGAGCCTTCAGGCAGCATTTCCCTGCTCTGCCGTTCCCCCTGTTTGCTCACCCTGCAAGCTGGATCCGGCTTTGAGGTTCGGGGCTCTCCACCCCGGCAACAGGAAGCTGGTGTTCCAACTGTGTGTGTGCGTGCATGCGTGCGCATGGGGTTGGAGTGCCAGTGCAGGCTCCCTGCTGCACTGCAGGGGAGGGCTGAGACTGAAGCCATGACCCACTTGCAATCTGTGGACCACACTTTGAGAACCACTGCTGTAAAGGTATATTGTGGAAAACACTTCAAGCCGGGGATGTTGCTGCAAACCTTGACGCCTGGTTCTAGCACCCCTGGATGTAAGGAGAACCTCAGATAATTCATTATTTTTGCCATAAAATCCACCATTTTGTATCTCCCTGCACTGCCCCATGAAGCCAAGCACCAAAGTGGCAGCTATCTCCCTTGAAAGGAGTTGTCACTGTAGCTAGCAAAGGATCCTGGGCCATGCATATTGCCTTTTAAAGGAGATCGTGCTCGGCCATTTGGAGACCCAACATCCACCTTTACAAAAGAAATTAATGGAATTTATCAGGCATATGCCTATGGGTTTACAAAATCAAGGTTATTTCATGAAATGGCAATGCTGTATATATGGTAGTAGACTGTGTGTTAATAAGCCGTTAATGACCATCTGGCTATCAATGGCTACAGTCAAAAAGTGCAGTTGGTTATTAACCATGTTTGTCTGTCTTCTTTCTTATGGTTCTTTGGTAGCTTGTCACTAACAGGACTAGAAGTTTTCTTTACCCAATGTGATAGGCTTAAATGAAAAATGACCAAATAAGAGTCTGCCATGAAGTGCTGCAGCATAGTTAATGACTGTCAGCAGCAACAAAATATCATTGTCAACCTAAGAGCTTGTTGGCTTGTTGTTTGTGGTTGTGACTTTTGCTGCTCATTCATGAGACAATGAGTGGAATCAAAGCAGAAAATGCAGTCTTTTGGGCTGCACCTGTGCTTGGGTACTGAACGTGGTGGTGAGCTGCTGTTGAGCTTCCAAGTCTCGTGGGCACTCTTTTTGGACGCTGAACAGGAACCATTAAAAGCAGACAATTTTTTAAATTGAGCTTTTGAAACCTTTGCCTGTAGAATTATTCATTTGTAGAGAAATTGCTATTGCCCAAAAGTGCTGGTGTTGCCCGTAGATCTCTAGACACTCAGGTATCAAACACACTAAGGTGTAAATACAAACATGTTTTATTATGAAGAAGTTTCCCCAGGTGATATTGGTGTACTTTGCTTATGCCATTCTGTTTCTGTAGAAAATTGCATGGGCAATCACTTTTACTTGAAGATACTTTGCTTAATCCACCTCTGCCATAAAGGTTCTGAGTTCTCCCTCAGAGGTATTTCCATCTTGGAAATATTGATTGATCATGATGAAGAACAAAGCACTGAGAACTTTGAATCTGTGGGGATAAGCAAGCCAAATCCACAAGTACGACAGACATCTTAAATATTACCATCTTCCAGCAAAATCAACAGATGAGGGTATTTAGAAAAAATAATCTGTTATTTAATCCAGCTGCACTTTACGGTTGGCAGCAGAATATTTTTATTATTATTGCATAGAGTTTATACTGTACTATAAGTAGCACTTTACACAAATAAAAATAAAAACCCAGAGGAACACTCAACCTAAATTAGACTAAAGGAGCAAATGATTATAAAAATAGAGAAAAGGGGCAAAGGGTGAGTGTTAAAGAGAATGTAATTCTTTTTTGATAAATGCAGCTTGTTAGCTGAATTTTTCCAGAAGTAGATGGCACTAATGGAAAAGCAACATATTTTGATGAGAAACTGTAGAAAAAGAAAGCTTGGTGCACTGGAAGATGGAGCATTTTCCAAATAAATGGGCCATCAAGAAGAATGATCAGGGTATAATACTTGATATGGGTGATTGAACAGAAATCCAACACGTTGGTGGAAAAAAGTTGTGAAGTGCCTTGATGGTGAGATTGAGGAATTGTGATTGGATGATTGAAACAACAGGTAAAGGCGGCTGTTTTTGGATCGATTGAAAAGGGGTAAATCAGGAAGGCCAGAGATGAGGAGTTAAGATGAAAAAAAGCCTCATGGTGTGAAGCAGGGTTTCAGCAGTGGGGCTGGAGAGAAATATGTGGACTTTAGAAATGTCCTAAGGTACATGTAAACTACATCCCTCTTTCAAAACAGGAATGTAAATTAGACACATCGAAATTGCAAATGAAGCCGGGATATGAATTTCCCATGCTTCATTTGTATAATAGCGTCACGGCGTTCTTTCGAAAAACACTATTTCGAAAGTGAAACCGTGGCCTAGACGCAGTTCTTTTGAAAAGAAAAGCCTTTTTTGAAAGATCCTGTACTCCTCAAAAGATGAGACTGTGGTTTCACTTTTGAAATAGTGTTTTTCAAAAGAACGCTGTGACGCGATTATGCAAATGAAGCATGGGAAATTCAAATCCCAGCTTCACTTGCAATTTCGATATGTCTAATTTACATCCCTCTTTTGAAAGAGGGATGTAGCCTAGACATACCCCTACACTAGAGAGAACTGACAAAATTTGGAGAGAGACTATTTGGGAGAAGGAAAGAAAGAAAGAAAGAGTTGGAAGTTCTCCCCAAAGGTACAGCCATGAGTGACTGAGAGTAAAGATTTGGTCAGAGGTACTAGAGAAAGTGTGGAGGGAGACGAGTGTCTTTTGGTCCCCAGTGATGAATGTTATAAATGGCGATGTCCAAAGTGATACTACTATTACCTCTAGTTGTAGGCTCACCACTTGGAAGGCTGTGGTAGTAAAATAAATAGTATGGATGAGTGACAACATTTTATACTTTTAATGTTAAGCTTATTAGGCAAAGGCAGTGAAACAGAGTAATACAGGAGGGTTGTAATGAACTACCTAAGGTACTCTATTAAGCTGACAATATCCTTTTTACCCCACATAAAGCATAACACATCACATAGAACTGTATCACACAGTGATGGGTCATGGAAACTGCAGTTTCAGAAAGATGAACTTTGGGATTCTAATTACATTGTAATTTTTTGTTTTGATTGGTTGTGGTTTGGAAGAGTCAGGTGCTTCTGAGAACAATTTGCGCTGGACGCATACTGAATTATTAAAATAAGTAATACATATTTGGAAGCAATTCAGCACTGTGTAACAGGAACTGCTGGAGATAGTTCAACATTAGCAGCATTTAAAAGGCTCCATGCAAATGAGTAACCAGTCATTGGGAGATGCAGAAGATATTTACTGCATGTCAATTTATCACCAATATATACTACTTTTGGTGCTGTAGTGCTCTAGGCATGTCAGTCATTTTAAAAAAGGGATCTTGGCGGACTAAGAGCAATGACTAGTTATCTAGTAATAAAATTTTTGTTTTCAACATTTTACAGATTTCTTATTGTGTTAACAATATAACTATTTTTTCCTTTGAGACAAATTTTTTTATCTTGGAACAGGGAAAAATCTCAAAACCTCACAGCTTTAATTAGGCCTGTCTGTCACTTCAAATCGAATTGATTGATTTTGTTGGCATTTAGAAAATAGCCCATTATATCAGTGACCCGAGTGCTTTGTGACTCTAATTGCTGGGTGTACATATGTAAAAGGCAGTCTATAAAGTCTTTTTTATTGTAGCTTGATTAAAAGTTTCTGATTTGTGCTGTAAGAGGAAAATTATGCTTTGTGTGTATGGGAATTGTTATATCTTAATATAGTCACAAACTACAGCATGATGTCTTCTAGCAGGGTGCTATTATATACATTGTGAAACGTATAACTGAAAATCAACCTTAGAATTTCAGAAGAGAGTGATGATTTTGAGTGTCTCAATTTTTTGGTGTGCAACTTGAGACATCTTAAAAGTGACTGGTTTTCAGAGTGCATGTGCCCCAGTATTTTTAGAAAATTAGGCCTTTAAATAAAAAGTCTGATGTTTAGCACCCACAAATTGAATCAACTAAAATTACTAGTTCCGTTTGAAAAAAATTGGTCTAACAGTTATCAGAGGAACACAATACATTATAAGTATAATGATACAACTTATTTTAGAATCTCACTCAATATTTTAGATTATCTTTTTTAAAAAAGTTATAAGAATAAAGTGATTCATCCAATATATCTTTATGCTAAGTTTGTAAGTAAACTTTAACTTTGGAGCTAGAATTTAAACATATATTTTAAATGAATGGCAAGTTTCAAACTGTCCTTGTGTGTGTACGCACATGTACTTGCGTGCACGGGTGTACTATGACAAGGAAGCAGAGAGACTGGTCCTAGAGGAGGAGATGGGTAGAATCATTCACTGTTCGTTGTCTTGTGCTGCTAATGCAAGGCTTACATTAAAAATACAGTGAAAATGTGGCTACTACTTTATAATTCTATTATTTTCTTCCTCTTTATCTCCATTATGGTTGTAGAAATTTTCATACTCTCTTTGCTTCTATGAGTTGCATAGCTGGTACAACTAGACAATAAGAAAATGGCTTTGGCTTTGGGCAATTTAGTACAGGTTGAACCTCTCTAGTCTGTCACCCTTGGGACCTAACTGGTGCCGAACCAGAGAATTTGCCGAACCACCGAAGGTCAATACTGTCTAGCAGCGTTACCAACACTTCAGCTGCTTACAGGGCTCTTAGACGACATTTGGGGTAAATTACAGTAAATAACAGCACAGAATACTGAGAGCCAGGACTGGTGGTTGTCAATAAGTTTTATGGGACAGCAGAAAACTTGGACTTACTGATGATAAGGGGACATCCAGCCAACTAAAATCATGCCAGACCACGGATGTTGCCAGACTAGCAAGTTCAGGACTAGAGAGGTTCAACCTGTATCTAAAGCTATATCCTCTAAGAATCTACAGTATGCTCATCAATAAAACCTTTGTGCACGCACCATATAAAGGGAAATCTTCAATACTATTAGAGTAATGTACCTAATTTATCTCAGTCAGCCTCAAGAATTACTTAAAATCATGACAGCTGCAATCAGCTAAATAGCAGATTTAGAACCATTCTGGGAGTGAGCAAATTCCTAAAATTTAAGGTATTGTAGTCGCCATGTAAATAAAAAACTGTTAACTTTAATATGCCTGTATGGTATGCTCTCATTTGATTGTTCACTGCAGTTAATATTTTTTCCTCCTTTATTCACTTCCTATCCATACCAGGTAGGTTTCACCATTATCCCAGCACTTGCTTCTTTTGTTGTAACACAGGTACCATCTATTCAATTGGTGAAAAATTATCACAAAATTTGGGCTCCAGAAAGTGTATAGAGTGAGAACTATTGTACAGTATTTTTTTCAATATTAACTGAATTTTATGTTTTCATCTTAATACACTATTTTAATATAAGAACTCAAGTGTAATGAATTCTGGAATGTAGTCCATAATTTACTCAGAGCACTTTATAGCTGCTATGTCCATATTTGCTAGAAGGGCCAAGGACTGGTGCTGTATTGCTCAAGGTGATACTCTCATATTGTCAAAGACAATTTCAGATATTTCTTTCCTCCCATCCCTAAGCTTCCACAGGTCCTGATAAAGATTCATCAATACAAAGCTAGTATCGTTCTTTTAGCTCCTTACTGGCCCACACAGGTTTTGTTCCCAGATCTTCGGTCAGTGTCTGCCCATCCTCCAATCAAGATCCACCGCTTCCTAGAACTCCTGGTGCAGGACAGCGGCAGAGTCAAACACCCCAGCTTGCTTCATCTCCTGGCCCGGTGTTTGGATCAAGGTCGGAAGTAGAATGCTCTTGTTTGTTGCTCGTCCAGGCTGCACATATTCAGAGCAGAAAAGATTTGACTTGGGCCTGCTATCAAGCTAAATAGAAATGTTTCTCTCCTGGGTATAGCACAGTCAGCTTCACCCAGTTTCTGCAAGCATCCTGATAGTTTTAGAAGTTTCAGTAGGGTATCTGTAACATTAGAAAAAATGAGTAGTTCTGTAGTACCTTAGAGACTAACAAAAAGATATATGTAGTATCATGAGTTTTCATGGGCAAAACCCACTTCTTCAGATGAGCAGAGAAAAACCGAAAAGTCTCCAGTTTAAAGCAGAAAAAGAAAGGGGGCAGGAAACCCTGTCAATAGTAGTGCCAGACCTAAATGAGGCTAATTGAGTGGGTTGTAAGTGTCCCATAATTAGTTTTTGATGACCTCATTGATGAAAATATTGAACAAAACTGATTCCTATGGAATCCCACTTGTTATGCCCTTCCAACATGGATGAACCATTGATAACTACTCTCTGGGAATGATTATCCAACGAGTTATTCAGCCACCTTATAATTCCATCTAGATTGTATTTCCCTAGAAGGTCATGTGAGACCATACCAAATGCTTTATTAAAGTCTAGATATATCACATCTGCCACTTTCCCCTAATCCATAAGGGTTGTTATCCTGCCAAAGAAAGGTATTAGGTTGGTTTGACATGATTTTTGTTGACACATTTTGTAAGCCACCTCGAATATTTTATAAAAAGAAGTGGGGTAAAAATATTTTAAAATAAAAATAAAACGGACTCTTATCACCTTGTTATCTTCCAGATGTTTGCAAATGATTCCTTAATTATTTGGTCCATTATCTTTCCTGGTACAGAAGTTAAGCTGACTGGTCTGTCATTTTCCTGGGTTGTCCTTTTTTACAGATGGGCACTAACAGAAAACTCTATGAAAGCTGACATTCACACTGAGCCAAATTGCACAGCCCTTACTCAGGCAAAACTCCCATAGACATCAGTGTGAGTTCTGTCATAGACTTTTGCCTGAATATATTTGCCCTTTTCCAATCTTTTAGAATCTCTCCTGTATTCCATGACTTTTCGGCGATGATAGCTAAATGTTCAGCTATCTAGGATGCATTTCATCAGGCCTTGGTGATTTGAAAAAAATCTAATTTGTCTAAATAACTTTTAACTTGTTCTTTCCCTATTTTAGATTCTTTACCTACCCCATTTTCACTACTATTCACTATGTTAGGTGCTCAGTTGCCACCAGCCTTCTTGGTGAAAACTGAAACAAAAGTCATTAAGCACTGCATTTTCTGTTATTGTTTTCCCTTCTTCAAATAGTAATGGGCCTACCCTGTGCTTGATCTTCCTCTTGTTTCCAATATATTTGTAAACTATTTTCTTGTTACCCTTTATGTCTCTGGCTAGTTTGAGGTCCTTTTGTGCCTTAGTCTTCCTAATTTTGCCCCTACATATGCGTATTGTTTGTTTATATTCATCCTTTGTAATTTAAGCTAGTTTCCACTTTTTGTAGTACTACTTTTTGGTTTTTAGATCATTGACAATCTCCAGGTTAAACCAGGGTGGCCTCAGGCCAGACTTCCTATTTATCCTATGCATTGGAATAGTTTGCTCTTGTGCCTCTAACAATGTACCTTCCCTGCCTTATTTCTGTTCTTGGCAAATCTTCATTCTTCTCAAACACCCAAAATTTAGTAAGGGGAATATTGTACAAGCCCCGGACAGGTCTTGGTCTTGACCCATGAATTTCTGTTTACTGCCCATGACCTGTCCGTGACCTTTACTAAATACCTATGCCTAAAATGTAGCCTCGATTATGATAGTCTTTAATTATATGATCACACACTATTTTATGCACAAGATTCCTGCCTTATTCAGTTCATAGGGTGGAAGGTGCATACTGAGTGAGCAGTTCTGCAAAATTATATTTTCTTCTTATTCCATAAGTGGCCCCAGATGTTATTTACTACATTTAAACCTATAGTGAAGACAGAATTACTAATTTCCTCCTGAGAAATGTTCCTCCTTACTTTCTCTGGCACTCATCTCTAGAGTAATCTGTTTGCTTTATAAACATAAATGTATTTATTTTCACAACACTACTATGAGATGAGTAGGTAATATTACCCCCATTTTATAGATGAGGAACTGAGACCCAAATATTTTAGGTCAAAAGTATTCACTGATTTTTGGATGTCCAAGATAAGACAGCTGAGATCAGATTAGTGAGAGTAATTAGCATTGGGTAGCACATTATATGTCCAAAACACAGCTCGCAATGATTTCAATTGCAGCTATTACAAATCTTCTACAAATCAGATCCCAGTGTCATAAGTCAGGTGCTCAAAGTGAGGAACACCCAATTGGTGACCGCCTATGAAATGTTTGGTTTAAGTGATTTGACTAGCATCATAGAGGAACTCTGGCAAAGGCAGGGATAAAATCCAGTTATCTGGGGCAGCATTTATCACAAAACTGTCCTTTCTTGCAATCTGGTGCTCCGTGTCACCTTCCAACTTTTATAACTGATGAGGTTGGGATCCTCCAGACAACAACTTCTTTGCTATACAATCTTTGTGGATCCCCAGAGCAACCACAGTCTTTGCACTGAATGAAGGAGGTATCCCAGGGAGAAAAATAAGTGCTCATGCAATTAAAAACTATATAATAAGGCACATGCCAAAAGGGGCAGAATTGGGCAACCTTAATTCTGGCATTTCCTGACTTTTATGGCCTTGCTTTTGCAATTTTAATGATAATCTTTTAACAAAGCTCTTTTGTGTGTGTGATTTCCTAGGATAGTAAACTGACTCCCCTCTTTCCTCCCAGAAATTCCATCATGTTAGCATATTGAAACCTAAATGGATCATCAGCAGGATTGGAACCTTTAGCTCTGCTGCATAGATTGGCTCTGCTGCTTGAACTAACAGAGTAACTTAGTAAGTTTAGCTGTTACAGTAATAGGTTGTTAATCTCTTTGTGGACTGCGTTGGAGTTAGAGCTAGGGGAATGAAACACTTTGCCAATGGGTTTCACAGGTATTTGATGACTGTTGAGAAATGGTGAGATTTAGGAATCTTTGATTCCATTCTAGACTCTGAAAGGATGTGGTTAGTTGGCACTAGATGCTCCTTTCTGTTGCCCCAATGTGATCCCTTCTGTCAATAAAAACCTAAGAATGGCCATCCTGGATCATACCAAAGTTCCATCTAGCCCAGTATCCTGTCTTCTGACCATGGCCAATGCTAGGTGTCCCAGAGGAAATGAACAGAACATGTAATCATGAAGTGATCATCTCCTGTTAATGTTTTCCATTAACAGCTTCTGACAAACAGAAGCTAGGGTCGTCTTTCCTGCCCATTCTGGCTAATAATCATTGATGGACTTATTCTCCATGAATTTATCTAGTTCTTTTTTTTAAACCCTGTTATAGTCATGGACTTCACAACATCCTCTGGCAAGGAGTTCCACAGGTTGACTGTGTTGTGTGAAGAAATACTTCCTTTTGTTTGTTTTTAAACCGTACCCCTAGTTCTTGTGTTGTGTCATTGGTTACTGTCAGAAGACATGATACTGGTCTAGATGGACCTTTGGTCTGACCCAGTATGGCCATTCTTGTGTTCTAAGAGACAGGGTGTTGAAGAGCTCAAGATTCACTGTGGATTGGAAGAACCATAAATAAATGAGAAATATAGAGTAGCACACAGACAGAAAGGTTAGCTGTTACGGTCCAGGGTTTATGGCTAAATCTTGCTTATCCTTATTCACACAAGCGGTCCTACTGGATGTGACAATAGATTTGCTTACCTGAGTAGGATGGGCAGGATTTAACCCTTAGTGTATGAAGGGCTGCTCAAAAAGGGGCACTGGTGACCTAAGCATATAATACAAAGCTTGCATTGCCTTCATTCAGGGTCTTGCCGATTACTTTTACAAGAAAAGAAGCAATCTCTAAAGTAGAGAGGGGAAATTTAAAATACCATTTAAAAATGCTTAAAATACTGCTATTACTGCTTTTCAAAAATCTCGAAGCACTGATTTTTTTAAATAAAAACCTGTAATATTGTTTAAAAAAAAGAAACATGCCTTTACTAATTGATGTATTAATTTCTTAAAATTAAATACTGTGCTGCTTTTATTTTACCCCCTTTTGAACTAATGGTGGGTCATAGATAATAAGGGGGATAATGAGTATGTCAACCTATTAACCTGTAAATGGTCTAGAGATTGGTTATAAATATATTTTGTGTTACATTTGACAGAAACCTGCAATTAATTTTTATAAATGATTCTAGAGAAGCTTTTCCTGAAGGGTAAAATATATAACATTTATGTCACTTTGCAGTCATGTTCTCTTGCAAAACAGCAGTTCACTATTTGTTGATTTTTCTTTAAAATAGATGGTATGGCTTTGTAAAGCAAATTAAGAAAACATGTATTCTGCTGATATATTTTATGAAACAGTAGGAAATCATGCACACATTTTTCCAGTTAGAAATTGTCTGTGGGGAACTATAGGTAGTGTTATGTAAAAATATGAGGTATGCTAGTTTACAGAACACTTGTTAACGTGCCTTACAAATGCCATTCAGGGTATATCTGCTTTATACATACAGCGCATGATTTGAGATATTAATGTAATAGTTCTAAATTGTCTTTTTAATGTGAAACTGATGATAAAAGGATATTTGCAAGTTACTGAGTATGGGTTCATGGAATTGATATCTTATGCCTGAAATACTCATATGAAACCTACAGCTAAATTTTGGAATCAAGGTTGAGCTCCACAAAAATTCCTGTAACACAATAGATGTTTGGTACAACAAGTAGAAGAGCAGAGTCCCTCTTAAATAGTTGGTGTCCTCTTATATACACAGCCCATGAAAGATGTTGTGGGAGTCATTAAAAACCTAGAACTGCAGAAGTTATTTCATTAAATTTAACAGCTACTATATTACGGTTGTACAGTATGTACAGTTGTTTTGGTTAACACCACAATTGAGTTTTGTCCTTCAAGCTGTTTAGGGGTCAGTCAAAAAAAAAAAAAAAAAAGAGTTGAATGTTTAATTAGTGTGGTAAGAAATTACATGTCTTGCACTGTAGACTCCCAAATTATTAAATGACTTCAGCTGACATTAATCATCCTTGCTAGATTGTGACAGTGATTATAAATAGAAACATCTCCTTCAGGGGCTTTCTCCACCTAATTCCATTACTGACTATACAGGGATCAGTGTGGGAATGGCTTAAACGAATATAATTAAAACTTGAAATATTTGGAATCTTGTAGTATACATGTGGGTGAAACACAAAGCTTTAAAAATACACAGGAGTTAAAACCTAATTGTTATCTTATTTAACTATTGCTATTTTGAGCCTCTTAAAATGCCTTGATTTTCATAGTGTCCCTGACTGTTGGCTTTGTTGTTGTCACTGTTGCCAGTATTGGAAAATTGAGCTTTCGTAAAACTGAATCACAAGAACATTTATCTTTAGGCTGATAACAGTTTTGCAAGACTCCCAGTGAGGTGATACCTCTGTTGGCAGTAACTCAAGAATTGTCTGAAAGGTGCTTCATATATATATATAACTTGCCTTAATATGATTCTTTCAATAAGATGCGTCAAAACTACGATACTGTATTGTGTTCTAAAAAGTTTCTCCCATCTTTTGTATATTAGTCTTTGTTAGCATGTTTCTTCTATTCTGTCTTTTCCTAAATGGAAACAGCAGTCTGCCATCAGCAGCGCTACTATTGCCACAAAGTTAGTGTTTTGTAAATGCTCTGCTACTGGCCTCTCTTGTTGTTGTTGTTTTCTCCCTTCCTTTAAGATTTTCTGCAGTATCTTGGAAAACAATTAACGGGGAATATTCAATTATTGCTAATAATGATTTTGAAAATCCTGACATGCCATAATTGATATTTTCAAGCCTAGGTCTGAGACAGTAGGCTGTAGAAAATCAGTTATTGACTAAAGGGGAAGAAGAGATGGATGCCTCTGTGACACGAGTCACTGAGGCAGCAGTCTAACAGAAAGGCTATGTCTAGACTACAGAGGTATCCTGGAAAAACTCCGCTGCGTCCAGGGAACGCGTCTGCTCTTCTGACATTTTTTTATGGAAAAGCAAATGTGCTCTTTCAGAAGCCCTGTCTTCCTCATTTCCTCTTCTGAAGAGGAGGCTTTTCTGAAATTTGGCCCAGTGTAGACGCGCCAAAGTTTGGAAAAGCCTCTTCCGAAAAAACAATCAGAAAAAACCCCTCTTTTTCGGAACCCCTCTCCCCCGCCATCTAGACATAGCCAAAGCAATAAATATGCAATTATCCTTCAAACAGACATACGTTTCCCCTGTCTTTAAAGGTTTTCTGAGACACACGAGCTACTACAAAGATTGTTATTGCTCTATGGATAATGATTAAGCATCCAGGACTAGAATAAAGGAGCCTTTATGGCTCAAAAGCTTGTCTGTAGTATCTACATTAATACAAATATGGAAGTCCCAAAGTGATTCTCTGTTGCACATTTCAAGTAATGGTTGCCTACTCAAGAGTGCTTTCCAAGGTAAAATAGCTTCAGTATCTGTTTAATCCAGGACAGCTCCTTAGCTTTGTTACCATGGAGCTGATCTGTATTCTATTCTTATTATTGGCCATAGGATGCCTAAAAACTAGACTGTGTGTATACAATACTAGCCTATGTAAAGAGCAGCCTGTAGCTGAGATTTCTGCTCTAATTTCTACTTGGTCTAGAAGAAGAATAATCTGCTACTGGTCCTGGCCAGTTGTGATTAGTATTCCTTCCATCACCCACACTGGCTCCGTTACTCTAGCTGAAATAATGGGAAAAGTTCCCACCCACTCATTGCTCATGTGCTTGGAGCGAAGAAGAAAATAGCAGAGACATGGTGCCTGCTTATTTCTGTGCAGGGATGTGTAGGGATGCTCTGATTTAGCCCTGAATGTCTTTTTAAGTGCCCAGTAAACCGTGGAAGTGTTGATAATGCTGCAAGATAATACTGACCTCCCATAGTCTGGCAAATTATCTGGTTTGGCACCTGTCACGTCCTAAGGGTTCAACCTATAGTAATTTGTTTCATCTTACTTATGCCCTTCATGGTCACATGACCAGTACTATGTGGCTGCTGAAACCTGCTTGCTTTTTGGGGAATGACGGAAGCTATAGTGTTTGGGACTAATAATGGGAAACTTGTTGGGGTGCAGCAGTTACACTCACAATCCTAAATGAGGGAGAGGTATGATGAGTCTGCTAGGAAATTATTCTGAAAGGACCATGCCAAAAAGGACCATCCCTCAGTGATAGCTCCAAAAAGCTCTAGAGGAACAGTGGAATGAAGAGATGAATAGACACAGAATAGGAAATTTTGGTACAAGGCAGTTGAGAAAAGTGCTTTCTCTCTTGGGTCTTGCGAAGTAATTTGCTCCTTGGATGTGGATGAGCTGCTAGAGGAACGGGAACTTTTAGCCGGAGGAAAGTCCCTGAATGTACCTTAAAATGAGGCTTGGAAGGATTAAATTTTTATTGGTAAATGTCAGAAAAACATTTAGGCTTCACTGGATGCACAAAGTGATGAAAACATATTTGCATCAATGATAACAGAATTCTACAGATAGGCAAAGTAAGAAAAATGCTGCTTGTGATGTTATTGGAGTCAAATTCCAGTGATTTAGACTTCTGATTTAGGTGTGTTACAATTGGTCTAGTCAACGAATAGTAAAAACAGGTACAGTTTGTTGATTTAAGAATATTTACTTTGTATATTTTGACATGTGCTGTTGGCAGTTTGTTTTAACATTACGTAAGACTTCAACTTCTTAGGATACATCTAGAGCAGTGTTTCTTAAACTTTAAGACCAAGGAACACCAAACAATTTTTTTTAAAAATGAGGAACACCAAGGATTTTTTGCTGGGGGGCAGGGTGGGGGAGCCTGGGGGAAAGTTAATGAGCAAAAAAAAAAAGCACCTGCCCCTTTAAGAATGGCCATTTTGAATTCTGTTCTCCACGGCACACCTCCGACTGCCTCACGGCACGCTGGTGTGCCGTGGAACACTGGTCTAGACTGCATAGCTCTTTAGAGATACTGGAAGTATCCCGAAATAGCAACACCACATCTTTAAAAGTGCCTGCTATTTCCCGAAATAGCGGGTACGCACTATTCTGGCATCCCTGTAGCCCTCGTTCCACAAGGGTTAAGGATTTTGTCAGAATAGTGCCTGATTTTGAAATGTGGCACTGTAGACAGTGCCACATTTCAAAATAAGCTCTTTCAATTTAGACTCAGAATAAGCTACGCAATTTGCGTAGTGCAAATTGGGTAGCTTATTCCAACAGAAAGGTGCTGTCTAGATGCACCCTTAGAGTTATTGTCCCTATGAGTCTTCCTCTTCAGGTACACGTGTCCCTGCAACTTTGATTGAAGATACTTGGTGGCTGTCACCCTAAAGCCTGCTTGTGCACTTGGCACATCCATGTGCCCTGTCCTGAGGATATATAGCAATATATGAGTGAACTGCACATAGTTCCTTCTGAACTGTTATCAGCCTGAGATGAAGCTTCTAGCATGCCTGCTTTTACTGATTGTTTTAATTAATTGAAATAGCGTATAATTGTAAATAGATCCTTTTTATTTCATTTGCAGGATCATTTTGGTTTTTTTAAAATTTCTGGGGTATGTTAGGATCTCCAGACATTAAATGTTGCTTGAGAGGAAACTTGATTCTTAATCTCTAGGAAATGCCTCTCATATCACAGATGAAGGCCTCTTATGTGTTTCAGATTAATCAGATAATTCACCTTCCAGATTTTATTCTTGGTGTTGGTCATCTATGTGGACCAAACAATTCAAACAGTTTGGGAGATTTTTTGTTCTAATTGTGGCTGGATCCAAAGGATCCACAGTCACTTCCTGAGGATTCTTGAGGTGGCTCTCGAAGTGTCTTCTCTCATGTTATGAGTCTGTCAGCATTCAACTTCTAAGCATGTTAGTCTATTCTACAATGCTTCATTCAACTTCAATGGCTTTTCTTAATAATGTTCCAGTTGCTGAAATTTGTAAAGCTGCAACCACTTCTTCAGTATGTATTTTCTCCAGCCGCTATGCATACGTTCATGCCTCCAGATCAGATGCTGCAGTTGGCACTGAAATTTTGTCTTCAGTATTAGATACTTTAAGCTCCCTCCTCCGTGTAGGGATACAGCTTGGGTGTTAACTGAAGTGGAACACCCGCAGGGGACAAATCTTGAAGAATGTCAATTAATGCACAAAGTGATAACTTCTCCTTTTTGAGTCTCAAGGTCTATTGTCAGTCAGTAATTATATGATACTCTCCACACATAATTCCCTGAAACTGTGAAAATGTAAACAGATGAGAATTTGAAAAAAATGCTTAAAAATAACCACTGATGTTATCTGTCAAATCATTAAAAAATTCAAATTCTGCCAGCTTATTTATAATCCAGACAAAATTGAATATATTCTACTCATTTCTCAAAGAGAAAAGGAAAAAAAAAAGTATTATCTAAGCTCTTTGACTATAAATAAGAACAGGTGAAAGGAGTAAAGATTACCCATCCATCCCTGAATTTCTTTTGTTGCTTCCAAATCTAAATGATACTGAATGAGAAGTGTTCAGGGTTTTAAGTCATTGATGATAAATGGAATGTTTATTCAAATTTAATTTGCATTTTTAGGAAGGTAAAGGCCAAATGGATCCGCGAGAGGAGCACTATGCATAGTGATTTCATTATAGAAATCCATGCAAATTTCTATCTGCAGACAATTATTAATGTTGCTGTAAGCAGGAGATCAGTATCCTGTAATGGAACAGATGCCTAATGGATGGTGAATTAATTACAACTCTCTAAGGGCAAGTTTGGAACATAGTCACATTTGCATTTATTTTTATTAAGAAGCTGATGCAATATGAATGTGTAAGCAATGGTCCAATTAAAATACAATTTTTCCCATTCCTTCCTTCAATGTAATAGGAAAGGACCAGATTTCGCCATTGATAGACATTTCTCTTCTTCCAAAGATATTTAGGACTTCATTTCATTGTGACGGAGAGAGGGGTTTTTTTTTTAAGGAAGAGGGAATAAAACAACCCTGAATTGACACTGACAACTATGACAAAGCTCCTCCTCAACTTTGGTGGGTCTTGGCACTTTCAGGTGGTTTTACTTGCCTCAGAGGCTCACAGCAGCCCTCGGTTTAGTCACTTTCTCTAGCACACCAGCTTGTTGTTTGTTGAGCTACTCTCATCATTGGCCAGAATGGGGGAAATAGGGGAAACTAAACTCCTTAGTCTCAATGGGCCTCCCAAGTGGTACAGGGCTGTCATTTTCTAGTGCTGAAATGGGGAGTAGATGATGCGGAAGGGGGGAACCCAGGCCTGCTCTCTATCCAGATTCCAGCCCAGGGACTCTGAAAGAAGCCGCCTGAAAATGTCTCTAATAACAGCTGCATTACAGCTACGATTCTCTGGGCTACTTACCAAGGGACTTCCCCAGCACCTTCCTTACTGCAGGCTCTTTGTTCTGGTACTGGCTTGCACTTGTTCCTCCCCTCAACTCTTCTCTCCTCAACTCCTTGGGTACACACTGAGGTAACAGAAGGGAAGCCTTTTTAAATCAGTCTGAACTGGCTTTTAATTGCCCCCTTCCAGGTGTCTTGATTAGTCTGGCTCCCTTAAGTCTGGAAGCTTCCTAATTGGCTCCAGTGTTTTAATTGCCCTGATTGCCCTCATTGATTCTAGCAGGTCCTGTAGTAGCCCTTGCTATTCTACCCTAGTTTAATTTATTTCCCTGGGTCCCTGTCCTGTTGTTTCTTTTTTTCCCCTCACAGTGCTTATTGTTCCTGTCCTTCCCTCCCTATAACAGATATTCCCATGGGGGGAGGGGAAAGGGGAGAGGAAGGCTATCCTGCAAGGAAGAAAAGCACTCTCCTGGTCTCTCTTATGGGATCAACTTTTGCTTCTGACAGACAAACTTTTAAGTTGACACAGCTCTTCTTCAAGTCTGGAAAACTTACTTGGTGGAACAGATTGTTTAGCATAATCAGTTAAAACATTTCAAGGGACCATTCAAGATGAACTGGCCCAAAACATTTCTTGGGGGAGAAGAAAGGAGTGTGGTAGGGAAACAGCTGGGACAAAAGTTTGTTAGTGCGCTACAGATAGTTGTAATAAGCATAAATCCGATGTCTTTGTTCAGTGCATGATTTTTGATGTCTAGCAGAGTGATACATTTAAACTACAGGCTCATATTTTGAAAATGGGCAAGTTTTCTTTGAAGATGAGAACTGATAGGTCAGATATTGAGCAATCACTGAAGCTGCGTAACCCTTTTAAGTCTGAAGCTATGGTGAGGTGGGTAGAGGCTTACTTTGCTTATTTCCCTTGTGTGGATATCAGGTTGTGCTATCCCTTGAGATCATAGTCAGATCTAGTGTGAAGAGGTACTAATTGTGATTCTCCTGAGAGGAGAAAAGGATACTTATCAAGAAGAAATTTGAAAATTAAAAGTTGTCTGGTGTCTGTTCTCCTGCATGAAAATTATTCTAGTTCGGCTGTCAGAGTAATAAAACGCAGTCACATCCAGAGAATAGGAGTCCAATAGCTTTGACACCAGAAACTATTGGTATCTGGGGCTATGTCTGCACACCAGTGTTATTTTGGAATAACTGACATTTCAATATAACAAGGTACCTGTCTACACAACACGCCATTATTTCAAAATAATGTTGAGATTGGAGGACTTCTTACTTCAACTCCTGTAACTCTCACAAGCAGTAAGGGAAGTCGAAGGAAGAGTGTTTGTTCCTTTGACTTCCTGCTGTGTAGAGAGCGCAAAAAGTTGAATTAAGCTATTTCGACTTCAGCTACGCAATTGGTGTAGCTCATGTTGCATATTTTAATTCGACTTTTGCCCTGCTGTGTAGACATACCCTGAAAACGTGTGTGCGCGTGTTCCTTAAAGAGGTATAAGCAGGGTGACCATATTTCCCTATGCCAAATATGACACACCTAGTAAAACTGCTCTCATTTAAATGAGTTCAACAGTGATCAATCAGAGCTACAGTTTTCATTACAAATATTCAAAACAGCATTAAAAGTTCACTGAGCCCCCTTTAAAAGGCCCACCACATTATATGTTTCTATATTTTATGAATGTGCATCAGTCTGTCTGTCCACCCGTGACTCCATTTGTTCATTAACACCTCCTTAACTATAAGAGCTAGGACCACCACATTTGGTATGCAGCTTCCTCTTCTCCTGACTTAAAGCAAGGCCAGTGGTTTGGTTGTGCCAGGAAAAGGGGATGTGCCTGGACTTATTGTTTTCCATAACATGGAAAGAGAGAGGGCTGATTGGACGAGCTATCCTGAAGAGGGGGACCCTTGGGGGCAGCTGTACCAGCAAGATCAGGGGTAGGTAAATACCAACTCATGGGCTGGATCCTGTCTGCCAGGATTAGCCCCTGGCAGACCCCCACATAACCATATTTACCTCTGCCTCTGCAGGTATGAGGGATCACAGCCCCCATTGGCTGCAGGTCATTGTTCTCTGTCCACTGATACTGATATGTCCCAGGATACTGGGATAGATGGACCTTTGGTCTGACCCAATATGGCCGTTTATATGATCTTGCTCAATGGGAGCTGTGATTGCCCGTACCTGGCAGGTGCAGGTAAATATAGTGGCAGCAGCCCACCAGGTGCTAACGTTGGTGAACTGCTGCCATTTTATTGCCCACCCTGATCAAGACAGTGGCCAGTGAGAGCTGGGGCTTACTATATTGTGGGCCATTAGATCCAGTAAATGGCTTCCCTTCTCCAAACCCCTCCCCCCAGCACTTGGCAGCAGTGCCAGATGTGGGGGACCATGCCGGCCACTGGCCCCACAGTTGTGGGACCCCCAGGACCATCCCAGGAGATGTCAGGGGGGTGGAACTGCAGCCTGACCTGACCAGGAGATGCCACGGGGCCCAACTATGGCCCAGCCTCACTTCTCCCCATGAGTAGAGGCTGGGGGGTGAGGGTGGGCAGTCCAGCTCCAAACAAGTAGCCACCATGAGGGTGGGCACACAGGCTGGCTGGCAAAGCCAGATAGCCCCCCTCCTATCAGGAGCCACTAGTCGGGGGGATGCTGGACAGTGCAGCCCTAGGCCCCTGCAATGAGATGCCATATCCCTCTTCCACCCTCCTGGAGGAGTCTGAGCTGGAGCAGTGCCTCCCTCACCGCCATGAGCAACCCCAGTAACCTCCTCACCTTCCAGTCCCCTGCCATGAGCTTCCCACTCCTATGGTGACTCCTGCACCTCACCCTTGGCCCTCAGCCCCCCATACCACACACTCCCTGCCCTCTGTCTCCTGCCCTGTGCCTCCCCGCCCTCCTACCCTAAACTTTCACAGCAAAGGACTCCAAAACTCCATGATAGCCATTTTCAGATATTTAAAAGGGTGTCATAAGGAGGAGGGAAAAAAACTTGTTCATCTTGGCCTCTGAGGATAGAACGAGAAGCAATGGGCTTAAACTGCAGCATGGGAGGTTTAGGTTGGACATTAGGAAAAAGTTCTTAACTGTCAGGGTAGTCAAACACTGGAATAAATTGCCCAGGGAGGTTGTGGAATCCCCATCTCTGGAGATATTTAAGAGTAGGTTAGATAAATGTCTATCAGGGATGGTCTAGACAGTATTTGGTCCTGCCATGAGGGCAGGGGACTGGACTCGATGACCTCTCGAGGTCCCTTCCAGTCCTAGTATTCTATGATTCTGTGAAAACAATTGGAAGACAGTCAGCTGCTGTTTGCAGCAGTTATGAACAATGTGAGCACCACAACCAAAACCAAACATCTTTCCTCTAGTTTGACTTTCAGTTTTCACCATATGTTGTTTTTCCCAGAACGTTTAGCACTATCAGAATTTGTATTGTTATTGTCTGCACAAAGCCCAGCAAGCTTTTCACTAAGACAAGGCTTCTCAATCAATATAAGAATCCGCACTGTGTATCAAAAGTTTCACATGGTAGAGAAGAAAATTCAATAATGTTTGTGTTTACCCCCGTCAGAAGGAGCTGCTAGGGACAGTATGTGGCCAAGTGATATCTCAGGGTACGTCTGCACTAGCCCCCTACTTCAAACTAGGGAGGCTAATGAGGGTGACCAAAATTGCTAATGAAGCGCGGGATTTAAATATCCCGTGCTTGATTAGCATATTCCAGGCTGGTCGCCATTTTGGAAACTGACTAGCCCGAAGTAATTGCCCGCGTCTACACGCGGCATAGAAGCGCGATTCCGAGATAAACCGCTTAGTTTGAATTAACAGTTAAACCTCGCGGAATGAGGTTTAACTGTTAATTCAAACTAAGGGGTTTGGGCAACCCTTGCATGGATTTGGGCAACCCTTATGCCTTATACCTAGGGTGACCATCCATCCCATTTTTAACAGGACAGTTCCTCTTATAGCTGTCCCGACTTTTTATTAAAAACGGGCAAAATGTCCCTATTTTCACTTTCTACTCCCTCTGCCGGTCAGTCTGTGTCAGCGCAGCCGCAGCAGCCTTCTGTTTGGGGCTGGCAGGTGAATGCAGCAGGCGGTGGCCAGCAGGTGGCGCTCTTCAGCAGGGTGCAGAGGTAGCCTGTGTGTGATAGAGGGGTAAGGGTGTCAGGGTGAGTGAAAGGTTTGTGTCACCCCTCCCCATGTGCACCCTAAAGCAGAGTTTCCAAAGGTGGGGGTCTGGCAGCCCTATCAGGCTGTGGCACTGAAGCCACAATCCCTGGCACCTGTTGTGGGGCTTGAAATCCTGATCACCGGTGGCCCTCCCACATTGAATTCCCATCAGCCTGGGGCTGAAGCCCTGATCCGTGGGGCACCCCCTGAATTTCCAGTATCACAAAGGCTGAAATCCTGATCCTTGGCATGCCTCTCCCCTTCTGCGTAGCAGCTTCAACGCCTCACACTCCCCTCCCCCAAGGGCTGAAGCCACAAGCCCTGGCAACCACTGCAGGGCTGAAAGCAGGAGCTGAGGGGCTCAAGTCCCCATCCCCACTCAGCGAAAGCTGAAGCTGGGAGCAGCAGGGCTGAATCCTGGATCCCTGGTGCACCCCATGCAGCAGAAGCCCCTGAGTCCATGGACAGCTCTGGGTGGCACTGGGGATGATGCACCCCTGCAAACTTCAATGGAAGTGCATAGCAGCCCCAGGGAAAGACCCACCCCTCCTCTCCTGCCTCCTGGCCAGTTTGGAGGTGGGAAGCCAGCGTTGGGCAGGGCAGGGCAGCTGCTCCTCTGACTGGGCCAGAGCACAGGCAGCTGTGTGTTTTCTTCCTTTCCTGCCACTGCTGCTAGTGCAGGGGGTTGAAGGTACTCCTCCAGTTCCCACCCCCATTTGCTCTCACAGCCTTTAAGAGCCACAGTGGAACAGGGGTACCACTAAGCCCTCCTGGCAAACACCATCTAGATACCCATTCTCTGAACCCTGAGGAATCTTCCTGTCTGCACTACCTAGCTACCCCCTTCCTTCCCCCTGAGGGTACGTCTGTACTAGCGCCCTAGTTCGAACTAGGGAGGCTAATGAGGGCAACCGAAATTGCTAATGAAGCGCGGGATTTAAATATTCCGCGCTTGATTAGCATATTCCCAGCTGGTCGCCATTTTGGAAACTGACTAGCCCAAAGTAACTGCCCGCGTCTACACACGGCAGAGTTGTTTTCTTTTTTATATACTTTATATAATAGTCTGATTTGATGAGCCCAACTCTAAGTGCTTTCAAAAGGTCTCATTAGGTTATTGATGAATGAGTCCAGGTAATCCTAGGACATAGACAACCTGTGACAGATGAAGCTGGAGATGATTCATGATGCATTCAAAATGTGCATTGATGCATGCTAGAAAATTTTTCATTCTAGCTCTAGCCCTGTGTTCCTGCACTTTAATTTTGGCGAAGATTAAACCAGTAGTTCAGAGTGGTGAGCAGTCTCGTGCACTCAGACATCTTGCACTTAGTAGGTACAAGTTTTCCTTGTTGGGAATTTTCCCCTCCCTGATCTGGTCTGTCATGCCATCATTTTCTCCTTTTTCAAGTTTCACCATTAAACAGTTTTCTTTTGCCACATCTTCACGCAGTAATCCACTCCTCAGGGCAATGTTCACAAATTTTGCATTAAAAACAAATGTATAATTAACAAGAGATGTGCCACACTTTTCTGCTCATTCATGCTTCCTTTTATTGATTCCTTTCAGTCTTTTGTTCGTATGTTGCTTAATTAGGTAATAAACCCTACACAACCATGTAAAACAAGAGTAGTGAAAGTGTGTGGATCATTTATTGTACTTCTACCCCAAAAGACTTGGTAAGAAGTTGAAAGATCTTGGGTTTCTAATTCCTAAGGTAATGTAGGAAAGGATCATAATTATACTCTGTTTATAACTCCACAGGGGAGAGGTTGAGGGGAAGAGGTAACTCAGAATTACTTACTTATAATTTAAAAGTCTGAATTTGTTTTCAGATGAGCTACTTAAATATATAATGAGCTTTGTACAATTGAGTATTAATCAGTTCCCATTTGATTTTATTATTGCTGAAATAGGAAAAAAGTCATGTAGTGAGTAATGCAGTTACAATTAAGGTTCACTGGAGATTATATGTTTAATTTCCAAAACCTATATATAAATATTTTATTGTTCTGTAGAAAAACAAATTCCATTTAATTAAAGCTAATGAAAATTATTATCTCAGATACTAAACCATAATTATTCTTTTATGTAATGAACTGGTTTTTAATTTGCTGCAAATTCCAGATTATTATGCATTTAAATGGTTTGCAATCCTTCTCCCAAGATGTAAAGTAAGGCTACCTAATTTGCAGCTTAATAAACTATTACTATGCACTTGCAAAAATATGGTTTGTAAAGTTTTGAACTTTGTCGAAGACAAGACAGACATGCTGGATTCATGGTCATTCTTCTCTCCCCACACCAGCAATTACAAGTAGTGAGGAAATTCGTGCCAATGCACAAGCTACTGATAATTTTCTTTTTAGTTGATTTGCATGGGGCATTTTGTTTGTTGACACTTGCTAATGGTATAATACTTGCTGTAAATAACATTGCTACAGTAGCTTGCTAGAACATATTGGGAGAAGGAGATGGGGTTCTGCTTTCAGAGACATTTTCCATTACGTTTTTGATTTAATTATTTTGAGTTTGGGGTTAGCTAATGAACACCAGCATCTAAACATTTGAGTTCACATAGTCTACATCAGTGGTCTCCAACCTTTTTAATCACAGGATCAATTTTTCAATTTAGGTGCAATGTAAGAACTACCTCAAACACAATTACCCTTGCTCCACTTCCTTCCTGCCTCTTCTTTGAGACCCTGCCCTTGCTCCACCCCTTCTCTGAGCCTTCCCCCTGATCACTCCATTCCCCTCCCTTCCCCCATCCTCACTCACTTTTACCAGGCTGGGATAGGGTTTGGGGTGCAAGCTCTGGTCTTGAGCCGGAGGGTTTGGAGTGTGGGACAGTCTCCGGGCTTAGCCCAGGACAGAGGGCTTGGGGTCCAGGAGGGGCTTCAGGGTGTAAGCTCTGGGAAGGAGTTTGGGTGCAGGGGGACTCACATCTGGGGCAGGAGGTGGGGGGCAGGAGGCCGTTCAGGGCTGGGACGGGTTCTGGAAGCAGGCTCTTGCTGGGCACTGTTTAACTGAGATGGCTTTCGGATGGTGGAGCAGTGGTGTTAAGGCAGCCTTATTCCTGTCCTGGCCCTGCACCACTCCTGAAAGCAGCTGGCATGTACAGCAATGGCTCCATGGTGCCATGTGCTGCCCCTCATCTACAAGCACTGAGCCCACAGCTTCTACTGGCCATGGTTCCCCATTACTGATCAATGGGAGCCATGCAGGAGTGGTGTCTCCAGGCAAGGGCAGCATGTGGAAACCCTCTGCTCTGACACTCTCAGTGGCTGCAGGGACATGCCAACCACTTGCAGAAGCAACAATTACCATATGGATAATTACTCCAGCCACATCAGGTTCGGCATTTTAGAACTCACTACTCAAAGAATTAAATGTAAGCATGAGAGAGAAATGAAAATGATGAAATGCACAGACAAGTCAAAACCAAAAAATAACACACTTTGCAAGCAGTAATGTGCTGGGTCAGGAGGTGAGAGTGAAGGATAGTGTGTGTTTGTGAGAATGACAGACACACGCTGCGTGTGAGAGTGACAGAGATTTGCATTGCCAAGCTCCCTCCATCCTCTTTTCTTTGTGTGGAGGTCGGATGCAGGAGTGGGGAGAGGAGGGACATCCTGACTTTAGCGCCCTCCCCCTTCTCCCTCCCACACCCTGCACAGCAAGTAGGAGGCTCCCAGAGGGGCAGCTCCAAGGCAGAGGGCAGGAGCAGCATGACAGTGTGTGGAGGGGCAACTGAAGTGCCAGCATTCCATAGCTTCCTGGCCAAACCAGTCAGGATCACCTGTCAGAGGCTACAAGAGCTCCCAGTAGATTCCCAATCCACTGGTGGTTACCACTGGTCTACATAGAAGCCAAAACACACACAAAAAATATAGCTCCCACCTAATGTACTATATAAACTATAACTAGTAGCAAATGGCCAGTGCTGCTTGAGAGTAAGAGGAAGGGGGGAATATTAATTCACGTCTAACTTCCATAGACATTCAAATACTATGCACACAGAAACTACAGTTATGATACCACACCACACAGCAACTTAAATGTGATATTAAGTGAATGTATTTGAGGACACATTGATAGAAATGCACAGCAGTAGTCTACTAAATTCTTCCAAAGAGATTGTGTCCAAAAGTCGCTACAGTACTTCTAGTTGATTCTATCCTTAAAACGAAGTGAAGGATTGGAACTGCTAAATGCATTTGGGTAGGAAAACATTTTTTGAAGTGCTTGTCTGTTTTTAAAGTGATAACTCTACTTTGTGTAATAGTTAATTTATCAGAGTATTCCTCTTGATGGGGTTAGTATTAATGTCACTTCTTTCCATTACACATCCTGGATGACTGTCACTGATAGAACCTGAAGAGAAATGCTTGTATGGCAGGAGGAGTGAGGGAACAGAAGAAAATAGGAGAGACAATCCCAAAAAGTAGTTGGTTTTCCACAAGCTTATAGAAGTTTCACCAGAGCTATGTGTGATTTTCAGTGTTTGTATCTTCCTGAGTAGTAGGTGAAAATTACCGAGAACAACCTTAAAAACGTTTCTTAAAATTGAGAGATGACAAAGTGGTGTAAGATGGCAAGCAGATTCCTTGCATTTTATTGGTGAGAAGAATGTAGTTTAGACTGCTACTGAAACATACATTACCACAGGGAGAGATCCCATCTGGATGGATGTTGTGAACTCCCAAATACAGAGTATTGTGGGTGCTGGAATTATTTTAAATTAGGACTTGCTGATCCTGACTTTTTATTCCATAAGCAATGTGGCTTTTACTTCTGGTAGAAAAAGTCATTGAATTGTTGCATGAGTAATTGTTTCTCTCTCCTCTTGTTAACAGTACAATTCATGCCATTAAGTTTTTGTGCTTGAAGTGTGCTAAAGGAAAGTAAAAGCAGCCTTGTTTAGATTTTTGTGGTGTGTCCATCATTCTCGTGATTCCTTATCCTTGTGGCCTCATGACTGGTACAGTTTAATTGATCAGCTACAAAGTAAAAGATGTGGTTGTGTAATAGTGTATTGCCTTGTGACTCCATCCCCGAAGTGTGAGAATTAGATCTCATAGTTAGTGGCCCAATGAGGCTTGTATTGTTTTGTACAGTGATGGTAGTGCTTATTGCTACAGCATAAGGCACACTAAATACAAAAACATTTCATGAGCATCTGGATAAAGTCTTTTATAATTTATCATTATCCTGAATATTGCCTATGTGTCATAAGATCAAATGTCAATTGAAATGACTTAGAATGATAATCAACATAAATAAAAACAGCTCTACAAATGAATCTGTAACCTCAGGCTTGTCAAATCTGGGCTCTAGCAGACTCCAAAGGGAGCATTTAAAGGGCAGAGAGAGATAACAGAGAGCCCCTGCCTTGGTGTTGAGAAAATTTTACTCTAGGAAAAAAACAAAAAACCTAACTGCCCCAGTGGTCTATAAAATTAATAGAAGTCTCTCAGCGAGCCATATATCACATGCTACAGGGCTTTAAAGATAATAATTATCAGTGGTGCAAGTAGAATCCATGTTTACCAATATGTAGGGTGTGGGGGGCATCAGCTAAAATGGGGCACATGACCTCCCCCACATGACTCTCCATGTGACTCCTGCCCCATTCCCTAGCCTGGAGTCCCCACACACTTCCCCTCCATTTCCCATGATCCATCCCACATTACCTTGAGGGACTCTTTCCTCCCACTGTGCCAGAGACATAAGAACTGCAGTGGCAAAAGGAGCAGAACATGAGGCTTCTGGGCATCCCCTGCTGGCAGCTCTACCGGTACAACACTAATGACTTCAGATCATCCACATAGCTGTGTCTATCTGGGGTCTGTACAAGTCATCCCATGGAAGGGTAGGTCTGGGGGCAGTACAGCCATGCTGGAAGAGCTATGTGTGTTCTGCTCCTTCCCCCACTGCTCTGGGAAATGCAGCAGGGAAAGAATCAGAACATGGGGCCACTCCCACCCCATCCTCAGGCAGGGCTGCTGTACAGACCCCCAGATAAACCCACATCTCCAGCTAGATTTCACACCATCTTCTATACCCCAATTCCCTGCCCCAGCCCTGAGCCCCCCTCTTGCACCCCAAATACCTTGGCTGCAGCCCTGAGCCACCTCCTGCACTCCATACTCCTCATCCCTGACTCCATCCCAAAGCCTTCATCCCCCCTCACACGCAACCCCTGCCGCACCCTGGTGAAAATGAGTAAGAGTTGGGGGCGAGGGGGAGAGGGGACAAATGACAGGGGGAGGGGATATGGATTGAGTGGGGGAGGGGCCTTGGAGAAGGGAGGAGGCAGGCAAGGGTGTTCGGCTTTGAATAGCTAGAACATTAACAAACTTCACTATAACCATGTTCTACTCATTTGGATCTCTAATGTAGACAAACTTAGAAAATCTGATGGGTGGAGGGGGGAGGAGAGCAATGTCAACTGCACGCTGATTGCTAGACAAATTGGCCTGCCAGCCCCACACTTTGGACAGGAGTGATAATAAGAAAGAAACACACTGTTGAAACAATTGTAATCTCTGTCTTCTGTGCTCTCTGAACAGGAGTGACCCAATGAGTGGTCAGTTGGCCTGTCAATCTGTGGTGTAAGATTAAAGAAAGATATTTAAAAACCAAAACAAAAATTGAAGACAATTCACAGTATAGATGACATAGACTGGTCCACTGCTTGGAGGAGATCATCCACTAGTGATGTGAATACAGTCTCAGTTCCTTACTGTGCTTTGAAACTGGAGTCCAAACTTACAATGCTTTGTGCAATATTTGTGGTTTTATTATGTTGCACTGACACTGTGAAATGTGGGGAGAAAGGAGTGGATGTATAGACAGCTGAGAGAATAGCAAATAACCTGGTCTATATGGCATAAAGGCAGTAATTAACAAAGATGTTTGGCACAGATAGAGCTTACACAGGAGCTCTGTCCAGCTCTGCCATATCAATTATGCCTGGCCGGATGGGAAGCCGGAGTTGCACCATCTTCCTGACTCTAGTCATTTACTTCATCAGTCAAGACACCCCAACCTCCTCTATACAGTATAATTTGGATTTTTTAACATTGAAATCAATAAGGTAGCATTCCTGGTCCATTCATGTACTGAATAGAAGAAGAAAACTGAGAGGTGTATGCATTATAGAAGAAGAAAACTGAGAGGTGTATGCATCATTTGGTGTAAATTGTCATCGCCCTTTTTGAGGGTTTAGGGCTGATTTTCTTTATTGTTATTTTGGGTCATTTAGAAGAAGATATTACATTTATATTTTCAGGATAAACATAGGCTCCATATTTTAATACAGTATCAGAATTAACAATATTAAACACAATGTGTATTGATTATAAATGTGTATATATTTAACATTTCCCTTCCCTCCTCAAATGATTTAAACATAACCATAAGTACATATGTGGTTATATTTAAAACCCCCCACCAATGTTAACTTTTTCCTTTTTGCCTTTTGAGAATCTCTGAATGTTTTCATAGTTGAAGGGGGAAGCATCTCAAGAGAACAGAAAGAAAGGAAAGCTAAGAAGAATGTAAACCAATTATTATCCTCTGTGTATATTCTTCTTGACTATCCTATTAGTATAGGATTACTGTGTTTATATCAAAACATCTCAATCATGTCAGTATTTCTATTGTACTGTTTTCCTGTGCAAGGTGTACTATAATTTTGAATCTGTATGGCACTCTTCACAATGAATAGAAGTCTTTCATGATCAAATTATTAATACAAATCATTGCCTGGGTCCATAGATTTGACCGCTTTTTTCTATAAAGAGCAAAAATAAGAGTAGATTCCTTAGTTAAGTCTGAATCTTTCCAACAGTTGAACTCCCCATAGATGTCTTTGAGTACTATTCCAAGTTCTATCTCTGTAGTTTTAAAATTTCTTTCAAGATGGTATTCATGATATGGATCTAGTGAATGATAAAATAAAAAAAGTATAAGAAAGGGGCCTTGGATGTTTTGCATTTCATACAAATATCTGGGACAATATTATGTATAATATCAAACAGAAATGAAGAAACATACTTTCTATGAATTAATAATACTCAATTTTTGTTATTTAGCTAGTATTAGAACTAATATTTATCATTTGCATTATCACTTCTATTCTATTTCTGTTATTTTATATTGAGAGTCTGCTATAATTGAACAGCTTTATGCAGGTTGTTCTTGAAAAACATAGTTGTGAGATTATATGTTCTACATGTAATCTTGATTGCTGAAACTTCAAGTGTTTAAAATTTTCAAATATAGACAGCTTTGTTCATTTTTCTTAAAGTGTTTTTAATAAAATAAGCAAAATGTATAAACTCATATTAAGCATTCTTTTTTAATACATCAATTATATCTATTTTAAGGGATAGCCATCGCTAAGGACATCCTTCTATTTATCATAGTGATATTTTCCCAACTTCTAAATACTTCCTTACTTAGCCAGGCCTAAAAGCACTATTTTATTTTTGATATAGCCAGGCACTTCACCAAACAAGAAGAGCAGATCTTGAAGTTGGCTCAGTTAGGAAGTGCACTTTTAAGGAGTGACTGATTTGTTGTTTCTATAGGGTCCATACTTTAGAAACTCATGTATTAGTACAGGTGTACCAAGATTAAGTGCAGTACAGAATATCTAGCAGGGACCAGCATGACTAAAGTGGTCTTATTTCCTTCTTCGATTGTTGTGGAACATAGATAGCTTACAGTATACCAAGCCCCAGATATGTAAAAGCACCCTATTAAAAGTGTGACAGCAGCCTCTTGATTACAAGACACTGAACGGTCATGGAGAAAGCTTGAACTAGAATGAGATTCAGTTTTTAAAAACAGAATTTAGAAGTGAAAAGCAACATGACTCCCAGTCAGTCATACTTGGAAGATATATGTGTCATGCAATGCTTGTCTGCTTCTGCAAAAGGCACATCAGTTCAGCTTTTTCTATTGTAATTCTGTCTTTAATTTTTGTTTGGCTCATATTGTTTTTAATAATGTAAAGGAAGAAGTTGTAGTAATTAAAATGGCATAGTATCTGTTTAATATGAAAACAGATACTATGCCATTAATATCTGCATAGGGGAGGAGACTGCTTATTTATTACTGGTTTATGTCATTAATTTTGATATTATACTTGTTTTGCATCCTAAATGTTCTATTTAAAATATCCATAGAATAGTGAAAAGAAATTAAGAGCTTAAATGTTCCGGTAAGCATATATACAGAATAACAAACACTTCGATGTCCTCTTGGAGAGTTACCATGAGGTGATGCCCTTCTCTTTTCCCCTCTGCTCCTTACAGAACAGTCACGAGAAGTGGTTTTTTTTCATATTTTTTCCCATTTGTTTACTGATAGCATCTAACTCTGCCCTGGACCGTTTACTCAGATAAAAGCTACATAAAGGGAGTTTAAAAGCCACCGTTTTGCTGAGGAAGGATTCCCTTAGTACAGGTGCTTTGACAGAGACCTGTAAAATGGTGCTTGGAGGAGTCTCTCAGAAGCCGTGTTATCAGCAGGAAGGGTAGCACTGGAGATAGTGAGTGAGATGGCGCATCCTGCAAGCTGTGGCAATTTCAGACAGTGATGTGGCCCATAGAGCACCTTAGAGAGGCTGCCATAATTAAACAGGTGTAAGCATGAAACGTCAGTAGAAGGAAGCCAGAGACAGGTGGTGGTAAAGAGTAGCCCAGGAAGCCTGGGCCATTGGGGGCAGCCCTGGATTCTCCATCTGTCCTGGGTGAGGTGCAGTAGTGGCTGGAAGGAGCTTTCAGCCCATGTCCCTGCCTCTGACCACCCTGGACAGATGGAGGGTCTGGGGCTCCCAACAGTGATCTGAACCCACTGGGTGACTCTTACTCTCTCTGGTTTCTGGTAGGAGTAGGGGATGGGGACATGGAAAGAAGAGAAGGAGCAGAGAAAGGATCACTGAGCAGGGCTGAGCCTCCATGCCAGGAAGAGGCTGGTGCTGCCATCAGTGATGGCACTTATAAGTTCCCCCATCGTGAAGCACAGCTCCTGCTGACATCACTGCATGTTTGCACATGAACTGTAGTCTGTCCTCCTGCTCCTACACTACACCCAGGTTAAAAACTGGATTGACTATTGCCCCCCTGACATCTCCAGCACCCCTGGAATGAAAATGTGTTAATGAATTTGCTGAGGTGCACAATGGATTTTAAAGTTGAAATTCAACAAACTAGGCTTGTTTAACGAATAAATGTTACAATCCGCATGGAATGGAATCTGATCGAATAACACTTTTCCATTGAGTCCTGGAGCACTGGCTTACTAATTTTAACATTTGATACTTTTCAGGTCAATTGTGAACTTAAACAGTATTTTCCAATTGCGGTCACTTGATTATTTTTAATCAATTTATTAATTCAGCCAAAACCATAGAATCACAGAATACTAGGACTGGAAGGGACCTCGAGAGGTCATCGAGTCCAGTCCCCTGCCCCCATTGCAGGACCCAGTACTGTCTAGATCATCCCTGATAGACATTTATCTATCTCCAGAGATGGAGATTCCACAACCTCCCGAGGCAATTTATTCCAGTGTTTAACCACCCTGACAGTTAGGAACTTTTTTCTAAAGTCCAACCTAAACCTCCCTTGCTGCAGTTTAAGCCCATTGCTTCTTGTTTTATTCTCAGAGGCCAGGAAGAACAAGTTTTTCCCTCCTCCTTGTGACACCCTTTTAGATACCTGAAAACCTCTATCATGTCCCCTCTCAATCTTCTCTTTTCCAAACTAAACAAGCCCAGTGATTTTAGTCTTCCTTCATAGGTCAAGTTCTCTAGACCTTCAATCATTCTTGTTGCTCTTCTCTGGACCTTCTCCAATTTCTCCACATCTTTCTTGAAATGTGGTGCCCAGAACTGGACACTACTTCAACTGAGGCCTAATCACCACAGAATAGAGCAGGAGAATGATTTCTCATGTCTTGCTCACAACACACCTGTTAATGCATCCTAGAATAATGTTTGCTTTTTTTGCAACAGCGTCACACTGTTGACTCATATTTAGCTTGTGGTCCACTATAAACTCTAGATCCCTTTCTGCTGTACTCCTTCCCAGACAGTCGCTTCCCATTCTGTATATGTGAAACTGATTGTTCCTTCCTAAGTGGAGCACTTTGCATTTGTCCTTATTAAACTTCATCCTGTTTACCTCGGACCATTTCTCCAATTTGTTCAGATCATTTTGAATTATGACCCTATCCTCCAAAGCAGTTGCAACCCCTCCCAGCTTGGTATCATCTGCAGACTTAATAAGTGTACTCTCTATGCCGTTATCTAAATAGTTGATGAAGATTCTGAAGAGAACTGGTCCCAAAACATTGATATGGAATCAGCTGTGGTCCAATCAAGTGTGGACAGAGCCAGTGTTCTAGGTATATACTGAACTAATCTGTACAGCCTTTCAAGTTTCTGTCTAAGACTGAGAGTCAGCTGTTATATGAAAGAACAATGCAGCTCACCAAGATTTCTTACTGAATTTACTTCTTGATCATCATTTCTTTAGCATGTAAAACATTTATCTCCCTACCAGCATTTCTTCAAGGAGGAGGAATGCACTTATCTTTAAGGAACGTCTAAGTGTTTGATCCCTGCTATTTGAATGGCTTGGGCAAAAGGGACAAATCTAGAATATCAAAAGCAATTTCTTTTGATATGGTTCCAATTTCTTTTAGGCCAATTTGCTTGGAACTATAAAGGATTTTAAATACAAAATATGGTTACTAGAGTGTGTAGACTTAAGATACCCAGCATTAAAATTAGAAAGCTGATGCTTCTTGGACTCAAGAAAAAGTGGTTATTATATTAGTGTGTGTGTGTGTGTGTGTGTGTGTGTAAAACCAACAAACCTCGTTTGTAGATTCTAGCTTTAAAATAAATAAAAAAAATTTAGATTGGCAAATTAATAAAAAATAGAAGCTCTTTCATAGTTACACAGCCTGGCAGGGCTTTCTAAATTATGATGGGAGCCATTCTTTGAACATCTCAGTACTTTGAACATCTCAGTACTTGGGGGGAGGAGAGGGGAAGAACAGCTTCTCCTCTCCCCAGTTATGAGTTCCATGGCACTGTACAGAATCTTACCCCTACATCTGTCTGCCTTGATGTTTTAGAGGACATTTTCAGATTTTGCAGAATATAAGTATTTATTTCAAAAATTTAAATTTTTGGCCTTTATGGTTTCAAAGAATGTAATGTATACTATCTCAGCTGACAAACAGCAGGAAACAGCCATCCTGAAAGATGTGAATGTTTATTTTCCCAGTAATTGTAGTGGGTATTAACGCTCAACTCTAACGATGACGCTTTAAATGTCAGTATTTACTATTAGATGCTGATCAGTTTAGCATACGGGATGGGAGTAAAAAGTACAGTAGTAGTTACTGAAGAGAAGGAAATACAGAGGAATGAACAAATAAGAGAAACAAAGATGGGGAAAAGTGAAATAAACATAGAAAGTGTGGTTAGGCTAGAAAAGAAACAAAAGGGGGAAGTAGCAATATTCTTAAAGGGTGCCATATTTTCCCCTTGAATGAAGCTGAGTATGAGAAATTGCTGAATACATTATAAGTAGAAAACAGTGATTAATATTTATAGTTACTACTTACAGGATATATCTTTTCCTTGGAAACTGCTTGTTAGTATTATTAGAAGTTCTACTAATGATTAAGGGTATTGTACATAGTCCACAATGTATGTCTGAGCTGATTAACCATAATTAAATATGGACTTTTCTGTCTGCAGAATGAGTAAAAGACTCCCGAACAAATAGGACAAATAGCATATGAACAGGAGTGGAGAAAGAGACTATCAAAATATTCATGACCTATTTAGTTTCCATATTTGTAAAATGGGGGTAATGATACAGATTTCCTTTGTAAAGCACTCTACAAATAATCTAAAGATGAAAAGTGCTATGTAAAAGCTATATATTATTAATATTCCATTCATATGTAATACTTTTATATCTTTTCACATTAAAGCAATATACGTATCTGCTGGATCTTACAATGCACGATTTATCAAACTAGCCAATTTCTAAAGAGATTGTAGGCTTGAGTGTCAAATAATAGCTTAAAAATTTCAGAAGGTGTCATATCTGAAAAGCAATAATGTTTCAGGTACAGTCTGAAGTAGTAATCTACAACAAGGAATGCATTTTTGTAATTTTCAGTGGTATGTATTTTACATACTCAAGGAATTCTCCTTTTTAGTATTATTCACTTAGTTGGCTTGTAAATGGAATTTCCATTTAAAAATGGAAATTTGTGTTCATTGAGTTTTTCCTGGTTAGATGCATTAGATTTTTTTACTTCTCTTCTGTATTGCTGTCCCTGGAAAAACAATATACTTTTTTCTCTTATTAATTTAGACTATATCTAGTTGCCAGAAATTGCACTCCTGCCCTATTCCTCTACTTGTTGCTTTTTAAGGGAAGAGCCAATATAGTTTTTATTGGTTACATCCTTGGATCCCTTGATATTATTAGCAATGTCAGCACAACTACAGTAACATTTATTTCTGTTTTCATAACATTCCAGTCACAGAGTTGTTAATTTACAAATCTGAAAGGCCTTTTTTTTCCCACTGCCTATCAAGGTTGGTTTGTGAGCAGCCTAATGGTTAGAGCTGGAATCCACAGTCAGAAGTCAAGAGTCAGCTAGGCCAGGGTATTAGAATAGGAGGAGATCAGAAGAAGGAGACAAATTTGGGACCAGAACCATGAGTTAGTAACCAGAGTCAGGCCAGATTGGGACACGAGCTGGTCAGACAGGAAGACAAACCAGAGGTCAAAATCCCATGTCAGAGATCAGGTGCTAAGCCAGGTCAGAATGTCAGGAAGTCAAGGTGGAAGAGCAGGAGGCATGAGGTATGCAGTCTAGAGCAGCTGGATCCTGATTAACAGGAAGCTATCTGAAAAGCTATCTTTAAGGAGAGCCAGTGGCATAATCAATCAGCTGCTCTTGGACCCAGGACTAGACTATCAGGGATGGAGCCTTACACTGGGGCAGGGCTTCATGGGTGCTGGACAGGGCTGTTCTTAGGGAAAATGGCATCCTGAGCTAACTTGTATTTTGGTATCCTTGACCTGCATGGATTTACTCACCTCTCCTGTGCCCCTAACCGCTGCATCTCTTTTCTGTCCCCTCCTGTTGCCTCTAATCTGGATTTCACCTGCCAGCCAGGAGCAGTTTCTGACTCTACACAAGTCAGAGTGCACCTTTGCATGGCCACATGGCACCCCTTTATAGTAATCCTGCCTACCCTTAAGGCAGACTCTGATCCTGGATCAACAGTTGTCAGTAGACTGCCAAGTGGAGGGTTGAAGGGTAGCTACTCTTGTGAACCTGAGTTCAAAGCCTGTGGGTCAGAAGTCTGTCTTTATGTAACAGTTTTTGCAGGAATGTCAAGTATTCAGTGTGAGTTAGGTATGTTAAATTCCGATTAATCAGCTAATCAAGCAATCAATGGAATGTCCATCTACTACTCAATTAGTTGATAAGAGGAGCCGCACCTCAGCCTTTTAAATGTAGTAAGAGCTGCCTGAAGCTCTTACTACATTTAGAAGGCAGAAGAGCAGAGGAGAACTATGGCTTCAGCCTTTGAAATGTCCCCCTCAGTCTTCTCTTTTCCAAACTAAATAAGCCCAATTCCTTCAGCCTTGCATCATAGCTCATGTTTTCTAGATCTGTAATCATTTTTGTTGCTCTTCTCTGCACCTTAAAAGTATGTAGCAGTTTTCAAGTATCTAAAAGGGTGTTAGAAGGAGGAGGGAGAAAAATTATTCTCCTTGGCCTCTGATGATAGGACGAGAAGCAATGGGCTTTAATTGCAGCAAGGGAGGTTTAGGTTGGACATTAGGAAAAACGTCCTAACTGTCAGGATGTTTAAACACTGGAATAATTTGCCTAGGGAGATTGCGGAATCTCCATCACTGGAGATATTTAAGAGCCGGTTAGACAGACATCTATTATCAGGGATGATCTAGATAGTGCTTGGTCCTGCTGTGAAAGCAGGGAACTGGAATTGGTGACCTCTCAAGGTCCCTTCCAGTTCTAGTATTCTATGATTCTATCCTTGACTGCACACATGCACATGCCAAACTCCTATAACATCGCTTCATGGCACTGACCACAACTATTGTCAACAGCCTACAAGTATCAGCCAGACAATGCTTTTAGTTGCTCTGACATATGTCCGTGACAACTTATGTCATAAAACTTGCTAGATTCCATATGTGGTGTTTAACCAAGGCTGGGTCCGTGCCTGTTTTCTTCCATATAATCCTCATTCTGGCAAGTCCCAAACAAAGTAAAACATTCCCTAGAATGGTGGTTAGAGCCACAAAACCTATGTACCAGACTGCCTTTGCAATAGATACCCCCTGCTCTCATGCTCACTACAGATGCATCTCTACAGGGTTGGGGGGCATACCTCAACAACCAGGGTTGATGGTACCTCCCATCCAATGTACTTGAACACTGTACTGTCAGATATGCTCGTGAGTACTTCCTCCTGCTTATCTGCAATAGGTCAGTCAAGATACTTAGATAAGCATAAATTGCGAGTACTCAGTGCTCGTTTTTTTAAAGTTACAGACTAACATGGCTTCCCTTCTGAGACTTTTATGGCATCAAATAGAGTACTTTGCATACATTCCAGAGAGCAAAGCAACTCTAGACAAAGGCCTCAATAGTTCTTCTGTGGTCTCAGCATCTCATACCTTACGACTTTTACTGGAAAATATAACTACATTAACTAAAAATTTGATAAAAAGGGAGAGATTTTAATTATTTCTGTTTCATACTACCCTAATGTTAACAACAATATAAAAGGTCAGATAGTAATGAGATGTGAAATACTGAAAAATGTGTTTCTAAAATGGCCTTGTCTCCACATTCTTCCCTGACTTCTGTATGTATTGTCGTTTACATTTATTCCCCTAAAATTGCAGATACGGTTTACATAACCTGTTTTTAAAATAGTTTTCTTTAATAAGCATCACAGCTCTTCTTTAATTACCTTGTTATTTACTTCTGCAATCATCCTGCACATCAATTAGTCAGGCTAGGAGGCTAATCTGCAAAAGCAAACAATAAATTCTTTCTCTAGCCCCTCATTATAATTGCAAAATTTAAGTTTTTTCTGCTTCTGTTGTTTACCAATGAATTTCATGGGGAAATTGTTTGTGCAGCAGATTTGCATCACAATGCCTTGCAGATACTGCAGCAATAATAGCAAAAATCCCAGTGGTTTTCACTGTACTGTATATATTTGAGTGAGTAAGTAATGTTAATAATTTATACAGTTGCGATGTAGACTGCAGTCTTGTTCTTTGTGAGTGAAAATACAGATCTGGAGTTTGTATTAAACAATCAGTTCTTAAGTAAGTCATTGTTTATATTTGTCATACTGATACTGTTGTATGGCTGGGAGCTGTCAGATGGAAATGCTTTTTTCCATCTGTGATTTAGCATGAGTAGTTTTTTACCCTCCTCCCCACAACCTACTTCACATGCCCCCAAAGTATAGTATTGATTTCACAGAATAATAATTTATTGTGTGGGGCTTTCTTGTTTTATAACATATCAGCCTGGGATTTTCCAAAGCTCTTGTGGAACTTAAATCCTATTAAAATGTAATGGGAGTTGGATGCCACACTTATTATTGCTGCCTTTGAAAAAGTTTTAGTTATTTCTATCTATATACGTATTTTAGAGATTTGTGCATTTGTCTGTCTGTCTGTCAGTCCATCCATCTGTGTGTCTGTCTGCGGGTCTGTTTGTTCAATAACTCCTCCTAAACAATAAGAGCTAGGACTACCAAATATGGTATGAAGCTTCCTCTTATCATAACTAAAAACAAGATCAGGGTTTGATTGTGTCAGGAAAACATGAAGTGCCGGGAATGGGACTGTTTTCCATAACATGGAAAGTGAGGGGCACAGAGAGGAGGGAAATGATACTGAGAGTGGCCGCAGGGAGCAGCCGCATCAAGAAAGTGGCCAGCCATCTTGCCTGCCACCAGATTGGATAAGTAGCCCCACTGACCCAAACCCATCCCTTGGCCGCAGTGCTGGAGGGTATATGGGGGAGCGGGGAAAGAAAAGGCCCCTGATGGACAGGACGACAGGGGAAGACGGAAGGCCCTTGGCAGCTGTAGGGGGATGGGGGCAAGCAGATGGCACTTGAAGGCTGGGGGGGCAGACAGAAGACCCCTGGTGGAGCAGTGGCAGACAGAAGGCCCTGGCAGCAGGGTGAATCGGGGGGGGGGAGTGGCCCCGCTGGATGGACCCCCTGCCCTGAGCCCCTCTTCATCCTCTAACCCTCACTCTTACCCTCTCGTGCCTCCTGCCCTGCCACCCCTTCCCCCAAGTCCCCACATCTCCAAAGTCCTACCCTGACTCCTGCACTTACTGCTTTTTGGAGGTGGGGCTTTAAAGAAAGCAATAATTATCCTGAGACTCATGATAAACTCATTGGCAACACTGACATTCCCCAAATTCTGCTTGGTTTTTATTCTCAAAATGATCAATCACTCACTGACAAAACAATGAAAAAGTGCAATACATCAGGGTGATTAAGAGTTTGAACCTGAAAAACTAAGCTTTAATTTAGAGGTGGGCAATAATTTTCGATAGGGGTCCACTCCAAGAATTTGGAAAGTTAATAGGGGCTGCTCTTTTCTACCGTATTAATGGAGCACTGCAGTGTCTGGGACAGAGTTTGGGTACAGAATGGAGCTTTGGGTAGAGGATAGAGTTGCAGGGGGTGTGTGGATTCTGGGAAGGAGTTTGGGTTCAGGATGGGGTGCAGAGGGCTTGAGTGCAAGGAGGGGTTGTGACCTGGAACAGGTGCAGGTTCTAACCAGGAGGTGTTTACTGTAGGTGGCTCCCAGCCAGCGGCCCAGTGGGATCTTTGGGCAGGCTCCCTGGCTGCCACAGCCCAACACACCGCTCACACATGCTGGTCCCAGTAGCTGATGCTTTATTTCCACAGAGCGCTCTTTGGGGAGAGGGAGGAAGCAGGCGTCCGCATGCTGCATGCACACACATGCGCTGCCCCTGCAGCCAATAGGAGCTGTGAGAATGATGCTGATGGTGGGGGCAGTGCATGATCTCCCTCTCCCCCTCCAGGGGTACACTATTTAGAGACACATGCTGGCACCAGCAGCCGGCCACTTTCAATGTCGTGTGCGACTGTGCCAGTCGGGGAGCCTGCCTGAGGCCGTGGCGTGTCAGATCCAAAGGTTTAGCAGGTCGGATTCAGCCAGCAAGGTGTATTCCCAGTTTCCTTGTGAGGAGTCCAGGAGGGGTTTCAACTAATAGTAGGGGAAAGTAAAAAGTGGAAAAAGATAAGAACACTCAGCACAAAATCAAGACGTTGACAATAGAATTAACCGGGGAATGAAAGGGCATGAAGAGGAAAAATTCTTTAATTTCCTCTAACACCAGTACTAGAGTGGGTAATAAGTCAGAGGAATTGGAATTGCTCACATGTGACTGTGAATATAAACTCAGTTTAGTTGGTATTACGGAAACCTGGTGGGTTAATTTGCACAATTGGGATGTTCAAGTCAATAGTTACAACCTATTTAGAAAGAACTGAATGGGCAAAAGAATACGCTGAATGGGACTCTTGTCAAAAATGGCATTACCTGTTTCTCATTGCTGCTGGAATACCGTGTCCAGTTCTGCTGCCCACAATTCAAGAAGGATTTTGATAAAACATCTCAAGGAAGACCATCTAAAATGATTAAAGGATTAGAAAATGCCATTTAGTGCTAGACTGAAGGAGCTCACTCTATTTAGCGTAGCAAAAAGGTTACACTCTTCTCTAAGACATAAGTGCCATCCTCTTTGGTACTTATACAACATCCCTATCTTATGTCCATTTTAACAAAGATTTTGTCTGGGTATATTCACAAAATACTGGCAAGGTCCAGTCCAAGGTCCAAAAGAAATAGCTTTTCAATGATGGACGTTAAGTCCAGAGAGTAAAAGAATGCAGAAACAAGGGTGGGGTCAGCCTGGCAATTAAAGGTGCAGGCAGCTTTGTATAATATAAGGAAATTTTGCTTATTGAAAATAGTCTTACTCCATGTCAGCAGCTACTGATGAAGGTGCTATGTATATATACCAGAAATAGGAAGAGAGAGATTAGTCACTAATAGTTATTCAATATTTACAACTTTCTATTAAAAGAGCACTTAGCTTATATTGTTTTGTTGACAGTAAGTTGCCAGGTCTGTGTATATGTGGTTGACTTTTAGCCTTGTTGGTTGCTGAGTATAAAGAAAAATTCTTTCACTCTGTATAATATGGATTTGGTAAGGATACATGGCGTTCTGTAATGGGCTGCCCTTAGCTCTTACAAGCGTCCCCCAGGCCCCGTGTGTGTGCTTTCACTTTCTCTCTGTTCTGTGGTGAGTCTGTAGTGATCCTTCCCTCTGGTCGAGTCACATGTATTTTGTATGTAAGAGAAATCAAATCCCTTACTGGATATAATTCTTATGGGAGTGGAGGGAAGGGAGCTATTTGAGTACCTTTTGTAAATTCCCTTTATCTTCAGTCTTATCTCTGGGCCAGCTCCTCTGTCAGTCTAGCAGGGCCCATCAGAGTGCCCTGGTCTAACCTGTTTCTCAGTCCCTTTTAGGCTCCCTTGAATTGTTCCTGCTTTTCAACAGTCCTGGGCCTGGTGCAGGGCCATGGCCCCCAAGGCTCTTTCCTTGGATTTGCTTCCCCTCTCTGGGCTTTTCTGGCCCCAGTTCTTCAGCTGAGCCACTAAAAGAGTTTAGTTCTGTTCCTTAGGGTGTACCAAAGTCCTGGCCACTCTCCCATTGTGTGTGTGTGTGGGGGGGGGAAGAAACCCAGTTCTGCCCTCTACTTTGGGTCCCAGCCCACAGACTCTAAAGATAGCAGCTGTCTTCTCTGTCCCTTCAACTAAGCAGCATTGCTGCTATGATTCCCTGGGCTACTTCCCTGCAGCTCTAGATGTCCTTCACCCTTACCTCAGGGTCTTGTCCTGGTTGTGTCCCATAGCCAGCCTGGCGTTTCTTCGCATTCTCCCTGTCTCTGGTGTTGAGGTCTCTATCAAGTAGGCTCATGGGCTAGTCTACCCTGTCTTATTGAAAAGAGACAGGTTTTTTAAAAAAATGTGGAAATAAGCAATTTGTTCAACAAGAGAGAACAACAGTCATTTAATAAGGGTTGCCCTTAATTTTCTTTGAGTCTAAATTGTTTTTCTGTCTCCTTCCCACACTTACTTTTTGTGTGAGATGTGATTTACGGTTCTGTTCTGTGTTCATTATGCTTGTAATCAATAAAGACCCAAAGTGAAGTCAGTAAAAGTTTTGAATGAGTAAGGAGTACTGAAGGAGACCTTAATTTAGCCTGAGAAATCAAAACGGATGGATGTTCTAAGTAATCATTGAAATACTTGTTTTTCTTGTCATGCTAAAATGAAATGTAGCTCTTGAAGCTGAACAGCTAAAATCTCTCAAAAAACTGGAATTTTATTATATATATTACAACAACTTAAAAATACTATGTAAAGTTACCTATTTAACCAGAACCTATGCAAAAATTGTGCCATGGCATCCTTTTGCAGTTACTGTTTCTTCACGTGTTTGTTCATGTCAGTTTCAAGAAATTGTGTGCATACCACATGTACAGTCTTTGGAAGATTTTTCCCCCCTTATGATATATGTCTGGCTGGCTGTGGAGCCCCCTGGAGTTGGTGTAGATAGGTCCATGCTGGCTGGCCAGTCTCCATTTCCTTCTTAACACCAGTGAAGGTCCTTGGAGCAACTTTTCTCTTGGTATGGCAGGAAATCCCCTAGTGAACTTGCTCTTGGTCTTCCAGATAGTTTAAAAACTTAGTAAATTAGTTCTTATTGGTTTAGATAGGTTTCAGTTGAGGTTTTTCCCCATTATGTTTCCCCATTCAGGGACTGGGGCATGCCTCATTCTCAGGGTTTAAGCCATGTGGGTCCTGTCTAAAGCCCGTATCAAAAGACGACCCATTTGACTTCTGTTGGAAGTATCTGGGGGAAGCTCAGCAGAGAAGTGTAATATTTGCAGAGGCTTCCCCCCAAGGACTAAGAAGAAGGGGGATCCTGTCAATTACAGCCCGATAAATCTAACTTCAGTAGTGGGCACACTAGATGAGTTTCTCACTGGTTTTCCACACAACCGGTTTTCCTTTCACAAGTTATGCCATGCATGCTTTTTAGATTAATCCATTGAAAAATATGTCTGGAGAATTTTGAACTTGGTTAGGTTAACATTTCTAGCACTGTGAACATGTCTAGGACAAGCTGTGCTTGGTACTGTTTTCCATGTGTGTGTAAAATATTTATTGCAGACTTTATCTTTGTTGCTGTTGTTCCCACAGACCTTTTTCTAGTTGATATTGTTGAGGGTGGTTTTTAAAAATAATGTTTTTGAAAATAACCAGTGCTTATCTATGCCCACTGGACGCTTTCCTCCATCCTTTAGTTCAACAGGTGGTGACATATGGAACATGATGTTTACTGAATGAAATTTATGTAATGTGGGTGCGGTGCTTGTTTGTTGTTTCATTTTCACAGTGGCATGGAAGCATATACATCTGCCTTTCCATGCTGAAAAATAAACTGTTCAATAATAATTAATAGAAACCTGATCTGTAATGGTTAATTGCCTTATCTGTGATTAAATGTAGCTATTGATATTTAATAATTCAGTCAGTAGCTGAAGAGGATCCAGTTTGGTGAAACTCCCAAGCATGGCACCAGATTGAACATCTGCCTTAGTGAACATCTTGTTCTGCCTTTTTTTGCATCCTTTTCAGCTAGTAATAGTAATATCTTATTTGCTAACACCTCCCTCCACATATCTCAAAGTATTCTGTAAACATTAATTGATACATTGAAATCTTAGGAATAAGTGTTCCTATTTGTCATTTGACCCAGACTACCTAAGGGATTACCTAAGGGGACATGATAAAACATTGGCAGAACTGGAAATAGAATGCAGCTCTGTTCAAAATTGCAGCACCTCTTTTTTTCTTTCACACAAACCTCAATTTCCCCTCTGCTACTCTTCAGCTAGGGGTTAGGTTGAACTTGCTTTGTAATTTACTTTTAGACACGTTGTTCTGGGGTGGGGGTGATATTAATTGACCCCTGATCTGTAAAAGCGCAGTGATCTTTTGTATGTGCACACCTTCTGAGCCTAATGCTTTATTTAAAATTTGTTGTGAAAAATCAAAATATTATGGACACAATTGCTTTTAAACCAAAGTCATAGTAAAGACTAATTTATATTTCCTACTACTGTGATTTTTTTCTTATTTCTTGAACTGGTGAGAGAAGTCTGAAATCAGTATAGTCTTGCCCCTTTTCTTTATTGACATTCTACAGAATGTTAAGGAAAGAGAGAAATTAAAATCTGACTATAACTCATGCCATTTTATACCAGCCATGCTCTAGGTGAAGAAAGGTGATATTGTGCGGAAAGCTTGAACTGATCTCTAACTGCACTACTGTACAATAAAAGCTCTGAAAGCATTTCTTAGAGTGGTGCTGGTTGTTACTGCAATTACTTGAGTTCTGACAGGAATCAATGCTGATATATTAAGTAAAACAATTCAAAACTAACTTTTAGGTGTAGTAATGCCAAAGCTACCATTTTCCTCACAGGTAAATGATTAATTGAATCATCTGGAAGCAATTTTGTGGACTTCCATTGAGCTCAGCTAAGTGGAATGCAGCTATTTAAAAAAATAACTTTTTATGATTATAGTCCTTTGTGGCTGATATGATGTAGGTTCACTGAGAATCTTATTTCTCAAGGACTGTGATAGTAGAAATTCAGGTGCTCATCTGCACAGAGAGAGAAAATTAGCAGATACGTTTTTATTCTGTTACACATGTGTTTAGGAAAAATTAGTTTGTCAATGAATGAGAGTTAGGCCAAGTTATGATGTCCGATCTGGTTGTGGGAAAAATGACTTGCAAACTGTAAGAAACTAAGATAAGAAATAGTGCTCATGATGTATTTTTTTTAGTGGATTGTTCTTTTTTTCTTGCATAGTATTGTGAATGTGCACTGGGAACCATGACATCCTCATTTTTGTTAAATTAAGGGGTGCATTAAGATATTTCCAGAAGCTTGAGAGAGGAAATTAATTTTGAGAAAACAGAATGTATCATATCCACCATCCTTTTGTTATAAAGTTCAAGCTTGCAGAAAAAACCATGTGTTTGTGCAACCCACTGGTGAGTATGTTATATCGGTCTCCCTCTCTGCCCATCTCAGAAGATATGAACGTCCAGTTATAGAGTTTTGATCTTTTAGCTTGAGCTATAGCAGCTCATGCTTCTAGCTCTGGAAGACTCCAGTCGGCCAAGAAAGCAGCCATCATACTAGCATGGAATTGTGGAAGGTCAAAGGGATGGAACAGTAAAGAAAGTTTTGGTTAAGCTTACTGTGGCAAACCCCTATTTACATGGCAGATGCTATTGTCCATGCAGCACCAGGGTAGTTCTGTGGTATTAAAAATAGTCATGTCTATGCAAGAAAAAACTCCTTGGAACTTGTTTAGAAGGATGAAAGGCTTAGTCCACGGGGTGGCCAGAAAACAGTGGTGGTTCACCAGGGTTAGCCCCTGGCAGGCTGCCACGGCTATATTTACCTCTGCCGTCTGAGATATTGATGATCACAGCTCCCGCTGGCTGCAGATTGCTATTCCCAGTCAGTGGGAATGATGGGAAGTGGCGTGGACTGGGACATGGCTTCTCACAGCTCCCATTGGCTGGGTACAGCGATTTGCAGCCAACAGGAGCTGTGATTGCCTGTACCTACAGAGTCACAGGTAAATGTAGCAACAGAGGAGCCCGCCAGGAACTAACCCTGGCAGTCTAGATCCAGCCTTGGGTATTTGCCCACCTCTGGCTTAGTTAACCTTGTAGCAATTCAGATCTGTGAGTAATTCTAAACTGATGCTTAGACCACTAACACATCCTTTTTTCATGGACTGATGATTGTGGCTACAGATGGCATTCTAGCACAGAGTGAGTTGCTATTTATAGAATAGATTAAAGGAACTGACACTGGTCCATTCCCCCCTCCCTTCCCCTTCTCTTCCCTCCGCCCGTTCTTCTCTCTACTTGAGGTGATTTTAAATGCTTTCCAGGATGTACATATAAGAGGCAATGCAGCAATTATTCATGGTCGTGTATGGGTTATTTGACTATTTATGTCAGCTGAAAGAGGCCAAAATCAATGTGAGTTCTTTTGTGGTAGTAGCGGAACATAATTTAATCAATGTCAGAGACCTAATTTGCCTCAGTGGCTGCTATTGTCAAAGTAGGGCACAGGCACCTTCCCTAAAGACCTGAGTCTAGAACTGTTAACGCTGTTCTTCTCTGGAACCAGACATATAGTTTTACAAAAGAAATGAATTTAAAAATATACTAGCCATGAGTTATCTCTCTTGTTCTGCCTTCTAGCATTGTGTGTGTGTGTGGGGTGGGGGTTGGGGGGATTGTTTAAAACCTCTATCCTTTCTGAGACACATTTTAAATCAGTGACTTCTGTTCCCAAGTACGAACAAAATGTTTGTTTTTCTTGTTTTGAACATCACTCAGCTTCTTTCGGTCTGCCACAGTCTAGAACTCTGCTAAACAGTCAAAAAGATTTACCTTGAGGTTATCTTGCAAATGTACTGAGAGAGTTATTTTATATTTTGTGAGTTCAGTGAATGTCATGTGAAGATGCCAATTTTGAAAGCATTTTAAGGTAAATCTCAGAGGCTGAGGTCTGAATGAGGAAGCATTGAAGAGAAAGTCTAGCCAAAGGGTCTACTTTTATTTGACAGAATAATAATATTTAAAAAGTATTAATCAAACTATTGTGTTGGTTCATTTTCCTGTGAAGCAAAGTGTGAATGTGACCATATTGCCGCCATTAGTTTAGAAGGATAGTAATAGTAATCTTGAATTTTTAAATAAATACGTACTATTTTCATATATGTTTCTGAAAACATAACATAAATGAAGCATTGCTCCTTCGCTGAGGGAACTTGAGATCCGAAGGTACAACCTGGTTTTGCCAGATGCTTCAGAAACATGTCCAATACACAAGTAGCATTAAGGAAAACACATTCAAACATGTTTTGTTACAAAAAGAATGACTCTATTATTTTCTGAGTTATGTTTGATAAAGCAAAAAAGAGTAATTTAATCTAATTGTGCTGCATTTTCATGCCCTGCCATCTTCTGTTTGTCTTTATTTCCTTACAATCTGGCTTTTACTGTATTTTAGTTGATTTAATGATTAAAGCACACAAAACCTGATTATTCAGAGGTTTTGAGCATCTGGAGCTTCAGCTGTCCTCAGTGGGAGCTACAGCTACTCAGCATCTCTGAAAATTGGTCCAATGTTATTTTAACAAGTACATTCCTTTTGCGTGAAGTCATCTTTATAATTGCCTTTATATTTCTTATGTTGAGAGGGAAGGTTGCGGGGAAGAAAAAACAAAAGTATGAAAATGTAGCCATATTTATTGCTCAATATAGTGGAGGTGTCAGAGAAAAGCAGTGGAACAGGTCAATGCCAACAGTAAATTTACTGACCCACCAATGATCATAAGAATATGTTCAAAACTACTATACATAATATTTATTAATCTTGCTTGTTAGTAACAGCCTCTGATTAACAAACCATCAGCTTTATCATCTCACATCAGAGAACATTAGGCCGTCTGTGCCCATTAAAGAGGAGTGCATATGTGTGTATGTGTGGTCATCCCTCGTATATCAAAGTTTTATGTAAAAGCACCAAGATATGGTGATGAGTGCTGTAGACGTGCATATTTTTTTCACTTTTATCCCAACTTCATTTTTCCCCAATAGCTTTTTAGTTCTTATTTGTATAGGAATTTATTTGTAAAGAGCACTTTACTTTAGTTTTGCTTTTTTTTCTTTGTATGTAAGTTTGAGGGGTAGCCGTGTTAGTCTGTAACTGAATAATCATTATTTTTAAAGTTCTTTATATATGTTAATGAGAGTTGCATTTTGTTATGTTTGTCTAAATTAGGTATCTCACTGAGGCGCAGGCCAAAACCAAAATCCTTAACTAGAACACACAGCCCAAGAAAACAAAGGTGCCATGTCAGGGAAATGTATCTGGGGATAAAAAATTAAACCTATATCTGTAGCTTATGAGCCACTCCATGACTCCTACTGCAGACTACACACAGGAAAAGCTGAACCAGGCTAATACTAATACAGTAGACTTCCGATAATCTGGAACCTATGGGATTTAGGTGGTGCCGGATTATCAGATATGCCTGACTATCAGGAGGTACTATAAGCAGGTTATATATATACTGTATACATTATATACTGTATATAAAGTGTTCTTAACCCTTTTTATTGTACATACTGTATACAGTATACTGTAATGTTTTAGTTTTTAAGCCTTTTTACCCTTTTTGCTCAGTTCAGCTGCTGCGCTGTTACCTTGTGACTCATTTTTTGCCAAAGCTCACTCACTAGGCTCTTGCCATTTTGATGCCGGACTATCAGGAGTGCCAGACTATTGGATGCCGGACTATTGGAGTTTTACTGTAGTTCACTCTCTTCTCTAGTTACTGTTTGGGTCAAGGGATCTGAATTTTACATGATCTTGCTAGCTGCACCTTTCTGGTTCCTTTGCTTGCTCATTTTTGGCTATCTTCAGTGTTCTTGCTTATTTCGACTTGTACACAGTCATTCTGTATCCTGTCCTTTGGAACACTGCATTTTTTCTGCTTGAGACTTTGTACATGCATGAAGGGGGCCGCAGGATTTCATCCAGAAAGCATGTATCATGCAGCAGAAGCACTTTTTTCTATCATAAATACATTTATACATTGGAAATCTCAGATAGTTGCCATTTTTAAAGAAATCGTCCCCTATTTTAACCTAATTTTTTCCAGTGTTTTTAAAGGAGGCTATGAGTAGCCTTTTCTGATATCTTTCTCTTATTCATTTGCTTGTTCAGAATTACATCACTCAACCCCCTTGTGCTCCCTCTGGCCCCCATATTCCCCCAAAACAGAACCTAAAATCATCCTCTGAATTTTAATTGACTAAATCCAGTAAAATTAAAGCATTATTTAATTTTAAATGTTTTCAGTTAGGGAACATGTTATTAGTTTTTAATATCTAATTTGTTCGTTTTTCATTGATTGAACTGAAAAGTACTTACTTGTATTTGAGGCTATGCTGGTGGTCACGTGTAAAGCAGATATCTAGAATATTATAACAAAGTTCTTTGTTACCTGACTAATGCATGGACACATGCCAATTTCAATATAAAGGGAAACAAGCAAGTAAGAATAAATAGATTGTTACATTAGAAGATGCAAGGGCTTCATAAGGAAAGTTGATTCAATTCAGCTGTATTTTGCTGTTTCATTTTACTGCTGTAGTGGGTGCCAACAACATGCTCAAGGCAGTATACCTACTACACATGGTATTTATTAAAATACTGATAAACGAGGAACAAATAGTTGTTTTGGAAAATGGTTTAATGTACTTTCAACTGCATAATCCTGTTATGTTAAAATGATTTAGTTGTATTAGAAACCTCTGCCTTATATATATTTCTGAGGAATGCAGCATTTTAGGTATCTTAAAGTACTGTCTCTTCAAGAAATGACTTTTTAAGTGAACTATGAAAATACACTTTTTTTTTTTATTAAATTGATTTATAGGGGATCTGATTAGGGCAAATGTTATAGTACATGTGTTCCTGCTTAAACTATGGTCAGTTGCCTCAGATAACTAAATCCAGTTCAGAGTACTGTGTAAGATTCCCTACTTTCAGTAAAGTCAATATTGCAAAAAACTGAAGTGCTTTATAACATTTAGCAAAATTGGAAACGTTTTAAATGCAGCCACTGCACTCTGTTGAAAAGCAAGGGTATAATGAATATTTATCAGAAACTATGCAAACTTGGCAGTCTGGTTCAGGTATGCTTTGGAGTGCATAAAATTGGGCCAGATAAAGTAGTATCTCGTCATGATGTAGCCCCTGGCTCCCACACATACATTTCACACACACAGTCTTATTCTTTCAGTATTACTATTTTTTTGGTTTTTGATGGGACAAATCTAGTGTTTACTGTGTGGTTTAAGAGCAGCCACACTCATTCACTTAACTGGTTGGCATCATGCCGTTAGCTGGGGAGCATCTAGGAGGAACAAATAATTTGTGGGAAGAGCTTGCTTTAGAGCTGAGACTAAATAATTTTAGACTGAGCCCTTTATTACAATTAAGTGGTGTCTACCACTTTTAACCTCACAAGAGTCACTTTGCTCCTTAGCCTAGTGGATAATGACTTTAAAAAACAATGTGAATGCAAACAGATATTTTTCTTATGCTGCTGTGCTGCTTTTTCAGATGTACCATTGGATGCCAGTCATGAATGGTTACTGTATCATGCTAGCAATTTCCTGAAGCTTTTAAAAAAAACTTTTAAGTACCTTTATGATTAAAGCTGTTCATTGCATCTTAGAATCATAGAACTGGAAGGAACCTTGAGTCACCATCAAGTCCAGTCCCCTGCACTCATGGCAGGACCAAGCACCATCTAGATTGCACCTGACCTGGTGTTTGTCTAGCCATCTCTTAAAAATCTCCATAGATGGAGATTCCACAACCTCCTTAGGCAATTTATTCCAGTATTTATTCACCCTGACAGGAAGTTTTTCCTTATGTTCAACCAGAGGTCAGGTTTTCTAGATCTTTAATCATTTTTGTTGCTCTTCTCTGGACTTTCTCCATATCTTTCCTGAAATACGGTGCCCAGAACAGGACACAATACTTGAGCTGAGGCCTAATCAGCGCTGAGTAGAGTGAAAGCATTACTTCTCATGTCTTGCTTACAGCACTCCTGCTAATACATCCCAGAATGATGTTTGCTTTTTTTGAAACAGTGTTACATTCTGTCTAGTGGCCACAGGGGGATATGCCAGCCACTTCCGAGAGCTGTGCAGAGCCAGGCCCCTTAGGCTTTGCTGCGCTGTGCATCAGACTTTTAACAGCCCAGTCAGTAGTGCTGACTGAAGCCACCAGTATCTCTTTTTGACCTTGCTGGTTGAAAACCACATTCCTGACAAACATAACTGTTACTGGAAAAATTGCTTACTTTCTCATTTTTACCATATTATTTTAAAATAAATATATTGAAATATTAATATTTTACTTACATTTCACTGTATATAGAGCAGTGATAGGCAGAATTTTGAGGTGCGGGAGTATGGGCTGCAGGGTGAGGCCAGGGATAAGGGGTTCAGGATGTAGAGGAGACTCAGGATTGGGGCAGTGGATTTGGATGTGGGGGGGCAAGGGCTTTGGCTGAGGGTGCAGGCTCTGTGGTGGGGTTGGGAATGGTGAGTTTAGGATACAAGCAAGCTATCCAGGGCTGAGGCCAGAGGAGGACTCTCTCCAGCCCTCTCCCCACTCCAGAGGAGGGATCCCCTCTCCCTTCTAGACTGGTCTCACTGATTTGGGGAGGCGGGGTACACAGGGCAATTGCTGAAGGACCTGGCCCTTGCCACTGCCATGATAGCACTGCCTACTCTGGGGAACAGTTTCTCTTGATTCAAAGATGCTCTTGACATGCCCCAAGCAAATACCACTCTCAGCTTCCACAGAACTTGGATGGGGCATATAAAATCATCTTTGATTCAAAGAGACACTGCAGCTTTTCCCCTGAGCTTCAGCAGCTCTGGGGTTCCTCTGGGCAGGTGGGAGGCAGGGCTGTGGCCAGCCAGGACTCCTCTGGATGGGGTGGCGAGGAAATGGGGCTTGTGGCCCCAGGCTAGAAGGGACACTCCTGCGGTAGATGCATTGGGACCCAATGCTCTGAATATTCTTGAAGCATGGGCATCATGAGCCCATATAACTCACCGCTTATGTTTAGCTTAGCATGTGATACCTGCCCTCAGGTTGTAAATTTCAGCAAAAAAAGAGAAAAGTAGTGTGGTTGCTATCTGGGTATTTACAAATCACATGGCAAGTGTACTTTTTAAAAAAAATTAATTATGTAGTTAAGATATAATCCTGAAAGGGAATCTGATTCCTAAATTGACTGAGCTTAACAAGAATTTTATGGGATGGAATTTTTTTTTATACATTAACAGCCCTAGACGATCTCTTTTTATAGTGATGATTTGTCATGTGGGCAGCTCAACAGAGAGAGGCCCATTTGCAAGTTTTTTGCCTACCTTTAATTGAGGATTCACAATGGGCTGTAAAATGAAAACAGACATGATTGCCAGCATTTATTAACACAATATTTTGAGCCAGCCTAGAGAACCACAAAGCACACAGATGCGGCACTGTACGGACATTTCTGCTTCACTGTAGTTTTGGGGATAAGAGGTTAATTTCAGATTTCAGCGGTTACGTTCTTTTTTTCATTTATCCGTTTTAAAAACAGATTTCTCAGCTTTTTTTTTTTTTATCTAGCCTTGAAGTAATTTATGAGTGTAAACAAGCTGTTGAAGTGAATGTCACTGGTTTTTGTTCAGGATCACAGGTTCTTAATGGTCCTATTTTCCCACCACATAAAGCTGCAGACTCCTGGGAATTAGCCTTGGGGATCAGTGAAACCAAAGAGGCTGGAAGATGACATTTTTTTTGTTTGGTGAATAACTTCTGGCCCGAATTTGAGTCCAGTTAGTTGAGAAGAATATATGTCTAGTAGAGTAAGTGTAGGACTGAGAGCACTGTTCTAATCTGAGTGCTGACACTGACTACCTCTGCCATCTTTAGTGTGAGGTTCTGCGCTCTGACACATCCACTCAGTCCTTCCGAATGTACTGGTGTCTTATTGGGGTAACTGGCCCTTAGCATTTCTGTCTTTGTTTCCTTAGATATTACAGAAAATGAGACTGAAGGGGTATACACTGAAAGATAAATTAGTAAATGCTGAGTTACACTGTAGAAGAAGGTAAAATTGGATAGAAAGAAAAGGAAAAGAAATAACAAATGCTTAGTTATTACTTTTTCCATTTAATTGTACAGTTTAATGCCTAAATGCTAATATAGGTTGTACCTCCTTGGTCCAGCATCCTTGGGATGTGACCGACCCTGAACCAGGGAATTTGCCAGAGCAAGGGAGGTCAATAAAAGCCTCTCCATACTCGTATACTCTGGCTCTGGGGCTGTGCTTTCAGCCATGGGTCCCTGGGGTTCTGCTGTTACTCGAAACACTCCTGGCCCCAGTCTTCCAGTTTTAACCTCTTAGTGTTGCAGCCCTGGAGCACCCATGGGGTTTCCGATGATGCCGGACTAGAGGTGTTACCAGACTGGGGAAGTCCAGATTAGAGGTTCAACCTGTATTATAATTGCATTCTGTATATTTTATCACACAAAAATACCGTATAAACACTTAAAATATAGGAAAGCGTATTGGGGCTTCAAAGTGGCATGGCTTTGGGAACTGTGGCTACATAGGCTTTTATCACCATGTACAAGGTTCAGTTTTCAGCATGGTAAGTGCTGGGAAACGTTGTCACACCCAAGATATTTGAACAAATAGTGTTTATTTTAAAATCCCTGCTCCTGTGTAATGCTGACAGAATAGTCTTTTGGGCATCCCACTGCACAGGAACCAGCTTTCTGTAAGAATTGCCAGAATGATCAGCAAGACAGCAAAGCATCTTGACTACATACTGTAAATTAAAGGACGTACCATAATCCACTAGTTACCGTTATTGCTATTGAAAGGTTACTGTATAGAGAGAGGTTTAAAAAAGAAACCGTATATAATGTAGCACACAGATTTGTGATACCTTCTGAAATGCATGGAGGTACCTTTTTTATCTGCTGTGCTTGCTTTTACATTTTAGGATTTTATCTACAATAAATGCTAGGTAAATATCATTTATAATCTATTTTGCACTGGTTTTCCTTTAGGATCAAAAACACTTTGAAGGCCATCAAGGAACTCTTACTTTTTAATTTCTTAAGTTTTTGTGAACTATGTTTTATTTTCTTATTTCAGGGGTGATTTATTTCTGAATACAGTTATAGCTAGTTTTCTTTGGTAAGTGAGGTAACATGATATTTGTAGTAGAACTTCCATTTCTGCTTTTGAAAATCACTCCCTTCTTCCTTAAATTTGTGTGCTTTAATCAGTGAACATAAGAGAGGTTGTGACAGCTTTTCTTATGGATTATAAACTAGACTAGTTTAGGAACTACCAGTGTCTAACCAGTTTTTAAATAATTTGTTTTGTGTGCTTTAAATTTATCTGAAACCTTTTCCGTTTTTTACATTATACAGTAGACTTCCGATAATCCGGCACCTTTGGGACCCAGGCAGTGCCGGATTATCGGATATGCTGGAGTATCAGGAGATACTCCGGCAGTGGGGCTGTGACGGGTCTGGGGCCGGGTGGGTCCAGCGGGGAAGAGCGCGGCGTGGGGTGAACCCTCTGCCATTTTGCAGGGAGGCGGGGGAAGCCCCGCGCAGCCGCCTGCGACAAGCCAGCTGGGGCAGCAAACGGCAGCAGCGACTTGGGGAAGCGGTGTGGCAGAGCAGCTGTGGTGCTGCTGGGTTGGTCCCGTAGCGCTGCCCCTCACCTGAGCGGCGCTGCGGACCAACCCGGCAGCTCCCCAGCTGCTCTGCCCGCCACTTCCCCAAGTCCGCCGCTGGTCAGTTTCAGCAGCGGCGGACTTGGGGAAGCCGTGAGGCAGAACAGCTAGGGTGCTGCCAGGTTGGTCCCGCAGCGCCGCTCAGGTGAGGGGCGGCGCTGCGGGACCAACCCGGCAGCACCCCAGCTGCTCTGCTCTGCGCCGCTTCCCCAAGTCCGCTGCTGGTCAGTGTCAGCAGCGGCGGCAGCAGCGGACTTGGGGAAGGGGCCCGGAGCAGCTCCAATTGTTCGGCTGGCCGGAGCACTTCCGGGTTCCAGTTGGTGCTGGACTATTGGGAGTGCCGGACCACTGGATGCTGGACAATTGGAGTTTTACTGTAATTGGAAATACATACATTCATAGTGGACATTTATGCACTTACAATCGTATATTTAAAAAATGACTAGCTAAGATACTAGAAGTAGATGAAACCTTCATCTTTCATGGGCAATTGAGGGATGGGTGTTAAGAAATGACATAATAGAAAAGTGCAACAGGAAAATAAGAGAGATTGTAAACACAAGTTTCAGAAGAGCTTGGTACATTTTTTTTCTCCTGTTGCTCAAAGTAGTTCACAGAGTTCTGCTCCTCAGTACCTCAAAAGCATTTTAAAACTTAGTTTCTTTTGCTAGGTAGCTGCATAAGAAACTTGGAAAGTGCTTGATGCAGGGCTTAGTTGACAGAGAAAAGGCTAATTTTTAAAGCTCAGCTGCTAATTTGAGACTGTTTTCACTTCTGAACACTGGCTAGTTATCAGAAATCACCTCTGTTCTAGTATTTTTGGTTATTAATTGTATTTTTCTACTATATATTTGAGTGCGAGAGAGAGCTAGGACCACCAGATTCAGTACACAGCTCCCTCTTATCACTTAAACCAGGGGTTCTCAAACTTGTGATACCGCGACCCCCCCCCCCGGTTGCTCGTGATCCCCCCTCTCCATTGCTGCAACCCCCCTCTCAGTTGCTCGCGAACCCCCTCTAAGTTGCTCACGACCCCCAAGGGGGTCGGGACCCACAGTTTGAGAAACGCTGACTTAAACCAAGTGTTTGGTTTTGCCAGGAAAATGGGATTGCTTCTCATAAAACCAAACAGAAACAGAATCACCAGACAGACTAGGGGTGTGCGCCCTTCCCCTCCCCTCCCCCCCCCACACCAGGGACTGCCTCAGCTCCGAGTCTCTCACACACACGCCCCCGGGCACTCTGGGGGAGGGTGGGTAAGGGTGAAGCTTCTCCCCATCCCCTGATTCATATAGGAATGTTGCTGGGCTCAATTATGCCAGTCCCAAGCCCAAGCAGCCTTGGGGGCAGGAAGGAAAAGGGGTACTGCTGGAGCATAGACACCTGGAGAAATTATGTAATCAATCTTGTCATACTCTCCCTCCCCACCACCAACTGGGAAGCAGATTATTTGCTTCCCTACCCTCCTTGTGGTACATTTGGGATAGGGAGAGTTCACTGTACGGTACTCACTTCTGGTGCACCCCACTCTGGAGAAGTAATAATTTAAAACAATCCCTCTGAATTAGAAACTCTCTGAATAGTTTCCCCCATCAGTTAGAAGAAACTAAACAATGATTAGGTTTGTGACCATTTCACTTCTGTCAGTATAAACCAAATCTGTTGTATAACAGCAACAAAAGAACAACATGCTGTGCTAATTGCATACCTATAAATTCATCTTGCAGAATCATTGTACGGTTGCTAAAAATAATCAATACTTTTTTTCTGAACTGCAGCATTTAAACCCTGGTAACATAACTTGTCTGTAAATGTAATCCTCTGGATTGAAAACCAATTTAGATTAGAACAGAGTTGAACTACTGTAGGAATCATGCACCTTTTAAAATAAATCTTCTGTTCATACAGCATATTTTTTCCTTCCCCAACTATATCAAATAATATAGTTTGGGTTGGTTTGTGAGGAGGCAATGATCTTTTTATAATACAAACAGTACTTTAAACAGTACAAACAGTCCTGGCATTTTGTACAGTTTCAAGTGCTCTGTGATGACTGGATTATCTGATTTATAAATTTTAGTGGGACAAATGAAGTCTTTGCACTCAGTGATCATGGTGTTTGTTTTTAATAAATTCTTTTTAAAATAAACCCTTGAATGGTGTATAACATGTATGAATGGTAAACACGCTCTCTCATTTGATCAAGTGGATGGACTTTTTTGTCTTTATAGAGTTGTTCAGTAGATGCCCATGTATACATAAAAAAGATTAATTATGCTTTTGGTGGACTATTTCTCTGACTGTTTTAGTAGGGATATAGTCCACATTCAATTTTCTAAAAATCCCCATGAAATTTAAGGCTAACTTCAAAAGAAAAAACACTATAAATCAATACATACTGAGTGCCTTTTTAAATAGGAAAGATCATTTTATGAGTGGTTATGGGATACAGAATGGCTAAACTGAAACAATCTTTTGACATAAAATAATTCCTTTTAGTCGTCTTCATTTAGCTAGAGTTATCATTTTGAGCAGAATCGACTTTCTTCTTATGTTGCTTGAGTTCACAGTGAGTTGAGAGAATAATCCCTCCTCAAAAAGTCACTCAAGATAAGCAGATCTTCACTGAAATGTGTTCTCCTTCCTCTGATATTATGACCATTTAATTGACTGAAAACGTAAGACAAAATATATCAAGTTCTAAAATTAGAAAGACTCAGTCAATAGTATGTATCAGGTCACATGCCCTTGGAATGTGGCAATCTGATGAATGATGATCTATGGAAGGAATAGCTGTGTTTCCTTCTCAGGGCCTTGGGTATAAATGCCATTTTTGGGTAGCAAACTTAGAGAAAACTGCAGTGTGCTATTTGAATGAAATATAAATCTATAGGTATTGAGCTGGCCAGATGTCAACACCAGTGTTGAAGAATTTAAGGTAGTATTGTAGTGAAAACCATTGTATATCAAGTATAATGTTTCATATCCTTCATACTAGAGGGATTGAGAACTTGTCTACAACATAATTCTTTGCTAAATTACTAATAATCTTTTCATGGGTCAGCTCTAATTCCTGAGAGATTTGTATCCTCTGCAGCTCAGAAAAACAGAAATAAATTACCACTTCTTGCAGATTAGCAGTTATTTTAAAAGACATATATATTTCATTTGTGTCATATGGTATGTCTTGAATCTGCTAGGAGGATAGAAAATACTTTAGTTACAGGTAGGAAAATGTGAAATGTTAAATTCTATTTTAAATATAGGCTAGGCCTGTCGTCTTCTCTTTTGGATTTGAATTTGAAATGGGGTAAAAAAGATTTGTATTTTCAGTGTCCCATTTGGACTTTCCACATATTGTCCTCTGAGATTGTACATCTTGTTTGATGCTTCTGAAGAAAGCCATCATTATGAAACATTAAGTTGTCTCTTCATTATCTATACTTGCCTAATAAAGATCTGTCTTTGTCATTAGTGACTTTAGAAGTTGCACAGGGCTGGCCTCTGCACCTGGCTGGTTGATTAATCTAAGTGAGAGCTTTTTTTGTCTTTCACTTGAAAAAAAATACTATGGATTTTTTTGGCTTTAAGCTTCAGATATATGTGAAAAGGACCTGTAATCCTTTCCATACAACTTGTAGCAATTTAAATATTCCCATATCATATTTTAAAGTTGTATTTTTTAATTTTTATTGATTCATTCCACCGTGGTAGAATTTCCTTCCCTCCTCTTATTGGCAGATTCTCATGATATGTTTACACTACATAGCTTTTAGTGACGAGACAGTGCTGACACAGTGTTTGTCAGCACTTTTGTCGACAAAATGCTTGCACCCCTAAAACGGGTTTTGCTTTGTCAGCAGGAGCAAACAAATTTCACTTGGTACGGCAAAGCTATGTTGTTTGGGGGGAGGCAGGTGGGAGGTAAGCACCCATGAACAACAAAAGTTTTGTTGATCAAATGCAATTGTAGACATATCCTAAATGACCTTTGCACTTCATATGTGGCAGTTGACTCAGCTATTGGCTGAGGTTACCTGGGAGACCTGTTTCATATTTGTGTAGCCTTTTCAATGGAACTGGAGGTCTTTAAGTTAATACCTGATGCACATAATAAGGGGCTTATTGGAGCTATTTGAGTTCATACTGTGAACTCTGATCTAGCAGAAGAGTTTGGATTTGACTCTTTCAGTTTGGATCAAATTGCCATCACAGATTTTTTTTTCACAAGGGGATAGGGGAAATACCAGAATGGCTTTTGAATCTTCTTGCCCAAAACCATACATTTTCCAAGCAAAACAGTGATATACTAATTTGCAGTAACAATCTATTGAATATCTCAAGAAACACTGTTAGTATTATCTTTTATCTTGTTGTTCGTTGTTGTGAATCATATAGGTAGGAACTTTGTATAAACCAGCTTCGAAGTTGAATTTCTCTTAGACGATTTTTGTTGTTACATTTTGAATTCAGGTGGTCCATTCGTGTTTTGAACACTATTCATTGTTTTTGTATGCACCCTAAAATACTAAACAAACTGTTTTGAGCGTCTTAATGTGTCCCAGCATTTGTTTTTGTGTAGAAAGAGAAGTTCAGTGCACAGTCTTAGCTGAAAGACATTCTTATAAATTTAAGGCAGCAACTATATTTGAAGCAACCTTACTATTGAAGGATCATGTCAAACTCAATCAGAGGTTTTTCCTTCTTGTGGCAGTGGAATGTGTGATTTTATTGATTCCACTGGTTCACTTGCATTCAGTTATCTTCAGCTTTCAGTTACCTGTGGCTGCCACATGCTTTATGTTTGATAAAATTGCTGTAGTAGTGACTCTTCTTAGGGCATTAAACATTCAGACATTCCTTCTGCTGCTATTCATAGAATTCCTGGATTAGATCTTACTCGATGTAAACTATAGTAGAAGTTTTGTTCTTTCCCTGTTTCATTTTGTTTTCCTGAACATATAGTTTTGAGCTAAATTCTGCAGATAATTGCTCTCATGTATATTATTGCATCTCACATAGTGTCAGTGGGACTCTGCATGTGATTATGGCTATGCACTGTAATTATTTTTAATATTAACCCCTTTATGTAGAGCAATGAATAAATACTTAGGAATTGATTGCTTTTACACACCAATATAAATCATTAGTAATTCCCCTGAAGTCCACAGCAAAAATGTCACGTTCCTGTTTGTCATTATCTTTGAAAAGTCGTGGAGATCGGGAGAAATCCCGGATGATTGGAAAAAGGCAAATGTAGTGCCCATCTTCAAAAAAGGGAAGAAGGACGATCCAGAGAACTATAGGCCGGTCAGTCTTACCTCGGTTCCTGGAAAAATCATGGAAGGGATCCTTAAGGAATCCATTTTGAGGCACTTGGAAAAGAGGAAAGTGATTAGGAATAGTCAGCATGGATTCACAAAGGGCAAGTCGTGCCTGACCAATCTGATTAGCTTCTATGATGAGGTAACTGGCTCTGTGGACGTGGGAAAGTCAGTGGATGTGATATACCTTGACTTTAGCAAGGCTTTTGATACGGTCTTCCACAATATTCTTGCCAGCAAGTTAAGGGAATGCGGATTGGATAAATGGACGGTAAGATGGATAGAAAGATGGCTAGAAGGCCGGGCCCAGCGGGTAGTGATCAACGGCTCGATGTCAGGATGGCGGTCGGTTTCTAGCGGAGTGCCCCAAGGTTCGGTTCTAGGACCAGTTTTGTTCAATATCTTTATTAATGACCTGGATGAGGGGATGGATTGCACCCTCAGCAAGTTTGCAGATGACACTAAGCTAGGGGGAGAGGTAGATACGTTTGAGGGAAGAGATAGGGCCCAGAGTGACTTAGACAAATTGGAGGATTGGACCACAAGAAATCTGATGAAGTTCAACAAGGACAAGTGCAGAGTCCTGCACTTGGGACGGAAGAATCCCAAGCAGAGTTACAAGCTGGGGACCAACCAGTTAAGTAGTAGTTCTGCAGAAAAGGACCTGGGGGTTACAGTGGATGAGAAGCTGAATATGAGTCAACAGTGTGCCCTTGTAGCCAAGAAGGCTAATGGCATATTAGGGTGCATTAGGAGGAGTATTGCCAGCAGATCTAGAGAAGTGATTATTCCCCTTTATTCGGCTTTGGTGAGGCCACATCTGGAGTATTGTGTCCAGTTCTGGGCCCCCCACTACAAAAAGGATGTGGACGCATTGGAGAGGGTCCAGCGGAGGGCAACCAAAATGATTAGGGGGCTGGAGCATATGACCTACGAGGAGAGGCTGAGGGAGTTGGGTCTGTTTAGTCTGCAGAAGCGAAGAATGAGGGGGGATTTGATAGCAGCCTTCAACTTCCTGCAGGGAGTTCCAAAGAGGATGGAGAGCTGTTCTCAGTAGTGACAGATATGGCAGAACAAGGAGCAATGGTCTCAAGTTGTGGTGGGAGAGGTCCAGGTTGGATATTAGGAAAAACTATTTCACTAGGAGGGTAGTGAAGCACTGGAACGGGTTACCTAGGGAAGTAGTGGAGTCTCCATCCCTGGAGGTGTTTAAGTCTCGGCTTGACCAAGCCTTGGCTAGGTTGATTTAGTTGGGATTGGTCCTGCCTAGAGCAGGGGGCTGGACTTGATGACCTTCTGAGGTCTCTTCCAGCTCTATGGTTCTATGATTTAAAATGAATCAAGAAAGAAAACTATGTTAATGTATGTGATTACATTCTTCAGGGGCAGTGTGCTTAAATGTTTTAGAACATTCTCCACCCTTGTTGGAAATCCCATTGTCAATTTTGTTTGTGACTGAGAGTACAGGGAATTAAGTTTTGTTACTGTGCTGTTAGTGGTAAGCTTGTTTCATCCTTAGAAGATTAGCGCAGAGGTATTAGCATAAAGGTTTAAACTGGCACAGTGCCAACTTTTGGATCTCTTATATTTAATAATTAAAACTTTTGTGTGAGCTGTAGCTTTCATTATAATATTACATTTTGTGTTACCAACAGTATTATACCTTTATATAAAAATACATCTAATGCGGATCATAAAAATTTAAACAGTAATATGTAATAAATAGCATTAATTATATATTTAGCATCCATGGTTGGTACATCTCATACCACTTAATGTCTACATCATTTTCCTCACTAAAGGTATAATTAGTATTTGGCAAGATAGAATCCAGTTAAAACAATTTTTTTCTTCCACAAATGGAGAGATTTGTGAATATTAATCTGTTTTCATTTCATGTGATGGAGGATCAAGAACAGTTTTTTTGTGTGCTACTTTTACAGTTTAGACCGAAGAACTAGTTTACAGTCAATGTTAGTTCGATCGTAAATTGTATACCGGAACATTTTCTGCAGAATTCTACAGAGCAATACATTTCTACCTCTCTCCTTACCTTTCTAAATCTCATGTAAGATGAGGAGCTGCCTATTACTATAAAATAGAACACTATTCCTCTCAAACTGAAATTGACACATGAATTTTGTGTACAGATCTAGGGTTGTGGGCCTGTTTCTCATTTACACTAAAACCCCCTGAGAGTAAAGATATCTGTAAAGTAGGTATAAATTTAGTTTATGCCAACTTTAAAGTCAACCCCTTTATGCTGTTAGTGTAATGAAAAGGGACTGCAGTGTCAATAAGAATTGACCTAAAATTTCTGTGTCCTGCGGAAAAGAAGTGGCGCTTGTTTCAACAGGAATTCAGTGGAATCCCCTGCAGGGCAGATAGTGTTAAGACTCCTGTGTTCTATATTTATTTTCTGATTTTTTCAGTAAGTAGTTAATTTAGGAAAGAAGAAAATTGGTCTTACACATATTCCATGTACTCAGACTAGTCTATATTTTAGATCTTAGCAGGATCCATTAAAGAAGATTAGGGGGTTTAAAATGAGCCTTTCTAAAGGGAAAAATTCCTAGTATAATAAAAAATGAGTTGGTAGCATAATATTTTAATGCATGCTTTCCTCAGTGACTTTAATGGGGCACCATCAATACCGTTGGGCCTTTTAACAAGACTTTATATGTTGTGAGTTGGTTGGAAGGTGCACAAACCCTGCATCCCCCCCTACTTTATCTGTCTGTTCTGGTCTTGTGAGTAAATAAAGAATCCTACTCTCTGAACTGCTCATAGGAGGCAGGTCGTTAGGAGGTGTAAACTTTGAGTCCCTGGACTTCAATGGAGCTATGACAGTTTACACCAGCCATGATGTTGCCCCAGGGTTCTTGTATGTTTAAATGTATTGCTGTCCTTGTTCTCTTAAGACAGCATGTGCACAAGCAAAGGATGTATTGCAAGCCAACTAATCATGGAGAAATCTAGTGCCTGAACGGTCACCCTTTGAGAATGAACTTTCATTTTATTTCAAAATTGTTTTCTAAAAGTGCATGTGTTCGCACTGGTAAAAGGTGACAAATTGACAGCTTTGCTGATTGCATTCCTTTGTCATTAGAGTACAACACTGCAGCAGCCTTGCATATAACAAGTAGTTCAATATCCACGTCCCCTTTGTTCCTTAATGTGTCTGCTGCAAATGTCATTGGGGCAAGTGCCCATGTGCTAGGCTTGCAATGTGGATACCTGCTCATTAGACCTGCATAGAGACTTCCTGCAAGTCTTTTGAAGAATAACTGTTGTTTTGAAGTCTGAGGGGCAGCTGTGTTAGTCTGTAACTTCAAAAACGAGTAGTCCTGTGGCATTTTAGAGATTAATAAAAGTATAGGATTTTGAGCTTTCAAGGGTTTTCATGATCGTATACCTTTGTTAGTCTCTAAGGTGACACAGGACTACTAGTTGTTTTTTGACTATTATTTAGTCACTCTCCTTATGCAAATTTGAAACCAGCCATCTAAAGTGAAACCTCTTTGTGGACAAATTTGCAAGCCATTTGGCAGCCTTTGTTTTGGAGGTACAATACATAAGACTTTCAGGCGTGGGGATTCATTGTGTCATTATTTAGGACTTTTATAAAGATTATGAAAAAATTTATTTTAAGGGAAATACTACAAAAGGAGATAAGAGTCTGTGCAAGATGAAGATTTAGATGTAGCTTAACTCTCTATTAAGTAGTATGCACAGGCAGCTCTCACTTTCCAACAAAAATTTCTAAAATTTTCTAAAAAAAAAAAAAAAAAAAAAAAATTGAATATAAACAGTTCCTGATCTCTCTATGAATTCGGTTCTCTAAATTATTGTGATTTTATCATTCAATAATATTTTATTATAAATACAATTATATTTCTGTAGAATATTTGCATTGGGTGTATGCATGTTTGTAACATACCTACACGTGTAAACAAAGGAAAGACAAGTAACTGTAGCAAAATCTTGCTTATATTAATGTGTTCCTCTTAAAAACATCCCCCATATTTCAGAACAATCTGTCTCTGAGAGAGTTATGTCATGTAATCATTTTCACATGGCTCGGAGAAATGCGACATGAGTGATAGTTGTAACACAGATATTTTGTGAGTTTTATTTTTTAAACTATTACTATATTCTTTTACTTGCTGCACAGCATTTTGAAGCACTTGCCAGTTGAATAATAAGTGGTGTACAGAAAGCATTGATAGCTACAACAAGCCACTACACACACACACACTTACTTTTTCAAGTGGGAATTATTTTAAATTGAGATTTCCTAGTATGCAAATGTCAGCTGTCAGGTTTCTTGCAGAAATGAGAGCAAAGGACTCAGATTAAAAGAATCTGCACGTGAAGTAATAAGATGTGTATCTCTGCATAGGCTTCTGATATAATATTTGTTACTTTTAGAGTTTAAAATAACCTATTTAATGATTAACTATCCCAGTTTCCTCTTGAGGAGAGAGGGAAGTGTGATGAGTAAGTAAAGGAGTGGTGACTGGTGGTGCAGGAGTTTTGCACTTCTTAGAGTTCCAAATATTTTGCAGCAAGGGAGGCCTGCAGGAAATGGGAGTGAGTTTAGCTGCTGAGCAGCAGGAGGGGTGGTGGAAGGGAGGATGCTGATTAAAACAATAAACAAATGCTGGGGAATAGATTACCACACTGCTGTCAGAGCAGCAATGGAATCGAAGGATTCCAGCAAAGGTTTCAGAGGTTACAATGTGATCCTTTGTTGGAAGTTTTGCTTAGATAGAGGGAAGTATTTTTTTTTTTTAAACTAGGCCTTAGTTGTGTTGCAGTACAACATCCCCTAGACTAGACTGACAGAAGGAAATGGAGTGAAGCTAGCTTGGTCATTACCATAGCAACACATCTGCTCCTGGTTGAAAGAGAGTGAGAGAAAGAAGGGGTGGCCTTCTGTCCAGCATTTTGGTGATATCTTTCCTTTTTCTTCAGACTGAAATTTACTTCACCTTATTTTAATTCCTCCAAAGAAGATGGCTTTTGGTTTCTCTTCCCAAAAATGTCTCCTTGCGGAAAAATCTCCTGAATGGTGCGAGCTTGGAATAGTTTGCTTTTTCCTTTCTGCATGCCATGAGGATAACGCCTTTTGCTGTGTGTAATTGAGACCCAACATTGAGCTTGGGGCTGAGCAGAAAACAGTTGGGACCTGCAGGCCATTAGAGGGGTGAACAAAAGGGAATCCTGGGCCGTCTAGAGAGACAAGGAGAACATGCCAGCATCATGGAACCTGGCTAACCGAACAAATAGCATTGAGTCCATTTACTCTGAACTGCCCAGCCCATAAGAACAAGTGGGTACAGTGGGAACACTAAAATGTTGATACAGTGTAAGCTGCCTTGGAAGGAATACAGTGCAATGGAGGTACATGCTCTGGATTTTCCAAAGGGTTTAAAGGAGGTATAGCTGGAAAAAACCCACAAACGTTTTGGAGGCTATAGACTTGACTGAAGGATCTGTATCAGAAAGATGTAGGCTCAAAGGGACACGTTACCATGATTGGCCTGAACTTCAGCTTATGGGAGTTGCTGACAAAATTTGAAAAGGTATGCAAAGGCAAGTTTCAAGTATTTATTATTTTTCAGACAAACAAAAGGGCAGGTCATTCTAATTTTACCAACTTCATTTTCTATTTATCTAATTCCTTAGATGTCAACTCCCACATATTTTGAAGTAATACTCCCTTTCCCTTCCTTTCTTCACAGCTGGTAGGGATACTGTTGTAGCATTTACTCTGTCACTAACCTTCTTTCTCTCTCTTAAAGTAAGTTACAGAAGTATTAAATATTGCTCAGTCATCAGTACCATGGTGATTTTCATGGTACTTGTGACATAATTTGCTGTTGGGGAAAGTGTTTCATAACTTGCTATTAATTTAACTGAAAATTATTTTTGTGATACTAAAGAACTTCAGAGTGAATTTAACATCAGGATGACTTCCTCAGATAGGAATAGTGCTCTCCCTACACCATCTTCTCTCCCTCCTCCCAATGTAGTTAGATTTTCCTTTATCACAAAACCATGATAATGCTGAGAGGCAGGATGTTTGGTTGTGTAGTTATTACACTGATTAGAGTGTATGGTACTTAGGGGAAAATGACACATTTTCGATTAATCTAAGTGCCAGCACTTTTGTGACCAGGAGTATGTGTGCATGTAACAGAATCTTTAGCTTGGCACCACTTACTATATTTTCACATGTTTTGGGTTTTTTTTCCTGCTGGTGTTATAGTGAACCACAGCTGGAAGGGCAAATAAATGTTTTTTCCCAAAATGTTCAGCTTTAAAAAGAATGGTTGATTATTTCAAGATTCGGTAGGAAAGAGAGAAAGCTACACCCTCAAGCCCTAAACTGCTAAAACCTGTTCATGGCCTGTATGCAATTTTTGTTACAAATAAACACTTTTGCTGCCTAAACAACTCTAAAAGTGACATTATCAATATAGTTCCAGATGAAAACTGAACTTAGATTATTTGTTGAATACAGGGAAGGTTATTTCTTCTTGTCAGTGGATGGATAGTTTAATGATTTCATTTTATTTCAAAATCAGTATCACTATTCTGAAAAGCGTCATAAGTGAGAGCTTTCTGTGGTGTCTTCAACAGCAATTTCATCTGCGACTGAGCAGCTAGTTTGCAGACAGTGAAATGGGTACTGTACTGATTATGAATGAAAAAGTGTCTTCCAGTGACAGCTGGTAACAGCAGGTGACAAAGTTTATGACAACAAAAAGGATCTATTAGTGTGTGAATGTCCTTTTTCTTAATAGGTATATAGCATGTGTAACATGAATCATTTGCTACACTTAACCACTCTGAAAGTCAGTAATTGTAGGCAATGTCTGGTCGTTTGTGCTGTAATTGCTGCTGTTAGTCTTAAAAGCTTAGGTCAGACACCAGATGTTAGTAAGCTTCATTTTTTTTCTTGGTGCCTTTGGGCCATTTAACAACATTTTTAGAAAGTAGTGTGATGCCAGAACTAGTGTATTTCTTTTGTACTACACAGAACCCTGGTGTCTACACATTTGTGCTTCTAAAGATGCCAGTGGAAAACATCCCATGTCTTATTCCTGTCAAAAGAATTGATTGTAGCAGTTTTAGATGAAAGGCAGAATTTACTAATCTGTTTTCTATACTTTTTTAGCCTAAAAGCTTGCTGTATCCATTTATCCATTGTATTAGATTTTCTAATACAGTATAGGAGAATGAATCTTCAGAAAATGTTAGTAATATATATATGCAACATTTACTACTTGACTTGTGATCAGAGTTTCAGAATGACTTTTCCTCATGTGAATTTCCCCCATGACACCAATAAACATTTGCACACATGCACACATCATGTTCATCCTTCGGCATAATGGAATACTAACAGCATGAGAGGTCCTGCCTTGAAGCTACTCTTAACTTTGTGAAAGCATGAATACATGTTGTAAGGAGAAGATTACAAGTGTTATTGCTGTGATAGTAATGCCTATAGCTAGAAGGCATTCCCAAAGCTTGAGCACCCCGCGTGCAAAAGCAGTCACATTACACTGATTTGGGTTGTGCTATGTTGGTTTTATTCAATCCTGAAGATGTAACTGCTGGAATTAATAGAACTTAATTTATTATGTCCTTTGGATTAAGCGACTGGGCTGCAGAAGTTGTCCAATACTAAGTAAATTAACGTGTCAACACTCTTTGAAATCTGAAGCTTATAAAACAAATAATTTTTCGTGTTGTTAAAATAATTCTTGCCCATGTGGCATGTCCCCTGTTAAAGCTTTTATCTACAAGTTTGATTGAGAGTTGAGTCAGCTTCTTGCAAATTGTTACAATGCAAGATTTTGATATGAGCATGGAAAATAAGCACATGAATAATATTATCCACTGTTTTTTTTTCTCTTGTAACTCTTCTTACAAAGTATCTGAGAGCTTAAACAGTGCTTAAGTTACTGCCATACTCGAGCCTATTTCTGTTGTATACTGCTTTGACCTACTTACACAGTAATCACAATAGATATAACGATAGGCAATGATGTCTGTGCGACATTTTAGAAGGTTTAATATCTTTTTATATGCAGTTCTGTCAGTACTAGATTTATGAGAGTGGCAGTTCTACCCAAGGGTTTGTGCGTGCGTGAGCGCCACTCTTCTCTTTGTGAATTGATTGCCTGAAAGCAGACAACTGCAGGCTTCTGTGGTATGGGAGTTGGGAGGAATCCTTCAGAAATCAGAATTCTCTTCTGAGGTTAGAAGAAAGGAAATGTGTTCCTTGTTTCTCATGAGGCTATTTATTGTATTTCTTAATTGGCTTGGGGGTACCTGGGGGTACAGCTTTTTTCTTCTTTGGGGGAGAAAAGCACATAATTAACATGTATTCTTCCCGTAAGACATGTGAAGCCCTTGATGCAACGGAGTCTGGTGAGCAGGGAATCTGCCACACAAGTGCACTCAAGGCCATTTACAGGAATAGTAGGTGAATACAATAATGTGTCTGATTCAAAACAGAGCAAGTCATCTGCCTTAAGGAGACTCCACTGCTTTGCTAACCTTTGTGGACTCTCAGTAGTAGTGGCCAAATAGAGATGTTCTGGCTGATGTCTATCTGGCATGATGCTGTTCCAATTGATTGCAATTCACATGCATGGATATTCCAATTGAGAGAGCTTTCCACAGTGCTTGAGTTCTCTTGTGGAGCAGTCATAGCCCTCAGAGGTCAGGAGTAGAGGATGGCAGATGGAGAGAGTGACAAAATAAAGCCATAATGGCAAAATAGCTGGCGGTGTTGCCCTCTAGGGATTTTCACTCTTAAAACCTCACTACAGTCTCTGCTTTATGGGCAATTCTTACTGAGTTTCCTGGGAATGAAACCAGTAGCTCTTTATGAAAATTTAATGGAAGTTATATAGACATTCTTTAAAACCTATAGAATTTTACAGCAGAATAACATTTTATTAAATTTGAAGCCCTCATTACAAGGACACTTATAGAAATTTTGTATTAAATTCTGTAGGATTTTTCCATAATAGATTTCTGCTATTAAACTACGTTGTTATTTAATATAGTTTTTGTATCTCTAACATGCTATTTAGGGAAGCCTGACATATGTCGTCTGATCCTTAGGGACTAATAACATACCTTCTGTGCATTAGAGAGATGTTTAAAAATATTTTAAAATGTCAAAAAATAGAAATTGACCAGCTACTCACCCCAGGCTGTAGTGCTGCAATTCAGAAATAGTAATAATGGATGAAGATTGCTAGGCATTGCAGGACATGGGAAAAAGGGTGTGTAGAATGTGAATGGGCATGAGTCTGGGAAGAATGCATGGAAAAAAGGGGCAGTGGATCAGGACAAGCAGAAATTGTGAGCAGGGGGCACAATGTCACAAAGGTGGGCTGCTCACTATTGAAATGAGGCACTCTCAGGCAGGCAAGAGGACATGAAAGTGGTAGTTGTAGAGGGGAGAGTAGGGGTAATGAATCATAGGTCACTGAATGGGAAGTAGAGGGAACTGCTAGGATAAAGGTTTGTGAGTGGGATGGAAAGGCAGACTGACTTTCATCCTAGTCAGTCTGTAAACAGTGAAAAATGTCTAGATTGAAAATCTTCAAGGTCCTTTTGTCTTTACAGTGTAGGCAAATAGCTCTTCTTATGTCCATCAGTTACCTTCCACCATCCACCCTTTCCACACCTACCAGCTGTGCCGGGGCTTGCTACTATCTGTAGTAGTGGAGCCCTTCTCTTCATAAGCTCTGTTGTGTCAGGTCTCTGCTGTCATGCAAGCTTATACACCATTTCTTCAAATGCAAGAATTAAAACCATTTTGGAAAAAAAATACTATTTTTGACCTTCTAACCATGCATACTGACCAGTGTCCCTTTTAAGTGAAATCAAGGTTGAAATTTTGTATAGAGATTTGAAATAGCCCATAGTGAATATTCTTGTCATAAAATTAGAAATCATTTTGGCTACACTTGGTTTACAGCTTTGGGAGTGAGAGGTAAGATTGAAAAAGGAGGCCTGGGTAGATCTGTGAAATGTTTACTAGAATGGGGGGTGACATTGAAGTATATGTTCTTAGATAATTCAGTCTCCCATTCTTACAAGATCAGACATTTGCAACTGTGCAGAATCTAGTTGATATTAAGGTGATTCTACACATTTGCAGGCCTCTGCCTGAATGTTTGAACTTGAAGGATCAGAACCATAGATACTCTCATGGGTATATGAAGGTTGTTCGAATTTAATGGTGCTGTGTCAATCAGCTTCCAGTACTTCCAGTTCATTCCAGTAGTATCCCTTTCATAGGATCTGTTCTCAGAATGATGAGAAATATATCACCTAGGTCTTCAAAGCAAAACTAGCATCATTGTCCTTGTTTTAGAGTTGAACCTGAGGCACAGAATAACAGAACAGACATATACATGTTTTTTGCAGTCCATGATTTCTGTCAAATATGGACTCTCCTCCAAAGATTTCATTTTTCAGCTGTTCATCTGATTTTTGAAGGAGTATAGTTATGAGTTTCACAGCATCCCAAGTAAACACCAACACTCAGTGCATCCCCAAATGTCTGTTGCGTGCAAAACAGCTGTTTTTAGTTGCAGCACCACCCCCTTGGGAACGTGTTTAAAAGCCCACCAGGAAGAGACGAACTATGCTGAAGAGAGTTTGTAAGAATAAAACCTTTTAGAAATTCCACACTTACTGAATTTGTTCCATCTGAAAAAGGAAATTTTTGTTTGTATCTCCACTGAGTTTCTGTGATGATCTTTGATGACTGATTGCATTGAAATTTGCAGGGTGTCCCGTGGCTCTTTCATTCATTTACATTTGTTTATTTATACATTCATGCACAGATGTTAGAAAACAGTGGCCGATCACACTGGAGCTTCTTTCAATGTCAGTCAGTACTGTTGCATTTTGTTTTAATGAAGGCTGGGATGTGCTTGATTTGATGGACTAGAGTAGTAATGTCTTTTGGAATAGATGTGAGATTGGCAGGGATGGGGGATGCAGTTAAGGGCGATAAACTCCATGTTATTTGAAGGCTTGGGAATTGAGGAACTTGCAGCCAAGTTTTACTTCAATTATTTTTTTCAATGGTGGTATCTACTGCATAACGTGATACTATATCCTGCCCTCTCATATATACTATGTCAGATATAGCAAAAGTTAGTGTGCAGTAGTTGAACTGGAAAAAGATTTTAGTGATTGCTGTAGTAGCAGAGTCAGGAAAATTAGATCTAATTTGTGGGAATACACTGTGAATGTTTCTAACTAGACTAGATAGCCTAAAGCACTGTAGGATGAGTGGATATCATTGGGTATGTACATGAATTTCCTGCTATATTTTAAAGAGCTAAGGAGCAAGTGTGTGTGACACAGCTTGAGATTACATACTTTCTGCACGTGAAGACTTGGGAGCGCGTTTGTAAATGTTATATGCTGCAGGAAAGAGATGGTGGTGGTGGTAGTCATCATGTTAAATGACATTTGAAGTTGTAAGCGACTTCATTTGTGCATCAACAGATAGCCAGGTGACATGACTACTATTTTACATTATGGGTGATTGCAAAGGCATAAAGGACAGTAAATTAATTCCTATTTTTATTATTCTTTATTAATATTTGTAATAGTAATGTCAGTGGAATTTGCGCTTTTTGCTCCATGAAACTTTTGAAAGCCAGAGAGAGTATGCCATTCGCAGCGGGGGAACTAGTCTGGAGACATTCAGCATAGGATTCTGATTCAGGAGGTTTAGTTCCCACATTGACTTGCTGTGTGGCCTAGGACAACCCACTTAATAGTTATAACTCATATTTCCCCATTTGCAAAATAGGGATTATGATAGTTATCTACATAGTTTGAGGATTAATCTGTACAATTGCAAAATGTTATTAAGGTCAAGCAGTGGTAGAAATAGAACTCTGTCTCCTGGCTCCCAGCACCATGCTCAGTGCGCTAGAGAGCCTGGGGTTGAGAGATTTTTTTTCCCTTTTGGCATTTCTTTGACATTTCGTAAGTACAGATTTTCATGGAAAGGTGACTCTTTTTTTAAACATCCAGATAATTTTCTGGTCAGTAAAAAATGTTGCAAAATAGCTCCAATGTTGCAATCTTGGCAACTGGCAAATTTCATCAGAGGTGGAGTGGGGACGTGGGGAGAAAGCTCTCAACAAACCATATCCCTTCTGCTCTAGTTACAGAACTAACAGGCCTGGGTTTTTCTCTTTTTGTTTTTCCAGGACATCCAGGCTGAGATTGATGCCCACAATGACATCTTCAAGAGCATTGATGGAAACAGACAGAAAATGGTAAAAGCCCTGGGAAACTCTGAGGAAGCAGCGCTGCTCCAGCACCGACTTGATGACATGAACCAGCGCTGGAATGACTTAAAGGCAAAGTCAGCCAGCATCAGGTTAGTGATAGAAGCATCAAAGTAAGAATGGGACAGAGTCTCAGCTTTTATTGCTATTCTAAAATATTGCTGTACTATCAAAGAGAGAAGTCGGTTTTCTTTTTTTAGAAGTCTTTTGGGCTCAAATATAAGAATTTTGTGCATTTACTAATTATGGAGGTTTAGCCTTTTAGGTAACTCTCTTTTTGGTGGTGTATGAACTGGCAAGTTACAGCTGCACTAGGGATGGAATAGCGTAGTTGATTAACCGATAAGCAAAAGCTTATAGGTTAATGCTATAGCCTACACGCATTCCCCTCCCCCTTACCAGTAAATTATTTAGCAGGCTGACCAGCAGCCCAGCTCAGTCCTGGCTTGCAATGGGTCTAGGACCTACCCTTGCTGCGGCTCCACATTTGAACTGTATTAGGAGCTAGGCGGGCAGGCAGCCCGGCTCAGTCCTGGCTCATACCAGGTCCGGGAGCTTAGACCTCCCCTGGATAGGGACTGCTGCCATTCGCACTGCTGCCTCTGTATCAGGGTGCAGGGTGAAAGGCATCCAGTCTGCGAGGGGAGCTGGTTTTTAAACTGGGTCCCCTTGTGGACCAGCTCCCGCCTGGCACCCCACGCTGCTGCCTCTGATACAGAGGCAGCAGTGTGGAGTGGCAGGGGACTTCTCCGGAGTGGGGCTGCAGTGCACTGGCTGCTGGCCCTGCCCCCCCAGGTACTATAGAATAGTCAAATAACCAATATGAATTCATGAGGTTAATCGACTATTCAATTAACTGATATTTAACATCCCTAAGCTGCACATGCTAGTAAGTTTCGCTGAAAGTGTGTCTGGTGCTCCTATCATAGTGTTGCACATCAGAAGCTCTCTCCAGAGTTACATTTGGTGTGAGGAGAATCTATAGTTTTAACTGAAGTTAGTATTTTTATAGGATACACATTTTGTGTGTGTGTGTGTGTGTGTGTGTGTGTGTGTGTGTGTGTGAAGAAAGATCTTTGCAGATGATGATTTATGAAAAAAAGTTTAAAAGCAAATAGATTGTCCATTTACTTAGTTTTGAACCTACCAGCACACCAGTGCAAAGCGAAAAACTACCTGCCTTCTCAAATGTTCATAGATGCCAAGGCTGTAAGGGACCACTGTGATCATCTAGATCAGTGTTTCTTAAACAGTAGGTCATTACTCTGAAGTGAGTAATAGGGGTCACCAGAGCCTGTAGTTGCTGGGGCCCAGAGCCAAAGCTGAAGCCAGAGCCCTACCACCCAGGGCTGAAGCAAAAGTCTGAGGGATTCAGCCATAGGTGATAAGACTTAGGTTAGAGGCCTCCCGCCTGGAGCTGAAGCCCTTGGCCTTCAGCTTTGCCCCCTTACCTCTCCACCCACAGCAGCGGGGTTCAGGCTTCAGTCCCCTCTCCTGGAGTTACATTGTAATTTTTGTTTTCAGAAGGGGGCTGCAGTGCAATGAAGTTTGAGAAGTCATGATCTAGTCTGAGCTCCTGTATAATACAGGCCATAGACCTTCCCCAAAAGAATTCCTGAAGCATCTCTTTTAGAACATTCGATCCAATGTTGTACAATACTCTGCATTAAAATTTTTAATTATCATATTGCAAGAAGATAATATTGTTATAGGGACTGAAATGAATCCTATATTAAAATTAATTAGTTGTGAGTGCCTTTACAGAGGTTTTTAATGGCTATTACTTTGATATTGATTAAAGCAAACTGTACTACATCCTATTTCAGTAATGTTAACTATCGGTATGAATTCTCCAAAGGCCAGAAAATTCAGTCAAGATTTGACTTGGCACAACAGTTTAAATGATGAACTAAGGGGACCAATGACTTAAGTCATTTAATTTTAGACTCCACTTACCCATATCACTGAACTGCTGTGCAGACAAGCTCTAGGGGCAGCCTTGGCTCAACAAGAGCCCACTGCCAGAATAGCAGATTGTGGCATTTGAGGGCTCCAGCAGAGTTTAGAAAGGAGCTTGCTTCACTAATCATAGAGTAGGTCGGTCTCTGCAAGTGTCTTTAAACTTGAATTTCCATGAGCCTCAGTCACCAAATAAATCTCCAAAAGAGGGAGACTAAAAAGACATTTGTATGTTATAGTTGAATCAACAGCTGCAGAGTTCCAGCAATAACAGCTGAGTTACTTGGCCTTTCCTGGGGATTAATGATCATTTGGAAGAAATTAATGGTCCAAATTGCCCTCAAGCCATTTACCCCAGTAAGTCATTAATTCCCAAGCTTGCAGAAAACTGTGATTGCTATTATAAATGGAAGGTTTGTGGAGATACTTTCTTTTTTTAATATCAAACTATTTTTAATTTCTGTGAATACCAAGCAACATTCTGTCCATGGGACATCATTATTATTAGCTGTGTGGGTGTGATTAGTGATGATGTCCACTACATTACTGCACATCATGTCATTATGAATATGTACCTAAAGACGGTCTGGGAAGAGTTTGCCAACATATAGACATATGAAAACAGATTAAACTTTTTCCTAATGTAACTGTAAGGACAATGTTTGTGGTTCTGCTCATTCAGCACCATGCTTCAAACACAGTCCTATTGTCTAAATCAGGAATTAAAAAAAATTGAGAGGGGGGCGAGTAATAATATTGTTAGTGTGAAGACCGTGTTTCTCTAATTGTTGTCTTTGATTATTCTGTTTTCTTGATGTGCCTGGACTGAGTGGTGAAATGTAAGTGAAATTGGGCTAGATCTGAGAAGAGCCACAAATAATATTTTATAAGCTAGTATTGATGTTTCAAAAGTCTGACTTGGGTTGTGATTTTGTTTCCTGGTTTTGTACTGTGCCCAGATTAGGAATGTTCCATTTCTTTTACAGACTAAAATTTCCAGTCATGTGCACTTTTGTATCTGAGCTTTAGCACTTACTGAAATAGGCACTGAGTGTATTCACTCTGTGCTACCGCAAGACCTCATGCACCACTTGAATCCCACTTAAACCCTTAACATTCAGCTTATGTGACACTCAAGTGATACATTGAGCCTCGTGCTAACCCTGTTTACAAGAGCAGATTTTATGCAGAATGATGAGTTTCCTTGTTCGTTGGCACGTGTAAAGACACCTATAGTTTGAAAAGGCTGCTAGTGTTTAGAGGTGTACTTTCAGACACAGTCCAGAAGCTACTTGAAAATTGATATTTCTGGTGATTGTGTCATCACCCACAATCTGATACCTGGGTTGCATCTCTCTTCTTGCTAATACCAGAGGAATCTTAGGCCTCGTCTACATTACTTGTTTAGGCTGAAGTTAGCCATTTAGGTCTATTTTTATTATGAGTCTACCCCACCAAGCCCTTTCTGTTGACTTTAAAGGAGTTTAAAGTGGATTTCTGTATACCACCTTGACTAGAGAAGTAGCCCTAAATTTGATTTTGCATGGTCAGCTTTGGGATAGTGCAGACACAGTGCTTTCCTCGCAGGCTAAGTTCCTAAAGCAAAATCTTTTTAGGCCAGGACCAGTCTCCAAGCAGAGATGTAAAATATTGTCTCCTGGAGGCATGAGAGAAAAGCAAAAGTCCCCAAAGCACTAAGAAGCCTTCCAGACCCTCCTCATTTTCTCCTATTACTAGCTCTATCCCGACAGGTGCCTGTGTCACAAACACAGATGAGGTTAGAAAATGGATTCACTGAACCTGGTGGCTGAAATCCAAATCTGACAATGTTTTTTCTCACTCCTGCTTAGCACATACCCCAAGCAGAATTTCATCAAAAGCCTCAGTGTTCCTTTGTAAAGCTGAGCATGTTTCCAATCAACTACAGCATTTATATATCACACTTCTGTAAGACATAGTCTACTATATATTTGTGAGAGTAGGGGGCAGACAAGCTGCGTACTTTGCTCTCACTCCCTGACAGGGAAGGAAGGAGAGGAGCAACCAGCCTTGGTATCTCAGGTGAGGTGGGCTTCAGCCTCCCCTCTGATCCCCCTATACACACACAAACAGAGCCCCTCTATACCCCCCAGCCCTGACTCCTGCACCTGCGCGGCGCGTGCGCACACACGCACGCGCACACACACACACACAAAGTCCTCTAGCCTAGTGTTTCTCAACCTTTTTTATAAAGTACCCCTTTTTAAAAAAAAAATTATAAGTACCCCCAATATCTACAGTTTCCAGACACAGAAATTTTTTTTCTACCATTGCAACACATTTGTCTAAACAACTTAATCGTAGCCGGGTGGACGATGAAATTTTTGGGTGTAAAAAGTACAAAAATAATAAAACACTGTAAAACTTAAAATAAAAATTCAGTTTCCCAAATCTCAGTTGTATTGATGTACCCCCCCCAGACTTCTCTCGAGTACCCCTAAGGGTACTTGTACCACTGGTTGAGAAACACTGCTCTAGCCCTATGCCCTGAGCCAGGGCCGGCCCGAGCCATTCGTGCACCCCGGGCCCCGGGAGCGCGGCCCCGCACCCGGCGCATGCGCAGCCCCGCCCCCACCCAGTCCAGCAGCCCCGCGTGGCACCCCCTACAATGAGGCGCCCCGGGCAGTAGCCTGGTCAGCCCGTAGCTTGGGCCGGCTCTGCCCTGAGCCCCTCCTTAAGCACCCAAGCAATGCCAGGTAAGTGTACTAGTCTTGAAATAAAAGCAGGAATGTGGGGTTAAAATAAACAATGATTCTCACATTTAGTATGCACTTCTTTTATATCTCTTTACAATGTTTCTTGTGAGATACTTCATTTTCATTTCTAAGGAGAAGGTACTTTTATATTACTTAATTTGCTTTTTCTGAGCATCTAGTCTTTTGCAGACTTTGAAAATATATGCTGGTAATGTTCTGCTGCTGTCATTAATCTGGCACGCAAGTGGATACTCATTAATGGTAAATTGTACTGATTTTAATCTAGTATTGTATACCACAAAATTCACATTAATACCAAATTAGTTCAGTTATGATGAATATTATTGCAGGGACTGTTAAATTAACAGTGAACCACTGTTAAAGTGTCATTTAAATATCTGACTAGTGACATATATTTTTTCTCCCAGAGTTCTAATTTACTTTGCATATGGGGAAGTCTTCTAAATAGCTGGAACAGAATTGTAAAACCTCAGGCAATGCCAGCTTTTAGATAGGCATGCTTTAAAAAAAAAATCTAATTCTTATTTGTCTTCAGTCTTCATAAATGTCTCATTTCAGCACAAGTAAATTAAATGGGGTTAGAGATATTACTTGTATTGAAAAAGAGCACCCTCTGGGCTGAAGACATTCTTCATGGAGGAGTGGAAGGGGCAGTGATTGGGGCTAGCTTCCCCCAGCAAGCCCTTAAGCTCTGCTTGGGGCTTCAGTGGCAATGTAAAGGGCTTAGGGCTCCAGCTTCTACCACTGCCAGTAGTTATGGGCCCTTTTAAATTGCCAGGCTGCAAGGCAGCTCCCTACTTTGCCTGCCATTGGTGGTTCTGCTCTGAGTTCAACTGCAAAGCAGTGAGCCGAAAGCATGGTCTTGTTTCCTTAAAAAAATTCACCAAAGAGGGCACTAACAAATGCAATAGAAAGCATAATATAATTTCCATGTACTGCAAGGAGGGCTGGTGCCATGTAGTGATTGAGATGGCAGAGTGTTGACAAACCCTGGAGTTCCCTGAGTTTAATATTTTAAAGAGGGCAACTGTGCTCGTGAAGCTCTTCATTTTGCTTAGAAAACATGGTCACCTCTGGGGTGAAGTGTGTTGAATGGGTACAGTTGAACTTTGCAGGCACGGTGCAGTATCTTGATATAAGTCTTTATTCAATTTAAAACAGCAGACACGGAAAATATATTGTTTGTTTCAGGCCTTAATAGGTCCAACTATGCCACTTACCTGTTTTGTTGGCTTTCTTCCTTTGGAAGATTCTGTGGAGCAAGGCACCATGTGGAGTTCCAAATCATGCTCTGCACTCCTTTGTCATATGTCATTCACGAATCTGTGTGGGGCAGGAAGCTGGATTTATGTTCAGTCTCAGCCTGTAGATAGCTGACTTGAATTTAACATTGAGAGAGAAATAGTGGGGAAGCAGTAAGCTTAAAAGCCCCAGTTTAGGAAATCATATGCTTAAGTGCATCTCTGGTAGGAGATCATTTAAGCACTTATGAAAAACAAAGTAGGTGCTTAACTGCTTTCATGGATCATGGTGAAGGAGAACAGATTTCTTCCATTAAATTCACCAAACTCAGTCTTCATGGAGACACATTCTCTCTGCAAATTAATCTTGCTTCCACGTTAATTCCACTGACAAATGCTTCCCAGTTCATCCACCTAGTATCCTTCACTCACCTTGACTCCTAATCCACACCACTACCAAAATCATCCACTTGAAGTAGATGTTTCAGTACCTTTAATATGCACCTATGAGTACTGCCAGATTATTATCTGTTAGTTGTGGGCATTCATTGGAATGTCAATGTACAATGACAGCATAGAAGAAGGCAGGTGAAATAGTGTAGCATTGAAAGAGTCAAGATATGAGTGTCAGCTAAAATGGATTTAAAAAATGGAAATAGCAAGTATTTTCAGAAAGGCAGAAGCCAAATATATAATACTGCTTGTTGATAACAGAAAAGCAGAGACCACAGAGCTAGCAGCAAGTTAAATTGAAAAGGATTTAGTTCTGCTCTGTAGCCTGGCTGACACATGGCAAGTGAAATTATTGTTTACCAGTGTAAGTAATTATATGTTGGATTCAGAATTAATTGACAAAGCACAGAATGACCGGAATAAAAGTGGATCAGTGGGACGTCACTGTTATTGACTAGATGATGTAGGAAAGCCAACTAGAGAATAGAAAATACTAGGTATATTAATGGTACAGTACAAAGTCAGTGGCATGAGATTGTACAGTTGCCTGTTAAGTGTTAGGCTTGGTTGAAGGTCCCATGTCAAGATAGTTTGGAATGGAGCAGAGAGGGAAATAGGAATGTGTTTACCGTTGTCAAGAGAAATTACAGTGAGGTCATGCTTTAATTGTATTACTGTGCAATACTTCCATAACTTATCACAGACTCAGGTTAATGTAGTAAATACATTAGTTTTCAGACATTCACAATTAACCCCTTAGTTCTGAATGTTGGTCTACAATATTTCCTTTCATCCTTGGAGATTCAAGTTCTTGGCATGAAAGATTTAAGTTTGCTTCAAAAGTCCAAAAATAGTATACTGAGGTGCAAAGTTTAGATGTATCTAATAAGTGCACTACAAGGTCAGATTTATAAGAGAGTTGGGGGGGGATGGGTTCTTTCATCCTTCTCAGATATGTAGCGTGCATTATTTGAGACAGGTTCACACATCAGATAGACATTTACCCACATTCTGTTGTCTCTCAGATTACTTTGCTTTTGCAGTGCAAAATGATTGAAAGTGCTGAGTTTTAATGCACATTTGAGGTGTTATTTTGTATTTAGGTGTTAGGGACATGTTCCTGCTCTAAAAGGGACAACTTTCTTCAAACAAAATGTAAGTAGATTTTGGATTCAGGTCAATCCTTTGAGTAGGATACTGTTTTATCTTTTCATAGAGCCCACTTGGAGGCAAATGCAGACAAGTGGAGCAAGCTGCTGACATCCCTGGAAGAGCTAATCAAATGGCTGAATGTGAAAGATGAAGAGCTGAAAAAGCAGATGCCCATTGGAGGGGACGCTCCAACTTTACAGCAACAGTATGACCATTGTAAAGTGAGTTTCCTGCATTTAGCAAATACATTTATTAAAATAGAGAAATAAGCAGAAATAGATTTGAATTTCCCCTAATAATACATTTTGAGAAGTGTACCTTTATAAATCATGGCCACATTTTTTTTACCACATCAGTATAATTTAGAAACTTTACTTAAAATTACATCAGAATTTCTCATGTATATATTTTTACTAAAGAAAAACTTGGTCTCTTTCCTGGTGCTCTTTACCTTCCAACAGGTAAGTCTGTCATTCTGTGATCAGAACTGATCAAGAGCCTATAAAAACAAGAGCTGAGCAAAAATTATAAAGCAACATGGAATCTAAATTTAGTACAATTATCAGGGCTCGACAAATAATGCAATCTACTTGCCCGTGGCAAGTAGATTGCAACCCGGGAAGAGCCGGGTTCGGGCGATCTGCACATGCGCAGAACGATCTGCGCATGCACAGATCGCCGGACAGCGCGGCTGGCAAGCGGGGGCTCGCCGCAGTTTGGCGAGCCCTGACAATTATCAGAAAGATATCTTGGTGTACATTAAAATACAGACAAACAAAAGCCCACAAGAAAATGTAAATACACTTATTAAACCAAATTGTATTCTTGTATATGTAGTGAGCATTATATGTGTAGAAGATGTTGCATCAAGTAGTTCTTCACAGTAACACACTGGTTTCTTTTCTATGACTATGTTTTGTGGAGATGTAGATATTTTCCACATTCAATTTTTTGATCAATAGAAAGATGCTCTCTCTTAGTAATGATTTTGTGTACGGGTGCTTAAGGAGTTGCTAACTCCTAATAGGAAAACTTAAAAAAAATCTGCTTTGATACTATATATTTCTCTTCATTTTTAATAATGATATTTCTATAAATACAAGATCTTTGTTACGTAACAGTTCATATGTTTGTGTTCACAGTTTCTCCCACCACCACATGGCCAATTAAACAGACGAAATAGAAAAAAAAATAACCATGCTCTTTTTGCAGGCACACCATCTGTGAACACTTCATAGTGATTAAAAAAAAGGGCTCTTTTAAGATCAGATAGACAATAGAAGACTGGAGTAGATAAATATATAATTTAAAGTCTGTCAAACAGGTGTCAACAGGTCTTTAAATGAACTTCAGCACATACTGTATTCTAGCACTATACAAAAAACAAACCTTTAATATATTTAAAGATCTTAAATGCCTGACCCAAATGGGTGTTATACTCAAAGATAGCTAAGCTGAGGAGCAAAGAAATTAAGTGACTCACCCCATGTAGAAGTGAAATAGTGACAACATGACGGAGAAAACACCAACACTCCTCATTTTTTTAGGAGTACAGGATCTTTTGAAAAAGCCTGGCGTTTTTGAAAGAATTGCATCTAGACCGCGGTTTTACTTTCAAAATGGCGCTTTTTTGAAAGAGCTCCATTACGTGATTATGCAAATGAAGCGTGGGATATTTAAATCCCCGCTGCATTTGCAATTTCGATATGTCTGATTTACATTCCTCTGTCGAAAGAGGGATGTAGTCTAGACACAGCCTTTAGGTGCAGTTACATTCCTTGCATGGAGGATTGAAGCTCTTCAACAGCAGTGCCCATTGAACTGCACATGCACTCCCCCCAACACACTTTTGAGTAGTGTGTGGTGTGCAGTCCAGCTGCCCTCAGTTGCCCTTGATATGGGGACAGAATCTCTAGCAGAGACCTTGATAGGAGAGTCTTTACTGCTTTAGCAATGTTAATGTTCGTTAGAGTTATAGTTGGTTGTTCTTTCTGTTTCTTACATTTTCCTCCCCCTCCTTTGGCTAGGATAGGGGTTCTCCCCCGCCCCCGTTTTTTTTTCCCTACAAGGAAGGTCCCCTTGCAAAGGCTTATGCCTGGATACCCCAGGTTTAAGAGGTGCCAATTTTGCCATGAACTCATCCCTGTTACCAACAGGGTGCATTTAAGGTGCATTCATTGCTTGGGAGAGGGGCATGTATCACAAGAGTGCACTTGTAGCAAAATAATCAGGATTTGAATCTTGTTCTTCCAAATGCCAGATATTTAGCATTTATATTCTGACATATGCTCAGTGATTGATTCTGTGAATTGTGATATAGTGAGGGTCATGGGCATTTATTTTAGAATTAGGTTTTTGTTGTCACCATAAATATTGAAAATATACAAATTAGTGCAAATATTCTGTGTTTATTAGCAGTCTTTAAATGAATCTGCTCTCCTTCACCTCCTCCTTTCATTTTCTGTGGTGAAACAAGCCAATTAAATCTTTCTAAATCTGATCAAGAAAAAAATATTGTTCAAAGATATGCTCCCTTCATTCCACTCATCAGCACTGGGAATCCTCACAGTATTTTTGAGCATGTAATTTCTGTGCTATCCCCACTTCTCAGATTGTTAAATCTTTTAAACATTTTACATACCTGTATGATTTATTTTTAATACTGCTAAAGTCCTCAACCTTGTGTTTGTTATTTCATGCCCTAGCAGTGCTCTCCTGCCAGCAAAAGACTCCCTTCAGCAACTGCAGATCAATTCAAAAATCATACAGTGTTGACTTGTTGCTTTGTCTCACTTTCATGTGCCTTCTCTTCACTTCATTAATTTCTTCTGTTGAGGTTGTTTATTTGAAATTGTCTTCACCCAAGCTAATCAGTATTTCCTTTCTTTTTTTATCCCCAATTCTCCATGCCTTCCTCTTTGCTTTCTTTTCTCATATTCATTCAGTCAGTTTACCACAACTCATTCTGTCATTGCCATTTTAAAATATCATGAAATCAGAGGGAGTTTTGTCAATGTCTTTAATGGGAACAGGATTGCATCTCAGACTTTATCCACTTTTAGCTCTTTGTAATGTTGTCTTCTCGGTTCATTTTTCTAAGTCCCGAATCTTTCATTTATTTTATTGCTGCTATTTCTAATAATTTGATACCCCTCCTCCTCCTTGTAAACCTTTTTTATTAATGTCAATCTGTTTTAACTCTGATTTCTCTTTCACTCTCTTGGCTCCTTCCCAATTTGCTTTGTAAAAATTCATTTTAGGTTTTCAAAGAGTTGTATGGTAATTGCAATTTTATATAAAAATGTTGATAAATTGCAGAGATCAAATCATAAGGTGCTCCTAATTCCCGATGTAGGCTCCGTCTGTGACCTGGGACAAATCAATCTACTTTTCTGCATCAGTTTCCCAATCTATAAAAGGAAGGTAATACTTACCAGATTCATAAGGCTGACTTGTGGAATCGCTAGTTAATGTGTACCTTTGAAGACGAAGAGTACTGTATAAATACTAAGTAGTGTTAGTGGATTGTAGGCCTGTCGATTAAGGAAGGGCTAAAGAGGCAGTTGCCCAGGGGCTGGCAATTCAAAGAGGCCCAGGGCTCCCTGCAGCAGCTGCTGCTGCTGTGGCAGTGGTGGTGGTGGCTGGAGCATTGGCCCCTTTAAATTGCTGTGCCCTGGCATGCCATGCCACGTGCTCTGGGCATCGCTAATGGCTGGGGGTGGACATGCCGTGCTCCTGACTGTGTTGAGGGCTACCCGGGGCCAGCCTGGTGCACTCAGGGCTGGCTGCCCCAGGCCCTGACCCCTTCCCCCCCTTTGCCCAGGGAGCCATTGAGGCTGTCAGCACCCATGATAGATTGGAGTTTAAGATAACGCTGATCCATAGTGTAATTCATGGCCCTGCTGCTGCCACTTAGCCTGGGGACCCATGAGTGTACAAGGGGAAAGACATCAGGTAGATAGCCACTGCTGCTGCCAGGGGAGAAGTGGAGAAATTGGTACTGGAATAATTTGATCTCATTCAACTTCCTGCTTCTTAATCTACTGTGGCTTCTCATTTTAGGCAGCTAGTGACAGCTACCAATGACTGCTTGCCAATCACTGGTCAAGTAAGGGAAGTTGCTTGGGAGGCTGCTCGCTTTTCCTGAGCTTTGTTTTCACAGGCTGCATTTGCAGAGGTTTGCTGGAGATTTCCCACAGTGGCTGAAGCATCAGTATGCCTGCACCTGATCTTGATGACACAATGTTAATAAAAATCTCTTGCACCTGCTACTACTAATGCTATCAAGCAGTGTAACTATGGCAGTGTTAGAGCCAATACCAGGGCACGTAGAAAAAATTCATTGTGAGCAAGTCCCAGGGTAGGGGTTGGGGGAGACGGTAGGTCTTATGTCAGCATTCTCTTTGCAAACACTGCTGTCAAGACTTTCTCCCAACCGAGACTAGCAGGAGGGTGGCAGAGAAAGATTAGTGGATATCAGAGGTACAAGAAGGAAAGACTAGGATATGGAGAAAATGGCGGGAACAGTGAATGGAAGAAGAAAATAATGCCAGGAAAATAATTTAAAGAGAAAGTAGACCCTGAAAGTTGAAGAATGTGAGTCACTGCCAATGGAAAAATGTGTGTAATTCAGTAGGAAGATTGGCACAAAATGTTATGTAAAATAAAACATCTATCATTTTTGTTAAGACATCACAGAGCATGCTTATATGGGATACAAATGTATATGGCGATCCTGTGCTTTGGAAGTGGGCAGAGAAGAGCCTGGTGTTTCTATGTATTGGGGAGGAGAGAGTGCATCCTGATCCCATGGTGGATCCTAGCTTCTTGAATGTGTTGTTGGGCTAAATATGTTCTTGTTAGTTTTTTGGGCTGGAGCACTGCACCTTTGGTGTATGTGAAGGGAAGCATTTTGCCATTAGATAGGATCAGGGATCTGCTTGTAATTTTTGGAGGCATCTATCTGTGTAGCTGAGCAAAGGTCTAGCTATTGCTGAACAAAACATTCATCTTAATTCACAGAAATGCTGAAATCTGCCTCGTTCAAATTCAAGCTGACTAGGCAAAGAACCAGCAAGGATTTAATTTTAAAAACTCACTCTTAAGATTTTCTGGACTTTTTCTTGGATACACCAAACTTTTTTGGGTGCTTGTGGGTTACGCTTGCAGCATATTTTGTGTTCAGAATGATTTCTGGGAATCATGTGGTTAAAAGTATTATGAGGGGTTTTTTCCCCCCTGAGTCCTTAATTGGTTGAGCCATTCCCAGATTATCAAGAGTTAGAGCTCAGCCTACCAAAAATATTGCAGGTAATTTCTCATAGGGAGGCTGCCATTCCAGTTAAGCTTTCTTAACCAGCAGGAAAAATTTGGGAGAAAATTTTCTTCTAATCCTAGCTCCTGTGTCTTTCTGACTGGCAGGCAATTGGCTACTATGTTTAGCAGCTTTTGTAATTTCTTTTGGAGCTATCTTATTTTACAGTATTTTATCTCAGTTTTTACAAAGGACAATTTATGGAATTCAATAGTACTGGAGTTCTCTTGAATCATCGAACGGAGGCCTGTAATTAAAATTTATCATTACTAGACATTTTAAGTTTTCTCTTAGGCCTGAATTGCTACTTTTTAGAATTCCTTCAGTTGTTCTTTACAAACACTTTATTACTTTCTATTAGCCTTGTGTCAAATCTCACCACATGTGCCAAATAGAATTAAGAGAGTTAGACTTAGAGGCTGTTTCAGTGTCCAGAGACCCAAGAGCAAGAAAGGGCAACAAGTAGCCAGTGGACTGGATGCAGTTCACTAGGGTTAGTATGGCCAGGTGGCTCTGCCTGTGAATGCTCAAAAAAAAAAAATCTGGTGACCAGCTGCCTCCAGACATCTTATTGCCCATCCCTGCTCAAGAGCCAGCATCATCAAGGCAAGGGGCATAGCAAAATGGGAAGCACAGCACTGGGTGTTCCCCAGTCAGGCATTAGCACTGTAGAGAGCTATTTCCCCCGAAATGTTAGAGCCAGGCTTTTGCATGCTAGAGTGAAGCAATTCAAAGAAGACAATGCTGTAGATGCAGCTTATAGATAACATTCTCATTTTGTGTACGTCTACACTGCACCGCTATTTTGGGATACCAGGATCTACATAAGCTACCCGTTATTTCAAAATATTTTTCAAGTAACAGGTGTGCTATTTTGCCATCCCAGTAAACCTTGTTGCACGAGGGATAAGGAATGACTCGAAATAGCACATTATTTCAAAATCTGGCACTGTGTAGAAGTGCCAAATTTCAAAATAGGCTATTTCAAAATAGATTTAATATAAGATACACAATTTGTGTAGCGCAAATTACGTATCTTATTTCGAGTTTAGGGGTGCTGTGTAGATGCACTCTTAGTTCCTACATTTAATGAAGACGCTGAAGTGATGGTCATGAGCAGGGCTCGACAATTAGGCCAATCTACTCGCCCATGGCGAGTAGATTTTCGGCGCCGCAGCGCGGTCTGCGCATGCGCAGCGTGCCAAACCGCGCGGCTGGCGAGCGGGGCACGCCGCCGCTTCTCAAGCCCTGGTCATGAGTGAGACTTGGGCCAGAGTGGGAATCAGGAAGGTCAGCAGACAGCTAGTGAAGGGCAACAACATCTTCAATCTGGGGGGAAGAACTACAATCTGACCCTGTGGCCTATGGTGTCTGAGTAGTAACTTGCAAGTCCTATTTCCCACTACAATACGTGCTAAGTAGCTTTTGAAAGCACAGGTGCTCTTCAAAAACATCCACGCATTCAATCAGCAGGAAGAGTATCCTCTTCACTAGCCATCAACATTCCCCAGCATTCTGAGAACTGCTTCAGAGACTCTTTACAGCATTACAAGTTTTTCTGAACGTTGGCTGGTGAGAAAGTAACATCATTTCAGAAGAAAGTGCAGGGTTTCTTTTAGTTTTAATTGACGTGAAAGCCTAGGAAGATGGCAGCATGAAGGAAGACCAAACAACTGTTCAGAAAGGGGAGTAAGGGACCTCGGTAAGGTAGAGGGTATTTTGGTGATGGAGGAGGAAAGGCAGAGTGCCCTGTTCTGCTCTACTATTGTGAGAGTGGAGTGGACCCATCTGGAGTGATAAAAAGCTTCTGAACCACTGTTCATTCTGAACTTCTTGAATTGATATGTGTGTTACTTGTAATGATTTGTTTATATTTTTCCTTCTAGTGCTCATTATTTTTCTCTTTCATAAGCAGTTTCTCCAAAAGGATGATGTAAAAATAAGTGTTACAAAGAATATAGTTTTAAATTAGGATTTCAGTGAAATGTAATTTAACTTTAAAAGGAAACTTTGCCTTTGACTGTTCCCAAAAATGCAGTTTTCTTGTGATGAGTGTGGAAAATTGCATTGGTTCAGTACTTAAAATAATAGACCACTGGGACAGTAAAAGAAACAAGCATGCTGTTACCAGCGCAAAGTACAATAACTTGTTTTGCAATGCTGAGAGCAATAGCTATAATCATTCCTTATTCATAGACATCTCAGCAGACAAAATCCTTTCAATACAATAAAAAGACTCAGAGAAAATTGCCGTTTAAAGATTAACCTGTTGCTAGAGACATTTGTCTAACATTTCTTTTCTCAGGGTCCAGAATCCAGTTTATTTTAATCAAGGGCTCCATTATTAAGCTTGAAAACATTACCAGGGCTATTTCAATCCACTGAATAAAACCTGATTTGGAATGTCCTCATTGTTAGAATGATCTCTTTACTATTTTAGAACATTATTACCTTGGGGGAAAATATATATGAATGAAGATAAGTCTATAGTGCAGAAATAGCATAATATTTAAAAAGCTCACATCTGTCTCTTGGCCTAGAACACTAGGGATAAGTATCTAGAACCCGTATTCCTCATTCTGTCTCTCATTTTGAGCATTACCTCAGCTCCTGGTCTCCCTTGCTGAACACACACACCTCACGTTTTAGAAAACAAGTTATGCCAAATTCTTGCCTTGGCTCACCCCAAATATCTGCTTAATGTGGTCTTGCTCTTTGACTGCTGTGTGAGACCTGGTTACCTGCCCTTCACAGCAGATTTGTTCTGTCTTCCTTCATTCTGCCATCTCCCTATACACTGCTTCCAATTTAACTCAATCCCATGTGTAGTAAGATGAGGGCCTGAAACAAAAGTTTGTGTAACACAGGTCTGGCTTGAGGCCCGAGGCGTAGCTAGCAATGGTAAAAACTTTGCTAATATAAAGCAAAGCTAAGGTGTGAGCAAGAGGCAGGCTGCTGCTTACAGAACTTGGCACAACAGGGCTGAGAGTGTAAAACACTAATTGATAATATGCCCAGGTGTAGAACAGTAATTGGTATTAGGTACCGACTGTAAAACAGTAATTGATGGGGGTCATAAGTTGAAAGCACATTCCAAAAGGATGGTAACACCAGCTCATTTAAAAGAACCTTGGTACCCACACTCCCCAAAGATACAGACTCAGATTCAGGAAAGGGTATAAAATGACAGCATGATGGATAGAGATTGTCCAGTTGAACCACAAGGTGCAGGGTGATGGGTGGTATCTAAGTAACATCAAAGGGTAGTAACCTGACAACAAATCATGTCAAACCAACCTGATAGTTTTCTTTGATAGAGTAATAAGTCTTGTGGATAGGAGGGAAGGGGTAGATGCAGTATACCTTGACTTCAGCAAATGTCTCGCATGGATCTTCTCATTTAAAAAAAAAGGGGGAGGGGGAGTACAACCTAGATGGAGCCTACTATAAGGTGAATGCAAAACAATTTAGAAAACCATTCCTAGAGAGTAGCGATCAGTGGTTCACAGTCATGCTGGTAGGGCATAACAAGTGGGGTCTGGCAGAGATCAGTTCTGAGTCCCATTCTGTTCAATACCTTGATCAGTGATTGGGCTAATGGCATAGAAAATACACTTACAAAGTTTGCGGACAATTCCAAGCTGAGAATGGTTGCAAGTGCTTTGGAGGGTAGAATTAACATTCAAACGTGATCTGAATAAACTTGAGACATGGTCTGCAGTACATAGAATGCAATTCAATAAGGACAAATGCAAAGTACTGCACTGAGGAAGGAGAAATCAATTGTGTGTGTATATATATGAAATGCCTAGGAAGGATTACTTCAAAAAAGGATCCAGGGGTCATAGTGGACCCTATGATAAAAATGACTCAAACACTGTCTCAAAAAAAGCAAATGTTTTTATGATATCTATTAGCAGGAGTATTGAAAGCAAGACATAAGAAGTAAATCTTCTGTTTTACTCTGTGCTGATTAGGCCTCAGCTTGGAATACCATGTCCAGGTCTGGGCACTACATTTCTGAAAGACAAATTGGAAGAAGACCAGAGAAAAGCAACACAAATAATTAAAGGTTTAGGAAACATGACACTCTAAGGCAAGATTGGAAAAAAATGGATTTGTTTAGTCTGGAGAAGAGAGGGAACATGATAGCAGCTTTCAAGTGCATAAAAAGTTGTTCCAAGGAGGTGGAAGAGGGATTGTTCTCTCTAATCTCTTAGGATAGGACAAGAAGCAATGGGCTTAAACTGCAGCAAAGACAGTTTAGATTACACATTAGGAAAAAAACTTCCTAGTTGTGAAGGTGGTTAAGCACTGAGATAAATTGCTTAGAGAGGCTGTAAAATCTTCATCATTGGAGTTTTTTAAGAGCACGTTAGACCAACACCTGCCAGGGATGGTCTAGATAATACTTTGTCCTGCCAAGAGTGCATGGGACCGCTCAAGATTCCTTCCAATCCTATGATTCTATGAAATGTTACAGGCCTCAGGGGTTACCTTACTGAGCTGTGTGGGCTGAGTTGTCCACTTTTACAATGTGCAGATTATCTATGTGGTCTTTTCCACATGTGCTCATAAAACAGTCCACAAGATCTGAGAATATTGCCATCAGTCACAGGACTCTACAAGCAGCATAGTAAAATGATTTTTTCAATGGGTAACTAGACGCTATATATATCTTTAACTGTCCCTCACAGTAGGATAGACAAAGGAATATTACTCACTTGTAATCCCTTCTGTCTTAGTTCTGTCTTTTCCTGTGCTATTTTTTTCCCCGGTTCCCCTGCAGAGTTGCTGCCTGATACCTTCTAATCTTCTACATCTCTATTCTTAAACTCCTTACTCATTGTGGAAGTCTTTGTTTCTGGAGAGAAGTGGGCACTGGACTTGACTGACAGATACTTTTCAGACTTGTGTCTTAGTAAATGGAGTCCTAACTTTGACCATCTCTGTTAGTAGAATGGAAGGACAGAAAATTGCAAGAAGAATTACCAGCGAATAATTTCACCCTATTTTTCTACTAATGCATGCGATCATTCAGAGTCAGTGTTGTCACAATCCATTGGAAACAGTATTGCATTATACACTGCTGTCTGGTTACCAGGAACCAGTTTTATCTGATTAATTACTTGGGGCAGCACTGATCAGTGAATTTTACTTAGCATAGCATAATGTGGATAGAGAACATTTACTTGATTGCTCATAGTTTGTTGAAATTGGTCAGTAAATCTCTAATTTCGCAACAGTGTGTTTTGAGGAGGATTTTCCTCGTCCCACAATTAACCAATTGTTAGCCAGGGCTGGCTTTAGGAAGTGCAGGGCCCAACTCGAACCGTTTCAACGGGGCCCCGGCAGCCAGGATTTTTTATTGATACCCTCCCGCGCCCAAAAACCCACACAAATTTTGGTTGAGCAAAAAAAACCACAGCACACAAAAAGTCACAGCCCCTTTAAATCCCCAGCTACAGGGCAGAGTCCCACCATCCAACCAAACCCAGGGGCCAACTCCCCCTCCTGCAGCGCAGGGAAAATCCCTGTGCTCAACTCACCCCTCCTGCGCCGCACAGAAGCTGCCGCGCTCCTCCAGGGCCAACGCCCCCCTCCTGCAGCGCGCCCAGCACGCCAGCATACTTCTGGATTTCAGGCGCGGGGCCCTTTTAGGCGCGGGGCCCAATTCCGGGGAATCGGGCGAATCGGCCTAAAGCCAGCCCTGCTGTTAGCAAACCCAAACTTTTCTTTACATTCACTGCCTAGTTTTTAGTTTACTTTTTACTTTCGTTTGTTTTCCTTTAATGTCACCATAAGCAGTCTATGTGAAAACCAAAAAGAAATTTTCCTCAGAGAAAGCCTCTTACCCTCTCACTTAACACTGACATCAAATATCATCAGCCATGGCTCGCAGTGAGTGCTGTGAGTGAGTGCTGGCTTCTTACGCAATTATAAGCACTCTATTCTTTATTGTCTGGGCAGTGAACCACCCTACGAAGTCAGACAGAGATCACACATGCGGTAACTTCTGTGGGATGAGTTGAATCTTCTGTCCAATGATAGAGGAACATCTATTGATTGCCTATATGCAGAATCCTTTCTATAACATATGCATCTTAATCTATTTTTGTAGAGAAAATGCGTTTGGGAAATAGAATTTACAGCCAGTTGAGGATGTTATGTAAGAGGTCAAGTTTATTCTGCTAAAATACAACAATTTATGGAACTGTTCTTCATAGTCTACTAATGCCACTGAAATCATGCATTGCTACCTCAATACCCAACTTTCATTCTTTAGATATTTTTGGTGGAATGTATATGAAAGCAAAGAATTATTTATACTAAGCTTATGCAGTATAAGACAGTACCAAAGTCTATAGAGTTTTTCAGTGGCAATGTAAAATTAGCAGTAGAGAGCAAGAATACCAAATGACAGCTTAAAGAAAGTTATTAGAAATAATAAATGATTTTTTAGTTACATCAGTTATCTTTTCTTATTTTTGTTCTTTTCCTTCAAAGTGCTTCGTTCATATTTTATACACAGAGCCCTGATCCGCATTCAATCTGCAATCCACAAACACTGTCCTCAGAAATACTGGATTCTAGATCTAATATTTGGATCTACATCCATTCACCATCTGCAAATGTGATCTGCCAATATCCATAGATATAAAGTGGATATCTACAGATTTGCAGGGTTCTTTTAATATACCTGGTACTCATTCACTATGGTATTAATCAGGCAGTTTTCTAAGTGGTATGTTTCCCCCTTTTTCTTACTGCTTTTTTGTTTGAGGCAATGAGCTGTTCTTGAAGTTAGATTGAAAGATTACAGCCAAGTCCCCAAAACCATAGAAGATTCTGATTCCAGCTATTAAACAATAATCTAACTTGGCAGGTGTAATTATGGTAGTATCCTAATATTCTGAAAGAGAGGGAAGATGAGGAAAACTGATCCACAAAAATGATCATTTTAGATGTTTTGGGGCTTTATCGTGCTAGAGGCTGAGCACTCTTGTCCTCGAAAGCAAAGCACATAAACACATGCATTATTCCCATTGATCTTTAGATTGCCTAAATGCTTTAAAGGATCAGAGATAGAGTACTCAGCATCTTGCAGTTGAAAAGTGGCATTGATAAAAGGGCATTGATAAACATCTGTGGCAACTGATATTTAGAGTGAAGGCTAAGGAAAATGAACAAACAGATAAATCAACACTGGCAGAAGATTCAGTGTTAAGACTGGGAGTTTCTTAACCTATTCTTTATGTGTAGTGTCATAGGAGGTCTCCATATAATAGATAATATACACAGACATAACACAGTATGGTTGGATGTGGTCTGTGTTTCAGCTAGATGGTTGTTCATCTTTTGTAGCATTTTTCTAAATTAAGTTATTCTTGTTTTACAAAAACTCTCACTGGTCTTTGTGTGTCTCATAAATTCTATACACCTTTGTTACAAAAATGAATTTTGAAGCTGTAGTGCCATGTAAATTCTTTTTTACACTGGCATCAGGTACAATACTAAGAAGTCAATATGTAATGCTTTCAGGAGATTGATTATCAAATGGTCTAGAAATGACTCCCTATGCTCTAATAACCAAATTAGAAATCGAATTTGAGTAACTTTTTTTTTCTGACTCAGTAAATATTGAGTGCGATTTGAATCAGGAAGAAAAATCCATTATTAGTGAAAAGTTATAATTTAATATTGTGCTTATTTTGTCCAGGTGTTTTTTTTCTAGGTTTGATGTTTGATAAATCCAGGCTGTTTTGCTGTATGACTAAAGGTAAATGGGAACTTGGGATCGAGAGGGCTGTTAGGCTTTAGAAATTAGAACAGGGACTTCGGTAAAAACAACTATTGAATTGTCTGCTCATTTGACAGTTTCTTTAGATAGACTTACCTTTTTGTACCTTCAAAGACAGAGAAGGGAAATGTGTAGTTTCATCATAGTTGATTCAACAAGTACTTTATTAATGTTTAAATGAAAAAAATCTGTCAGGCTTTCATGAAAATGTTTAGCTGAGAACCAGTAATAATATTAGGAGTGTGTTGAGAAATTTAGCAGGCAATAACACTGTATATCAACTTGCCAATACTATAAAAGATGGAAAATTTGAGTTTGCTCAGTGTGCATTTATAACCTGTACCAGTTAATCTGAGGCTGGAGCCCAAGGGTTTGCCTGCACATACTGTGTTGCATGGGCACAGCTGCATCAGTACAACTGTGCCACTGGAGTACTATAGTGAAGATGCTGTGGGTAGGACCTCTCTGGTCCAGGACTCTGTGGTGTGAGTCTTCCGTGGTCCTATTGGACCATGGGTTTTGCTGGACCAGAGAGCCCCAGTGGCTGGGAATGGGGGTCGTCTGGGAGGCCAGCGGCAGAGTGACTGGTGGAAGGGGCCAGGAGTGCAGCCGGAAGAGGGGAGTCTAACGGCTGGCAGCAGGGGGCCAGAACTGACCTCTCCTGGTACAGCAGACTTCCTCCTTTGTGGCTGGTCAGGACCCAACGGTGCTGGATCATGGAGATCCAATCTGTACTACGCTTACAGGAGAGTTTTCCCTATCAGCGTAGATAATCCACTTCCATGAGAGACAGTAGCTATGTCAATGGGAAAAGCTCTCCCATTGACTAGTGCTGTCTACAGGTGTTGGATCATTATAACTACATCACTGAGCGGTGTGGATTTCTCACACCCCTGAGTGGCATAGCTGTACTGTTGTAGATTTGTAGTGAAGACCTGGCCTGAGTGCTTTAGCCCAAGTGGGTATTAAGACCCCAGCTTGCAGGGCCCTAGAGCTTCAGCCTGAGTCCAAATGTCTATACAGCAGTTAAGTCCCACAGGCCTGATTTTAACTGCAATGTAAGCATTCCTACACAACTCTGAAACCTGGAGAGGAGGGTGGGTCTCAGAGCCCAAGCTCTGGACCAAGCAGGAATGTCTACATTGCTATTTTTAGCACTGTAGTGTGACCCCTGCAAGTCCAAGTCTATAGACCCAGACTCAGAGATTCACTGCTGTTTTTGTTTATTTAATAGAAGATTTACCCTGCATTGCTTAGGTCCTTCACTCAAATAAGTTTTGTTTTTCTTCATTTAAATCATCTCTCTGGGGTGGGGATGGGGATGGGGATGAGGGGTTTTCAGTATGCAGGCTGCCCTGGGGAGAGAGGACAACCCCAATCCTCTCTCAGTTCAGCTTGGAGAGAGGTGCCTCTTCAGGGCAGCTGCAGCGGGCACAACTAGGGGCTGGGTGCATTTCCTTCAGCTGGGGGACAGACAGAAACACAGACAAACTTGCTGAAATATATTGTAAATAGCTGTCACTTTCTTCACCACTTCCCCCTGCTGGCCCAGTGAGGTTATAACTATCCCGAACCCCTTGCTGCCCTCAATAGTCATCCTGCAGTATAACTGTCCCTCCTACCAGACCCCTCACTTTTCATTGTAGGAGAAATTGTCAAATTCTGTTTACATCCCATTGTCCTGGCACAACCAACCCTGACTTTGCTTTACGTTATAAGACAAAGCTGCATACCGTTCTTGACCAAACGGACTCACAGAGGGACAGACTCACATTTCTAAAACACACAGTAAGATCCATCTATCTATCTATCTATCTATTACAATGCAGATATATTTGACCTAAATTATATTGACACATAGTCACTGCAGTAATTAAGTCACTTTTGCATGTCTGTGCTGCATTCCTTGTGTCAACGGTGCACATCCTTAGCAGGATTGTTTGCACTTGTTTAACTGCACATGTGGGGCTTTGTGGAACAGCTTCTGAAAGGCAGCAAAAGTCAGCATGAGCAACGCAGTATCTACTGTGACAGTGTTTTGACCTAATGTCTTTCGTGGTGGTGGAGTAATGAAGTCAGAATAGAGGACTAGTGATCTTAGCGGGAGCTACGTTTTAATGTGGATGCTTACAGAGATAGGTCTGTGTCAGCTGCCTTAGGTCAAGCTCACTCTGTAGATTGACCAGGCTCAGAATGTATGTGTTGAAGTTTGAGTTCTGTTGAAGCTCAATGTAGTACTGCAGGGAGGATACAACAGTTTGAGTTACAACCCCTCAGTATCAAATAATCCAATGACTGTGCACTGCTAATCAAATCATTCTATGTAACAAGAGTGCTGGTTTGTTCCCTCTCACTCCAAGTGAGGCTAGCTTCAGTGATGTAACTTGAGTTTACTTATCCCCATCTCAGTATTGCAGTGAAGACAAGCCCTTAGTAGAAAGGCCTGAACAAAGGAGAAAACTGAGGGGGTTTGTCTTCTCATACAGCACTATAGCTGTGCTGCTGTAGCACTTTAGGAAAGATGCTTCTATGGCAATGGGAGATGGCATAGTTAATCCATCTCCCCAAGAGGCAGTAACTGTGTCATCAGGGCCCCCTCCTTTTTTTCTTTATTTATTCTTGGATCTGGACTTCTAATACTCCAGTCATCTGAAGAAGTGTGTTGTGCCCACGAAAGCTCACGATACCAGCTACATGTTAGTCTTTAAGGTGCTACTAGACTTTTCGTTGTTTTTAAGTTTTTCCTGTTACAGACTAACTCAGCTACCCCTCTGAAACTTGTGTCATCAGGTGACATTCTCCCGCTGTAAGACTGGGAATCAATTCAGTTGTAAGGTCAGTAGAGCTTACTAATTTTCTCAGCTACTCCTGCCTTCCTTCCATACACACGCAAGATCACAAGTTTTTTTTTCTAACCTATGCGGTTTGCGCAGTGCGGGAGAAGGAAGCCAGGCTGTGTGCTGAATTGGTCTCAGATTTAAAGCACCCATATCTCTTTGGTTGTATGGTGCATTGTGAATGAGGCAGGTATCTATAAAGAAGAATGTTCAGTGGTTAAGGACTGTGAGGAAAATTCACTTAATCACTTATGGTCTTAGTTCCCTATTTGCCACATGGGGCACAGCATATTTCTCAATTCACAGGAGTGTTTTAAATGTAAATTTATTAATATGTTTCAAGCTTTCAGATTCTAAATTGGCGAGCCTTGTGGAAAAGTCTATAGGGAATTTAAAAAATTCCTTATTTAGAGCAAAACTTAAATGGCATTCATGGGCTCATGCTCCAAATAATAAGGATAGGTAGAAATACTGAACAGTGGCCTTATTCATTGACCAGTGTTGGTGAGAAACCCTGGGGAAAAATTAAAATGTGAACATGTCATGCAAGGCAGTATGGCAAAGTGGGAAGAGCACTGCTTGCTACAGCTCCAAATTTCTATAATATATTAACTTAAAAAGAGCAGCCTAATTTTAAATTACCTTATAGGTGCTCTGTGGGAAAGATTCTGGTTTGCTATCCAAGTAATACAAATAAATACATAAATAACCTTTGCACACTTTACAAACAAAGCAGGAAAAGGAAATGAAGTATATAACCTGCCTAATAAATACATTGCAGGACTGTCTGATGAAACACCTCTTGTGCAAATATACCTGTACAGTCAAGCTCACTTAATATCAACTCACTTCATGAAAATGTACTTTCCAAGCACCAATCTATTTTACATTACTTCAGTACAACTGAGTCTCTTTACAATCAGTTCATATCCCTCTTATATGTCAATAGAAAATCATTGTGTTGTACCCCAAACAGTATTGAAAGCTAATTATTACAGAGTGGTGCAGCTAGTTTTTTTTCTTTAAGTTAACAATCAAATACATTACATGATTGCATGGTTTTGATCTAGATGCGTGGGTTGTGTGAGCAGCTGTTATAGGAAACAATAACATAGGCAGAATGGGAAGATGATTTCACTTAGCATTAAATTGTTTTAAAATATCTTTTCAAGCGCTAACTAATTTTGATTTTTTTCCTTTGAAAACCCAACTTCAGTAAAATAATCAAGTGATATCTCTTGAGGCATCTAGATAGACTTATGTGTAGTGCTGGGGAGGAGCTGGTGGTCGTGGTACATGTAGGTACCAATGACATAGGGAAGGGTAGCAGAGACGTCCTGGAGGCCAAATTTAGGCTGCTAGGAAAGAGACTGAAATCCAGGACCTCTATTGTGGCATTCTCAGAAATGCTTCCAGTTCCATGCACAGGGCCAGGTAGGCAGGCAGAGCTTCAGAGTCTCAATGCGTGGATGAGATGATGGTGTAGGGAGCAGGGGTTTAGCTTTATAAGGAACTGGGGAAACTTTTGGGATGGGGGAGCCTATACAGGAAGGATGGGCTCCACCTAAACCAAAGTGGATCCAGACTGCTTGCACTTAACATTAAAAAGGTTGCAGAGCAGTTTTTAAATCAAGAGATGGGGGAAAGCCGATCGGTGCAGAGGAGCATGTGGATCGGACAGAGATGTTTCTTAGAGGAGAGTCTATTGATAGAGATTCTCTAGGTTTTAGTCAGGAGGAGAGGATGGAAGAGAATAAAGTATGGGCCAGATCAGACGAAAAATATTCACATAAAAAAGAATCTGACACATCAGAAAAGGGCAGACAAATAAACAGTGACAAGTTTTTAAAGTGCTTGTTCACAAATGCTAGAAGTCTAAAAAATAAGATGGTTGAACTAGAGTGCCTCATGTTAAAGGAGGATACTGAAATAATAGGCATCACAGAAACCTGGTGGAGTGAGGACTATCAATGGGACACCATCATTCCGGGGTACAAAATATATCGGAAGGACAGAACAGGCCGTGTGGGTGGGGGAGCGGCACTATATGTGAAAGAAAATTTAGAATCAAATGAAGTAAAAATCTTAAATGAATCAACATGTTGCATAGAATTGCTATGGATAGTAATTCCCTGCTCTAAAAAGAATATAACAGTAGGGATCTGTTATCGACCACCTGACGAGGACAGTAATAGTGCCTATGAAATGCTAAGGGAGATGAGAGAGGCTATCAAAATAAAGAACTCAATAATAGTGGGGGATTTCAACTATCCCCATATTGACTCGGTACATGTCACCTCAGGAAAAGATGCAGACACAAAATTTCTTGATACCATAAACGACTGCTTCTTGGAGCAGCTGGTACAGGAACCCACAAGGGGAGAAGCAATTCTCGATTTCGTCCTGAGTGGCGCGCAGGCTCTGGTCCAAGAGGTAACTGTAACAGGACCACTTGGAAATAGTGACCATACTGTAATAACATTTAACATTCCTGTGGTGGGAAGAACACCTCAGCAGCCCAACACTGGCATTTAATTTCAAAAAGGGGAATCATGCAAAAATGAGGTTAGTTAAACAGAAATTAAAAGGTCCAGTGACTAAAGTAAAATCCCTGCAAGCTGCATGGACACTTTTCAAAGACACCATAATAGAGGCCCAACTTAAATGTATACCCCAAATTAAAAAACATAATGGAAGAACTAAAAAAGAGCCACCATGGCTTAACAACCATGTAAAAGAAGCAGTGAGAGATAAAAAGACATCTTTTAAAAAGTGGAAGTCAAATCCTAGTGAGGTAAATAGAAAGGAGCATAAACACTGCCAAATTAAGTGTAAAAATGTAATAAGAAAAGCCAAAAGGAGTTTGAAGAACAGCTAGCCAAAACTCAGAAGGTAATAACAAAATGTTTTTAAGTACATCAGAAGCAGGAAGCGCTAAACAACCAGTGGGGCCCCTGGACGAATGAGATACAAAAGGAGCACTTAAAGACGATAAAGTCACGGAGAAACTAAATGAATTCTTTGCTTCAGTCTTCATGGCTGAGGATGTTAGGAGATTCCCAAACCTGACCTGTCCTTTGTAGGTGACAGATCTGAGGACTTGTCACAGATTGAAGTGTCCTTAGAGGAGGTTTTGGAATTAATTGATAAACTTAACAGTAACAAGTCACCGGGACCAGATGGCATTCACCCAAGAGTTCTGAAAGAACTCAAATGTGAAATTGCGGAACTATTAACTATGGTTTGTAACCTATCATTTAAATCAGCTTCTGTACCCAGTGACTGGAAGATAGCTAATGTAACGCCAATATTTAGAAAGGGCTCTAGAGGCGATCCCGGCAATTACAGATGGGTAAGTCTAACGTCAGTACCGGGCAAATTAGTTGAAACAATAGTAAAGAATAAAATTGTCAGACACATAGAAGAACATAATTTGTTGGGTAAAAGTCAACATGGTTTCTGTAAAGGGAAATCATGTCTTACTAATCTATTAGAGTTCTTTGAAGGGGTCAACAAACATGTGGACAAGGGGGATACAGTAGATATAATGTACTTAGATTTCCAGAAAGCCTTTGACAAGGTCCCTCCCCGAAGGCTCTTACGTAAATTAAGTTGACATGGGATAAGAAGGAACATCCTTTCATGGACTGAGAACTGGTTAAAAGACAGGAAATCAAAGGTAGGAATAAGTGGTAAATTTTTAAAATGGAGAGTGGTGTTCCCCAAGGGTCAGTCCTAGAACCAGTCCTATTCAACTTATTCATAAAAATGATCTGGAGAACGGGGTAAACAGTGAGGTGGCAAAGTTTGCAGATGATACTAAACTGCTCAAGGTAGTTAAGACCAAAGCAGACTGTGAAGAACTTCAAAAAGATCTCACCAAACGAAGTGACTGGGCAACAAAATGGCAAATGAAATTTAATGTGGATAAATGTAAAGTAATGCACATTGGAAAAAATAACCCCAACTATACATATTATATGAGGGGGGGCTAATTTAGCTACAAATAATCAGGAAAGAGATCTTGGAGTCATCGTGGATAGTTCTCTGAAGACGACCACGCAGTGTGCAGTGGCAGTCAAAAAAGCAAACAGGATGTTAGGAATCATTAAAAAGGGATAGAGTAAGACGGAGAATATCTTATTGCTTATATAAATCCATGGTACGCCCCCATCTTGAATACTGCGTACAGATGTGGTCTCCTCATCTAAAAAAAGATATACTAGCATTAGAAAAGGTTCAGAGAAGGGCAAGTAAAATGATTAGGGGTTTGGAACGGGTCCCAGATGAGGAGAGATTAAAGAGACTGGGACTTTTCAGCTTCGAAAAGAGGAGACTAAGGGGGTATATGATAGAGGTATATAAAATCATGAGTGATGTGAAGAAAGTGAATAAGGAAAAGTTATTTACTTGTTTCCATAATATAAGAACTAGGGGCCACCAAATGAAACTAATGGGCAGCAGGTTTAAAACAAATAAATGGAAGTTCTTCTTCACACAGCGCATAGTCAATCTGTGGAACTCCTTGCCTGAGGCGGTTGTGAAAGCTAGGACTATAACAGGGCTTAAAAGAGAACTAGATAAATTCATGGAGGTTAAGTCCATAAATAGCTATTAGCCAGTATGGGTAAGTAATGGTGTCCCTAGCCTGTTTGTCAGAGGGTGGAGATGGATGGCAGGGGAGAGAGATGGCTTGATCATTACCTGTTCGATACACTCCCTCTCGGACACCTGGCATTGGCCACTGTCAGCAGACAGAGTACTGGGCTGGATGGACTTTTGGTCTGACCCAGTATGGCCATTCTTATGTTCTTAGAACAAACTTATTTGGATAGTAAGAGGGCATGTATATGAAATCTGATATACTAGTCTATTTACAACAGTGTCTTCAGGCTAGTTTAACCAATATTTAGAAAATAAATATGTTCTTTGGCCACTAGTATTTTATTCCTGTTGCTAAGGCTGAGTGAAACTGGCAGTAAATTACAGGTGTAATTTCATATCTTTTTGTTTCTGCTTATCCATTTTGTGTGGTTTTCAGACCTTTCCCATTTTGTTTTTTGTGAAATGTAATTTTCTCGGACGTTCAAAATTTTATGTACATGGTACCAAAGCCGCTATCTTTGGCAAGTTTGGTTTGTGGAGAGAGACTGAAAGTAATAAAATAAGGCAAAAGATATCACAAAAAACAGTTATTATATTTTATACACGCAGACATAAACTGGTAAGAAAGAGATAGATGCATGCAGGGATGCATGAACTCTGGGTCCACAACTAGAATTGTGGTAGGTATTGTTATTGATAAGGAAAAAGGGGGAAAAGACCCACTTGTTTACTCACATTTTTTAACTATATTGTTGATGTTTCCTGCAGCATTGGTATGTGTTTTCACTCAGTTTTTCCCAACTTTTTCTTTTTTTGATTGATCTCTCTTGGGCAATGGTTTATGTACTGTAATCCTTCACCTCAAAGATTTCACACATACAAGTTGAGTCAGGGTAAAGTCTGGCTGAAAATACATGATCGTATGAGGTATAGGAAGTTATTATCAGCATGAGTATGGGATGAATGCATTGTGAAGGTCATCCAAAGGAGTACTAATAAAACCTTTATTTTACCTCATGCATCATAGATTCTGCCTGTCACATGCTACAAGGAAATTATTTTATAAATGTTTGATTTTTTTTATCGTTATGAGCCTATCTACAGAGCTCAGAAGATGCTATAAAACTTTTACAACTATCTAAAACAGCTTTTTATAATGAAAACTATAACCATTTTGAAGTTTTACATTAAGCCCTTGTAGGGTTAGAAATAAGTGCTGAGGAGCAGGGAAGATCTCCTTTAGAAATAGTTCATAGTTCCTGTTTTTACCCTCGTGGGGCTGTAGGATACTAAATTTTAAACTGATCAGATTTTTATGTATTGCCAGTAGCATTGTTGCAGGACTGAATCTTGTCATTCCTTATTTTGAGGCTAGTATAATTTTAGAAAGAAAATCCCATTTCTGAGGCAAGGAAAATGAACATTTGTATGACAAGTTGATATTTTCTAAATGACAGTAGTTTGAAACTTCTCCGGAGTTTGAGATGTTAGAATATATCATGGGAAGAGGTGACATGAAGCCTTCATGGTGAATAATATCTTCATTTTTATCATATGTATATCGTTCCTAGCACTTTCCATCTTCAAACCAAAGTACACATAATAATCTTGTCTCTTTCAAATACTCTTCCATAGTTCTAGTATGCATCATTTTACAACTATATAGTACTAGAACATTTACATGGCATTGCTTGAGTACTTAACTCGTAAGTTTTCATTTTTTTTCATTTAAATCATTGTTCTGGGGTGGGACTAGGGATGAAGGCTTCAGTATGCAAGCTGCCTCAGGAAGAGAGGCCAACCCCAGTCCTCTCTCCCCACAGCAGCTTGGGGCCATGTGAGAAGCACCTGTCTGGCTGGGGGACAGGCAGACACAGAGACAAACAGACAATCTCTGAAAGATCCCTTTCTCAACCCTCTCTCCACCGGCCCCATAGGGTATTAGCTGTCTTCGTCCCCATCTCTGGTCCCTTGTTGCCCCACTGTGGTTAATTTTCAGTATAACTGTCCTTCCTGACAGACTCCTCCCTTTCCATTTTATGAGAAACAATCAAATTTTTTACACATTTCTTTGTCCTGGCACAAACAATCTCTTATCTTGCTTTCAGTTATGATAAGAGGAAGCTACATACCAAATTTGGTGGTCCTAGCTCTTACCATTTCTTGAACAAACGGACTCATGGCCAGATGGACAGACAGATGCAAATTTCTAAAATATATAAGATCCGTCACACAGGTAGTACAGTGACTGTAAAGGCAAACTCAGTAACACCTGATGCTGTCAATAAGAGCACCTACATTTATTTAAAATTTCTTTTAGGATCTCATTTTATGAGTTTGTCATTGTGCATGGGTTTTGCTTTTTTTTTAATGCAGTGATACTTTCACCACTATTACAACCTCAAAGAGTAGAAAGAAGTAAGAGTTTACTATATTATCAGCACGACAGTGCAACATCCTTGCATTATTCACTTTACTCTGCACTCAGTATGAGGCTAAATCCTGGGATTTGAAATTACTTCCTTCAACTCTTCCTACTGCCCTCAACTCTTACTCACCTCAACACTGCCACTCTTCTGTATTCCATAGTCATTTAAAAATATAAAAAAGCACTACGTTGATAAATGAGGAGGAGAGAGATGCAATTGTTTGTCTTATACTGGAGAGGCACTTAGGTGTTATTGTGGGGCAATGGGTGTCAGTAAATCTAGGTGGAATGGTGGTGTTGGCCTCGACCAAGAATGTTTTAGAGATTGGGGATAATTAAGTGGCACAGTCCAGTTGGTATTAGGTGTCTTCTTGATCATGAACAGAAGTATATCAAATTGAAAAATCAAATGTTTGTTTACAATATATAAAATTTAACATTTTTCTCGGTAAATTTTACTAATTTAAAAAAATAGAATAATAAAAGTCAGAAATTGTAGAAATCACTGCTTGCAAACCATATCTGCTGCATTTGAGATTGTCAACATTTTCATTATAAAACCTATTCATTAAGGGTTTCTAAAACTCAGACATAAAATGTGTACCATATTAATGTATGTTATACATTGCAGTTTTACAATTTGAAACTAATCAGGGTGAGTATGGAGCCCATACATTTACTTCCTTTTCCTGCTGCATAGAATGTAGCCTCATAAATCCAGGAAATCTACCGTATGATGAGGAAGTTGCATTATCTATTCAGACTATCTTGTAGATAGGCTAGCTGTGGTGATTCCTCTCAAAAGGAAAGGTCCCTATTTTGTTGGGACACTTGCTCATTTTGAAGGTTAATCTTTCAGAATATCCTCTCTTGAAATATTTTTGAGACAAACAACAACATTTTCATGTTTCACTGCTGTTCATCAGAATGGGTTGCCTTTTTCTCAGAGGGCAGTGTTTTAAGTCCTATTTTCCTATTCTCTTGGTCATTTGAAGATGGGGAAGAGCTTGGTTTGTGTAGATTAGCAGAGAAAAGGCTGAGAAGAGACCTGATTGGTCTGTATGAATACATTTTGGGCAGGGTGGGAGGAGAGAGGAGAGCTGTTTAATGTAAAGGACAGTATTGATTTAATAATAAATGGGACAGGAACAAATTCAGAATGTTATTTAGAAGAAAGTTTCCAACCATCTTGGAGGTGAGGTGCTGCAGTAATCTTTCAATAGGAAATGTGCAGGCAAACAACTCAATTAGTTGTAGGAAAAACATGGGCAAATTGGATTGCATGTGGATGATGGGGTTGTTTGTGATGGTAAAGAAGGAGGTCAGCAGCCTTCAGGCTTCCTTCCAGTTTAAGTTCCTAAACCCTCATGCTTCATGGTTCCAGTTGGCCACCAGCAGGGGGTCAGGAATGGATTTTGCCCACCCCCCAATGTATTCTGGGAGTTTTTTTGTTTTTAATCTCCCTTTTCAGATGTATTGGAGATGGTCATGACTAGAGAGGTAACACTGGACAGGAAAGTTCGGGGCTCTGAAGAGTCATTCTCTCTCACTCCTATGCTCTGGATCTATCTGAACACCGTATGTGAAGTCAGGAACAAATTTTCCAGATCAGACTGACCCTGTCCTAGGTGTTTTTTAGTTTTTTTTCCACCTTCCACTACAGTAGGTGGGTTCAGGTTGCTTGCTGTGATTATATGACTATATCTCACATACAGATTTCCCTGCTATAGTGGGAACGTCAAGGGGCTGAGTGGTGTTGGTGGCCTTTCGTATATACAGAAGATCAGACTAAACGTCATGGAGTTTTCTTCTGGTCTTAAACTCTATGACTTTGTTATAATAGGGATTGTCTACACTTGGAGCAGTGCAGCAGTAAAGCTAAAGCACTGAAAGTGCACTGCTGTAGCACTATAGCATAGACCCCACCTATGCCAGGGGTGGGCAAAAGGGCCTCTGCAGGCTGGATCCAGCCTGCCAAGTGGGTTGATTCGACCTGCAGATGCCCTGCCATTCCCCTGCCCCAAGCCAATCAAGGCCTATGGCAGGGAGAGTGCACAGCACTTAGTCAGCATTGGTGGTTGACTCTGAGGGCATGTCTAGACTTGCTTTCACTTTTGAAAGAAGGTATGCAAATCGTGCCGAATTTGCATATATTCTTCCGATCGCTTTTTCGAAAGAGGAAAGAACCGTGTAAACTGCATTTTTTTAGGAACAACGGTTCTTTTGAAAAAGGGTTTTTTTTCTTGAAAGAACCGCGTCTAGACTATTTTTCTTTCCGAAAGAACCTCTTTTGAAAAAGCGATCGGAAGAAGACATGCAAATTCTCACCGAATTTGCATACCTTCTTTTGAGAGTGAAAGCAAGTCTAGATGTGCCCTTCAGCGCCGCTCACCGGAGGACAAAGAGCAAGAGACTTTGCGCGCTCCTCCCACCCCAAGGCCAAATAGGGCCTGGGGAAGGGGGGGAATGCACAAAGTGTCCTCCTGTCCTGCGAAGGGCATGGCGCTTCTAAGCGCCGCACGCTTCTTGCAGGATGGGAGGGAGCAGGGAGGAAGGAGACTTCACACACCAGGCCAGTCAGGAATTGGGGGCAGGGAGAGCACGCTGTTCAGCTGGTAGTTGACTCTAAGCATGGTGCTCCCTTGCAGGGCAGGGGCTGGGAGTAAGATCTTTACATGTCTCCCCCTCCACCAGGCCCTGATTGACCTGGGGGCGGAGGAGAGCACGCGAAGTCTCCTCCCATGTCCAGGGGCACAGGCACCTAGAGGGAACCAGCAGCTGTCCTGAACAGTTGGCAGTTCTTTCGGGGCAGCAGGGGGAGGAGGAAAAGGGGGAAAGACTTTGAGTGCTTCCCCATCCCCAGACCAATCAGGATCCATGGGTGAGGAAGCATGGAAGTGTCCTGACCCAGCCCCTTCTGCCTGAGGTCAGGCCCTTCTGGGGCGCAGCCCAGGGCCACTTCATACATTTCTGAAGTGGCCCCCAGTCAAAAATGATTGCCCATTCCTGACCTATCTGGCAGGGTGAGTTCTCTGTCTGTCTCCCTGCAAGATGGTAGCAAGGTCGACAGAAGAATTCTTCCAGTGATGTAGTGCTGCCTAGATGGGGACTTTGCTACATTGCTTGGGATGTATGTGTGGATTTTTCATACCCGTGAGCAACGTAGCTGGATTGATACAATTTTCTAGTGTAGACTAGTCCTCGGTTTATGCATGGTTCCCATGTAAATACAGATCAAATTACTACAGTACTATATCGGAAGCTTCCTTTGCAGGGATTGAATTTTCAAGGGATAGTTTGAGGAAGGATACTTAAAATAATGATTGGTTTGATCTGGAGTATCTTACTCAGTGGAGTTTCTTCAAATGTCATATATCTAGAGGCTGTAAAGTAGTTGGTAGTATATTAATTCTCATAATAATTCCATAGGTCATCATCTTTGTTTTCTGCTCTTTTGGAAGATGTATTTTGTTTTATACAGTCTGGCACTGCTCAACACAAATAAGATATTTTACACTATCACAAATTATAGAACTTTTTCATTCTTCTGAGGGAATGTTTAAGAATCATGGACTGTCCTTCATTATTTCCTTTTGGCATATGAATCAAATGTGCTTCATTTAGCTGGTCAATTTTTCTATTAGGTTTCTTTTAATCAAACCCATTTTGAAACTGATCACATGCAGTTGGATTATAAAAGGGCTGTGACAAGCCTCTTACACTTCTAGAAGATAAAATTGAAAAAAATGAAGAGCAATCTGTGGAATAGTTAACTTGAAGAGAAACTTTGTTTTAGGGTCAGTTATGATTTCCTATTGTAGCCCTTCTGGGGATATAGGAAAGGAGCAACCTTTTCTACAGACAGTCTTTCCTTTGTAAGATGGAGGAATATGGAACTAGATGGTATATGTAGGACACACGATTACACAATTTCCAAAGTGCTTTCAACAGGGCATTTGCTCCTAAGTCATATAGGCATTTTTAAGGATTTTCCCGAACAGGATTCTGTTGTCTATAGCTTGGGTCAGATTACTAGGTAACCTCTGATTTTTCATTGTAGATCTCTTTATAATAATTCCCCTCTCCCTCTTCTACTAATAGGACTGTACACCCACACATTGAATACTGCATGCAGTTCTAGTCACTCCCTCTCAAAAAAGATATATTGGAATTGGATAAGGCAGAGAGAGAGGCAAGAAAAGTAACTAAGGGTATAGTTCAGCTGCCATTTGAAGAGAGATGGGAAAAGACATGGCTTTTCAGATTGCAAAAAAAGAGACAACAGAATGGGAATATAATAGAGGTCCATAAAATTGTGAATGGTATGGAGAAAGTGAATAAGGAAGTGTGTTATGAGAAGGAGTAAATAATATGAACTTGAGGTCACCCAATTAAGTTAATAGGCATCAGATTTAAAACAAAAAGAAAGTACGTCTTAATTCATATGCAATCAACCCCTTGGATTGCAGGGAATATTGTGAAGACCAAAATTACAATAGGGTTAAAAAATAATTAGATAAGTTCATGGATGATAGATCCATGAAAGGCTATAGCCAAGATGCTCAGGGATGCAACTCTAGGCTCTGGGTGCCCCTAGTCTCTGATTTCCAGGAGCTGGGACTGAACAATAAATCTTCCACTCACAGTAATTTTAAATATTGGACTTCATATTTCTGACTTGTATTCTAGGTCAATGATTATTGCAACTGAGGAAAGGCCTTGGTTATGTTGCTAACAAAATTTGAACGGTTCTCAGAACTCAGTTTTCTCTTCAGCTACTAGAAAATTTAATCTATTCTAAAGTTAGGTTTTGAGAGAAAAAACCCTGTTGAACTGTTATACTGCATGCCCCTAAAAGGCTAGTTGGTGCCAAATTGCCCACTGCCTTAGGGCTACTTTTTTTTAATACTTTGAGAGCTTTCTTGTCACATAAAAGTACCCTGGAAAATTAAGACTACACTACAGCAGTGCACGTTCCCAGCTTCTATCCTTGTCTCCAGCCCTCAGGCTTTCCCCATCCACTCTGAATTTCTCAGGTAATGTGTTTTGAGGGTCCCATGTATATCTTGTGTAGCCACTGTATTTGGGTAGTTTGTATTTTTGTCTTCAAGAGAATCGTCTAATATTCAATGTCTGCTTTATAGTTGACTGCATAGTTGAGGCAAGCCAGGACTGCTCCTTCCTGATTTACACTTACTTAAGTCTCACTCTCTATAAATGATAATTTTGGCATTGAACAATAAATGGGCAGCAAGCTTGTTTTCCTTCACTGAAATATGTGTCTATATTTTAACGGAGAGAACAAGCATAAAGAAATTAAAAAAGATAACGTAACAAGATTGGCTAAAATACAATTCTTTTTTGCTCATATAAAAGCTAAATCAGCTTATACTAATTTAAAGCCGTTACAATATGACAGCCAAAAAAGGGCAGAAGAACCATTAAATTTGATAGTACTAATAAAACTATACAAAAGAAGTGGATGAAAACAGACTTACTTTTAGATTGGTATTCGTGAGCTATAACAAAAAAATCTGTTTTATGGTGTTTTAAAAAAATCATCTGGTTAATATTTAATATGAAAATTCATATTGGTTCCACCCCACTGACAACAAAAATTATGTCGGAGTCAGTGTGGTTTGTGCATGCTAAAGACTGGAAAAGAGCCCTCTACAGTCTTTCAGCAGGTAGTAAATCATGTCTTCAGTGGGATTTTGAAAAACACAGAGGTAGAGAGGAAGAGTCATGATGACTCTTGCATTGTTAGCAGATCTAGAGAAGTGATTATTCCCTTTTATTCGGCATTGGTGAGGCTACATCTGGGGTATTATGTTCAGTTCTGGACCCTCTCCTGTTACAGGAAGGATTTATATGCATTGGAGAAAGTCCATCAGAGGGCAACAAAAATGATTAGGGGGCAAAAGCACGTGACTCACAAGGAGAGGCTGTGGGATTTGGGTTTATTTAGTCTGCAGAAGAGAAGAGTGAGGGGGGGATTTGATAGCAGCCTTTAGCTACCTGTCGTGGAGTTCCAAAGAGGATGGAGAAAGGCTTTTCTCAGTAGCGTCCTCAGAACAAGGAGCAGTGATCTCAAGTTGCAGTGGGGCCTGTCTAGATTGGATATTAGGAAACCCTATTTTATTTGGAGGGCCGTGAATTACTGGAATGGGTTACCTAGGGAGGTGGTGGAATCTACATCCCTAGAGGTTTTTAAGTCCCAGCTTGACAAAGCCCTGGCTGGGATGATTTACATGCGTCCTGCTTTTAGCAGGGGGTTGGACTCAATGATCCCCTGAGATCTCTTTCAACTCTAGGATTCTATGACTTCTGCTCCTTACATATATCTTAGCACTGTTCTACATTAGACCTTAAAAAGGCCAGTCTCTGATGCTTCTCTTTTTGGTGGAGGAAAGAGACCAAGTAATTTCTTAACTTTCCAGGTAGCACTTTACTGTGTTGCTAGCTTTGTACTAATTTTAAAACATCTATATAAACTCCTTCCAATGATGCAGTCGTTTTTATGCCAAAAGATTCCTTTTATTGAAAGGAGAATTAATCCTATTATCTTGAAATGCTGCAACACTGTGGAGTTGAAACATGGCAACCATCCTCTACTAGTAATATGACAAAGGTTGGACATTTTATTTTACTTTTTGTGAAGGGATTTGATTGGGATTGGGACATAAAGTAATTTCTCCACGGAAAACTTCTCCACAAGTGTAGAGACGATAGTAAGTCGATTAAAGTTATATTAACTCTGGTTACATTATTCCCATACTTTAACTTAGGTCAGCTTACCAGCTAGACCATAAGGCCTAAGTTTAGATAGTTAGTAGGGAATTCTGTTTTTTATTTTTCTGAGGTGCACCATGCATGCTTTTAGGGATATATAAATGACAATAAATATCAGTGGTCCTGTGTAGATGAAGTTTGAAGTGATAACTGAATGCAATAAATACAGAATAAAATGCATCATTTAGAATAGGTCAGAGTTGTTTATTGTTGTGTTGATTAATGTTGATGTTTACGGAGAGAGAATGTAATATGAAACCTGTCTCTTATGACAAAAATACTATTTTTGGCTTGTAAGCACAGTTATCACCTGTGGGTAATTGCTTTATATTTGGCTTTCACGCAGAGAGACTAGAGTGTTTCTTCTTTGTAACTCATATGAACAGCAAGAAGGTGCATTGACTGACATGAAAAACAGTCACTAATCATTATTCCTTTTACTTTTTCCATTCTTTTTACTTGCTCAAGTTCATACGTTCATGATGCAGACATATGTAGCATTATACCACAGCTGCCGGTGACAAACTTGATTTCTCTGTGATCTATGAAAACAGCTTTTCCCCAACACTTCTCCGTGCTCAATTATTTTTTATTTCCATTCAAAACATAAAAGAAAGTGTAATTTCTCCAACACCTGGTGCAGAATGACTAGGTAATTAAACGCCAGCCGAGATGATTGTTACATAAAGCTACAATGTGGCAAACAGATTGGAGGTTCCATAACGTGTGCCTTTATTTCACTGAAATGGGTGCATAATGGAACCTGATTTAAATATGTTCTGTTAAGAAATATTTCATGTGTTTTCATTGAAATTAACTTTGTCTTCAGAGCCTCTAAACAGACCTGGTCTTTGAGTTATTCTGTGCAAGCCTGTGGAATAAAGAAAAAGGACTATAAATCAATAGTGCCTAAGTTTAGAAGCCCACTCATTATGTGAGAAATTTTAAGAAGTTAACTGCAAAAGAAGTTTGTCGCATGATTTCCCATGTAACATAATTAATAGTGAAAGTTCTCATTTTAGTGTAACTTCAGAAGGAAAGCATAACTTTCATTATGCTCCAAGTTTTGTCTGGTTATTCCATTGGAAGTAATAGCTGATTCTGAAAGGAGTTTCATAGTTATATTAGTTAATCAGTGGTCATATCTGTTTATATTGTTGCAGTTTATGGCAGTTGTCTTTGCTCTGCATTCCTGTTCTGGGATCAGCTGAGCAATGTATTTAAAGCTAGAAGGGACCATTCGATCATTGAATAATAGCACTGGAAGGGACCTCGAGAGATCCTCTAGTCCAGTTCCCTGCACTCATGGCAGGTCTAAGTATTATTAGACAATTCCTGACAGATGTTTGTCTAACCTGCTCTTAAAAATCTCCAGTGATTGATTGAGGTGTACAACCTCCCTAAACAATTTATTCCAGTGCTTAGTAACTTTGGCAGGAAATTTTTTCTCATGTCCCACCTAAACCTTCCTTCATGCAATTTAAACTCATTACTTCTTATGCTATCCTGAGAGATTACAGCGAATAATTATTCTCCCTCCTTTGAACAGCCTTTTATGTACTTGAAAACTGTTGCGTCTCCTCTTGGTCTTCTCTTCTGCAGACTAAACAAACCCAATATTTTTAACGTTCCCTCATAGGTCATATTTTCTAGACTTTTAATCGTTTTTGTTCTTCCCAGGACTTTCTCTAATTTGTCCACATTTTTCCTGAAAAGTGGTGTCAGAACTGGAGGCAGTACTCCAGATGAGGCCTAAGCAGCATGGAATAGAGTACCTGAATTACTTTGTCTTTCTTACAGCACTCCGCTTCATACATCCCAGAATGATGTTTGCTTTTTTTTCCAACAGTGTTACACTATTGACTCAGTTTTAACCTGTGGTCCACTATCACCATTTCACAGTACTCTTTTCTAGGCAGTCATTTCCCATTATGTATGTATGCAATTAATTTCTCCTTCCTCAGTGGAGCACTTTACATTTCATCCTATTTACTTCAGACCATTTTTCCAGTTTGTCCCAATTATTTTGAATTATAATTCTACCCTCCAAAGCATTTGTAACATCTTCCAACTTGATCTCATCCAGAAATTTTATAAGTGTACTCTCCATGTCATTATCTAAATCACTAACCAAGATAACTGAACTGGGTCAGAACTGATTCCTGTGGAACCCCACTCAATATGCCCCTCCTGCTTGACTGTGAACCACTGATAGTGACTCTCTGGGATGGTTTTCCAACCAGTAATTCACTCACCTTATAGTAGCTCCATCTAGGTTGTATTTCCCTAGTGCTTTAATGAGAAAGTCACACAAGACAGTACCGAAAGGTTTACTAAAGTCAAGATATAGCATATCTACTACCATTTCCCCCATCCACAAGGCTTGTTACCGTGTTAAAAAAGCTATTAGGCTGGTTTGACATAATTTGTTCTTGACAAATCATACTATTACTTATCATCTTATTATCAAATAGGTATTCACAAATTAATTGCTTAATTATTTGCTCCATTATCTTTCCAGAAGTTAAGCTGACTGGTCTGTAATTCCACAATTGCCCTTATTTCCATTTTTATAGATTGGCAATAATTCTGTCATCTGGATTCTCTCATCTTCCATGACTTTTCTAAGATAATTGTTAATAGCTCAGATCTCCTCATTCAGCTCCTTGAATATGCGAGGATTCATTTAATCAAGCTATGGTGACTTGAAGACATCTAACTTGTCTAAGTAATTTTTAACTTGTTCTTTCCCCCAATATAGCCTCTGATTCTACCTCCTTTTCACTGGCATTTCCTATGTTGGACATCTAACATAGTGAATGCCTGTGAAAATGAGGTAGGGTCAGACATCTAGTCTGATGTCCTGCATTAAATTGCTCCCAAATTCCCTGTGCTGAACCCAAACACTTCAGTTAAATTAAAGCATTTCAGTCCTCAGAACAATAAATTGTTGAATACCATAGGCAGAAAAGAGGGACTGAAATACCAGAAATGCTCAAGGCCTCTGAATAGCAGGGGAAAGTTTAGGTGACATAAGCCCAGATGATCCTACAGGTCGGACCTACCTGGTCCAGTACCCTTAGGACCTGACTGGTCCTATTCGAGGGGATTTGCCAGACCAGGGGCATTCCCATGCCATTGGCCTCCCAGCCCCTCTACCCCTCCCAACTGTTGGCTGCTTCTGGCCTGCGCCTGCTGCAGAGGAGTTGGAAAAGAATAGCCAAGCTTCCATACTTAGATTCATTTGGCGAATGGTCCCACATTTTCTGTGCTGGTCTTGTACTTCTGGGGACAGTTCTTTATACCTGGGTCCAGCCCTGAAAGTTCTCCAAACTAGTGAAATTAGCAATTTATCTTAATTTTACCAGTCTCATCCCAGAACAGGAACACAGGACATGGACAAATGCCATAAAGTTGCAACTATATATAGAGAGAGCGTGCGCGCGCACGCGCGCACACACACACACACACACACACACAGAGAGAGAGAGAGAGAGAGAGAGAGAGAGAGATGTGTGTTAGAGTTACCCAGCGTTGCTCAGTCCCGCTCCCCGCCAGCCGATTCGCTTCCCCCCCACGCCAACCCTGCTTCCTGCTGGCCGGTTCTCCTCCTCCCGATCTCCCGGCCAGTCCCCTGCCCGCCCCAGACCAGCTCTGCTTCCCGCCAGCTACCCCTCCCCGATCTCCCCCAGCCAGCCCCTCCAGCTCTGCTTCCGCCGGCCGCCTCCCCAATCTCCCCGGCCAGCCCCGCTGCCCCACCTGCGACCAGCTCTGCTTCCCGCCAGCTGCCTCTCCACTGGCCAGCCCCGCTGCCCCAGGCCCTCCCTCCCGCCAGCTCTGCTTCCCAGCCCCCTGCTTCCTCCTGGCCAGCCCCACTCCCCTCCCAGCCAGGTCCTACCTCCCTGCCCCCGATCAAGTGTGTCAGGTTTTTTTTAGACTACCTGGTAACCATAGTCACGGGGGGCAGGGCGGATGCCAGAGCTGTTGTGCGCATGGGGGTGGGGCGAGTCCTGGACGGCGCTGGGGGCTGCAGGTGGCAGGCACGTGACCTAGGGTGGGCTGGGCGGCCCCTGTAGTGCAACGTGGCGGGTTATTTTTTATTTTTACAGGTTGAAATAGGGCCCGATCGGGTCCAAGAGTACTTTAAAACCTTCTCCTTGAGGAAAGGTTATCCCATGCAAAGTTTGGTTGCGGTAGCTCTTATAGTGTCCAAGTTATTAGAGCACAAACATACAAACATTCTCCTTTATATATTTTTAATATATATATAAATAAATTAAAAAAAACATGGTTTAAGGGATGTAACTTTAGCCTAACCACATAATTTCTGTAGTGTGACCATTGATGTACGCAGGGTGAGCCATAGCTTCCCTTCATGTCTGCCACATCACTGTGAGCCACAGTGAACTGCAATCCAGACTGCATTCAAAGCTGCTGGTATGGGCACTGTTCAAGCCCTAACTAATTTCAACCATGAGGCCATTGCAAAATGAAATAAAACCCAGAAATGAGTTCATTCATATCATAAGTATTAAACCAAATCTTTACAATAGTAAAATTTACGATTACAGTCTTCTTTATTATTTTCAATAATTTTTTTATGTCTTATTTTTATTTTCCATATTGTTCTTACAGATCTGAATTTCCATCAAATCCTGTCTTTAGTTCACTCTGAACTAATGAAATTTGAGCAAAGGAATAGATTTACAAGTGGTTGTTTGTTTTTCATTATCTGTATACTGCAAAGCAGTTTGTCTGGAAGGACATGTAGAATATTACTGATAACTTTGGTTATGATTACATCATACACTCTTGCTATTCCTTTTTACTGGCACAAAAACAGGCAAGGGAAATTAAGTACTGCTAAAGAAATAAGGAAGACCAGGTTGGCGGGGATATTTTTGCAGCAGCCTTTGTTACATGTGAAGAACCAGTGCATATTCCAAGATTAAGCTACTATTTTTTACTCCCAAATTATTGCTTTCTTAATATTAATTTTTCATCTGTAAAGTCCTTTCCATGCTGAAGGATCACACAATAGTAGGGGAATTGATGTTGAGGAATTCCACTGATGATATGGAGTTAAGGAAGTATGCAAGCCCTTATGCAGACTTAATATCTGCATGTTCTTCATTCTCTAGAGTTGGGGAATCTCTAGCTTTTTTGACAGAGTAATGAGCCTTGTGGATGCAAGGGGAAGTGTTGGATGACATATACCTTGACTTGATTAACGTTTTTCATACTTCCTCACATAGCCCTCTCATAAACAAACAGGTAAATACAACCTAGATGGATGCATAACTGGTTGGAATACCATTCCCAGAGAGTAGTGATCAATGGCTCACAGTCATTCTGAAAGGGAATAATGTGTGGTGTTCCACAGGGATCAGTTCTTCTCATATCTTTATCAATGTTTTAGATAATGTAATAGAGAGAACACTTATGAAGCTTGCAGACGATGCCATGCTGGGGGTGTTGCAAGTGCTTTTGACCATAGGATTAAACTTCAAAATTATCTGGGTAATTGAGAGAAATGGTATGAAGAAATAGGATAAATTTCAAGATGGACAAATGCAAAGTGCTCCGTGTAGGAAGGAAAAATTAGTTGCAAACATACAAAATGGGAAATGACTGCTCGGGAACGGAATCTTGGGGGTCATAATGGACCACAAACTCAAAATGAATGTACAGTGTGACACTGTTGTAAAAAAGCAAACCTCATTCTGGGATGCATTAACAGGAATGTTGTAAGCAAGACACAAAAAGTAATTCTTGCGCTGTTCTCTGGACTGACTAGGATTCAGCTGTTGTATTGTGTCCAGTTCTAAGTGCCACATTTCAGGGAAGATGTGGATAAATGGGGGGAAAGTCCAAAAAAGCGCAATAAAGTAATTAAAGGTCTAGAAAACATGACCTATGAGGGAAGATTGAAAAAAAATGGGTTTGTTTAATTTAGAAAACAGAAGACTAAGAGGGGACATGATAATAATTTTCAAATGCAGGTTGCACCCCTATAAACCAGAACTCTCTGTTCTGGCAACATCACCATGGAAGGGGGGACGTGGGACATTGGAAGCCCAGCATGATGCTGGAGGGGGGCAACACGTAGCTCAGCTGGGCTGTGTGTGAGGGAGCGAGAGCCAGAAGCCTGGCTCAGCTGGGCTGCAGTGTGTGTGTGTGGGGTGGGGGGGGGCAGAGAAAGCGGGGGAGCCAGTGCACATCTTACTCCAGGGGGTATCGGGAGCAGGGGAGCCAGAATTGACCTTCCCTGCTCTGGCAAAATCCCTCATTTGGGACCAGTCATGTTCTGAGGATGCTGGGCAAGAGAGGTCCTACATGTACATAAACTGTTATTCCAAGAAGGGAGAAGAATTGTTCTTAATCTCTGATGATTGGACAAGAAGCATTGAACTTACAGTGCAGCAAGGGAGGTTTAGGTTGATGATAAGGAAAAAAGTTCCTGTCAAGGTGGTTAAACAATGGAATAAATTGCCTGAGGCGGGTTTGGAATCTCCATCATTGAAAATGTATAAGAGCAGGTTAGATAAACACCTGTCAGGAATGATCTAGATCAGGGGTTCCCAACCTTTTTCGGTCCCCGTACCCTCTTGGCTTTTTGTAAACCTTCCCGTACCCCCTATTCAATATGAAAGGAAATAAATTCTAGACTCTAGAATCCTCAACTTTTTTCACTAACACTACTACTTTTGGAATAGTTCAATTAGGATAATCTAGTTATTTACCAAATATTCCCCATACCCCCTTGACAAGCTTCTGGTACCCTTTGGGGGTACGTGTACCCTAGGTTGGGAACCCCTGATCTAGTTAATACCTAGTCCTGCTAAGAGTGCAGGGGATTGGACTAGATGACTTCTCAAAGTCCCTTCCAGTCTTATGATTCTATGACATTCTATGATGATTTTTCTTTATTTTTTTTAGTTACTTATGTAACTCTAATTGAGTAGGCTATAACAAAAGAAATATTGTAGTATTGTAGTCTCTCTTAATGTGTGTGTGTGTGTGTGTGTGTGTGTGTGTGTGTGTGTGTTTCTGTTTGTTTCAGGCTCAAGTTAATTGCTTAGTGAAACTTTTGATGTACTACTACTATCTAATAACAGTAGAAGGGCAGTGGAGTGAGTACAATAGCATTCCTCTCTGTCTCACTACTACTAAAATGTACACGTAGTCTTTCTGTGTGCAAGTAAGAAATCAGAAAATAAATTGGGCAGAAAATCAGTGAAAGATTATATGGCTTTAATAGTCATTTAGACATTTGAAATAACATATCCAGTATATTGTACTATGTCTAATGAAAATGCCCTCAAAACTGAGGGGGTAGCATTTTAAATCAGGGCGAGGTTCTCACTAAGGTTACATCTAGACTACAAGCCTCTTTCGAAAGAGAGCGTCTAGACAGCAACCAGTATTTTCAAAAAAGAGAGCCACTTTTTCGAAAGAGAGCACCCAGGCAATCTGGATGCTCTCTTTCGAAAAAGCCCTGTTTGCATTCAAGAACGCCTTTTTCCGAAAGAGCACTTTCGAAAAAAGGAGTTCTTCATCGTAAAATGAGGTTTACCGCAGTCGAAAAAACCACCGCCTTCTTTCGATTTAATTTCAAAAGAACGCGGCAGCAGTCTAGATGCAGGGGAAGTTTTTTTTAAAAACGACCACTTTTTTGGAAAAAACCCTGTAGTCTGGACACACCCTAACACTCATTTAAAGTTGGGCATCTGATGCACAAATATATGTTATTGATTTTGCTCATATGAAGTCCCTCTGTGGTCAAGCCTTAAGTATTGAGATCATTGTGCTTTTGACACCTTATCCATAATGTCAAATATGCAGGAGAATTTCAGTACAGTGTTCTATGCTGTGTGTTGGTTATGCGTGTTCTTAAAGGAAAAAAGTGTTTTCACATATGTTCAGTGCTTTGAAGAAAATTCGGGGAGAGAATGGAAAGGAGTTTAGCATTTAGCTGCAACACAAAATGGAGGTTAAAATGGAACTTTTTCGGTCATGATCCCACAGTTAGATCCATGCAGCAAACCTTTTTGTCTATATGAAGTCCCATTAGGTTCTCCCACAAATAGGTCAAGTTACATAATTGAAGCCTTAGTTCATGTCAGCAAACATGATTCTAGGATGCATTAACAGGAGTGCTGTGAGCAAGACACGAGAAGTCATTCTTCCGCTCTACTCTGCGCTGATTAGGCCTCAGTTGGAGTATTGTGTCCAGTTCTGGGCACCGCATTTCAAGAAAGATGTGGAGAAATTGGAGAAGGTCTAGAGAAGAGCAACAAAAATGATTAAAGGTCTAGAAAACATGAGCTGTGATTCAAGGCTGAAGGCATTGGGCTTGATTAGTTTGGAAAAGAGAAGACTGAGAGGGGACATGATGATAGTTTTCAGGTATCTAAAAAGGTGTAACACGGAGGAAAAGTTGTTGTCCTTGGCCTCTGATGATAGGACAAGAAGCAATGGGCTTAAACTGCAGCAAGGGAGGGTTAGGTTGGACATCAGAAAAAACTTCCTAACTGTCAGGGTGGTTAAACACTGGAATAATTTGCCTAGGGAGGTTATGGAATCTCCATCACTGGAGATATTTAAGAGCAGGGTAGACAGACATCTATTATCAGGGATGATATGGACTGTGCTTGGTCCTGCCCTGAGGTCAGGGGACTAGACTTGATGATCTCTAGAGATCCCTTCCAGTTCTAGTATTCTATGATTCTATGCAAGTATGTGGGGAAAAAGGTAGTAAAATGCTTTCCTACTTTCTGCCCTTATCCTTTCACTAGGGAAAAGATGAATATTCTGTTCTACAGTGCCTGACTACTAAAGGTTGAACCTCCCTGATCTGGCACCCTTGGGACCTGTCTGGTCCTGAACCAGGGAATTTGCTGGACCAGGGAGGGTCAGTGCTGGCTCCTTCACTACTGGCCACTGGTCTCCTGGGCACCAGCTCTTCCCGTTCACAGGGGCGCTGGAATTCACTGCCATGTGCCAGGTCTCCACTCACCAGGTGCATCAGAGCTCCCCTCTGCTTCACTGGCAAGGGCTCAACTCTGCATCATCGTCTGGCTGAGCCCCCTCTGCCAGTTCCTGAATTGATAGGGCTCTGCTCCTGTCCGCCAGCCCTGTGGGTGCTGAGACTCGGCTGCCAGCCCTTTGGGTGCTGAGACTCGGCTGCCAGACTCTGCTGCCAGTCCACTTTCCCCATCTCGGGCTGTGCTCTCCCTCGGTCCCAGGCTCTGCTTCTCTCTGGTCCTGCAACACTTCTGGCCCATCGATTTTTCTCACTGTGTGCTACCATGCTGGAGCCACCCCTGTGTGCTGCCCCTGATGCCCAGCCAGGGGTGTTGCAAGACCAGGGAAGTCTGGATTAGGGAGTTTCAACCTGTATTCGGTTTCTTATGGGGAGTGACTGGACTTTTTAACTAAAATTAACATTTATTTTTCATTAGATATGTTCAAGTTTAAAATTAATTAACAAGCAGAAAATCATAATCTAGTGTTAAAAGCATGCTATTGTGTATATATATAGTAGTAGTAATAACTGCAATGTTTCATGAAAAATTACTTATTTCTGACAAGGATCCTTTTTAAAAAATGATATGGAATTAAATGTTTTTTAGAGGACAATATGAGAATGATCTGCTCCAATAAATACAAAACTTTAGAGGAGAAAGTTTAATTTTTTTTATCCTCCATTTATAAATAAAAGAAAAGCACTAGAGAATAAAGTTTGTTGAGATTCATTTACGTTTGCAAGAAAACTTGTCAAAGAACAATTGAAATTGCCTTGACATAACTGGCTGAAAATATTTTAGGCTACTTGGAGATTGTCTTTTCATTAGGTGTTCTCTTTGGTTGAGTTTTGATTCTGTGTAGTAATTTGCTTCTGCTGTTTAATTTTCATATTTTTTAACTTAAACATATTCTGAAGAATGTAAAATGCTTCTGCGGTTCTCATTGCTAGTTGTGAAATTATCTTCTTGTATACCATTGGTTGTATGTTTTTATTGCTCTGTCTAACAAAACGAAAAGTCAGAGCAAATTATTATTTGTTATGATTCCTGCAGACAGTAATGAAGGCTTCAAAGTGTGTTTTTGTGTAAATTCAAGTATAATAATTTCCTTTTGGTGAATATTTTAAACACAGCATCATTTTTCTTGTATTCACATATTTAAGTTCTGCAAAAATCACTTTTGCAGTCTAAATTCATTTTCTTTCCATCTCTGCTTTGTAAAAATTTACATTTTCTCTTGCAACATAAATAAAATGTTGGCTATTAGTCACTCACTGCACAGGTCACGGGGATGAAAATGTAGAGGTTGCTATACTATCTTTTGTACGAAACATTAAGACAAATGCAACTCTTGTTTATCTTTGTATAAGGCACTGAGGCGTGAACTGAAGGATAAAGAGCAAACTGTTCTGAATGCTGTAGACCAGGCACGAGTTTTCCTTGCTGACCAACCAATTGAGGGCCCGGAAGAACCAAGAAAAAACCTACACTCAAAAATGGGTCAGTTATTATTTTCTTTATATTTGGAATGTATAAAATGAATGTAGCAACATCAAACCACTTTTTAGGTCCCCAATATACATTTTATAACTCATTACTTGAGTAGCCTCCTTGAATTTCTGAAGGACTTGGGCATTTCACATCCTATAAATTGATCAAGTATAACCATCATTGATTTGTAAATATCTAGTGTTCAGTGATGGAAGAAAGAAATGTACAAATAAATCATAGCCTATATTTTATATTAAAATACTAAATATTTAGTATTTTTGCCTTTCATTATACATTCAAAATAGAATAACAACAGTACAGTTTTATATATTCTTTGTGCAGTAGCAAAGGTATGCACCTGAAATACGATTCAAAGAACATTGGCTTATAAGCCATTAAAATCTGCATATCTCTTTTTGTAAAACATTAACGAAAATAGATTCTGGACTTTCCTGATAAGAAATGCAACACGTTTGTTCTAGATCATTTGTTTTTCATCTGTAGGTGATAATTGAGCTCTTTAAATCTTTAACTCGTTAGTGACTGCAAGAGTTGACTCATTTAGCTATTTTCAAGAACCCGAGAAAAAGTAGTAAGTCTATGCATAGTTGTTGAAAAGAAAAAAGCATAATAATTGTGTAAGTACGTAGTACATATAGTAATTATCTAAGTATCATGGAGCTATAGAGTAAATTTGTAATTGTTTTGCTGGTGTTATCCTGAAACCTTACTGCTGAAAATTGCATAGAAATTGTACTAGAAATTAATACTAGCTGGTTAAAACAAATGAACATTTTTTGGTTGACTAATACTTCTTGGAGGTTGTACTAGATCGTTTCTCCTGCAATTTTGAAACAATCAAGAGAATAATTATTTAAAAATTGGTAATTTTGCAACTTAATTGATATGTTGCATATTTGTCCAACACTTCAGGAAGTATCATGAAGATGAAAAATAATACATTTGCAAAATGACTTCAGCATATTTTATGATGTGCGTCTCTAAAGGTGTATAAGCACCCAAATCAAGCTGTGACAAAACACACAATTAGTGCCAAGTGTTTTATATTCAGCAATAATTGTCAGGATTTGACTTTTGTAAGCTGGTCAGTGTTGAATGAAAACATGAGTGTGCAATATTATGAAAAGATATTCAAAGGTGGTGGGGACAAACTAAGAAGGTTGGTGACCATGGTAAACGGCCAGATGATAATTGGTAGGCAAATGGTCTGTGAGTGTTTTATGAATATCTCCTGATGATAAATCATGTTGCAAAAACAGTACCATGCTGTACATAGATCATAGAGTTTGAACTCAGAAGAGGATCATTGCATTGTCTAGCTTGACCTCCTGTATATCATAAATAATTTGGTTCTCTAGGTTACCTCTGCATGGAAACCAATAACTTGTATTTGGTTAAAGCATGTTTTCCAGCAAGGCAGCCAGTCTTGAGACAGCCAGGCTGCCACTTCCCGTAGGAGTTTGTTCCAGTAGTTAATTGCGCTCACTTAAATTTCTTCCTTAGTTCTAATTTGAATTTGTCTGGCTTCAGTTTCCAGACAAGGGTTCTTGTTATGCATTTCTGCATTTTACTAAAGGTGCAGATAGTCCCATTGATTAAAGCACTATTCTACAGGACTAATTGTGGCAGAGTCTGGCCTTTAGTTTGTATTCTTTTTGGTGCAGGGACCTTCTTTCAGTCTCTGCTTATCTAGCACAATGATGTCTATAAGTGGATTAAAGCCTCCAGATACTACCTTTATACAAATAATAACACAAGAAGAGAGTTTTTGTCTTACTTAATGAGAATATGTCTGGTAATCCACCTCTTGCACTGGGAGGCAATACCAGATCTTTCAGAGTAAGGAGGGGGGGAAAAACCCTTCCCAAACACATAATTCTACTGTATTGTAGCCAATTATGCAAGGATATACCTGGGGCTGTACTGACATAAATACCTTCACAGTCTGTGTAATTTATATGTATGCAATGACATGAGAGTTCTGGAGTAATGCAAAATGATGACCATCTAATTCCAATAGGAGTCCAAATCAGTGTCTTGAATAAACAAAGGATTTGGTAATCTCACTGCTCACCTTGTATATTAAGAAAATTACTGTATTTCAAGAATATTTCATAGATATTGATAGCATTTTAAAATAGATCCTATCAGACTTATTTACTTTCAGACATTGTTTTTGAAACTTTCTCTGATCTTTTAGAAAAGGCATTTTACAAAGATAAATTGAATTGTACTGTAATTTAGTTTTTGTATTAGATTCTTTAGCCCAATGTTAACTCATTTTATAATCAGATTAATGTAAAAGATCATCCTTTCTGTCTAGGCATAAAGTATCTTAGGGCTTGTCTGCAATGGAACACTGAAATCTGAATCAACTATAGGTGAGAATTTAAAGCATGTTAGTTAAACCACATTAAATCACATGGACACTTTGGAGGTAAATTAAGATGAACTGAATTAGGGCAATTCAATTCTGAATGAGTATCTCCACGCAAGGGTTTAATGAGGTTTAACTAATGCAATATAAATTCATCCAAATTAACTTCTGTGGACAAGATCACCGATTGCAATAGCATGGAACGCATGGAAAGGCGATGAGGAAATGCACATGGAGCAATAACATGAGCAATCTGCTAGACTTGTGGCTTCGATGGGTACCCAGCCCACATAAACGTGAGAGTTATGTTAGTGGGCTGGAGGAGCTAACTGGAGAAATTGGTGGAGCAGATACAGGCTCCTTAGTTGGAGAAGTTTCGTTTTCATTGTTACCTGAATGCATAGCATTTTTGGTTGTCAGGTGTAGTGGTAGTGGCCAATTCTGTTTCTTCTTTGTGACACTCATCAAAAGGTTGTGTCCACTCACTTGCATGTGGACTTTGCCACAGGAATCCAGACCTTTTTCAGCACAAGATTTGAATGGCAGGGCACTTCATTCAAGGCTGTAGTTTAAAGCCGCTCTGAAACTTGCTGGCTGAAAGTATGCACAGGTCTCTTTATGGGGCATTCTTTATAGGAACCACCTCAATGCCAATGCTCCAAATTCTTTCCTGGCTTTCTGTTTATTTCCAGATCCCATTTAAGGTCTGTCATATAAATCCTTCACTGAATTGGGTCCTGTTTACTTCAATGCCTACCTGTGTCCATTAGTGACACTGCAATAGTTGAAGTTGTTCGTGGTCTAGTCCCCCACGGTTTAATTGCAAGGAGATTAGCAATGAGGCACACTCTGTGCTTGGTCCTCAACTGAGAAATTCACTTCCTCCCTTCTCAGTTCATAAGAGCCTGATTCTGTTAACTTTACAGCCTCTTAGCAAGGCCAGTTTGCTCCCCTATACATTTTATGGAAGGGAAGGAGTACTTTGAGTGTGTTGGACAAAATTTGGATGTAAATCTACAGGAGGGAGTGTAGGATTTGTGCAAAGAAAAGACATTTAAAAAAAGTCCCCAAATAAATACATTAAGTTGCTTCCATTTTGCAAAAAATATTGGGACCTCTGATTTGAGGTCCCAACACTTTTGCAAAATGAAAGAAATTTGTGGTGAAAATTGTTGAGGATATCTTGTGCTAGTCACATATATAAGACAAATAATAAAAATGATAAATAGCTATTTTTCCTGAATTTCCCTTTTAAAAATAGAAAGGGATAGGGATAAGCTTTAGTATACTTTTCTGACAAGCTCAAAATTAAAGTGTGGGTTTTCAGCTTCCTCTCTAGTAGGCAAATCTTCTTTTTCCTGTTGTAATACAGTTACCCTTCTGATATTCCTGCTGGTGTATTAATTCAATGACTGTTCAAGAAAAAGAGCTCTAGGTGGCTTGAAACCTTGTCTCTCTCACTAAAAGAAGTTGGTTCAATGAAAGATTGTGCTTCACCCACCTCAATTAGCCTGGGATTCACATGGCTAATTCACATGGCTAATGCACATGGCTACACTGCATTTAATATTAAGGGAAAACATGTAGTACTAGCACCCCATTATTTCCCTTTAATGATGACTTTACACTGTTCTTCTTAGAAATGTCCACCTGCAAACTCACTCTTCAGATATATAGTAACCTAGTAATTCATTCATCTCCAGATTAAAAGTAATTAGTCTTTTCATTTTCCTCGTTCTTTATAATTTTTTTAATGTTTTCTTATTTCAAGAGTCTTCAGTGCTACTCGAGGAAAAAAATCAAATGGTTAAGATGGAAATGATCAACTATCTTTTCCCCAGCTGTATGCACAAAAGATATATGCATTATGAGAAACTTCTGGCATGCTGTGTTATGCCTGCATGGATGGCTGCTTTGAATTTGCCTAATTGCTATGTTTTTGTAGTACAGTTGCTTCTTATTATCTAAACTTCTTGCTCCTGTAATGCTTATAACAAAAAAGTAAGTTTTCTGCCAGGGTGATTAGAAGCTCGAAGAATACTTTTCATTGGAGTGATGCTAAAGACATAATCATGTGATGATGATACTGTTGAATTCTTCTGATTATGAGCTTGACAGTATTCCGTTATGCCTGTTTCAATGCTCTGAAAAGTACTCATAATGACAACAGTGTCATTTGCACCCATTGCTTTCTACTTCAAAGACTCACTGAACTGTGGAAGAGAGAACTTGTTCTGTATAATTGGGGGAATGGACATTAAATTGGCTCTAGTTCTTCTGGGCTGTTTAAAGAGCATAGAAAAGGTAAGGGAAAATAAACTTAATTATGGCAGAAAGAGGACCGTGAGCTCCTATCAGTCTCTAACATGAGCATCTGTTTTATAGATCGAGGAATGAATAAGAATCAGTGCTTAAAAAAACCCAAAGAGCTGGTGGAGCTAGGAGCAACTTAGCATATATAAAATAAATATGTAAACAAGCAGCATACTGATCATACATAATATTTTCCTTTTTACATATTATCCACTCTTTGAAATCTGTTTGCTTGCCTTAGTATTCCGAACAAGAGTTTTCAATCTGAGTTTTAAAAGTTCACATCCCATTGCAGCTTACTTCTAAAAACTTTGCTATTTTTGTCACTTTGTTTGTGACTCAAGATACTTACTGAAATGAAGCAGTTGCCACCAGAGCAGTGGATTTTTTTCTCTTCCTGACTCTAAGGTCAGTTAATATTTTTCCTCTCTGGTAAACAGATGGTCTGATGAATATAGAGCTTTTCTTACTTTCTGAGCAGCTGTTGCAGAGGAGCTAATATAATAAGTACCATGAAAAAGAGACTGATCGATCAGAAGATTTCATACTAAGTGAAGACAAAAAAAAGCAGCAGCTAGTTTACGGTGTTCTTGTCACAATATAAAGGAGTTGTGTATCCCTGTGCCAGCTTATTTAATGATGAATGATGAAAAGATTTCCTAACCCTAGGAAAACTGTCACTGTTAAATCATCTTTTATGAAATCAGGTCTAGGGTTCTACTCTATACAACCAATGTCAGTGCAAATGTGTTCTCTGCTTTAAAAAAGTAACAGGTTATTTATTAACGTGTTGAGCTGTGATAGTGGCAAACATAGTTATGTAACACATATTTATCTCTTAAGTGAATAGAAGTCCAATGGTTTTATACTTCATAAAACTAAGTATCCGGTTTTATTTCCATAGTAAATGTCTTTTTAAAGCTAGTTCCACCTCATAAGGGATTTATAAAGTAAAACTATCTCAACACATTAATACAACTAATATTTTTCAAATAAAATTCAACAGACACATTTGCACAATGACAGCTAATTAAGAAATGACCTTCACATGCCTCTGTCAGCCCCAGGACAACATATCTATTTTTATTTCTGTTCCATTCTGATTTTTATGCCACACCTGTCACCGACGTGCAAGCGACACAGTAAGGGATGTGACTAACATCTGTCACATGTACTTTTCTTCGGTTTGAGCTAGCAGCACAAACCAGGTAAAATACTCTTCCTTCTTCTCTTCCCCAATGCTTGCCATTGCCACCATCTTTTGGGGGTCATATTAGTAGAGTGATTTCCCCCCTCTTCGGTTTCTGTATCTAATACTTATGGATGTTAAATTTAGTTGAATCAACTAATCCACTAGTCGATGAATTTTCCATCAACTAGTCGATAAGCTGGGGAGCCGCAGAGACGTTAGGTCCTGTCCAGAAGCTAATCCCACTGTGCACCAGCCTTTTAAATGTATTAGGAGCCAACAGGCTCCTAATACATTTAAAAGACTAAAGCACAGCAGGAGGGACCCAGTGCAAGCTGGGACAGCTGATTCCTGGCTCGCACGGGGTCTCTCCCCAACCCCCCATTAAGCATCAGCTTTTTAAATGTTTAGACTGCTGTGATTTAGCCTTTTAAATGTATGAAGAGCCTGCTAGCTCTTCATACATTTAAAAGGCTAAAGTGCAGTGTGTGTGGGGGGAAACAGTGCAAGCCAGGAATCAGCTGTCCCTGCTCGCGCCAGATCCTCCCTGCTGCGCTTCTAATTTTTAAATGTATTAAGAGCCGGCAAGGTAATACATTTAAAAAGCAGAGGCGCGGCATCTGGGACTAGGCGTGAGCTGGGAATCAACTGATTCCCAGCTCACGCTCGATTCCTGCTACTCCCTGCTTCCCCTGCCTCCCGCGGAGGGACTGTGCGGGGGGAGGGCCACGGGTAGTCGACTAGTCGCTTACATCCCTACCAATACTGTCATCAAGTACTGTCAGACTTGCTTTCCAATCAGGGAGAAGAGTGAGGCCTTTCTTGTGACTGTCAGTATCAATCAGCCAACACAGCATTCAGAAAGATTTCCCATTTTACTAGAGTTGATGTTAGTTAGCTCATGGCTTGTGTTTATTTAAATTATAACTGGCCACCTGACCAAGATAATTAAGATACTGTAGCTTCCCACCATTTTATGCAGCACTACCAGTTTATCTTTTATTTAGTTTTTAAATCCTCCAAAAAGGGTCAGTATTTTTTATCATGAACAATTTTAATTTTTTTAAAGTTTTCCATTTCTAATAAAACCTGCAAGTTATTATACTGTACAGAAAAGCAACTATTTGCAAGTGCATTGTCCTAGGGGAAAATGGAAAATGTATATGTTGATTATATTTATGACAGTATCAATATATTTGGTATAAAAGATATTATTTTGAAATAGTCCTAGGACTCTTGCAATCAGTAATTGACTCTTTGTCACTTGATTTTAATCGATTAAATATTATTTTAGAAAAGTTCATGGCAGTTTTAAATTCTTAACATTAATAATTCCCAAATAAATTAAACCAAAATCACTCTTTTTATCATCAAGTAATCAAACCCTCTGTTATTGTCCTTCCTGTATAATGTATGACTTGAACAGTTGTATCAGCTTTTAAAAAATTGTTGTCTCTGTCCCTTTGGAGAAATCTGTTGCAAAGGCTGAGGTAAAAGATTATCTCAAAATTGAGTGTAACGGATTGTCCTACAAGGTAAACTATGTTACAGAATTCCGTGATGGAATAGCTCAAATGGCACTGTGGAGTCTAAGATTTGCATGTTAGCTATAGGAAATAAAATTTTAAACAAACAAACAAAACAAAACCCAAACCCAGAACAATATTGAACCTCTGCATCTCATATCTTCCGAAGTGGTTCTTAACATCCCTATTCAAAATTCCTGTAAAAGCATCTCTCAGAATGGTCTCCAGCTTTCTTCATTCTCTCTTCTCAATACCGTAAATATTGGATATTCATCATACCTAGGTTACAAGTTCTAGGTGCCCAGGAATCTACATACAGTTTATACACGCAAGCTTTCTGTCATGAGCATTCGAGGAAGTCCATTCCATAAACATCCCTGGCACCTCCAGATGTAGTCAGCATCTTGCTTAGGTATGGCTCTGCAAGCTAAAATGACTTCAGATGGAAGTTTCCCGTAACAGTTTGTAACATTCTAGAAATAGCCTGGAATATTTCCTTGAAACATTTGGTAAAATTGAGTGCTCAAAACTTCCCTCTGCCTCTTTCTCCAAAATATTTTGTTTCATTTTAAAGAGATTTTTTTTTCCCCCTCCAGTTCTAAAATTCAAACATGCTCTGAAACTACCCATCTATTCTGCTGATATATGCTCTGAAATTGACAGTCATAGATTCCAAGGTTAAAAAGAACCAATGTGATCATGTAATTTTAATAGCACAGGCCATAAAAAGTTCCCAAAATTCTTAACCAAAAAAAAAAAAAGATAATCTTGTTTTGAAAATAGTCATTGATGGAGAATCAAGTAAATTGAACTAATGGTTAATTAGCCTCTGTTTTGTACTTTGGGTACAATCTAGACTAGTGAACAGCTGTGACATCCCTGCCCTTTAACCTGCAGTGCCCTTTACACTGCTTTGCTGTTGTTGTCATCACTCGTGGACTGCTCACAAGCACCCATCAGCATGCAAGTCACTCCTAGTTATGTCAGTGTGCGTTTGCAACCTGCCAGTCACACTCAGGCTTTTACCAACCTGAACTGTATTGCAGGGTGACCCCTGCACACTGACGGTAACAGATTTTTCACCAGAAATGTATGCTTTGTATTTTCCAGCTCTTACAAAGGCCATCATTTTATTAATAGAAATGATATACACAAATCCTATTATCCGCAATGGAGTTTCCCAAATATTCAATTTAAATACACTGGCTTAGATAAAAGAATAAAACACATTTATTAACTACAGAGTAATAGATTTTAAGTGAATATCTAAGTAATAAGGCATAAAAGTCAGAAATAGTCACAAGAAAAATAAATGTAAAATGCAGCCAGTGCTTAATTTAACAAACTATGTTAAATTTAAAGCAAAGTTTTTCTTACCACATGCTCTCAACAGTATTTGCCAAACTCCTTAGACCAGAACCATAAAAACAGTCATACTGGGTCATACTAATGGTCCATCAAGCCAAATGACCTGTTTGCCAACAGTGGCCAATGGCAGATGCTTCAGAGGGAATGAACAAAACAGGTAATCCTCAAGGGATCCCATCTCTTATCTCCCACTCCCCGTTTCTGTATAATGGCAACATTCTCCCTTTTTCTGCAGTGAAGAGATTGATAGAGAGACATCAGTGAGGTGTTCCCCCTTTCTTTTTATACTCCCCTCTCTCTCCTTGGAGAGGCATTTCCAGCTGAGATCAGGAGACAAAAATATTCTCTGGACAGAAACTCCATAAGCTATTTGCTAACATATACATTTCTTGTCCATGCTCCCTTTCTTGCCAAAGAATGACTATTTACAAGGTAATGGCCCAATAAGCTTGTTTATACTTGGCTGAGGTGATAACTTGCCCTTTGTCTTTGCACAACAGGTTGGGCCAGTCTCCAGATTTGGAAAAAATGTAATTAACGTCTCAGAATGGACTCTCATAACTTGACCTCTAAGGTTGCCACACGTAATTTAGTAAGATAGCAATGATCAGAAAATTATGAGTTTTCAAATGATACCTCACAAGGCATACTTTGTAAATGAGTATTACAATTATGTGTAAGGAGAGAATACAGGGGTGCAGTCTATCATAGTCTCACATTAAAAATATACACCTTATTTCCAGTGTACATATTAGCCCCTAGCTCCGCTATTCAGCATACTTTAAGTTGTTTTTTAAGTTTCCTTCCTTGTTTGGTTTACATAGTCATCAATAAAATTTCTTGCAAACTGTTCCCAACAAGGCTTTGTCACTGCATTTTATCAGAAATTATAGGAAAGGGGAGTTTTTTACAAAACTTGAAGTACTTCTGCTTTCAGCTATTCTCAAATAGTTTTGGATGGTGTTTCCATTCTTGTGTGTACCAAAACTAAGAAATGCAGAGGTTCACAATAAATAAACAAGTTTTTCAAACCTCTCAAAATTGGCTAATAGCAGTTCTTGTTTAATCTAAACAGGTTTCTTTATCCATGCTTATCCTAGCTAAGGATATCTGCTTTTCTCAGCTAATGTGAATAGTATGGACTTGAATATTTTTACAAGTTTTTTTTGTGCTAATTGTTCTCAGCTAGGTAGGAATGTTAGAAATCAGGAGGGTTAACAAACTGATTAGTATGCACCTTTATTAGTAGCATATTATTAACATATTTTAACACCATGATAATATATTTTGACTGTGGGTTCCCCTGCTCCCTACCCCACAGAAGCAAAGAATAAAAAATAAACAAATTGTTCCCTTTGTTTCTTTTTTATGGCTATCTGATTGATAAGCCAAGTCAGTTATAAAGATATTTTAATGGCTATCTTCTGCTAGATGGAAGGTTTTTTTCACTCATTTGACCTCTTTCATCTTTTTTCATTGATGTCATTCTACTATTTATAGACAGACAGCATTTATCTTTAATGGTTAAAACTGCAAAAATAAAATGTTCCTAAAATGCTGCTGCTTTTCTGTACATAAAGTGTAATACCATTTAGTGGGTGTTTTGGTTTGTTTAACCATAAGTTTCTTTTGCTGTTCAAAGTATTTCTTTGCCTGCTGAAACTGTGTGTCTATAGAGTGGGGTTCTCTTGCAGGAAAGAGGAATCCTTTGGGTGTTCCTGTATTTGTTTCAATCACTGTAATAACAACCTTCCCTCAGATGAATGGGGCTGGATTAAGCTGGTTTCAGAGCTAACTGAGGCCACTTTGAGGGCATGGCTACACTACAGAATTAGGTCAATTTTATTTATTTTGACTTTGAGCATCTGATTTAACAAATGCAGTTTGCATGTCCCCCCCCAGGTGTCTGGGGTCGACAGAAGACATCTTCATTACCACGGGATGCACTGTGGGTAGCCATCTCACAGACGTGGCATCAGATGGGAATTCAGGGCGAGGGTGTTGATGCCTTTTGGGATGAAAACATTGTTATGAGTGATTATGGGTGCAGGACATCGGTCTCCCATGTCTTTCATTCAAAAACAACCTTGTTCTGTGATATGTTTGTCTGAGCTCCTTTATTTTCACATGGCATTACTGTGTGTCCCAATAGCCCTTATCCACCATGCCCTGTGTGATTTTTGGCATAGATATCAGTTTCATTGTCTGCTTTGGAGCTCTGCCTGCATAGTCTCTTCCCCCTCTTCCCTCCTCCCCCCAGCAATCGGAGAAAGTGTGGTTCACTTTATTAGAGAATTAAGAGAGAGAGAAAAGGACAGAGATTCATGATCTGAGAAAGTGAGGTTACACACTGTGTAGATTACTCTTCCAGATTCCAGAGGTACAACAAACCCAAGTAGCCCATCCTAGGATCTTGCCTTTTATAATATATGGACATGAGGATGTATTTCTCAACAATTATCCTAGCCATGTTGTTCTTTAAGAATAAAGTTTTGCATCTCATTTCATTTAATTTGTCAGCATGGACATTTCTTGTTGGTTTGTTTAAAGAAAGATCTTCTAGATTATGATGAGCTCTGAATTGCCTGGAAATCTTCTCAGTTAATGTCTTATTGAATATGCTCCTTGTACAGAATCACACCTGTTCAACCAAAAATGAACAGCAGCTTAAAAAATAACTCTAAACCTCAAAACCTTCTTTCCCTACAGAGTTGACCCCTGAGGAGAAAGCACAGAGAATTGCCAAAGCTATGCGTAAACAGTCTTCAGAGGTGAAAGAGAAATGGGACAGCCTGAATGCCAGTGCCAACAGCTGGCAGAAGCAAGTGGATAAAGCACTAGAGAAACTGAAAGATGTGCAGTGTGCCATGGATGACCTCGATGCTGACTTGAAAGAGGCTGAAAATGTGCGAAATGGCTGGAAACCAGTTGGAGATTTACTGATTGACTCACTGCAGGAACATGTTGAGAAAACTACAGTAAGTATGACATTCTTTATGAATATAATTTGGTTTGTATTAGGTCTGTGTAGAATTCTAAATTCCTTCACACTTTCCATGTCTGTTATAAGTACATATGCACCCACATATTTGGTCTATATAAATTCCATTGCAAAAACACTTCGGTTATGTCTATGCTGACATAGACATAGGGGTATTTAGAGTGCACACACTACGTGCATCCCCTACATGGGTATAAATGGCAGGATAGACAGTGAAGCACTGTTTAGGAAAGTAAAGACACACCGGGACCTTAGGAGTATGTACCCTATTCAGCTGTCTACCAGGGCCGGACGGAGGCATGGGCGAGCCGGGCAGCTGCCCAGGGCGCCAACTGATAAGGGGTGCCTGATGGCAGCTGTAAGGGCGCGCACAGCTGCCATCAGGAGCTGTGCGCCCGGCTCCTGCAGTGCTGGCCCTGCGACGCCGGCCAGCAGCGCCCTTCCCCCCACAGCTGTGGGGCCCTGCACGGCCCAGCGCGCTGGCCCGGCAGCGCATGCGCCATGCGCCCCGGGGGCGGGCCCCGGGCTGCGCGCCAGGGGCTGTGGCCGGCGCACACATGCGCCGTGCACCCCGGGGGGGGGCGGGCTGGCCCACGCATGCACCGTGCGCCCGGGGGCAGCGCCGCGCACCCACACCCAGGGCGCCAAAAGGGCTCAGGCCGGCCCTGCAGTCTACATGCCCAAGCAGTGCCTCCACTCATTTACACTGCTGTTCTTAGCAGTGTAGCAACTACTGTCTCTCCTCCCCGAACCTTTCCCTATTCCAGAGAAAGTGTCCAGCAGTAGGGAGGCAACAGGGGAATGCTTTGTCACTTCCTCACTGCTAGAGCCTTTCCTTGCTGCCTCAGTTTCTCAATTTAGCATAGATGCAGGCTGCTTTTCACTAGTTACCCAGGCCCTACAGCAGGGGTGGTAAATAATTTTTGCCCCTTTGCCCCTCCCCCCTTCTCACTAGGCACCCATGCCCTAGAAGAGGCTTGGCACGCTCCCTTACCCCCAGGCCAATCAGGGCCTGGGGAGTGCGGGAAGCCTCCTCCTATCCTGAGAGGAGCACGTGACACTTAGAATTGCTGCGCGCTCCTCGCAGGGCTGGGGCAGAGCAAAGGAAGCTTCACGCAGCTCCCCCACCCCCAGGCCCTGATTGGCTTGGGGTCAGGGGAGTGCACGAAGCCTCCTGCACTCTCCCCTCCTCCCCCATCTTGCGAGCAGCGCACAGCTCTTCAAAGTGCCACGTGCTCCTGGCAGGGCGGGAGGAGGCTTTGCACGCTCCCCCACCCCCAGGCCAATTAAGGCCTGGGGGCGGGGGAGCACACAAAGCCTTCTCTGCTCTGCCCCTGCCCTGCGAGCAGCGCCCTAATTGGCCTGGGGGTGGAGGAGCAGCAGGCCTCCGTGGGTCAGATCCACCCGCTTGGCCAGCCAGATCCAGCCCACAGAGGCCCTTTTGCTCACCCATGCCCTACTGTGTGAGCAGACTTTATAGGTAAGTTTGCTAAAGGGCATTTCCTATCAACACAGTTATTAAACTTAAAGGAAATAGCTAGTTATGGCAATATCAATAATTGTGACTAACTTCATTTATATTCCTTAGTATGCAAATGTTGTCATTCTCAGAAATACTAAGATTCCACAGCTCTATAACAAAACCTTTTTTTCATTTCCAACATTTAAGCACCCATAATGATTCTACTGACCAAAGTTATGCACAGGTTTACTTCTGAACTTAGCATATAGCGTTACTCATGAAAGGATCAATGGTCTTGTATTGCAATTGTTTTAAAAAACAGATTCCATCTCTATATGTAGTATAAACAGTTATATGCATGTATGGTACTATATAAGTAGAATATCTGACTCTTTCATTTCACCAGTGTTCATGCACACATGAATACACCTCCTTCCTCTGAAATTTTGTTTAAACTTTTGAGTTCAGTGGAACATAAAAACGTTGAGGGTACGTCTAAACTATGTTCTAGTTTCGAAAGAGGATATGCAAATTCTGTGACAGTAGTCTGGATGCGGTTTTTTCAGGAAAAAAACCCTTTTTCGAAAAAACCGCGTAAACCTCATTTTTTAAGGAAGAGCGGGGTTTTTTTCCAAAAAGGGGTTTTTTTCCCCCCCAAAAAAGTGTCCAGAATACTTTCACTTTCGAAAGATCCACTTTTGAAAGTGAGATCGGAAGAAGATATGCAAATTCCCATGGGAATTTGCATATCCTCTTTCAAAAATAGAGCATAGTCTAAACATAGACACAACCACATCCAAGTTGATTTATATCCAGGCTGTTTTTGATTTAAGAAGAGTAATGCACACATTGCCCCCCCCCCATTTTAATATAGACAGTAAACTGAGCTCTAGAATGCTGGAGGGAATAGCTCTTTGTTCTTGTGTTAAGAAGCAGTTTGTCATATCTTAATGACATTTCTGCAAAGCAGGGTAAAACAAAGTCCATTACATTTTCATTGCTGTGAAAAGCAGAAGGAGCTGCTAGATCTGTTGGCAGCCAACAAACCAAAATTTTCCCTCTTGACTCCTGCTTAATGGAAGCGACGAGGGATGTTTTCAAGGAGGTGGGGAATAATTGGATTGTCCAACACCCCCTTTTGTTTTCTGGTTGTTTTTGGCTTGTTCACTGACACTTAGTCAAGCTCTTCACAGCACCATTTACCTTTACTTCCTCCACAGAAAAAAAGACATTTAGTGAATCTTTTCAACAGTAACTAAATTGTTTAATTTTTAATGTTATATTAAGTTTAGTTTGATTCAGAATTTTTTTTATTGTGATAGTTTTAGCTGAGTCATAATCCCCTAAACTACTATATTTCTTTTCTTTGAAAGATGCATTGCCTCATGCTTTGCTAATTCAGTAATGAAGTATTTAAATAAAGATTTAATTGAGGAACAATAGTCAGCCTTATTCAATGCATTTTATTTAAGAATCCTTGATTTGACCTTGTATTTCTAAAAATCATTGTAGAATATCACAATTTTGGATTAAATCCACCGTGTGCAAAGTGACCACAAAGCTGTATGCGTCCCAAAAAACTTACTTAAGGCTTATTTTTGAGGACTTAAATGGAATGCATGTGGGATAGACTTTTTATGTTGGTCCTGTGTACAGAGGTGGGTTTATAGCGAAGTCAAATATTACAATTGGCCAGAATCCTTTCCAGTCAAAGCCTACTTAAGTAAATAGGCTTTCCTCCATAGAGAGCACTAGTTACTTCCATTGCATGCTTTTGTTTAGCACTTCCCACTTATACTGTCGTGTCAGTCTCAACCAAATGTAACTTTGTTTTTCATTTAGCATGAGAGTTTTCATTCTGTTCTGTAAGATGGTGGTCAAGCAAAGGTGTGTGTTTGTTCTGTCAGGCTTTCAGAGAAGAGATTGCACCAATCAACTTGAAAGTTAAAACATTGAATGATTTATCTAGTCAGCTCTCTCCACTTGACCTTCATCCATCTCTAAAGATGTCTCGCCAGCTGGATGACCTGAATATGCGCTGGAAACTTTTACAGGTATGGCCTTTTCCTTAGGAGATGCATTGTCTGAAAGGGGGAGGGGGGAGTGCTTAAGCAGTACTCTTTTTTTTCTCTTACAAAACAAATTATTAACTTTTTTCATTATTGCTCTCTTGACTGTTACACCATAGTGGCAAAAAGCAAAGAAAGGAGCTGTCTTTTCTTCAGTCTCTTGATTGATAGCCTTCCTTTTCTGCTCTCTCAGCAGTTCACTCATGGGACTATGTTAATTTTTAGAGACTAGATCTTATTTTTGTTTCACCTGTGTGATAGCAATATTTGTACCAATTTGTAAGCACTGAAATAACTTCTTTAATCATAGTTATCGAAACTTTTGAAAGTTGGTACATATGTTTCTGCTGTGTTGCCACCTGGGTAAAGGTTGGCTTTCTTTTTTAAATGTCCAATTACCATCGGGAATTTTTTGCGTGAATAATGTGAAAACTGATAGGTCTGGAACCCTGGCATGAGGGGAAAGAAGTGAAGGTTTAGGATAACAAAACATGCTAGAGAGGTATGGAGTAGATACATATTGCTTATATTTGACTGTTGGTACTTCAGTGGCCTAAGACTGGTATAATAGAATCTGTGTATCTATTTAGCTTATTTACAGTTTAGTGCTGAATAAAATAATGAGGATCCTTAATGTATTTGTCATATTTAAGTCAGTTTAACAATCTTTTCAATCCCCCCCAAATCACAACCTTTCATGATGTTTTTTTGATAGTCCACTTCTATTAATGTTGATTTCCCTAAATCTCAGACTCTTTTTCTTGCCACGCAAAGAAGGAATTGGGGGAAAACAAAATATTTTGAAAGAGGAAAAAATATGTCTCCTGTATCTTTGTTGCTGGGAACCTGCAGAGTTAGGATATAAGCTTCTTGGCTACTAGACTCAAAACAAACTGGGAGGCAAAGTTATTAACATTTCTGAAGCATCCCTTCTTGTCTCTCAAAATGTAATTTGTTATTGGAATGATTTTCTGCCTTAAAGAGAAGTACCTAAGCAGCCAAGCCCCTGCTGCATGTGCTTAGTGCAGTTTAATTAGTAACCCAGAAGGAAGTCTGGCTATCCTGTCAGCCAGTGAAGCAGTGTGCTTCAGAATAGTCCAATCTTGTAAAGGCAGCTGTCAGATTGACACAATCAAATAGAGTCCTGCTGACTAGGGACAATTGGGCAAGAGATGGGGAACAAAATCAGAAATGTCAATGGACAATGTAGATCACTGTGAAAGTTGTTCATTATTGACCTGCATTGCTTTACCTAAGTGCAATGTTATCTTGCATTTAGTGAGCTGAGAGTAAATGTGTAAGATGCATGACATTTATTTGGAATGGAATGCAAACCATTGTTTTTATTGTGGCTCCTACTTTGCAGAATAAATATGGACCTTTCTTTTGTTTGTTTGTCTGTCTGTCTGTTTGTATAGGTATCTGTAGAGGATCGCCTTAAACTGCTGCAAGAAGCACACCAGGATTTTGGCCCTACATCTCAACATTTTCTCTCCAGTAAGTGCTAGTAATAAATTTGAGAAAGTATCTTCTTTAATATCCTTAACTGACCATATTGTTCAGGAAGTTTCTCTTGCTTGTAGTTAACTACTTTGTTCTTTCAGCTCAGTTCATTCTGTGTTCTTCCTCAGGCTTCTTCATTTCACTTCAGTTCTCTATTGTATTCCATTCTCATGGATCACCCAGGTGTCTCCATGCACAATGGTTCCAGTTCTGGTTATCTAACTGCTCGTCCTTTGTTTGCAGATTTTGCTGCTTTTCTGCACCTTTTGTTTAATCTAATATAGTGTCACATGTATGAGTTCTTGTCCCATTTCCCTCTGATATCTATATTCTTTTCAATCATAGTATCTCTACCTCTGATCTTAGCTACCGATCTGATACAAGACAAGAGCTGGTCAAACGTCTTTTTTTTAAAATGCATGCTAACCAAAAGTTGAACGACATTCACTGTGTTTTCAGAAGTTGAAATGAGGAGAAAAGTCCAACAAAACTTCTTTCTTCTGTGGGGAAACAATTGTATTTATTTATTGCCATGTAATGATTTTGTAGACATTTAGATTTGGAACCTTCGAGTATTTATAGGATTTTTCCATGGCCCACATTTGACCCATTATAGAAATGTGATGGAACTATAGAATAAAGATCCATGTCCAGTGTCTGAACCTTTCTCTCACCCAGAAACACCCCCAAAGCTCAAGTATTTTGAGCTACATGTTGTTAAATTAGGTCTATTTCTATTTTTGAGATGAACCCTGCAATTATAATCATAGCTTTTTGTCATGTATTGTCTTTGAGTGCTTTGAGATGGGTGGATAGTGACTTAACTCTTATATTGCACTTTGATTCCATAGATCTCAATGTATTGTATGCGAATACATGACATAATGCTAGGAGCATCTTGCCAGCTAACAAGTCAAATAACCTAAAATAATTTTTAAAAACCCTCTAGATATCTATTCTCCCTTTTTCAGGAAACCTAACTGCCATAATCTTATTTCTGACTCCAAAAGTGCATTTGAATTAAAGAGCCTGATGAAAGAGTTGCAGTGTAACACATTTAACTAAAAAATACAGGTGACACACAGGACAAAGATTTTTAGAGCAATTCCTCCAAAATGATGAGGCCTATTTGCAGGCTTGCCAGATTCTTCAACTGTGATCCTCAGAACAGAGCCACTTAACACTTTCTTTTGTATAAATGAATAAATAAAATGTATCTAGAACCAGGGAATGTCTGGGAAACTTGAGAGCTCTGTGTAGTATCAGAATTTTTACAGCTGAGGAGGCATTCTCACGCTGCCTTACTAGCATGCCTCTGCTTGTTCTAGAGGAATGTCCCTTACGGAGTCACTCCTGACTCCTGCTCTACAAAGAACAACCTGACATAGGGGACAGCTTGAAGCGTTGTCACAACCCACACTCTAGCTCTTCCCTGATCTATTTCTGTCATCCCGCTAATGTTTTATTAGTGGGAAGACAGTTACACTCTTGCTGCATCCTTTCTGAACTTGGAATCGTTGGGCTCCTTATAGCTTACCCTTATGTTCGTAAGGCTTAGCCATCCCTCAGAATTTTTTGATCCATAGTTCCCTAAATGAAACCCATGCTACTCCTAAAGTTTTGAGAAATACTAGCTTGATATTTCTGTAATCTCTGTTTTACAGATCCACAGTTCCACAACTCTGCAGCTAGCTTTTATATTCTTAGAAGAACAGATTAATTTCAGTTAGTTATTATGTGCATATGTGCTGTCTCTCAGCCTGCTGTACCCTCACTCAAAGCCTTTCAGCCACCCTGTTCAATGCATCCCTCACATGCATCGAATCTTTTTACTTTCTGGAGTATTTATATTGGGTACCACAATCAATAGTTACTCTTCATCTTCCACCCCGAAATAGTGGTTTAAAAACAAGAATTTCATCTTTGCATAGATTCATGCAACACAGAAAATGGACAATGTTTTTATTAAGTATAGTTCAAAATAAGCACAGTATCACTTATGCATAGGGATTAGAGATAAATCTATTATTATGTTATCAAGACGATTTGCCTGCTATGGCAGAATCTCTGCAGTCACTCACATATCTAATAAGTCAAACCTGATCAAAACTCAGAGGGGAGCTAATCTTCACAGTTAGCTAACATTATTAAAATAATAGTACCCCAGAAACCAATGGCAATGATTAACAATATTAGGAAATGAAGGTCTGAAAGGTCTGAAGTAGTAGACCTGAAATGAAGGTCTGAAGTAGTCTGCTATCTTGGGTGATTTCACTCCTTTTTTCTTCCACACTACAGATTCCCAAAATACAAGCCCTACTATTTTTTGTTTCAAATTATGGGCAAATAAAATGATTGTTTGATCACAGAATTGGTTTTTCTTACAAATTGCCAGCACTTACTTAAATATGGATACATTTTCCCCCTAAAAGTGTGGCACAGATTTTCTTGTTAATCTTTGAATACATATTAAAATATAGATCTTTTTTCCATAGGTTCATATATTTTGCCCCAAAGTACTGCACGGCTAGCCTGTTCTTCACTAAATTAATTTATTAACTCTGTATAATGTGGCCAGAATTTTCATTCTACTTCTCTAGATTTTAAAATATGGGGTATGGAGCCTAGCTTTTGGTACCTAATTTTGATTTGTGTGTTGAATATAAATTTTATCTCATTGTGCTTATTCTTTCAAGAACAAATACTTTGCTTCCACAGTGAATTTGCTTCCTAGACATTAGAAAATGTTTTACAAAATACCAATTTGGTTATGTATTCTGGGGTGGTATAAAGCATCTGGTTTGGGGAGTACATGGGTAAAGTACATGTATGGGAACTCCCAGCATCTGACCACTTCTAAGTTAATCTGCCAGCTATCTTCCTCAGTCTTCATCTGAAGATTTCTAGAATCTACTGAAATTTTTAGCTGAGCAGAGGTTTTGTAGGTTTTGCATCTTTTGTGTGTAGATTTGTTATAGGAACAGCCTGAATTTACGGATTATCTTTTTTGCTGTGTGAGATTTACATAAATTTTGCACAGATTTCTATCTTCAGGAGCATGGGAATGTGGTTTAATATTCTGTGTATTTCACAGAACATTGATTTATATGAATTGGGATTTCAAATAGGAGCTGAGGGAAATAACTAAAAGTAATGTAATTATTTTTCCCTTTCGTTATATTGTAATATATTAATTATGGTAGTGGAGGCCTAAAAACATAAATTCCTGATAAATTTCCAAAGCTTAAAAGTAAAAGTAAAAGTTTAAAAATACTCCATTAGCCTGCCTCTGAGTGGATGGCTTGCTAGTCTATAATTTATTATCATTCTTTGAAATGGAATCACCATATTTGTTAGCTTTATTTCTTGCATGGCATCAAATAAATAGCTAAAACTACCCTGATATATAATCATGGTTTTCTCCAGCTAAATTACTGAAAGCCTGACTGGAAAATTAGAGACATTTCTACTTAATTTATTATAAGAGGACCTAATTGTAAAATGGAATCATGTTTTTTGAGACAGGTGCTGTTTAATCACCACCTCCTGTGTTTTTCCCCCCCCCCAGCTTCAGTTCAGCTTCCGTGGCAGAGATCTGTCTCACATAACAAAGTGCCCTATTACATCAAGTAAGTTGGTGTTTATTTTCATTTAGCTGCACTAAAGAAAGCAAAGGGTTTTGTGAGCTAAGCCCTGATACCTGATGTTACAAGATTAGTAGAAATTATACAAATATATTCAGTGCTTAATGTGTCATGCTGTATATGCTATATCTTTTTCTACAATATGAATACAAATTTACAAATATATACAAATCATCCAGCAGAGAAGTTCTGATTCAGCAAAGTTATTTAATCACATTCCTGACTTTAAGCACATGAGCTTGTGCCGTTGAAGCCAGTAGGACTACTCGTGTGCTTAAAGTTAGGCACAAGCTAGAAAAAGAAATGAAAACAGGTTGTTTTTCTGTAAGAGTCTGAATACATGGTATGTCTCCTCTTAATGACAAAGTCCACAGTTGAGAAGAATTTTTGTAGTGACTAATTTGTACAAAGTTCATGATTTACAGTTGACTGCCTTTGTTTGTTTGTTTGTTTGTTTTTGTTTTGTTCAGAGCTCCTATATGCATAACTATATGGCTGATCCTCCTATTTTTTCCTGTTCTAGTTTTTTCCTTTTGTTTTTGAAATATCCACCTGGCATAAAAGTAATCCATTTGCTGAATAAATGGTAAATAATTGAAATAGTTATTTGTTGAGACATTCATTGTAGTGGAAAAATAATTCACAATCATTAACTGCATCCATTTTCTTATATGTCTATAAACCTGTATTGTCCCCTTTGTGGTAGGACAAAGATCATGGCTCTGTCAGGAAACCAGCAGATGTTTGCAAAAGTGATAAATGCTGTTTGGGATGTCCAATGCACAGTCACTTTAAATGAAATCTGTAGTAGTTTATTTTAGTTCTGAGGGGCAAAAGTCCATGTAAAACATTGTAAGGTGAATTTGGAAGGGCCATATTACTCCTCAGTGTAGCATATGAGTGAGCATCGTAAGTCATCCCAAACCAGTGCCATAAATATCTTTATCTGATGGTACATGACACTGTTGTTTATCTGTACAGCTCACATTCAGTGTCTGACTGAAAACTATTTTATAAATATTTGGGGGGGGGGGGGTTCTAAAATTGAAGCTAAGGATACTATTTCTTTGTGTCCCTCCACCTGCATTTGCTTAGCTTTTCCTAGTGTTCCTTAGAATAAGAGATTCCTTCCTTCATGTCCTGGATGTGGGAGAGGAGCAAAGATGGAGAAGGGTAGGGAACTGAGTAAACAGGATTTATAGGTCCTCTTCCTTCCTGCAGTTCTTTTAAAGGCCACCCTGTCTCAGGCATCAGCACAACTGGAGCAACTGTGTCTGCAGTGGTAGGTGTACAGGGAAGTGAACTGCTTGAGGAAGTGAGTTTAGCTGGTGCTGTCCTTGTTCACACTGACTCATCTTCTGATGCTTGGAGTATTTGAGGATAAAGAGGTGTTAGTACTGATAGAGTTTCTGCCAAGCTAGACATATTTTTTGGGAGAGGAAAGAGATCCCTGCCTCCTCTCTCACTTCCCAAATTACCTCTCTCATTCTGTGTGTGCATGCTCCCTTCTTCACTGCGTTGTATCTCTGGGTGGGAGGGGAAGATGTCACCACGGGCAGATGACCGTTTTGCGGGGCCCAGGGCAGCACAATTTTGCGGGGCCCCCCTTTGCCGCGGGGCCCCCCTTTGCCACGGCGCATGCGCAGTGGCGCCATGGCGCATGCGCGGGGCTTTTTGAAGCGCGGGGCCCGGGGCGGCCGCCCCGCTCGCCCTGCCCTATATCCGCCCCTGGATGTCACTGACTAGTGCATCTCCTCTAACCTACAATTAATTGTGGATTTTGTGGTGCTTGATCCTCTGCAACACCAGTACCTACATCATAGCTCACAGCTACATTGTCTGGGATGCTTTGTGAGCTTCATCTCCTTCTCTTGACAGAAAAGAATACTGTGGGGCTCACTGTCAGTCATGATAGCAGTGCCCTGGGTCTTCCCCTCACCAAAATTTACATTACATTGAGTAATGTCCCTGTGATATGTTGCACATCAGATTTCACACCCTTAATTGAACATTTTCATCAGCGATTCTGCAGGTTCCATGCCTGCACCCTTGGCCCCATTGTGCTCTGGGTCAAAGGTATACCCGTTCCCTCTCCAGTTCTTTCTCAACTGCCCGCAGCTTGTGACAACATTGTTGTGTCTGTTAGACAGCTACACAACTTGCTACCTCTCTCCGTTAAGCTTTTATTTTCTTCTTTGTTATTTAGCACACACTGTGCATATGTGTGGGTGGTGGTGGGGAAGAAGTTCCCCCTCCTGCCTGATTTGGACCTTTGGAAGGACCTTGATCCACAGCCACAAGTATGAATTATGATCACCACCTGGGCTTCGAATTCTGCCAGTCCTGCTATTGGTCTTCCTCTTGCAGTGGCAGACATTCAGTTTTCCTCTGCAGCCTGGAAAAGTTTCACATACAAATGTAAGATCTGATCAGGTATTGAAGGGAAACAGGCTAAATTCTTGTTGCTAGAACCTGCAGGCTCCAGTCATGCACCTGTACCTTGATCCAGTTGATTTGAGAGCCCTGGAAACACTCTCTTCTGTGATGGTAATTTAAAACTCTGAGGGCCCTTCAGAATCATCTAGACCTCCAAAAAAGGAAAGACCTCTTTCTCCAGACTGGGCTAAGAGAAGGAGAATGTCACCCCCTCAGGGTGAGTCTCAGGAGACCTCATGTCCCAACAGGGGTGGCACTAAAGTGCCCATCCCCTCCAATTGTGAGACCATGGCACTAGCTTAGAAGATGATGGTGCATACTTAGAACCCATTAGGTATTGAACCTAGAGTGGCATGGCATCAGCCTCACAGCCTCCAAAATCATCAACACAGGTACTACAGAGCCAGGCCAAAATCATCTTCAGTGCTTTCTTCTATAGCTTGATGTGACGGGGGCACCAATCACACTTCAGTACCATCCCCAAGACCACCTGACATACTGATCCCCTGCGCGTCCCTACTTGTAGTTTCCCATACTTTCCAGGCTCCTGTTCCATTAGGACTTTTGAATCCTGGCAAAATCCTGAATCATGATTATGGGGGACATTCTTTGCAGGTACTGCTCTCTTCCAAGGCTTAGCCTCTGATTGTACCATCTTCAGTAGTGACTCATCTTCCAGTTCTCACGTGGTCATCAGCTCCTCACAAACTCTTTGAGGGTTCAGAGAAGCATTTAGAGCACATACATAACATTCTCCTGTACTGTTTTACCAGCCATCAAACATTCAATCTCTGGTCCTTTCAGGCCCTAATCCCAGCTCAGCCCAGGTACCGACACTACTACTTCTCAGGTAAGCATGGGGGATAACATCTCATCTGATTCTAAAATGTTTATACACCTTCCAGTCTTCCTCCCTTGAAGAACATCCTGAGGAGGAAATTCCCAGCAGAAGACACACCTGGCTATTCTAGCAAGGACAGCTTTGATGTCTTGCCCCCTTCCATTATGCTCCACCAGAGTGGGCTTTTTGGAATTTGTGGATCCCTTATGGTAACCAGTTCTTCAAGGCCTCATCTTATTAGAGGGCACACCAGGAGCAGCAACTGCAACCCTTAGGTCCTGCTCTAGAGTAGGGTCTATAGAGGAGCAAGAGTTAGCTGAGGAAGAAATACTACATATCCAGCCTACTTGCTGAATGAGGTAGGTATCTCATGTGAAACTCCTGTGAATAACTCCTAGCTAATTTATTATAATGCATGTGCACCCGGGGCGTGAGAGCAGCTAGATACAGTTGCATTGGCAACATAATCTTTGCCATTTCCAGCCTTTTATGAGTGCATCAGTTTGCAATTAACATATACTTTTTGATTGTCCAAGAAAAACAATTTAAACATATGCAGTGCATATATGTTACAAAAGTAGGCTCTAAGTCAGGGATACTCAACACACAGCCCACAGTCCGTTTGTGGTCCACGGTGTATTTTGGGTTTATATGGGGCTCAACACATGGCCTGCAGGTGGGATCCTTTGAACATGACCTCCACTGGGAACACACATCTCCCAAGCGGGGTGAGCGTTGAAAGACACAAGTGGACGGGCTGGCTGGAACAGACGGGTACAGAGTGTCGGTGTTTCTAGCCCCAAGGGAGGAGGTGCCGGGAGCACCGGGACATTGTGGGAAGTGCTGGCTGTTTGGCCTGGTGGGCAGAACCTGAGAGGTGCTGACTGGCTCACACTGGCCACATTTGGGTCCAGCACCACGGTTTAAGGCTTAATCTTTGTATTCAAGCCTGTCAGTGTGAAATAAGCTATTTATATGCAACCACACTTAAGTTGCGGCCCTTGGCATGTGCTGTGAGTGTCATTGTGGCCCCAGGGGCTTCCAAAGTTGAGAAGCCCTGCTATAAGTTGTTTGAGACTGGGCTATCTATGTAGATCCTTGCTTAAGAAATTCAGAGAAGTATTGGATCTTTTGGACCATATCTTATTAGTGACCTTGGTGGAAAACACAAAAAACAAAATTATCAGAGCTGCCCAAAGAGAAGGTTTGCTAATAAGAGATTTAGCTGAAATATAAAATCACATGTTTTACATAATAAAGCAGAGAATAAAAAAAAATCCCACAGGGATATTAGCAAAGCAAGTAAAGCTATTTTTAATGTCAGATTTGGGGCATAACTGGAGTTGTTTAATGTGGCTAGTCAGGATTTTTAGACAATGCATTAGGCATCATTCAATCATCATTAATACAGTACTATAACAAGTGAATGGTCAAGTGTAAGCAGTCAGTGTAAAAGTCTTTTGATTAGGGATGTAAATATCATACAAAATAGTTAACCGGACGCAGCTGGGCTGGCATGGCAGGTGTCCTACCTGCCTCCTCCAGGCGTGTAGAGCAGCCGGGGCCACTGTGGCATGTGGCTGGGTTGGGACAAGACTGACGGTGGGGCTGCAGCTGGGGCTGCTGCCGGGGCTGCTGTGGCCCCACCTGCTGCCCTTCCCTCATTCCCATCACCCCACCTGGATAACCAGTTACCTATCCAGTAATCCTAATGCTTACCGGGTAGCTTTTTACATCCCTACTTGTGATGTCCCCCCTCTAGCTTTTATATATCATTTGTCTATTTTTATAAAGGTTGGTTTTAATAAACAAGGTCAAAGCAATTGAAGTAGGAAAATCTTTTACTGCCCTCGCAAGATGGCTTTTGCGGGAGCTTTTTCTTTACTATCAGCTCGATGCACTGTCAGAGAACAATCTGATATTTAATCAGCAGATTTTATTTATTTTATAAAAGCACGATGAAGAATGCTAAATATTTATAGCTTCACAGTCTGTTAGGCCAACTTTCCTTTGGCACTTGGCTTATTTTCTTATTGCAGACTGTCTCCAAACTTCACAGTTGCTAGCAGCGGGTAAGGGAAGGCTTGAGTTATGGAAAATAGAACAGAAAAAATGTCTTAAGATAACTGATTCTTAATTTTGTTTTTGGGACATTATCAGACCTGAAGCATTTTTTCCTCTTTTAAATGTATGTAATTTTGTAAGCTGTGTTTATTCCCTACTTTCAGACCTAATTAGGAGGACAGAAGAAAAATATTGTAATTAAAAATGTATTTAATTAAACAATTAGTGTGCTTTAACAGTACAATCCAAGAGCGCAATCACATGTGTGCAATAATTATCCTTTATGCAAGGCACTATTTATTGGAAATTTGTACAGATTAGCTTGTTACTTAATTTTCCTAATGATTTTTCTGAATTGCACCAACATTAGAATGGCCATACTGGGTCAGATCCATCTACCAAGGATCTTGTCTTCTGATAGTAGCCTGAGCCAGGTGCTCCAGTGGGAATGAATAAAACAGGTAATCATCAAGTGATTGATTCTAAATCACCCATTTCCAGCTTCTGGCAAATAGAGGCTGGGGACATCATCCCTGCCCAACCTGGTCATATTGTCCATGAATGTATCTAGTTCTTTTTTGAACCCTGTTATATTTTTGGCCTTCACAACATCCTCTGCCAAAGAGTTCCACAGGTTGTGTACTGTGTGAAGAAATACTTCCTTTTGTTTATTTTAAAACTCCTGCCTATTAATTTCATTTGCTGATCCCTAGTTTTGTGTTATGTGCAGGAGTAAGTAACAAATCCTTATTTACTTTTTCCACTCCTGTCATGATTTTATAGACCTCTATCATATGCCCCTTTAGTCATCTGTTTTCAAGTTGATAAGATCCAACCTTATTAATCTCTCCTCATATGGAAGCAGTTCCTTACCCCTAACATTTTTGTTGCCTTCTTCTGAACCTTTTCCACTTTTTTGAAATGGTCATGACCTCTGCAAATTGGTTTGCCATTTCTGAAATGAAATACTACCATGGTAGACTGTTGTGGTGTTTTCCCCACCCAAGGGATCTTAAATTTAATTATATTATGGCCACTACTATCAAATGGTCCAGTTACATTCAACTCTTGGCTCAGATCCTGTGCTCCACTTAAGACTAAATCAAGAATTGATCTTCCCTTGGGGTTCCAGGAGTAGCTGTTCCACAAAGCATTTATTTAAGGTGTCAAGAAACATTATCTCTTTATCTTGAACTAACATGTACCCAGTCAATATGGGGATCATTGAAATTTCCCTTTATTTATTTTTATAGCCTCTCCAATATCCGTGAGCATTTCACAATCATATCACCATCCTGGTCAGGTGCTTGGTATGAAATCCCTACTGCTATCTTCTTATTAGTCAAGCATTAAATTGCTGTCCATATAGATTCTGTGGTACAATTTGGTTCATTTAAGATTTTTACTTAATTTGATTCTGTGCTTTTTTTCACATATAGTGCCACTCACCCACCAGCTTGTTCTGTCCTTCTAATGTATTGTGTACGCTGATATTATTGTGTCCCATCTCGGGATGTCAAATTGTGTTTAATCAGCTAATCGAGTATTCGATGGAATTTCCATTGACTACTTGATTAGTCGATAAAGAGGGAAATTGCAGAGCTGCAGCAGAGTTAGCTCCCAGCCCCAAGAGTTAACCCAACTGCAGCTCTGCCTTTTAAATGTATTAAGAGCCTCCAGGCTTCCAGATGCTGTGGCTTTGCTTTTTAAATGTATTAAGAGCCGCCGTCCTTCCTATATAGGCTCCTTCTTTCCTAAAAGTTTCCCCTAATAATCTAAATCTTTCTTCCCTACCCCATTGGCTCATTCATTCATTGAGACCCTGCAGTTCTGCCTGTCTACTTGGCCCTGCACATGGAACTGGAAGCATTTCAGGATATGCTACCATGGAAGTCCTGAACTTCAGTCTCTTACCTAGCTGCTTAAATTTGACTTCTTTCCTATCCTTCACTATGTCATTCCAATGTGTACCATGACATGCTTCTCCCACAGCACTACAAATGAGTCTATTTAGATGTCTTGAGAGATCTGCTACCTTTGTATCAGGTGGGCAAATGACCTTGTGGTTCTTCCCTTCATTGCAACCCAGGTATCTTTGTTTCTGATGATCAAATCCCCCATTACTAATACTTGTCTCTTCCTAATAACTGGGGTTCCCACCTCCAGAGAGGTATGCTCCATTCTAGTGGATACCACAACATCATCTAGAAGGAGTGTCCGATTATGGGATTGTTTCCGTCTGCTCCAGTTGGATGGTCTCCTTCCCTGAGAATTCATCCTCTTCAACAGCACATGTGTCCCAGAGGTGTGCCTCTTCAATAATCAGGGTTGGCTGGGCCTAGGCTTCCAGCCCTTAAGAGCAAGCTACCCCCTTACAAAGAGGTTTTTACAATATTTGACTTCTGTAAGATCTGTATTCAGAGACAGAGAATATGATAGTTGAGTTGCAGATAAGCACCCATTTGAATTGGGATACTGCAGAAGTACACCTCCTACGATGACGATCTTTTTTTGAAAATATACTACACCCTCACAAGTTTTATAACAAAAATAAAGGAAGCATTTTTCACAAATTAGGGAACTCTCTCCGAGAAGGTAAAAAGAGGTGTGTTAGCCTGCAATGGATCAGTAAGGAAGAGAGTGTCAAAATGATTTAAAACGTCTGTATTTTGAGATAAGTAGCATTTGTTCTGTCTCCTGCCCGATGCCAGTGGTAACAGTCCTTTACGTGCCCAGACAGGAATGTCTCAAAGAAAATAAGGGTTATTTTTCTGGCTTGTTTCTGCCCGCTTGCTTGCTAATTTTAATGTGCATACTGGTTCTGCACGTGTATAGTTATTAAAGTACATGTAATATGCCTAAGAGAGGTTTGCACAAAGCCCTTCCCCTCCCCCCCCCCTTTTATTTGAGCAAGTGGAGTTACTTTGAATGGGGGAGAAAGTTTTTTTTTTTCTTGGAAGTGAGATTCATTCTTTAGAGCCCAGGTTTATGAAGCTGTTTATGTGTCTATGCTCTGGACAGTGTAAATATGTTTGTATCTTACGTAATTGTTTATATATAGAATTTGGTCTTTTACTGTATTTCCTCCTTTTATTAAATAAAACAAGTAGCCAATGGCTACTGAGATTTTCTTGGTCCTATTTACTTTTTGTTTTATCTTCTTAATGTGAAACGACAGTAGTTCCGTAGTTCTGCCACTTTGGGTTAATTATTGCAGTAGCATTCAGTGGATGATGTTTGGAATCTAGGATGCGACTCGGCTCTCCATCTGTCAAATCTAAATGCTCTTGAGGAAAGTTAATTCTTTGAAATTTTTGACAAGAACATGTCCAAGAGACTGGGACTAATGAGCTGTACGGAGGATAGAACATAGGTCTCACAGTATTTATTAATCCACTATTGTTTGTAATAAGTGTGGAAAGTTTGGACAAATGGTTACAAGAGACAAAAATTGATTTCTTTGAGTGAGCATTAAGTTGAATGCGTTTTTCATTGGCTGTGGTACAAAGATATGTGGGCTATAATGGACATTCTTTACAACTTTTTATTTTTAACCATTTAAAGCACAGAAGACATGTTAGGCCTCCAGGCAAATAATGCAAAAATAAAACTCAAGAAAAAATACACTACTACAAAAATATTTACTGCAGGTTGTACTGCCCTCATCTGGCACCCTCGGGACCTGACTGGTTCCGAACAAGGGGATTTGCCGAATGTGGGGCGGTCCCTCCCAACATGGTCCATGCTGCCCCTGGCAAGGACTCCAGCTAAGCCCCACTACTGCCTGCCCAGCCATGGCCCCCCAGGCTGGAGCTCTGGGGCTGTCGGGTCTCTGTGGCTGCCATGGCTTCTGGGGTTTCCAGGGCTCCGCAGCTTCTCGGGCTGCTGGGGCTCCATGGCTGCTGCGGCTGCCGGGACCGAGGCTCCATGGCTGCCAGGACTCTGTGGCCTCTGCTGGCTGCCTGCTACTGCCTGGCAGCATGGGCCTGAGCTCCCTTCTACAGCCCCTCTCTCAACACGGGGCTCCTGGCTGAGTCATGCCCCTCCTCCCCCACTCCTGCCCTGCGCCCTGACCTTCTTATACCTGGACTCTCTGGTCCAGGAACATCTGTGGTCCAGCCAGACCATGGATGTTGCTGGACCACAGAGTCCTGGATAAGGGAGGTACAACCTGTAGTACAAAAATGAAAATATATACCAGTACAACCATGGAAATTTACATCCACTTTTTTTTTTTTTAAAGGACATTGAAAAATACATTAAAATTCACAGTCGGTGAACCAGGAGTGGGGAACCTTTTTTGGGCCGGGGGCCACTGACCCACAGAAAAATCAGTCAGCGGCCGTACACAAGAAGCCCAAACCCCCCATCCAAAAAAACCCCTAACTGACGTAGCTCCCAAATGAGGAGAAAGACACTCCCCACATTCTCCTCACACACTAGAGCTTAATGGGAGCCCAGACTAGTAGATTTTGTGTGCTCCAGCCAGCCGTCGTGGGCTCCCCAATGCTGAGGTGGGGGGAGCCCTGACCCTCAGGTGCTGGATCCAGACAAGCTGGGAGCCGCATCAGGCCCCCGGGCCTTAAGTTCCCCTACCCTGCTAAAAATAAATTTGAGGAACATGTCATCAGGTGAAAGGAATGTAGGAAAGAAATAATTACTCTGGCATATTTCAGTGTTCTTCAGTTAACCACAACTAATTATACTAGTTATGAGTCTTTTCACATTTATAATGTATTATGTGTTTGTACTGTCCAAAGGAACTCAAAAGGAAATGAGAGGGATCAAAGCAAATGTAATATTGTATAGGGCATGTTGCTAAGGACAGTGATGTCCAAGCATCATCATCAAGCTACCCCGTTTCAAAATCCATAATCACACACTTCTGAATACTCTTAGAAAGGACCTAACATCTTTAAAAACATTTTGAAAACCACTTTATTTTCTCCTATGTCACATTTAACTTTCCAGGGTGTAAGGAATCTTGCTGCTGTACTTTTAAAGTCTTCCTTCAGAACAAAAATTCTTTCTCTTCCAATCTTAGTTTTACCATGAGTTTGGGTGAGATAAAAAAAAATCCCCAAATACTGGAAGTAAATCTTCCTCCTGGCCACATCCGTAATACCATCTTCTGTATGACTGAAGGGAAAATAATATTTAAATTGCCTGTAAATGTGATACAGGTTTTAATTTTGAGATTATTTCCTTAGTTACCACTAGCCTTCATTTTCTAATTAAGAATTATAGGTAGTGTTTTTTGTCTAGAGGGAATTCAAACTATACATAACAGAAATTACTGCACCCACTACTGAAATGAAGCTACCCCTACAGCAGCAGGCCAGCTCTTTTATGGCACACTTTTACAATAGTTTAAGAAAGGAGGTTAAATACTCTGTATCCAGATGAAACTATATGAGGAACTTAAGCAGGCAGGAATTCCTCCAACGGAATTTGTCCGTGACTACAATGCCTGCTCACAAAGTACCATGGAATTGTTAAAGACCATTAGAGATCACCACTTCAGTTTTACATCCCATCCAAAAAGCTTCACCTTTAGAAATACAATGTGATTTACCACCATTGCAGGGTGTAGTTTCTGTACCAGTATTGTGAGCCAATCAAAGCTGGTCTGCACTACTGCAGGAAATCAATCTAAGTTATGCAACTTAGCTACATGAATAACACAGCTGAAGTTGGTGTACTTAGATCTTCTTACTGTGGTGTCTTCGCTGTTGTCTTCATTTCTAGTGCAGTGCAAGAGAAGCATTCTCCCATCGACTCCCCTTCTCATTGAGGTAGAGTACTGGAGTTGACAGGAGAACATTCAGTGATCAATGTATTCTGTCTATATGAGATACGATTTGTCGACCCCGCTGGATCGATTGCTGCCACATTGATTTCTGCTTCACATAGTGAAGTATCAGAACTGCCTCTGTCCTTGTATGCACTAGGGTATTATACAAAAATAATTCCCACCTCTAGCCTTCATAGTTATGGAGAAACACGCTATTCATGTTATAAAGGTTGTTATCTTGCTGAGTCTGCAGACAGCCTGAAAAAATAACTCTGAGGTGTGTGAACTGTCCCATTCAACTCAATTGAGTGGTTAACTCTTATACCTTGTGATCACAATTTCAACAGCAATATTATAAACTATTTCACAACTTGTCATTCTAACAGCAGTGTCCAGGAAATGTTAAAATGTATTAATTGGCAAAGAGAATTATTAGAAAGTTTATCATCAAATAGATGGGTTGTATGATAATGCATTTGGTATCTGAAATTTTAGTGTCTGAAAGAGTTGAGGACAAAGATTTTGATGATGCCTATAGTTTATTCTAAAATTGAAAGCTTTGTATTTTTCAGTGTCTTAAAATCTAAAAATTAAGTTAGAACACTTAATTATGACCAGTTCTGTTCATTTTTATTTATACATAAATCTGTTCATACTGTGATGTTGGTCTTATTTGGGGGGTGCCAAATTTGTCATGAAATGTATCTTACTGGAAATATTGTGGAACATGGTTTATACTCTCAATACTTTTTGTCAGAGAATGAGATGTACAACATAGTTTTCCTAAATGAGTCGCACAGAACCAACAGAAAAATAATTCACAATCAGAAATACTGCTTTGTGGCACAGTCAAACAGTTCACTGTTTTTCTGACTGAGCTGTAAGAAAAAGAGCCACTCCCACACAGCGACGAGGAGTCCTATGGCACCTTATAGACTAACATAAGCATTTATTGGAGCATAAGCTTTCGTGGGCAAAGACCCACTTCGTCAGACGCATGTAGTGGAAATTCCAGAGGCAGGTAAAAATATACAGGCATAAGAAAAGACTACCAATCAAGAGCAAGGCTAGAGATAACGAGGTCAATTCAGTCAGGGGAGGATGAGGCCCACTTCTAACAGCTGATGTGGAGGTGTGAACACCAAGAGAGGATAAACTGCTTTTGTACTTGGCTAGCCATTCACAGTCTTTGTTTAATCCTAAAGTGATGGTGTCAAATTTGCAGATGAACTGTAGCTCAGCAGTTTCTCTTTGAAGTGTGTTCTTGAAGCTTTTTTGTTGCAGGATGGCTACCTTTAAATCTGCTACTGTGTGTCCAGGGAGATTGAAGTGTTCTCCTACAGGTTTTTATATATTACCATTCCTGATATCTGATTTTTGTCCATTTATTCTTTTACGTAGGGACTATCCAGTTTGGCCAATGTATATAGCAGAGGGGCATTGCTGGCACATGCTAGCGTATATTACATTGGTAGATGTGCAGGTGAATGAACCCATGATGGTGTGTCTGATCTGATTAGGTCCTGTGATGGTGTCGCTGGTGTAGATATGTGGGCAGAGTTGGCTGTGGTTGGCTGTGGACCGCACAGCTGAGGTTATGGGGCAAGTGATACTGTTTTTCCACAATTTCTGCCTGTGCACGTCGGCAGAAGCATTCTATATATAGGTCCAGACTGTCATTTCGACCCTCAGGAGGAGTCCATGTAGAGTTCTTCTTCTTGTGCTGTTGGTGGGTGGATATCTGTGTGTCAGTGCGCTGTTCAGTGTTGTGTTGAAAGTATTCCTTGAGTGGGAGATGGCAAAAGTAGGCTTCCAGATCACCGCAGAACTGTATCATGTTTGTGGGGGTGGTGTGGCAAAAAGAGAGCCCCCGAGATAGGACAGACTTTTCTGCCGGGCTGAGTGTGTAGTTGGATAGATTGACGATATTGCTGGGTGAGTTAAGGGTACCACAATTTTGGCCCCATGTGGCAGGTAGGAGTTTAGGCAGCTTACAGTCCTTTTTCCTCTGTAGAGAAGTGAAGTGTGTAATGTAAATCTCCCGTCTTATTTTAGTAAAGTCCAGCCATGTGGAAGTTTGTGTGGAAGGTTGGTTTTTTTATGAAAGTCTCCAGATTTGAGAGCTCTTTTTTCATGTTTTCCTGTTTGCTGTACAGGATGCTGATAAGGTGGTTCCTCCGTTTCTTTGAGAGTGTACGGCATAATCTCTCACCATAGTCTGTGCAGTATGTTGATTGCAATGGATCTCCCACACAGATTACCTTTGGAATCTCCAGGACCTTGGCATGTCTGTAGCAGTGGAATTGCTCTCCTGTGGACTTCCCAAGTTCCACAAAAGGTCCTTTTTGCCTCTCTGGACACTTCTGCACTCCTTGTAAAGCCTACTTGCCCACTGCCCCTCAGAAAGACCTGTTCCAGAGGAATATTCATAGTGGACCTGTTTATCCTCTCTCAATCAAATAGAGCAATGTCTTACTTCACAAGCGGTCTCACTGAACTGCTTGTGGAATAAAATGCTATTCAGCATGGGAGAGGCAATAGAATTGGTAATAGATAGAATAGAATAAAACACTGCTTATGTTAGGACTGTATGTTTCTATGGCTTTTATGTTCTTTGATGTGTGTGTTGATAGCACTGTTGAACTGACTGTAAAAAATTGTGTTAGTGTAACTTCAGTTTTTTGAAGTGAGAGTGCTCAGAGTCAAATTTCTAGATCCAAATTTTCTTTTTGGCCTTATTTCTGGCTCAAATACTATTTTCTGGGTCAGGTTAGGAAGCTTTTTAATGTCTCCTGGAGATTTTTGTGAAGTTTCAGTCCTAATTGGTAGACCAGCTGCTCTTATGAACCTCAACCATATGATAGTCTCATCATATTTAGAAGTCTCAGAGCAGTAGCCATGTTAGTCTGTAACTTTAAAAATGAGTAGTCCTGTGGCAACTTAAGAGACTAACAAATAAATAAATATATATATATATACACACACACACACACACAGAGAGAGAGAGAAAGAGAGTGAGTGAGAAACCCATTTTTCGTGGGCAAAACCCATTTTTTCAGATGGGATGATCTTGAGTGGAGAAAAAAGGGAGGGAAGGACCCTTAGACTAAGAAGGGAGAAGCATAGCATGGAGCCAGAACAGGTAGAGACTAGCCTGTCTTAGCCCCACAGCACCTCCAATCTTACTTGTAACAGCCGGGTCGGTGGTACTGATCAGAACCGCAGGGATCCTTTTTAATTGGGAGTGCTGTATAGCACTGTTATTACCCTGCTCCAAGGGCACCGTTTCAGGATGGGGGCAGCAGCCGCGCTTACCAGGATGTGGCTTGCTTTTTTTCCCATTACCCTGACGATAAGAGAGAGGAAAGTACTTGGATTCTGTGATTGCTTCTCACACCTGGCTGGTGAAAGGAGAAGGCAGAGGAGTAATTCATGGAATCCAAGTCTTTCCCCCCTTGCTCCCCTATCATCAGGGGAATGGGACGAAGGTTTTTTTGTAATGTTTTAAGGAAAAATATGATCATCATTCTACTACAATTTTTCTTGTTTTTTGTTGTTGTCAAAAGCTTCTTTTCTGTATGTTCCTACTTCCCTATTAATCAGCATATCAGAAAGGCAGAGAAGCATCCAGTGGTTCCTTACTGGAGCTGGAAGATACTCCTTCTGGGAAATCATAACCAATATTGTATATGACTCAGGACAGGTCACTATGGCTTGAGTTTGCATAAAAGAGCCATCAGGACACAGTAAGAAATTTCTACCACAGTGTCTCTGCAAATCCGTGTCATCTGTGTAGAAGACTATCCAGCATTATGAGTCTCTTTACTTTCTAAGCATAGTTTTTATAGGTTAATCATTTTGCATTAGTCATGCATCAGCAGCACAAAAGCTAATGTGTCTGCAGCAGAGAAAGATGGGTCTCATTTCAGAGGGCTGCTTTATAAACCAAATCTGCACAAATTGGTGTAACTTGCTTGCCTCCTATTTTGAGACCCTTAAAATGACTCCTTTAACTGACATTCTTATTTGTTGCCTGTTAAGGTTACCTGCACACACGTTCATTCTTCTGGTGAAATTCAATTTGTGTGCACATAAAAAGTTCCCATGTGTTATGAAATTATCATCAAACACAGCTTTGAAGTGAGAAATAGCAACATTGAGATTGGTTCCTTTTAATTCCTTATTAATATGAAGCTGTAGTAGCACTTTTATAGCCCTATCCAATATGCCCTCATTTGCAGTTTTTGAGTAGCATGTGTGTGTGTGTTTGTTTAGATTTGGTGTGTATGAAAGATGCCAGCTTTACTGGCCTGGAAACTGAAATCTGTAATCCACAGAAGAGATATAATATGAACAGTGGTACCAGTAGCAGCAGCACTGACAATATGCTGCTGCTTTCACCTGAATGAATTAGCTCCAGTGCTTGGGTCATTCAGGGAATGTCTGCACCTTGGCTGGGAGCAAGCCTCTCTGCTAAGCCTGCCAACAAGATTGGAAACTGTGAATGGTGGTTTTATGATATAAAGCTTTGTCCTCTGGGGATAAGACTTAGACAATCAAATTCATTTCATGTAAACACCCAGCAGCTATCCAAGACCAATAGTAATAACTTTTTGGTCACTAGCAAACAGGGCTCTATTGAAACAGTAACCTAGAGGGAAAAAGTTCCATATTCTATTTTCAGTACTATGGGTCACCAGGTTACCTTTCTCATACTATTTACTAACAAATAGAATGGCATTTGACCAAAAACATAGCTGTGTGAAAGAAGTACGAGAGAGCTTTAAAAATCCGTTAGTCTATGAACAGGCATATTGAGAATGCACCACTCCAGATGGTGAAAAATAAGGGGATCTTAGTAGAGTTAGTTCTGGGAATATTTTTGAATAGCACAGATCTCGTTGACATTCTTTGTCTTTTCATGTCAAAGTGAAAATTCTGCTATCCAGGTGATTATTACATTACAGGGAGGTAGTGAGATGTAGTGCAAAGCATTGGGAGAGAGGGTTCCTGGATTCTAATCCTTACTCTACCATATCTCACATGGGAAGATTCATTTAACTGCCCTCTACCTCATTGTTAACTATATGTAAAATAGGAAAATACCACTTCATCTGGCATGGGGTTAGGCTACAATAACACTTGTGAAGCCCTTTGAGTTTTTCACTTAAAAGGTACCATAGAAAATTATATATGTAATTTCAATAATAATAATAATTATTATTATTTTATTATTAATAAATAATACAATAATTCATTAAAAGAAAAATTCTTTCAGGGATCCCAGACTGTTCTTAATACTTAAGTTATCCAGTTTTGTGGCTGTTAATCCTACAGACCAGGAGAGTGGAGTGCCAGTGATTACGACAGCAAAAATGTCACAAATCCAGACATTTCATAGCAAACATTAGTAAGATGTTCTGAACTCATTACTTTTTCTATGTAATAATTGTTTTAGGTTCCTTCCATAAATATACTGAATTGTCTATACAGTAGCTCTTAAGTAAGGAGATAAACACTACTCCTTTTGGCTTAGTAAAATGTAACAATTTTGTGTTGGGGAGGAGACATTTAGAGCCATTTCATCATTATTTTTGATTGCATAATAGGAGCTAAAACTAAAATTTTGCACTTCCATACCATCTTTCCAGCGGAGGTTTTCAGACCATCTCACAAATGGTAGTCAAGTTTCATAATACCTGTTTTACAGATGAATGGAATGAGGTACAGAGGCCCTGATTTAGCAAAGCACTTAAGCGCATGCCTAAAGCGAAGAGTGTGAATAGTCCCATTTAAGATATGATAAGATAGATAGAGTTTGGGATGAACCATAGTGTGATCTATTATATGTACAGTAGACTTCTGATAATCCGGAACCTATGGGACCTAGGTGGTGCCGGATTATCAAATATGCCGGACTATCAGGAGGTACTATAAGCTGGTTATATATATACTGTATACATTATATACTGTATATAAAGTGTTCTTAACCCTTTTATTGTACATACTGTATACAGTATACTGTAATGTTTTAGTTTTTAAGCCTTTTTACCCTTTTTGCTCAGTCTGCTGCCGCTGTTACCTTGTGACTCATTTTTTGCCGAAGCTCACTCACTAGGCTCTTGCCATTTTGATGCCGAACTATCAGGAGTGCCGGACTATTGGATGCCGGACTATTGTAGTTTTACTGTACTTACATTGGGGGTTTGTAACAAATATTTTAGCTTTTAAATCCTTTGAAATGTTAAGAATGTTTCAAAAACTGATGTAAAGGAGTATTTAAATGTGTTTCTCAAACTACCATATTCAACTTATGCTTGTAATTTAGAGATTTGCAGTTCTGTGAGGTCAAAGCCCTTTAACAATCCAGACACTAATGCAGTCTATGCCAGATGATACTTTTCAGTCATGATGCTGACAAGTAAATTACCAGACACTTTTTGAAGGACTCTCATACTGTTTTAAATGAGCTTTACTGAAGGCCCTTATTTTAGATGTGACTCTGTGGTTTATGATGGATACAACTGTTGCCAGCAATGTAGGTCAGAGAGAAACTCTGAGGGGACAATGACAGCATTTCACTTAGCACTGTTAGACTCTTGGCAATAGCAGTAGCCTGCACCCTCAGTGAGTAGATGAGACACTAGTTCTCTGGTTACTTAATTGACTGATCAATGCAGACCATTATACTGAATTTTCTGTTTCAATGCACTGAAACTATACAGACCCCTTACCCTGGCTCTGGCATCTTAATTCAGTGATACACTAGAATCATTCAGAATACAGCACAGTAAATCACCATAGCTCTGTGCCATCAATGGACCAACAAACACACATTTTCCTTCTTTTTGAGTTGTTTTCACTGCTGATTTATTAGTTTATGTCTGACAGGGAATAGCTGTCAGGTCTAGAAATTTTACTGTCTTCTTTCAGGTGACTTTGTTACAGAGAAGGACAAGCGCTAGTAGCTTCTATGTATTCAGTTTTCATATTTTATTATGAAACTGAAACCTGTCTAAGGTTGCAGTATAAGAAGTTGTCCCTATTCAGGAAAGCATTGAAGTACTTGCGTAACTTTAAGGATGCATTTAAAGTTAAGAACATTTTTAATTGCTTTCTTGAATAGTGATTATTTAAGGAAATACTTAAAGTTCTTTCCTGAATTCAGGTCTAAATAGAAGAGATTGATTCATCCATAGGTTGGGTAGAGTCTTGTCACTTGGGTAGGCTCTTTGTGCCTTTAAGTGCAGAAATATGCAATAAAAGAGAACAAAATGCTTTCTCTCTGTACAATAGGTACTGAAGGTATTACTGGGCCAGTTCCTTAGCTACTGTCAATCAGGAGGTATACCCATTTATACTTTCTGAAGATATGGCCCACTGAGTTCAATGGCAAAATATCACCTTGTAATTCAATTAAGAACCAAAGCATCTGTTTATGAGTAAACTAAGTGCTTCCCTCTGCCAAGGAAAGTTCGACAGACACATTTGAAGAAAAAACCCCCAACTTTCTCTGCTTTAAGGTTCTGAAATATTCTGAGACACTTTTATAAGAAACTGAGTTCTTCTGAATTTCAGGAATCTCCCAAGAAAGTTTATTTTCATGAGACTTTCAGTCCAAAGATTCTTAAAAAAAAAAAAAAAAAATCTGAACCCATGGATAGTTATCAAACCTTGATCTTTCCTGTTCCCTCCCCCTCCCTCTCCCTCTCCCTCCTCCTAGTTTGGTAAATTATGGGTCTTAATTCCGTGCCACCTTGTTTTGGTACAATATTCAAAACAACGTCTACCATCAAAATACAACAAGCAGAGAACTTAAAAAAAACACTAGTGAGATAAAATGTAGCCACTTCTTAATGTTTGTGCTAAATATTTTGTATTGTGCATTTGCTTATGGTTATCTTTATATCTGCTTACTGACAAGTACAAATAAACACTCTCCTGTTTTAGTGTGTGATAGTCCTCAAATTACTGTCATCAATAAAGCTACAGTGAGCCCATTTTCATACACATGATAACATTTCTGTTAATTCAGAAATTAAGTAATGTGATGAAAACGTGCTTATGTTGATCTCGAAGTCTGCTTGCTGACAAGTTCAAATAAAAACAAAGATTAAAGACAGTAGGTTTTTCTGCTTCATTAAATATTGCTTAATTTGCTAACCTGGGATTGTTTCATTTACAATGCTGACTTGTTAATTCTTAGCAGGAACGTTGTGATCTTTTTAGTATAACATCCAGTATGTCAATTGTCTAATTAATCTGATTTAAGATTTAAACACCTATGTGTGTGTGGTATGAATGTATAATCTTTCCAACAATTATTATACAGAAATAGAATCAAAACATCACTGCTGGAAAAAATTGAGATTTCATTGAGCATGAGATAAGCTTGTGTTTTATTCCCATTGCTGGATACATGATACTTTGATAGGTTAGTTCTTCTGTTAATTGGTGGTATTCTGTGGTGGTAGTGTCTGAGAGCAGAAATCTAGAAAATTGTCCTGTGATATTACGTAATGATAGGTTTGCAGGTGGGAAAGTTTATTATGCACTTTGGTAAAAGTATTATGGATAAATCATAAGATCACTGTTTGTATCCTGATATTGACTAATTGCAAATAAATAATGAAGACGATGAAATAAAAGCCTCCATTTTGTAAAAAATACTTCAAACATTTAAAATAAGTTTGGTATGTTGAGACAGCAGGGAATTGCATCTTTACCTCATAGTTACCTTCTTGGTTTCAGAATCAGTGACCAAATGATAGAGAGAGAAAGAACAGAGAAAAGTAAGGGTGGGGGAAAAAAGGATCAGAAATAAATCATTCTAGTCATGGATACTAAAGATGGGGTGATTATCTGCTAAGTTGTTATATTGGATGATAAATCTTGTAGTTAGATGTAAAAGCTAAGGGATTTTTCTTTTTTACTTATAACCAAAGACTTTAACCTGTATGTGGCTCAAAATGTGTTTTCGTCTTTTTTGTCTCAAACTTTGCACATTTCCTTCTCTTACAGTCACCAGACACAAACAACCTGTTGGGATCATCCTAAAATGTCTGAACTCTTCCAGTCGCTAGGTGAGTACACTTCCTTTAACATAAAAAAATTTATGGAGTCAGTGTAACACACAGGCGCTCCCCAACTGGTACGTGCCTCCTTTGGGGATGCAGAAGACTGTTCAGGGGGGTGCAACTGGGGCTTAGCCAGCACCGGAGGGTGCAGAGAGGGCACACTACCCAGTTCCCTAACTCGTGGCCCCAGCCTGAGCCCACTTACCCCCATCCATATCTCCCCCCTTTCCCCTGCTTTTCAAGCCGCAGTCCCTATCCTGGCCCTTGCTGTCAGGCGGGGCAGAGATGGGGCGGGGAGGGGCGGAAAAGACATCACAGAAAAGTTTGGTTACCACTTCTACCAGTTTGACTGAAACTCTCATTCTCTGCTGACCATGACTGTCATAGATTATGTTTAACTAAGCCTACCCTGCTACATGACTGAAGACTTAGAGCTAGGAAACTTGATATTTTAATCATGCAATCTGTATTGTTATTCAGTAAACAACTGTAATTCAATAGAATTGTTTTTGCAACCTTGCCTTTTAATGTAGTAGTTTGTGTGTATATATGTATGTATTTATCTATATTTCAATAGCAATTATATCGCTATCCTCAGGTGTTCATGGGATTCTGGCTCCCTATGCATTTAAATAAGGATGCATAGCTTATAGGATGCTATGTTTGCAATTTCTCAGAGCAATAAAACCTAGTTTATTTTATGAACCTAGTTCAGCAGCATGCCAACGAAAACACCTGCATTTGCTCTGAAATGCCCTGTCTCATTTTAGATTTTACATTGTCTGGTTTTAGATTGTCAACAGTGTCCTAAGTACGTTCCAGACAAGTATGAGGACAAAGAGTCACAGTGTCAGAACGTCCAAGGGCCTGACCACTGAAGTCAAGGGGAAGTCTTTCTGTTGACTCTAAGGGGATTTACATCAGGCCCTAACGCCATGGTTGTCTTTGCATTTTGTTTTTGAAATATTGTGTTTCCTCCTTCTTTTCAGCTTTGTAAAATGAAATTAACCTCAAACTTCACTGATAAACTTCATAGAATGATTTAGGAAATTGTGTGTCAAGGAAGTATTGTGAATTTCTTGATATTATTTCTTATTTCAAAATAACTCATATTTCTGCTCTGTAATATTTCAGCTGACTTGAACAACGTACGTTTCTCTGCATACCGTACAGCCATCAAAATCCGAAGATTGCAAAAAGCATTATGCTGTAAGTTTATCCTTCAAAGCGAATTAATCACTCTGCTGAGTACTTGGGAGAAGTAGGGTGGGCCTGATCCTAAAGACAATAACAGCAATAAAAAGAAAGAAGGTAGGGGCTCAGATGTCTCCTTGACAGATTGTCATTGACACCACAAAATGACATTAAATGCCCATGGCCCAAGTCACTGCTATGAATTTCATCATCTGTGAAAGAGAGAGAAAATCCATATTACAATTTTCCCAACTTTTTGTATAACTGTTATACTTCATATGAAAATATTTTCCCTTATGGAAAATGACCCTTCTTTTGTGAACTTCAAATAGGGATGGATGTAAACTGCTCAGAGTTGGGGTGCCAGGTAAAGGTTTGTAAGTTTACTTTAGATGAGCGATGGCCACCAAAGGCTAGTGAGTGGTCCACGTGAGTGGCCCTCCTTCATCTCAGTGGGCTGCAAGACTGTTGTAACCGAGACAGTCTCCCAGAATAGGGTAGTTTTCCTAACTGTCTTGTGCACCTAGAATTTGCAGGGTGTGCCTACTGAACCATTGCAGCACTTTGGATGCAAAGGGAAACAATGGCTCTCACAGTCAATGTTGTTTGTAATCAGCATGTACTTTACTTCATGTTCCCTTGCTTTACGCGTGCACAGCCCCAACTGATTTTTCCACTGAAAAATTAAAATAATTTATCTTAATTTAAATATGAAATGTCTCTAATGGTGTGTGAATGTAGAATGCTTCAGAAATCTATGTCTGGCTTATGCATTAAGGTAGGGATGGGGAATCAGTCGCAGGCTAGGGCCTACAGGAAGACTTGGGAGGGGGGCTGGAATGTCAACGCAGGTTCTCCAATGATGGGGAGGCCCTAACCCTTGGAGGCCAGATCCAGCAACCCAGGGGCTGCATTCAGCCCCCAGGCCTTAGGTGGTTCTTCGAGTGCTTGCTTATGTCCATTCCAGTAGGGTGTGCACACGCTGCGTGCACGGTCATCGGAACTTTTTTACCCTTAGCAGCACCCGTTGGTCCAGGTAGGGAGCCCCCTAGAGTGGCGCCAGCATAGCCACGCATATATACCCCTGCTGGCTCCAACCCCTCCCAGTTCCTTCTTACTGCCCGTGACGGTGAACCGGAACGTCAGTCTTGCTCTAACAAGACTGCCCTTAGCGTTAGCTTATCTTCTGTAAATAGTTGTTATCTGTGTTAAGTGTTTTCTTTCTTATTCGTTAGTTAGGTGTTAGTATCTTCCCTCCTCCCCCATGCAAGGGTGGAGGGTATGCCGGGGCCTCAGGGCTTCAAACCCTACAGACGCTGCTCTAAACAGATGCCCCATGGTGACCCTCACAAGGACTGCCTAAAGTGTTTGGGTGAGGGTCATCTAACTGACTCTTGCAAGACTTGCAAGTCTTTCAAGCCCCGAACTAAGAGGGAGCAGGATTCGAGACTGAAACTGTTGCTCATGGAATCCGCGCTCCAACCACAGGCACCGGAGGCCGCATCAGTGTGGAGTGCACCGGGCTCGGTGCGGGAGGCTGGGCACCAGGGGAAGCATGCCTCGTCACGGGAGCACAGGTCGGCACCACGGCACCGGTCCCAGTCCCCGGCCCCACGTGCACATAAGAAGGTGCACAGGGACAGGTTCCCCTCGCATAGAGGGGAGACGAGCCGAAGGAGTGGGCGCCAGAGCCCTCCGGCACCGGAGCAGAGCCATAAGGGGCCGAGCCCTCGGACCTGTCCATGGAGGAGATCCGCCCGCTGCTGACACCAGAGACATTCCTGGAGGCTCAGGAACTGATTGAGCTCACGACGTCCCCGGGACTGGCACTGGGTGGTTCGCAACCCCATCCCAGACAGGACGCACAGTTAGCACAGGCTACAGCGGCACCGAGTGTCTCAGTGCTGCCCCATCCGGTGCCGCAGTCCCCAGAACCACAGGCTGTGGCACCACCCCGATGATGCCAATATCGGCTCAGCCGGCACCGGCGCAGCCGGTACCCCTGGCACCATCAACCCTGCCAAGCCCACCGCCTCACGTAGTTCCGGCACCATTGCTGCATGGACAAGAGAAGGAGGCCATGCCCCCTCCAGCACCGCCAGGGCACCAGGGCAAGCCAACGGCGATGGCTCGCCACATGCACCAGGAGGGGCAGGAGCGATCGACAGCACCACCCTGGTCAGCTTCTGACTACTCCTCCGGGTCGGAGGTGGAGTCCATCTCTTCCTGGGCTTCCTCCAGACGCTCCAGTAGGCCGCGGAGGTAGAGCCCTCAGCACCGCCTGAGGTCTCAGCACCGCTCGAGTTCCCGGCATGGGGACCGGTCTCATCACCCTGTGGAGGTGGAGACCTGGCTTCCCCAGTGGCAGTCCCCTCAGCAGCGGCCTTTCTGGACCCCCTGGGCATACCACCAGGCCCAGGGGACAGAGTCGACGGGGTCGGTGACGCCCTCTTCTCGCTCGGGACGCAGGGTAGCCCCTTCGGCGACCCCGCTGGTTCGGGACCCAGGGTCGGAGAGCAGATCTTCCCTTTCGGGCGTGGCGGGGATCGAGGCCCCCAGGCAGTACTGCAACATCCGCCTGGTTCAGGGGACGTGCTTCCCCAGGTACATTTGGAGACGAGGGATTCGTCCTCCTCACCGCCCCATGAGGCCTTCGGTGACCCAGCCCCGGCAATGCCGGCCATGGACGCGAGAGCCCACCAGGACCTCCTGAGACAGATGGCCCAGAATTTGAGGGTCCAGGCAGAGGAGGTCAAGGAGGAGCAGGACCCTGTCGTGGACATCATCACTGCCGATGGCCCGACTAAAGTCGCCTTCCCCCTAAACAAAACGGTGGCCAGAATCACCAAGACGCTCTGGCAAACCCCGGCGTCCATACTGCCTACACAGAAAGGGGTCGAGAGGCAGTATTTTGTGCCTCAGGCTGGCCATGAGCATCTGTTTTCCCACCCACCGCTGGGTTCGGCGGTTGTGCAGGCAGCCTGTAACAAGGAGAGGCAAGGACAGCTGGGCCCTACACCAAAGAGTAGAGAGCCCAAGAAGCTAGACCTGTTGGGCAGGAGGCGTATGCGACTGCGGGCCTGCAATTGAGAATTGCCAATCAACAGGTCATGCTTAGCAGGTATGCCTATAACTCTTGGGTGGAGGCAGATAAGTTTAAGGCACGTTTGCCTCTGGACGCTCAGCATGAGTTCGCGGCCCTCCCTGAGGAGGGCAGGATAGTCTCCAGGTCAGCCCTGCAAACAGCCCTTGACACGGCGGACGCAGTGGCACGGGCAATGGCTACCGGCATAGACATGCGCCGAAGCTCCTGGCTCCAGGTCTCCGGCATCCCAACGGAGGTGCAGACCACTCTGCAAGACTTGCCCTTTGAGGGCCCGAGCCTATTCTCGGAGCAGACAGACAGCCGTCTTCATAGTTTGAAGGATTCTCGGGCGACTCTGAAGTCCTTGGGTAATGGTCGTCCCCCCCATCGTGGGGGTAATGGTCCCCCCCCTTGTCCATACCCCGGCCCCGCAGAGGTGACCCTTGGCCCCTCGAGGTCAGAGGGGGTTTGGTCAAGGGGCCAGTTTCGAGAATAGGCGTAGGTCCCGGGGTGGCAATAACAGGAACACCAGGAGGCATTCCCGGTCATGCTCTGATAACAATCAGGGGCCTTCACGCAAGTCCCAGGGCCCCAGGTCAGGCGTTTGACGGTGCGAACGAGGACGGCAATCCAGTAGAGGCCCTAAATCGACCCTTTGCAGACAGGTTATTCCCTTTCTACCAGGCCTGGGTGGCTATTTCATTGGACCGGTGGGTCCTCAAGGTGGTGGCAAGGGGATATTCTATCCCGGTCCTTTCCCTCCCTACCCCGTCCCCCCCTTCCTGGTCCCTTTTCAGGGACCCCTCTCACGAGCACCTCCTCCGGCAGGAAGTAGCCACGCTCCTCTTGCTGGGGGCGGTGGAAGAGGTTCCCGTGGCCTTTGGGGGAAAGGGTTTCTACTCCCGCTACTTCCTCATCCTCAAAGCGAAGGGGGGCCTTCGCCCCATACTGGACCTCAGGAAGTTGAAAGCCTTCATAAGGAAGGAAAAGTTCAGAATGGTGACGCTAGCCTCCATTATCCCGTCTCTCGATCAGGGAGACTGGTTTGCTGCCCTCGACCTTCGAGATGCCTATTTCCACATTTCCATTGCCCCTCATCACAGGCGATTTGAGAGATTCACGGTGGGGGGGGACCATTACTAGTTCGCGGTTCTCCCCTTTGGCCTTTCCACAGTCCCCAGGGTGTTCACAAAATGCATGGTGGTAGTGGCGGCCATGCTCAGGAAGGAAGGGGTCTATGTATACCCTTATCTGGACGACTGGCTCCTCCAGGGACGGTCCAGGGAGCAGGTCCAGCGGTCCATACTTCTGACCAGACAGACTTTGGACCGGTTGGGGCTCTGGGTAAACGAGGCGAAGTCAACCCTAACCCCCACGCAGATCGAGTTCGTGGGGGCAAGACTGGACGCCACGATGGGGAGGGCCTACCTCCCGGGCCCCAGGTTCCTAACCATCAGGGGTTGATTCAGGAATTCCAGGCTGCCCCCCTGACTACGGTGAGACGTTGCCTGAAACTCCTGGGGCACATGGCGGCATATACGTATGTGCTTCGGCACGCCAGGTTGAGGCTGTGCCCGCTCCAGTCCTGGCTGTTGAGCGTCTACAGGCCGGCGCGGGACCACATGGACAGGGTGGTCGCCGTCTCACCGGCGATCCTGTTAACCTTGGAATGGTGGACAAAGGAGGAGGAAGTGTGCAGCAGGGTACCGTTTGTGGCCCCACCATGCGGCTGGGCACAGACGCCTCGGAAGCAGGTTGGGGAGCCCACCTGGACGACCTGAGGACGCAAGGTATGTGGTCCGAGGCGGAGAAGGGGCTGCATATCAATGTCCGGGAGCTGCGGGCGGTCCAGCTCGCATGTGTAGTGTTTCTCCCACGCCTCCGCGGAAACTGTGTGTTGGTCCAGATAGACAACACGGTTGCTGTGTATTATATCAACAGACAGGGTGGTGCTCGCTCCTCTCCCCTGTGCCAGGAGGCGATGGCCCTTTGGGAGTTATGTGTGGCGCACGACATATACGTGCAGGCGACCTACCTGCCGGGAGTGGACAACACCCTAGCGGACCGGCTCAGCAGAGCTTTTGCGGCCCACGAGTGGTCCCTCAAGGGGGAGGTGGTCAGTTCGCTCTTCCTGAGGTGGGGTACTCCCCTTTTCGACCTGTTTGCTTCGAGCGGCAACAGGAAATGCCCCCAGTTCTACTTGTACAGAGGAAGGGGGAGCGGGTCCCTGGGGGACGCCCTGATAGGGCAGTGGCCCAAGGGCCTCCTATACGCGTTCCCCCCATTTCCCCTTATTCCCGAGGTCCTCTTACGGGTCAGGAGGTTCCAGGCAACGTTGATCCTCATTGCCCCGGCGTGGCCCCTCCAGCACTGGTACACAACCCTACGGGGCCTTGTGACGGCGGACCCCATCCTCCTCCCACAGGTCCCGGACCTGCTCACGCAGAACATCGGGCAAGGTCTCCTCTGTCACCCGGACCTGCACCTCATGGCCTGGAGGATCAGTGGCTAAGGGGGGAGGAGCTCCTCTGCTTGGACCCAGTTAAAAGGGTATTGATGGAAAGTAGGAAGCCTTCAACTAGGGCTACCTATCGGGCTAAATGGTGGAGGTTCGTTTCTTGGGCCGGGGAGCGGGAGCTGGACCCCTTTGCGGCCCGTACACAGTGTGTCTTAGACTGTCTGCTGGAGCTCAGGCAGCAGGGGCTGTCTACCTCCTCGGTTAGAGTACACCTGGTGGCCATAGCGGCCTTTCTCAGGGCAAGCGAGGGCGCTCGGTATTCGCCCTTCCGATAGTCAAGAGGTTTTTGAAGGGCCTGGACAGGTTATACCCGCAGGCTAGGCAGCCCATTCCTCAGTGGGATTTAAACCTAGTGCTGCGAGGGCTCATGGGGGCCCCATTCGAGCCACTCGCTACCTGTTCCCTGTCTCACTTATCTTGGAAGGTGGCATTCCTGGTGGCCATTACCTCGGCTAGGAGAGTCTCAGAGTTGCGGGCCTTGTCCTCAGAACCACCGTATACGGTGTTTTCCAGGGACAAGGTGACCCTCCATCCTCACCTGGCTTTCCTGCCCAAAGTAGTGTCCCCTTTTCATATGTCGCAGGAAATCTATCTCCCGGTTTTCTACCCCAAACCTCACGTGGATGGGAGGAAGCAGGCACTACACACATTGGATGTTAGGAGAGCAGTGGCATTTTATTTAGAAAGGACAAGAGTGTTCCGTAAGTCCACACAGCTCTTTGTCTCGATAGCAGAGAGGATGAAGGGCTCGCCGGTCTCAGCACAATGTCTCTCCTCGTGGATCACCGCTTGCATCAGAGCGTGCTACGAGTTGAAAGGGAAACCAGCGCCCCAAGTGACTGCCCATTCCACTAGTGCCTGGGCGTCGTCCACAGCGTTCTTGGCCCAGTTGCCAATCCTTGATATATGCAGGGCGGCCACGTGGTCGTCCGAGCACACGTTCACCACACATTACGCTATCTCACAGCAGGCCCGGCAGGGATGGCTGTGCTACAATCTGTCACTTTCTAGACTTCCGACCCTACCTCCATGGTTATGGCTTGGGAATCACCTACTGGAACGGACGTAAGCAAGCACTTGAAGAAGAAAAAACAGTTACTTACCTCGTAACTGTTGTTCTTCGAGATGTGTTGCTTATGTCCATTCCAATCCCACCCGCCTCCCCTTCATTGGAATGTCTGGCAAGAAGGAACTGGGAGGGGTTGGAGCCAGCAAGGGTATATATGCGTGGCTATGCCGGCGCCACTCTAGAGGACTCCCTAGCTAGACCAACAGGTGCTGCTAAGGGTAAAAAAGTTCCAACGACCGTGCACGCAGCGTGCGTACACCCTCCTGGAATGGACATAAGCAACACATCTCAAAGAACAATAGTTATGAGGTAAGTAACCGTTTTTTCCCCTCCCCCTTCATTAAGGCAAAGAAAGTGTCAAATTGAATCACTACAAATAGGGTCATCGTAGATTGTAAAATGTGTCCATTTCCTGTCCTATAATATATTGCTAGCAGAATTAGCACAATCCTACAGGCTATTGTTTTCTAAAAAGAAAACCAAGTGTTTCAAATTGCTACCTGTTTCAGCGCTGGGGGGCTCCTCTATTATTCTCTGCACTGGCTTTGTGTTTATGGCAACCCAAATGGTACCTAGTCAGTACAGGAATCCTGAGATTCAAGATAAAAGTTTTTTGCAGTAGTACCGAGCAAGCCAGAGTAAGCACCCAGTGGGGTGCAGTAGGCCCAATACAATACAGAAACGTTTTACAGTTTACACCAGCTCTTTGGTGAGGAGTGAAGGTGGGGGACTGTTTCCCCTAGTGAGCCTGCTCCCTCTGGCTGCACCTCCCTGACTTCCTGGGGAGACAGGCAGTCCCCTTCCCTGGCTTCTGGAGGAGCCCCACTCTGCACGGCTCCCCTACAAAGCAGCCCTCCCCACCTCAGACATGCAGCTGCCTGCACCGCTGAGCAGAAGGCAGGATCAGGTCCTGTGGGGAAAGACCTGCAGGTTCCTCTGGATGCTTCCCCAGTCCCTCAGCATGACAGTGCCAGCCCTACCACTTCCATGGCTTCTCCAGCGGCCGGCGCAGCGCTTCCCCCGGGCAGTATCTGGAGGCAGCAGGGCCCACAGGCAGATGCCAAGGCGCAGTGTGGGGAGGCGGATGCTGATTGACAGTCTAGGGAGTCAGCTCCCTGAGAGCGGGGCTGCATGGCAGGCAGCGGCAGTGCTAGCGGGCTTGCAGTGGCAGGGCAGCATGCAGGCTACTGCTTCCCATTGGGCGCCGCCAAGCCTCCAGCCAGCGCATCACTGTGCTGCCATTCCCCCTCGGCTCCTCGCCTTATGAGGGAAGGAGGAGGGGGGCTGTGCTCGAGCCGCAGACAACCTGGGAGGTATCTATAGACTACTGGTCATCCATGGACCACACTTTGAGAACCACTTCCCTAGGCAAAGCTATTAGGACCTAGCCCTCTAATAAATCAGTACAAACAGCTGATAAATGGAAAGAAGAGGAAAACTACACACTTGCAGACTGTTCCTTCAGTGTGCCATTACAGTCAATTCCCATCCTAGCCTGTTGGTGAAGGAGTCAGTTAGAGAAGGAAGCAGTTTCTTTCCCAATATTGTCTCCTCGCCTTGCTTTTGTTGGGAATGGCAAAGTGAATCTTAACTCTTTAGGCAGTCAGTCTCTGTCCACTCATCCACCTGGTGTAGATTTGCACATGAACAGAAAGAACTTGACTCGTCTGAGTGCGTGGCATTGCGGCCTGGTGCGCACGATTTCACTTGCCACACCACTCCGTGGCCTGGCTGCCTCTCTGTAATGATGAAGGGCAGACAGCCACATTGAGTGGTGTGGCAGGTGCGATCGTGTGCACCAGGCCGCAGCACCACTCACTCAGACGAGTGAAGTTCTTCCCATTTGTGTGCCAAAAATGCATCAGTTTTAAAAAAACAAACAATTTTTCCTCTCATCTCTGCCCCCCGCCCCTAGGTATGTGCCTGGTTTGCCTGTGCATTCTTCACAGTCTGGGTGGCATATGGTGAGAAAAGAAGCATTTTGACTCGGACCGTAGGAATCAGGCCCAAAGCATCCAGAGCAGTGATCCCTCTAAGCTGGGTGGCAGCACAGCTTCACAGGTAATCAATCAGCCCCGCCCAGTCTGTGCAGGGAGCCCTGAGCCTCTGACTGAGTGGGGCTGATTAATCACCTGTGAAACTGTGATGCCACTCATCTTAGAGGGAGCACTGGTCCAGAGAACAGTACCATGCAGTCATCTGATTGGCCACGTACACTGTTTAACAATGGAGGATGCCTCCGGAAGTTGTCTGGGCAACCACACCGAGTTTTGTTCTGCTGTGACTCCTGATTGTACCTTATTTTCTGATGTCCATTCATGGACCACAACCTGACCCTCACTCCTCCCTCCTGATTCTAGCCTGGAAACTATCACTTATCTCTGGTCTCTGACTTTGGTTTGACTCTTGCTAATGGATTCCATCTCTAGTGATTCCTCCTATCCTCAGTGATTATTGGCTTTTGGCCACACTTCTTGACACGTATGTGTGAGAGAGAGAGAAAAAGAGAGAGAGAGATTAACATTCACAAAGTCTTTTTGACACCACAGCTTGATAGCAACATTTGCCTAGTTTCTATGAAGCTACAAGAACTAAGAATTCAGTATTGCATGTCTGACTGAGTTAGTCAAGTTCACCAGTTTGAATGATGAAGAGCGACACAGTTTCTGGTTTTAGTTTCTTTTTGGAAAGTATCTTACTATGAGAATGAAAGAGATAACCCTTATGTCAATTCATCAGAGAACGAGAGAGTTAGTCTTTTAAGCATGTTTCAATCATCTGCCAAGACTCAGACTTTGGCTAATGTAAGTGCACTAAAAGATGGTGTATTTGGACCATAAGCTGCCAATCTGACCTTCTGTTTTAATACCAGGGAAGCTGCAGGTAACAACACAGATTATTAATTTATAAGGACACCAGTTATGACAATCATATAATTCTGAGTTCTCTCTTGTACTTAGCAAACAGTGAGTGTGAAAAATGACTTAATCTTGAACCTGCTTGGGTTTGATATGCTTAAAGATTGATAGTACCTTATAGTCTTGCCTCCAACTTCCCAAAATAAAAAATCAGAGATTCGACATTGTATTGTGTATGTTTGAATCTTTGAACTCTTAATATTCTTGTGTTCCATTTTGGATGTAGGTGTATTTCATACATTCCAAGCACTGTATAATGTTACACTGATACTGCAAAGCATAGTAGCAGCCATTGCTACCATTCCAACGCATGGTTTGCTACAGTTAGTCCTCCCCTTCCAGCCTATGTATGTTTAGTGTATTTCCCCAGTCCTGGTATCTGACAACAGCTTCTCCTTCAAAAAAACCTATATGAATCTAATCTCTCTATGGACGAGTGCTGTAAAGTTAAGAGTACAATATGCATCTGTCAGGGAAGGGGAAAGTAAGGAATATACAGGATATTTGTATTGTCTTTTTTCATTTTTTACAAAGATGTATAGTAAATGGATTGGACAAAGGGGCATAGAAATGTAGGCTTCTTGAATCAATGCATCTGCTCCTATGTAGCAGAAAAAAAACTTGACGCCCAACTGAATTGCTGATGGGCAGAAGAAAGACAGCTAGACAAAGATAGTAACATTTTAGTTTTTGTCATTCCCTTGTCTGTTTCCTGTGTATCTCATTTTACAGGCCATGCTGAACCAATCTGACTCTGTATCCTATGCTGCACAAAGACTTTTGCCCTTTTGGAGTCCTTATTTTATACTGATCTACAGCAATTTATAACTCATCCTAGAACTGTCAAAACCCTTTTTTCCATTGAAAAATGGCATTTATACTATTAATGCAGTACTAACTCTGCCCACAAAGAAACAGCTTTGGATGTTAATTCAAATTCATACTATAGATACTGTAGTAACTATGGGAAAAGATGCTAGGAAAATGCCACTACTTCTTGCTAAAATTCCAACTTGTCTAGCCAAAAATGTCACTAAGAATTATGCTGCCATTTGACTTATACTGCCCTTCTGTCTTTTAGACAAAGATCTGCCTCATTTCATTACTTAATCTGACTTGGAAGAATTCAATAATAGCCTTCTATTCTTTTTCATCATGCCGCCTGATAACAAGATTTTCATGATCACTGTTACAATTGAGTGTGCTTTTTGGTGTCAGCACACACTCCTTGCTAGCCATGAGAAATTCATAGCAGCAGTGCATTCTTTTATGAAGGGCCCCTAAAGATTTTGTATGATTATGCATGGTATCACCTTGACTAATAAGATAAAAATGTAAGATGAAAATTACATCTTTTTTTCCTGGGAAGTCACACCAAGCTGCTCCCTATTAGTTTCTTTTAAATCTTCATTATTCTGCATCTTCTATTTAGTTAATCAGTCTTTATGCATCCCTAATTCACATTACCATCAAACATTCCTATCATATCATTACTTTACATTGAGAGCCATTCAATGATAATTTGACATCTTGATAATCAAGGCCAGATTCTTCCTTCTGAGCTGTTCAGGAGACTCCCAGTAAAATTAGTAGAATCTCATTTGAATTCTGCATCTGAGGGCAGAATTCACTGATCACACAGCTCTCACCAGTTGTTTAAACCAGTTTTGCTGAGTAGCATAGCATTTGTGTGGTTTGCTTGTATGATTAAGTAAACCAAACTCACCCAGAAAAAAACAAAAGCACCCCAAGCTATCCTTCTAGCAGAGAGGGGTGCTTCACTAATGTTAGTATGGTTAGAGGCAGAGCTTCAGCTAACCTGCCTATAAATAATGCTGTAATGGCATCAGAATTCAGGAGGCAAATACTGTATCCAGTGATGAAGCATCATTATTAATGTATCTATTTTTTTATTATGTTATTAGTGGACCTGTTGGATTTGAACACAACAAATGAAGTTTTCAAACAGCACAAGCTGAGCCAAAATGATCAGCTCCTCTCTGTCCAGGATGTGATCAGTTGTCTCACTACTGCTTACAGTGGACTTGAAGAGAAGCACAAGGACCTGGTGAATGTTCCTCTTTGTGTAGATATGTGTCTCAACTGGCTGCTCAACGTGTATGATACGTAAGTAATATGTTCTTATATACCACGTGTAGCTCATTGTTTCCATGTAGCACATGCAAAATGAATACCATGTGTACAGTGAGTTCAGTGCAGTTGTATCGGACATTATGTGTGTAAAAAGAAACAGAGTGTAGCACTAGCATTTTATATTCACACACACACACACAAAATATAGTCATGTACGCAGATTCAATGGGGTCTACTAGGGTGGGTCTGCCTGGGTGTGTATATAGTATGCTACAGCTACATAATGTACCAAAGAAGCGTATTGAAGGAGTTATATCCTTCATTTGGCAATTGATATTACTGTGTTGGGTGCAGAACCAGACAAGCACTAAGAAAATTGCAACGTGCAGAGCATCCATTCCAAATTTAAAGATGCCAAATAGCCAGAAATCCAAAACAACTATAAAAAAATCTTGATGACATCCATCCAACACAAAAAGTGGAACTATCTACAGCATTCCAACCAACATCAACTCCTGCAGAAACCAAGATACCATGATCCACCATGTGGACACAGAACACCACCCTAAAAATATCAATCTATCAAAGCTAGCCTTGGCTGGAATTGAATTACTTGAACTCTCCAGTGGACTGATTCTTCCCAAGCTGATAATATACTAATGAGGAAAAGGAGAAGAATTCTTCTGCTGCTTCCTCCGTAAGGAATTCTTTCACAACAAAGATTACATTATCTACAACCCCCACATTCCCCTGACAGAAATCTGAATAATCTGATTGGACATCTCCAAGAGAACAAAACTCACACTGTGCACCATAATGTCAAATGCCTCCAGAAAAAAATGACTCTGAAATCCTCAACAGACACTATATCCATCATAATCTTCTGCCATTGAGGGAATAGCTGCGTAGTCTCTGAAACCCAACCACAAGATAGCAATCAAACCCACAAACAATCCTTAATTGCAGTGACTATGTCAACAAGGCCAAAGACAACTTTCACAGCTCCTACAGTGAAAAGCTCTAAGGAATGTAAAGATACCATCAAATTCTTCCCTATACAACTCTATAAAAAATTCTACAACCATATCTCTCCACAAACCCACTCCAGAATGCACAAACAAGGGAACCCAGGCAGACCCATGATATCTGTTTGACACTCTTATCAAAGAAATATCAGGACTCCTCGAAACCACCCTTAAACTACTCTGTTGACAAAGAACCATCTTAGTAGTCAAGTGTGATGGGGCGGATAAAGCCCGACCTTCCTGCTTGGAGGCCTTTCAGCACCCTGGCCAGGAGCGGGAGCAGTGAAGAGGTCGTCCAAGCAGGGTAGAGGGGCAGCCTTCACTGCAGCCAATCAAGGTGTTGCAGGCTGCTATATAAGGAGCTGCTAGCTAAGGCCAGTCAGTTCCTTCGTGGAGCTCAACCCAGGCAGATCTCTGAGCTGACTGGGGAACACCAGAACCATGCACAGCTCCGAGTGGGAGCTGGGCCCTCAGAACTGAGCGGAGCTAGATCCCGCAGCTAAAGGCTAGCCAGCGACAACTTTGCGGAACCTTGGATAAGGGGAATTTGGCAACAAGCCCTAGAGAAGGGCTGGATGAATGGCATCCCGGGGAAGTGGCCCAGGGACGTGATCACAATTACTGATCTTGAAACTTGGCAGGTAACTGCTACGTATAGGGTCCCTGAGCTGGGATCCAGAGGAGTGGGTGGGACTGGGTCCTCCCTCCCCCAACTCCCTGCAAACCACACCCGAGTGAGGGGGTAAAAGAAGAGGTCTGAACCTCGGCCAAGGACTGGACTATGACACACCCACCCCCAGACAGGCGAGGTAACTACTGCAAGACCCCTTTGGCCAATAAGGGGCGCTCGCACACAGGACTGAACCGGTTACATCAAGTCACTATTAATTTCCTCCAGAAACTCCAGAACATTAACTTTCCTCAGAATACCGTCGTTGCCATCAAGGCTATCACTTGCCTACACACCAATATCCCTCCTCAGGACTGCATCACTGCTTGGCTCAAATATATAATAGATCATGCACAATGGAATTGGTCCTGCCTTGGACAGGGGGCTGGACTTGATGACCTCCTGAGGTCTCTTCCAGCTCTATGATTCTATGAGTGCTCAGAAATCCACCCAAAACACATAATCAAACTAATTCATTTCGTAATTCTCCATAGCCACTTCACATTTAACAACAAACATTTTGTCCTAATCATGAAAACAGCCATGGGAACTAGGATTGCATTCCAGTTTGTGAGCCTCATCATGGGTAACTTTGAGGAAAAATCTCTGGAAAAGTGCACCATGAAACCAGTTATACATAGACAATATTTTCATCCTCCAGACAGGTGAACTGAACCGCTTCATAGATTTCCACCACAACTTCAACAATTACCACCCATCAAAATCTCTCTAGAACATTCCCACGCCAGCATCAACTGGCCACCACAATCAACTTGAAATATACCATTAAAATAATATACAAAGAACCAACCTATCGTCACACTTACCTCCATAAATCCAACAGCCATCCCTGATACATCAAGAAATCTATTATTTATAGCCAGGCACTGAGACACCATAGAATATGCTCCAAGAATAAAGTCCAAGACACACGCCTAAGACCTGCTTCACCAAACAAGGATGCAACACCAGAAAAGTAAATTGCATCATGGAAAGGGCCACCCAAATACCACAGAAGAACCTTTTTTTCACTGTAGGAAAAAGAAACCCACTGACTGCCCTCCTTATAATTGTCACCTGCCATCCCACACTGAAACCCATATGGGTATTATGGAAAAAAGTATAACACACATTTCATGCGGACAAACAACATCCTGAAAGATTTCTTTCAGAAAAGCCCCTCCTCTAGCCTGCAGGCCATTCAACTCTCCCTTATCCAAAACTTTGCCACGTTCATCATCAGAGGCAAACTCCTCATAAACCAAGACCCACTAACTCTGAGTAGCACCAGACCCTGTCAAAACAATAGATGCAAAACCTGTAGGTATGATCAGCAAATCCCACAATACACCTTTCAAAATTCATTGTTCTTACACCATGTGTTGGATAAGCATGTATATCTCATTCAAGTGCATCAAAAGCCCCAATAACAACTATGTGGGTGAAGCAAGACAAATACTGCTTATGAATGGACTCACAGAAAAATGAAAAAAGTCAAAAACAAATTATCGCCCCGGGTGAACACTTTTCACAAAGTTATTGCTTTATTTCTGATTGTTTCAATACTCATCCTCAAGGCAAATTTGCACAACATCTTCATAACTCTGCTAGACATTAAAACCCATGGCCTTAATTGTTCATTACCAGAGCTCGCCGAACCGCAGCGAGCCCCGCTCGCTAGCTGTGCTGTCCGGCAATCTGCGCATGCGCAGATCATTCTGCGCATGCACAGATCTCCCGAACCCGGCTCTTCCGGGTTACAATCTACTCGCCACGGGCGAGTAGATTGTATAATTTGTCGAGCCCTGTTCATTACAACAATTAGTAACATGTCATACTGCCTTCAATCCTTAATTGCCAAATCAAACTCTTTCTGCATAGTAATATAAACCCCTATTGATACACAGCACTTAGAGAAGTTTATTTAAAATAACAGAGGCCTATGTGCATGTACTTACCTTTATCTAAGTGTTATCTCTAGATTCATAACTGAGGCAGCTCTGGCTTATCCTCCATTTCTGAGCTGGGAGGAAAAAGCCCAGATTACTTGCAGCATTTTCTTGACTCTGAGGGTACCCTGCAGTTCGACGCTTGTGGCTGGCCTGTGACAGCTGACTAGGCCTCACAAGGCTTGGGCTAAGGAGCTGTTTAATTTCAGCACAGACATTTGGGCTCTGGCTTGAGCCTGGGGTCTAGGAATCTTCAAGGTGGGAGAATCTCAGACCCTTCCGTAGAATACGTCTAGATTGCAGAGTTTTTATGAAATACCTCTGGTATCCCGGAAAAGCTCTGCTGCGTCCAAGGAATGTGTCTGCTTTTCCGAAAAAAAATTCGGAAAAGCAGATGCCTTTTTTCAACATCCCTGTAAACCTCATTCTACAAGGAAGAAGGGATGTTCCAAAAGAGGCTTTTTTCTGACAGTTGGCCCTGTGTGGACAGGCCAATTGTCGGAAAATCCTCTTTCGGAAGAAAAGAGGAAAAAGATACACAAATTGCGGTTCGCAATTTGCGTATCTTTTTCCGATATAACTTTGTAGTCTAGACACAGCCATAGAATATTCTGGTCTGGATGGACCCAACTAGGTACTTTCTCCCCTCACCTGATGGCCCAGCCATTATTATTTTAACTCTCTTGTAACTGGGTATCTGACAAAATGTCTCTTGCCACTATTTTAACTTTCCTTCTGGGCTCCTCATCAGACCCTTAATAGCTTCCTTTGATTTAACTCTGAATTCAGGCAGACAGCAATGCACAATTGCACAGTGACCATTATCACATGCACATGCACAGATTATTTTTTTTCCAGTTCATCACGAATGTATCACAGAAACAGAGGGACAGGTGCAGATACATTCCTTGACTTGGAAGTTGTTGAATGCCTAGTATCAGAAAATGGATAGTATCAAAGGAGAAAGTTGACTTTTGATTCCTAAGTATTAATCACTGAAACATTATTTTTCAGCTTACTCCTTGCTCACAGATTTGAATGAAAAGCCAATTGTTTGTTTTTGTTATTAAAATATGTGTAGTGACAAACCTTTATCCCGTTCAGTATTATTTCTTGCTTTCTTGTCCCATTTGGTTATTGCATTGAAAGTGTTGATATGATGCCTGACTCTAAACTTTTTAGACTGATTAAGCTTTGATACAAACTATGAAAAATATTAGATTCCTTACTCTCAAAGTTAGAGAGTAAATATTCTCTCTCTCTCTCTTTCCATCTTTATCTCCCACAAATATTAAAGATTGGGAAATCATTTTAAATTGCCATTTTTGTAATGTCCTTTAGAATGGAACTAATTTGTCTCTTGGCATTTTCTTTGTTTATTACATCAGTATTATAAATATATAGTGTTCCAAATCATTAAACGTCCTACAAGAGCATCTATTTGTCAGTGGCTATTAACCTGAGTTTTAATTAGTGGTTTTCAGATTGAACAACTTCTCAGTTTATAATAAAACTTACCTGCTGATGTGTATAGCCATTAGAGGGAAGCAATTTACTTTTAGAAACAGTTGACAACAATAAAATCTATTGTTTTTGGTATTTTCTGACACCTTGAGAATTACTAATTCTTCCAGCTAGATAGAAGAAAGGAGCAGAGATTAAATCTACTCCCTGCAACTTTTACGTTCTCAAGAACTCAAAGGTTATTTTGTTGATTAGCATCTGCATTGTAAATTGTTTCAGCCTTAAACTTGATCACTCAAGAGAATTTTGTCTGGTCCAAAACACCTTTAAAATACAGTATTGAAAATATAACTTGTAGGCACAGTGTGAACAACAGAAGAAATAGTCTTAAATGTCTTCTTGAGGGTGTGTGTGTGTGTGTGTGTGAGTGAAGAGTCACATAATTTTTTTTAAAGTAGATCTCACAGGTAGGTTGTTGCACTAGGACACTTGTATACATTTAATCTGAAATTACATGCAAATAAATAACTAGATTATTTTCTTTAATGGCTATCATATATTATACCATTTTAGGAAACATATGTCACTTGTATGAAAATGGACCACCAAGGTTATAGACAGGAAACTTGTATAACAGGAAACTTGGAAATGGCAGAGATGCTTAATGACTTCTTTGTTTCGGTCTTCACCGAGAAGTCTGTAGGAATGCCTAACATAGTAAATGCTAGTGGGAAGGGGGTAGTTTTAGAAGGTAAAATAAAAAAAGAACAAGTCAAAAATCACCTAGAAAAGTTAGATGCCTGCAAGTCACCAAGGCCTGATGAAATGCATCCTAGAATGCTCAAGGAGCTGATAGAGGAGGTATCTGAGCCTCTAGCTATTATCTTTGGAAAATCATGGGAGACAGGAGAGATTCCAGAAGACTGGAAAAGGGCAAATATAGTGCCCATTTATAAAAAGGGAAATAAGAACAACCCAGGAAACTACAGACCAGTTAGTTTAACTTCTGTGCCAGGGAAGATAATGGAGCAAGTAATTAAGGAAATCATCTGTAAACACTTGGAATGTGGCAAGGTGATAGGGAACAGCCAGCATGGATTTGTAAATAACAAATCGTGTCAAACCAATCTGATAGTTTTCTTTAATAGGATAACGAGTCTTGTGGATAAGGGAGAAGCGGTGGATGTGGTATACCTAGACTTTAGTAAGGCGTTTGATACGGTCTCGCATGATATTCTTATCAATAAACTAGGTAAATACAACTTAGATGGGACTACTATAAGGTGGGTGCATAACTGGCTGGATAACCGTACTCAGAGAGTAGTTATTAATGGTTCACAATCCTGCTGGAAAGGCATAACAAGTGGGGTTCCGCAGGGGTCTGTTTTGGGACCGGCTCTGTTCAATATCTTCATCAATGATTTAGATATTGGTGTAGAAAATCACGCTTATTAAGTTTGCAGATGATACCAAGCTGGGAGGGTTGCGACTAATCTGGAGGATAGGGTAATAATTCAAAATGACCTGGACAAATTGGAGAAATGGTCTGAGGTAAACAGGATGAAGTTTAATAAAGACAAATGCAAAGTGCTCCACTTAGGAAGGAACAATCAGTTTCATACATACAGAATGGGAAGCGACTGTCTAGGAAGGAGTGGCAGAAAGGGATCTAGGGGTTATAGTGGACCACAAGTTGAATATGAGTCAGCAGTGTGATGCTGTTGCAAAGAAAGCAAACATGATTCTGGGATGCATTAACAGGTGTGTTGTGAGCAAGACACGAGAGGTCATTCTTCCGCTCTACTGTGCGCTGGATAGGCCTCAGTTGGAGTATTGTGTCCAGTTCTGGGCACCGCATTTCAAGAAAGATGTGGAGAAATTGGAGAGGGTCCAGAGAAGAGCAACGAGAATGATTAAAGGTCTAGAGAACATGACCTATGAGGGAAGGCTGAAGGAATTGGGTTTGTTTAGTTTAGAAAAGAGAAGATTGAGGGGACATGATAGCAGTTTTTAGATATCTAAAAGGGTGTCATAAGGAGGAGGGAGAAAACTTGTTCATCTTGGCCTCTGAGGATAGAACAAGAAGCAATGGGCTTAAACTGCAGCAAGGGAGGTTTAGGTTGGACATTAGGAAAAGTTCTAACTGTCAGGGTAGTCGGACACTGGAATAAATTGCCCAGGGAGGTTGTGGAATCTCCATCTCTGGAGATATTTAAGAGTAGGTTAGATAAATGTCTATCAGGGATGATCTAGACAGTATTTGGTCCTGCCTTGAGGGCAGGGGACTGGACTTGATGACCTCTCGAGGTCCCTTCCAGTCCTAGTATTCTATGATTCTATGATAACAGTAAAACATAATACCTCCTGAAGGAGTTGCTTCACATTTATAAAGGGACACACATTACCTGGCATTTAGTAGGCTTGCCTGTGGGGATCAGTAACCCATTCTTATTTGAAAGTAATTCAAGAACCCTAAATGAGCCACATAGTGTCCATAAGGAAACTTGTATGGGATTTCTGCTGATTTTGTAACTACTTTATCAGGTAGTATTTTGGAGGGAAATTTAACCTTTTCAAATGTCTATAGTCCTAAAGTGAAGGGTATTTTCTGTATGAATGCCTGTTTGAAAGGCTGGGTGTGCGCTATTTTCTTTTTTTTTTTTTTTTTTGCATTCTGCATATCCAGTTGTCTGTGATGTTATGGTAAGCGATGTTGTATATCCTAGATTCCTGTAAGATTCAAAGCTGTTCTCCTAGAGACAAGTCATTATCTTTTCTTTGTGGTTCACTCTTCCAATAAAGAGTCATAACTTTGTTGTAAAATTGCCAGTGATCTATTCATAGATGTTGCGTTTACTATAATTTCTTATCTTTTCCTATTTTTTCCTTAAAATTAGGTCAGTGAGTTCCAGCCTTCATGCTAGCTCACATAGGCTATGACTAGACTTCTGCTTTTTTTGGTAAAAGGTATGCAAATTACGCTCTGCAATTTGTGTACCTTTTACAAATAGTTTTGTCGGAAGAGGCTTTTCCAAAATTTGGCCCGTCTATACTGGGCCGAATTTTAGAAAACCTTCCTCTTTCGGAAGAGCCCTTCTTCCTTGTGGCATGAGGAAGACAGGGCTTCCAAAAGAGTGAGTCTGCTCTTCTGCAAAAAATGTCAGAAGAGCAGATGCATTTCCTGGTATCCTGGAAAAACTCCGTAGTCTAGACATAGCCATATTGTGCTCTTTTGATAAAGAACTGGCAACTTTGCTTTAGAATATCTTATAATGGTTTTATGGACTCCTCTCCATTGGGACCCCCACTCATGTAACATACAAATCATGACTTTGAGTTGCTACTGTGATTACTGCACAATATATTACATTGTGTCTTGTCCATGTAATCTTCATGATGATGCATCTGAGTTGTGTCATGCCAAATGTCATTAGATCAATATAGTGATGTTAGATTCTGGAGCGTTGGGTTCATATTATAGGTCAGGCTGGTAGCACTGCACTTCATTGAAATTACCCACTTCCCGTTATAGAACCCTGTTTTCAGCTTTTTATAACTTTGCCAGAACTTTAACTATTTGCGCTAAACGTTTCTATGTGCTAAAAGTCTGCCACAGGATGGTTTAAAAAATATAATGAAAATGGTTCTGCTGTTTTCAGAATAAGGCTAAGGAAACACACATTGTTTTACCTGGGCTAAAAAATTCTGATGACCTTTTCTTTGAAAAGCTCCAGCATCTCCATGCTGGACCAAGAGCTTGAAGGTCAGGTGGGGGGTGATGGTGGTGCTTTCCTAACCCTGTAACAGTACACCCAAAATCTGACCAATTTATAAGCCTTTGCACAATTGTATTTTGCACATGCTCAGTGCAGACTCATATTGTAGCAGTTAAATTCCCCAAAGATGCTCTGGATACTGTGCATTCTTCATCTTATGCTAACAGGATTTACTCTATAGGTGCATATCTGGGCTACTGTGTACTGCATTGGGTCCAGGTCCAGGTAGCACTGAGGAGAAAGCTGCCTGAATCAAATGCAAAGGGGGAAAGAGACGTTCTTTCTTCAGGCAGCTTCCTCTGTCATCATGCCTGTGAGGGTCTTTGGAAGTAGTTTAAGGCAATGAAGATGTTTGGGTGGAGTAAATTAAAACAAGAACCTAGGGTATGGGGACTGGAGTGGGATGCTGGCAAGATAAAGGGACAGGGTTTGGGATGGGCACAGATTAAGACTAACAGCAGTGAAAATGATTAGGACTGCACTGTGTGGTAATGTGTGCCAGTTGGCGATGAGGAGACTGGGAGTGGATGACGAGCCATCTAGCTGGGCAAAGAGGCTGGGACAAAGAACCAGCTGGGCTCGAGGGAAGGAATTGATGGGGAAGAGAAGATAGATATGACAAGGATGTGGGATACAAAGAAAACAACTGGCATTGGTTAACAACAGGGAGGAGGACAGAGGGTCAGGTCTGGGTGGGGAATTCTGAAATTGGACTAGGACCCTGGAATGGGAAATTGCGATTAGGACTGGGCCACAATTTTTTGGCAAAATGTTTTTCATTAGAAAGTGACAATTTATCAAAATCAGAACTGTTAACAAGAAGGGGGGGATGAGTTTTGACAAATTTCCCATTTAAAAAAAATTTTGGGGGAAAAACGGCAGTTGTCTAAACAAAAATAGTTTCACATATCACAAAGTGTGTGTGTGTGTCATATATGCTTTAAAAACAGCTCTCATGCATACCACATAAAAAGAAAAGCAAGTATGTGTGTATTTTTCAGTCTTGGAAGGGTCATTAGTAAAGACAAAAATCTGCAAGTTCTTAATTAGTGCAGTTTTTGAAACAAGCTTTTGAACTTTCTTAGATGATGGTCTTTTCCTCTCCGTTTCCTGATTTTATCACATTAGTACCAATTATTAACTGCATTTTGCTTATGAGTTTAAAATTACATCATTTGGAGCCTGGTGTGTATCCTGGGTTTTTTTTTTAAATGTCACACAGCATGAGTCTGAAGTCATATTGCAAATGGCTCCACATTCTCTAATTAGCATATACATTCATCTGTTTATATGCTGGTGCAGCTATACATAAAACTGTTTTAAAAAGAGAGATGAAGCATGGTGGGTAAAAACATTAATGAATCTATACAGTATAAGAGTTTAGCTTCATTTTACTGTCTCCATCTCTTACTGTACAGTGTGCTTCCCTGCTGTCTGTTGGTGTGTACTTTTTGTTGTGTAAATCGCATTTATCAAATCATACTATGATTGTACAGTGCAAAATTTAATCATTTTTGGGGTAGTGTGAAATGGTAAGTTAAGATGTACCCATGTTGATAAGTTTTTGTAAGGAGAATTCTCTTAATTTGATTATCAGTTCTAACGGCCTGAAGTAACTTGTTTTAAGGATTTAAGTATAGCTTGTGTAACTTGCCAAGAGTTTTGAATTTGGGATGAATCTATGCCAAAGTATTAACTGTATTTAAGCTCTTTAATAGACTTTGTACAATTTCAGGGGTCGGACTGGAAAAATCAGAGTGCAGTCCCTGAAGATTGGGTTGATGTCTCTTTCCAAGGGTCTTCTAGAAGAAAAGTACAGATGTGAGTAAGAACTTATTCCATAAAATGTGTGAATCTCTACTTTCAATATTAAAAGACAGAATCATGATTTAAACAAAAATCATAATCATCCTCCTGCCCAAGAAGATGATCATGATTTTGATGGGAGAGTAGATTAACATTAGCTTTTTCACTCTCATCAATCATAGCCGTAAACTGTAGGGAAATATGCTTTAACTGATAAACTATGCAGTTACAACATATGGTAAGGAGGGATTAAATGATGTCTTGTTTTGCATTTTTTTAGAACGATCCTTTGCCTGTTTAACAAAATAATGCACCATTCATATGTTCCGTTTATGGAAAAATCAAACAAGTCAGAGATTAGAACAGGTGCATAGGTTTGATAAACTACTGCAAGGAAATACACCGACGTACAACAGCTTCATTAAATGTGGCTGTTTATGAGGAAGAATGACTGCCACTTTGTAGATACTGCTCCATCTGAACTTTCTGTCTGTGCCTTATCCTAGGTATGAAATTATATTGATTTAGATATTTTAAATTTTTGAGGATGTTGAAAATTTTGAAAAGATTTAATAAAATAGCAACATTTAGCACAAATAATTGCAGAATATTAAGAGTGGCATTCTATTATACAGTATCTTATGAGTAATTCAGAACAAAGGAATAATGCAATCCTATGAGAGGTCTAATAATACAGGGATTTAAAATTAGCTTTCATGGGAATAGCACTTTGGCACACTACTGCGTCTGTGAAATAAAAGTACACAGGGAGAATATTTGTTATACCTTTCACAGAAAACTGGAGCTCTCTGGGAATATATTCCTTACTTTTTAAGAGAGCATGTAAATTCATGTAAATTGCTGATTACCATAGCTAAATTAGCAAAAATTGTGTGCAGCGAGGCCAATTTCAACATCTGTGTTTTTGTACAGTCATAGTCTCTCCCCAGCGTGTTCTGGATTTTTTTCTATTCCCTTGCATAGTTTAGTTTATATGAATTGGTCTTTGTTTTCATGAAAGAGGCTTGGATTTGGGCCCCTATATAATTAACCAAAATTCAGAATAAGGCAACAGAATGGGATTTGTGAAAAAATGAAAAACTGATTGTAGGCTCTAGGGCAGGGATGGGCAATAAAAAAACCAGCATCCCTCAGGATTAGTCCCTGGTGAGCAGTCACTGCTATGTTTACCTGCGCTATTGGCTAGGGGGTCGCTGATGTTGGGGGAGCAGGGAGGAGATGTGTCAAGAAATGACTTTCCCTGGTCTGGCAAAATCCCTCATGCGGGATTGGTCAGGTTCCAAGGGTGCTGGACCAAGGAGGTCCAACCTGTATCACTAAATGTATCCCCAGGGCATGATGTAGTCTTCATGTGACTTTTTCCTTTTTTGAGCCAAAATCCTGGCATTTTCTTTCTCAGTTTAGGCTCTCCTCTTTAGGAATTCAAAGGCTATGGAGATTTCAGTATGCTTTGTTAGAATTGCATATGAAGTCTTTTGCAGAGGACAGATCTTGCTGGCCATGCATTGTTTTCTTATGCCATAGAAAAAATCTGGTCAGTGCATTGGATTGTAAAATAAGCAAGCTTTATCCCACAGAAACATTGGGACATATCCTTCCTTTTCTTTAGGTGCTTTAGAATTTTACTTTAACCTACTTGGCCATGAACTACCGCTGGTTTCTCAGCTCTTAGAAGAGTATTTTGAATAGGCACATTAATCTGGTCAGTGCATTGGATTGTAATTTGATTCTGATTTCAGGTGACTCCCTGATTTCAAACTCCCTCTCAAACTCCCATGTAGAGAACATGACCTATGAAGGAAGGCTGAAAGAATTGGGTTTGTTTAGTTTAGAAAAGAGAAGACTGAGGGGGGACATGATAGCGGTTTTCAGGTATCTAAAAGGGTGTCATAAGGAGGAGGGAGAAAACTTGTTCATCTTGGCCTCTGAGGATAGAACAAGAAGCAATGGGCTTAAACTGCAGCAAGGGAGGTTTAGGTTGGACATTAGGAAAAAGTTCCTAACTGTCAGGGTAGTCAAACACTGGAATAAATTGCCCAGGAAGGTTGTGGAATCCCCATCTCTGGAGATATTTAAGAGTAGGTTAGATAACCGTCTATCAGGGATGGTCTAGACAGTATTTGGTCCTGCCATGGGGGCAGGAGACTGGACTCGATGACCTCTCGAGGTCCCTTCCAGTCCTAGTATTCTATGATTCTATGAATCCTATATTTTTTATACCCTATATGATCAGATGATCTCAAAGCAACTGATCCACAGAGATTGTTGGTAGTATCTTCCTCGGTTGCTTTGCTTTTGGAAACCGGCTTATAGGAAATTACAATTTCCCCCTGGGCTGCTCTTCCAATTACATTATTAATTTATCATCTGTTTAGAAACCACTTAGAGCCAAGTCCATGTCCTGTTCCGGTAGGAATGCTTTGACTCAGATGCATTCTGAATAGTAATAGAGAGGTAGCCGTGTTAGTCTGATCTAGCTAAAACAAAAGGAAAAACTATGTAGCACTTTAAAGACTAACAAGATGGTTTAATAGGTGATGAGCTTTCGTGGGCCAGACCCCTTTCCTCAGATCATATTTCTGAAAGGAAATTGGCATGACCATATATACCAAAGGAATACAATGAAAGATGTTCACTTTCTTCATTGTATTCCTTTGGTATATATGGTCATGCCAATTCCCTTTCAGAATATGATCCTAGGAAGTGGGTCTGCCCAAAAAAGCTCATCACCTATTAAACCATCTTGTTAGTCTTTAAAGTGCTACATAGTTTTTCCTTTTGTTTTAGGCATTCTGAACACGTTTTGATGTCACAATTCCTGATAAAATTAAACTGCTTCTCTATATTCTTTGTAAGAATGCAGATTTATGTAGGAAATATAAGGAAAAAGTTTTATCAAATAGAATTGCTAGTTGTATTAAGAAAAAAGATTACACAATTGAAGCCTCAATTCAAGAAAGCATCACTATTCAGGAAAATGCTTTTGCTTAACTTGTCCATATGGTTTCTTGACTAGAGATAGAGTAAAAAATATGCTTCAGTGAACTGGAAACTAGAGAAATACAGCAAACAAAAAGTTAATGAATGTGTTAAAATATATATTGGTTGCTTTAATAACTGTACAACCCAGTCTAATTTTGAAATATTCAGGACAGAATAAACAAAATGCCTGTTGTTCAGTACTGTTATTACTGTAAGTTATTTATATATCATTTACTAGCAGACTTCCCCTGCCCACTAGGGGCCTCTTCTCTCCCCCTTAGTGCCAGTAAAGCAAGGTCACACGCAGTTGTATTAGTTAGATGATTGTGTGTGCATTCTTAGGAATTTTGGATTATTCTATTAGGTTCCTCCTACCTTTAATATATTTAAGCTCTGAGTTCCCCCATCTCACATTTCCTACCCAACTTGATGGAATAGAACCTTTTTTTCCTCTTCAATTTAACCTACTTACTGATTTCAATCTACACACAATCTCTTAAAGTCTTTGGATTGTGAAATCCTCAGAGGGTGATTGATGGGTTCATCTACTACTGTAACAGACACTAATAGTCTGTTCCCCATCAGCACTGCTGTCAACATGTTATCCCCTGCCACAGCCCAGCATCTTCACTTGCTAGGGTTACTGTTTCTAGGATAGTTGAAGTCAGCTGTCCAGAAAGTGCCTAAACTTTGCCTTATTGTGTTCTTGATTCAGGAAGCTCCTTTACCTTGCTGAACACAGTCAACCTGGCGCTGGGTACTATTGGGAGGTGACAGCCCCCAACTTCTCGCTACACTTGGCCCCAGCACAGTCTCCCTAGGTCACAAGAAAGTACGAGGGAGGGCTGTGAATTATTTAAACAAATCCCTTCTTCTACAAATTAATCTGCTACCTATAGCACCATCAACTGATCATCTTTCTCTTCCCTCTCTGCCATCTTAATTCATCTTATATTTTTTACACACACACACACACCCCAGTCAACGTAAGGGTCAGCACTTGGGAAAATGCTTTTTCGCTTTTCTCCCAGTCATGGTGGCTGCTCAGCCTTTGTACCTGCCTTTGTGCCAGCTTCTAGTAGGCAAAGAAACCAGAAGAAACACTGAAGAGGGGGCTGAGAGAGCTGTCCTCCCATCAGCTCTGCAAAGCTTAACTTGTGGTTGCTACAAAACTGCTGTTCCCCAGAAAGCTGAACAGGAGTCTGAAAGCCTAGGAAGAAGCGGCTAAAACCAATAATAAATGTATAAAAATTCCCAAAATATGATTGTTAATCCAGATGTTTCTTTTGTTAAATTTATCTTAAAACCCAAACTACCATACCAATAAATAAATAAATAAACAAATACATTTAAAAAAATCTGTGCCCAGTTTTTATGAGAGGTGCTTACACCTGCAAACAGTTTCTGCCTACTTCTCCATCAGAAATGTAGTCAGAAGGGATTTTTAACTATATTAAATCTTAAACGATAGATGTGTGTTATGTTAAGAGTGGTGCAATATATGGAAAACTGTACAAATGGATTCTTTTTAATTAAAAATATGGAAAACCTCAATTGGGAACAGAAGAGAAATAAGAAACACAACTGGAAAGAAAATGTACGCATCTCTAGGTCTTGTTGGATTTATATAGTAGATAAACTTAAGACAGGATTCTGAGAGAGAGACTCAATATATAAGATGTGGAGACAGATTAATGTAGTTTGCAAATGTGGATGTGCAGAATTAGATCATGAATTGAAACAAGGGTCACTGAGGAAAATGACTGTGTCACAGCTTTAGCATTTGGAATTCAGAATGCCACTAAAGTGATGTAGTGGAATAAAAAACAGCATATAAGAACAACAAACTGAAAGTTCAGTAATTGGAAGTATAAGATTATTACTGGGCTGGGCTGTGAATTTAGTTTGGACTTGAATACCCAAGTAAGTTAGAACATCATTCCAATATTACTCTGCTGGGCACATCTGTTTCTTCTTAACTTAAAGTTTCTTATTTTACAAACATTAAGTTCTTGGGCTGAAATTCTGACTCCACTGAGGTCAGTGGGAAAGCCTCTATCAACTTCAGAAACCCCATGATTTCACCCTTCAGTTTCTTAGCTAGGAAAAAAAGTTTTTGAGTGAATGTGAATTGCTGCACTGCTGTTTTCCTGAGACTCACAGCACCATAGAAAAATAGCTCTGAGATTTTTGCACTGCTCTATTAATTGCAACAGCTGAAATTTAGTATTAGTTTAAATGTCCACCCTGCTAACTATCTAGCTTTTGATCATTTAAGTACAATCAGCTAAGTTGTTGGATTCTATATAAATGAGAAATGGAAGAGACTGGTTGGATTTGCATCTAATCCATATTCAGTAGTCAGTGCAAAATTGTTGCCTACAAACTATTGTACAAAGCTCATCTTGCCTGATTTTAAATTATTCAAGTAGCTTCCAACATTTCCCTTGAAAAACTATTCCACTGTTCCATAGGTGCACTGCCAGGAACTATTTTGCTGCCCTTTTACAGCCTCAGGTTTTTTTTTCCTTAATATGATCCCTATCCTAGTTATGCATCATGAGGCTTTACATGTGCTGCAGGAAAAGAGGGACAAGTGAAGGGCAGGTGTGTGGAAGGATATGGTTATCCAGGGTTGTAGCGGCAAATATAATTAAAGTTATAGCATAAGTAGCTGTAGATAGATATGTGATAAGGTTCTGAATCTTTCAACGTTTTATGTACCAACTGTGATATCTGTCAGTTCAGATGCAAATTTTTTCTGCCCCATTCCAGTCTGCTGGTAGCTCAAGTTTTAGCATAAATTTATCAAATACATGGAATTATTCCTATGATAACGTGAAAACTTTAGGTGCTACAGAAATAAGTGTATCTTATTTTAATCCTATATTATTTTGTTTTGAGGTATTTCCCACTTTTCTGTCAGATGGGTGATTATTGGGAGTTATAATACAGTAGGGTTTATTTCATTTCTTCTTTTAAAGGAAATTAAAATAAGCAGCAAAAACTACACTTACTGGGACTGATTCTGTCTTCATTGACACCAGTGTAAATCAGGAAAAACATTATTGAAATTGAGTTACACTAGGATAAAACGGTTGTAAGCCATGGGAGAATTAGACCAACTGTAATTACATTTGAAATAGGAAATATTATAAAACCCATAGATCTGAGGTACAGACAAATAAATTAGAAAAGGAAAAAAGATCAGATTGAGACTAAAATGATTTTCCCATATGAGCCTTTGATTATCATCTCTACTTGCAGATCTCTTTAAGGAAGTAGCAGGGCATACAGAAATGTGTGACCAGAGGCAGCTTGGCCTGTTACTTCATGATGCCATCCAGATCCCCCGGCAGCTTGGAGAAGTAGCAGCTTTTGGTGGTAGTAATATTGAACCCAGTGTCCGTAGTTGCTTCCAGCAGGTAAGATCAACAACTTTTCTTTATGTTTGGAATGCATCCACTGTATCTTTTTGTTCTGAATCTTTTTATATGTTCAGAAACTTTATTTAGGCCAAAATCAACTATGGCATTAGCAGACAGGCTTTTCATATTACAGTGTAAAAATAATAAAAGGCATACAGTACATTTCATCAAAATATGTAAGTAGAATGTGTATTAAATGCAACTCATTCGTGGAAGATCAACAGAAAGAAGATAGAGTCAAAATATGTAAATATTTTCAAGGTATAGACTGGACCACTCTGAAAAACAAAATAAGAATTAAGCAGTAGAGCTATATTAAGAAATAAGTATTACAGGTATGAAAAAATGCACATTTTTATTTACTCTAAAATAGGTCAGCTATAGGCCAAAATGTTTAAACTTCGGTTTGGGTAGGCAGACACCTGAATCCATATTTACGTACTTGAATAACTAATGTGATTGTTAGTGGCACCTGCACCTGCCATTAACTACAAAACTCTAAAATATGGTTTGTTTTTGTTGTTCTTGTTGTAAAGAAAAAAGACAGAGTAATCCCAGTCCATAATGATAAAACATATATAAAACATGTTTTTAAAGTTGTAATCACAACTTTCCTATCTTTCACACAAATCATGATCAGAGAACAACAGAGTTAGACAGGACCACAAAGGTCATGTAGTCTAATCCCCTACCAAGATGCAGGATTTGGTATATTAAAACCATCTAAAACAGAGAGCTATCCTGCCTCTCTTTGAAAACCTCTAGTCAAGGAAGCTTCCATAATCTGCTTAGGCAGTTTGTTCCATTACTCTACTGCTCTTACAGTTAGGAAGTTTACTCTAAATCTACTAGGCTATCATTTAAATCCATTACCTCTTCTCCTGCCATCTGTGGCAAGAGAGAACAATTTTTCTACATCTTTTGTATGACAGCCATTCAGGTATTGGACGACTACAATCATATCCCCACTTAATCTTCTCTTTTCCAAACCAAACATGCCTAGTTCTTTCAGCCTTTGCTTATATGGCTTGTGTTCCATTACTTTGGTCATCTTATTTGCTCATTTCTGGATCCTTTCCAGTTTCTCTACCTCTGTTCTGTGCATCAGTGGCCAAAATTGGAAAACAGTACTCCAGCTGAGGTCTAAGTACGGAGTACCATCACCTCCTGTGACTTACTACTATCCCCTTATTAAAGGAACCCAGAATAATGTGTGAGGTTTTGGTTTTGGTTTGGTGGTTGTGTGTGTGGGAGGGGGGGTTGCAGCAACATTACATTGTTGTGATCCACTACAACTCCTCAGCATTGTGTCAAGCCAGTTATCCTGTATTTGTGCATTTGGTTTTTCATCCCTAAGTGATAGCACCTTCCATTTGTGTTTGTTGAATTTCTCTTTGTTTTCTATAGCTCAATTTGCAAATGTATATGATCCCTTTGAATAGTAGTTCTATTTTATAAAGTGTTGGCAGCTCTCTGTCTTCTGCAAAATTGTTCAATATGCTCTCTGTTCCTACAATTAAGATAATTAATAAAGACGTTAAATAACACCAAACCCATAACAGATCCCTGTGGAATCCCACTTGAGGCCCCCTTCAGATATGATATAATTCCCTTAATTGTTACTCTTTGTGATTGTTTAACCCGTTATGTGTCCACTTAATAGTAGTTCTATTGCACCCACACTTTACTTAGCAAAATGGCATATAAGTCAATGTGCAAAGCCTTGTTAAAGCCCAATATATTATGTTCACCTCATTCCCCTGTCCAGTAAATCTGTTACTTAGTCCAAGAAGGAAATCAACCCAGTTTGACATCATTTGTTCTTAGTAAGTCCATGCTGGCAGCTTGTGTTCACCCCTTCATTCTCCAGACATCATCTATTCATTGTCTGAATATAGGACACTGTTTGCCTATTACTGTGATGTACTTTTACGAAAATGTGTCAGACTTCAATGGAAATTGCAAATACTTTAGCAGTTTGAAAACTAGGCAACCTATATTTAGGACAGGACTACTCAACTTTGGAAGCTCTGGGGGCCACAATGATACAGCACATGCCAAGGGGTGCAACTTCAGTGTAGATGCATATACATGCAAATATATATGCAAATAGCTTCTTTCACAGTGACAGGCATGAATACAAACATGTCAAGATTACACAACACGTAGGCCCCATTTAAGTCAGTTCTGCTGATGTTAATAAAATGCAATATTTACCCAATTTCCACCCATATGACAGCACTTTTAATGAGCCATGACAGTTCAGGAATTTAACTACTAAAATACATATTAACAGAAGACCATTATATTGACTACTTTTTTTATTTTGACTCCACCCGTGGACTGCATGTTGAACCCTGTATAAACCCAAACTGCACCGCGGGCCACAAACAAACAGGGCACCTGTTGAGTAGCCCTGAATAGTCTTGGATATGGCTTTTGACTCGTAATTTAGGAACCCAACGTCTACAATTCTGGCCATAGATTCTAACTACCTCTGCTTTATTTACTAATACTGACTTGATTTAGAAGTTGTACTATTGATGTGTCTCTGAAATCTCTTTAAAAGCTTTGTGTTTTCTCTTCATAGGTTGTATGTAAAATTAGTCAAATTACTGAATGGTGCTTTATTTGGATAATGGCTATATTGAAAATAATAGTAATACCATATAGCTAGCAATGTTCATCAATAGATCTCAAAACTTTAGGGAAGTGCTATTATCCCAGTTTCACTGATGGGAAACTGAGGCATAGAGAAGCTTAGTCACTGACCCAGAATCATATAGTCTTATAATAGAGAAGGGGATTAAACCTCAGTTTCCCGAGTCCTAGACTAGTGCACTTAACAGTCCTTCCTCTCAGAAATACAGTATGGATCTCATCACCACTTGTTAAAGGTATATACAAAATAGACATGTTCTTAAAAACGTAATGTGTCAGTTAAGTTTTATTCAGAGATGTATGTGCTCAGGAAAACAAGAAGCTGAAGATTTTGTTGAAAAGTAACTCCAATAAATGATTTATCAGTGCAAGAATAGATCCACAAAATTACTCCAAATGCATATGAAAGTACCTTAAACCTTTAGGTTTATGACAGTTGTGACAGCCTTCAACCCTGTTAAATCTTACTGTAGAAGTTATTTATCCTATATTACATTTAGCATGCAGCCTTGTATTATGAGGAACAACATGCTTGATCTCAGCAGTTCAGCAGAGTGTTGTTAGTAATTCTTGACCCTGCACATCAAGAGATTATTTCATGTTAGTTTTTTGACAAGGGAGTTGGCAATTTCACAATGTTTTCAACATAGCCACTTATATGTCTGGAGTCTATGCAACAGACAGCTCATAGAACAGGACTTCCTTACTGACTTGCAGTTCAGATACATTAAAGCTGTTGATTAGGCTACAGGGGGTATCTGTCTTTTTAGGGAAGATAGGAGGAAAGAGAAGACATTCTAATGGTACACACCCAAGTTTGAATTTGAAAAGATGCCCAAGGCTCTAGCTGTTTGGTAGTGATAATTGTGTTGGCTGCATTTATTATTTTTGTGACTATGGATACCTTTGAGCAATGTCAGGAAGCAGATAATGATTAAAATCACTGTGCTATATATAAAGCTCCTTAAGTGGAATGTCAGACATGTAATAGTATTGTGATTTTATTAAATCCCCCAAAAAGAAAATTTTAGAAGACTTCTGTGGAAGAGAAGTAACACCTCTTCTTCTACCTTTCCTTACTACAGCCTCTGGGATTTTTTTCCCGGTGATCTTTGTACTTTTTTCCCTTATTACCAGTTCCTATCTTGGAAAGATTGAGTGGTTTAAGCTGTTTTATAAGAGATCAATGGTAGATTCCAATCTGAGCTCTTGTCTTAACACCAAAGGAAGATCATGTTTATTAAGAGTTATTTTGGGGAAGTTCTGTGGCCTGCATTAAACAGGTCAGATTAAATAATAGCAATGGTCCCTTCTTTTTTCGGAATCTATTAATTTGGTTCATGAATAGTGTGCTGGATTAAGATCAAGTCAGTTTGCAAGATGTCCGCCCTGGACCTCTCCTAAGATTTCATACAGCTGCTCTAGTAAAATAAGATATATTGATAGTGTGTCTGTTACTGGTTTTAAGTGGCTCAAGTCCTAACTAGAAGTGAGGATTCAGTAGGTGGTGATTGACTTTTTGTGTGTCACCACTCAGGGATTTGATGTGCTGTCCCTCAAGGATCAATTTAATCTCTCCTGCTATTCAGAGTATACCTCCTCACAAGATAATCTTTGAACACACGCCAGGGTATCATTTGTTATTGATTAAGATAAAGTTACATCTCTTTCGTTGGGTGGACGCTGCCAGTTAGACCTCTGCTCTAGAGGAGTGCTTGGGTGATATATTCAGTTGAATGTGTCAAAGCTATCTTGTCCTGAAGCCTGTGAAAAAAAATGTTTTGCTGACAGGCAGAGCTCATTATTACTTTCTTCCTTGATGTTTCCACTTATTGGAAGGGGTCCATTTGGTCAGTGAGTAGGTTGAGAATCTTGGAGTCACTTTTTGGTCATGCATTACTGCCTAGCATTGATGGTTTTTAGGCTGTGTCTTATTTATCTTGCCATGAAGTCAGAACAAGAGCACATATTCTTATGATCATAAAATAGGATTCATGTATTTCCATTTTATCAAGGTTTCTCCATTGGTTTCAACATATTCAGAATGCACAAGCAGGTTTTCTTGCCACCTGGAACAGTGTAGATAATACTTTGGCTTCCTATAGATTTACTTTACATTTATTATAGATGTTTTACATATTAATTTAAATTAACAATGTTGGCTTCTTTTTTTAAAAAAAAAAAGGTCCTAAACATTGTAGATATCGTCCTTTAGCCTCACTATGATGAGTAATTATACTCAAATGCTTTATACTTTTTAGGTGATCTGTTGCCGGATCTTACATTAACAGGCAAGTGTGCCTACTCTCATGGTAGCCTTTCAGTTCAGATCTTGCTTTCCATCAACATTCTATTTCCTTCTAAAAAACTTATTTCAAAGATAATTTGTGTGGATCACTGGTAGTACTGTATTTATTATCTCCTTGTTCCCTTGCCTTGATTTTCTTCCTCCTTTTTTATAGGCTTATTTATTTGTTTTTCCTTTACCAGAATCACAATAAGCCGGAAATTACTGTAAAGCAGTTTATAGACTGGATGCATTTGGAGCCACAGTCTATGGTATGGCTACCAGTTCTACACCGAGTGGCAGCTGCAGAAACAGCAAAACACCAGGCAAAGTGCAACATCTGCAAGGAATGTCCAATTGTTGGCTTTAGGTAAGAAGAATGGAATTGATACAGAGTTTCATTGATTTTTTTCTTAATAACCAGCTGATCATATCTTCTTGCCAATTTACTTGACCTTTTTTGTTTTGCTAGTGCCCTTCCATCTGACTGTTGAGTTCCTCTGACTCTCCTCAGGATGCTCAGAAACTAGATTTATTTGTTGTGTCTCCAGAGATCCTGAGCCAGTTTATTTTTCTACCTCCTGCAAATAGTTCTGATGGACTCACTTTGTGATTGACCAGCATCACAGAGGTGTCTTTGCATCAGTGGAAGCAGATAGGCAGTGAGTGAAATATAAATATGCTGATGTGCTCTGTATACGTCAGAAATAGATGTGAGCAGCAGGAACAAATTTTATATATTTGTTCATGTTTATGCTTTACACTGAGTTTGGCATTATACCCTCCAGCAAATCGTGCCAAACTAAAGGACACGAGCCAGTACTAAAATACCCTAAAGCTGCAGTCTTGCTTTATTTTGGCTTTAGCATTAATACATTGCTATGATGGGTCTTCCGCACAATCTCTCTCCCAAAGCACTAAACACAATCTAATTTAGATCTCTCTTCCTACTTGTGTCCAGAATTTTAAAAGGAAAAGACAAACAGTGAACATTCTCCAACCTAGTCCCAAAAACGATATAATTTAGATCGACTTGTGGACCACACTTGAAACCTCTGTTACAACCAATTAATGAACACACATATAGTGAGACCCTATAAAAGCATACAAGAGCAAGCCATCTTTAGGAGCTTTGAATCACTTTCTCTTCACCTTGTTATGTACATAGAGGTAACTCATGACATTTAAGAGCTATAGAAGTCAGCTTCTGCCTCTTACAACTCTCCCTCTTGTCCACTTCAAGACAATTCAACCCATTCTGAGAGTAGGTCTGGTGGGACAGCTTACTCTTTTGCTCAACTGAACTATAAAAGATCTCTTCTTTTTGCCTCTACTGCTTTTCTTTCAAGGGTAGCACTAAAGGCCCAAACACAGGAATCTTACACGACTTCCGCTGTCGGAAAAGCACAGAGCAGTAAAAGAGAGACAAATTGAGAGGAGGAAGATGGCAGGAAAATAGCTATTTTTACACAATTTATGTGTAATAGCCTGAGGTTTTTATAACATCATGGAAATGAGTGAATTAAGTGGCCATATTTTATGTGTGGCCCTGTATAAATCATATTAACAGCTTTATTTGTATATGTTAAAAGTAAATCTATAAATTATACACACGCATTCTTATGCATCATGAAACAAAAAACACTTAGGTTTTTTTCTCCATTTAATGCAGCCAAAACCAGCAGGATTAAAATCTCTGTAAGGCGCCTACAGCAATTGCTGTGTTGCAAATCTGTCTCTCACATTTTAGAACTGTCCAGCTTTAGAAAAAGTTATATGTATAATATACTATACCATACTACTGCATGAGATCAAAAGGCTTGAACTGAGGAAGCGACTTAATAATTGAATTTCCATTTATGAGCCTAGTTTTCAGCATCATCCCGTAACTTTCCCAAATAGAAATGAATTCCTCATAAATTTCACATTTCATCCCTGTACATGTTTATAAGTTTCCCTTGGAAATTTTAGAAAAAATGATAATAGAGGCTTTTACATTTTATAGCTTGGATGCATAAAATTTAAACTGCCCTGTTGACTTTCTGGGGGGAAAAAAACCCCAAAACCTCATTTCTTTTGGACATCATGTCTCCAAATGGCTTGGACTATTAACCCTAAGTTTGTTGAGCCTCATCAGCCTTGCTAAGATCAAGGCCTTTTAGTCTTTCTGAGCTGTTAGAACAAAGGTATATACTATTCAAAGGCAAAAACAACAACAAAACTACATTAATGCAGCACTGAGGTCATTTTGGGTGCGTCCACACTGCACCCTTAACTCAAAATAAGCTACGCAATTTGAGTTATGCAAATTGCATAGGTTATTTCAAGTTAATTTAGAAATAGGAAATTTTGAAATTTGGCGCTGTCTACACAGGGCTGGATTAACCTTTTGTGGGTTTGGTGCCAAACATATCGTGGGATCCTACAGGGGCAATGGAGCATGGTGCGGGGGAGGTCAGTCCCTGGAGCAAGGAGCTGGCTAGGGCATGGCCTGGCAAGGGTAGTCCTGCTCCACTCAACCCAGTCTGAGGGCACTGTTTACAATCCAGCAGTTGCCAGATGCACAGTGGCCCACCCAGCTCTGTCCTGCCCCATGCTGCAACTTACATCTCCTCCACCCAACACTGGAACACTCCTTCCCTCCACCTCCTCCCCCCCATTCCCTATGGCCAGAGTCTCTCCCTAAACCCTGGCACAAATGCACAGCACCCTGCACAGTATCACCCCTGTCCAGCACCCTCCCCTGCCCACAGCCCCACACAGAACCCTCCCTCCCTGGTGCCCCAACACAGAGATCTTCCCTGCCTCCTCACTGCCCAACACTCCCCAGGCCCTTCCGAGACCCATTTCCCAACACTCTGCCTCTAGGCCGCAGCCACCTGCCCTTTGCAAGGTGACTGTGTCTGCTGGGCTGAGCCGCCAGTACAGCCAGGGCTGGTATTTCCCAGGCAGGGAATTGCCCCAGCCCAGGAGTGATGCAGTCAGCCAAGCCAAGGCCTTCTCCAGCTGGGCTTCATCAGGAGGTGGAGAGGAGCTGTCAGCCAATTGGCAGGGAGGCCAAGAGGATAAGTGATGGGTAGTGGGGGGAGCCAGCTGGTGGGTCTCGGGCACAGTACGGGCAGGACATGACAGGGTCCCTTTTGAGCATGGGCCCAGATTCATGGCAACACTGGTGCCATTGTAAACCCAGCACTGCCACAACCTCAGCCCCTTGCAATGGCAGAAGTATGATTAACTGTGATGTACGTAATTTTGGAAAGCGTCCTGCACCATCAACACATTACAGAGGAAGGCAGACAAAACAAAACAAACATCCCAAAGGTCCTTGCCAGTCTGACCTGGGGGCTAATTCCCAACCTCATATATGGCAGTCAGTGAGACCTTGAACATGCGAGCAAGAAACAGCCAGCCAGACATCTGAGAGCGGGAATGTTTGGTGCCACATCAGAGCTCTGGCCAACCCCTGTCCAGTGTCCTATCTCCAGCCATGACCCTCTCTGAGTTTCCGAGAAAGGAGACCAAACCCTTTCACCACCATAATACATAAGGCATAAAGGGAGAATCACTTCCTGACCCATGTAGGTGTTTAACTAAAGCCCTGAAGCATGAGCTGTCAGGAACATAAGATGTAAACCAGAAAGTGAACCCTACTGCTGTTGAACCCTGCCCCCTTCCCTCACAAGTGACCCATCATACAGTCACACTCATAATACTCTATGTAAACTCTAGGGCAGTGTTTGCCAATTGGTGCTCCTGCACCCCCCTCTTAAAGGGACAGACACAAATTGTGGTGGGACTTGGCTTTTGCTTTTGGGGGGGCGGAGGGGGAGGGGAGGCAGCTTGGAACCTAGGAGTTCCTTCAAATTCTTTCAAGCTAAAAAGGGTTCTGTGGCCAAATAAAATTGGGAAACACTGCTCTAGGGGAAAGTTAGCTCCCCAAAAAGCCTCAGCTAGTTAGGCCTCTGAGTTATTGGAGCAGCCACTCAAGAGGCAGAGTGTAATACCTTTTTATCACTGATCAGCAACCAAGTGTCACCCAACACACTGTCAATCATTCTGAGTTCTACTGCATAAAGTTGCTTGGAGGATACTTATTTTTCGCTCACGTGGTACACAACAACTTGTCATTTTTAGTTAGCTCTGCTGTAGTTATTGGAGGTCACTACTCTAAAATCATAACAGCACAGATTCCAGCTCCACTGCTGCTTTTAGTTTCTTGGGACCTGGGCCAAAAGGTCAAGCAACCTTTGCTGCTACTGGTTTAACTTCTGGCAAATTGAGGGGCTGGAAGCCTTCCTAGAATTAAGAAAGAAGAATTTAAAAAAAAAAATGATAAATCCCTCCAACAAAACATCATGGCTTCTGTAGACCAAAGCAACACAAAGCAAGCCTGAATTGGCTCACTCACAAGCCTGAATTGGCTCACTCACAAACAGCCTCTCTGCATTCTGGTCTCAGAAATAAAGACATGTCAGAGAATATGTGCAAGTGCTGTTTAGATACATGCAACATATTTTAGTGCGGAGGGTGTTTTCTCTAACTGGGGCTAGGTCTGAGCCAGGCTGCACACCTGTATGGAGATGTTAAAGGTAAGAATCCCCTTACACTCCTATGAGGCCACCTGGATCTTAGGTCCAGCCAGGCAGGAGCAAGTGCAATTTGTGCACCCTTGTCTTCTCTTCCATGCTTGGTGGGTAGTGCAGCAAATATGATCCCTTTAAGCAGGAAGACTGTGAGAAAGAAATTGTAGGTAAGAGGTGTCGTCTTGTATTCTAGACTTGTGCAGTTTTTGCATCACTCTTGCAGAGGGCTCCAGATCCTAAATCAGTAGTGTCCAACATGCTAGCCCCATGAGGCATTTTGGCTGGTTGAGTGTGGCTAGTTTTCTATAGCAGTACCCACTATAGTCCCCCTTGCACTGCTGCTGTTGCAGAGCATCCAAGTCAAATGAGCTGTCACCATTTCAAAGAGCAACTTCCTCTTCACTTTGAGAACACAAAGAGGGAGAAGGAAAGCTAATTTACCTTGTGATATTTAATAGGAAGGAAATAATATAATTGAAATCTAGGAAGCTCCAGTAAATGACTTAATCACCTCACTTAATGTCTCCACAGATACCGGAGCCTGAAACATTTCAACTATGATGTCTGCCAGAGCTGTTTCTTTTCTGGCCGTACAGCTAAGGGCCATAAATTACATTACCCAATGGTGGAGTATTGTATACCTGTGAGTGCTGATTTACTAACTGTTTTCAGTAGATTATTTCTGCATTAGTCAAGTTTTTTTTTTTTCTTGTATAGTCTTGTATAGACACCTAAATAGGCTGCCTCTTTTTGATATAGAATCTTGCCATGACTTGTGTTGCTGCATTTCTCCATGAAATCCACTAGATTCTTTGCTCTTTCTATTCATTTTATGTGGAATTTTATGTGGAATTTCCAACGTGTGCTCCACTTAAGGTGTACATGCACCTCTTGAGCCTTTGATCAGAGATGTTCTGTTAGCAGTATCTGTTCAGCCTGAGCTTGTGCTCTGTGCCTTTGTGCTGGATGCTGAGGCTCTATGGGATGCATAGGTGAACTTCTCTTCTCCAACCATCTCAGCCTGAGACAAAGCCTTAACGTGTTTGCCTTTAGCATGCTGTGGCTGTCTTGTTTATGGTTTCTACAATTGTGTGTTTAGGGTTTTCCAGTCCATCATTTTAGAGGGCCAATTATGGCTCAGAACCACTCTCAAGTATCCCTGGATGCTGCTGCCTTGTCCATCTCCACAGCAGGCATTACATGCAGGGTGTCATGGCTCCTACTCTCCAGGTTTCTGAGGACCTCCCGTTCAGTACTCATAAGCTTTTTTCAGAGACCATGGATGAGTCCTTGTACACACTAAAGGACTCCTAAGGCTACTTTACAATCCCTGGTGCGGGCAAGGCATATACACCTACAACTGCCGATTCCTGGATTAGTTCAGAACAATCTCTCTTACAGGCAGAGCCACCAGGGACTGGTATCTGACAGTTCCTTTCAGAGTAAGGAACTGCCTACACTGGTGGAAAGATAAGTGCAGTATCTTTGAAGGCATTTCTTTCTGTTGCTCAGCTCCATGAGTAACTATGTCAACAGCCACATCACTGTTGGGATGGAGAGCTCACCTAAATGACCTCATGACTCTGGGCAAATGGATACCTATCTGTTGGAACTTACAAAGTCAGGAATGCTTGCTTTCATTTCCTACCTTTTCAACAGGAGCAAATCAGTCTGGGTCATGACAGACAATATATCCTGCATGTTCTCTATCAACAAGCCATGAAACTATGGAGCTGGTGTGTTATCTCATCAGATGCAAATTTCAGCTGACTATTTCTCAGGTATTTGGAACATCCCAGCGATCACCAGGGACTGAACCCATCACAGTACCAACCTGGCTGGTACATTTAGTACATAGTACCCTTACCTCCTTCACCTATGCATCTAGCTGCTGTTCAAACATCTGACCACTCCTTGTCTCCTCTCCTAGCATGAGTGTCACCCCCACTTACAGGTCCTCCACCTCAGGTGGTGGGTCCTCAGTGGTTCACAGAATTAAGCTCACACTTCTCTGCAGAAGAGCAAGAAATGTTATTGAGCTGTAGAAGGGAGGCAACCAGTATTACTTACCTGCAGAAATGGAAGTGATTCTTCCACGGTGGTATCTGCCTGAAGCTGGGCCATTCTCAGTCATTTCAGATTACCTGCCGGATCTAAAGAAATAAGATTGTCAGGTCCATTAAGATTGTCAGTTCAATTAAGGTCCATTTAGGTACAACATCAGCTTTTCATTCCCTAATAAGGGGTTCTTCATATTTTCTCATCCTATGTCGTTGTGGTTTATTAAGTGTTTGGGAACTCTCTGCTATGAGATTAGAGACTGAATTACTTATGAGATCTCCATTTGAACCAATTCTAACCTGCTCCCTGTTCCATTTATCTGTTCAGATTGCCTCTTTAGTAGCCATTGCATTGGCCTGTAAGGTGAGAAGTTTGGACACCTGATGGCAGATCCCATTTTCCACCTTCCTTATAGTGTTCTTCAAGGACTCAGTCTGTTTATACCTGCACCCTAAATTCTTACCTAGAATACTTATTGGAGTTTCCTCTTAACCCAATCTATTAATCTACCAGTGTTCTTCCCAAAACCACATAACTTTCTGCAGGAGACCTGTTTTCATATCTTGGATGTTAGAAGGGCATTGGCTTCCTACTTACAACAAAACACTTTTGAAAGTTCACCTGGACTGTTTATCTCCTTTTGCAGATAGAGCCAAAGGGGTCACAATCTCTGCTCAGACACTGTTGAGATGGCTATGTGGGTAGACTAATACTTTTTATGATGCAGACAGTGTTCATCCCCCCTAAGAGCAATAGCACATTGTACTTGTTCTCAAGCAATATTTGCAGCATTATTCAAGGACACAGTAGTATTTGAGATATGTATGGCTATTATATGGACATCCGTATATACGTTTTCTAAACATTATGCATCGATCCATGTAGCCAGATCTGGTAAGTGTTTGGTACTGGAGTATTGTCTTCAGTTCTGGACTCAATTAAGAAACTCTCTCCTCCTTTGGATGCTGCTTGGAAGCCATCTGAAGTGGAGCAGCCAGAGGGATGCTACTCAAAGAAGAAATTATTCATTTCATGCACTAACTGCAGTTTTTCAAGATGTATGCCCGGTGGGGTGCTCCACTACCTGCCCTTCTTTACATGTGCTTTGGACAGTTCTCTATGGGATGTTTGTCTGGAGAAGGAACTGAAATCCATTCGCCTGAGCATCTCTATATAGTCTCATTGTCCAGTATGAAGAGTTATAAGGCATGTGTGTGGGCCAAATGGACACTGCAATTAGAAAGTCTCCAAACAAGTATTCAAGAGGTATATGCTCACTTGAAGGAGTGTACCCAAAAGAGGGAAAAAATCTCAAAGGATTTCATGTTTTGCACAAGGTGAGTAATCTCTTATTTTCCTGGTACAAGGATGGTATTTTCACTTTTGGTGGTTTTGTTTTCTAAAGTTTGCTTTTTTTAATTTGAATGTGACCTTCTTTCATTCATTCCTTATATTAGTGCATGAACTCTATAGGAACCCTCAGGGTGAGAAAACATTCCTATTAGAGAAACTATTTGGTTGTTTTCCTTTACTGCTGTAGGTGGGCTTATTAGTATAACATTCTCTTGCGTGTTCCTCATCTCTATTAGCAGAAGTCAATTGTTATTGAGTATCATTAATGGTTCATTATAATCAAGGTTAGCGGTGAGTTTCATTACATTTAGTTCATTAATTTTGGAAACTTTAATGGTAGGTTTGGGCTGGTAAATTAGCATGTGAGATTCTGTAGTCAAATAAATGGAGCTGCTCTTGATATTCATACTATATCACAGTTTTGTTGTTAAAGTCAGTTCTGTTTTTTTCCATATTCTTCAATAATTTTCCTTTTCCATCCTCATTTTTTCCTCTCATATCTAGCAGTTAATTGGTTGACTAAGACATACATTTTGAAAATTATATCTGTGATTCAGAAAAACATGTTGCATATGCAAAATAAGTAACTGTGCACAGCACTGCAAAGTTAACCAGCAGAAATTGCATTTGCAATTATGTCGTTTGTGTTCACAACTGCATGTTTTGTGTACAAAACCTCAAAATATTTAAAAAGAAAATCAAGCTTTAAACTGAAAAGAGCACTGCAGTAATGACTTTCAAATTACTTAATTCCCGGCATTTTAACAACTTTTATTAAACTTTAAATATTTCAAAACATTAAAGTGTTGAAGCTTTATTTTACCTCCTGTTTTTTCCCCTTTCTGCTGATGATTCATCTGTTAAGTCTGTAATTGTTTCATTAATATTCTGCTGGATTTACAGAGGTGAATTTCCTGTCCAGTGCTCAACAAAAGGGGTCTCCTTACTAATCTTTAAACAATGAATGATAATAACTTGTTGGTATTTTATGTCCCAAAATATGAAACAAGGCTTACTTTATATTTCAGTACCCTTTCCTTAACTATCATTTTTATGCATTCCTTGGTATAACATTTGGATTGTACTTTATCTAATTTATGGGACGGAATTCTTACGCTAATGAGTAGCTATATTTGCCAGAGTGAAGCAGTTTGTGCTGCAGTCACGGAATGCCTTAACTTTAGCTGTATGACATAGTTTGAAAGAAAAAAGTAGCGTTTTGGCATATTCAGCCCACTCTTGGTTAACTTCTTGGCTTATGTGACCTCATCTAGTCAATAACATCTTTTAACCCCCCATTTTTATTTTAATTGCTCATTATTTTCCTTTGCTTCTCGTTTCAGTCTTTTTGAAATGATGCCGTATAGATGAGCTTTTCTTTTTCTTTCAAGTCACTTGAAGTCTGAGTCTGCATTTCAACTTTTTTGATTGGCTCATCATATATCAATGTGGATTGGGTTGACACTAAATCAGTTTTTTGCAACAGAGTCTGCTGCTATGGCCATTTTATGTTACACACACAAGTCATTAAGGAATTGTATAATCCCCACATTCAAGTCTGAGCTTTATTAGCTGGCTAAAAGTAAAATATCCCAGCTCATCATTAACATCCTTCATTAGCATATCTTTCACATATATCTCTAATCTGTGCCAAAACATTTTTTCTCCTTCCTCCTGCCATGTAAAAGCATTTTGTAGTGCTACTCTGCCCATCACCTGGGAAAGCATCATCACCTGATTTAGGTGCTTTCTCTGAAGCCCTCCGTGGTATTTAGAAACATTTCAACTGTTGCTTAATTTGGCAGAATTTTCCTATAAGGTTGATTTGCAAATTGAGAGGAACTGAAGGAAGTAATTGTTCCTCCTTTGGTGTAATGTAACTTCTAGCACAATCAAACATTTGATGAGCTCTCAGGAGTCACATTTACCAAGATATGGCCTGATACTTTTGTTAAGTGTACTCACTGCTGTGCGTGTGCTACAGGTCCCCCCTCTGAACCCAGTCCTTCATGGGCATGAGTCTGTTATAACCCCAGTTAGAGTGTCTTGGTTTATTATTTCAAATTGTAGCATATTTTTAACTCTGAAACTTGGAGTTTAGAGACTCTGTTTAGTGATCAGTATATCAGCAGAGTTAACAGCTGTCACACAGTACTTTTATCAGTTGACATCAGCTCTCCTTTTTGCAGGGCATATCAGATGCTTAATCATAAGTATTGGCCTCGTCAAGCTTATCCTAATGTTGCATTGTTTTATTTGTAGTCACCCCATACTAGTAACAGGAGTCCGGATTCTCAAAGGTATTTTAGCCCCTTAACTTTCATTGATATCAATGGTAGTTAGCATCTTATTACCCTTGAGGATCTAGGTTAATATGCTTTTCCTTACCCATAATGTTGAGTCTTAGCAGTTGCAGGAGTATGCAAATACATAATGTAAGAAAATTTCTTTCCTCTTCATCTGTGATGCCTAAAACTGGAAAATTTTGAATATGCATTTTCCTCTCCTGAATTTCTTATTTTTGCTCTAAAAAACAATCTTGTTTTAAAATCAGTGTTTGTTTTACAGTCTAATTTTCTTCTATCATATTTTCTTATATCTGAGTTCTTGGTTTTCTCTGTAGTGTGTTCCAGGTGTGACATAAGCAAACTTTTGTCAAGTTTGCCTAGTTTCAAGGAAAGACTTTTTTCATTACTGTAATGAGGACATGAAGTTCTGCATTGTCTTTCCTTTTTTTATCAGATGATAAATGTCAATTTGGAAGGGGATAGCTAACATTGTACACGTATTTTGATACGGTGTGGATGAAACAAGTCATCTTTTTCCACTTGTTTTTACTTTTATACATTTTTATTTTCTTCCCGAACACCATATCCACTGTCAGGTTATTTTCCTCCTGAGCAGACTTAACCAGAAAACCCTAACAATATTAGAATGTATTTGCCACGCATTCATGAAATTGTAGCTGCTTCCCAGGTCAGAGTCTTCTCTTCCCCCTCTTCAGCTTATTTCATGGTACCCTTCGTATATGTTAAATTCAAATGTAGAACAAAAATATGGCTTGCCTTACCAAGTGAGACCACTGCTCCATGTAATAAGATATTCTTTCCTGCTATGCTAGTGAAATATACGTTGGGGAGGCAAGGGAAAAAACATAAGTACCCTTAGCTAGTATATGCAATACTCTAAATACACGGTTGTGAAAAATTTCTTCCTCGCATCTTCAAGGACTGAGGCAAAGACTTTGACGTGACAGAAACAAATATTTGTGGTATACACATCAGAAATAATAGTCGTAGTGTTTACACTGATGTCCCTTGTCCCAGTTGGGATCAGGATCATGTGCTACATGCTATGCTATGAAATACACAGTTTCCCCTCTCATCCCGAAGACTTACTGTGTAAAAGACCCAGACATTTAAAAAATGAATAAGCAAAAGAGGTATAGCATACAAGCGAGAGGTTAGGGTGAACATCGACATGAAAATTCAGCCTGTGTAATTTTGGGGGGGATAAGGAGGTGAAAAGAGAGAATGAGAAAAAGGAAGAGATGAGGTTGCTGGAGCAGGGATAATGAAGTGAAGAAAGAGAGGGAGGAAGAGGAGAAAGTTAGCTGAATGGGAGAGGGGGTTGACATGTGTGATTGTCATAGTCTCAAAATGTCCAAGCAGAGATACTACTCGGGTATTATTGGGGATAAATCTGGAGGACTGGGGACACGTTTCATAGGCCAAGCTGAAAACTCCCCTACTAATTCTAGCCACGTAGAAAGCGGGAGGCCTCTGGTGTACTGAATCCAGTCTGTTGGAGCAGAGAGAGGAAGTAGCAGCAAGCCTTGTGCTTACCTGCCTGCTGGTTCCTATTGCTGTTGGAGATGCACAGGAGCCTTCTCAGGGAGAGAGGTTTTTCATACATTACTGAGTCTGGGACTGATGAAATTATTTGCAGTATTAATAGTAATTATAGAAAAACACAATTTATAACTTGGAGAGGTCTGGTTTGTTCTAACTATGGGAAAAAATTCCACTTGTTTCCAGCTCAGCTTTGAAATAATCAATTTAAAACTAAGCCAGTGCTATTTTTAGTTATTGTTTAACAAATTATTTCTATTGATACATTGTCTTGCTGATAAACTCCTCCATATTTTGAACTCAATTCAAGATAATGTCAAAAAACACAGTTCTTCATCTCGGTTGTAGAACATATGAAAGGTTTCCTGATTGCGTCCTAGTGCCTTTCATCCTGGATTACTTTGTGTATTAAAATTTGCTACAACTTAGACAAAGTGCCAGTTCCACCTACCACAGTGTAGTCCACAAGGATGTAAGTTTCTTTGGCATCCTTTCTGGCACAAGTCCTTATTCAGGGCATCTGCTGGGCAGCGACGCAGTCCTCTGTGTACACCTTTATGGTGCATTATTACACCATCACCCAGTATGCATGGGACGATGTTGCATTTGGCAGAGTTGTGCTACAATCAGGAACGAGTTGAGTTCTAACCCCTCCTCCATACAAACTGCTGGTAGGTCACGTATTGGAATGCACATGAGCAATCACTAGAAGAAGAAAAGACAGTTGCTTACCTTCGTAACTATTGTTTTCTGAGATGTGTTGCTCATGTCCATTTCAGGCCCTCCCACCTTCCCTTGGTTGGACTCTTCCGGCAAGAAGAAACTGAGTGGGTATATATACGCCATCGTGCAGGCATCAGTAGAGGAGGCACCACAGCTTAAATTCATAACTTTGTTAGATATTAAAAATCATGGACTGAATCAAAACACTGGATTTATAGCCTGTTACAATAATCTATAACCCACTTATATCCCCAGCCTTTTTTTAACCTCTCTCCTCACCTAATTACTGAAGAGATGTTAATGTGAACTCCTTATGCTATACAATTTGTGCCATCTTGTATTTTGCTGTGTCACTCTGAGTACGTTTCCCAGGCCTAACGAAGAGCACCGTGTAAGCTGGAAAGCTTGTCTCTGGTCAATAAAAGTGTTTCTGTCCACTGCATTTCTCTAAAGCAAGATGGAAATTATTATTGAGGCAGATTAATGGACAATGCTTTGGGTCTCCTACAATTATTGAAATCCTTTTCTCCTTTCCTTCAGCTTGTGGTACCTCCTGCCAACTTGCTCCTATAAGGGCACTGCTAATTTATTTATTCTTTAATTACCCTGTCTGCAATATATGATTTGCAACTTCTATCATTGATTAGCTTCTTCCTGGTAAGCTGAACTGTGAGAAGTGATGCAAGAAACAGATAGCATTGTCTCCTTTCTAGAATTACTTGTGGCAAGGCTTCAAATCTGAAATGCAAATTTCCCTGAGGATTGCTCCTTTGTTGTTATAATTACTGTTGACATCTTATCTTGGAAGGAAGCTGACCAGTATTATATATCCCTGAAGAAGTACATAATATGACAGGCAAGATGTCAAAAATTATTAGTCCGTCCAATGGCGTGACCTGAGGGAAAAATATGCTTCATACACAATAAAGCTTACTTGCAACAATGACTCTTAAGAATCCTCTTTTATGGCAACACCCCAAAAACAAAATTGTTGCTGACATTTTAAGAAGGCGGTTACTTTCCTGAGCATTTAAGCATCATGTTTGAGTATTTTGTAAGCAACAAATTGGCATAGGGAAGGGCCACTTCACGATGCCTTCACCGCTTCATGCGTATCACTGTATAAAGCATGGTCCTTCATTTTTATCACAATTACTTTGTTCCATGAAGAAGGAACATAACAAGAGTGCTGAAAAGATTAATCTGGCTATTTCAAATGCAGAACATTATTTTCAGCTGTAGAGTTCAGAGATTAAACTATGCTCTGAGAAGACTGGAGAGCTGATCAGAGTAGTCTGAACCAAAACAGTTGTATCAAAGATATTATTGCTTCCTGTCTCTAGCACTAATTGTATAATAGTTGTTTTGACATTTGGCTGCCTCGTACCCATTCTCCGTTGGTTTGATAAATTCTAAAATCAGATGATTACTCTTGAAATTGCAGACAGATCAATTTCTGTGTGATACATTTTTTAAAAGTATATTTTTTTCAAAAGGTACAACATGTAATCAGCTATTGGGTTTGTACTCTTACAAAGAATTCCTGTAGCTTAGAATTCCAAATTCATCATCTCCAGGAGAGGAACCTTCATAATGTGTCTGCAGTGGCATGCAAACTAATTACTTGTTAGTGATAGCTATATGATAAATGCATTTGTAAGCAACCTTGGAGACTTAGTTTATACTCTGCCCACTAACCTGTCTTTACCAGGACTGCTACTCACTAACAACCCCCACCCCTTTCCAAAAAATAACCCACTTAATTTAAATATGTGCCTCGGCATTTTGCTGGATAGGTGTGGGTTTAAACAAATCCTTAAAGTTAAGCAGATGCTCAAGTGCTTTCCTAAATCAGGGTCTTAATCTCCAATAGATTATGAATTTTCAGAGCAAGGAACAGGCACATTTTGTACCATTAGATTGGAGTTTCCCCAATGGTAGTTTACAGCTGTTTGTCAGATCTGCAGTGAAAGTGTTTTTAAATTGAACATGTGCTGGATCCTCATCTGAGACTGCCACCACGTGAAATCGATGGTGGAATGCAGGAACACCCCTGAGCAGGAGACATGCAGTTCTCTCCCAAGGTGTTCAGTCGCCTGTTTTTTCAATGAGCATCATCAGTATGTATGAATGTGCTCGATAATGGTGGCTGAAGTATGAAGGGCGTACGAATGTTTAGCATATCTGAGACATAGGATTGCCAGGTGTTGGATTTTCAGCTAGAACAAAGGGAAAAAAGGGACCCTGGCAGTTCCATTCAGCACCTCTGACTGTGCCATTGAAGTCTGGTTAACTGCCTGCAGGGAGCCTGCCTGGCTCTGTGCAACCCCTAGGAGGTGGCCAGCATCTCCCTCAGGCTCCTAAATATAGGGGTGGCCACAGGAGCTCAGCTTACTGCTTCTGCCCCAAGTGCAGCTCCATATCTCACATTGGCCGAGATATTTGACTAGTAATTATGTGATGGTTTGTATGCACTCACTTTTTTTTCATTGCTTCTTGCAAGCTCTGACTAATGCACGTTTTAACATTAGGTAAAATACTCCCCCAATATTAATATGGTATCAGTCTTCAATGTGTTCTGTTTCCCCTTCCGTAATCAAATTGGTCCTTTTAAGCAGTTAGGTGAGTGTGTCGTAGCTCATAAATGGTATCCCAACAGAACATTTTGGCAGATTAAAAGGCATTTGTTTTTATAGTTTGCAAGAATTTGAAGTTTAGTTTATTGGCTTTGTGGCAGATTTCCATCTATTCAGGTTATTTTGCATGAAAGTAGGAAACAATATTGGACCTCAGGTTCATTTTTTGGATCATCTGAGAATTTAATAAAGGTTTTTTGGGATTGATCTTGTGAGCCTGTCCCCTGAGCCCGTCTGGTTAGATTTTTCTAGAACTTGAAGGACTCGTGAATTCCATTCTGGCTATTCTAGCTTGTTGCTCATTATATTCTACACTGCTCTTCAAAGGCTTCTCAACCAAATTCAAGAAACTGTTTCCAAAAGGCAGTTATCACATAGATTTAATCATTTGCTGTTACTGAAGTCAGTGAAGTTTGCATAAATAGATATAACAAAATAATTAGATGCATTTACATTAAAATACTTAAGACATGTTGGATGAGAGAGATCTGTTTTCACAAAAGGAAATAAAATGCAGAAAAAGCTTAACTTATTCTATCTGAGGTTCTTATAAGGGTTAATGGGGGCTTTACAAGTATGAAAAATGTTTAATAGATCTGCTTCACTGTGGGTTTCCATCTAGTTTTAGCAGCATTTTATGTTGATGAGCTGCTCTCAAAATAAAATTTTCAGTAGTTCAGTGACACCATATTGTATGCTATTTCATGTAATTTTATAACTTGTGAGCAGAAAACACCTAGAATCATCTTGAAAGAGTACTTTATATGTAAACCAATGGATTCCATGGTGATCTTCAATGAACAGCTGCTTTTGGAAGGAAGTAGTCTTTTTTGTTAGGTTGTGTTTGGATTTTGATACTGCCGTTAAAAAGATGCTGAAGATGTTATAACTAGACCAGATGGGACCAGTTCTATGCATTTTAAGTCAAGTTTAAAAAAAATTACAACTCCCTTGTTGTAAGACCTATCCACATGTTTTATACTCTTTCTGCTTTAGCAGAAATTCCTGAACTCTCTGATGAAAGAGATGTTGCCATTATCATTCAAATTAAAATAGGTATGATGTTCCTAAAAGCAGTCATTCCAAACACAGATGAAAAACAAATCTGTGCCAGTTTTAAAAGGACAACATCAACAGGGAAAAATAAAAAGCTCTGAGCTGGCTAAAATCTTGTATTTTTAGGTTCTTGATGGTCTGGTGGACAGGGCACTAGAGTGGAAGTGATGAGACACTGGGGTTATATTTCTGGGTCAAACCTATTGTGTGACCGTAGGCAAATCCATTTTACCTTTCTGTCCTTTTCCACTACACCCTTTGTCTGTCTTTCTACTTGGGGTATGTCTGCACTGCGGTAGCACACCTGTGGCTGGCCCATGTCTGCAGAGCCAACAGCCATCAGAGGCATCAATTTAAAGGTCCCAGGACTCCCCTGCCCGCTTTGTCCCCACCTCGGCGGGTCTGGCCCACGTCAACTGACTTAAGCTTGTGGAACTTCTCTAAATGGCATAAAATTGCATGTAGACATCTGAGCTCAGGGACTCTAGTGCCTCATGAGCTCTTCACGTCCGGGCTCCAGCCTGAGCTTCAACATCTATACCTCAGCCCAAGCCCTGTGGAGGGATGTTAGCAAGTAGTCAACTAGAGTATCGACTACTTGCTTCCCCCCCATCCCTTGCTGCCTCTATGAGAGGTAGCAAGGGGAGTGGAATAGGAGCTGGAGCTGGGGGGAGCCGGCTTAAAAGCCGGTTCCCCCAGCACCATCTCCACAGTGCCGCCTGCCTACTCCTGCTGCCTCTATCAGAGGCAGGAGGGAGGTGGATAGGGGAGGCTGCTCCAGCAGCAGCCCCTGTTCCGTCTGCCGCAAACACAGCTCATGCTGGTCCGGGACACTGCACTTCTGCATTTTAAATGTAGTAAGAGCTGCCGGGCTCTTAAAAACATTTAAAATGCAGAGCCGCAGCATGGGTGGTTCTTAGAGCTACCCTTGCTGCAGCTCTGCGTAGCGGTCCTTATTGACTAGTTGTGTAGTTGATACAAATTGTATCGACTACACGATAAGTTAGATAACCGCAATTTAACATCCTTAGCTTTGTGGGCCAACCACAACCATTATACTTCAGTGTGGATAGTGGATATACTATCTTAGTATATAATCTGTTCAGGTCTGGGACTGCGTCTTGGTTTTTATGCAGCATTATACAATGGAGCCTTAGTTTCAGTTTAGACCTCAAAGAGCTACTGTAATACAAATAATAAGGAGAAGTAGGTTTAGTTTTGGTAACTTGACTAGGAAGCATCCAAGGAAAACCCAAGGGTTGCAACCGTCAGAGTTATTATGAATCAGCAGATGGTACCTGTTAGGGATGTAAAAGGCTAACCGGTAATCCAGTAAGCATTAGCCATACCCGCAGCTTTACTAGGTAATTGGTTAACCAGCAGGGTGGGGGAAAGTAGTCCTCAGCCTGCGGCGTGGTGGGACCCTGAACCACCAAATTAGTCCCCAACCTGCAGCGCAGCACTGAGGGACCAGGGCTGGCCAGAGCAGGCCCTACACTCCTGCCTACAGAGGGCCAGGTTGGAGGAGCCCTCCACTTGGTGGGCTGGCCATACCCCAGGTGTGGCACAGTTAACCAATTAAATTTTTCCTATATATTTCCTATTATTTTAAAGGCAATGTTAAATCAGTGACCCAGCATAGAGTCCAGAGTGGGCAATCTATATGGGGAAATGGGTTAGAGAAGTAAGTGCTATAGAATACATCACCATAACTACTAGTTAAAAAACAAAATACTTTTCTGTGAGTTGAATTGTTAGCAATTGTTTCTAAACAAAATAGCTTGTTGTTTTGCATAATTTTGGTTATAATTTGATGTCTTTTTAGGCTTGTAACAGTCTAGTTTTTACAATTTGCCATTTTTTAAAATGGAAGGAAACCTTGTATATTCATTGTTGTTGTGTTTAAGCACTGTGGGTTTTAATTTCAGGCCATTCATAAATTACAAAATCATCATCAGCATTTAGAAGTTCCCCCATATGTCCTCTTCCAGCATCCTTTATGCTATAACCCAATGCCAAATATAAATGCTTATTTTTATGTCTTTAACTTTCTAGACAACATCTGGAGAAGATGTACGGGACTTCACTAAGGTTCTGAAGAACAAGTTCCGGTCAAAAAAGTATTTTGCTAAGCACCCACGACTTGGCTACCTTCCTGTGCAAACTGTTCTTGAAGGCGATAACTTAGAGGCGTAAGTTTGAATGAGGCATGATCTCTGCCATGTGGTTTGCAAACTTCTTCCACCCTAAAAAAAAAATCCTCAAAAACAAAATTGAAGTGAAGCAATAGTAACAGAACCTCAGTGAGGCAATATTTTCTAAAAACACTTTTTTATTTTATTTACTATTTTTTTGCTTGTTTTCTAGAAATTTTTACTTTGGCTGTATAAATATGTTGCCATAAAGTCATGTAATTCAGCATATAGTGATGTTGGTATTCTTTTTTTTTTTTTTTTTAACTTTTCTCATAGAGAACAGTTTCTTCTGTTTGTTTACTAGTTGTCAGGAGAGGCCATTTTTAGTCATACAAAATTAAGATACTTTGGAGAGGCAAGGGAAGTAATTCCATTGATTGACTTCACTTTATTTCATGGAATTTCAAGTGCTTTAAATGCAATACTTAAAGTGAATTAAACCATTCTGTGTATAAAACATATATATGTGATTTGCTTAAATATTATGGCTGTAGCCATTATCAGTCATTCGCTCTCATAAACCAGTGCCTCTCTATTTTTAACACAATAATAGACTGCGCATAAGTGGTTAAGAAACAAGATCAAATGGCCAGATTTCAGAGTTGCTGAGAGTTTCATCTAATCCTTGGTTTCCAATATGAATATATTGCCTGTTTAAAACACTCTAAGTAGTCCATATTTTAAAAAACAAAACCAAAGAACAATGTGGCATAGCCTTCGCATGATTGTAGTCCATGGTCAGAAGTGGCCAAGAAGTGGAATAGTAGGTATATTTCAGCAGTTTAGGATAGAGGTGTATAGTCAAGCTGTGAGGGAAGCATATGTATAGTTTCTCTGCAGAGGATGAGTGTAGCCCATGTTATCAGTACTTCCCTCCATTAAGCAATAAAACACCCATAAGTATTAAAAAACCGTCTCCCTTTAGCATATTTGTTGTGTATTTGCTATGTGATAGAAAAATAAGCATTGTAGTAATAAGCTTGATTTTAGCCTTTTAAATTTTCCATGATTAAGTTGTCATAAGTTCAGTTTCCCAGATAACTTTAAGGAAAAGTCTCAGCAACTAAATGGAAGAAATTCCAAATTTAAGCAAGCCAGACATGGCTTTAGATTATTAATTCAATGTATGATAATGTTTCTGTATGTTTTAAAACTTCTTTTTTTTTTTTAAATGCATCAGCTACTGTCCTATTTTCACATGGCACACTGCAGACTCTGTTGCTACTGCGTTTCTGTGTCATAGATGTTGCTAATGTAAATCATCTGGGTGAGCACATGGTTAGCTAGTTTTTGTGCTTTTTCACCTGATTCTTGCTTAATAGCATTTGTTCTGTGGTTTCTTTCTCTTTTTTTTTCTTCTTTGCAGTCCTATCACACTCATCAGTATGTGGCCAGAGCAATATGAGTGAGTATGCACAACTCTTGTGTCTAAAAAGCTCAGTATGCTGATTGTTTTCTTAATGTTGACTAGTTGGCTTACCTATTTGTAGAATCTGTTAACAGATTCTAGTCAAAAACACATAATGTCCTTTTTTTTTTTTTTTACAAATTTTATCAGTCTAACAATTTTTAAATGCTGTCTTGTCTCACTAAGTAGATTATATTAGATACTACTAACAATTTTGTGCTTATTTTCTTTTAATAGTCCTTCCCAGTCCCCACAGCTATTTCATGATGACACACACTCCAGGATAGAGCAGTATGCCACCAGGTAAGAAACACACAGACTTCTTATTTTAATTACACTTCTGCATTTTGGGATTGATTCTTGCAGGAGAAAATGTACTTTATGTTGAATAGACAGTATTTATTACTAAGACGACTAAGTCTCATGACTATTTTTATACCCAGAGGTAAAATAAATCTTTCCACCTCAAGAGCTGGGAAGTCATCTTAATTAAAACTTAATGATATTGAATGAAATAGACACATCAAAATTCTCATTGATCAGTAAAGAATGGATAGTGTTGAATTACTGTTAGTTTCTCTTCTATCTGCTCTCTGTCTTTTATTTTCTAATATATCTGCAAATATTAGTTTCTTTCCCATCTGCACTCTGTCTCTTATTTTCTAATGCATCTAGTCTTCATAAATGAAGACTCAGCATGGTAAGGTAGATATTTTCTCCTTTAGGTTTTTGAGATACTGGTATTACTCGTTTTGTCCCCAGTGGTTACATTTATATTTGCAATTAACAGTGAACTTCAGAGACTGGTGAAATAAGTAAGAAACTGGCATTTAATATGCTTCTGAAAAAAACTGAGGAAGTATTGTGTTTACTTGCATCCACTTTTAGGACAAAATAGAATGGTGTATTTGAATGTAGAATAGTATCCCTGGTAACATGGTAGAAGCCCTGTGACTTGAGTCATGACAGTTTAAAAAAAAAAAAAAAAAGTGATGGGACAAAATTCTTAACAGTTCCTTAGGGAACAATCTTGTATTATCTAGGAGGAAGGACTAGGTGACCGGTTAGGTCTAATGTCTTGAGTGTTTAAGAGACTTCTACATAGTGCATATACTAATTACTCTGGGAAAGAGTCGTTCACATAGCTGAAAGTTTCTTGCTTAGTGACTATAAAATATATTTGTTTCTGAAAGTTTTCACTATGTAAGTCATAATTTTGGGGGCATAAATGATTTTCTGCAAAGTGTCATTACAATCATTTGGTAAACTCCCCTCCTTTCATTTGAAGCGGCAGCTGTATTTGTATTTGCAGCTCCAAGTTCTACAACAACAAATTGTTACACATACACAGTGTTAGGGATTCTCAGCCTTTTTCTTTGCGAGACCCCCCTCTACATGCTATACAAATTCCATGGCTCACCTGAGCCACAATAATTGGTTTCTGCATAAAAAAGTGAGGGCCAGCGTTAGGGGGTAGCAAGCAAGGCAGTTGCCTGGGGCTACATGCCACATGGGTCCGCCATGACATTGCTCAAGCTTTAGCTTCAGCCCTCAGTGCCAGGGCTCAGGACCTCAGGCTTCGCATTCATGCTTTCAAGCTTGGGCCCCAGCAAGTCTAACACTGGCCCTACTTGGTGGACTCGCTGAACCTGCTCACCGGCCTCCAGGAGCATTGGACCCCTGTCTGGGAACCACTGGGCTATGTGACAGATTTTCTGGGGCCATGCTCTGAGCCAGTACCACAAAATATTTTATCAGGTTAGTGCTGCTCTATTGTGAAGATCTGCTGAGTGTTGCAGTGACTGGGTGGACATGTCACCTCTTTCCACACAGGAACCTGGGAAGTCCAGCACTGGTCAGGAGCAGCCCCAGAGACATGAGCTTACTGTTCTCCTTCAGACAACAAAGAAGCTGATTTGTATCTAAAATAGGAGCTTATCAGTTTTGCTTCCTGCACTGCAGTAAAAATATCTAGTGTCACATTTCCTTTGTTTTGTTTTTAAAGGCAATGCAGAGCTTATGTCTGCTATCCCAGATTTTGACTAACTGAATTGGTTATCTTCAGGCTCCACAGAAGAAACGCAGCTTCAAAACTATCTTCCACGTGTTGTAGCAGTAAAAGAAAATGCAATCAGAAAAGAACCAATTATATGTATGAGGGGCAAAAGTAACACTTAACCTATTGTCAGCCGTTCTTCCTCATTTGAATTTGACAATTAATGTTGTTGTCCTTCGCATTTACCCATTGACATTATCATAAGCACACTAGGGAAATGTGGTCTAGATGAAATTACTATACATTATTACAAGGTGGATGCATTATTGGTTGAAAGCCTATACTCAGAGTAGTTATCGATGGGCCACTGTCAGACTGGGTGAATTACCTGGTGGGGTGCCAACGGGATCTGTTCTGGCTCCACTACTTATCAACATTTTCATTAATGATTTGGATAATGGAGTGAAGAGTAACTTCTAAAATTTATGAATGACACCTAGCGAAGAGGGGTTGGAAACACTTTGGCAGACAGGATGAGAATTCAAAATGACCATGATAAATTGGTCTGAAATGAGCAATAAAGCTATATGCCACTTACTACACTTAGAAAAATCAGATGAATAAACACAAAGTGGGAAAGATGTAGCTAGAAAGCAAGTACTGCTGAAGAGGATTTGGTGGTGGTCATAGTGGATCACAAATTAAATATAAGCCAACAATGTCATGCAATTGTAAAAAAAGCTACAATATCATTTTTGGTAGCTATTACCAGGAAACATGGAAGGTAATTGTCCTGCTGTGCTCAGTACTGGGGAGGCATTAGTTGGAGAACTGTGTCCTGTCCTGTTTTGGGTGCCACACTTTAAGGAGGATAGAGTGCTGAGAAGAGCAACATAAATGATTTTTAAAAGTTTACAAAATCTGATCTAGGAAGAAAAAAATTGGCATGTTTAATGTTGAAATAAGAAGACAGAGGGGACAACCTTATAACAGTTTTCTAATATGTTAAGGGCTTTTGCAAGCAGAACAGTGATCAATTGTTCTCCATGTCCACTGAAGTAACGGGCTTAATCTACAGCAAGGAAGATTTAGATCAGATATTAGGGAAAACATTCCAACTAAGGATGCAGAATCCCCATCATTGGAGGTTTTTAATAACATTACAGAAATACCTGTCAGGAATAATCTTGATATGCTTGGTCGTGCCTCAGCATGTGGGGCTGAATTAGAGGAGGTCTTAGGTCCCTTTTGGCCTTACATTTGTATGATTCTATTATTATTTAATAGTAAAATTATAGGACTTTAATTGCCCAGAAATGTGCCATTCGTGTGGAAAATGTAGCACTAATATTTGCATGACAATAAAAGTAGGTCATTGATATAATTATGCACAAAACCATGCACAGCTCCGTTAAGCTCAACTTTAAACCAGAAAAAAGCAAAGAAACTTGGATTTAAGAAAAAAGTTGACCTCCATGGGAGTGATGTCTGTATTTTTAGTTTGTCCTTGATTCACCACTTTGATTTTATGATTTATAGTACTCGGGTGAAAACCAAACTCTATGCTCATACCGTAGTAAGTGGTGCCTGCTAGAAATAATCCCATTAATACCATCTGTGATGACTCCCTACCGGGCTGACCAATCCCAATTAAGGTTATACTGGTGTAGTTGGGAGTGCTCTGACCACCTATTACTGATGTCTGGGTCGTTGATGAATACAGAGTCATAGCTGTACCTACCATGTTCAGAAGTTAAAAGACAGTGCTAATTACATTGTATCTGGGCCCTCTTAAAATCTATGAAACTATATTTCTTCTATTAATATATGCTTAAGAGAAGTGTAGGTCACTATATAGGCTGCATGTCAGTTTTATAATATGTCTGTGTATTTAAATAGTTTTTTATTATTATTATTATTATTATTATTGATCCAACTGGCATTTCTCTTTCAAAATACAGAATATTTACTGTTGATCTGAGCTCTTGTGCTGAATTCCCATTTTCAGTTACTTAGGGAAGGAATTTAGTGTTTTAAAATATTATTCAACAATAATAATGTAAATACATACTTATTTTATGAGAGTAGCTGGCAGTGACTTTACTGTATAGATTGCCTAATTGCCATTCTAGAAGATTGCCAGAAAAATACCTCACAAGCAAAGGCACAGTTCAGGGCACAATGTCTACAGCTTTATTAAATCAGTAAGAATGTAAACAAATGAAGGAGAGGAATGAAGGCAGTGTTTGCCATAAAGATAAGTTGGCTGTAGCTAAGCCTTTTAATTCTGATTGTCAAACTCAAAACGGCTACCCAGTTCAGATATATTGTTTGGCCCCGCCATTACTGGACCAGAAGCCATGCTCCATTCCTGTAGTACAACTGTTAGAACTTCCTCTGAGGCAGACTTCAGGCAGCCTCTGCTAATGGGGCTCTTTTCCCAGTTTCATATTGATTCCAGCAGTTCTGGCAGATTTACACCCTCCTTGCCTACTGACCCAGCCCAAGCGGTTGAATCAGTGTAACCCCTAAGAAAGACTACATCCTCCCAAAAGATACAAAATCAACTTGATATCAGCATGATTCTGGTTTTTCTGACCAGAAAAGACGTTGTATAAACATAATAGCAACATACATTCAGCAATAAAGGACTAGCACCGTATCCCGAGAATAAAAGCTAAAAATTTCTGGGGCAGAGAAGCATGTAAATAATAAATATTAGCAATCAAGAGGGAATAATTCTAGTCTTTCTTTTTCTGATGACTGTCCTCAGTAATTTTGTACATATCACAACTCTAAAAATATCAGGAACAAAGGTGTTATAAGAGGAGATATTTGTGTCTTGTATATCTTCTAGTGTTTCCTGTGTTAGACCAGATTGTTATATGAGAACATTTTAAAGATCTTAAACAAAACTTTAGGTATTATCTTGCTCTTTAATACGTGTAGTAGTTGAGTATCGAAGAGGGATATAATTGAAAACAATTAAGAGTCTGGTCCATAGCCCATTGACATGAATGAATTTTAATGACCTTTGGATCAGACCTTAAATTTTCAGAGCTGCTCAAATCTTAGCCATCTGTTTTCCATTAATATTTATATAACAGCCAAATTTGTAAATTTTTGGTGGGGATGTGGCGGTGACTCCTCCAGCAGTGGTATAGGGGTGGAGCCCCTGTACTTAAGTGTTTGGAGGGTGATTATCCACAAGGTAAGAGAAAATTTTAAAATAATTTCTGGATCCAACTCCCCTCTCTGGATGGAGAGATGACAACTCAGTAACCAGGGCAGACATTAGGAGGACCCCCACTCCAGAAGCAGAAGTGGTGGTTCAGTAACTTAAGTTGTTATCACTCATTCTGGAGCAGGTCCAGAAACAGAAGTAGAAGAGGCAGTGTGAGCAGATAGCACCCTTGCCTTCTCCGGCTTTTCTGCTCCAGGCCTGCTTCAGAAGGAGAGATGGTGACTTGGTTACCTGGATTTCGCTGGGGTCTGCCCATGTTATCGAGCAATTATCACTCATTCTGGAGCGGGGAGCTTGATCAGACGTTCTGGAATGCTTTTCCGGCTCCAAAAGGAAGTTCCAGAACTCCATTACCATAAACTTGAATGCTATTAATGCAACTTTTCCCTCTGAGGTGCCAGCTTCAATGCAGCCCCAAAATATTAGTGGGGCCTTGGACCCATGGTCCCCTTTAATCAGACACTATAGACATTGGAGTTGCATTGAACTAAAATTTCCAGTCAGACTTTTTGAAAACTTGAGAATACATTTTTAAAATCATATAGATGTTTGTTTTACGAAGGCTGTTTTAGTAAGCACCAATGTCCTTGAATCCAGAACCTGAGCGATTAATTCTACTGCTCCCTGTCCCTTCTCCCAAACATGTATGCCACATCCAAATCTTTGTAAGAAATAATATCTTTCTGTTAACAAATCAAAAACTCTTTTATCCTCCTCATTTCCCTACATGATTAATGGTTTAAACATCTAGAAAACATGACCTAGGGAAGATTGAAAGAATTGGAATTGTTTAGTCTGGAAAATAAAAGACTCTTTCAAATATCTAAAAAGTTGTTATAAGAAGGAGGGAGAAAAATTATTCTCCCTAACCTCTGATAATAGGACAAGAAACAATGGACTTAAAGTAAGGGAGAAACCATTTGGGTTGGACATTAGGAAAAACTTCCTAACTGTCAGGGTACTTACGCATTGGAATAAATTGCCTAGGGAAGTTGTGGAATCTCCATCATTGGAGACTTTTAAGAGCAGATTAGACAAACACCTGTCGGGGACAGTCTACATGGTGCTTTGTCCTGCTGTGAATGCAGGGGACTGGACTTGATGACCTCTCAAAGTTCTTCCCAATTCTAGGATTCTATGATCTTCCACCAATACACAGCTCCATATATAATCTCCCCTGCCTATCACCCTCTATACCCTCTCTTGCTTTTGAATCCCTCCTGGGACTCCCCCTTTTTCCATCACATCAGGTTCATATTTCTTGTCCCTGTTTTCAAGGCTGTTTGCAATTCTGCCCTTATTTACCTATCTGCTTTTCTCTGTCATTATATTACCCCCTTTGCTAGATCTCCAGTGCCACCTGATTAATCCACTTCTTTCATAACCATTCTTTTCACCCATTATGTCTATTTGAGGACTTTTTTTTTAAACAGTTAATGTTATGTTGTTGACTGTCTTTGGGAGGAGGCAGTATGATGTAGTGGCTGGATCACAGGCCTGAGGGTCAAAGGATCTGAGTCTATTCCCAGTTGTACTCCTGAGTTGCTGAGACACCTTGGACCAAGTCACTATACCATTCTGTGCCCGTCTATGTGAAAGTGATATGACATTTCTTTATTTTACAGCTGTGCTTTGAAATTACATTTATAATTTTTTGTCCAGGCTGTAGAGATGCTCATCTGGACAACATTACAGAAGTGACTAGCTCTGTTATTACCTTGGGCTTATTCAGTGTTAGCTAATGCTGAAGATCTGCAAGAGATCAACTTCTAGAAATAGAGGATTATCTGAATGCCATCTTATTGGTTAAAAACTTGACTTCCAAATAGACAATCCAAGTCTAGGTAATGCTATTCCATTCACATGCTATACCATGCCTCTACTTCAGTGGAATAAGATGACTAAGAATATTATCTTGTAATAGGTTTTTCTTCATTGCCTCTAATCTTTACTATTTCATTCATTCATTCATGAAGACTAATTCATTTACAGATTAAATAACTTGCTCCCAGACAAACAGGAAAAGTAACAAAAATGAGCCAGTGGGTGGTACATGCTATTTTTTTTTCTTCAGCTCAAAGATGTCTATATAAAGTAGGTGCTAATTCTTTATAGTAACTTCCATAGGATACTAGAAAAGGAAAAGAAAGACCTATTAAGTTATTTGGTCCAACTCCAAGGGGACAGTGGGAATTAAGATAAGCCAAATTGTACATCATACTGATGTCTAAACAGGCAGTACTCCTGACATTAGCAGACAGTTTCATTTTTCTGAGGTCAGTATAAGTTTGATGAAAGATATTTGATTTGTTGATTAACTGTTGTTGTTGTATTTTATTGCATGCTGCAGTCACCATTATTTCCAACATTTAATCTTTTGTAATGAGGCTGAACTCCTTCAGCTTCAGGTATAGACTCCAAGAGGGTGGCTCTATAGAAATACTCAGTAAAGCAAGGAAATCGCTCGCTTATCTATAAGTGGACATATCTGTGTCGCCCATTGATGCACACACCATTATATGTTTCTGGATTGCCTTGTATTCATTTTATGCAGTGAAAACTACTGAATAGATACAAAAGAAAGAATTTCTAACACATCTTTAAAGAAAGAAATTACCAAGATGTTTGTTCCATGAGCATTCAATTTAAATTTTCATACTGTATTCCTTATCTTACGCTTTTTATAATGCTGTGCAACTATACAGTAACAAGATATCATATCTGCCAGATAGTGGTACAAAAACATTTATGTAATACCCAAATCATTTTTGATTAATTCCATTTAAAATAGGAAATTCAAGCAATGGCTTCCCACAGTTACAATACATTACCTTATAATTTTTCCACTAATATGTTAATACTTTATGGGTCAGTTTGTCTATTGTGCAGTTTTATGTATTTGAGCAAAGCTTCAGAGGTTGGCATGATTATTGTGATGATGCTAGTGAAAATCAAAGGGTCTTCTACAGGATTGCCAAACAAACATACTTGTGGCAGATAAATGGGCAAGTAGAATTTATCAGTGGTTCATATCATTTGAGGTCTATTTTCTGTGAATAAGAGCCAGCCTATGTTTTCACCATATTTCAAGTTATGCTAAAATATTTTGATCACCTAAGAGTCATTCTAGACTATGTTGTTATCATCCATGCTGACTATCTTTTCTGTTAGTCGGCCAATGGTTTAGGAGTTCAGCCTTCATCACCTGGAAGAATCGACATATCTGAAATGCTCCCAAATAGAATGATCCCAGCCTGATTTCTGAGCACAGTCTCCCCAAGTCACATTTCTCTTTTCTTTCAGGCTGGCTCAAATGGAAAGGAACAATGGCTCCTTGTTGACAGACAGCAGCTCCACCACAGGGAGTGTGTAAGTAAATCATGCAGTTAGAGCTGCCGGGAAAGGCTAACTCATCTGATCTTTATTGGTTACATGGTAAATTTTAGTCCCAATAAAAGTTGATAATAAATAGGATCCAAAAAATGCCTGCATCAATTTCATGTGTCCAAGAAGTAATGGTATAAATTGGCAGTGTTTGGTCAGCTTGATGAGTCATTTAGTAAAGTGATTCTGCCTCAAGAAATTGGGTTGTTTCAGCTGAAAGGCACATATAAATTCATTGTAGCTTGTCTCTTTTCTAGCTTGATCCATTAATTTAAAAGAAACAAGTAATTCAGTAGAAGACTATATAGTGCTAGAACAGTATTGTTACTTATGCTGAACAATTATATTGATTTTTGCCAGCTATTGAGTTCATCTACACATAGATATGCTTATAAAAATTACTAAAAAGGCCAGGTTATTATTAGAATTATGGGAGTTTTGCTTGTAAAAGCTTTAATGGAGATGAACTGATGTGCAGAACAAAAAGGAAAAAAGATACCAGATTCTTGATAGATTATATATGAGTAATTTTTCACTGTTAAATGATAATATTTTAAAAACTTGTTTTGCCTTTGCCAAGACCCAAATTGTGAACTTTGGGGACTAATTCAAGCATAGGAAGATAGATCCTGGCTCATTTTGCATACTTGTGATATCATCAGCTTTTGCTGGACACAAGTCTTTGTTGTCCAACTTCCATTAGATAAAAACTTTATAATTTTAAAAATGAATTTAGTATTTTCAAATCCAGTGACCATTCAAAGGAACATTTAAGTTTACTTTGAAGCCTTCTCCATAATCCTGCACACTTGGCGCTCTCTCTGCTAAATCCGTTTTCACATATTTCCTTAGTAGTTCATCAGTGACTGGTATGCAGAGAACTATCCCTTTTTGGGCAACAATAAAGAGCCCCAGGCGTCTTTGAATCGCTGGGTCACTGCCTCCTTTACCCCATCCCTTGTCTGTAGGCCTGGGCATTGTTATTTAAAATTTGGATTTGGCCCTGAGACAGTATGCTAGGTTTCCAGAACTAAGAGTTACTGTTACTCCTCTCAGCCTCAGCCAATGAACGTTTTGCTACAGCTATGCTGTGTGACAGTTTCCCGACATATTAGGTTGTCTGCAGCAAACTCTTCTGGACTTTGCCAGTCTAGACCTTGCATAATGGATAACAAAAAATGAACCCTAACTCCTGAATTCCCCAAAGACATCTTCCTTGTAGCATCCAGCTCCCTTTCAGAATGCTCATAAAAGTTAAATTTGCTGATCCTGTAAAGAGTTAGCAAACAGCTCATTTAATTTATCTGGGATTTGACAAACACTCTTATTTCAATCACAGCAGTGTGTTGGTTTATGTTATTAGTAAAACAAATTTATCTAATAATAAAAGGACATAGATTAAGTGATATCAAATATAAGGAATAAAGATTGAAAGGCTACAAGCAAGCAAAACTAAAACCTGATGGAATAAATTAGTTTCTTGTTCACAGAAGTGTTTCTCGCCAAGTCTCTTTTCCAAAATGGCTGACCAGACTCTGGCCAGGACCTTTCACAGACCACTAAGCACTTTGTGAAATAACATAGAAATGAAATATCTGGATGTGAATAAGCTGAACTTTGTGTTGAAATTTAGGTCAAAATTTTTCATCTCGGGAGCATCTCATATAAACAAATCTGGGCAAAATCTCTACATCTTAGTGCATTTTGTTAGACATTAGGAGATGAGTAACTCAAATTCTATACTTCTCACAATCAGAGTGCTGTTTGTTCCTTAACATTATTTTATTGGTCCCTGAAGGCACATCTACACAGCAGGGCTGAAACTGAAATAAGCTACGCAACTTGAGCTACGTCAATTGCGTAGCTTAAGTCAAAATAGCTTATTTAGACTTTTGGCGCTGTCTTCACAGCAGGAAGTCCGAGAAAGAGCACTCTTCCTCCGACTTCCCTTAATAAAATGAGGGTTACAGGAGTTGGAGTAAGAAGTCCTCCAGCTCAACATTATTTTGACGTTGTCGAAATAACTGCTTGTGGTGTAGACACGGACTATGTTATTTATGAATAACCTTAGTCTGCTGTGCAGACTTATCCTGAGAGTGGTTCAGCTTATCACAAACTTGTAATAAGGGCAAAGATATTCCTCATACTTTTCCCTCAAATGTTCAGGTTCGTCGCAGAGAGCCTGGTCGGGTGGTTTGAAAAACACTGGATAAGCATAATAAAAGGAAAATGAACATTATTAAGAAATTGTGAATTTAAACTCTCATGTTAATTTACAGCATTAATAAGGTGTAATGATCTGCATAAAGCAATAGGCTAAAACTCAATACAGTTAAAGAAAATACTGATTATTTTTGCTAATGTCACGTATGTTTTCTTCATTCCTACTTTATAGATGTTTGTGAAATGCAAAAATGTCACAAATTATAATTAGAAGTAACTTTTTATATTTTCCTATTTAACTATCCCATCAAATCTGTACACGTTGTATACCTGAGAGAGATTGAGATCTATTTAGGATATGCACGTAATGACAGAGAATACATTTTTGGTTAATCTCTTTGCTATTAGTCTCGCTCCATGCTCCTTTGCTGCCAGGGCACATGAACATGCCACTGAAAATTGTGCACTGTTAGAACTCACCTGGAACATTCAGTGGCACAGCAGCCGTGTTCTCCCTTGATGTTTCTAAATCAGCTAGTGATGATCAAGTTAAAGACCATCCAGTCAGAGAGAGAAATCAATTTCAGTTGTCAGTAAATTAAGAAAAGAACTGATAAACAAAAGTGAAAGGAGGAAAGAGAAATTTTGAGAAGGCTGTGGAACCCTCAGGATTTTGCTATTTCTCACAGCAATGCTAGCTCAAAAGGAGAAATATAATTATCACCAGCACAATCAGCTTAGTGCGGAAGATTTAATTTATTATTTGGTTCGATCAGGCTACGTCTAGACTGCAAGCTTCTTTCAGAAGAAGCTTTTCCGGAAGAGATCTTCCGAAAAAACTTCTTCCAAAAGAGAGCGTCTACACTACCAAAGCGTATCAAAAAGTGATCTGCTTTTTTGAAAGATAGCATCCACACTGGATGGATGCTATCTCGCATTTAAGCTGTGATTACTATGGACGGAGTGACAACCACGGTACCTGTGCTTTTTCCTTTTTCCTCAAAAGGCTTCTTTCTCATAGAAAGAGGTTTACCAATGTCGGAAAAACCCCTCTGTTCCTTTTTTTTTTTTTCAAAAGAACACGATTGCAGTGTGGATGTAAGTGAAGTTTTTTCGGAAAAGCAGCCATTTTTCTGAAAAAAACTCTGTAGTGTAGACATAGCCATCCCCTCTCACTTCTGGGGAGGAAAGTGCAATGGGTTCTCAATATCAAAATGTTTGTTTGCCAGAGTGCATTTGCTGCCTCCTTGCCTGTAGGCCCTTCTGTCATCATAAAATCCTGAATTGGAATGCCAGTGCCACTAATAGATCTATCTTAATTACTGTCATGAGATTTGTAAGTGCAGACACAAGGTCTTGCCTTTCAGACCAATAATTTAGCAACGAAGACAGAAGGCTGAGGGAGAGAGACGCATGGGAAAGATTCATCTTTTCCTTAAATAGATTTCTTCCTTTACCAACTGTTCACTGAACAATGCTGTTATCAGTGTATGCTGCTTATAATGGACAAAGCCCTGGCTGGGTTGATTTAGTTGGGATTGGTCCTGCCTTGGGCAGGGGGCTGGACTTGATGGACCTCCTGAGGTCTCTTCCAGATCTATGATTCTATGAACCAATACTTCCAGTCTTTGTCCTCTATATTCCATGTGGGGTAGTCACAATGAGAGAGAAAGGGAGCATATCTGCTCTGTTCTAGATGAATATGAGTGTTGTATTTGAAATTTAAAAACTAGTTACAATTCTTAGTTCTATTTTAGATGTCTGTGTTTAATGAATAAACTTGTAATTTAGACAGTGCCTTTTTGGCATGTATTTAAAAACTAATTAAAGCAGCCAAATGGAAATATTTCACCTGGTGTCTCACCTGAACTTTTTACAAAAATTTCTCTCTCATACCATAAGGATGTCTCTGCACTTCAAAACGATGTCATTTGTTCACAGAAGCCCTGAAGAAATAGTTGCACTTATCAGTTAAATGAGTATTTGAGACATTCTTAAAAAGAAAAAAAAGTGTTCTGTCTCTCCTGTCTGGTTTAATCACTGCTCATTTGAGTTGTGAGGCTAGAATTGCCAATATTTCAATGCCTCAGTATTTCCAAAAACTTGCCAGTTTCAGTGGAGTCATTCTGTATGGTTTCCAGGATTTTAAGATATATTTTAGGGTTTTTTATGGAAGATCTTAATTTATCTTGAAATACACTTAAGCAATAATCTTGGTTATAACTGAAGAATATTTTGAAGGTGGATAAAGGAAAAACGTGAACAAAGTAATGCAGTTTTTTACTAATGCGTTAAGATCTGATCCAAAGTCTATTGAGGTTAATGGAAAAATTTCCATTCACCTTTGAATCAGGTCTTTAGTTTGTAGCCAGGCTGTTGGAAACAACCAATAATGAGTTTCTCTGAGATATGAGAGTTGCTGGGAAAAAAAAGGAACTAGAGGTTTGTTATTGTAGTGTGAGGGAGAAAAAAACAACAACCCACTCTTTGTACATCTGCCAGCTAAAATTTTTGTCAGACATTTTTAATAAAAGTCACAAATAGGTCATGGGCAATAAAGAAAAATGCAGGGAAGCTTGTGACTTGTCCACGAATGTTACTAAAAATATGCCTGATAAAATGTGGAGATTTTGGCCCCAATGCTATTCCTGGAGACCCAGCTTAGAGCTTGTGGGGTCCCACCACCGCCAGTGGCTCACTGCTACCAACTGGAGTTGCTCGCAGTTCTGGGGCATCCCTGGCACCCACAATGGCCAGGAGCTTCCGGGTCTTTCTGCCACCTGCAGCACCAACAGCTACAGGGCACTCCTATACCTGATGGTGGCTCTAAGTCCTGGGGCATGTGACAGCTGGCAGCTCCTGGGATGCCGCCTCCTGTGGCAGCCGGAAGCTCCTGTTAGCTCTCACAGGGAGCAGGGGACCCTGCAGTCCCAGGTGCTTCCAGCACAAGTCACAGAGGTCTCTGGAAGTGACAGAATCTGTGACTTCCATGAGAAAACCATGACTTCACTCATCAGCTCTCCCTTTTGGATTTAAAGCCCAGAGAGTCCAAATTTCAATGTGAATGTTAAGCCTAACATATACAGTGAAAAATATATGACATTATTACTCATAATTAATATTCTTAGAGGGGTCATGACTGTGACAACAATCTCATTGCTCGTTTTTAAGGTCATAGTTGAGAAACAGCAGGTAAATTGCATATAAAAATGCACTTACATGGTCTATTCATGTTTCACAACAGTTATAAGCAGATGCCCTCTTTAAGGGTGGCACTTTTTCAGTTTTCATTGTGAACCTTGGCAAGATAATAATTTATCTCAGGGCTCACCTTGAGAGATTATTGCACAAAACAGGAGCGTAGAGGTAGGAGCATCACATCTCCATTCTGTTTTAAATTCTTTAACACAAATGAATGCATAAGGATAGAAACAAAATGAATTGGAACAATGCACAGGACTATCACATGATATAGGTAAAATTTACTTTGTATTACTTAAGATGTAAGTATTTGATAAAACCCCAAACTTTTATATCTAAATGACAAGGAGTAACTCAAGCTAGAGTCAAGAAGTGGAAGCCCACATAACGGCCTACACTGAGTAGTTTATATACACTCAAGGAGAGAGAAATATCTTGAGATTTCCATTTTGCTGTATCATAGGAACTAGTGTACAGGAAGAAGTGACTGAAGCAACTATTCAAGGAGCTTACATCAATTAGTTCTTAGTACAAGTGATTCTCTAATAAAGAACCGAAAACTACAGTATACATGTGTGATATTTTGGCATCATCTCTAGAAGGTTACCTAATAGCACTGGCTTTTTTTTTACAGATATGTGCTGTGTATGCAGTAAGCTATCAAGAAACATCCTTACCTCACCAGTTTACCTACTTTAAAAAAAAAAGATTTAACATACATACACTCTCAATTTATGTTCATAATTATCATCAGCATTTATATACATTACCAAAATGCATTGGTGAGAATAGAAGATGCCCTTCATGATGATGATTTTAATATATCTTTTGACAAATTATTGCTACCCGTAAAGATGGCTTGTAATTCACATAGGAGTTTTACCCCGCTTGGTTACCAATCATCGTAACTGTAGTTTCTCTCTCATAAAAGGAAACTTTATGGTGATTTTAAGCAACTATTTTTGCAAATCGTTGAAATGTGTACATATGACTATTTTGGGATGAACAATGTTACAGAATTAAGAGTGTTGTTTATTAGCTGGGAGATCTCTCTGCCTGGGCTCATGCACACTTTCTGTTTAAAGCTCTGCCACGGCTGCACTTTATGCTGCTCAGCGTGGACAAAGCCTGTATCTTTTATCACCTAACCATCTGAAAACTGGAGAAAAAGCAGGATTTTTTTTAAATAGACTTAGTAAGGTGAAAAAAGAAAGATCTTTCTACAAAAGCAGGTTTAGTTGAACCAGTAATAGCCATTACTGGATCCCTCAGGTCCTCCATGCCTCCTACCACAAAATAATTTCTTCTCTGGCCAGAAGGAGAAACTAGCTACTTCCTTCAAAGAACCTCAGTACAGCTATGAGAGAACCACAATCTTAAGAAAATGGGTGAAAAGACCAATTTGTAACCTGTGTTTCTTGTTTAATGCCACAACCAATTCACTTTACTAAGCACATAGATCTAGCCTGAATCTCTGATTTTATTAAACCTATGACCATATTAAGATATCTACAGTTTTTACTAAGTGTATTGAGCATGTGTAACAAATGCCTAGCATTTTTTCTCCTGCTTCTCAAAGTACAGTAGATGTCAGATATTTAGTATTAAAATACACAATAGCTGCAAAAGACAAAAAGTAATAGTTGGTTTTTCTCCTCTTTTTTTAACACAAAAAATAAAAGTATTTTAAATCAGTCATTATTGACTTACACCATTTCAGCTTCTTCAATTTTTGGTTTCATTATTTCTGTCAGAGGTGTCACCAGTCATAATGCTAGGTGTGTGCATTTAAAATAAACTGGCTTTACACTGATACAGAACATTTTTCATTTGGATTTTTTAATCCTTCAGAATATTTATGCCAGGCACAAGTCAGAAAAATACACAGAACTGACAGCTCTGTCCCATACTCTTGGAGACTAATTTACCTCTGTGCAAGCCTTTTTTAAAAAGACAAACTTAGCAAAGCTATTAGATCATTGGCTAATTCATACTCCCAGTGCTATCAAGTATACTGAAATGAGCTATTTCCATCTTTGTTGCTTTGTTACTCTAGAGAGGATGAGCATGCCCTTATCCAGCAGTACTGTCAAACTCTGGGAGGAGAATCACCTGTGAGTCAACCACAGAGTCCTGCACAAATCTTGAAGTCAGTGGAAAAGGAAGAACGGGGAGAGCTGGAGCGTATCATTGCCGACCTCGAAGAAGAGCAAAGGTTTTGTAATCTTCCTGTGCAGCATCTGAACTACCATTTCATTAACTTTGTTTTAATCATGTGCACGCTGCAAACTCATTGTTTGGACAAAGTGAGAAGAGGGTCTAATGTGAGAATTGGATCGGACTGTTTAGCTGTTCACAATGGCCCTTTGTAGGTTAATTTGTTGGGCCTATGATCAGATGCTCTAATAAAGTAGCCATTTCACTCCTGCTTGTTTGTGTTGCTGCTGTCTAATGTTATCATACACTTAGAGCCTAGACTGTATCTTGGTATAAAGTACTAAGGCCCCACAGATATAGAGAATCAGAAAATTCACTGGGTTAAGGGAGAGATCTTAAATTATGTTGCCATGTATGCTCTCGTGAAATGTAATCTCCTTTTTCTCTTCATAATTGTATTAGGAGCCTCCAGGTAGAATATGAGCAGCTAAAAGAACAGCATCTTCGCCGAGGAATAAACCCTCTTGCCTCCCCTCCAGACTCTGCTGTATCACCCCAGCACATGTCTGAAGATGCTGAGCTCATTGCTGAAGCCAAACTCCTAAGACAGCACAAAGGTCGTCTGGAGGCCAGAATGCAAATATTGGAAGATCACAATAAGCAACTTGAGTCTCAGCTTCACCGACTACGACAGCTGCTGGAGCAGGTACAAAAAGTAACTCTGCCCTCCCTCAGCTCTCATGCTTGTGAGAGGGCATTCATGTCAGTGTGTTTTGTTTTGTTTTTTCATTCAGGGCTAATGCATTGACTTTTTGTGAACATTTTTTTACTTAATTAGCTTACTCTGCTGCTTTCAGTTTTATTGATGGGATGAACAAGGGTGTGTATTTCTCCACCTTCCATTATAAATGTATCTGCAATAGCAAAAACACAAAACTTGAAACAAAGCAATGCTTCAAAAAACCAATAAAGCCTGCCACATGGCCAGGTAAAATATTTTCTTTCCCGATAACTGCCAGTTTTGGCATCCTTCAGCCAACAACCACATTCACCTAGCATCTTCAACATGCTAATAATGTGGGTTGGTTCCTTCCTTCCTTCCATCCATCCAAGACCTCAAGGTATTTTTTACTTCTATGAAATGTTCAGAGGTACTTAACAAAAACAAATGCAGCAATTTTCTCAAAATAAATAGAAAAAGCCAGTGGGCCCAGCCAGACAGTGCACCTGCCTAGATCTCATTGCTCCTTCTTCAAGTGCTTGGTCTGGTAGTTGAAACTGGGCACTGCGCTATTGCTTAGAATTATGATGATAGAGAAGCCTAAGTGATCTGTCTTGCAGGTAACACAGAAATAATTCCTAAGGAAAATGAGGAAAACCAGACAATTCCTTCATTAGCCCTTTTGAGTACTGTCAGCATATAGTACAGGTTGGACCTCCCCGGTCTGGCACCCTCTGGACCTGACTGGTCCCAGATGAGGGATTTTTCTGGATCAGGGAAGGTCATATCTGTGTCGTCCCCCAGTCCGGTCTCCCCCCCCCTCCCCCCTCCCCGCTGGCCCCACTCCCTGCCCTGCCACCCCATTGGGTTTCCTGTCTCCCCCAGTACCCAGCTGGGTTGCACACCATGCTTCTTGCCCTCCCTCTAAACACCTCCCTCAGCCCAGCTGGTCCATGTGCTGGTCCTCCCAGCTCTACCTTCCCCACCACCCGCAGTCCCAGGCTCCCCAGCTTCCCCCAGCAGCCCAGCTGGGGCACACACACCGGGCTTCCCACCCACCCTCCACAGCCCAGCTGGGCCGCGTGCTGGCCTTCCCAGCTACTCGCCCCGCCTCTCCCAGCTGCGCTGCCCACCAGGCTTCAACTCTCTCCCCCACACACCTCACACCAGGACTCACTGATCCTGGAATATATGAGAATTCCAGTTTGTAAAGGTACAACCTGTATGCGAAGTAAAATGGGGTAGCTACAACTGAATTTTGTAGTAGAAAATCCTGTCTTCCTTGCAAGTGCCAATAACTATGGAGTGGGGTTTTTTTAAAATTCTTGATATGTGCACACAGAGGTTCTATAGCTCGCAAGTCTTATCTAGGTACACAAATAGCTGCATTTTAATAGAAATAGCTGCATTGGTTTGGTTGCACTATTTTGGAACTGGGGACTTAAGAAATTTGCAGAGGTGATATATCATCTTTTCCTTCTAGCTCACCAGTTCAGATCAGTCCTAGTTCTATGTGACAAATATTCCCTGGCCTAGGAAAGCATAGTGAGTGGTTTTAGTCCTGTTCTGAATGAGCCAGCTGTCCACATCAAATAAAACAGACATCACAATTGGCATTCTATTCTGTTCTGTTATTAGCATCTAGGCACTACTTCGTACTATTGTTGGCAGTCCTGGAATAAAAGTCAAGAAAGAAATAGTTCCAAAGACTGAGCTACTCTCTCATCACTGCAGGTAGTCCTGCTGAACAGTATTAAGATGCACCTGCCAGGGTGGTATATCTATTCTGCTAGGAGAGGACTTCAGTTCAGTGAGGTAGTGGTAAAAAGTGGGTAAACTAACCTTTTGGGGATTCCATGCTGGGCAGTGGCATATTCCCCAAATGAGAATGGGTACACTCCATTTATCTTTACGTCTTCATTTACTGTTTCTGTTCTTTGGGCATTTTTCACCAAGGCTCCAGTGGCTTAAATATATAGATGGGTAAATGGGAATTCACACAGTGGTTCCATCTTGCCCAGTATTTTGATATGACAATGTCCATTAGCGGGTTTTTTGGGGAAAGCTTTTTAAAACCTCCTTTATAGATGGTTATGTAGTAACATACTTATCAGAGAAGTTTCTGTTGAACTGCAGACAGTTAATAAGTAGCCTACATCCTAAAGTGTGAAAGTTTATATTTCTTAAAACTCTTTAATCTTTCCAGTATAGCTGTGTATTTTCTTATTATTCATAGAATTGTATAATCCTTTTGGAATCCTCATAAGCTCGTTTTCTCCATAATGTCACGTGGTTATGGTGAATTGTGCGTTGTGCCAAAAAAAAAAAATTCTTCATAGCTGCTTTGCCTTTTAATTTTGAGTGTCCCTTGGTTCTTTCTGCTGGATAAATGGAAGAGCACAATTCACCTTCACTCTACAATTCATTATTTTAAACTCATCTATCATGTCACCTCTTCTTTGACCTAAATAGATCTAATATCCCTTTGTCTTCATATAGGGAGTCATTTTATGCTTCTTATCATTATAGCTGCCCTTTTCCAAGTCAGTTCTTTCTCTGTTCTACTTCTTCTTACGATAGGCTGGTCAGAACGAAGTGCCATATTCAAGGTGAAAGCATACCACTGGTTTACATAACTTTTTTAATATTTTTGGTATGTTTTTCTAAGCACACACCTAAAATCTTGTTTGCTTTTTTTTACTTGGTACTACACACTAAACAGATGTTTTAGTAAATTGTCTCCAATGACACCTTGGTCTTTTCCTTCAGTGATTCATTTAGAACACATCAGTGTTTATGAATAATTCCAGTTATACTTTCAAGAGAATACTTTCAAAGTACTTTGCTTTGTCTTATGTGAGAGACCATTAATGCATTTACTATCACCTCTGGTCTTAGGGTGGCTCCTTGGGACATCCAATATTAACCTTCTTCCATACTGACCATTTATTCCTGCTTCATTTTCTATCTTTTAGCCAGTTCCTAATCCATGAGAAACTTCTACCTTTAACACTGACTCTTCTTTATTTTCTTGAGAACTTCTTGTGAGGGCTTTTTATTAAAGCTTTATGAATGTCCCAATACATTTTATTTATTGCTTTTCCTTTAATGTTATTGATTTCCTCAAATAAATCTGTTTTTAAAAATGTGATTTAAGAGATCTTTTTTCATCACTGATGAGAAGGATGATTAGCTAACTGTCACAATGTTTCTTTACAATAATCACTAGTATTAGTCTGAAAATAGACTGTCCTATTTGCAGTAATTTTTTTGCCATCACTGGCATTTCTCCATCTGATGGTTTCTGTCTTCTGTCTACTGTGAAACCGTCTTTTCTCATTCAGCTGCCTAGTTTCAGCAGGTAACCACATGATCGTTGTTTGGGCTAACGATCTGTAAACGAATCTAAAAGCACTAGTACTTTTTCTTCCAGTAAATGCAGAGTAGATGTTTCTATGCACAGATGTGTAGGGAAAACACTAATGAAAATTAAAAACTGTCCTGCCATAACAGTGTGATCTGGATGTGGGAGTGCTGAAGGAAATCCTTTAGGGAGCAAATGTGACAGAAATATGCATGCACTCACATTTATATTCACCTATTCCAGGTCACTATTAAGAGGTGAGCATGCTATTTTTATTTTAGCAAGCCCAGAAGATTGGTAGCTGTCACACAACATTGTCAAGTTTTGTCTGTCTGATTGATTATAGTGCCAAACATGGAGGTAAAAGAGAACTGAGATGTGACAGTTTTGATGGTGACATGTTAATCATAAAGAACAGAAATAAAAACAAAAGCGTCTTTGTCGTCTTCAGCTCCTTTAGAAGCTACAGGTTCCATGTCTCACAAAAACAAGACTCTACTACTGGAGACATTAAACATCTGTGGCGGTTCTTTCCTACTTGGCTAATCTGTTAAACAGATGGTTCTTATTCTGCACTATTGAAGTCAATGGGCACTTGCCAGTTATTTCACTGGTCACAGGAATAGGAGGAGCAGTACATGGGAGCCCCAGGTACCCCCGGGCAGGAGCTCCCCCTTTTTTGCTAAAAGCAAAGAACTTAGCTTCTTTTCATCAAAATGAATTGGGATTGGGGAGTAAAATGCACATGCGTTCATACTACTTTTATTTTTCTGGATTTTCTTTGTCCAGCAATATAGCACAAAGCAGCCCTAGTGCAAAGGAAAGTCTATTATTTTATCCCAGTTTTTATAATGTAACTAGCTGCCTCACTTTGAATATGTCTGTTTTATAATCCAGCTGCAATATTTGATTCTCACCTCCTGTGGCAATGGAGTCCACAGTCTGACTACAGACTAAGATGAGTACAGAAGTATCTCCTTTTGTTCTACATTTAGCTGCTGTTGAATTTACCAAGCAAGCTCCTTTTTCTCATACTATGAAATGGCATAATTAAGAGGAAATAATCTGTTTTCATCACTACCTCATTATGTAAATCCCTCAACATCTCCTTTCTATCCCAATTGATCTTGGTTTTGTAACCTCTCGCCAGGCTTAATCCACTTTATCTATGTCTGAAATTCGAAAGTGTTGGTTGGTATAGTATTACTTTGTGTGAAGTCCAGACATAACATTAATCCTCTTCCTGACCCTTCTCTGAACATTTTTGTTCACAGTTACAGCTGTGAGGTGAGGTGACCAAAACTAGCCATGGTTCTGATAACGCTGCTCTAGAGCCAAAATGCTTCTGAAATAAATGTAGTCAAACTTTACTAATTCTGGGTCACTGAGAACGAAAATGATGCTTAAAATTGTTGATTGGCTCTAGTTTTCAAGATATGCTATTGGGTCAGTATATACACTTGACTTGGGAATGGCGGAGGATAAGTGAGTTATAAAGGGAAGGGATCTCAATTTAAACCAGAAATGACTAAAATACATCTTTGACTGGATCTATGAATAAATCTATGACTGGGTTTGGACAGTACTTGCTTTTAGGCAAAACAATGAATGATGCAATCTGAAGCTGGTATGTCATACATGATATGAATTGCATCATGTTATTCCTAGAAGTCATGGATGATGCAATCATAACGAAGCTTACATCACTCTGCTGAACAAATTGCCCTATATCAGCTCTAGAAATCATACAGTGTCCTGCTCTCTTATTTGTCAGTGTTTGATTTTGCAAAGGGACACATTTCTGTTTAGCCAAAGTGAGCAGAGATGCCTCACTTGTGTGAACAGTGCAGATAACTTCTGCTATGTTTGTGGTGAAGTGACTTTTGCATCACAAAAGTGCAGTATAACCACTATGGTTAAGAAAGCCTATCACCTTTATTTTGGCTGCAAAATTGGAGATCAGGACAAGAGGTGGGCCCCACACATATGCTGCGACACTTGTGCAACAAATCTTCGCCAGTGGTTGAACAGGAAAAGGAAATCTATGCCTTTGCAGTGCCAATGATTTGGAGAGAGCCAACAGATCATACCAGCAATTGTTACTTCTGCATGGTGCCTCCAGTTGGGAAAGGTGTGTCAAAGAAGAAAAAGTGGACTGTGCATTATCCAAACATTCCATCAGCTATACGCCCAGTACCCCACGGAGAAGGACTGCCGGTTCCTGATGCACCAGAATCATTCTCACTTGAGTCAGATGAGGAAGAGGAAGAGGATGAAACTTCTGGTCCTGAACCATCAATGTCACAGGACCCACATTTTCTCCCATCCTCCTCCTCTGAACCACACCTCATAACACAAGGTGAACTGAATGACCTTGTCAGGGATTTGGAACTACCCAAGAGTAAGGCAGAGCTGTTGGGCTCCAGACTACAGCAGTGGAATCTCCTGGCAGGTGATGTCAGGGTTTCCATGTTCCGTGACCGTCAAAAGGATCTTGTCCCATTCTTCTTCATGGAAGGTGATCTTGTAGCCTGCAACAACATCGATGGTGTGATGGCAGCCCTCAACATCGTTCACGATCCAGATGAGTGGAGACTGTTCATTGATTCATCAAGACGAGTCTTAGAGCTGTTTTGCTGCATAATGGCAATGTTTTGCCATCAATTCCAGTTGGTCATGCAGTCCATATGAAGGAAACCTATGACAACATGAAACAACTTTTGAGGTGCATAAACTATGACCAACATCAGCGGCAGCTTTGTGGCGATTTGAAGGTTGTTGCTCTCTTGCTTGGTCTGCAGACTGGATACACAAAGTACTGCTGTTTTCTCTGCGAATGGGATAGTCGTGCAAGAGATTCCCACTACATCAAGATAGATTGGCCACTCCGACAGTCATTGGAGCCTGGGAGGAAAAGTGTTCAGCATCCACCACTTGTTGAATCAAGGAAGATTTTGTTACCACCCTTACACAACAAGCTGGGTCTGATGAAGAACTTTGTCAAGGTCATGGACAAAACACAAGCAGCTTTCAAGTACCTCTGTGGAAAATTTCCAAGGTTAAGTGAAGCTAAGATAAAGGAAGGTGTCTTTGTTGGTTCTCAGATTCGTGAACTTCTTTGAGATGATGCATTTGACCATGCACTGCGTGGCAAGGAAAAGACGGCATGGAAAGCCTTCCAGTTAGTGGCAATAAATTTTCTCGGAAACAACAAGGCAGACAACTACAGGTTGTTGGTGGAAAACCTCCTCAAGGCATACAAAAGCCTTGGTTGCAACATGTCAGTAAAGATACATTTTTGCACTCTCATCTAGATTTTTTCCACCGAACTGGAGCAGTGAGCGAGCGATTTCACCAGGACATTGCAACAATGGAGAAACGCTATCAGGGCAAATGGAGCCCATCAATGCTTGCAGACTATTGCTGGACAGTGACAAGAGATGCTCCATTTAATGAATACAAGAGACAAGCCAAGAAGCGCCGAGTAGACACTGAATAGGACTAAACTATGTACATAATAGTTTTTTGCCTTTTGTTTCATAATAAATTTTATTTATATAACCCTTTTGCTGATTTTTAAAGTGTTACATAAACAGGACAGGTGAAATATTATCATGTAAAGCAACCATAAACACATGAAAAGACCTAGGCTTACAATTTATGATTAAAACTCTACTATCTACACAATATACATAGACGTAAAATGTAAAAACTTAAATATCTTGGAAACAGTAGCCAGTCAGTTGTTTGAATTGTCATATTTGAATTCAGCACATCAAAATACATAATAAATAGCACATTTTATCTCTGAAGCAGATGACTTCTAAAAAATTGTAGACCAGTGTAACTTTTGACAATTCAAATTTTCTCTCTCTTACTAATCTCAGTCTACCTGTTAAGCACATAGGCAGCTGCCATGCCACTGACCTAACTTGTTCCAGAAGAAGCAATGCGTCTTAATTGACCATTTATCTCTGTCACTGTTTTTCTAGGCTTTTCCCAAGCTGAGATTAGTGGCTGTACCAAATAGTGTGTAACAGCTTTCTGACTACCCTGGTCTTCACTGGGTGGGGATTAACCAACAAACTCATTTTACCTAGTCTCAGAGTGGTATCCATGTTAGTCTAAGGGTACATCTACACAGCAGGGCTAAAGTCGAATTAAGCCATGCAACTTCAGCTAAGTCAGTTGCGTAGCTTAAGTTGAAATAGCTTAATTTGGCTTTTGGTGCTGTCTACGCTGCAGGAAGTCGAAGGAAGAACACTCTTCCTTTGACTTCCCTTGCTCCTTGTGAAATGAGGATTACTATGAGTCAGAGTAAGACGTCCTCCAGCTCGACATTATTTCAAAATAAAGGCTTGTACTGTAGACACGTACTATGTTAGTTCGAACTAACATCAGTTATTCCAGAATAACAATGCTGTGTAGACATAACTGAAAAAACAACAAATGTTCCCGTAGCACCTTATACTACAAAAAATGTAGATAGTCTCATGAGCTTTCATGGGCACAACCCACTTCTTCAGATGAATGGAGCAAGGGATCCATAGGTACAAATAAGCTACATTTTACCTAGATTCTCTCATTGAATTTGAGTTTGAAGTTAAATGACAAGTGACGTGGCTGCACAGCAGTCAGCTACCATGGCTGTGAGTTTCTTGATGATAAAACACCCTGGAAATCCTGAAAGCATTTCTATTTCTTTCTCCCCTAAATATAGATTTGTGTTCCTTGATTTATACTTCTTATTCAAAGCTGGAGTTGACATTGCCATAATGAAAGCAAGATGAGGTTTGGAGAGGGGGAAAAAAACAGCTTTGTTGAAGTGCCCAACAGAAAATTTCCTTTTACTTTTTTATATTATATATGGAGGGGGGAAACAAATTCATAACGTTGAACAATTTCCTCGTATCTTATAGCTAGAAATTGTTTTAGGAAATTAAATGTTCCACTTAAGTCTGGAAAGGAGAGCAGAGTTTTTTGGTGCAGAATTTAGGTTTTTTCTTCCTTTTCTTACTCCCTGAATTGATTAAACATCATTCTTGGTCATTCTAGATACTTTTTCAGTCTAACTTTTAAAAGTCATAATGTTACATAGTAATTGTTTCCACTTTAGTTCTAAAACATTATTCTTTAAAATAATTTCTGTGGATGTTTTTTCAGGTTTAATTAAATTACACAGTTTAATACTATGGAAGATGAGTAATTTTTATTCAGCAACATACATGATAACAGTGGTGCTAATTGTAGCTAAGATTGCAAACCTGTGCCAACAACTGCCGTCACATACTTAACAGCGCCCTAAAATATTTTAACTCTGGGACTAGAATTTTCCATGACTAGTCTCTTCCTCGGTGACTTTTTTATGAATGTTTGAACAAAAGCCCTTCGGATATTTTTGAGTTAAGTTACATTGAGCCAATAGTTTGATGTTTTTCCATTTTATATGCATTAGCATGTGTGCACATATAAAGTGTGTGTGTGTGTGTGTGTGTGTGTGTGTGTGTATATAATGTATACGAACACATATATAGGTTGGACCTCTCGGGTCCAGCACCTTCGGGACCAGGGAGTTTGTCAAACCAGAGGAGTTCAATGCTGGCCCTTCTGCTGCCAGCTTCCAGGCTCTCCTGGGGGGCCACCAGGACCCTCCTGGTCACAAGCCCTTGTATTCAGGCTCCCCTTGTAGCCATCAACCCAGCTGCTGTCTCTGCTACCAGTCCACCTCCCTGCCTCTGGGCAACCCGAGCTGCTCCACTCCTGACTCCTGCCCTAGATCCCGGCCGCCAGCGCCCCCGTCTTTGGCCCATTCCTGTTCCAGTCCATGCCAGCCCAGCTCTGCTTCTGGCCCTGGCTGGATCCCCAACCACTGCCCCAGCTCTGACCAGGCTCCCGGCCACCAGCCTCACTGCCACTGGGCTCTCAGCCAGCCTCTGTTCCCAGCCGCTGAGGCTCTCTGGTCTGGCAACATCCAGGGTTCACAGCTGTTGCTGGACCAAAGATGTTGAACCTGTATTCTCTAACTAAATATAACCAGCATTATAGAAAGAGCTTCTGACTATGGGTGCTTCAATTTTTAGATTGCCAACATGAATCACCTAGGAATCGATTTTCATTACTTCTGAGCCCTCATTGATTTTAACTAGTCATGGATGCTTCAGAACTCTGAACATTTCTCCACACCTTTCAAGAGTTTATAGACCTCTATCATAACCTCCTTAGATGATCTATTTTCTAAGATGAGCAGTTTGAATCTTTTTAATTTATTTTCTATTCCTACCCTCTGTTTGCTATCTTTCAACCAGTTACTGATCCAAGAGAGGGCCTTTCCCCAACTACTTACTATGCTTATGAGATTCTAGTGAGAGGTCTTGTGGATGGTGTTCTGAAAATACAAGTACATTCTATCAACTGTGTCCTCCCTGTCCACATGTTTTTAACTCCCTTAAAGAATTCCTCTGTTTTGATATTCACATCTCCACACCAAATGTTGTGAAAGAGCCACTTCCACCCTGATTTGATTAGCCTCATTAACACAATATATGTACCCCTCCCTCTGTAACCTCCACTCCAGTTCATCTGATGAAGTGGGTTTTACACGTGAAAGCTTATGCCCTAATAAATCTGTTAGTTTCTAAGGTACCCCAGGACTCCTTATTGTTCTAATAGATTAGTGAGGCATGATTTCCTTTATAAAAGCTGTGTTGACTCTTCCTCAACATACTGGCTATGTCTACACTACAAAGAAAAGTCAGAAAAAAATTAAGCAAATTGCGAACTGCAATATGCGTATCTTTTTCCACTTTTCTTTTGAAAGAGGCTTTTCTGGAATTTGGTGTGTCTACACTGTGCCAAATTTCATAAAAACCTCCTCTTTCAACACATCCCTTCTTCCTTGTAAAATGAGGTTTACAGGAATGGCGAAAGAGCGCATCCGCTTTTCCAAAAAAATTTCGGAAAAGTGGATGCGTTCCTTCGACGCGGCATAGCTTTTCTGGGATACCTCCGGTATCTGGAAAAAAGAGCTGCAGTCTAGGCATAGCCACTGTGTTTGTCTTTGTTATTTCCGTTCTTTACTATAGTTTCAACCGATTTCTCTTTTACTGAAGGTTAGGCATTCTGGCCTGTAATTGGCAGGATTGCCGCTGGAGCCTTTCTAAATATTGGTGTGGTGTTAGCTATTCTCCAGTCATCTATTATAGAGACCTATTTTAAGTGATAGGTTACAGTTCCCCATTAATAATTGTGCAATTTCATTTTTGAGTTTCTTCAGAACTCTTGGGTGAATGCCATGTGGTGTTGGTGATTTACTATTGTTTAATGTATGGATTTGTTCCAAGATCACCTATGTAGACACCTCAGTCTGGGACGCTTATTCAGAGAATGGATCAGGTATGGGAAATACCTCCCCCCAAACTCTGTAGTGAAGACCGATGCAAAGAATTCATTTAACTTCTCCAAATGGCCTCATCTTCTTTTAGTGCTCCTTTAGCACCTTGGTAGTCCAGTACCAACAGATTGCTTCACAGGCTCTCTGCTTCTGAAGTACTTGAAAATGTTTTTGCTTGTAGTTTTTGTGTCTTTTTCTAGTTGATCTTCAAATTCTTTTTTGGCCTCTCTAATTATACTTTTACATTTGCCAGAGATTTATGCTGCTTTCTATTTTTCTCACTAGGATGTGACTTCCAATTTTTAAAGGGAGTCATTTTGCTTCTCACTGCCTCTTTTACTTTGCTGTTTAGCCATGGTGGCTTTTTAAAAATCCTTTTACTGTTCTGTTTTTAATGTGGAGTATACATTTACTTTGAGCCTTATGATGATTTTAAAAAGTTTTGTGCAGCTTGCAGGTGTTTCAGTCTTGTGACTGTTCCTGTTAATTCCATTTAGCTTCTAATTTTTGAATAGTTCCCCCTTTTTAATGTTAAATGGTACTGTTTTGAGTTTCTTTGGCATTGCTTCTTCCCCACCCCAAGATATTACGTTTAATTATTTTATGGCCACTATCACCAAGCGGTTCAGCTGTATTCGTATTTATGCACGCACACACATTTTAAAACTTCATACTCCATGCATTTTATAATAAGCTACAACAAAAGCATCTGAGGTTTGAATCTTCATTTGGACAAAACTCTTATTGAAAGCTAATGTTTGCTTGACAAAGGGAGAATTTTATAAAGTTATATAACACTGTTTGGAGTTAAACTCTCATAAGGTTTTTAAGACAGCCTAATGGAACACCGAAACACCTTTGTATTATCATTTCATATTCTCCCTTTCTGCCCTGATCAACTGGTTTTGGCAAGAAGAGTGGACTGTTTTGTGTGATGGAGATTGGTACACTATGCACAAATACTGCCTTAAAATGTGGGACCCAATTGGAGTCTGACAGTGACAATATTGAAAGGTCAAATCTTTTTTATAACTTGTATCTTCCTAAGATCAGCCCACATGAGAATAGAAATGAGTGGCAGAGAATTAAAAGGAAACAAGAAATAACATGAGAAGGAAAAAAGGAAGAAAAAAGGGATGTCTGTGATTAAAAAGGGAGCAACATGGGCAAACATTTGCGACTCAGTACATATAATTTACATACATTTCTGGATTATTATAATAATGGAATTATGTTTCTTAAACTTCTTTTAGCCTGAATCAGATTCCAGAGTTAATGGAGTCTCTCCCTGTTCGTCACCCCAGTATTCTGCTCACAGCTACTCACTTGATCAGGATGCCAGCTCACCATTTTATCAGACAGGTTAGTACTTTGGTCAGATATTGTGCCATGTTTGTCTACAAGGCTGTGTCTAGACTACATCCCTCTTTCGACAGAGGGATGTAAATTAGACACTTCGAAATTGCAAATGAAGTGGGGATTTAAATATCCCATGCTTCATTTGCATAATTGCGTAATGGCACTCTTTCGAAAAAGCACCTTTTTGAAAGTAAAACCGCGGTCTAGACTCAGTTCTTTCGAAAACAGCAGGCTTTTTCAAAAGATCCTGTACTCCTCAAAAATTGAGGAGTACAGGATCTTTCGAAAAAGCCTGCAGTTTTCGAAAGAACCTCATCTAGACCTCAGTTTTACTTTCAAACCGCATCTAGATCACGATTTTACTTTCAAAATGGCGCTTTTTTGAAAAAGCCCCGTTACATGATTGTGCAAATGAAGCGCGGAATATTTAAATCCCCACTTCATTTGCAATTTCGAAGTGTCTAATTTACATCTTTCTGTTGAAAGAGGGATGTAGTCTAGACACAGCCCAAATGATTGCAGCCAGCTTTACTGATGTACGCCTTAAGTAGCAATACCAGCAAAAGCTGCTGTGTGCAAAACACACTACAATGGATAGCGTTTTTAGAACTGGCCACCATGAGAAGAATAATATAGTGTTGTGATTTGGGGAAAGAGAGCTTGGTTTTTTAATCAGTAATGGATGACAGTCTATATTAGTTGGTCTCCTCTCACTTCTGAGAAGGGGAATTACTCGCACAATCTTTTAATGCACTGAGGGAAAAATTAAATTCCACTAGACTTTAGGAACATTACAGCAGTGGTAAGCTTCTCACAGTATGTGTGATGCAAAGCACTTTTTCTTTAAAGACAGAAAATAGGAAGTATCATTTTGTGCTTCTAAATGCTATTCTGGGTATAATGAACCTTTTCTTACAGTGACATTCTGATGAAAAAAGACTTTTACTTGTTAGGACTTCAGTGGGATTTAAGTTGTTCATGCCCTCTTCACATGGGTGGATCTTACACTAAATGAGTATTGTAAATCTTATTCAATTAAAAACTCAGTAATTTGTACAAGTCACTGGGAAAAACTTTACAGATAAACACAGAAAAAAAAACAGGACAAATGCATCAGACTTGGTTCAATGCATGTACTTTATTCATTTATTTTAACAGTTGATGTACATTTTCATTACAATTATCTTACATAGATAGTGTTTTATAAATGTAATGGAGCTATACTACTACAGGAGTCTGCATCCAGTTCAGGACAGCACTGAAGCACATACTTAAATCCATCCTTATCAGAGCAACACTTATTTCAAATTTTTCATTGACTTCAGTTGTACTTAAGCATCTGCTTAAAACCCTTAGCAGGGTTAAACTCCTGAGCCCAGGCCTCAGTGATTAAATCTTTGCTAAAAAGAGGGGAGCAACTAGTACTCCTGTTGTGCAGATCATTGAACTACAGATAATCTGCTTCCCATTCAGTGGAAACAGTTTAAAAAATATATTTGTTTGTTTTTTTGTTTTGTTTTGTTTTTCATACTATGGCATTTTCTTTCATTATTGGCATACAGAATTTAAATGTGATGTGAAACTTTTGTCATGCTGGTTTCATGAATTGATAGATTTATATAAGGTGCTTTTTAATAAAACTGTCAAAAGCGGAACAACCATATTTCCCTAATCAGTTCATTGGCTAAATTTAAAAAGCCCTTTAAGAAAGAAACAAACAAGCAAATGGCCTGAAAAACAGTTGCACTGATGGGTTAGCTGAGGCATATTGAACAAAATATTTATCTTCCTGATAGTCTTTTTGAAAAAATCTCTGATTTGTTTGCTTTGGAAATTACATGATAAATTGTTTGAAAATAGAGGAGAATATCAAATGTGTGGCTGCCCAATAGGCTTAACAAGATGAGAGGATAATTTATTTTAACAATAAATTCTTACATTCTGCTTCATGTGGACAATTCCCTTTGGTTAAATCTCAGGCATAGTAGTTAAGAGCTTTAATAATAGAAAAATGAGATCAGCTGTAAATTGATAATTTAACTTCTACCTCCATTCCTAAAACTGGTAATTATGAATGAGCAATTACTGCATGTTACATTACAAATGCTTCAGTTAGGGGGTTTCCATTTAAATGTAAGAGCATGTAGTCAGTTTGTTAGACGGGAATGACTTTCAGAATCTGTTGCGTCCCTTTTTTTTTTTTTTGCGTTATTAAATTCATTGCTTATCTTGTTGTCTCATGTGCAGATGACTTGTTAGTTCCACCTCATGATACCAACACAGATCTAACAGATGTCATGGAACAAATCAACAGCACATTTCCTACTTGCTGCTGTAAGTGTTAAGCATAGTGAAATCTTTCTTTTCTCCCCAAACCCCTTGATTCTTTTTCCTTGTCATTCTCTGGAAAGATAACACAGAGCAGTATAGATACAAAGCTTATTTTCAAATAAGTCATACACAGAATATTGACTAAGAAAAATGAAGCTTTACTCTGATAAAAATGTTTGCCAAGATGTGATGGCTGTGTAATCCTGTTCTTTTAAAACTTCAGCGTACATAGCGAGTGATAAAATGAAGCCAAATGAAATCAGAGTCATCCTGTGTTTAAAAAGGAAAAAAAAATCACTTGAATATGGCCTACTTAACGAAAAGCAGATTGCTTTAGACAGAATCTTCCTTTCTGTCTAGAAGAAGAAATGGAGATACCAGGCCAGATTCTGTGCTGGTGTAAACAGTGTTATGCCCACTTACACCAGCAGTGAATTTAGCCCCTGGAATCCTGAGTGCCTGTGATCTCTCTTGAATTTAGTGATGGTTGGGGAAAAGTAGGAGCTGCAGGATTGGGTCCTTCACTGCACCATTGAACTTCCGTGCAATTTTCTAGGCAATGGCTCCTCCTGGTCAGGGGAGCACCAGCATTACCTTTTACGTTCTGACATGAAATGAGCATGTTAATAATATAGCACCTGCCTGCTTTCATTCACCACTAAGGTTCCCTCTAAGCTGCACGGTAGCACAGCCCCGCAGCTGCTTAATGAGCCCCACCCAGGAGCTCAGGTCTGCCGCGCACAGAGCTGCCTCTCCAGGTTACAGCGGCAGCTATCTGCTAAAAGGACAGAGCAGCAAGTCTCTCCCAGCTGGTAGGGACACATCCCCTCCCGATGGGCTGAGAGAAACTTGCTGCTCTGTCCTCAGCAGGGAGCTGCCACTGTAGCTGAGGGAGAAGTGCCTCTCCCTCCATCAAGCAGCTCTGTGCGCGGCAGCCCCAACCCCCCTGGCTGGGGCTCATGAATCAGCTGTGGGGCCATGCTGCTGCACAGCTTAGAGGGAACCTTGTTAACTGGCAAGTAACATATAACCAGCTCAATTAAAATATCTTCAAATAGATCAAATATAACCATATAGAATACTGAGACACACATCAGGACTGAGCACACACACTACCTCCTGAGCCTGACCAGATTGATCCACTTAAATTCATGAAGCAAGAGCACCCCTCTATGTATCGAAGGGGTGAAGCTCAGTTACTTTCCTCAAATGCCTTCTGCCATACCCCACAGAAAGGATACTTTGTTGACATTCAGGAAAGGCATGGAGACTGGGCCAGCCATGGGGAGAAGTTGGAAGGCTTTGGGGTGGGGGGGGGGAGGGGAGTAGAATCATGGTCTCTCTTACAGTGCTGTGAAGGCTCCCCTAGAAAAGATTATACCTCTAAAGGCATGTAGACATCTGAGAGTTCTTTATAGCAGGTATTACATGTATCTGCTGACCTCTCTTCCTGGTGAGTGTCAACGCATTCTGTGTTCAAAGAGAGAAACCCTTTAGTTCTGCCAGCATTTTGTATACATTATTGTTCCTGGCAGAGGGATGTTGCAGGGAGCTGGTATTTATAATATCTAAATTTGTTTTCAGTATTAGCTAAGCAAGATCAAAAAATCCATAAATGCTCGAAAGCTCTGTTGTTCGGTAATGTCTTTGTAAAAAGGTCTTTTAAAAAAATAGTTGTTTTTAATCTTTTATCCCTAGCAAAGAAATCAGCTATCCATTCACTGTTATAGTCTGTTTTGCAAGCTCTCCTGAACCCTATTAAAACACTCCCTTTATCTTTTCTACACACTTTTCATGTCTTTGAAGTATTGCATCAGAGAGAATGCATTTTACACATTTTGAGAAAGCAAATTAGTATCTCCCAAAACATGGTTTGTTTCAACAGTCCCTTGAGGTCCTGAGTTAGTGTTAAGTTACTAGCCACAGCCCACTATATTGCATGTTAAGGGCCTGATTCTAAGAGGTTCCAGAAACTCATATGAAGTCAATCGGTAGTTCTGGCACTGTTTCCTTGTCACTGCAGTGAATGGAAAACACAAAAAGTATCTCCTCCTACCATGTTGAGAATGAAGAGGGCATGTAATTATTGCTGAAAAACATCTAACGTGTATTATTCAATGTGTGTTCCAGAATGACTTCTGCTATAAATGTTAGATGATGAGTTATGATAAAAGTGTATGGGTACTGCATGTACATTAGATGAGTCACGTTGTCTCATAGACACTAATGACAGCAATGACTGAAGCATAATAGCTTATTTGCTGTTCTGCTGGGATGTCTGCTGTAGAACTGTTCGTGCATTGCAACCACAGTTGATTATGGCCTGATGCCTTCCTGTCCTTGCCTGGCCAATCCTAGTGAGCGAGGGCCCAGAGGAAAGGGGGAATACTTGTCTTGCTCCTGTACAGCCAAGTGAGCACAATGATACAATGAACAGATTAGAAAAGTGGTCTTCCAGAACCCCTCTTATCTTTCTTCCCACACCTTTAATGAGCCTTAATTGTTCTCTTAAGATGCTCAGCAATTGACATAGTTAATTTGCAGTTGAAACATACAAATGCTAATTATTTTTTATTATAGCAGTTTCTAAGAATTCCAAACATGGATTAGGAAAAAAAAAAGTAGTCCTGTAGCACCTTAAAGACTAACAAATTCTATATATATATATCATGAGCTTTCCTGGGCGCAACCCACTTCTTCAGATGAGTGGAGCAAAAGGGAAAGCTTTGTGTGTATAATGACATTAACTAGTCTATGGGACCATAAGGGCCCATTATCTTCAACAGAAAAAATGCTTTTGACCTTTTCTATTCTCAAGAATGTGTTTGTTTTTGTTTTTCCCCCCAGACTAGTTGTAAAGGGGAAAATTGATTATGAAAAATAAGAATGCCCTCTGAGAAATGAAGAGGCTCTCTGCCACTGAAAGCAGATGCTGATTTCCAAGATACTTGTTTTTCAGAGTGTGGGGGGATGTTCTGTTGTCTCTTCTATCAGCATTTTCTTTTCTTTTCTTTTCTCTCCTAGATAAGGTTTCATATTATTAAAGCTCAATTTACAGGGTTTTTTATGACAAATAGACTGTCAGGTAACATACTTCTTTCATAAAGATGTATAGACCATGACCACTACTGGAGGAAACAAGAATTTTTGCAGCAAATAAGAATTGAGTTCTTCCAGACTAAAGCAGATTCCACAAACTGCTATAATTAATGGGAGCCTTGTAACAGTGTTAAAGCTACGTTGCTTATGTGTACTAAATGTACATGATGCTTCAATAATCTCATCTTTTTAGCAATGTGAGTATTGAATATCTTCTGCAGTAACTGCCAGCATGACTCTTCCTGTGAGGTTCAGTGCTTCTCCTACAAGTTGCCCAATGCCACCATTTCTCGGTAGCTTCACAGGGAGATGGGGGCACCCAGATCCACAGAATTTAGGGGCCTGACTCTCGTCTTATAGATAGTGAGATGTTCAAAACCCCTGTTAAATTGCTGTCCCTACAATCCCACAGGGCCAAAATTTCCAGTGCTAAAGCCCAAGGTCCCCTCTAAGCTGTGCAGTAGCACAGCCCTGCAGCTGCTTAAAGAGCCCTGTCCAGTTAGGGCTCAGGGGTCCATACACATTGCTTCCTGACTGGGGAGGGGCACTTCTCATTTAGCTACAGCAGCAGCTTCCTGCTGAGAACAGAGCAACAAGCCTCAGGCAGCTCCATGCACAGAGCCCTGAGCCCCTGGCTGGGCAGGGCTCATTAAGCAGCTATGGAGCCATGCTGCTACATAGCTTAGAGGGAACCTTGCTAAAGTCCCTTAAGTATCTATTTCCATGTGCACAGCTGCCTCACCCATCAGCATAGATACAACTGTACTGCCATAAGCACTCTAGTATAGACATAGCATTTATCTTCACAAAACATCCGTGAGGTAGGAAAGTGCTATTGTCCCAGTTTTACAAATGGGGAATTGAGGCACAAAGAAGCTAAATCACCAGGGTCACCAGGAAGTCTGTGGCAGACCAAAGCTAGTGCTAAAACTAATGGACCATTCTCATGCTTAGCAGAGCAGTCTGTAGGCTATCCTAGTTTTTTGAAATGCCCACTGGGGTAAAAAACATGCTTTGTACTAGTACACAGATATGTTACACAGGAGCACAGGCCTGTATATACATGTGCAATACACAGGTATCTTTAATAGATAAACACATAGAGACTGGAAAGGTGCAATTTAGTCACAGCCTCTGTCTTAAGACTGGAGTTAATTAGCATATAGCAGAGGGGGAAGTTGGTGCATACAGTCCATTCCAATTTGTCACAAAGGGGTAGCTAGATGTTCTAATGACAGTGACTTATTAATCTGTGATATGTAACCTTACTAACAGGCTGAAAAACAGTTCTTTTGTGAAAACACCACTGAGTGAGGCTTTTCCCCCCATTTCATTTGGCTGTCAAGACTTCCTGAAACATATTCAGTTTAATTAAAATAAATACCTGGGGCTGTATATGGAATATAGCTCACTGCATATTTGCCAAGGATATTTCACAAACTCCTATGTGTTTATGGTTCTTTCTGACGTTTACTCTCTCTCCTACATTGTTGGATCTCTTTCACTGACCTTTGTAAATACACTTTGTAAATCTTGCTAGCTATAGCACTGGCCTCTTCTGTTAAAATGGGTTCAAAGTAAATCAATCAGAAAAAAAAATATTGTGGAACAGGGAAAGCATTACTGGGGCCTGGTCATTGAGCATAATCCTAAGGAAGTTAGTCCATATAGTCTTTGATTCCTAAGGGATGATTATCAGCTGTTGTTATGAACTCATAATGAGCTATGAGTGATTGATATAGTCAACACAATATTTATAAATTGTTCTAAAATTACTCACATGTATTGCTCAGACACTACTGTAATGCAACAATCTTAAATATTAAATAGTAACATAAGGTACAAAGTGTTGACTGTCAGCAAATCACTTCAGATGCTCAGTTTTTACAATAATGTGATAAATTAGAGTAATTCTGATGCTAAGAAAATTATGCCGTAGCCCTCAAAGCACCATTCAGACGGTTCTTTTAACTTTTATGACGTTCAAATATAACATTTTCCTCTCCTGGTGCTGCAATCTTAGTTAATACAATAACATTTAATTCTCACACTGTTCTGCACTTTTGAATTTTAACTTTTTTTTTTTATTTATTTACAGCAAGTCTTGCTAGCAGACCACAGGTAAGGTATATGTTGCATGGTAGTACAGTCTTCCAGTAGTGCTAATGTAATACAGGCAGAATAGTTCCTTTGTTTTTGTAATGAATGATTGGCTATCAGGTAGACACATTTAGCTGACAAAAACAAAGCAAACTAGTTTGCTTTAAATGCTACTGATTTTTGCTATCAATAAGTCAAAAAAGGTAATTAAAAAACAAAGGCTACTTTTTTATTGGATGGAATGTTTGCTCATAAAATTTCAGTAATACCTGTTATAAGTTGCAGAAACATAAATAACAAAAATAGCATATGCTATTAATAGTAATGCATATGTTTATAAATATCAAGTAGTCTAATTTTCTTGGCCCTGTAATGTCCACTCTGTTTCCATTATTAAGTAACTTACAACAAAGCAAAAGTTATTGTAGAAAGTTTCAGAAACAAATTTCAAAAAAACTCAGAAAAAACAGTCTTTGTACTAGGGATGTAAGTGACTAGTCAACTACAGGTTGGACCTCGCTGGTCCGGCACCCTTGGGACCTGACTGGTCCAGGGATTGCTGGACCAGGGATTTGCTGTGCTGCCACCGGCTAAGACTCCAGGCTGCCCCCGCTGCTCCCTCCGCTCCACAGGGCTCTCCCCAACCCTGCTGCTGAGGAGGCCGGAGCGCCACAGCCAGAGCTGCGCAGGGGCAGAGCTCCGCAGCTGCAGCTGGGAAAGAGGCATGAGGCCAGAGCTCCGTGGCCCGGGCCAGAGTTCCCTGGCTGGCACTGGGACTGGGACTGGAGTTCCCCAGCCGCTGGAGCCAGAACGTCGCCTGAGCGCTGCAGCTGGGGACGGGGCCAGAGCTCCCTGGCTGCCACTGGGTTTGAAATTCCCTGGCTGCTGGAGCCTGGGACCTCCACTGGGGCCAGAACTCCCCACCATGCCATCCGTCCTCCACTTCCCCCCGTGCACACACACACACACACACACACACACACTGAATCACTCTGTGGTCCAGGAACATCCATGGTCCATGTCAGATAAGCATATGTTTATTGGGTTGTCGAGTAGTGACTCAACCAGTCACTTCATTCCCTTCTTCTATGAGAGAGAGGCAGCAACGGAGCGGGGGAGCGCAAGCAGGAGCTGGTGCTTCAGGAATCTGGCTACATTCCAAAGGCAGAAGTGCAGCAGTCGGAACCTGCTTGAGTCCCTGCTCGTCCTGTGTTCTCCTCTGCTCTTCTGCCTTTGGAATGAATGGGTCTTACCATATTTAAAAGGCAGAGTCACAGCCGGGATAGCAAGCGCCCCACTTCGCCCTTATCGACTAATTGAGTAGTCGATGGAAATTCCATCGACTACTCGATTAGTTGATTAATCAAACTTTAACATCCCTACTTTGTACTTTTGATATCTAAGGTTGTATTGTTCCACAACTCCCAGTTCTTAGGCCAAGCCATTTCTCTGCACGCACACTTTGACGGAGGACAGTTAACTTGACCTTTCTGTTAAAATTGCCTTTAAAAATTATCTAGAAGAATGGGATTGCATTTCTCAATTTATCATCATTTCTGAAGAGGATAAGTTAAATTGTGGCTTGCTATCAATTACTGATTAACTTTGGGTTGCAGCCCCTTTAATTGTTTTCCCTAGTTTAACTTAACATTGATTTCCAGAGAAGAACCTTTGAAACCGGCTTTTGGAGGACTTTAAACGTGCCCCATGAGTCCTCTGATGAACGTTCCATACTCTAGCTTTCGTAGAAATACACTATGGAAAGCAGATGGCCAGGCTGCCAAAGCTGTCATTCCCCTATTTCTACACCTATTGGAGAAGGGGTGCTATTCCCTCAGTGCAGGAGAGAGCAAGCAACAGGCCTAGGGACTGAGCATGAAGCTAGAAGTTGTGTATTAATTCCAGCTCTCCCACTTGATTTACTATTAGGCTTGGGCAAGGTACTTCCCTGTGTAAATACTAAGCACTATCATTTATGAATGTAATACACAGAAGGCCCACAAGGTTTCTGTCACCCAGCAACTGCCTTTGGCCCAGATTCAAAAAGAACTTAAATGCTAAATTGCTAAAATTGTTAAAGAATGTAGCACAAAGCACTTTCAAAGGCTTATTTTTAGCACTTGCTTATAGTTAATCAGGGGCTTTAATGATTTGTTGAATCCAGCACCTGTAGCCTAAAACCTGGAATACCCAATTTATTTTAAATTATTTCAACGTTTCCTATTGGCACTGTCATGGGTGTTTGGGACACCCTATAGAGCAGTGGTTCCCAAAGTTTTCAGCATCACGCCCCCCTCTTTTTGATTTTTGAGAAACCCTCAGCCCCGCACCCCCCCCCCAAAAAATAGCATTAAAACTTGGGGTGGGATTGGCGGGGGGGTGTGGCCGGGTCACCTCGTGCCCTCCCTGGAATTTCTTCATGCCCCCCAGCGGGGCATGCCCCCCAGTTTGGGAACCCATGCTATAGAGGGGAGTACTCACGTTATTGTACTAACATTGTTTCACATCACTACAGGCAATGTGAAGTATTCATTTGGAAGGCAATGAACATTTCCTGACCTGCAGTATGGCCCTTTTCTACAAACAGCAATCACAAGTTCTACTTAGAAAACTGCATGGGACCTTCGAATATACTGTTCAGCTCTGATTGTGTGTTCTACTTGAAATAGTAAAACACTGAATACCCAAAGATGAGGAAGTTGTGTTTTTATGATACAATGTTCTTTTGATCTTCCCTTTCTATGCAACTGTAAATTAATGGATAGTGGAGTATTTGGGAATGATTATGCATTTGTCATTTGATTTGTACAAATATATAACATTGGGAAAGGGGCCGGGGGCTTTATATATGTTCTTTTTAATAACAGTAAAGAGTACGGCATAGAGTTTGGAGCAAAATGTTACATTTATACATTCCTTTCGGTTCTTTGCATTGTAAAACATTTATTTTCTGTTGTACTTGTGGTTCTGTACAGGTTATTTATACTTGTGTCAACCGTCTAACCAGATGGATTTCTGAAGACCCTTGAGTTGTCTCCAAGATGGGCAACATAACAAGTTCATATAACTTGCACAATTATTATTTAACGGAAAATATCTTATAGCTCGTGTGAAGAGTAAGCTCCATTTAACAATTGCAGACCCAGTTTTAAAACTTCAGTAATAAATGCCATGCACCACGCTGGCATTTCTAACAAGTTTTATGTTGTCAATATTTTTTGTTTTATTTTTAAGTTTATTTCAACTTAGAAATCATGAGAGAGCTACACTAAGATTTAACAATATTTTAAGTTGTTTTAGTAAAATCTCTCTAAGTAAATGCAACTTTATTTTCTCCCAGAGACAAAACTTCTTGTGCCAAACTTTTTTTTAAGCCTTCATTCTCCAATTTGCAAAGACCAGTTAGCAGCATCTTTATACATAACATCTGAACATACAGACATTTTCTATATTTGTTTTGGAAATCTTTAATTAATTGAGAAGCCCTTTCCAATAATATCCGAGCTATAGCATTTTCTTTAAACCAGTTCAGGGCACCTGGATGGTTTCATTCAGTCTTCCTCTTTATTTTTGAAATGCTCATGTGTCGTTCATTTAGTTATGTGCTTAAGGCAGGAATAATTTTGGAAAGGTTGTGTTATTGATTTAGGGTAAAAATATTCAAATTAGGAATCCAGTGAAGGGTTTCTCTGCCTTCACTGTTCAGTTTATAATGTTGCATGGACACTTGCTTTAATTTCAAAACACGCATTTGATTGGTAAATTTCATGCAATAATCCATTTTCAGATATCATTTGAGGAAACAAAATCATATACTCACATAATGTGGAAGAAAAATCTCTGGTCTTGAAGAACCTACAAATTTGGTAATTCTGAAGTATTGATTCTGGATGGCATGCAGGTAAACCTCAGGACTATTTTCACTGAGGTAGTTCCTACCAGAATGCCCTACATTCATAATTTTCACTCATGAATGAATGCTTAAGGCATGGCCTGAGCACAGATTCTAATCCCATTACTGATGTGGATTCCATCTGAAGCTGTAGGCACAGAATTTAATCAACCTGCCTCCATTTCCTCAGTAAAATGGGATGATAATGCATACCTACCTCTCTGAGGTGTTGTGAGGCTTAATTAATTAATGTCTGTAAAATGCTTTGAAAATTAATAATGCTATATGAATGATAAGTATTATTATTTTTAGATGGGGGGAGGTTGGGGGAATTGTCAAGGTGGGAAGGGGAGAGATCTGCTATTATGATTCCTTGATCTTAGAAAAAATATATTTGTAGTAGAGTTATTTTGAGAAGGAAAATAGTTTTACAGATGAGGAAAAGCCATGACCGCCTTTCTACCTCAGATCCGTCTTCATGTGTAATATTGGAAATAACTTTATGCTCTGTTCTCTGCAAGGTATTTTGTTTTTACCAGGTCACATCATATCAAAGCAAGAACTCCTTTTAAAAATTCCCTGAATTGAAAAGGTCTCAGTAGTCAATTTGGTGGCTTTTTTGTTCTGTGAAAGGTTATGTATAAAATTGTTTTTCTGCCTGTGTTTGTATGCAAGCTATGTCCTCTCCTCTGCTGCCAAGTAAAAGCTCCTTAAAACACTACATTGTAACATTCTTCCTCGGAGACAATAATAAATAAAAGGAATATATTGCAGTAACATTAAGAAAAAGTATGGCATTCTCTTGAGTTTTGTGGTACAGAATGATCACACCTCTCCCTTCTAGTCTGGTTATATGCTATAAGTTTCATTTGGAATGAAATTAATTTTGAACACAAGACTGCTTTAATATTCCTCAGCTCAGAAATAAACCACATTTTAAAAACTATTCCCATGGGAAAGCATTTCAGGCTTCAAGGTACATTTATGAAAATAACATATGGGGGAAATAAAAAATAAATCTCTGCATATTCTTCTGCAGTTTTGCTGCTTTGGTGACACAGACAGTATGTAATCTTTCTCTGCTGTATGACGGATTTAAATTTAAAGAACCAAGCAATTAGAGGTTTGCTTTTTTTTAAAAGTGTGCTGTATATACTACAAATAATATGTGACTACCCTATTGAACATTGGAATTGCAAATTAATTTTCTAGTTTCATTGGAATTCAGTCCTTCAGTTCAAAGACATCCTTGTGTTATTCAATCAAAAACATATATTTTGTAGCTGGTGGCATTTCATCACTTTCTGGTTTTAAGTGTGCTGTTATAAAGACATATTAATCAGTTCCTAGGAGATCTGAGTCTTTTAAAAACATATTTTTTACAGTATGCTACAGTTTCCAAACAAGGTTGGTTGACGACATATATTATTAAGAAACAAGCTATGGGGGGAAAGGTCCTATTTGCAAATGATCCAGTAATCAACAAAAGAAAAGAAATAAGAATTCATCTGCTTTGAAATTGCTACTTTTGATGGGAAACTTTACAATGCCAGCCATTTGTTCTTCATTCATTTAAGAATATGCATTAAACTAGAAAATGTTAAAGGAAGGAACATAGCAAACACAGCCTTTCAAATGTATGCTTGCATGTCTTGAGAGGAGAAGGGGAATAGGAGAGAGGTGGAGCAGTGGTCTAACACATGATTTTCAGATGCACTTGGCAACTTTGAACATCAGATCCTTAATGTACTCCCATCACACCTTGGAGATCCCACTTAACCCTTAAAACATTAAAGACAAATGCATTCATTTTAATGCATCTCCTGCCTAGTAATTAGTTGGTTCCTCTGGGTTCTGTGGACCCTCCCCGCAGGCTGGGGGGAAGTCCTTTAGATGTGGGCGGGCTAACGCCTGCCCACCTCCTGGACACCAAATAGTCCCCCCCCAAAAAAAAAAATCTCCTGCCTAGTCCTCTAGTGCCTCTCTCTTCCTTTATAGCCATTCCAACAAAATATCTGCCTTTTTTTTCATTGCCTTTAGCAAAAGTATCCCTTTGCTAGGCTACCCTACCAGCACCCGCTGACCTCTGGAACACATACCATGTATGGGCTGGCTTCATGTTCCCAAAGTGTCTTCTCTTATGCTGCTTCTTTGCTCCCCTGTGGGGAGCCATTCTGGTTTCTAAGTCAGTTCTCATACCCTACCATGCCCACTGTAGCCTGGCTTCCCCAAGATGGCTCCTGGTCTGAAGGAGTGGTTCTAGCAACCTTTCCCAGTGGTAGAAACCTTCTGAAAGTCCAAATACACTATGTTCACTGCATCACCCTGCCCAGATGCTTGGTGACCCCCTCCAAGAATAGCTGTCTTGACTCATTCTCAAAAAGTTGGTTTCATCTGTGTGTCTGATAATTCCATTTTTTGCAATGGTTTCATTCCATTTGCCTGGTCTGAAGTTAAGCCTACAGGATTGTAACTGCCATGATTGCTTCTGGATCCTTCTTTTAAAAATTGGCGTTATTTTGAGTACTCTCTAGTCATCTTGTACAGAGACTTATTTAAGCACTAGATTACATAGCACAGTTAATAGCTTTGCAATTTTAATTTGTTTGAAAACTTTTCTAACAACGCCTCAATCTGGGACAGTTTCTCAGATTGTCACCTAAAAAGAATGGTTTGAGTGTATGGCTCTCCTTCATAGCCTCTGTAATGAAGACCGATGCAAGGAATTCATTTGGCTTCTTCACAATGGCTGTATCATCCTTGAGTGATCATTTAGCATCAGACATTGTCCCCACTACCTGTTTGGCAGGCTTTCTTCTTCTGATTTACTTAAACATTTAGTTTTGCTACTAGTTTTGGAGTCTTCTGCTAGTTGCTCTTCAAATTCTTTTTTGGTCTTTCTAGTAATACTTTTACACTTGACTTGCCAGAGTTTATACTCTTTATTTATTTTCCTCAGTAGTACTGGTTGAAACTCTCTTCACTGGGATTCTTTGGTCTGGCAACATCCATGGTCCAGCATGGATGTTGCAGGACTGACCAGAGAGTCCCAGTGGAGGGCCAGCGGCAAGTATCCCTGTGGGACCAGCAGGGCAGTGGGCATTGGGAGACCTGGTGCGTAGCTGCCTGGTGGGGCTGGGAGCCACAGTAGCTCAGTGGGGCAGGGAGTTGCTGCATGTGGCTGTCCGACGGGTCCCGGAGCCCCAGCATGGCATGTGCAGCTGCCTAGTTGGTCTCGGAATCTCAGTGTGGTGTGCACAGCTGTCCAGTAGGTCCTGGAGCCCCAGAGTGGCATGTGTGGCTGTGAATCCCAGAGCCCCAAAGCAGCACATGCAGCTGCACAGCAGGTCCCGGAGCTCCAGCGTGGCATGCATGGCTGCATGGTGGGTCTCGGAGCCCCAGCATGGGGTTTCCTGGCGGATCCCAGAGCCACAGCAGCAATGGCTGCTCAGCGGGGTTGGCAGGGCAGAGGGGCCAGCAGGAGGTGGGGAGCCAGCCAGGAGACCAGTGTGTGTGCCGGAGGGGGTGGTGGCAGTGGTCCAAAATTACTTTCCCTGGTCAGTCAAAAATCTCTCATCCAGGGCCATTCAGGTCCCCAGGGTGCCGGATCTGGGCAGTTCAACCTGTATTTGACTTCCCATTTTTAAAGGATGCCTTTTTGCCTTTAAACTGATGTTTACCTCCAATGGCTATTTTTTGGTCTTTTTTTTTTTTAACTTTTTCATTTTTCATGTGGATACGTTTTACAACCTTCTGTTTTGGTGTTTTTATACAGTCTTCATGCAGTTTGCAGGCATTTTACCCAGTGGCTTCCTTTTTATTTTCCATTTAACAAGCTGCTTCATTTTTAGGTAGTTCTTATTTTAAATGCTAAGTTGCGTTGCTTTGGCATTTCCCCTCCTCCCCAACCCCCCGACACACACACACAAAGATAATACACTGAATTACATTTATGGTCTCTACTACCAAATGGTTCAGTTATATTCACCTTTTGGGTCAGATCCTGTGCTCCATTTAAGACTAAATCAAGGATTGCCTTTCCCTTTGTGGGTTCTAGGATAACCTGTTCCAAGAAGCAGTCTGTGTCTAAGCATTTTAGCTCCGCATTTCTTCCTGAGATGCCATATACTTGGTCAATTTGAAGATAGTTGATATCTCCTATTAATATAGTGTTTTCTGCCTTGGTACCCTTTCTAATCTCCCTGAACATTTCACAATCCCCATAATCATCCCAGACAGGTGGTTGGTAATATATTCCTATTGCTAGGCTCATTGTTGAAGCATATATAATTTTTATCATGGGGATTCTGTGGTACAGTGTAGTTCATTTAAGATTTTTATTGCATTTGCCATGATATATTCTTTCACCTATAGTGCCACTCCCCCACCAACACAACCTATTCTGTCATTTCTATACGCACTTTACTTCACCCATGTTAGTATTAAGACTTCAATATTTGTATTTCTACTAATTGAATCTCTCTCCATTATCCCCTTGTTCCTCCTAATAATTGGGGTTTCCTCTTTGAGAGGTATCCTCAGTATGAGAGGATACTGTGACATCATCTGGAAAGTATAGGACTGACTATATTGCTAAGATTCACCTTGAGGGTCTCCTTGTTTGAGATTTTCATTTTTAATGGCACTGGGGGTGGGACTGTTCTATTGTGTGCCTGAAAGGCTCCTGTGTGTACCTCTCTGTTTCCCTTAGCACCTCCAATTCTGTCACTCTGGTCTCAAAATACATATTCCGTCTCTGAAGGCCAGAAGCCACTAACCCTGAATTAGGGATGTTAAAAAGCATTGGGTTTTTTGTTTGTTTTTTGGCAGGGGTGGTGGCTCCACGGGAGCCAGTATGCATGGGGAGCTGGCTTAAAAGCTGGCAGTCCTCTTGGTTCCCCTGTTGATGGGTCTATTTAAGAGACCACCTCTTTCCTCCTGTGCTGCCAGAACATTTGAGTTCAGATGGTTCCCAAGTAATTCAGTTCCCAAAGTTAAGTGTAAGGAAACAGGTGATTGGAGGTTATTTTTGGAGACTGCTCAACTCTGGAATGTAATTTTCTAGCCTGATAGGCCTGATGGCTTTCTTCTTGTCCCCAGGCTGTGCCTGAGGAAGGGTGCAGGCGGCTTTGGTGGGATGCTCAACTGTATCAATTGAGAGAAGTTGATTCTTGTGATTTTTAAACAGTAACTTGTTTTTAATTGGGCATGTTCCCCTTGAGGCTTCTTGTAATAGGATTCATTCTTTATAAATTAAGATATAAAATGAACGTTTAGTTCTCTGACCTACTTGGCACACCCACTGCAGAAGAGAGAGCTAGAATATGGGCTATTGAATGCATTGAAAGGCTGTGATGTTTTTCAACTGAACAATTCAATTTTTCCAGCAGCAAGCTCCTTGATCCTAGATATGTGCGTTTAGGACAACCTAAGCATGAAAAACCCCATTATGGATGGGGGGGCTGATGTCTTGTCTGCTTAAATCATTTTGACAAAAGCTCTGTGAGCTGAAACATTACCAGCAAATCAGTGTGCGTATTAAACAGGGTATAATATTGATTTATGTGACTGGTGTTAGAACACAGAAGTATTTCTGCTGTGGATTAAAAAGAAAGCCAAACTTCAGCCAGACTTGCAAAAACTCTGGGTGATGAGGTTGGTGGCAGTGTTTTGCGGCCTTTCTTTGGACAAAGATTTTTCTGATATTTAACTTTCAAGGGACTGGGATTTGAGCTCTACAGGATGGTATTTACATGAGGTCACTGGAGATCAGGCAAGTAGGGATGAATGTTACGTACACATAAAAAATCCGCATCCTCTGTGATCTGATGGGCACTAAATTCTTCTTGGATCAGTAATTGGAAGCCTCTCTACAGGGTTGTTTGTGTCACTAATAGGGAAAGTTCTTCGAGTGCTTGCTTATGTCCATTCCGTCTAGGTGTGTGCATGCCCTGTGCACAAGTTCCGGAAGCTTTTTGCCTTTAGCAGCACCGGTTGGGCCAGCCAGGGAGCTCCCTGAAATGGCACCGGTATATCCATGCATATAACCCCCTGCTGGCCCTCTCCCCCTTCCGTTCCTTCTTTCCGCCCTTAGCTTAGCTAGTAGTTTCTTTAGTGTGTAAATAGAGTAGTTCACAGTTAATTGTTAAGTGTTTGTGTTAGTGTAGTTAATTGTTCTGCTCCGGCTCCCCTCAGGAAGGGGAGGGTATGCCAGGGCCCCACAGCTTTAAGCCCTGCCAATGGTGCTCCAAGCCCATGCCGTGCGGGGATTGCACAAGGACTGCCTCAAGTGTCTTGGGGAAGGCCACCTGACAGATTCCTACAAAATCTGTAAGTCGTTCAAGCCTCGGATCAAGTGAGAGAGAGACTCCAGGCTGAAGTTAATCTTAATGGAGTCCACACTTCACCCTGTGGCACCTGAGTCGGAGCCGTCGGTGAGGAGTGCTCCGGAGTTGATAGGGGGCTCCGGCCGTCCAGCGGCACCGGGGCACCGGTCCCAGTCTCCGGTGCTGGCAACTTCAAAAAAGTCGAGGACAGGGAGATCGCCCGCCCGGCGTGAACAGGCAGAGCGCCATGGGGCCTCCCCTTCCTCACACAGACGGTAAAGTCCGGCGAGGGCCGGCACCCCAGAGAACCAAGACTGCCTGTGGAGGAGGTCACGCGGCCATCTACCCCAGACACTTTTGACGCGGCCCGGGTGTTGGTAGAGTTGACAGCCTCGCCAGCTTCGGCACCGCAGGGTACCATAGAGCGTGAGACCAGAGAGATCCTCGGGGCCGGTCTGGTCTCCCCCTCATCCCAGGTACCGGTGGCGCCGACACACTGGCCCCACGGACCTCTGGCACTGGGGCAGTCGGCACCGGTGTGGGCACGCCCGGCACTGGAGCTGCATACGCACTGAGTCTCCCGGTACCAGGAGCACCAGACATGCCACTGCCGGCACCCCCACTGCACAGGGGTAAACCATCGGCAATGGTGCAGCAGGGAAGGGAGGTGGAATGGGCCTCTTCCACGGCACCGCTCTGGTCGGCTTCTGAACTATCGTCGGAGTCGGACGGAGAGTCTCTGGTGTCCAGGGCATCCTCCCGCCGTACCATAGACTCCAGAAGGTCATGGTCCTCATGAGCCGTGGAGCATTGGCACTGCTCCCATTCTGGGCACAGGTCCCACTCACGGCACTGTCAGGGTCACCATGACCCGACTCTTGTGCAATCTTGGCCTCCACAGTGGCCCTTTTGGACACTGTAGGCCTACCGCCAAGCCCAAGTCCCAGACCCCTCCAGACCGGGGTTGGTGGTAAAGTCAGCGTACTCGACCCGCAGGGTGGCTCCCTCGGCGACCCCACTTACTAGGGGTCAGGGATCAGAGCCCACACAGAGCCCCCCAGGTTCGGTGGGGACATCGACTCACCCACCTCCTCGCCCACCTTCGGAGAGGTCCTCAGGTGGCCAGGATGCTAGACCCACTCCTAGAATGGAGGTGGGGGATCCACCAGACCAGGGAGAGTCATTGTCCTCTCCACCGGACAAGGCCTTAGCTGACCCCTCCCTGGGCATGCCCACAATGGACATGCAGGCCCACAAGGAGCTGCTCAAATATCTGGCGCACAACTTAAGGGTTCAGTCCGAGGAGGTCAAAGAGGAGGCTGACCCAATGGTGGACATCCTTACGGTGAATTCCCCGGCTAAAATTGTGCTGCCTCTTAATAAGATGGTGGCAAGGATTACAAAGAACCTGTGGCAGACACCGGCCTCAGTACCCCATACCCAGAAAGGGGTGGAGAGGAGGTATTTCGTACCTCAAATGGGTCATGAGCATTTGTTCTCTCACCTGCTCCCTGGCTCGGCAGTGGTTCAGGTGGCCTGTCAGAGGGAGAGAGAAGGGCAGCCTGGCCCCACCCCAAAGAGCAACGAGCCCAAAAAGTTGGACTTGCTGGAGAGGAAAGCATATGCCATAGCGGGCCTGCAGTTGAGGATTGCGAATCAGCAGGCAATGTTCAGCAGATATGCTTACAACTCCTGGGTGGCGATGGAAAAGTTTAAGGCCCAGCTCCCCCTAAGTTCCCAGCAAGGGTTCACTACGCTAAACGAGGAGGGCAAAATAGTGTCCAGGACAGCCCTCCAAGTGGCCCTCGATGCTGCTGACTCTGTGGCACGGTCAATGGCAATTGGCATTGTCATGAGGAGGTGTTCGTGGCTGCAAGTGATGCTCCAAGACTTGCCCTTTGACGGTTCAGGGCTCTTTTCAGAGCAGACCAATAGCAGGCTTCATAGCCTGAAGGACTCTAGGGCTACTTTGAAATCGCTGGGGATACATACGCCTGCCCCTCAGTGCCATCACCCATTACAGACACTTCAGAGAGGCCAACAGCAGGGGCCCCAATATGACAGCAGGAGGTGGCATAGGTCCAGTAGCAGGAGGTGGCATAGGTCCAGTAGCAGGAGGTGGCATAGGTCCAGTAGCAACAGGGGTTCGACAAGGGGCCTGCAGCGTAATGCAGATCAGGGCCAGGGTCCCTCCAACAGACCCCAAGGCCCGAGGTCAGGCTTTTGAAGGTATGCCCGGGGACGGATTACCAGTGCCAGAGTCAGTTCTCCCTTTCTCCTCCAGACTGTCCCTTTTCTACCGTGCTTGGCTCTCCATCACTTTGGATCAGTGGGTCCTGAACACCCACCAATTCCTTTCCTTACCTCCCCGCCTTCCCACCTCCCCTCCCAGTCCCTTTTCAGGGACCCCTCTCACGAGATCCTGCTCAGGCAGGAGGTCTCTTCCCTCCTATCTTTGGGAGCAATAGGAGATTGCCATTACCAGGGCTCGACAATCTATTGAATTGTCCGGCGCCCCGTTTACCAGCGGCGCACGCATGCGCAATGCGGCTCTTGCGCATGCACAGTGCGGGGCTGGCGAGGGCTTTCACCGCGGTTCATCAAGCCCTGGCCATTACCATTCAGGGGCAGGGGTTTCTACTCCCGAAATCAAAAAGGGGCCTTCGTCCCATCCTCGACCTCTGAGGGCTCAATGCCCACGTAAGGAAGTCAAAGTTCAGGATGGTCACGCTAGCTGCCATCATCCCGTCCCTCAAACTCGGAGACTGGTACGCTGCCCTCGACCTCAAGGATGCGTACTTTCACATTTCGATTGCCCAGCACCACAGGAAATTCCTGCACTTTATAGTAGGCAGGGAACACTTCCAGTTTGCAGTCCTGCCGTTCAGCCTATCCACAATGCCAGGGTATTCACCAAGTGCATGGTGGTAGTGGCTGCCTTCTTGAGGCGCAAGGGCCTGCATGTATCTAGACAACTGGCTGATCAGGGGCAGGTCCAGGGAACAGGTGCTCTCCCACATCGGGCTGGCCAACCTTCTCCAACCTAGGCCTGATCCTCAACGAGGAGAAGTCTACTCTTACCTCCACCCAGGTGATAGAGTTTGTGGGGGCGAGGCTGGATGCCACCCCGGGCCATGCCTCCCTACCAAGGGACAGATTTCTTGCCTTGCAGACCATCATACAGCAGCTCCGGTTATCCCCAATGACTACTGCGAGGAACTGCCTGAGGCTGCTAGGTCACATGGCGGCGTGCACCTTCGTAGTACAGCATGCCATGTTGCGCCTTCGGCCCTTCCAGTCTTGGCTGACCTCAGTATTCAGACCAGCCTGAGACCACTTGAACGTAGTAGTCACGGTCCCACAACAGGTTCTGTCATCCCTGAGCTGGTGGCTCTTGTGGACAGTGTGAGAGGCAGCATCCCATTCACCCAGCCTCCTCCCTCAATTCAGCTGGTGACAGATGCTTCCAACACTGGTTGGGGTGCTCACCTGGGAAGCCTGCAAACACAAGGTATGTGGTCAGTGGCGGAGAGAGAACTCCACATAAATGTCAGGGAACTAAGGGCAGTAGCTCTGGCGTGCAAGACCTTCATGCCCCATCTGAAGGGCAAATGTGTGTCCATACTGACGGACAACACGACGGCGATGTATTACATCAACCTTCGGGAGGGAGGGGGCTCGTTCCTCTCCCCTGTGCTGGGAGGCTGTAGCCCTATGGGAGATGTGCATCACACAGGGGGGTACACCTGCAAGCAGCTTACCTCATGGGGCCCTCCAATACTCTGGCGGATCACCTCAGCAGAGATTTCTTGCCACACGAGTGGTCCCTCAAGGAGGAGGTAGCCGTTTCCCTCTTCCGGAGGTGGGGAACTCCCCAACTGGACCTGTTCGCATCTTGCGCCAACAGAAAATGCCCCAATTTCTGTTCGTACAGGGGTCTGGGCGAGGGTTCACTGGGGGATACCCTGGTAGGGAGGTGGCCAGCAGGTCTTCTCTATGCCTTCCCTCCCTTCCCTGTGCTGCACGATGTGCTTATGAGGGTCAAGAGGTTCGCAGCGTCGCTGATACTGATAGCCCTGGCGTGGCCCCGGCAGCACTGGTACACGACCCTAGTGTCCCTGTCAGTGGAGGACCCCATTCCCCTCCCGTTGACACAGAAGCTCGATCAGGGTTGGCTCTGCCACCCGAATCTGCAGGCCCTCCACCTGTCAGCCTGGAGAATCAGTGGCTGAGGGGCGGGGAGCTCCTTTGTTTGGACTCAGTCAAACGAGTACTAGTGGAAAGCAAAAAACCCTCAACTAGGGCGACTTATTGGGCCAAATGGAAGAGGTTTTCTATATGGGCCTCTGGCAAGTGAACAGATCCTGCCAGAGCCTCTATCCCACTCATTCTGGACTACTTACTCGAGCTCAGGCAACAGGGGTTGTCTAACTCATCTCTTAGAGTGCACCTGGCCACCATTGCGGCCTTCCATGAGGGGGAAGGGGGCAGGGTCGGTTTTCTCCCATGATATGGTGAAACGATTCTTAAAGGGTGTGGATAGGTTGCACCCCCAGGTCAGGCAGCCAGTCCCCCAGTGGGACTTGAACCTGGTCCTCCGAGGGCTCACTAGACCCCCCCCTTTTGAACTTTTAGCCACATGCTCTCTGTCTCACCTGTCTTGGAAGGTAGCCTTCCTAGTCACCATCACTTCAGCAAGGAGGGTATCTGAGTTGAGAGCTCTGTCCTTGGAATCACCTTACCTGCTGATGTCTAGAGACAGGGTGACTCTGAGACCGCACATGGCTTTTCTCCCCAAGGTAGTTTCTCCATTTCATATGTCTCAGGAAATTTTTCTCCCAGTGTTTTACCCGAAACCACACACAAACGAGACAGAGAGCACTCCACACTTTAGATGTCAAGAGAGCTCTAGCATTTTATTTAGATAGAACAAAACAGTTTCGTAAGTCCACTCAGCTCTTCATCTTTGTGGCAGACAGAATGAAGGGCAGTCCAGTGTCGGCGCAGTGCCTCTCATCTTGGATTACGTCGTGTATTAGAACCTGTAATGAGGTCAGGGGCACTACAACCCCACCGCTTAAGGCTCATTCTACACGAGCACGGGCCTCTTCGGTGGCCTTCTTAGCACAGGTCCCAACTGCGGATACCTGCAGGGCGGCAACCTGGTCCTCGGTGCACACGTTAACCAACCACTATGCCATTACACAGCAGGCTAGACAGGATGCGGCAGTCGGCATGGCAGTGCTGTAGTCGGTTTCTTCTAGGGTTTCCAACCCCGCTTCCGGGGGGGGTTAGCTTGGAATCACCTAGATGGAATGGACATAAGCAAGTACTCGAAGAAGAAAAAACAGTTGTTTACCTGTAACTGTTGTTCTTCGAGATGTGTTGCTTTTGTCCATTCTGAACCCACCCACCTCTCCTCATCGGAAGTAGCATGTGAGAAGGAACTGAAGGGGGAGAGGGCCAGGAGGGGGTTATATGCGTGGATATACCAGCGCCACTCCAGGGAGCTCCCTGGCTGGCCCAATGGGTGCTGCTAAGGGCAAAAAGCTTCTGGAACTTGTGCATGGGGTGCACACACACCTAGACAGAATGGGAATAAGCAACACATCTCGAAGAACAACAGTTACAGGTAAGCAACCGTTTTTTATATTTGTCACTCCCTTGGTGTTTATAGAGTAGAGTATGACCCCTTTAAAACCTTGTCCCAAGGAAAGGAAGTGCTAGTTGTTCTGGGGGAGGGGAAACAGAAGGCGAGTGACATGGTTTATGTCTGGAGCTCAGGACAAGAGGGCTGCCCGGCTCGCCCACCCCTTAGTCCGGCCCTGAATGTGTCTTGTCCTGTCTCCCATCCTGGGCTAGGTGTGGGGGGGTAACCATCATGTACTGTGTTTGTGTGCCAGTCCCAGACTCCAAATTTAGAATAGGGGTTCTTAACAGAGTATCATAGCCTTCCTCAGAAATTTTCATCCTACAGAGAGGGAGCATATAAAGGGCTGGTGAGGGGCAGCAGAGGCAATATGTGACCAGCCACCAACTGCCCACACTCATCAACCTCTGCAAGCAGTCAGAGCTGCCTGGAAATGGGGGAAGGGGAGCCTGCTGACCAAGAGCTAGCACAGAGCAGGAACTGCACTGATGGGACCAACAGGGAGAGCATTCGGCCCCATATGCTGCAGCTTTGCACACTCACCCCATTGTCAGCCACTGGACATGCACCATTCAGTGCTGGTGCATGGGAGGCTGGTGAGCAAGGATCTACCCACAGCAATAGAATCCACCAGCACTGATGGCAGGGAGAGACAAAAAATACAGGACAATTTGCTGATTAAAAAAAAATAGGGACAGCTTCAGGAAGGCTTAAATATGGGACTGTCTCTTTAAAAAGGGGACATCTGGTCATCCTACTAATAATAAAAGGCATGTTAATGGCATTAGGTTACAAGCTTGGCTGGATTTGTAGCCTTAGTGTAGGTGGTGATGTTTCACTGTGTGATTTTAGTTTTTAGAAAAGCACCCTGGAGTGAAGAGCTTGAAAAGGTCAGGCCTGTTTCACAGGCAAAGGGCTCCCAGGAACCATCAGCTACATGAAATGTTCCTCCGCAGAGAAAATCGCCCTCACTAAGCAAAGTGATGGAACCTACCAGAGCTGAAAACTGTCTAGATTTCTGCATTCTGGGTAGCAGGGATGAGCTTGTCTCTGATATTTGGTGCTGCTAGCAATTCCATGGTGTCAGAGCACAGCTTAGAGACTCTGCTAGCTTCCAGTTACACCCCCTGCACCAGCAGGGGCAACTACGCTAAAGGACTTCAGGCTGGGGTCATGGCTATCTTACAGAGCTTATAGAGTCACCGCTGCACTGCTGTAGCGCAACTAGAGCAGATACTCAAGGCCAGGGGTGGGGAACCTAAGGCCTGAGGGCCAGATGCGGCCCCCGGCTTGCCTGGATCCGGCCCCCAAGGCTCAGGGCTTCCCCCAGCATTGGAGAGCCTGTGCTGGCACTCAGTGGGCCCTAACCCCAAAAAGATTCCCCACCCCTGCTCTAGGCCAATGGGAGAACAAGATGAAGGCTCCAACCATTTGGGCACCTTGGAAGATAAGGGATGGATACTTTGTGGCCACTGTAACACTGCACTGAGCAAGCATTTCACCCCCAGGGGGGGACAGCCCAATAGAAACCCAGAAGTAATTAGTTCCCAGTCAAGGAGGGAGGTGTGCTGTGGTGTGTGTGTGTGTGTGTGTTGTGTGTACACATGAAGGTGCTTCTTCCACAAGTGCAGAGATGTACAACTTTTGTAATTTTTTTATTCTAAAATGCCAGTGAATATGGACCAGCACCAGGACAAAACTTAAACTAGCTGGAATGGTGTTGAACACATGGTGCAGTCCTACCAACCATGGGCGGCGAGTTATATGGGCTCGTGGTGCCCTGGCTCCAGCAATATCCAGAGCTGGGGGCCCTGCTCCACCAATATTTGGAGCTGGGTCTCTCCCCTGGCCCTGCCTGGAGCGGGCCCCAGCCCCCACCTGCCGGCCCCCCCAAGCGTCCTCTGTCCCCAGAGCATCCCTGTGATGGGGGCCTCACCCCCCACACACACTAGCCCTGCCGGTGGTGCGGCGCGCGGCTGGCCAGTAGCCTACTGCCATTTTGGGCTTGTGGCGCATGCGCAGGGGTGGCCAGTGGAGACCCCCCCTGTCCAGCGCACGCGCATGACAGCTGGGCCAGAAACTGGCAGGCTGACGGACCCAGGGGAGACCTGGCCAGCCAAGGGCATGCCGGCGCTGGAAGAAGGCGCCGGTATTTAAAAATGGCAGAGGCAGACCAAAAGGGGGAAGGCAGAGAGTGAGTGGCCGGCCCGCCCGCGGGAGCCCCCTTCTTACCCCAGGAGGCCACCAGAACACCTGGGGAGGGCAGACGCGCCAGAAGAGGAGGCCGTGCTCCAGGGGTCCGGCACCGATTGGTAGGGTTACCAGGTAGGCTTAAAAATATACGGGCCACACCTCATGGGGGGGTGGGGAGACTGACTGGGAGGAGGGGCGCTGGCTGGGAGGGGGGGGCCAAAGCAGAGCTGGCGGGGAAGAGAGGTCGGAGGCTGGCTGGGGTGGGGCGGTGGGGGTGGGGGTGGGCGGCTGACGGGGAAGCTAAGCTGGTCGGTGGGGAGGGGATCAGGTGGAGCGGGCTGGCCAGGGGAGCTCAGGAGGAGAAGGGGAGAACTGGCCGCCAGAAGCAGAGCTGGCGGGGGATGCAGTGGGGCTTGCCGGGGAAGATCAACAGGCCGGCGGGAGGTAGCGCTGGTGGTGGGCGGGGGTTGGGTACAGCCCTGAGGGCCCCCCCCTTAATGATTTATAAGAGATTTATTAATAACTTGGGTGGCACATCCAAACAAGCCACATGAACTCACTACAGGTGCACAACACAAAATCCATTCTGCTCCTGGGAGGAAACTCTTAGGCTATGTCTACACTGGCGGTTTCGTGCACAAGAACAACAAGTCTTGCGCAAGAACACGTCCACACTGCCATGTGCGAGCTGTGCTTTTGCACAAGAGCATCCATGGCAGTGTGGACGCTCTCTTGCTCAAGAAAGCTCCGATGGACATTTTAGCCATAGGGTTTCTTGCAAGAAGAAATCCCTGCCGAGCATCCACACTGCCCTCTTGCGCAAGAGGTACACTCTTTCTAACAGGTGTAAGCTCTCTTGCAAGATGCCCTCTCTTCCCATGCCGCACTGTAAATTTCCTTGCACAGGAGCAGGCGGGCAGTGTGGATGCTCTGTGGGTTCTTACACAAGAACAGCTGTACTTGCGCAAGAAGCCGCGAGTGTAGACATAGCGTTAGAGGGAACACTTCCCCCAGCCTCTCTGCCCCTGAGTTAATGTCACACACATTGGGTTAATGCAACTGCAGGATAGTTGCATGAGGGGGGTTTGGTGGGGGCCAAACTAATCCCTGTTGGTAGGAGGATGGGGGGAAAAGCCCTTCAAGAGGGGTGACATGACACCTTTTACTTCTGGTCATGTGTCCATCTTGCCCCGAGCGTGTTACCTCCAGAGGCGTGGCTAATGGGGGGTACAGGGGGTGTGGCTAATGGGGGGCAGGGGACGTGGCTAATGGGGCACCACCAAAAATTATACAAACCTGCCTCCTATGCTACCAACTGCTCTGTGCAAAGGTGTGAGACAGCCCCTTTGCTAGTGGGAGAACCAGATTGTAGGTATTTGAAGTTTCCACTTCAAGTCACAACTACCCTACATGGTCTGAGAAATTGATGTCATCCCCACCACGGCTGCTTTTTTAGTGCCCACATGAGAAAGCAACATCTCTAAGGGTATGTCTACATGGCAGTTTTTTTGGAAAAACGTCCGTTTTTCAAAAAAACCCTCCAGTTACGTCCACACTGCAATTGCATACTTTCGAAAAAAATAGAAAGAACAGAGGGGTTTTTCTGACATTGGTAAACCTCTTTCTACAAGGAAGAAGCCTTTTTCTGAAAGAGTTCTTTCAGAAAAAGGCGCGTGTGGATGGGGAAGAGGGAGTTCTTTCGAAAGAAAGAGGAAAAAGCACAGGTGCTCTGGTGGCCTCTCCGTCCATAGTAATCAAACCTTAAATGCAAGATAGCGTCCATTCAGTGCGGATGCTGTTTTTCAAAAAAGCAGATCGCTTTTTCAATAAGCTTTTGCGTGTGGACACTCTCTTTCGGAAGAAGCTTTTTCGGAAAAGCTTCTTCCGAAAGAAGCCTGCAGTCTAGACGTAGCCTAAGAGGACTTGACAGCCACCATTTGAAGGAAGACTCCCATTCTCCCTTCAGGTCCTTTCATTGGACAGAATCTACCACGCAAGAGTGAGTCCTGCCCAGGTTTCCGAGCACGGAGACACAATTCATCATTCTGCTGGAGAGTTGGAAATGAAACAAGCTAGAAGTTGCTATCTCTTGGTTGTTTCCATTGGAGAGCACTCTGTGGTGTGTTGCCCAGCATTCTAAAGAATATATTGTCTAATCTTTTATCAAACAGCTAAAACAAGCAGCAGAAAATGACAACACTTTGATATTTCATTTTAAGAACCATGCTAGCTTAGGGCAACATTTTTTAAAAGTGATGAACAAAAGCGAGAAGAAGCAGCATGGGATTCTTAGATGCTGACTCCTGCAATTTGATTTGAAAACACATCGCATAATGTCTAAAGCCATGTAAGATGGCAAATAATGGAGAGAGGCTTTTCGATTCGGGGTTGGCTAGGAACGTTACATCTATGGATATAGAAAGAATAAGGGAGGATCCCATATAAAGGTTTTATCAGCCTTATTTTAGGATTTTATTCTGTTAATCTACTTATTCCACACTCATCAGCGTAACACAGATTTAAACAAAGTGGTCAGCATCTCTCATCAATGACTCCCTTTCCATGCTTATACCAACCTTTGTTTTGAAATACTCTGATAATGTGCAATCTGGGCTTGCTGGACTTGAAAGAGGTCACAATAAAATCAGGACGAGCCTTTAAAAATGCAACATATGAGCATTTTAACATGCTTTTGATGCCGTACTTTCCCTATATCCCCATATGAAGAGGAAGGAAGCACGACCTACTGGATAGCTCGTGTGTCTATGAGTTAGGAGATTTGGGGTGAAATCTAAGCCTTATTGAAGTCAAAGGCAAAACTCTCCCTAACCTCAGCAGATCCTGGATTTCAACCCTGGCTTCTAATCCTAGTCTGATAGTGACTTTCTGTCTAACCTTGATCGATTTATATAATTTCTCTTGCTTCACTTATATATCTATACAATGAGGAGACTGCCTGCTTCAGTAGGGTGTTGTGAGGCTCCACTGATTGTTTAAGAGCTTTAAGGTTCTTAGATAAAAGACTGCAGAAGTACCACATATTATCAGTCTCCACCTTCTCCTCCTGCTGTTTACATTTATAAAAGTCTTCAGGTTTATATTAAGCTATTCATACAGAATCAGTCTGTTACCATCAAGGATCCCATCCAGCCATCACATTTCTGGACTCTGTGTGCCAAGGTACTTCAGTAAAAAGTAAATTAGCTCTTCACTGTGCATTGGTATATGGCAAGTCAAATAGGAGAAGCCTGAAATGAAACTTAAATACTGAAACTGAGATAGTGGCATCAGGAGAAAGACGGGGCAATTTCAAGTTTGAAGGCCCTGGCTATACTTAACATCATGGACACCATGAAGTGTGAATCATGGGACAGCTTCTTGTCTGGTCCTTAATGCTTCACTCAATGAATAAATCACAAGGGAGTTGCTAAAGTAAGCGACACCAGATATTTTCTGTAAAGAGACTATCTATCCTTTCTGTGCGAGATCCAATTAGTAGCCAGCTCCACGCCTGATGGAAGTAGGGGGAGGGAGGGAAGATGAAGATGCTTCGGATCTGTAAGAGATCTGTTGTAAAAATTTGCAGTTTTTAATCTGGTTAGAACTCTGTCTGGGCAATCCACTAGGGCACTAACATGTCAAGGAAAATAAGAACATGAATGACCACTTACATTTTATGCCAAATTCTAGTCCTTCTATGTCTTCCAAAGCCATGAGGATTAGAAATTCCTTTGGACTTTAACTTGCTTTTTTTTTAACCCATGTCACTTTAAAGATCCATTTTAACTTCATCTTGAATCCATTGATCCTTGACAAATGGAAAGCCAAGAATTCATCATGCCATATCCACCCATGATCTGATGAATTCCAAGTGCTTGTGACAGTCAGTTCCATTGAGGACCGTAAACTATGGCAGACAGCTTTCCCATTCTCCTCTGCTTCCTCTCCATTGTCCTTTGTACACTTGTACCAACAATAGTGATCACAACACACTTGTTTAAAAATATTTAAACAGCTGATGGACATGATAACAATTCTTCTTCGAGTGATTGCACATGTTCATGCTGTTTGTAGTGGGCATGTGCACAAGTGGAGATTTTCAGCAGTACTAGCTGAGGTGGTGCATGTGCTCGCAGCAGCCTAGTGCTGCTGCATAAATGATGTAAGTAGCAGAGCATCCTCACTCAGTTCCTTCTTACCACCCAGACAGTTGTAGCAACTTGCAAATGTGCCTTTGCAAGTTTCCTGTTTGTCTCTCCTTACATAGTTGGTGCTGCCTTATCCATAGTTTTAGTGTTACGTGGTTCTGAGTATTGTTTCCTTTTCAGAGCGTTGTTATGCACTTTGGTTCCCTTTGCTGGGCATCAGGACTGAGCCATGCCCCAGTCAACAGGTTTCAAACCTGTCCTTCCTGCAGAAAGCCAGTGCCAGTAAGTGACCCTTGCTGCAGTTGCCTGAAGTGTTTCTGGGAGTCTCACATCAAATTTCTGGGGACTTTAAACCCAGGAGCCAAAATGAACAGGGTGGCCAGACTTAAACTTCTACAGATGGAGGCAGCTTTGTGCCCACCTTCAGGACCTTCCCACTCAGCATAGCTGCCGAGCACTCCTGCTTCTGTCAGGAGCGCTCCTACGTTGGCTGGATACCAGTTTCAGTCTCCACCCCCAGTTTTGAGGCAGAAGTACTGCAAGTTGCTGTGGAAGCACTCCATTTCTGGGGCGGGGAACTTCCTGGCACCAGAGGCCAGCAAGCACATCTTGAAGAACAACAATTAGGGAACCGTTTAGTAACTATTTCTTACCACTAGGGGGAAATGAATGCTTTCTATCTATGGCTAACCCGTACTATTTCCCAAACTCGTGGCAAGAAGTAAATTAGTATGAATGGAGCTTTGAAAGGACGAGCGACGACAGAAAGGTCAAGTTGTTTCTATGAGACAAATTATTCCATATTGCTCTGTTAATTGAGCCTTCTCATTTATAAGATGCTCATTCCTATGGTATCTAAGAACTGGGCATGTTGCAGAAGGGTCACCTATATGGGGAGGCAGCATGGGCAGCTGCTCTAGGGCCCAGTGATTTCTAAGGGCCTGGGACTCCCACCTATTGTGGCTGTTACACCAGCCACAGCTCCAGACCCTTTAAATCACTACCGGTGGTCCAGGCAGCCCAGTTCCAATGGTGCGGAAGGATTGAGTGGGAGAGGCTAGCTCAAGTCCTGCCCTTTATTGGCTCCAGAGCCACCATTCCCACTTTGCCCAGAGCCCAGACAAATCTGGCCTCACCATGTGTTGCCGTAAGGAGTTCAAGCCATAGAAGTGGAAGTAGTGGTGGCTGAAAACATTGTGAAATCATCCATTTCTGATCCCAAAGAACTAGCCACCTGAAGGGGAGCATCTACTTCACGTCAGTAGTGAATCCTGCTGTGATCCCCACTGGAACACCACCAAACTAGAGCACTAACCATGATGACAACACAGCCCAAAAGGTAAGAAGTAACTCCCAGCCTCTCTCAGTAACCTGGAGTGCAGTGGCCCAGCTGGCAGGTTAGCTTATGATACAACAAAGTCAAACAACTCTCCTTCCCACACTTTCCTAGAACATGAAGAGACTCAAGTGCTTCTCTGTAACCACCGGGGAAACTATCCTTGCCAGCATGGCACAGTTAAAATATTAGTGTAACTCTCAGTCAAGGCAGCTGTTGGCAAAAGAAGTGAGCCCCCTCCTACTCATCTGGTGCCCTTCTCTTGACAGAAGCCTTAAGGCATGTGAGAGGCTACATGTGATTTTGCTAGATGCCGCTTAACGTTTATCAGTGGATGATGGTGACGAGGTTTTAATCATGGCACAGCGAGAGAGAGAGAGAGAAGCAAAAAGAATCTCTGCCCAGATGTCTCTCCCTCTTGCTATTCCCAGTGGCCCCTCAGTAATGGAAAATATGGCTCTAACAACATACTTCCTGCCAACAGGCTCTAATTACAGCCCTATCCATTTTCCAGAAAGACAGATATGAACAAATGAAAACTTGACTAGATAAAACATAGAATAAGAATGTCACCTCCGCCCCAAAATCCCAGTCCCCTGTTCCTGTAATGAATTCACTCAGTCAGAGGCTGAAAACTCAGAGCTGTTGAAATGGAAATGAAACCTCAACCCGTGTTTCATTTTGTTATGAAAAATTATGAATCAGGCTTTGGAGACAAACAAAAGGTGTCCTGGGATCCATCTGTCTGACAGTCTCTCTCTCCACAGATCAGTAAGCCTGCTTGATTAAGAACTGAAATTAACATTAGCCTTACTGGAATGAAGGATACTTTTGATTTTATACCTTCATTATGTTCTCTGAACTTTAGCCACAAGACCGAAGGCTGTGCTGGCTTGGGGCTGTGTTCTGTGAGGACCCGTGGCAGGGCCCTGAAACAGAGTGGCCAGAAATGCCATTCAAAATCAAAGAACAGTTTTATTCCAGTCAGCATCTTACCCAGGGAAAGTTCTGGTGCTGAGCCCCAAAGGCAGAAGTGGGTGATTTATAGGAGCCAATTCACATTTCATTCACGCTGGAGTAAATCAGGGTTAACTTCATTGAAGGCAATGGAGTCACACGGAGGGGAATCAGTTCCATATCTTCATAAGGCTCCCCACCCATATTGCCTGCTATTATTAAACAGGAATCCCTACCACAGCCAGTCTATCAAAAAGCTACCCTTGAAGACCCAGTCCTGCAAACACTTACTGATGTGAACAGTCTTTACTCATGGGACAACCCTGTTTCAGTGTCACTAGAATACAAACCTGTCACACACTCATACTAAGCACTTCCTAACAACTGTGCTAAATTACCATCTCATCTGCTTTGTCACCAGTTGCGATGTATTTACATCCAACATGATATTGTGACGATTATGAGCATCAGGAGAGTAGGAGGGTAGGGCGTTTCTTCAAAGTCTTGGAGGAACCAAGGGATCATCCCTCCCCATACACACCAAAAAAGCATTATTGAATCTAGATATTGTGGTAAAAATGTTAAAATATTGCTATACCTTATTAGATATTTCTGTAGACAGTCAGCATCTCTTTCCTGTCTTTTTACAGCAATGACATAAAGACAATAGATGACTGAGGGTATGTCTAGACTACATGTCTCTGCCAACAGAGGCATGTAAAATAGGCTACCCGACATAGTCAATGAAGCGGGGATTTAAATATCCCTGGATTCATTAAAATAAAAATGGCCGCCGCCGCGCTGTGCCAGCTCAGCTGATCATCGGCACAGCACGCGAGTCAAGACGCGGATTGGTCGACAGGGGAAGCCTTTGTCGACCACTCCCCTTAGGCCTCGTGGAACAAGGTTTACAGACATATACATATAATGCACACAAACATATACATATAATGCATACAAAGTTAAAGATAGTCAAGTAATCTCTATTTCCAAAGCACCCAGAAGGTGCTGTCATAAAATTAATATTCAAAGCAAGTTTTGTCATTGTAGAACAATTATCTTATTCTTTGTTCCAGTGCTTTAGTATGACAGTGCACAGTGAAACTGACTAAACCTATTTTCATTATTTAGTCTAATTGCTAAGAGTAAACAGCCAGTGTTAATTGTGACATTAGGATAAAGCTTTTAAAGTATTACAAATGTAATAACTGTAAGGAACGTGTTTTGTTATTTTAACATGATTTTAACCTGATATCGTTAAAGCAAGTCCTCATGTGACTTTGCCATTTAAAAGTGATGTGTTTGGCTCAATTAGACAGCTAATTAAGATGCAGGCTTGCTGAATTAATAAATATGTTGGTAGAGTTAAAAGCTGTTGGCACAACTGTAGCTCTATAGAAAACTGCTCCCAAATTCACCTTGATTTAACAGAGGTTCTGAATCTGAATTTTTTTCCCCGCAGTATCAGATGTCAGGACACAAACAAGGTTCTGTCATCCCTGTCTATCCGGGGCCTCTCTTTGCATAACCTCTGTTAAGGCCCAAAGGTTTTCCATCTCCAAGCGTTGTACAAGGAAGAAATTCTTTCAATTGACCCCTTTTATGTATTTTTCCAGCTGCCCTATAGCAAGTCTGCCATGATAGATACTCTGGCTTCATGCGTAACATATATCCAAACTATTTCTATCTTCTTTTCTGGATAACATTAGAGCTTTCGGATTATTGAATTGTCAGATGAATCTTGGTATTGGTTATAAATTCATTAATATGTAGTAGTTTCCAAAGGGATTTGCTTTTGAAGGCATTTAAATACCTATGTAAACCTTTGCTGAATTTCCATCTTTCCCATCCTTATGTTAAAATGGTAATTACATCTAAATTGAAGTTTCATAGTTTGGTCTTTAAGTTGTAGATTTTCAATGACCAAATCATGTTTAAGCTGGTCAGTCAGTGTAACTGCTGCTTTGCCAGTTAGTGATGTTGTTTCCTTTTGGATATTCCAATTGGCTTGCCATGTGACTCTCACAGTATGTAAATTGACTCACCTCTAATATTCCTTTACCTTATAAAGAAATGTTTGAGTGGGAGTTGCTGGAAAAAGATAGTTTTAAAGAAAAACTTTGCCAGATGATGAAGTTTCAGCATTTTTTGCAGTGATTAGAAAATGTTCCTTTGAACATTGCCTTTGATGACACTGATAATTTTAGCATTATATTTGGTTCAAAGTAAACCAAACATAAAAGCAGGATTAGCTATTTGGGAATGTACTGTTTACCATACTGTCACTTTCACTTGTCTTTTTGCAGTTGTTGCATTTCTTATCATTACAATTACTACAGCAGTTGTAAAGTGAACATGAACAACATATAGGTCCCGGCATATCATATTGCATGTAGACTTATGCTAAAATGGAGTATTTTAGGTAACACAATAGACTTCTTAAACATAAATATAGTATGATTCTTTTAATTCCCTTTTCAAGAACAGTTTGGCTACGTCTAGACTGCATCCCTTTTCCGTAAAAGGGATGCAAATTAGACGTATCGCAATTGCAAATGAAGCGGGGATTTAAATGCCCCCCGCTTCATTTGCATAAACATGGCTGCCGCTTTTTCCGGCTCGGAGCTTTGTGGAAAAAGCGCCAGTCAAACGGATCTTGCGGAAAATAAAGCCTTTTCCGAAAGATCCCTTATTCCTTCTTTTAAGATCCCTTATTCCTTCCTTCCTCTTAAAAGAAGGAATAAGGGATCTTTCGAAAAGGCTTTATTTTCCGCAAGATCAGCGTCTGACTGGCGCTTTTTCCGTCAAAGCTCCGAGCCGAAAAGCGCGGCAGATGTTTATGCAAATGAAGCGGGGGCATTTAAATCCGCTTCATTTGTGCGATACGTTTAATTTGCATCCCTTTTACGGAAAAGATGCAGTCTAGACGAGCCACTTGAATACATGTGCATGTTGGTAATTTCTCCCATTACCTGCAGATTATATCCATCTCTATGAAACCATGGAAATATGAACGCTCCTTCTTCCCCACCCCCCCCCCCAAAAAATAGATATTTTCCCGTATCTTACTGTAAAATTAAGGGAGAAGGATTTGTTCTTGACAATCAGAAGGACATTATGCCAAGAAATTATGCTAGTAAATTTTGTGGTCAAATTTCAAACACTGAATACTGAGTCCTTACTCAGGGATAACGTTTTGCTGTCAACGTATATTTTAGACATTTAAGTTTTGTCCAGTACTGGATAGAAGAAAGTGTTGAGCAAAGAGGTGGACATGAGGAATAGTCACTGCTTTTGCATTTTTTTTAAAATTAGTAATTAACAAGGATGTTAGAAATCACTTATCTTAGTAATTGTGTAACTGCAACAATTCATAGCGGTTACACAGTTACTAAAAGGCTCTCCCTGGGGGCAGAACCAGCAGCTAGTGTACTCTTGGCTCCCAGCGCCACTCCCGAGGGGGCCACCTGCTATCCTGTGCTGTTGCTGTTTTGTGCAGAGAGTTAGATTGAAAATTGGCTCCCTGCACAGACCGACTCCCACCTACCACCCTGTGCTGCTGCTTCTGATACAGAGGCAGCAGTGTGGGATGGCAGCAGCCCCTGTCCTTTGGGGGCCCTGAGCTCCCTGCAGACAGAGGCCGCTCCAGCTTCCCACAGAGCAGCCTCTGTCTGTGGCAAGCCCAGACCTGCAGCAGATAGAGGCTGCTCTGCAGCAGCAGCCCCTGTCTGTGGGGCACCCAGGAACCCCACTGACAGGGGCTGCTGCCACCCTGCAGTGTTGGCTCTGATAGAGAAGTAGCAGTGTGAGGTGGCAGGCAGGAGCTGATTTTTAAACTGGCTCTCCATACAGACCAGCTACCGTCTGCTGCCCCAGCTGTGCAGGGTGGCAGGCAGCTCCCCTGCGTGCTCTTCATTTAAAACTCAGACTGGTGAACTGGGACTGAGAGAGCCTGCCGGTCTAAGTTTTAAATGCAGAGCACGCAGAGGAAGGAGGTTGTTGCAGTTAACCAGGACAGTTAATAGATAAGCAATCACTTATTGGTTAAATGGTTTGCCGACTAGCCGCTAACATCTCTAGTAATTAAACATTTTAAAACTAAGTCACCAAAACAAAGGTTGCAAAATCTGTTTTTAAAAATCAAAGTAATTTTTGCTTTATCAGTAAAGCTTTGAACATCTATACAAAGCCATAACATGAAGAAAAATGTTAAAATCTGTGATAAACCCAAGTGAGATTTTTGCCCTAGGCTGACAAGAAGGGGGAGAATTAATACCTCATGCTCATATAGTGCTTAAAATACTTTCACTCAGTCCCACAGGGTAAACTACCAATAAAGGACTTTTCAGGCAAGAAAATCTTAAAGTGCTATATGGATTACATATAGAGACTTTGCTTTGCCCACTGTTGAAACTGTCATCACTCAGACACAACACAATTAATTAACAGCCCCACAACACTTCCCTACAGTTTAGAATATGAATAGTTGCCTTAGTTGTAAACGGACCAGGAAACTGAAGCTCACAATCCTACCCTGTACTGGGAGAAAAAACATAGTTTAGCAAACTATTTCATAATATAAATACCGTCTTTTGAATGTATGCCTTTATGCATATACCTAAACAAGTTTTTGTATATATGGTATTTGTTAATAACATATTGCATGCTGTTAATCTAGTAGTTACCATATTATTAACTTCATTGCTATTTAGGGCTCTGATGTGGAAATTGATCCCATGAACTCCAAGCTTGGGTGGAGATCCATCGAGGCAGATCTTCAGTGGAGCTATGGCAATTTTCACCAGCAGAGGATCTTCCCCTAGGATAGTCAGATTTCACGTGGGTAGTTGGGTGAGCCAATTGCAGGATTAGGGCCTACAAGCTGACATAGGTTATCTAGTTAACTAGTCTCCTAGTTTAGGTGGTAATCATGCTGTGTATGAGAGTTGCATTGTGAACACTACTCAGCTGAGCAAGTAGGACAGTGGAAAAAAATAATTTATGAATACATTATTCGCTAATAGAGAAGAGAATTGTTGTATTTGCTGGCAATTTATCTAGAGAGTTGGTTGAATACAGAGAAAAATTTGTACTCAAATCATGTATTTGGCAACTGATGGGGAAACAGTACTGAGAGTATTATTCTACCATCTCTGCTAGGTCCCAGCCCTGCAATCAGACCCAAATGGAAGATCAGGATTTTAGTAAACAGATGCCTGGTCCTACAAATGACCTTTCAGCAAAGGTTCAGGCAGAGCTGCTCTGATGATATCCTTTGATAGCTGCATGGTAATGTCAGGAGTCATCTTCCATGTTTTTCCTCTGTGCAGTACTATTTCATAGCTTTTTTTTGTACTTCCTTGGAAAATATATTCTGTTTTCAATTTGCCCTTCAAAAAGCCTGTGACAATATTATATGCTTGCATGGGTGTATAATTTTTTTTCTGAGAGCATGAGGCAGCATGGCAGATGGTCTAGCAAATCAGTGAATGTTTTCACTAGGAAATCTGGTTTCACAATAGATAAAATGCATGTTTTGGCAGTTAACCTTTCTTTTGAGTGATGAATCAAGCCATAGAGTCTGATACCTATGCTCTACTACTGAACACTTTACATTTATGTAAACTCAGCAAAACTAATGGAGTTTCATAGCAAAGGCAGAATTTGAAAAAATGGAGGGAAGGAGTCACATGTGTAACTTCGGGCATTATCTGGCCTTTATTGTTGTCAATATGCAAGAAGCAAAGAGCTCAGGTTGATTTTAGTGTTGTTAATAAGCTTCTTGTATTTGTAAACTGAACACATTTCGTCAGGCATCATTGACAGAGAACAAATGTTAATCTTCATAATGCACTCTGAGGCTATGTCTACACTCGCGGCTTCTTGCGCCAGTAATATGCAAATGAGGCTGAGTGGAATATCGCCGAGCCTCATTTGCATACCTAATGAGCCACCATTTTTTCCAGAAGAGGCTCTTGCGCAAGAAGGAGCGTCTACACTGCCCCTTCTTGCGCAAGAAAAACCCTCTTGCGCAATGCTGTTCTTCCTCTCAAGTAATAGGTGTGCGGCATTGCGCAGAGGGTTTTCTTGCAGAAGGCAGTGAGACGCTCCTTCTTGCGCAAACCTCTTCTGAAAAAAATGGTGGCTCATTAGGTATGCAAATGAGGCTCGGCAATATTCCACGCTTAGCCTCATTTGCATATTACTCGCGCAAGAAGCCGCGAGTGTAGACATAGCCTGAGAGTCTCTAAGAACCACACTTTATTTGTCTTTTAATCCTGCTGGTCCATCTACAGATTTAAAAAACCTGCAATCTGTGGCTGCAGTTGTCCTATAGCACATCAACTCAAGAGCGATGGCATTCATAATGCAGAGTTAGATACAGGTATTTAGGAAATTAACCACTAACCCTTCTATAATGTTTTCAAAGGCACTGTCTTTATTGCAGACAAAGGAATGAAATAAATCTGGATTTTCTACACCAATTTATTTTTAACTATATATGCAAAATACAAAACTGAAAAAAACAAAGCTAAGCAAAATACTTCCATTTCTGCTATGTCTTCCTTGTTCAGTTAATCTCAGATTTTCTTTATACACACACACATGATCTGTGGCAGAAGGTTACACATGAAAAAAATAAACAGATTTTGTTAAAGAAGCTGTAATACACATAAATATTGTACTCATAATGGAAAGCTAGTAGCTAGCAGCCATGGGCCTTGATTCTGCAAACAGTTACACATGTGGGTAGTTCCATTAAGTTCAATGGTACTATTGTGATATTGGGTGATGTTCTTGAAGCTCCAGCATCAAAGCAAGTCCAGCTGCTCCTCTAAGAAGTCTGAGGTGTACCTGCTGCATAGTTGTCACTTAAAAGCATAACTGTGGCTGGGGCGGCCCGTGAGCCTAGGCAGACTAGACGGTTGCCTAGGGCGCTGCCGGCCCAGGCGCCCCATGATTACGTCATGGCCATTGACGGCCGTGCAGGCGGGGGCGCCAATCGCGCCTTCTGCCTGGGGTGCCAGCTGCTACAGCCGGCCTCGGGCCACTCCTGACTGTGGCCTTATATATAATACATTCCTATTGTTTTTAGACAGACCTTCCTTTTATTCTAACAGATTAGATTTTATGCTCTACAATGTATCTCCTGTAAAATCTGCCCTTCACTTTTCATTATAGTGGGAACAACAGTGAGGCTGCTGCGCACTGCCCCAGCCCCACCAGCTGTCCACCTGGCACAAATCTACAGGCGAAAATGGACTACAAATGATATGTTCAAAGAGCAAATGCAATCCACCCACTTGGACAGGGAGCACTTAAGTGAGTGGAGGAATACGCTGCTGGAGGAGATGCGTGTGCAGCATGAGGACAGGAGAGTGCACAGGGAGCTGGAAGTGAGGAACCAGGAGAAAGTCTTCACATCCATGGCAGATGTGATGGACCGCATGGTGGCTTTCCAGAACGCCTACATACGTAGGCACCCACTCCAGTCCTTGCGGACCAACATTCCCGCCTCATCAAGTTCCATTGCCTCCTTTCCCAGGGGCCCTAAAATGTGGGGGAGAGGAATTAAGGTCAGCCTCAGACTCAACCCCCAGGGATGCACTGTGAAGCGAATGGCTGCCCTTTTTCCAATTGTAATCACCTCTTACCCTGGACAGCTTTTCAGTTCCTGCTCTGTTCCTTAAATAAAAATGCATGATTTCTGAACAACAGTTTCTTTATTGCTTGTGTTGAAGGGGGGAGGGAGGAATCTACAGGATTTACAGGCAAGGACATTGTATGCAGGGGCACCTCATCGGGAGCAACATTCATGAGTCTAAATATGGCCATTCATAAACCTGTCTTTGGAAGCCTCTCTGATTTGCTCTGCCTCTCACTGTGCTCTCCTTATTGCCCTTGTATCTGGCTGCTCAAAATACTTAGCTAGGTACTGTGCCTCGGCCCCTCCTCACCCTGACAGATAACTTTACCCATTACTTTCACAAATACTATGGAGCACACAGCAGGCTGCCAGTCAGAAGACTGCAGAACCTTCCCCTTAAATTCCCAAAAGCATGTTCTACCATGATTCTGCTCCTTACTGTGGTCCAGGCTGCCAGTGTAAGGCTTCATGAGCTACAGGAGGAAGTCACCAACGATTGCTTTTGTCATTGCAACATCTCTGACTATAATTTTCATAGAATCATAGAACCATAGAGCTGGAAGAGACCTCAGAAGGTCATCAAGTCCAGCCCCCTGCTCTAGGCAGGACCAATCCCAACTAAATCAACCTGGCCAGGGCTTTTGTTAAGCCGAGACTTCTGAAGCTTCAGGGGGTAGCTGAGTTAGTCTGTACAGACTTAAACTTAAAAAATAACAAATGGTCTGGTAGCACTTTATAGACTAACAAAACATGTTTTGTTAGTCTATAAAGTGCTACCAGACCATTTGTTGTTTTTCCAGTTTATCCGTATAATTTTCTGATCTGGGAAAAAAGTTCCAGCTTGTAGCTTGGTGAAAAGGCAGAAGTTCGTAAGATGTGTATGTCATGCACCTTTCCCAACCATCCCACATTGACGAAATGGTCCATGTGATCCACCAGCCCCTGCAGCATCATCGAAAAGTACTCCTTGTGGTTTATGCACTCCTTGGCAAGGTGGTCAAGTGCCAAGATGGAGATGTGTGTTCCATTTATTGCCACACTAGTTAGGGAATCCCAGCATGGCAAAGCCATCCACTATGGAATCCATGTGTCCGGGGTCGCTCCTTAGGATCTCCCCCCTGTAGACCGGGGTGCCTTATTTATGGGGTGATCCCTGGATTTCTCTGGTCCTGTCAGGGGTCCTACCCCCGACAACACCACACAGGGGCCACCCTTTGGGGACCTCCCATTATCACCATCCAATCCCAGTGCAATCCTCGGTTTTAGCAATCACCCTGGGGTGGGGGAAAGGGGGGCCCGGGCCCACCCACTCTCCAAGCCCCAGCCCAGGGCCCTAAGACTAGGGATCCACTCATCCCTGTCTAGACTGGCAGGGGCCATTGCCTGCAACTTGCCAGTCCTCGGGTTTCTACACCCGCCCTGGGCCCTTTCCTTCCTCTGTCCCCTTAATTGCCCCTGTTTCCAGGTCCTGGGGTCCTCTAGGTATCCCCGAGGCGTTACCTCATGCCCCCGGGGTCTCTCGGCGTCCTTCCACCGACCTCTCCTCCTGGTGGGGACCCTCCCTCTTTCATACTTGCTGCCCCCACGTCGCTCTTCCCCTCAGGATGATGTAGGGGTACGTCATTTCCCATGGGCGCCAGGCCCACCTCCCTGTGGTCCTCTTCGGGCTGCCGACGATCAGACGCACCGCACGGCGCTGGCCGTAGATAACCGCTGATCAGCTGATTGGGTCCATGGTGCCGGCTCTCTGCTGCTTGCCGCAAGAGTGTGGGGCTGTGCTGCCCCGTTACACCATGTTTCCCAGAGTCACTACTCTCCAGAAGGTATTGATTGCCTTGGCTTCTTGGGTCGCAACAAACCCCACTATAGATTTCTCCATTCCAAACTGATTCCCAGCTGACTGGTAGCTGTCTGGCATTGCAAACTTCCACAGAGCAATTGCCACTTGCTTCTCCACTGTCAGAACTGGTTTCATTCTGGTATTCTACCACTTCAGGGCAGGGGAAAGCAATTCGCAAACTTCCATGAAAGTGGCCTTATGCATAGAAAGTTTCCCAGCCATTTCTGATTGTCCCATAGCTTTATCACAATGCAGTCCCATCAGTCTGTGGTGGTCTGACGGCACCAAGACTGGTGTTCCACTGTGTCCTGGGGATCGAATGCTGATGGCATTTGCCAGTTATTCAATTCAAGTGCTTCATAGAAGAGTATGTTCATGGCCTCTCGAGATTCGTCCTCATTCCAGTGGATCCTGGATATGCTCTGGACATACTCCAGCATTAGGTGCATCAAGGTAAAAAGCATTATCATAATGCTTTGATACTCACCGGGATCCACAATGGGTTCCATGCTTACGTTGCAATGTCATCTGTGTGGATAACCAATGGAAAAAAGGGTTCAGAGAGACTGTTTGTCATTGCGCTCATGTGGGGGAGGAGGGAGGAAATCAGTGCATTATGGGATGCTGACAACACATACCCAGGACCACCCGCTGCACAGTTTTGGTCCCAGCATCAACTGGGAGCATAACCCATAATGCAAAGGGGTGCAGGCAATGTGGGATAGCTACCCACAGTGCTTTGCTCTTAGAGTTGATGATAGCCGCCCTGCTAGTGATGCGCTATTTTGAACTACGTTGAATTCTTGCACACAGTGAGGACATACACCTTCAACTTTACAAAATTGGGTGCTAAAAAGTCAACCTTAATAAATTTGACCTTATCTTTCAGTATAGACAGGGTCTTAGAAACAACTTTGTGGAGTTTTAACTCAAAGGTTCAGCTCTAATTTCTTTGAGTTAGATTTTGTAAGATCACTTAAATGCAATTTCTATTGGTTTAATATTGTAATGGAGATGAAATTGATTTCACATCATGTAACCAACAGATAATAGGAAACTTCAGCAATCTGCATTATGTGTGTACATGTCAGCAGCTATTGGGGATCTGCTTCAGCAGAAATATCTGCCTATGAAGGGAATAGAACAGCACCAGTTCATTAAGAACACTTCACTTAAGAGCCAAGGCAAAGAAATATTCATAGACTCTGGCAGTCAAAAAGAGGACAAAGCAAGGAGCTTTTGATAATATCTATGAAGGATTTTTGAAGAAATAGATGCCATTTGAACAATGAGACTTTGTAGGGCTCGCAATATAATTACTTGTTTTTGTAATGTAAATTATGTTGTTTGACACATTAGTTCTGCCCCTGTCCTCAGTAGAATTTTCTGCCTTGCATTAATTGCTTATCTATTTTAAGTTTTACATCCATACCCTGTATCAAACATGTTGGGACACACTAGTTTTTTACAAATGTGGTAAGTGCCTTGAGTGAATTGGCAGATCAGTTAATCTGAGGTAGCCTGGGTGGTGGGTGAAGCTGTTGATCGGGGAGGCAAGATCTCCAACCCACCTCTTCTGCCTGTGGCCCTTCCCATACTCCATCCCTGCTCTGCCCCCATTCTGCCCGGGTTCCACCCTCTCCCTGCTGTCTCCCTCTTCCATTCCCTCCTGCTCTCTGATCAACCCCTTCTAGCCAAATCCCTGAACCCCAATGAATCAAATGATATTAGAAAATGAAGCATGTTTTCCACTACTTGCCAGATGAGGAAGACTGGACACGTAGGAAGTACCTATTTAAAAGCACTAAACTTGGGAATAAAATATGTTAGTCACAGGTTCTTTTGATATATCCTGAAGTTTGTCAGAGATTTATGTGCAAAAACTTTGTAGTAAAGGCAAGTCAGCTCTCCTGTGGAATATAAGTTAAATAATATGGAATACACGATACAGCTCTTCTCTGTTTTACATTTTCTTAATCAGTATTTCTAAGCTGATTTTATATTTTAAATGTACTCTTAAGCCTTCATAAAATAACTATTCCAGATTCCTGCATATTTAACTCACTGAATCAAAGACATTTAAAATAATCAGTCCAAGGGTTTAGTGTGTTCATAACAATGTTTGTTGCATTTAGAAAGAAAAGGGAACTCTAATTTATTTTATGTGATCTCTATAGCAATAGACATGCTTATGAAATTTCACCAACTTTAAAAATATATTTCCAAATATTTTAGGCATAACAAAGGACTTTGTATCTTACTAAGGTACTGATTTTGCTGGAGTGTTCTCTTAAAACTAGTTAATAAAATAGTCAAAAGTAAAGACAGGAAACTTTCTGGAAGGAAAGGAATGTTGTCCTTTTAAAGACTATATGTCTGGAAGATCCAAACCTTTAAGGCTACAAATGAATACTCATATTGTTCACCTAAATATCTATGCAGGGATTTTTTAGAGATGTGATTTTTATAATCTTCAGCAACACACTAATGAAATATTTTAAGGCAAATTTTAAACTAAGGTCATGTATCAATATTACAGTAATGCACAACTGTTTATCAGCAAATTCAGAAACTGACAGCATAAAAATGTGGGAATGGCAAAGGCCTATTAAATGACTTCATTATTACTTGAATGGCTCTTTAATAATATAAATGTTCTGCTAATAGGTCTGGCAAGCTGGAAGGCTTTTTCACTTTTAGGCTATGTCTACACTGCAGGCTTCTTGCTCAAGAACATCCATTCTTGCGCAAAATCTTGCAGAGCGTCTACACTGCACGCACGTTCTTGCGCAAATAAATTTACAGTAAAGCATAGGCAAACAGGGCTTCTTGTGCAAGAGTTATTCCTCTCCCCATGAGGAATAAGCCCTCTTGCGCAAGAGCTCTTCCACAAGAAGGCAGTGTGGACAGGCAACAGGGGTTTCTTGCGCAAGAAAGCCCTATGCTAAAATGGCTATCAGAGCTTTCTTGCGCAAGAAGAGAGCGTCCACACTGCCTCTTGCGCTAAAGCACATCTCTTCCACAAAAGCACATGGCAGTGTGGATGCGCTCTTGCACAAGACTTTTCCCACAAGAACTCTTGCACAAAACAGTTCTTGTGCAAGAAGCCTGCAGTGTGGACGTAGCCTTACATTAGTAGATCAAAGACTCACCAGGCAGTAGGCAGCTCTGGGATCCTCCAGGAAGGTCAGAATAGGGATAGGAAGAGGTGAAAGGGTGGGCATTAAGATCTAGGGAAGACAGTGCCTGCCTTTGCCTCTTATATCAGTCACCCATGTAAAAATGTCTTGTGCAAACAAATGAAGCCCTTATCCCACAAATAACGCTGAATACTCACCAGCAAGCAAAGACTTCTGGGTCACTTGATTCTTCTCCTTGTTTGAAGACTGCCTAGAAAAATGACTGGGTCATGACCAGTCATTCATTCTTTGTCCAGCAGGAGTGCCATGGAGGCAGAATGTTCTGTCCCTGAAGTGCGGACGATATGTAGGGTCATTCCATAGTTTCTCACCTAGCATTTTCAATTCAGCAGTTATGCTGAAGTAACTGCACTCGCTCTCTCCTCTGAAGAGGTAGTTACAATAATGTAGGGAAACTGAGGATAAATAGGAGAAAAAAATGGAAGGATCATTAGAGGCTCTTCAAAACGACCCTGATAATAAAACGGTACATATATATTATTATTGAAAAGACCGGTCAGATACGAGCATGTAGATTATTTATTAGGTGCTGTATAAATAATGATGTCAGGCTTCAAGAAATTAATTTGATTGTGATTTTGTGTTCCACTTACTAGGCCAAAGATTATTTTAATTTGTAGTCGACTATCTACCCTAGGGTTTTAGACTTCAGAAGGAACAGGGATTAAAGTATCTGTAGTATTTTTCAGTTTATGGAGGAAGCAAAGGCCCATATTTTGATGTTTTCAGGGAGTTCCTTGTAATCTCAGAGGGTCTCAGAAAAGTGGAAGATCTCACAAATTATGTAGCATGGACAATGAAGGACAAGTAAAAGAAACATTACCTTCTCTTTATTTGATTTAAGTAATATCCTTAACATAGTATTTGGTATTTGCATTTCTTATTTTTAATTGCAGTGTAAAAAACAAAGGGAGGAAAATCACTACACGACTTCATAATGAGAAATACATAGACTGTGTAAATAATCACTTTTCAAAGTCCATTTTACTACTTTGGACACCAGCACTGGGGAAAACAAATGACACTGTCTGCTGTGCTGCTCCTCTAGACCTACTGATCTGGATCCTCTGTTATATTAGTGGAACTCTTTTGATGTAAACAGGGAGTGAAATAAATTGTCTTTTGCATAATATTGAGTTGCCTGGAACAATACATTGGCGTGACGCTCCCCTTCCCAACATCCTGGCTTCATACAGTGTCAGTGGGACAGTTATGAAATAAACCTTTGTGCTAACTCGCTTTGGCTCTGCTGGAATTTAATGTCCTATCAATAATCTGTGACTAATGTGCAGTTAGGAATATAACTCCCATTAAAACAGCAGGGGAAGTATTGTAACCACTGTGCTTGTCAAGTTATTATTTTTCAAAAGTATTATAACAACATGCCCTTATCACAGGATGGTACAGGTGAACAGCTGGGGTGCAATTAATTTATTAGAAGGACTGACTGCCTTCATAGTCCATCTCACTCTCCTCCCCAGGGCCAGGTTCTTTCAGCTACACCACAGCATTTTCTAGCCACAAAGGATGGTTAACATTTGGTCTATAAGATTGTATTTATGTATTACTCTTGGGGAAACTAGAATGTTAATTTACCCTTACAATATGCCAATTTCTTAAATATAAATGGCGCTATTGACTTAATAGCAAAAAATTCCAAATAATAAAAAGAATATATGAAAAAATGCAGTTCCCATTGACTTTAATGGGAGCTGTTGGCATGCATCTGGAGAGCACTCTGCAGATACAAAATTTTATATCTGCATCCACAAAATTGAGCCATGGCTATCCACATCCGCAGATACCCATGGTGGATATCCTCAAATTTTCAGTGTTCTAGATACAAAATATGTATCTTCATCTGCATTCAAGTCTACAAAAATAAGACACAGCTCTCCCCATCCACATCCGCGGATGCAGCTACCCATGGATATAAAGTGGATCTCTGTGGATTTTCAGGGTTCTATGCATCTGATGGTATATATAGCATGTGTAAACTTATACTTAAAAATTGGAAATTAAAAATAGAGATGGGCCAAAATCACAGCCTCTAATCTGCACCTGTTCGTATTTTTGAGAAGATATAGCCTTAAATCCTTACATCTGAATTTGCTTCTTCTGGATTGTAGATTAGCGTTAGATACAGAAGGAATGTGTTATATGGCTCTGGTTTGTACACAGCCAAAAATTTGCAGGAACAGATATTCTCACTAGTCTTCACCCCAAGAATACGGGACTCTTGGGAGAGTAGCTGATCTCAGGAGATTGTCATTTTGAATGAACATTTTCCAAAAACCAATGTCAGTGTCCTCACCCCCCCGATTTGCTACCAAATTCCTACACCTAAATCTAATATGATTTTGGTCAAAATACTGCCTCCTTCACCTGATTGTGTGAGCTATGAGTTCAGGAGCTGATGTCTGTCCTGCAACAGCAAATAATCTCTTCAAGACATATAATGACAACCTTCTTGCACTTTGATGGATTCACCCTGGAGAATGCTGTGCACCCACATCATCCATCAACACTAATGCACCACAGAGGCTGGCTTTTGAGACCGTGGAGTGTCACTAAATGGTGCTATGACAAACAGTGATTTAATTTGTGTTTCTCTCAGGCTACGTCTACACTACAAGTTTTCTCGGCAAAAAATATGCTAATGAGGGACTCATTTGCATGAGTTGCAGTCTCATTTGCATATTTTCTGCAGATCCATTTTTGCGGTAGGGGTTTTTGTGCAAAAACAAGCAGTGTGGATGTTTTCTTTTTACGCAAAACCCCCTTTTTCCACAAGATCCATATGCCCCCAAAAAAGAGGTATACCCATCTTGCGGAAAAAGGGGGTTTTGCATAAAAAGAAAACATCCACACTGCTTGTTTTTGCTCAAAAACCCCTAGCGCAAAAACGGATCAGCAGAAAATATGCAAATGAGATCGCAACTCATGCAAATGGGTCCCTCATTATCATATTTTTTGCCGAGAAAACTCATAGTGTAGACGTAGCCTCAATGTATATGGTCTTCTCCTGACGGAATTACTTACCATTGGCTCTGATGCCTTTCCTTTCAGATACTGAGCATGAGTAATGTCCGTCTCCACTGAATCTTTTCCTTTCTCCCTCTGACTAAAAATCATTTAGGTACAGCTGCTGCTGCCTACAGATTAATTTATAACCCTCCCAAGCAAACAGAACATTGGTAAGCCTTGCCATTCTGATATAGTCATTTGTTGGAGGACAAACACAGCACTCAGGACTTGGCAATTAAAGAGACGCAACAATAGATTTTCAACTGTTTTACATATTTGAAATCGATGGCTGTACAGATTTATCAGGTCTCTGATTTAGAACACAGGTCTGTAAAATCTTTGCAGTACAAAATCTTTGCAATTAACTCATAATTTTACTTGAAATCACAGATCTTTTTCTCTCTCTTCCCTCCTCTTCCCTCCAGCATTTCTACTCAATATGGATTCTTACATTGCCCTCTTCACAGTAGTATCTGAGCACCTTCCAGTAGCACATTAAGTGATGTGACTAATATTATTCATTTGTGATATATTCTTGGTTTTCCTTTCTCCCCCAAGAACTGTGTGTTCAATTGAATGTTTTGTGCTAGTAGGTTTTTAATTTTTTTTAAAAAATACATGTGCTATTGTTTCTTGTTGCAAAGGCATGGTTAAAAAAAGTCCATCTGAGATGAGAAGGCAGGACAAAGATCAGAGGACCGGGGGTGTTTGGGCTTGTGGCATCCTGTGTTTCAGAGTAGATGCATTGCAGGAATGGTTCTCAGCCTTTCCAGATTATTGTATCTCTTTCAGGTATCTGCTTTGGCTTGCATACCCCCAAGTTTTACCTCACTTAAAAACTCAGGTTTTGGCTCCAGCCACGCACAGTTTATGAGGAGCTCACTTTAGCTATTTAAGTTTTAGTTCAGTGACCCTAGAGATCCATGTCACTACCACTTAGTCTCATACTATCACTGTCCTGACTGTGGTCAGATAAGGTACTAGCTCTGTGTAAGGGATGTTTGAAGAAGGGAATGGAGGAGTTGAATTTCTATCAAGGGTTGATTTCATGCCTTACACTCAGGTACCTGTGTCCTGCCTTAATCCCCCACCCCACCCTCTAGTGCAGGAAGTATAAGAGCATAGTGATGATAATTTAATCATGTAGAAGGCATCAGATTTGATTACCTAAAGCACTGCAAGAGTATATGGTTTTTTTAAAATGATAATGGATTTGGGCAAAAGTCTCTTGACCGTTCATAGACTGGTTTACGTGGTTCCAAACCTTGCACACCAACTCCAATAGGGTTGTTGTCTGAGTCTTGTTGTCAAGAAAATCCTGCATGATCAAATGAAGTTGGCAGGAGAAGCAGCAGATGTATGAACCAGAATTCCCAGGTATTTTTATATTGGTTAACTCTACCTCCAGTGAAGAAGCCAGGTGTGATACTTTGTGCCTGGCTGTTACAGCCCTTTTTGTATGATCTGTACATGTGTAAGGAGAATGAGCAATCTGGAGCACAGGTGTTTCCTTATGTGCTTGCTGCTGCTGTCTCTGTGTGTTGGTAACCGCAGAAGAGCAATGCTTGGTGGTAATGCAGGAAATAGGAAATCCCACCTGCTCACTGTGCCTCAATGCTATCCCAAATGTCCTGTTAGAAAAATGTCTTCTTTTGGCTGCTTGTCCACATACCACTGGTAAGGTGTACGAGACATATTGTACTAATCTAAGAGCTTGGCTTACTTTGATCAGTAGGCTGTCATAAATACAACACAGCCTGCTCTTTCTGCATCAGTGAGAATAACTTGGTGCATTATACTGCAGTAGCATTTTTGGCCAATATTTTATTCTGGAATGCGATGTAGCTATAGATAAAAGTCTGTCATTGCTACTGTTTTCTGGACTGTGGAGGGTGTGGGTGGATAATTTTGAGAATGTTTAGCTTTCTTCTGGGAAAACCTAGAGGAAATACTTTCTCCCTTTTTGCCACTCCCAGGTAGCAAACATAACTGCCAAATGGCCGGCAGTTCATTCTTGAGACCAGCCAAAGTGAGCTGCTGCTTATGCCAAACATTTGCTGCTCTCTACATTCCCTAGTATTGATGAGTATGTAGAAAGCAATACATGGCATAAACGGCATCTTTCTTGAGCTGGCCTCTGGACTCAACTTGCTAGCCAATGGAAAGAATTATGTATTACTAGATTTAACCGGTGTTGCTCTGGTCCTTAACTCAAATAAGTTTTGTTTTTCTTCATTTAAATAATTATTCAGAGGTGAGCAGCTGGAGGTGAGGGGTTCAGTACGCAGGAAAGAGGACAGTCCCAGTCCTCCCTCACCACAGCAACTTGGGGCTGAGTGAGAAGAGCCTCTTTATGGCCGCTGCAGAGGATGCAGCCGGGGTAGGAGTGCATGTCCCTGACTGGGGGACAGACAGACACACAAACAGACAAGCTCTTTGAAATATATGGTAGCTTATTACTCTGATTAAATCCTTTTCAAGCCAGTTGTGGTATACAGGGTGGAAACTAATCTCTTCATCGCTCTCTGTTCTTTGTTGCTAGTTCCATTACTCTGTGCTGTTGAAAGTGATTGTCTTTTAGACACTCTTAGACATAGTCTCTTAGACACTCTCATTACCTCACATGAGTTGATTTCCATGTGACAGCTTTATGCGGGTCAATGTTGGCATCTGGAGTATAAACTCCAAATATATCCAATGCGTCCTTCTAATTTGAGTGGAGATGAGCGGCTGGTTGGTGATTTATCAAGGATAATCTGAGTATTACAATGAGCGATATTCGGAGAGGTCGAAGACTTGATTTTCTATTTCACATGAGTAACTCTTATGTATAGTGTAGCAGCCATTGGTGGATGGGTTAAATGTACAGTGAGTGGGCGGCAAGGTTGAGGTGGGGGTGAGGGTGATGGTGGGGGGGAGAAAGGGCAACTTCTGTGTGGTTCTATGGATTTTGGCATTCGTTTTTTCAATGTTTAAATCTTTTATTGCTCCTCTGGCAGGACAACAAAACTAGTGAATAGTTTAGTCTCCTGCAAAGTCACTATTGATAATCACTGGGCATAAGCATTTTTGGTTAGGTTTTCTTCAGTAGAGCTTTAAAATGGATTTGCTGGCTTACATAACACACAGATCCTACTTTAGATAGTACTTTCTTATGGATTTATTGGATAGAGTGGGATAGCTGGAGGACTATTAACGGATGGGTAAATACTGTACAAACAAAATAATGTGGTTGTCCTTAGGTCAAAGTTATTCTAGTCTAACTGGTAAACAAAATACTTATAAGATTAATCTGAAATGATCTGGATCTAAATACTGGTATGTGTTTACCGGAGAAAGCGGGACAGTTCCCATCACTACAGTGGCTTAAGCTTTTGGTTCAACTCTCAGGCACTTTCCCTGCTAGATTATTCTTTTATTTTAACATGTTTTATTGTGAAAATGAACAGATCCAAGCTACAAATGAGATTCTGACACAATGTGATAGAAGCAGACAATTCAGAATTTAGCGCTTACATTGGAAATTTGCTATATCCTGAATTTGTGCCTGTGTATTTGCAATATTCGTGGCCTGTAAACTTATACTTTGATCTCAGATCCATGCTCTGCCTAAGTCCAGGGCCAATCTTAGGAATGGATGAGACAGGCATCTGCTTATGGTGCCATGAAATCACAATTACAGTGTAGGACATTCTAACCCCCAAGATTAGTGACAACGAGGGACGCTGACCTTGACATGAAGGGACATTAGGGACATCATACAGCAGCCTGAACTCTAAAGTCATAGGGGGAGATGCAAATGTGGGAGCCCTTGGGAGAAGGGTAGAATCACAACTGATGTGCAATGTTCCGTGTAATGCAGGACATGAGGGATAGCCCACAGGCTCTTCAAGGATGGTTCCTTTCCCACTGTAGGAAGGTGTCCGGCTCTCTTTTTTCTGCATGCTGTTTCTTTTCAGCTGGGCTCCTGGGCTGACACTGTCTCTTTCATCAGATTGGATAGGGCATAGACTTCTAAAGCTGGAGTTACATGGCCATTTTTTCCTTTTAGCCCAAGAAGGTTGACAGGCTCTCTGGAACTAATAATGAGTGAGCCCAGTGGAGTGTAAGTAACTTACCTTCTAGGGACAGAATTTAGCCTGATCACAGCATATCCTTTTGTGTTTTTAATTCTAATCACATGTCATGGGGGGAGGGGACTTTTTTGTCTGATTGTGTTGCAAAAGTTTTTATGTGCTCATGAATGTTCCTCTGATCTTGTAGAGAAGAGTGTCTCTTTGATAAGAAGCTATCAGAAAATTGTACTCCTCACAGTCCTATGATACTCTGATGTGATCTTCTTGAGGCAGACATAATTACTGAAAACACAATTCAGAGTCTCACAAGAAAACATTCCATGCTTGCTTCTGGTTTTTGATTCATTTGGCTACGCTTATGAATGTGTGCACAAATACATTAATTCCTTCTGCCTTATGTGGGAGCTTTTATTTTTTAGAGGAAGTAGGGACAGCAAAAGAAATATTGGGGTAGTTTCTAGCCATAAAATTCAACCAACTCAACCCTGATTTCTTACTCCACTCCCACCACTCTGTTACCCTTCTAAATGAGATGCAACTGGCAATAAAATATAACTAGTGTTGCATCTGAAAGATCAGTGAAACAGAGCAAGTTGTTGTGAGGGAGGAAGGGAGATTCTTTCCTATAAAAGCAATCAAGCATTCACTTATGTTTGGATGCCAGCAATTTTTGCAGCTGCATGGAACAGCAGATGATGATGATCAGACACATAAAAATTAATGTAGCAAGTTATGTGCTTTACAATTTAGTTACAGCTATGCAGAGTTGTGTGTCACTTGTAAACTCAGGCCGCACCTGCATGGCTGTGCAAGGATTTGGAGGAAAACACATGAGGTGTTTCTGCATGTTGCCAGATGCTTGCCTGCCATGAACATGAACAATCTGACTTCACGGGAGAGTGACAGGTGAGATAAGATTTCTGTCTGTGGGTGGAATATTCATCACCAGGGGCTGGTTAGTCATCTTGTTCTGTTGGATGCCAGTTTTCTGCACAAGAAAAAAGTATAGGTGTTGGGGGTTATTTTTAGCTCTAAGTTTCTCTCTTCTTTTGCTCTGAGAAGAAAATAATCAACAAACAGGCATGTTTGCCATTGTGATGTTGATTACGTTGGAAATGGCTTTGACTGACCAGGTTCCGCTCTGCTATCGGCTGGCTGTCACTAGAATCTGTACTTCGGTGTGTCCAGCAATACTCAATGTCAGAAGGTCAGTTTTGGATTGGGATGAAGAACAAATGACTTAGTAAAAACTATAAATGCACAATTCATGCAGTGGAATAAGTCAGGTCCTAAGAATATTACCCAGCAGATTAGTTGTCTAGGGAAGGGATAGAGATGAGGGGAAACATTTAAGGCCGAATTCAGGCATCCTGGAAATTGGTTGCCAGTATTGAGTATTCTACTGACCTTCCAACACTGAAGCCATGCAGGGATAGATTGGGGGCAGGGTCAGTTATCAGGGAATGAGAGCTGCATGTTTACATATTTATGCCTTCTGATCTAACTATGGAGAAGCTCATTATACAAGCCCACACTGCTCTGGAATATATCATATGTAGTAGGTGGGAGGAAGGCTCAGGAGAAGGGAATTGCTATCGCTCAGAATAGAGGTGTGTTCTTCATATGCAGCATAATTGTGCATGTGTTACAGGACCATTCAGACTTGTTAAATGAATATGGCCCTTAAATGTTAAATATAATTTAAGAGTAAAAACCTCTTCAATTTTGTACACACTTCTAAGGTGCTGGGGAGTGGGGGGAGGTTAACTCTGTATTAGAGAGTACATTCTGGATGTTCAAATAGCCAGATATCTGGACAGCGGACAAGAAATCTTGTACAGACTGAGAATCTGAGGCTATGTCTACACTGAGGAGCTATTTTGGGATACTTCTGATATCCCCAAATAGCTATTCTGTGTCTATTGAAGCCACCTGTTATTTCGAAATAGATTTTAAAATAACAGGCGGCTTATTTTGTCATCTGGTAAACCTCGTTAAGGGGCATTTCTGAATAGCGCGTTATTTTTAAATTTGGCACTGTGTAGACCGCGCTAAATTTTGAAATAAGCTATGCTAAGCTAAGGGTACTGTGTAGATGCACCCTAAAAGCCCCCAATAATGTAACTAAATTCGCATATAAACAGTTTTCTCAAAATAAAACACTCTAAAATGGAGCCTGCTGCTGGATCTGAAGAAAGATGGGATACAAGCTAACGGGTTCCTGAAGAGAATAATTGGTATATCTGAAGATGAACTACGTACTAACCATGCATGCTATATTGTGGATCTAGCCCATCTATTTGCATCATCCCACAAACTGGGCATGTCACTATCTGGTGACAGAGAACTCTCCATATGTAACCCTTCTGCTGGGTAGGCCTGGCAGTAACCAGAGCTGGGTTCAATATCTTGGGGTCCATCTCACACAGAACCGGCTCGAGCCCCCACCCACTAATCTGGGAAATTCACACACCCCTGGGTGCCTCTGAGAGGCAATGCTTCCCCACTCGCAAGCACTGAGTCTGAGTGTAGGAAAGAAACATTTAATGAAACAGAGAGAAAAGTCATATGGCATTAACTTGGGGAAAACACCACAGAGTTCATAACCCAAACATGAGCTAAGCCCCCCCCCCAGCCAAGAATCACCTGAAGTCCAAAATGTCCAACACCCCAAAAGTCTCTGTCCCTGGTCTGTGCCACCCAGAGTCCTGAAGTTCACCCGCAGGGTTTCACCTCCCAACCTGGGTAGAAATGGGGTTGGGGGAATAGATAGGGGGCACCTTACAATACTCCGCCACGCTCCACCAGCTGTCTCGTCCCACACCACCGGACGCTCCGCTGGTCGCCTGCCACTGCTCCTCGCCTGCTGCTGCCGCTGGTCACCACTCCTCACCTGCCGCCGCTCCGCGCCACGCCGCTGGTCGCCGTGCCACGCTGCTGGTTGCCGTTCCTTGCCTGCCGCCGCTCCATGCCACGCCGCTGGTTGCCGCTCCTCGCCTGCCGCCGCTCCTACCAGCCACGTTACGCCACCAGCCAGTGATTCCCACCAGCCACTTTGCTGGTCGCCGCCACTTCACTGGCTGCAATGGGTCTGGCTCTCAGCCAAACCAGTGATTTCAGCTCTCAGAGATTTCAACTCTTTAGCCACCAGCTGGACTGGCAAAGGAATCCAGCTTCCACTGGACTAGCAAAAGAAAAGACTCCTCAGGGAGTCTGCTTTAGGTCTGTCCTTAAAACAAAGGGGGAAAGGTGCAGGTTGGGCCAGTCTTACAGCTCACACCTGAGTTCAAGTGGGTTCAAGTCCCGGGTCCGGTCGGGTCAGGACGGCCAAAGCCGGTCGGCCCCGGGGCAGGAGGGATAAGGGGCGCCCTGACAGTAAGGTGGTGGGGCGGGTTCCTGCGTGGCCTAGGGGATAGGGCGCTCGCTGTAAGGTGTGAAGCAGGCTGACTCAAGCCCTTTAACCCTTCCCCCCAGCTCAGTTCACTCAACTCTGGAAGGGGGGAGGCTTGTTCCTCCGAGACCTCTTACCATGATGGTGGTGTCTCTCCTGAAAGCACTGGTGGCATGTTTTACAGTTCCCACATTAAGGGGTAGCATGATTAGTGACCTCCACAACAGTCCCAAATTATTTTCAATTCTCCACATTCCATTCCAACACTGACCCTCCATCAGCCCTGGCTGAATGGGATTTACATAGCCACACCTTGTATTCTCTCCTGAGCTGTATTTACATATCAACAGTTAACCGTTAATTACCTTGCAGAGCTAAACAATTGTAGCGGGCACACCCACCCCTCCTTTTAGCTGGCTGATAGCAAGCAGCAGTTCAGCCCCTGCTTACACATATATAAGATACAAAACTATGTTAAGAAAGAGTTAACCCTGAGGGTACTTACCAGTATCTTAATTTTTTTTTAAATCACAAGAACATTATATTTATTCCCAAAACCAAATATTATAGAGCCAGGAGACTCAATGTTATGGCTTGAATACAAATAAATCTAAGCATGTTGAAATATGAAAATACTTTAGTTAAGGCACCCAAATAACTTTAGCTCTGTAATTTCATGGACAGGAGACAAAATAGAATGAAAAATATATCTTTAAAAATTGGATTAATCTGAACTGGTATCACAATCAGTAAAATGCACTGATTTTAACCATGTTGTTATTGCATGGCCGCACTACAGAGTTTTTTGATCAAGCATCTTATTTCATCTGTCTTGTTCATTGTACCAGGAGGGCTAGACCAAATTTCGAAAGAGTGCCACTCTGTGCCTTGCTACATGAGTCATCTAAGATGCCAGAACACCGGGTAATTTACAAATTCTCCCATGGTCTCCTTTACCTCCTTACTTCCCATGGTCCATGCTCTGCCATTCACCACAACTAACTTGGCATGTAATGTAGAGATGTTTGGATTTTCCTCTAACAGCTCTGATAAAATAATCAGTTTGTTTAATCAAGTGGGACATGTGTATGATGTATGTGTATGCTGGATCTTTTAATGGTTGTAGTGAAAGCAGTGCTCCTGGATCTAATGGTATTACAGTGGTTGATGTCTTTGTTTACCATACTCTCCAAAGGAAATAAAGACTTCTGGTTACCACCTGTTAACAATCCCCATGAGCTAAACTGCTATGCTCACCCATTGAGCTGATTCAGGAGACTGAAACTCTGATTTTAATGGGAGAGTCAACTTGCTACTTTTCAAATTAGCCTTAATTTTTGTATCCAGAATACTTGCAGATAGAGTCTTGTAAATGCTAATCAAGCTGGCTGCACTGTATATCACTTAGGTATGTAAGTGTTAGATTTAAACTCCTGTAGTTAGAGATCTACAATAAATTTATGTTCTCCAGAAAATCTGTGTCTAGAGCTGATCACAATTCAGGATCTCCATTTTGTAGGCACTTTCTGCATTTCAAAGTATGCTTTTATTTTGATTTAGAACAAAAACAAATATTTTTGACGTTTTCCCTCAAAAGCCCAGGACCAAAGAAAGCCCAGAATATGATGTGTTACACATCTTGCTTCTAATGTTAAAATAGATCTGTGAATAGTTAAACACTGTCCTCGGTCTATATAAAATTCTAGGAAGGGGCTGGATCTCTGCTGTTTCTCTGTACACCTACCTGGTATAACAAAGAGGAAACAGAAGTTGCTATTTCTCCTGGTTTCCTGTCATTTCTAGTAAGAGGATTAGCCAGACAGCAAAGGATGACTTGTTTGCTGTGAAACGTGCCCAGGAAAACATGGGTAGGGCACAAACGCTGTGCAAGCTTCATAATATCATACAAATTAAATATCATAGCAAATTAAATGTCCAACAATACTTGGAGAATACGAGATTCATGGAAGTTAGGAGTTGAAGTGGTGAACGTTCAAATGAGTTAAAACCATCATCCACGCTCAAGGTGTAAGCAACCAATTTAATTTACCTGAAATGATTTGCTGTTAACCTAGAGTGGCCAAAATCAGTTTCTTTAAATGTGCTTTGGAGTTAATAGACTCTTTACTTTAGCTTTGTTTGCTGCAAGAGCAGCACATCCAAGCTAGAGGACTATCAATATAATTGAGTCTAGGCCCCTTTCCCCCACAGACTTCATCAAGTTATGATGTCAGAACACTCTCCTTTCAGATGAGTCCTCTTATAATAAGGCCGACATGAAGAAATATTAAGGTTAAGAATCATAAGATCTGGACTCTGATCCTGCTCTTTGCTGTACTTCCTGCCTGACCTTTAGCAAATCACAGTCTCACTTTCCCTCACTGCAGAATGAAGCATAACGTCCCAACCTGCAATAGCTTCAGGGGGTAGCCGAGTTAGTCTGTTACAGAATAAACCAACAAATGGTCTGGTAGCACTTTATAGACTAACAAAACATGTAGATGGTATCGTCAGCTTTTGTGGGCACAGCCCACTTCTTCAGATGACCGGAGTGGGCTGTGCCCACGAAAGCTCATGATACCATCTACATGTTTTGTTAGTCTATAAAGTGCTACCAGACCATTGTTTGTTTCCAACCTTCGATGTAACTCAACACTCATCCTCTAGTGGGAGGATGTGCTGTTGATAATGAGGCAGCAGCTACTTAAAACAAACACCAATGGAGTATCCTAGTTTAGCATATTGAATGTTTGTCTCTGCACATGTTTTGCCCCTATCATTATTAGAATTAATAAATCATTATATAGCATAATCATTTCATAATATTTCATTCCTCTCCCCCTTACAAATTCTTACAGCACTCATGTAGCAGTAGTTCCTAACTGCACTAAATTCAACAGGACTGTGGTGTAAAGTACTTTTCAGTGTGTACAAGGGATCATAATCTGGCCCTAATCTAGGTACAGTTGACTTTGAAGTTAGACAAAGAAGCTAAAGAAGGACAGTACTAAAGAGAACACAAAAGAAATGTCAACAGTGTCATCAGCTCTTGGGATTTTTATCAAATCCTGGGATATTTGGTGCTTGCCATAAAACTCCAGCTCCTGGAATCCTCTGACTGTGTGGCAATCTCAGCTTTCTCTCTTTTAAAAAAAGTTTCTAGCCCTGATAGTTGAAGAGAAAAGTCTGAAACTGTGACTTGGGTACCCTACAGGCTAAAAACTCAAAAGGCAAATAAAACCTAGAATGTATCATTTGAAAAACCTTGGTTCTTCAGCCAGTTTGTTGGGGTCCAAGTTGTGATTTTTACTATTGAGGCTGGAAGCACTTTGAGTCATACTGAACAATACAGCAAGCAAGTCATATGCCATAATATTTAAATAGAGACTGAGTAGAGCAAGAGGAAATAGCAGAGGAATGGAAGTGAAACAAGTGGAAAACAAGACAAAATAAGTGAGGAAGTGTGTAGTCTATGGACTGAATCTCTGGTCATCTTTAGGAGGCTGAGCATGTGAGCCAAGGTGGAAATAGCTTGATAGGATTTGGTTTTACTGTCAAGACAGTTTGGGCTTCATACCTTGAATTTAAAACAGGCTCTTTTAAACAACTGGATGTTTCTGTCTACTGAACTCTACAATAGCTCCCATCACCAAAATTTCAGCCCATTTCTTTGCAGCAAACACTGACATTCATCTGGATATTAATTGTTTTAACAACTAGAGAGTGCCCATGTTTTTCCACTAATGCTCTAGAAATGTGATTCTACTACGAAATGTGAGTCTGTAACAATAACATTGTGATTTTCTATGTTTGTCTCTGAGTTTCCACATAAAATTTGCTCAGATTTACAAATAAAAAAGTGCTGTTACTTTTGCAACTGCTGGTCCAGTAAATACTACCCAGAAACTGAGTCAATCGGTGCTATTTCTACCGCACACTTCATCACCAGTAGTAAATATTTTGTAGTTGGAAGTTACTTAACAATTCTGTTAATGATGCATAAGCCAAAAGAAAATTTAGCTTGCTTTACAAGAACTAGATTAGCTCAGCAGTGCTAACATAAGTGAAAAGCAATATATTTTATTTATTTTTGTTTAGAAAAATATGATACATCTTTGGAGCAAATCTGCTAGTAAGAAGATGACATTTTTACATGACCTCTTTCTGGCCATATCAATATTTTAACAATACAATTTTTAAATATTTCTAAAAGAGCACTAAAAGTGTGTTTCTTAGTTAACTCTAAAAGCAGCCTTAGGGGACAGCTAATAACAATAAATGGAATTTCGGTGGCAAATATTACTAGAAAGATAAAACTCATTAATGGTATAAGTTTTAGTAATTTAACATGGAAAGAAAATGTATAATTAATATTTCATAAAAATTACAACCCTTACAGGAGTGGAAGTCCATAGCTTTGAAATATAAAACACTTTATTCAATAAATGAAATAGTCTTTGGTAAGAAGCCATGCAAACATACTCATGTTAAATTACCCACTGGAGAGCTCCTATACTATGTTCTGAATACATTAGTAAGATATTTAAAATTATAATAAACTTACATATATAAAGGAAAGTAGAGAAGGTGGGGGCCTTCATGGTTTGTTTTTTGTTTTGTTGTTGTTGGTGGGTTTTTTTAATAAAAAGCCTGCACTTAGTTCATGAAAAATGTATCTGGAAAATAATGTGAAAATAATTTATTCTGTGAATTTAAAAAACACACATGAACACAACCACCATGTTAAATAAATTATTTGTAATTCAAAGAAATAGCTGATTATGTGACAGCGACTGAGAATCACAAATAGTTGCTGTCTTTTAACATTGGACAAGGAACACTATTGGAAGAAGAACAACAGGCGAGCTGGCTCAAATCTTTCATTCAATGTATTATTTATAAAGGAAATTTACTGGCCTGTGTTTCAACAATTTAGTACAAAGATTTACCTGTAAGACTGGTAACATTGTTCTGATCAGTCAACTTCATAAGCAGCTAAACTGGTTTTCTCTGATGACTGACAAGGAGGTTGCTCTACACATCTGCAGAACTCATGCAGGATCTCTTTGCTGCGAAGTTTGCCATTAGTCCATTCCTCTCTCAGTATAATGAAGGATGGAAACAATGTCATTAAAATCATATTGTATCTCAAAATTGTGGAATGTATCATGGTGAAACTTTCATTGTGGACTTTCTTCCACAAAGTTACAGTAAGAAAAAATATCTTTCCGTTTTCCTATGTCCATTGTACTGTGGAATCCACAGAGTTGCAGAATTTGTAAACATCAATGAAAATGATCATTAGCTACCAAATGGGAACATCTGTCTTTCTCACACCAGCTTATGAGAGTTCTTGGTCATAGGCTAATGTTATAGGTAGGGGTGCTGGAACAATCTGTGTAGTGTGGGTGCTGAGAGCCATTGATCCAAACTATAAATCCTGTATATGATGGAAATTACTTCAAGCCAGGGACTGGAGCAGCGTTTCAAATACCCCCTAGTTCCTGCACCTATGACCAATGTTTCCTCTATTTTTTTTCTATCTATGGGCAAAATAAATGTTATGTGCGTGTGTGGATGTACACCACCAGTAGAAACACATGCTACTGGCTGTGGGCTCTCTGCTAATCAGAAGAGGGGAATTTCAATCTCTCCTAGGCGGCCACACAATCATACAGCTTCCAGGAAACACAGCCTATGACTATAGGAATTGAAGTTCTCTGAATTGTGTCTTCCTGCTCATTCTGAAAGACTTGCATGATTTCACGTTGTGGTTTAGGTTGTGCCCTACTTTGGGCCACCAAACTGACTTTTGGCCTTAGTGCTGGTATTCATTGAGGCCCTTTTGTCTTTCCTGTATGATATGAGTATATCATCCTCCAAGAATTGCTAGGCTACAATGTGACTGCCAGAGGCTATCAGGCCTTTACTGTTAGTGAATGCTCTTTCATGGCAGTAGACCAGGATTCCAGATTTTCATAGTGGGAGTGCTGAGAATCACTGAACCAAACTGTAAACCCTGTATATAATGAAAACCACTTCAAGCCAGGGGGTATGGTAGCACCCCTAGTTCTGCACCTCTGAAGGCATAGGCAGGGTGGGGGACCCCAATATGTAACTGTGCCCCACCATGATTTATTAAATGGAGTGCAAGTCTGCAGTTTTGTATCAGCACTAAATGACATTTTTCATGCTGTCTTCTGTGCCTGGAACACTCTCCCTGGTTCCGTGTGCCATGCAGTTTCTCCTACCTTCTTCAAAACCCTTCTCAAGACTCACTTCTTTCAACAAGCCTTCCATTGCTGCTGAATCAAGACACTTGAGAGATGTAATGCAGGCAACAGAAACATATCTCATGTTCATTCTGTGTAATATCCCTTGCCCTCCTGATTCTTGCCCCACACACATACTTGTTCATCATTATTTATTGCTCTCTTTCATCTAAAAACCCTCTAGTACACCTATAGCATTACTTAAATAATATAATGATTCATATAATAACAGGAGCATTTTTCATTTGTTTTGGATAATTGGGTTCACACTTCAGTCTACTGAAACTATGATCAAGTTATCACATACTTTCATGCTATGTGCCTATTTAATTCCTAAAAAGATTAACAATCTTCTCTCCTATCTTTTGGTAAAGCTAACATCTTCAGCATTACTCAGGTAATCTGAGAAGCCTTCTCACACTAAAAACCCTCTTTTTAAATTCGTCCAATTTCCTTTATTATTGTATTTTCTAGAACTGCAGATTAATACATTGTATGTATCCTTCGGGAAAAAAAAAAAAAAAAAAAAGAAATAAGAACAACCCAGGAAACTACAGACCAGTCAGTTTACCTTCTGTGTCAGGAAAGATAATGGAGCAAGTAATTAAAGAAATCATCTGCAAACACTTGGAAGAAAATAAAGTGATAGGGAACAGCCAGCATGGATTTGTAAAGAACAAATCATGTCAAACCAATCTGATAGCTTTCTTTGATAGGATAACGAGTCTTGTGGATAAGGGAGAAGCGTTGGATGTGGTATACCTAGACTTTAGTAAGGCATTTGATATGGTCTCGCGTGATATTCTTATCAATAAACTAGGCAAATACAACTTAGATGGGGCTACTATAAGGTGGGTGCATAACTGGCTGGATAACTGTTCTCAGAGAGTAGTTATTAATGGTTCACAATCCTGCTGGAAAGGTACAACAAATGGGGTTCTTCAGGGGTCTGTTTTGGACCGGTTCTGTTCAATATCTTCATCAACAATTTAGATATTGGCATAGAGAGTACGCTTATTAAGTTTGCAGATGATACCAAGCTGGGAGGGGTTGCAACTGCTTTGGAGGACAGGGTCATAATTCAAAATGATCTGGACAAATTGGAGAAATGGTCTGAGGTAAACAGGATGAAGTTTAATAAGGACAAATGCAAAGTGCTCCACTTAGGAAGGAACAATCAGTTTCACACATACAGAATGGGAAGCGACTGTCTAGGAAGGAGTACGGCAGAAAGGAATCTAGGGTTATAGTGGACCACAAGCTAAATATGAGTCAACAGTGTGACGCTGTTGCAAAAAAAGCAAACATGATTCTGGGATGCATTAACAGGTGTGTTGTGAGCAAGACATGAGAAGTCATTCTTCTGCTCTACTCTGCACTGATTAGGCCTCAGTTGGAGTATTGTGTCCAGTTCTGGGCACCACATTTCAAGAAAGATGTGGAGAAATTGGAGAATGTCCAGAGAAGAGCAACAAGAATGATTAAAGGTCTAGAGAACATGACCTATGAAGGAAGACTGAAAGAATTGGGCTTGTTTAGTTTGGAAAAGAGATGATTGAGAGGGGACATGATAGTGGTTTTCAGGTATCTAAAAGGGTGTTACAAGGAGGAGGGAGAAAACTTGTTCTTCCTGGCCTCTGAGGATAGAACAAGAAGCAATGGGCCTAAACTGCAGCAAGGGAGGTTTAGGTTGGACATTAGGAAAAAGTTAAACACTGGAATAAATTGCCCAGGGAGGTTGTGGAATCTCCATCTCTGGAGATATTTAAGAGTAGGTTAGATAAATGTCTATCAGGGATGGTCTAGATAGTACTGAGTCCTGCCATGAGGGCAGGGGACTGGACTCGTTGACCTCTCGAGGTCTCTTCCAGTCCTACTATACTATGATTCTATGATTCAGATGAAGGGAATGCATTCATTGCAGGGAAAACTTTACTCTGCAGCCCCTATGCTTTTTTACTTTCTCTGAGGGAGCTGTCAGATTCGTTGTCCTGATTACATGGATTAAAAAGGCAAACAACTTTTTTGTCTCATTTTCCCAAATTGAAAAAGTTGGATTTCAGTTGTGAATTAATTAAATGGAATCTCTGAAAGATTCAAAGGGCTTCGCCATTTCTGGAATAATCCCACCCTTTTGTTTCCCAAAGTCCAGTTAATTAAAGCATGTCTACCCTGCAATTAAACCCCTGCAGCTGGCTTGTGGCAAGTGACTTGGGCTCATGGGGCTTGGGCTGGAGCTTTCTAACCCTCCCAATGGTATTAAGAGTATGTCTACACTGTTCGTATTGCACAGCAGTGCTGTGATGTGGGTAGTGCAGTCACTCATTAGCACTGAGAGAGAGCTCTCCTGAAGATCAAAAAATATATATGGGGATTTTTTAAAAACAATTAGCCTCCACAATGTACAAGATCTAGCTTCTGTCCAAAGTTTATTCCCATGATAATGATTAATTTATATTGTGATAGAACCCAAAACATGCTAGGTGTTTTTCAAACACTGAAGAAGATGCAGTCCCTGCTCCAAAAAGCCCTCCATCTACAAATAAAGGGTCACATCTTCAGTTGCTATAAACTGACATAGCTCCATTGACTGTCATGAAGCTACATTGATTGACACCAGCTGAGAATCGGAAGCATGTCTGAACAATGAAGTGATGGGGCAAATTTGGGTCTGAAATAATTAGTGACATAGGCTTTTGTGAATAATTTGATATTGGCTTCTTAGTTGATTACAAGAAAATCAAAAGCTTGGGTTATCACCTAAACTAAGTCTTCACTGAAACAGAAGGTTCTTGCTCCAGGCATCTTTACTTAAGGCTATTTATGAAAAGTGACATCTGAGATGGGACCATTCTCCTTGGCAGCTTCTGGTTCCTCATTAGTAATCTGTGATACGCGGCTAAATCTGTTGTGAGAGTTTTTCCTTTTTCTAACTGATGTTCACTTTTAGGAGTTGTAAGTCATTATTTGAAGTAATCATGTAAAATATTTAAAAAAACAAAACACAGTGGCCAGATGGTTGCATACTCCTCCACTGAGCATGGAGTGACTAGTTTTGTCAGCACAGGTTGTATGTGATGCCATTAGGGAGACAGGAAATTTTAGCAATTTTCTTTCTGTGTCATTTATATTTCATCACAAAACTTGACATTTAAACTTGAGTCAAAGGAGGATTAGTTGGTCCTACTACAACCATTATGAAAAAGAGCAAAGTGCACCTCTCATCTGCCCCTGTGCTTCCCAGCAAGAGTGAGGAATGCAGCAAACTGTGCACTTTCCCCTCGCTGCCTGAGGAAGGGGAACAGCCAGTAATGCCCCCCTCCCGCCCTCTCAAATGGAGGGACATTCCCTGAGCCTGCCCTTTTCACTTGCTCGGTGATTGTCTCTTTTCTGTATGGTTTTATAAGAAGCAATCCCATTCCAGGCACATCCATTTTCCTGGCACAACCAAACCCTGGCTTTGCTTTAAGTTATGGTAAGAGGAAGCTGCATACCAAATGTGGTAGTCCAGCTCTTACTGTTTAGGAGGAATTCTTGAACAAACAGGCAAACTGTCTCAAATATATAGAGGATTTAAATAGCTGTCTTCACTTCCCCTCTAACCAGGTTGGTTTCTTGATTGTGGGATTGTGGCTTTGGGGGTGTCTAGTAAAGTGTTCTTAAATGATTGCTCTATTAGCAAAACAAACTGATATAAAATGTTTCCAATCAATCATTTACATTTGTTTAATGTGGTATCACTTGTGAATGAAGATGAGCTTTGGTTTTGAAATGTAAGTTACTTTGGCAAAGTGAGAACATGCCAGTGGCCGTGAATCTTTTTGTATATTTTTTTGCTGATGCCTAGAAATATAAATATGCTGTAATTAAGATTAAAAAGGGGGCAATCTTTTAAGTAATGTTGATTTGATATCCTGACTGCTTCCCCCTGCCCCCTCCCCCCCCCCCACAAGTGAGACATTTAAACTGCAGCTGGGAAGCTGTGATGATTCCATGACAAATTACTTTTTACAGCTGAACCATTTTTTTTTCTCTTTATGAAAATGTGAATTTCTTGCTGAGGAAGGCAAAAGAGTGTGATAGTACTGGTTTCAACCATGTTTGAGCAAGTGCTGAATAGGTTTTGAGCCCTACAACGTTCACTGCGATGGAGTCCATTGTTGAAGTCCGTAGTCTCTCAGGAGCAGAGTGTATTGTGTTGGTATCTGTGTTCATAATATATGTAAATTAGGATGAGATGAACAAACTTTCACTTTACAGTGTTGCTGTATCCTAAACCCTCCTGGTTACAGCAAGAAGGAAAGCTAGAGAAATGTTGCTTGACTTGGGAAGCGTGAGATTCTTCAGCAGCTCTCAGGCAGAGACATAGCACCAGGGATTCCTACGGCTGGAGTTCAGGAACATGATCCATGCTATGCTAAGTTAGTAATTGGGGAGGGATGGGGAGGACAGACATCTGCAACCTCCCTCTATTCACTAATCCCAGCAGCCAATGTGGCTCACTGCAGAGGTCGGAAAGCAGAGAATGGCTCCTCCACACAGATATCTTTTGGGCTGGGGCAGAGAGAGCTGCTGGGGAGTAGAAGCAGACACCAGAGAGTTAAGGCAGGGGAGCAGTAAGAGCTGCGGCCAATGTCACTGCCTGAGAAAACAAGCTCCTTGTGTTCTGATCTGTTCTGCAAATTCTATCTTGTAATAGAGCTGCTGCCAGGCTCCCTGACATGACAATCTTTTATATAATTTCCTGGAGGGAAGAGGAAATGAAGCTATGTCTGGCTAGACCTCTTGCTCCTTGACTCATCCCAGAATGAAGGATTAAGCTCTGGTGTTGCTCACTCTCGTGTATTTATTGTGACTCTCAGGGTATATGATGTCTTTCTTTAATCCTCAGTTGTTGCGTACCTGTGATTAGCTGAGAAGCCCAGCTTTCTACAATTAAATCACAGTTGTAAGGTAAAACTGGCATATGTGAACTCCAAATGCTCCAGTGCTAAAGGACAAAGAAAAAGGGTCCCAAGTGTGTGCATGTTTGTATTTAAAATCCCATAATTTTCAGCTAATTGGTAATTTTGGGACTAGGTTTGTGATTTTTGAATTCTTTGGGGATGGCAATACTGCAGCTCGCCCACATCCTCTCCAGCTCTTGGTAGTTCAAAAGGCTTTCTGAGCGCTGAGAAGAGTAATGGTAGCAGTCCTGTGTACAATAAAGAAGGGTCTAGAGCAGTGTTCCTTCTAAGCTGCGTGGCAGCGCAGCCTTGCAGCTGCTTAATGAACCCTGTCCAGCCAGGGGCTGGGTGCGGAGTAGTTTTACCAGCTAGGAGAGACTCACTGATCTGTCCTCAGCAGGGAGCTGCTGCTGTTGCTGAGGGAGAAGTGCCCCTCCCCCAGCGAGGCAGCTCTGTGCACGAGTCCTGAGCACCTGGCTGGGTGGGACTCATTGCGTGGCAGCACAGCCCCGCAGCTGCTTAGCTGAGAAGGAACACTGGTCTGGAGGAGATCAGAGCCAAGTAGTTATTTTACAGAGGCAATGAAACCAACTGTGCCTCTCTCTGTCCTCCCCCTCCCCCCAACTTTGGCATTTGGGAGGGTGACTGTCCTCAATGCATCCACCTAGAGATGCAAACCCCTAATGGCTGGTCCCTGACCCTCCTGTGGGCCTGTCTTCCCTCAAGGAAAGGTCAATTTTTTAAACAATTGTGGATCAAGGAACTGACAGGGCAACTGCCTTTTTAAAATGGGATTTGAATGCAGGGCTCAAAATATTAACTCAATACTTAGTTATGATAAAAAGGGGAGGGAATAGCCTTTTAAGAAAAAACTTGTGTTGATGGCCTATTTAAACTACATCTACAGAGACAGGATGCATGCATCATGAAATGTCCTTCACAGTTAAAGCTGGAATTCTGATTTGTATTTCTGCGCTTTCTTCTCCTCAGTGTGTTTCATTATTTATTCATCAATTCTTATTTCTCTAACATTTCATAACTTTGAATCAATGAGATTTATTTTTTTTTAAAAGCAAAACAAGTGAGAATTTTAAAGTGCCTTGTAATAAAACATTTATGCCTAATGTAAGCCTCTTAGTGAGAGAGTTTAATTAGAGCCTACTGGATCCATAGAAAGTGGCACTTTCTGCACATTTCAGAACTGGATCTAGATTCCAACTTTCTCAAAGTTTCAGGTAATCTGATATGGGCTTTTGATTTCACCTATTTCATCTACTGTACAGAGAGGCCAGTGGGAATTTCCCAGGGTTCTGCAATGTTCAGCCTACTTGTAATTTATCCATAGAACAAAGCATTCATTGGTAAGTTCTCTCTGATGTATTACGCATTCCCCTAAGTACGTGCAGGAAATTCAGGGTCTCCATAAACTCTCACTTCACAGTATCTTCTTGGCAAATCTTGTGTATTTATATATTGGTGTATTTGTTTGGGATAAAATGAGTAATATGTTATGCATAAAGAGAAAACTGAATACAATAATTATTTAACGCTGTTACAAATCTCTTGAATATTTGCTGGTCTCTTAATTTTATAAGAGGATGAGCTTGAGATCAACATAATAATGAGTCAAGTGAAAACTGTAGGTAATGCAGTGCCAGGAATTCAAGATGATGTTCATAGCTAGGTAACAGTGAATAGCAGCTTTCCACTGACAACCATGATAGTGCTCTGCTGGGCGTGCAGAACTGCTATCTTCCATTCTCCCGCCCGCCCACAAAAAAAGGCAAAATGATAGAACAGTGACAAGGCACAATTCAGTAAACTGTTGTGAGACCAAGCAAATTCATGATGGGAGCTACATGGTTTAAAATGATGAAAAGAAGTTCAAGAAACATACTATGTTCAAAGGACAGTCTTTTACTGACTTAATTTTAGCCTGTAGTAAACTAGCTCATCTGCAGATATGCCTCAACTGTAGGCTTGTGTAGCATATTTAACGCATGCCATTTCTATTATTTTCTATGCTGTGCTACCGTGTTCTGTTCGACACTATTTTTACACTGATTTTAATGCTTGCAAAAATGTCACAAAATCCATGGCACCAGTGCAGTCTGGGCAGAGGGAATGCACGTTTCTCTCATCCACCCACCAGTGTGCCTGAAACCCTATATTAAGTCAGCACTTCTAGGTAGTAAAAGAGCTCCCTGGTTCAGCACCCTTGGGAAGGATGAAGGATTTTGCCGGGACCAGGGGAGGTCAAATCTGGCCTCCCTGCTATTGGCCCTCTCCAGCCCCTAGGCTGGCCACTGGCCTCCCGGCCATCTCCTCCCCCTGGCCGCTGGTCCAGCTACCTTGCCGGTCACCCTGCTTTCCTGCTACACTGAGCAGCTAAGCTCCAGCTCCCAGAATACCAAGCTCCTGGCATCCACTGGGCAGCCCTGCTGTGACATGCTGGGATCCCAGTCCCACCGGGCAGCCCTGTTGGGGCACACAGGACTACCAGCCCTCCTGGGCAGTCCTACTTGGGGAGCTAGGTGTAACAGCTGCAGGGAGCTCAGCCACCAGGAATCTCTGATCCTAGAACATCCTTGGTCTTGCTCAACCATAGATGTTGCTGGACCAGAGATTCCCAGTTTATTGAGGTTCAACCTGTAGTTTAATTTCCATACTGAATCAACATTTGAGACATACGTTGTTAATGTGTTAGGGTATTATGATGCACAAACCATATAGCAGGTGGGGTTTCCAGGATGCACTGCTTGCTTGAACAGAATCCTAGCTAAAATAATGTCATGAATTTGGAGTTTTCTTAAAGGAGGAAGCAGACACCATCACGATTTCAGACTTGCACATCAAGGACAGGTGCAAGAACTTCCATATGGAGGAAGCTACTCCCTTGTGATGATTGTATCATGGTCAGTGAAATTGGAGCCACAGGGCCCATGTTCCCTGGAGACATTGTTGTGGAAGGGACACTGGGGAATGGGTGCAGTTAGGCTGGAAACAATGCAGCCCTATGGACAGAGTGGTACACAGGGTTTAATAAAGTTCTATATTTAGTTTCAATCTGCTAATGAAACAATAATTATTTTTAGTCAATTGGACTTAACTATATGGCTACATTTAAGAATGTCTTGAACTGCTTTGCTGAATCAAGATCCTAAAGCACTCATTCTGAACAGTAATCCAAAATTTGGAGAAACACAAATCTTTACTGGTGAAAAAGACACAGAATAAATATGTGTTCCTGTCTGAATGAATGAGTGAGGGTGTGAGATCAATCTATTTCCTAAAGATTTTTTCATTGACTTTTCTCTTTTGAGCATGCTGTGTCCATTAATAGCATAAATTCCATGGCGTGAAAAGCTGTATCACCTTGTGTTCCCAGTTAGTCTTGGCAATGAATGGAAATCTACAGGGAGTGAAAAGATTTTAGATTTTTCACTTATTCGACCCTTGGCCAAGGCTGTTGAATATGAACAGAACCTGATTGCCCATGGAGATGAATTTGTTCAGTCCCCTAAAGATTTTTAGCTTTAGAATCTCCTGGGCCTAGTGGCACATGAAACAACCCATTTTTTTACCATTGCTGCTAGACTGGGATCCAGTCTAAGACCTACCTTGGAATGCCTGCTATGCAATAGCCTGATGACATGGCCAAACCGCAATAGATGTTTCTATCTATATGGCCTATTGAATCTTCAGTCTGCTCGTCTTTGTAGCCCAAAACTTTCACACTGGTTACACAATCTCTCTAATTAATTCCCAAGGTTATTCTTAGGCTACAACTACACTGTAGCCTTCTTGCAGAAAAGCTTATGCAAATGAAGCTTGGCGTGGAATATCGCCATGCTTCATTTGCATAATTAATGAGCAGCCATTTTTGCACAAGAGGCTTTTGCACAAAAAGGAACTGTGTAGACGGCTCCTTTTTGCGTAAACCCCCCCTCTTGTGCAACAGCCGTTCTTCCTCATGAGACTAGCTCTGCTGATGTCTGCCTTCACTTATTCTTTTAGTATGCGGGATGTCAGCATTTATTTTACTTCCAAGATAGATTAAGTTCTCAGCTCTTTCACACTCTTCTCTCTCAATCAGACATCCACCACTATTGAAAGAACTCTCTCCTGTCTCCATGATCTTGGTCTTTTGTGTACTAATATGAAGTCCCACTTTGGCCACTGCTACTTTTTTGCTTCAGGCATCCAGTGTGACTATAGTCTCTGCAAATGCAGCAGCTGGCATTCTTCTCATCACACTGTCTATAGTGATGCAGAAGAGAAGGTGTGTGGGGGGGTATAATACTCAACCTTGTTGTACACCAATAACAATCTTAAAACTCTTCCATGTCTCCATTCACTGGCCTAATAGAGCACACAGATTTTTTTAATAAAGCTTTTCTCAAATTGACAGTCACTGCTGGAATTCCATGGTGTCTCAAGATTGTCTAGTTAGCATCTCTATGGAGACTGTAGTGGGGCCTATTTGAAACCATGGGAGGGGTGGGTGGGATGACTAGACCCAGGATTCAACTAATGTCGGGGGACAAATAATGACAAAGGATCAAGGTGTGGGGGTCACAGGTTTAAAACAAGGGAACCAGATGGGGACACTGAGCAGAGAACCCCGGACAGCGCCCACTGCTCCTCAAAGCTGTCAACGGAGCCAGTGGATGCCACCCAGAGGAACTCTGCCCGGATGCTGAAACTAGGGAAGAACGGAAATAGGCCCCACAGTCACAGAGTGCCCCCTTGTCCAGCATCCTCCTCCTGGTGTTTATATATAGTAGCTTTTGCCAGGGCCAGGAGGAGGTTGACGAGGAGGTCTTGCGACTTTGTGGGGCCAGATGGGGTGTGCTTAAATAAAGAGGTAAGGGGAAAAGTGCAGCCAGAATCTCAATAAGAGGTTCTGGAGGAGCCGGAATAGGGGCTGCAACCCAGCGCATTCCAGATATGCGTGCGCCAGGTTTTCCCTCACGCTGCAAAAGGGGCAGGTGTCCGGGATGGGGGTGAACTGCACCAAGTACGCTCCCATGCTCACGGCTCCATGAAGGATCCGCCAACTGATGTCCCCAATGGGCCGCGGGATTAAGATGAACTATACGCTGGCACATCAGGGTTCCCCACTCTCAATTGGTCTTAAATAGTCCCGTCACTTGATGTCGGGGCAGGACTTGAGGGTGAGGAAATGTAATGTGTGGAGCATGAAAGTGTACAGATGTTCTCTTGGCGCGGTTCAGAAGCAGACTGGCTGCAGATTCTGCAGCCAGCTGGGGGTCCAGGGTTGGAGAGGCCGGGGGGCCCGCGGAATAGGGGCCCAATAACAATGGATGGAAGATTTGCGGGAAGGGAGGGGCGGAGCTGTACCCTCTTGCAGGGACCACTGCAAGAAATCGAGAGCGGGCTGCGGCAAAGCCGCCTTCAGCTCCTGGAGTAGGCGCAGCGCAGTTCACAGGGTAGAGAGCCCCATGCGCTGAATGAGTGCTTGGGGAGCCACCCAGTCCCCCTGTCATAGTCTAGGCGGTCTCTGGCCTTGGTGGTTTCTGCCAGGATTAGTCTCTGGTGCACCGAAGGAGACTCTGCCATCTGCACGCACAAGACTGCACGCACAAGGCTGCAAGGAGGTCTGCTCCCTCGGTGGCCACAATGGACCTGGTCGCCGAGAATAGCTTCCAGGTCTGGAGGAGTTCCTGGTAGAATTCTGGCATCTCTGAGAGGTCTCACAGAAGGCCCCTTGGGTGGATAAAAAAGATCTGCCAGTTGTATTGGAGCCCTCAGAGGTGGAGAAGGAAGGCACACCCGGAAGTGCTCCACACCAGACTACCTGCACTATAGAGGAGACTCTGCAGGGCCTGGAGGCAGAAGGTCCGGACCTGGCTGTGCACACAGACCAGGCCCTTGCTCCCTCTCCCCTCCAGGTGAAGGTACATAACCCCTGCAGAGACTCAGTGCATTCCTGTCCAAAAGCTCTCCAGTGCTGTCCTCTGGAGCTTGTCCTGGACCTCCAGGGTTGGGCTCCGGGTGTTGAGCCGGTGCCAGAGAATGGACAGGACCAGCTGACTTAGCACCAGCACCCTCCCCCGAAGGGAGAGACACTGGAGCAGTCCTGTCCATCTGCGCAGCCGGTCAGCCACCCTGGTCTCCAAACCTTGCCAGTTTTCCGACAGAGAAGGATGCCTGGCAGATAGAAAAATGCCAAAATAGAGCAGCGGACCCGTGCTCCACCTGATGGCCTGAAGCATGGGTGGGAGGGAGCCTGCCTGCCACCTGTCCCCAACCACCAGGCCAGAGCTCTTGACCCAGTTGACCCGGGCGGAGGAGGCCACTGAGTAGACCATTAGGCAGGCCTCCACCCGTGCCAGGTTGCCTGGGTCCTGGACCACAAGGAGCACGTCATCGGCGTACGCCAACAGAACCAGCTGCAGCTCCGGCCCTTAGAGCACCAACCCTGTCAACCTCCTATGAGGGAGACAGAGGAAGGACTCGATCACTAGAGCGTACAGCTGGCCCCACAGCGGACACCCCTGACGTACACTCCACCCGAAGCTGACCAGCTCGGTCAGGGTCCAGTTGAGCCTGACCAAACACTCTGTGAGGGCATACAGCACCCAGAGAAAACCCACAAAACAGGACCCAAAGCCGAAGGCCTGCAGAGTGCCCAGGAGAGACCCGTGGTCCACCCTGTCAAATGACTTGTCCTGGTCCAGGGACAGGAGGGCGAATGACAGACTGTCCCTACACTCAAGGTCCAAGAGATCCCGGACCAAGTATAGATTATCAAAGATGCTATGGCCCGGGGACAGTTTAGGTCTGGTTGGGGTGGATCACATCCACCAGCATGGACCACAGTCGCAGCGAGATGGCTTTTGCTATGACCTTGTAGTCCGTGCTGAGGAGCGAGACGGGACGCCAATTCCGAAGCTCACGGAGGTCTCCCTTCTTCAGCAAAAAGGCGAGCACAGCTCGCCTGCAGGACAGAGAGAGGACCCCGCTCTCCAAGGACTTGGCCCAGATAGTGATGAGGTCTGGGTCGAGGACTTCCTAGAACATGTGATAGAACTCCACAGACAGCCCATCCATGCCCAGGGTTTTGTGGGTGGGCATGAGACAGAGGGCTTCTGAGAACTCAGCCAGAGTGAGAGGCAGCTCTAGCCAGTCCCGGTCACCCACGTTGACCATCAGGAGGTTGGCCCAGAGCACCCTGCAGGCGTTGGCTTTGTTCGGATCTGGAGAGAATAAACTGGTGTAGAAGGCCCTGGCCCTTCCACGCATCTCCTCTGGATCCGTGAGGTGCTGTCCTCTGCCAAAAGGCAGGTGACGTGCTTTTTCTCCAGGGCATAGAAGAAGTGGGAGCTGTGATCCATCTCCCAAAGGAGACGGATGAAGGATCGAACAAAGGCATCCCGGTCCTGGTGGTCCTCGAGGGCCCGGAGTTCCACCCGCTTCTCCTGGTATGCCTCGTGGAGGGGTGGATCCTCGGGGTCGGATACCAGGTGCCTCTCAAACTTCAAAACCTCCCACTCCAACTGCTCTATCACTGCATCCCTCCATCAGCTGGCGCCCTGGGAGTAGTTGTGGCAGAAAAGCCAGGCGTGCACCTTCCCCACGTCCCACCATTGCTGTTCTGAGGGAAAGGCGAGCCAATGCCCCCTCCAGGCCAGCCAGAACTCATGGAAGGATGCCATGAAGCCCACGTCCTCTAGCAGACTATTGTTGAAGTGCTAATAGGCTGGCCGAGTTCAGAGAGGCTGGGGAGAGGCTTTCACGGACGCCAAGTGGTGGTCTGTGAACGGGGCCAGCCAAGTGCTGGACGAGTGGGCTCGTACCAGATGGAATCAAGAGATATAGATGCGGTCCAACTGGGAGTGGCTTGACCAATCGTCTCCAACCCGGACATAGGTAAAGGTGGTGTTGTCCGGGTGGTGGTCTCGCCAGACATCCACCAGGGAGTGATGGTAGACAATCTCCCTGAGAATGCCTGCTGCAGCCTGGCAGTTCTCAACTCCTGCACAGTCCCAGTCCTTGAGGGTGTTATTGAAATCCCCACCCAGGACCAAGCATTCACAGGGATCCAGGGTGCCGAGGAAAGTGGCCGCCTGCTGATAAAAGGTGACCCGGTCTGGGCCCGTGTTTGGGGTGTAAACATTGACCAGGTTCAATGCAAGCCCCTCCACGCAGGCCCCGATGTGCAGCAAGCAGCCTGGGATGACCTCGGTGACTCCCAGCACCTCGGGCTGTAGAGCAGGGGAGAACAGGGTGACCACCCCGGCCTAATGGGCGCTGAGGTGGCTAAAATACACCCCGTCCCCCCCACTAGCTACCGGCCAGTCTTGATGGCCGGAGTTGTGTGGGTCTCCTGCAGGAAAACCACCGAGTACCCCCCCTCCCGAAGGAAGGAGAGCACCCGGCTCCTGCAGAGACCCGCCCTACAGCTCCGGGCATTTAAGGTGGCGATAGTTGTATATTTCATGATGAGGGCTGGGGTGGATCCTCATGGGCAGGGTAATTGTTGGTCTCCCTCAGGCCCCACAACAGGCCACTCCCCGACCCGAAGAAGAGGAGCGCATCATGGAATTTGCAGGTCCGGCGGTAAGCCGCTATGTCCTGTCTTTTGGTTCCTCTCCCTTCCTGCAAGAGGGCCCTCATGGCCCCGAGGATGGAATGAAAATCCCTCCAGCTCTGAAGGGCCAGCTCCACCTTTCCCTTAGCCCCGTGGGTGTCTGCGAGGAATTGGTGGAGCTTGGCCCCCAGTGCTGAGGGGGCACCTGGCTTTTCCTCCATCTGGGCCCCTGGATGGATCTCGCAGGCTATGGAGCTGGGCAGACAGGGATCCGATCCCTGAGTACTTTATGAATAGCCATTTTCATCCTATTCAAAATGATATTGGAAAGCACTTTACCAGGTAGAGAAAGTTATTACTTGAGACCTGGACCTGACTTAACCGGGACTTGACATAATCACAGCCATTTTGTGTACTTAGCCACCATAAGCTTACAAAAAGTGGAAACTTGGACAAATGACCAGGGAGGGGTTTAAATGTATAGCTCGAGAATGCCGGGGGGTTATCAGGAAGGCGAAAGCGCAAGTGGAATTGCGACTGGCAAAGGATGTGAAGGGTAACAAGAAAGGTTTCTACAGGCATGTTAACAAGAAGAAGGGGATCAGAGAGGGTGTGGGGCATGAAGGAGGTAACCTAGTGACAGATGATGTGGGGAAAGCTGAAGTACTCAATGTTTTCTTTGCCTCTGTATTCACGGACAAGGTCGGCTCCCGGACTAATGCGCTAAGTGACGCAAGATGGGATGAAGATCAACAGCCCTTGGTGGGTAAAGAATGGGTTAAGAACTATTTAGAAAAGCTAAACGTACACAAATCCATGGGTCTGGACTTAATGCATCCAAGGGTACTGAGGGAGTTGGCAAATGTCATTGAGGAGCCTTTGGCCATTATCTTTGAAAAGTCATGGAGATCGGGAGAGATCCCGGATGATTGGAAAAAGGCAAATGTAGTGCCCATCTTCAAAAAAGGGAAGGCCAGGGAACTATAGGCCGGTCAGTCTTACCTCGGTTCCTGGAAAAATCATGGAAGGGATCCTTAAGGAATCCATTTTGAGGCACTTGGAAAAGAGGAAAGTGATTAGGAATAGTCAGCATGGATTCACAAAGGGCAAGTCGTGCCTGACCAATCTGATTAGCTTCTATGATGAGGTAACTGGCTCTGTGGACATGGGAAAGTCAGTGGATGTGATATACCTTGACTTTAGCAAGACTTTTGATACCATCTCCCACAATATTCTTGCCAGCAAGTTAAGGGAATATGGATTGGATAAATGGAAGGTAAGATGGATAGAAAGCTGGCTAGAAGGCCGGGCCCAGTGGATAGTGATCAAAGGCTCGATGTCAGGATGGCGGTCGGTTTCTAGCGGAGTGCCTCAAGGTTTGGTTCTAGGACCGGTTTTGTTCAATATCTGTATTAATGACCTGGATGAGGGGATGGATTGCACCCTCAGCAAGTTTGCAGATGACACTAAGCTAGGGGGAGAGGTAGATACGCTTGAGGGCAGAGATAGGGCCCAGAGTGACTTAGACATATTGGAGGATTGGGCCACAAGAAATCTGACAAGGTTCAACAAGGACAAGTGCAGAGTCCTGCACTTGGGACGGAAGAATCCCAAGCGTTGTTACAGGCTGGGGACCGACCAGCTAAGTAGTAGTTCTGCAGAAAAGGACCTTGGGGTTACAGTGGATGAGAAGCTGGATATGAGTCAACAGTGTGCCCTTGTAGCCAAGAAGGCTAATGGCATATTAGGTTGCATTAAGAGGAGCATTGCCAGCAGGTCCAGAGATGTCATTATTCCCCTTTATTCAGCTCTGGTGAGGCCACACCTGGAGTATTGTGTCCAGTTCTGGGCCCCCCACTACAAAAAGGATGTGGACGCATTGGAGGGGGTCCAGTGGAGGGCAACCAAAATGATTAGGGGGCTGGAGCATATGACCTATGAGGAGAGGCTGAGGGAGTTGGGTCTGTTTAGTCTGCAGAAGTGAAGAGTGAGGGGGGATTTGATAGCAGCCTTCAACTTTCTGAAAGGAGCTTCCAAAGAGGATGGAGAAAGGCTGTTCTCAGTGGTGACAGATGGCAGAACAAGGAGCAATGGTCTCAAGTTGTGGTGGGAGAGGTCCAGGTTGGATATTAGGAAAAACTATTTCACTAGGAGAGTGGTGAAGCACTGGAATGTGTTACCTAGGGAAGTAGTGGAGTCTCCATCCCTAGAGGTGTTTAAGTCACGGCTTGACAAAGCCCTGGCTGGGTTGATTTAGTTGGGATTGGTCCTGCCTAGAGCAGGGGGCTGGACTTGATGACCTTCTGAGGTCTTTTTCAGCTCTATGATTCTATGATAAGCTGGAAGCAAGAATACTACATATTCAGGAATAACTTGGCCTTTGCTTAGGCAGACAAACCAGTTGACAGTGTTGCTAATAAGAATAGATAAAGTGACAGATTCATGAGAATGGAAGGGAAAGTATTTACACAGATCCAACATCAGCTATCTGTCTCAGTCAGTTTTTTGCTTAGAGTTGCTATCCTGATAGAGGGTTTTTTGTTTGTTTGTTTTTTTGATTTTGCTATTGCTAGGGAAATAGTTCATTCAATTGAGTTATGAGCTTTGTTTTGAAAAAATGGTGTAATTTGGAAACAGAAGAAGTTGGAGAGGATCACTATGAGCTAGGATGCTGACATCCAACTCAAAGACAAGTTACCATAGTTTCAGATTCAGAAAACCCCGCTTAATAATATTGCCACACTCCTCCAGTTATCACAAATAATTGGTTCCCCACTTTTTAGGACTTTTTCAAATAACACTTTACATGCATATGTAATTCACCATCATTTCCTCCCCAGGGTCTATCTTATCATAGCCTGGTCCTTTACTTTACTTCAGATGGTTTATAGCCTTAGTTATTTCCTCAAAGGCAATTAATTATAGTGATGTAGGCAACTTTGCTATTTCTTTGCAACTCTTCATGTGCTGTTAATGGTTCTATGATCTAACATTCCAACACCCAGTGCTTGTCTTGAAAATACGTTGTTGTTTTTTCTTAGTCTGGAAACTAGATAAAAAATATACAATGCCCTGTTTGTATACAGGGTCCTTAATAAAGTATGACCTTTATACTAGTTAAAGTCCAATGTTGCCCCTTCTTTATTATCACTCATTTCCTACAAGATATTCACATTCTCTCTGAGTCTGAAAGCAATGGCAAAGAAAATAGTGTAATTTATGAGACACTAAACAAAGAATTGGACTGGGTTTTTTTTAATTAAAAGGCTGTGTTCATTAATGTGGACTTTCACTGTTCATTAAGCTTTCTGACACAAATTGGGAAATGGTATTAAAAGTGTCCATATCTTGGAGATGTTAATACCAGTGATCCTTTTTCAGCTACTTCAAAGACAGCACAATTTGTTTCTCTTGATTGTTAATAGCTTTAAGGGAAATTGAGCTGCTTACTAAAAAAAATAAAATAAAGGTAGATAGGCCATATATACTGGAGCTTTGAATATTTTCATGTTTTATATTAATATTATTGTCAAAGGCTATAAGTCTGAACTTCAACTAACAAATATGTCAGATAAAAAATTACTTTGCTTTTTCAGTAGCTCAACAGCTCAGTATGCTCCGAATGGGGCATCTAATTCCTGTTTACTTAAAGCCATACATCTCTTTGGCTTGTGACTAGATTTGGCATGGGCCTGAAATACTGACATTGGTAGCCAAGGTACCTGTACATTTGTGTAATCCAACCCTCCTAGCACTCTTTGCCAAAAAAATGTATCTCCAAATAAAACATACAAACAAATAACAGGAACAGCTAACAGGGAGTTTGGAGAGGGAGTTCTCCAGGTAGAAGAGGAGTAAAAACAGGACCCTTGTGGTAAGTGGCTCTCTGGAGTGTGTGTTTGTGTGTGGGGGAGTTATTTGCTGTGTGCTGAGCTTGTATTTGTCTGTTTGGTTGGTTTGTTTGTTTGTTTGAAGGAGCTTCTAAAAGGTTTGAAATCTAGAAGCCTCTGTTAATTGGCTGAGCCTCAGTCAGGGGAAGGGGCTACCAGAGCTATATAAGCCTGTGACTTAGCAACCAGGGAGCTTGCGAACAGGAACAGCTAACAGGGAGTTTGGAGAGGGAGTTTAGAGGGCACTAGTGACTTCTGACCTTCTTTAAAACATAACTCCTATAATAATCTATATTCTAGAGGTTTAAAAAGAATCCCAGTTTATACTTAAACTTATTCATTAGAAAAATGGAGACAGAAGCCCAGCAGCAGAGTGGGGGCTATCCTGTTTATTGCATCAAGTGTAACATGTATGATTACCTGCCCTGTGGGCAGGTGGCGTATGTGTGCACCCGTTGCAAGGAGCTCCTGACCCTCAGAGACCGAGTTTGGGCTTTGGAGGCCAGGGTGGCTGAACTGGAGGAGCTAAGGGAGGTAGAGAGATATGTGGATGAGACTTTCTGGGACACTGTAGTACTGTCCCACCTCCAGTCTGAGAGCCCCAGTGCTCTTAAGGAGGATGAAAGTCTCCAGTTCCACGCGCGGGGCCAGGTAGGCAGGCAGAGCTTCAGAGTCTCAATGCGTGGATGAGACGATGGTGTAGGGAAGAGGGGTTTGGATTTATTAGGAACTGGGGGCACTTTTGGGAGAGGGGGAGCCTATACAGGAAGGATGGGCTCCACCTAAACCAGGGTGGAACCAGACTGCTGGCACTAAACATTAAAAAGGCCGTAGAGCAGTTTTTAAACTAAGAGATGGGAGAAAGCCGATTGGTGCAGAGATGCACGTAAATCGGAGGGAGACTTCTCTTAGAGGAGAATCCATTGATAGAGATTCTCTAAGCTGTAGTCAGAAAGAGAGGAGGGGAGAGGGCAAACCATGGGCCAGAGCAGACAGACAACCGCATACAAAGGAATCCAATGCATCAGGAAGGGCAGACAAATAAGCAGTGGCAAATTTTTAAAGTGCTTCTACACAAATGCTAGAGTCTGACTAATAAGATGGGTGAACTAGAGTACCTAGTATTAAATGAGGAGATTGACATAATAGGCATCACTGAAACCTGGTGAAATGAGGAAAATCTGTGGGACACAATCATACCGGGATATAAAATATATCGAAAGGATAGAGCAGGCCGGGTGGGTGGCGGAGTGGCACTGTATGTGAAAGATAATGTAGAATCAAATGAAATAAAAATATTAAGTGAATCAACATGTTCAATAGAATCACTATGGATAGTAATTCCATGTTCCAATAATAAGAAATTAGCAGTAGGGATATATTACCGACCACCTGACCAGGACAGGGATACTGACATTGAAATGCTGAGGGAGATTAGAGAGGCTACCAAAATAAAGAACTCTATAATAATGGGGGATTTTAATTATCCCCATGTTGACTGGATACATGTCACCTCAGGAAGAGAAGCAGAGATAAAATTTCTCAATGGCTTAAATGACTGCTTCTTGGAGCAGCTGGTGCTGGAACCCACAAGGGGAGAGGCAATTCTCGATTTAGTCCTGAGTGGAGCGCAGGATCAGGTCCAAGAAATAACCGTTACAGGACCGCTTGGGAATAGTGACCATAATATAATAACATTCAACATTCCTGTGGTGGGAAGAACACCTCAGCAGACCAGCACCCTGGCATTTAATTTCAAAAAGGGGAATTACACAAAAATGAGGAGGTTAGTTAAACAGAAATTAAAAGGCACAGTGACTAGAGCCAAATCCCTGCAAGCTGCATGGAAACTTTTAAAGACACCGTAATAGAGGCCCAACTTAAATGTATACCCCAAATTAAAAACATAGCAAGAGACCTAAAAAGAGTCACGTGGCTTAACCACCATGTAAAAGAAGCAGTGAGGGACAAAAAGGCATCTTTTAAGAAGTGGAAGTCCAATCCTAGTGAGATAAATAGAAAGGAACATAAACACTGTCAAATCAAGTGTAAAATGTAATAAGAAAAGCAAAAAGATTTCGAGGAACAGCTAGCCAAAAACTCAAAAAGAAATAACAAAATGTTTTTTAAGTACATTAGAAGCAGGAAGCCTGCTAAAAAACCTGTGGGTCCCCTAGACGATCAAGATATAAAAGGAGCAATCAAGGACGATAAAGCCATTGCGGAGAAACTAAATGATTTCTTTGCTTCAGTCTTCATGGCTGAGGACGTTGGGGAGATTCCCAAATCTGCATCGTTCTTTGTGGGTGATGAATCTGAGGAACTGTCCCGGATTGAAGTGTCATTAGAGGAGGTTTTGGAACAAATAAAAAACTTAATGTTAACAAATCTCCGGGACCGGATGGCATTCATCCAAGGGTTCTAAAAGAACTCAAATGGGAAATTGCTGAACTATTATCTGTGGTTTGTAACCTATCCCTTAAATCGGCTTCCGTACCTAATGACTGGAAGGTAGCCAACGTGACACCAATATTTAAAAAGGGCTCTAGAGGCGATCCGGGCAATTACAGACCGGTAAGTCTAACTTCAGTACCTGGCAAATTAGTGAAACAATAGTAAAGAATAAAATTGTGAAGCATGTAGAAGAACATAATTTGTTGGACAAAAGTCAACATGGTTTCTGTGAAGGAAATCCTGTCTTATTAATCTATTAGAGTTCTTTGAAGGGGTTAACAAACATGCGGACAAGGGGGATCCAGTAGATATAGTATACTTAGATTTCCAGAAAGCCTTTGACAAGGTCCTCACCAAAGGCTCTTGTGTAAATTACATGGCCATGGGATAAGAGGGAAGGTCCTTTCTTGGATTGAGAACTGGTTAAAAGACAGGAAACAAAGGGTAGGAATAAATGGTAAATTTTCAGAATGGAGAGGGGTAACTAGTGGTGTCCCCAAGGGTCAGTCCTAGGACCAAGCCTGTTCAACTTATTCATAAATGATCTGGAGAAAGGGTAAGCAGTGAGGTGGTAAAGTTTATGGATGATACCAAACTGTTTAGGATAGTCAAGACAGAAGCAGACTGTGAGGCACTCCAAGAAGATCTCACCAAACTGAGTGATTGGGCAACAAAATGGCAAATGAAATTTAATGTGGATAAGTGTAAAGTAATGCACATCGGGAAAAATAACCCCAACTATACGTACAGTATGATGGGGGCTAATTTGGCTACGACAAATCAGGAAAGAGATCTTGGAGTTATCGTGGACAGTTCTCTGAAAACTTCCACACAGTGTGCAGCGACGGTCAAAAAGGCAAATAGGATGCTAGGAATTATTAAGAAAGGGATAGAAAATAGGACCCAGAATATCTTACTGGCCCTGTATAAAACTATGGTATGCCCACATCTTGAATACTGTGTACAGATGTGGTCTCCTCACCTCAAAAAAGATATTTTGGCCTTGGAAAGGATTCAGAAAAGGGCAACTAAAATGATTAGGGGTTTGGAACGGGTCCCATATGAGGAGAGGTTAAAGCGACTGGGACTTTTCAGTTTAGAAAAGAGGAGACTGAGGGGGGATATGATAGAGGTATATAAAATCATGAGTGGTGTGGAGAGGCGGATAAAGAAAAGTTATTTATTAGTTCCTAAATAGAAGAACTAGAGGACACCAAATGAAATTAATGGGTAGCAGGTTTAAAACTAATAAAAGAAAGTTCTTCTTCACACAGCGTGTAGTCAGCCTGTGGAACTCCTTGCCAGAGGAGGCTGTGAAGGCTAGGACTATAATAGAGTTTAAAGAGAAGCTAGATAATTTCATGGAGGTTAGGTCCATAAAAGGCTATTAGCCAGGGGATAAAATGGTGTCCTTGGCCTCTGTTTGTCAGAGGCTGGAGAGGGATGGCAGGAGACAAATCGCTTGATCATTGTCTTCAGTCCACCCTCTCTGGGGCACCTGGTGCTGGCCACTGTCGGCAGACAGGATACTGGGCTAGATGGACCTTTGGTCTGACCCAGTACGGCCGTTCTTATGTAATCAAATTTAGGGGACCCAAATTTCCATTGCCTTGCCTTTTGTGCAATCGTATATGTACAACAGTGTAACGTAGGTGTAAACTGTTACCAAATCAGAATTCCTCACTCACTCATATTGGTAGTAGCATTGTATGCCAACTCTTCACTATGATAAATGACTACATAATGTGCAGGGCAATGGAGAATCAGTCCTTAGCTATTCGTAGTTGGAGAAATCATCCAGGAACATGTCAGGAATATGTGTGCTGTTGGCTATTAGCATACAACATCATTGCCATAGTGTGAAAAATAAACATGGAAAGAAAGCAATAAAAAGACATCAAAGGGGTAAGTATTTCTTAGCTGAGCTGTGGACTTTATTTCTTTTCTTCCACCCTTTCCTGCACATCCCTCTGTAGCTTAACTCAGGAAACAGGTATCTGATCCTTGCTGCAGCTGGTAAGTTTCAGCTTTAGTAACTAGTGCAGAGTTGTTATACAACAGGCTGCAACTAACCACTGCTGGCTTGAGCTGTTGTTCCTTTCATGTTTCTGTTTCTTTTGCTCTAAGCTTTTTATGTCTTGATGCCCTTTTCTGGCACCCTCCTCTATTGCATTATATCAGTGCAGTAAAACTCATTCACTCTTCAAGGAGAGTTCAGTAGTGTTGATCCCTAGTTTTGTGTGTGCAGTCATTTGCATGTTTAGATAAACTGGAATGCATGCATGCAAACAACATTTTCTTATGCAAATCCTGTAGGCCTTTCTATTACTTGATTTTATATATAGGACCAGGTCCTCCAATGGGAAGGCAGGAAGGGTGCAATTTTCCAGAGGCCCAGGTGATTTAAAAGGGCTTGGGGACCCCTGGCTGTCCTCACTGGCAGCACTGTGGGGCTAAGGCAGGATTCATGAATGTCCTTCTCCGGACTAGGGATGTTAAAGACTAGTTGACTAGTTCTCTGCATGATTGAAAGACTAGTCGACTCCCCTCTGCGTGATTCAAAGGGGCAGCTGTAGAGCACGGGGTCAGCTGGGGACTCCCCAGCAGACCCCGGGCTCCATGGCAGCTGGCCCTTTGAAATGTGCAGAGGTGTCATTGTAAAGGGGCACCCTGCCGCCCCTTTAAAATGTCATCTCTGTGCGATTCAAAGGGACAGCCGTGGAGCCCGGGGTCAGCTGGACTTCCCAGCTGACCCCGGGTTCCCCGCGGCATTAACCCAGAACCTGGGATCAGCTGTGGACTCCCAGCTGTCCCCCGGGCTCCCTGCGGCATTTCCCCAGAACCCGGGATCAGCTGGGGAGTCCCCAGCTGACCCCGGGTTCTGGGGAAGTGCCGCGCGGAACCCAGCTGATCCCAGGCTCCTAGCAGCATGCAGCATAGCATGGAGCCCAGGGTCAGTGTGGGACTGTGAGTCCCCCGCTGACCTCGGGCTCCATGGCTTTGAAATGCACAACAGCCCCCCGCTGGGGACACTTACGCATTTCAGAGCAGGCATGCCACATGCAGCCCGGAGTCAGCGGGATTTCCCACTGGCCCTGGGCTGAACGCGGAGTTCCGCATTCCTCCTTTGAAATGTACGAGAGCCCCTGCTGGAAATTCCATCGACTAGTCAATTAACCGCATTTTAACATCCTTACTCTGGACCACTCCTGGAAGAGTCCAGAATATACCTGTGGCCCCTGAAAAGGGAGGGGATCTCTGTGAGGTGCTGCTGCCCAGAGCACTGAATCTGCAGGTCCCATTGACCAGGACTATAGTCAGTAGGAGCTGTGGTGGTGATGCATACAGGCAGCAGCACATGGAGACCCCCTGATCCCTGGACCTGGGAGCTGCTATCAGAGGGCTGTGCCATCCTGGCAGCCCTGGATTCTTGCTTCAGCATAGTCTGGAGCAAACTCAGGGCTGTTCTAAACTACATTTGGCTGCAAGAGCCTAAGGGATGCTGTTACACAGTTACATTTCATTCCCTCCAGGCATACTGTAGTCACGTACCACCTGTACTAGAGTCTATGACAGGGAGGGTTCAGAGTCATTCCTGATACTCTATATCAAGCAGATAACTTTACGTTCCTAGGGGAACAGATCCATTCAGTTACAGCTTTTTTATGCCATCAGAACAGGGCCTTGAACCAATTGTTGTGTTTCGGGTTTTGTGTGTACGCCAGTCCACATGCAAACTGAGATGCCATTTTTGAAAACAAACTTGTTTTGAGGGAAGATATCTATCATTTGGCTATGTGTAATCAAAAGAATTAGCATTCTTTCTAAGTTTGCAGATGTAAAGTCTTTGATCTTTACTACTTGAAGCCAAAAGCAAAAAGAAAAAGATTTTTTGTAAAAGCAAAGTCACTAGTCTTATGCCAGCCCCCTTCATTAAGGTCAAAGCTTGAGAGAGAGGCTTTGCACTAAGCTAAAAGTGAGCCATTTTGTGCTGTCATATCAGTTAAGACAGTGAATTCCAGAGCTGTGAGAACTTCATTTGGCTCAAGCACCTCTTGAGCACCTTTTAGTTCTGATGAACTATGTAGGGAATAATTCCGGACACACTGGGTGCAGGTGAAAACAAGGAGAGGATTTATTGGTCACACAGCGGGTGGAGTACCCACCAGGGGTTAACCTGGTGAGTACTAACTTAATCAAAACATACATTAGATTATATAGGCAACAGATGGGCAGAGGGGAAGTGATTTGATAGGTCTAGCAACGGAAACATTATGAGCACATAAGCCAATGGACTACAAGGTTACACAGGATCCCCGCCCATTGACAATTAAACATATTATCACTAATATAGGTAATTATTTCTAACAAGCTAAATGAGCTAACATAAACAAAACGGACATGTTGATGGTAACTTGTTTTGCTGAAATTGTGATGTGTCTACTGCGAGATGACTACTTCCTTGCATTGGCACAGTCCTTGGGATCTGTGACGGGGCCCCACAGCCCCGCACTGGAGCCCCCACGGCAAGCGCCCTATTTGGGCGGCAGGGAGGCGCATACCGGCATTGTGCTGGGTGTACGCGGGCCGCAGACCAGCTGGCGGCCTTGGGCGCGGCGGCTGCGGCACGGACGCTGCAGGAGGGGTGGAGCGATCCAGTGACGTCAGTATGACGCCCCCTCCGGCGCCGGATGCGACGGGAGTTTAAACGCTGCTCCGGTGCTGTGCGGGGAGGGGGCCAGAGAGACAAACTCTGGAGAGTGAAGCCCTCGGCCCCGGAGAACAGGCGAGGGCACGAACTGGCGGATGCATAGGGCAGGCCAGTCTGGGCACCCATGGAGCAACGGGGACCAGAAGCCCGCCCGGAGCAGCGAGCGGCTGGCCCACGAAGGGCCGGGTAAGCCAGCAGTAAGGGAGGGGAGCTGGACCGGAGAGGAAGTAGCCCAGGGCGGGGCCATATAAGTCCCCGTGGGTTGGCAGGTTTCAGCAGGACGCCCCTGCCAACCAGACCCGGACCAAAAACCGGTCTGTGTCCTTTAGGGCCCTGGGCTGGGGCCCGGGAGTGATGGTGGGCCCGGGCCCCCCTCTCCTTTCTCTCTCTCCCCCCAGAGTAGCTAAAAAGAAAGCGCCCGAGAGAGCGAGCAAGAGAGGTTTAGGGCATATGTTGCCGGGGTTCCGGCGGGGACGATGCGTCACGGCGGGCGGAGATAAGGGCGCGGTACTAGGTGACGTCAGACTAAGCCATCCACGCCCGGACGCCCCGATCAAACCCCGGAAGGGGTAGAGCCAGGCTGTGTGGGCGCTGTCGGAGGGCAGAGACCCGAATCGACTTGCGCCACCCGCCGTCCGAGCCAATTCCCCAAGAATCGGCGGCGCTGTAGGGGGAGTACCGACCCTTACAGGATCCAAGCTTATGTATCTGAAATTACAGGAGACAGAGAGAGAAACCAGCCAGGCCTTATCAGAGTGAGGCCCCTTTTGGAATGTGGTTGCCAAGACAACCAGAGTCAAGTTAACTGCTGTGCTGTATTCCCAGGCCTGTCTTAAATTTAGGATTTGAGTTCTCAGCAAGACACCATAGACTGCCTCAGTTTACCCCTACAAACTACCAAAGTGATAGAAAGTAAATGAAGTCATTCTTAATGGGGAACCAGATAACCAGCACCCAAACAATATGGTGGTTTGTAGAATTAAATCATCTATCCAGCACCAAGACAATATAATGTTTTCTTGCTCTAAATCGGGGTGGGGAACCTAAGGCCCGTGGTTTGCCTGGATACGGCCCCCTGGGATTCAGGACTACCCCATCAGCATTGGGGAGCCCGTGCTGGTGTTCCAGCCCCCATCACCTCCCTGCTTGGGGATGAGCACACAAAATCTACTAGCCTGGACCACCCTAGGGGCTCTAGTGTGTATGGGGAACATAGGGAATGTCATTCTCCTTCTCAGTCAGGGCCCATTTCAGTGATAGTATGTTTGTTTTGTTTTTGTTTTTTGGAGTTTTGCTTCTCACTGTTTTGAGGCCCCCGACTGATTTTTCTGTGGGTCAGCAGCACCCCCAATCCAGATTCCCGACCCCTTCTCTAAATGAATCTGGGGTTTAGAGTCTTGTGAGGTAAACACATTCTGTGCTATTACTGTAAATTACTCCAAGAGATTTCCATCTCCGACTGACGCACTACAGGTCACTCAACAACTAGTCCACAAATCTTTTGATACCAGCTTGCCCTTGATCTTACATTCTTTTGTGCCAACCATCATTTTCTTTTCTGAGCATAAGCAGGAACCTTATAATGGAAACCAGCAGCAGACATTGCATTTTATGAGCCCTTTTATGAACTGAATGTTAGTGTGGTGTGGTGGTGTGGCCTCCTTCTGAGCCTGACAGGGAGGAACCACCTGATACCTCATGTTGGTGAAGCAAAACCACATTTAAAGGAGGAAGGAAGAATTTGTAACATTAGTTAAAATGTGGATGCAGTTTCACCATTGAGATGCTGAAGTGGAACATGCTAAGATTTTGCAACAATTTTGAGGTTCTCTGTAAACATTCCAGAATTGATTTAAATACTTTACAAACTGAGCTATTTTTGTGGGGAACACAAAGTACAGTTCTTAAAAGAAATTTCTTGTAGACCCTTATTTAATTGGCAAGATACACCATCCAAGAGAGTTGCACTTGGGAATTTAATACAGACTATTTTTTGGTAGATGTCTTGCTGTTGAGAGAGGACATATATTTGTTGGAAAAGAGACACTCTCCAACTAACTACCTAAACATAATAAACAAAATCCTTTCTTAAATCCTGTAATTAATCCAGTAGCTCAGGAAAGATAACTGTGGACAGATTTTGCAAACTAGAAATCTCTATTGAAAATGTACTCACTACTTACAGGATTTTCTATAGAAACGTGTTGGGGCATAGGGAATCTTCAGGAAGCTTGCAAGGCTAACCATAACAGCTCTAGCTAAAATTATAACTTTCTGTACTGAAATAATTCAAAATGAGAGCGGTAGGAATTTTCACAAGTAGTTCTAGAAACCTGACACAGCATTTTGGTTTCTTCTGTCAATAGAGAAATATTAAATGTTATTTATCATGTTAATGTCAATTGCATGGTATTGTCGAATTACAGTTCATGTGTGCTGAATTCCCTTGTTTTTGTTTTCTAATGGTTCATGAGGTAATCCTGATTTCTACAAATGCTTTTGTTAATTGTTGGTATGCACAGTGACTGACTAGACTGGATGAGTTGTTGATAGATTGGTCATTTTAACTATTTACTAGCTATTAAATGTAGTTTGTGGTTGGTCCTCTACACCATGTGATCATTTTTCCTGTTAAACTTTTGCTGGCTGATGCTTTAAGAATTAGAAAATAAATCTAGATGAAAGAAGAATATGAAATAACGCACTTTATGCATGTTCCACTGATCATTTGTTCCTACCAAAATGTGGGAAACTTCTAGTACTGACACTGTTATTTCCACTAAGGTACTATACTTACTTTAAGACTGACTCACATATTATGTTAAATGCTTATGTATGTTGGGATGAAATTCAATTTAAGAAAAAATTGCATTACTAAGAGACTGATTGATAGACCTTCAACACACAGTGAGAGGAAAATAGGGGAACCATGAGAAAAATATATTCATTTTTATTTTAAAATTTGTATTCCAGTTCAGGACCCTTCTAGGCTCAGGGGCCCCTTGCAATAAGTTTTACAGACATAGAGAAAGAGATGGTCCCTGCCCCCAAAGAAGTTACAATCTAATACCTCAATCCTTTAGTAATTTCAGTGGCTATCTGCCCATACAGAGCGCGTTGCTGGATCAGGTCTTAAAATGACAAGGCAGACAAGCATTGAGACAAAAAACAGCCAAACAAAAAAGTCATGTTGCACAAAAAGAAGTGTTGTTTCTAACCATTGCTTCACTAAGATCCAGAAACAAACAGAAGCCCAGTCTAATCTCTGCAGAGGATTTGTTGTTGCTCACTTGACTGTGCATGTGTTGAGTGATTTTTTGCTAAATGTGATTGAGCTTATGTAATGAACAGAAGCTGCCAAGAAACAGGGTCACTATTTAGCTGATTTCCTCCTCCACTGGGCTCCTGTCTGTGATACTGGGTGGATATTTTAAAGATATTCAATGCAATGCAGTGTGTTACTAAGTGGTTGACTTTAGGTACCCCTGTATACATACATTACCACAATAATATCTGTACATGAAATGTGTTGGGAGGTCTCATATGAAAGCTGATAACAGTAACATATGCTTTTTACATTGCTATTGGTAATCTGCATGTCATGTGTGAAGTTATTAGTTATGTATGCTGTTACCAGAACTTAGCCTAGCCTAAACAAAAGTGATAAACCTGTCTGTTCTTAACAAAGGAATCTGGGTTTACCTTAATGTATGTATTATTGGGAAACAAAGCCATCAAACTAAACTAGAAAGACAGAGCATTAACATGGCTCATGTATTGCAGAGAGAGAGAGAATCCCACATGTAAGACAAAGACATCGCTTTGGGGATGTAAGGAACACAGAGATACTTCATTTTTATCCTTTACCTTAGGACACAAAGACATCAAGCCATTTGATCTCTGTGCTGGGTCCCAGCCAGGCTGGCCAGTAAAAAGCTGGAAAGGAAACTATTTGCTTATAACCATCTCTCTTTCTTGATATCACTTAATCCATACTCTTGTGTTAATAAACTTGTTTTGCTTTCATTATCAATCATCAGTGTAGGTAAATTCAATAAAGTGTGTGATTCTAGAAGGCTTAGAGTATTTTTCTGTCTCTGTAAAGGTAGCCAACCGAAAATTTCCTCAGAGTCGAGGAAGAGGGACTGGCCCTGGTAGTGGGAAGATTTGGGAGGTGAATTCAAGGCTGGAAGGACACTAAAGGTAGCCTACAAAGAATACCTGGGTTAAGGGTAAGGCATTTGGACTTCTGGTAGGCTGTTGGGTCAGAATTCTGGTCCAAAGCTTACCAGCCACAAGAATCCCCGGGTTATAGGTCAGATCGTGACCAATACTCTCTGGCCTGGGCAAACCCCCTTCCATAAGTTAGGCAAGTTTATGGAGAGAGTGGCTGCAATAGGAATTTCAGCACACAAGGTATGGAACCTGGAGGCCTGCCAGCTGTTTCCTCCCTCTTCTCCTTTATACTTTAATTAGTATTTTCTTTTCCAAAAGGCCTTCCCCTGGAGACCCTTTTCAAATCATTCCTTATTTAGTAGGTGATTTTCTGCAGCATTGATGTGATATGAGAAATATTAATATTTAAGTGCTGACATCTATTATCATAAAAGTAATGGTAGAAGCCATTATGTCTTCAGCTTGTCACAAACTGCCAGTCCATTAATAAGATAACACATTAATTAATCACAGCCCTTAATTGAAATGTAAAATCTTAGTCACTGTAATCTTTTACTACTAAGCCCACTTAGCATCACCTGAAGGAAAAAAGACTAATGGAACACAATTAAAATACACACCATTAAGTTCTTTGGGACATTCCACTCTTCTTTGTGTGTGTGGGTAGAATAACTTAGTTTTATGAGGCAAAATTACGTGCCTGCCAAGAATATGTCCAAGTAGATAATATTAATTTTAATTATGTTGCTTACTTTCCAAAGCATTTCATTTGGCTGAAGGGATTTTCCATTTGCAATCACAAGCTCTCCCAGTGTGGATCTCCAGGTCTTCATGGCCAAAGCTAGGATGGAGCTTTAGAAGCAGAAGAATCCTCTGGTATACTTGCTTCTCCAAGAGAAAGGATGGGTACATAAGAAGGTTATCCAAAGGGCATAGACCTGGCTCTCAGATATTTAATGCCCCAATGGTGATGTCAAGGCTGATTCCCCACTCTGGCATGATGAATGCAGAAGTGGGGACCCACAAAAGTACCCCAAAACCTTATATTTTCAGGCTTTGGTATAAAACTCCCCCCCCAAAAATCTTAAAAACCTAGATTTTGGGGATAAAAATCTGCTGCCACCACGCAAGTAATGGTAAGAAAACCAGGGAAGAGATCACTTGGGAAATCTCAGCCCTAAAGTAAAACCAGGACACAAAAATTAACCAATACCAGGTTAATTAAAAAGAGAGAACTTTTATTATCACCCCAATACTCCTGTTACAAGCATAATGACTAGATGGAAAAGTCACCAATTAATATACTCATGAGGGACTCCCATGGGCTAAAAACTTAGTTACAAAGGAGAGGAAAACCCATTTTTAAATGCACAGACAACAGATTCCCATTCCCAAACTATAAAACAATAAAACCTAATGGATTTATTTAAACTTTACCCTACTTACAGATAGTGAAGAATCTTTTCTTGGAGAGAGACATATTGTCTGTCCCCTCAGTATCTGGAGAACAACTGGCCCAGAGACAAAGGAGAGAAAACCCCAAAATTCCTTTGTCTTAGTTTGCAATCCCCATCTGCATTTCTATTGGCTGACTGCTACCTGGTTAGGTACAGTTAACCCTTTAGTCCCCAGGCTGCTGGCCATCCCTCATGACCATGACAGGTGGATTCTCAGGTGCTCATTATTCCCTTCGGTTTTCAGTTAACCACCTCTTTAGGAGCAAGTCTCCCAGCTGCCACACCTATGACATAATCATCAGATTTTAGCTGGACTCACTTTAATTCCCATCACAAATACTGTGGAAAAAGAGGTTTGGCAATAACTTATTTTCTTCTTCCTCCTTACAGAGAGAATGGGAATTTCTTATACTTTTAATCTCCCTCCTCTGTGATGCATCTAATTAGTTTTTCTTATTTTGTTTCACTTTACTTTACATTTCTGATATTTTTGAGACCCTTTCTCTTTCTATGTATTATGTCTCCATTGCCTGGGTAGAACTAATTGGTTGTACTCAATAATTACATTATGTAGAAAAAGTGGAAGGATTTTAAGAAGCCGATGAAACTTTTGACAGACCTTGTTTCCGTGCCTACTTTATCCATTGTCATCATAGTCTTTGGTGAATGCACAGGTATCATTGCTGTCCAGACCAAATATCAATGCAAACTGCATAGGTATCTACTCCATGGATGCTCCAGCATTAGGGCACCCACAGGAAAAAAAACCTCAGCACCCTCCAGCCACAGCTGCTTGGTGGCATAAGAACGGCCATACTGGGTCAGACCAATGTTCCATCTAGCTAGTATCCTGTTTGCTGACAGTAGCCAATTTTCTTGTGGGATGGTGGAGAGCAGTGAGTGGCAGGGAAGGGATGGAGCATGAGTGAGGGTGGGATCTAGGGTTGTCAGATGGTTTCACCAAACCCAAAAAGAAAACGCTGGGGAAAAAAAAGTTGTCTAGTAAAGAAAAAAAAAAAAGCCCGCAGGAAAAATTGTTGAGAAACCTTACAGTTGCAGCCCCTTTAATTTTCAGACTGCTCCCCTCTCCCTCCGCCCCAACCAGTGTGAGCTGCGCCACATGTCCCAAGCATCCTTCCATCTTGGGGAAAAAACAGAAAATACCGGACATTTTAGATGTCCGGTATTTTCTGAATTTTTTTACCGGATGCAAGGTGCAAATATCGGGCTGTCCAGTTCAATACCGGACACCTGGCAACCCTAATGGGATCTTGGGGGAGGAGGGACAGAGTGTAGGTGGGGCCCTGGGAGAGGGTCAGAGTGGGGTAAGAAGAGGCAGAGGGCCTGAGGGAAAGGGGTAGAGTGGGCATGGGGTCTCAGGGTGAAACCAAGATGGAGCACTCCCAGAGAAATCTAAGTAAGCGCCCATGACAGCTGAATTTCACCTTTGACCTCACTTCTGTTTTTAAGATGATGTGTATATTTTACCTTTTTTATTTCAGGAAGCCAAGAGCAGATTTTCCTTTGCCAAAATACCAACCGACCAACAAACCAACCCAGAAACCCTGCCTCTCTCTCTGACGGCACATGTATACTTATGAGAAGATTAGCACTCTGGAGGTTGATCTTCTTGTGTTCGATTTAGTGGGTCTAGTATAGAACCATAAATCGAAATCTGAGGGCAGCCCCCACTCGTGTCCAGTACTCCTCCTTTTGTGAGGAGTAAGGGAAGCCAACAAGAGCGTTTGTTCCCATTGGCCTCCCACTGTGTGGCCACTACCAAGGCTTGGCTTAAGGTAAGCCAACTCCAGCTATGCATTTTCTATAGCTAGAGTTGTGTACCTTAAGCTGACCATCCTGGTCTAGTTTATAGACCAGACCTGAGTGAATGTATACAAGTGCTTATGCCCAAAACTAATATTTTCTCAACTTTGAACTTAAAATAGTGAAGAGTTATAGTCAGCCCTTTTGTGCACAGCTGTGAAATCTTTTCACAATCTTAATTTGATCAGTGAAATGCTCAGATGTACTGTTATATGTTCTCAGAATGTGTTCTCATACTTCTTGCTGTCATTCCTGGAAGTGCTAGATCCTAGTGTAGGTTCTCCCAGAAATAACATTACTTGTAGGTCAGCAGTTTCCCAGGTGGAAGTTTTTTGGGGGCAGTTTACCAGGAAATCAGATATTCTCACAACTGAATTTCAAACCGCCATGTAAGTAAAAAAGAGTGACAGCAAGTCTTAGAAACTATGGATTCTTTTAAATCTTTCGAGTATTACCTGCCTGATTATCTCTGAAAGTTTTAGCAGCTTTGTCTGTGACCTTCAATGATTTTAATCTGAGACTCAACCCTGTGCATTCACAGCAGCTCACATACATAGCACACAGAGCAGCTTGTCATCACCTTTATTGTCCTCAAACATTAAAGAGTCAAAGAAAGAGATAACAGAGTGGTCCAGACTCTGTTACCTTGATACAACTCCAGAATAGTTCCGCTGAATTCATGAGGCTAGACCTACAGCATTCTAGGACAAGAGGAACTCAGGACATTGTTATTATGCAGCACTGTCACTGCAGTAAAGTGAATCATTACTCAGGTAATTATTCTGTAGTTTAAAGGGCACAACCTTCATGCAGTAGCACATCAAGGCCTCAGGAAATGACTGTGCATTTAACTGTTTTAATTCTTCCAAGTGATAGCTAGGGAGAAACAATGAATGGATTCCATACCCATGTGTTCCTCCCATCCCCCAAGTTAAATATGGGACAAATGTTATCCTGGCACAAATCTGAAGTAAGTCCTGTCCAATAAGGCAATATCAGCAGAAGGGACTGCTGTTTGGATGGGACTAGCACAATAATTAACTGAGAAACCACTGATTTACCTTTACTGTACCTACCACATTGGTGTAATGTAGAGTATAATACATTCTAGAGTAGACTCTTGTCAGGCTGGGGTACTATATATTATGGATGAGTGGTCTTCCAGCACTATTTGGGATCAGGGTGGAATAACAAGTAACATTTATTTAATAACATGAAGCTTCAAATAACCTTGTAATCAGACACAATAACCTCTTGTCATGCAGGATTCCATTAATTACATTATAAATAAATAGTTATTTCTCTCGTTGCTTGCAAAGCCTAGTCAGCATTAGCAACAGGAGCCCTATATGGATTTTTTTCTTTTTGATGAGTTTTACAATGTCTTTATGAAGATAAATTGTGTAATTTCATATTCTTTCCAGTTTTCCTCTATCTTCTATGCACACTGATCTTTTGCAAGTGCAGTGCAGTAAGCAAATAATTGTGTTTAACCAGCAGTCTTCCTTCAATTTAATATTTCATTTCCTTATCCACAGGAGCCATGGGCAAGGCAGCAGCAATGCACACTTGCAATGATATTGTATAGCATGATAAAGTGTAGCATTCATGTGACACAATATAGTAATCAGAAGGAAATTACACTATTCAAAAATACCATGCCCAATCACAATACCTATCACTACGAGATAAGTGCTGTCATGGGAATACAGAGAATAAAAAAGGCAGACCAGTCATTAAACAAATACTTTGGCCATCAATAATAAGTATCCTATAAAAAGAGACAATTTTCTACTAATCATTATACTGTAGTTGAAGTACAAACTGCAGGTTCTTTTTCATGGTATAGGCTGATTTTGTAGAGCTAAAGTCCACATATACATACAGAAATGTTTGGTCTGTTGCAGGATTCAGATATGAGATACAGGTCTTTAAACAATTTGTTGGTGTTTTATGTACTGTATGCAAATATGTATGTTTCTGAATACAGTATCTATCTATCTATCTATCTATCTATCTATCTATCTAATCCCACTTTGAATACTTCCATTGGCTTCCTATCCCTAACAAGTTTACAAACTCAAGCTCCTTCTTTTGCAATCGTGTCCTTTCTACTGCTCTGTTCTAATTTTCCAGAACTCGCTCTCCCACTTTGGATGCTGTTCTCAATCACCCTTCCCTTACTTCTTATTTGTGTTGTCAGAAACGCTGCCCCTTACGGCATGTCTTCCCAATGGGCTGGATTGACAGGATAGTGAACAGTCCAGTGGGGACTGATTTATCGTGTCTAGTATAGTTGTGATAAATCAACCATCTGTCACTCTCCCATTGAAACTCATATCCCAGAATGAGAAGTGTCAGGGGAGTCAATGGTAGAGTGTCTCCAGTTGACACACCTAAGTGAAGATGCTGCAGTAAGTAGATCTAAGTATGTTGACTTCACCAACGTTATTCATGTAGCTAAAGTTACATACTTGTTACATATTATCTTCCTATACACTCTCTTTTTCAAACCCAAGCAACCCTTCCACCCTTCTTTTCCTCGTCAACACTCTTCATATACTCCCTTTATTGAAATGTTACCCTGTGTGTTGTTTCTTTATGTAAGCTGTGTGGGATATAGCCCATAGCTCGTTGCTATGGGCTATATTGTCTCATAGTTGATTTTCTGTGGGTGTGCATGGGAAAGCACAATGTGCCCTGCTCTGCTGCCCCTTTTCCGAAACGAGCAACTAGTCAGAGTTTGGGGCATGGGGATGTTCAAGTTACAAGTAGAAATTGATGGAGTCTGTGTGTGGTTTTTTTCTGTAATGCAGTCTTGTTTATTTACAAGGAAGGTACAGAATCCTGCTTTGCCAAATTCAGGAGTAATCAAGAGCAAAAAGAGCAGTTCTTAGCTTATTGCCCAAACTTTGTTTTTGCAACACCACACCCAAAAGCTCTAGTTTTTTCCATGGTGTCACTGTGCTCACAGGCTTTCCTTAGCTTTTTTGCTTTCTGTCTCTGTCTCTCTTTGTTGTCATCTCCTCTTTGTTCTTCCCTCCCCTTAGCAAAACACTAAGGATAATCAGCAACAGCCCTTTGCCCTCTCAGTCCAAATTTCTGGGCAGATTGACAACTCCCTTTCATCTTAAGTGGGCAGTTTTCTGATTAAAGCATCCTGACAGTAATGTTAATTGAGTGTGACTGTATCTTTCAATTGCAAAAGAGGTTTGTGGTTTAAAAGGAACCTTAAATTGACTGATGTATGCATTTGTCTACACTAAAATTTGTCTCTGACAGACCTAATGCCTACAGTGAGGAGGCATGGACGTCCTCTGAGTGAGCGGGAGGAACCACAACACACCACCTGGTGGGTAGAACCAGGAAAGCCATGCCTGCCCTATTTTAGAGCAAAAGGGAGGGACAAGAAGTAGAAATACAAAAGACAGGCTCTGCAACTCAGCTGGAATGGAGCAGCTATGGGGAAGAGAGGCAACCAGACTACTGCTGGAGTCTGCAGAGGAACTGCCGGGGGTTGCCTCCTGAGGTTTGGCTGGAGGTCCCAGGACTGCTAGATAACTGAGCTGCTAAGGAGCTCTGAGATTGCTGCCTGAGGACTGGCCAGAGATCTCTAAGATAGCAGAAGACCCTCATGGTATAGAGGTACCAGACCCTGGGGATGTAGGAAGTAGCCCAGGGGAGCTAGATGATCACCTGGTTGAATGTTGGTCTGATACAAAGTCAATGTGTTGTGGTGGATCCCCACTGACACATTGGTGGACCACTCCACTACTGTCATGCAATGGTGGAGTCAGGCGGACCGTGTCGCCCAACCCCATGCCACACCTCTCCTGTGTCAGGAGACTTGTGGAACATACTGTCCACCCCCCTCTGAGCCCCAACGCTTTGCTGGAGCTAACCCCTGCCAGAGCCCCCAGACTCTGTTGATGCCAATCCTTACCTAAGTCTGTAGGCTGTGTGGGAGCTCACTCTCACCTGGGCTCATAGCGTGCTTAACCACCCTGCCCTGACCTCAGGCCAAAGCCTACTCACTGTTTGTGGCTCCAGCCTGATGCGGGCCTGGGGCTCACAGACTGTTGCATTGTTCTACCTGGCAATTGGGCCAGAGCACTAGGTGTAGCTAATTCCCCGCTTTGAGCTCACCTGAACAGGTATGTGCTAGTGAGAAGATATGCCCCCCCCCAGAGAGTGAACTGAAGGGATGGCCACTCAGCCTACAGCGCCCCATTACAATGACACAATAATACCATCCCCCTGAATGGTGCAGAGCTGTGGTTGACTTATTGAGGTTCATTAAGTGTGAGCATAGACACTGCATGGTCTGTGTTGATCTTAACATTCCTGCAGCAGCTGTTCCACAATGCCCTTTTCCCTGTGGCAATTGCTCTGGTCATCATTTCAAACTCCATTGCCCAGGGAACACAGAAACTGGAAGCTACTTGCTCCTTTAACCTCCCCCGTCCCCCGCATGTTTTTGAAATGGCTTTTCCTGATTGCCTACGATGGTGAGCACACTTAGCAGCTCGCCCTGGCCTAGCTGATCATGTTGGCTCCACACACTAGATACGCTTCTGCCAGTTCCACCACGCAAGCACAGATGAGAACTTGGGTAAGTGTCTGCATGCATTTTTCCTTTACAGTGTTTAAGTTTAAAGAAGGTACCTGGTACATCCCCAAGTTAACAAGAAAAAGGTTTCAACCGTTCATTGTTTTACTTGTATGTAACTGCAATAAACAAAGGTGGAGCTGGCATCTGCTTTTTGTTCACTGTTGGAGTAGGACAGGGGAGGGGTAGTAGGCAGGGAAGTTTGTTTGTATGCATAGGGATGTCCCTTCTATCCTCCTGAGAGATTTGGAGGAAAGTTTCATGGAGATACTCCATGACCCTCTCCTGAGTGTTTAAAGGGAGGGCTGCCTTATTTCTTCCTCCGTGATAGGACACTTTCCTATGCCACTCTGCAATCTATCTAATTGGCACTATTCCAGTAAATAGGCTAGCAATGTAGAAAAGTAACCAACGAAAAGTATCCCTTTTTACTGGTATTGTCTGTGGCAATGTGGTCCTGTGCCAAAATAGGGAAATGTGTGTTGTGTTTCTCCTTCTCCTCGCCAGTTTGGGAACCCCACTGTTCTAAATCCATCTACTGTTTGCTGCACACTGCTGAGAGCGATAGTTCTGCCTACCAGAAGATGATGAATGGCCCTATGCACATGAAGACAACAGCTCCCATTGTGGATTTTCCAACCCCTAAATGATTTCCCACTCACCAGTAGCCATCCAGCCTTGCAAGCTTCCATGGTGTGATTGCTACAGTTCTCCTCCTCCTCCTCTTTCCTCCAAATTAGCTAATTTGCTTAGATTCTCTCATAAATTGAGTCTCTTTTAGAACAAAGAGAATTTCCAATTTTGTAATAATTGCTCAGTTACTAAAACAGAACTCAGTTTAAATTCTTCTTCTTTTAACTTGAGTTCTTTTGTGTGAGTTAAATCCCTTTGTTAGGATGTCTGGAATAACTAAGATGCGAGGATTAATTCATCCATATCCTACAGAACCCCCCACAACTATTAATCAGAATCTAAATGAAAACACAGGTTTTGAATGCCTATCTAGCACTTACATTGTCACAATAACTTTGATTTTGAAAAAGGAGCCCCATGCAGTGAAATAAAGTCAGATCGAAAATGACAGAGAAAATGTAATTAATATTGTTCATACTGGCACGACAGGGTTCAAACAGTAAATACCAGATTCTCTGATTTTTCTTGAATTTAGTGGGGCCTAGTCTGACAGCTAAAACCAGATTGCATTGGGAGCTGGATGCTCTAATTCATACTACCTGCGCTCTGGAAACAGCGAAAGATCCTCTAACAGAGCTCTGTGAAGTTGACTTTCAGACTCCTATCCTCCAAAGCTAGAGAGGACAGCAGTAGAACTGAGAGAACTCTAGTGAAGTCCCTCCTCCACCACTAAATAAAGGTGAGCTAAAGCCTCAGGGTAGGGCCAGGTAGCATTTGTCAAGGGAGTGAAGTTAGGTTTGGGGATTACATTGCCCATTGGTACAAAACTATGAGTGGGGTTTAGCAAATGGGAAAGGAAAATTGGTGTGATAAAAGACAGTTGCCTGTTAGGTGTTCACAGTAGTTGGTGTGACCGAGGCATTGCCAGGCAGGTACATTACCGTGTCCAATCATCATCTTGATATTTCACCAAAAGGAATCATGTGGGGTCATTTCCAAAATCAAAGAACTAGTTAATCATCATGATTATGGCAAGATGTTTGTAAAATGTTGACCATAATATTCATAATTGTTGAAGTGAGGCATGCCACTTGAGGCAAGATGATCTCAAAGCTGACTTAATCAACACTGAGAGCAACTGACATCCCTTGACACAGCTCAGCCCTGTGTTTATGGTCTGGACCAGACACAGTTTTGAGCATTGACAAAGACCAAAGAACCCTTTGTAGGCTTTCCTGGCTCCTGATTGTCCAGTTCCTCTGCTGTGACTCTTGCCTGCTTGGAGGACCTCTCTATGGTTTCTCTGGGGCGGGGTGTGGTTGGACCACACTATCATAGAGACCATCAAGATTGAGCTGTTAATGAAATGCCTACTTACTATCTGAGGCATAAGTGTGGGACTGTATAAAAGAAAAAGAAAGTACATAGGATGTGATCCATGACAGGCAGTTTTTTGCCAGCTGAGTGTTTCATAAAAAGTGGATCCCAACTCTTTGGACTGGACAAGTGGTGTAACCACTGAAATATAACTACAGGTGAAAAATAACTTGTTTGACAAGAAAATAACTTGTAAAAGTTTTGGCTCTGGATTGCCGGGATTATATTTTTCTTTGATCTGTTACCTGATATTTTCATTCCTTTTGCTTGCTTTTATTTGAATCTTCAACTCAAGTTTTCTTAAATAAACTTTAATTTGGTTGTACTATAAGCATTTCTAAATGCCTTGTGCTAAGGAGAGTGTTAAACTCCAGTGTCCATTGTCAGAAGACAAGGAGATGGGGACTTGAGTATAGCAAAATGAGGTGTTTGAATTGCTAGTCTGTAGAAGAGTGGAGTATATGTGCTACTAGCAAGTCAGTGTTGGTGATTCATTCTGGTCCCATTGGTTAACCCTGGAAAGTGGGGAGCTGAATAAATGGACAACTGCCGGAGTTACGGTGGGAGAGTATCAGAGGGTAGTCATGTTAGTCTGTAACTTTAAAACAGTGTTTCTCAAAGTGGTCTACAAAAGCACTCTGAGAAACCTGATAACTGGATGCTTCAATGTGTTTATTTACTGGCTTTGCAGCTACAGAGCCTTGTGGTTCCCATTGGCTCCAGTTTACCCACTGGGTTTTGCCCACAAAAGCAAATAATACTATGATACTGTATATTTATATTTGTTAGTCTCTAAGGTGCTACAGGATGACTTGTTTTTATGGGAGAGTGGTTTGTTTATCATTCATTTATATAAATATCATCACTATGTTTTTCCAAATTAATGCTGTTTCCTTTTCCACCAGTAACGTTTTCCTTTTTTTATACACATAGTCTCAGTGCTTGCGAGTGGGGAAATATAGCCAATTAAGTGCACATAGGGAAGGTATTTATTGATCTGAGAATTTTTTAATGGTGCTCAAGCAAATGGTGGTGGTTAGTTTTAGGAGGGACATCCTGGTATTGATCCATGTTGCTGTTAAGAACTGTTGGCAGCAGAATTACACTCATTTACATGGAAACTTTCCTCTGTTATTTGAAACCTCAGTTATCAAAACTTTTACAGGATCCCCAACACTAAACAAGTATTTGGGATGCACTATATTTACTCTCACAGAAAACAATGGCATACTCTAATTAGATGGAATTTCAGTGAATTTGACTGAGCTCTTTATCTTTCTGAAGTAGATATATTGAGCTCACTGGAGTTTTGTGTGATTCATTTTATTTATTCTTTTTGGAGGAGATCCTGTCTGTCTACTCTCTGTGGAAAAGAAGGGATATTGTTTCAGCCAGCATAAGAAATAACTTCTCTTTTGAGTGGCACAGTTTGTATTAGGACTTAGGAGAGATGAGATTTATTCTTGGTTTTACCATTGTTTAATTGTTCCTGTAAACTTATGTTGATTAGGTGCTCAACTGTGAGTAGTTAATGAAAGTTTATAAATTATCAGAATAACCTGTAACTATGTATTTTAATTGGGACTGTGTAGGGGAGCCGACAGCCTGTGCTGGCCCCTGGGCAAAGTGAGAAGGCCACTTGCATTCTTCCTGAAGGGGTGGGGCCTTGGATAGAAGGGGCAGAGTCAGGGCAGCCAGCTCTCCATACCACCCACAGCGTGGTATGTTCCCGCCAGTCCTCAGAGTCCCTGTGGGGCTTCAGTGGCGATTTAAAGGGCCCAGTGGTTCTGGCTGCTGCCACCACTGCAGAAGCAGGAGCGGCTGCTGGGAGCCCTGGGCCTCTTTGAATCACCAGTCCCAGGGGCAACTGCAGCCTTTAACCCCTCCCTGTTGGTGGGTCTGGAACTGTGAAAAGGGTAAACTGAATTTGTCATAAGAATATCAGAGTGGGCATACTGGATCAGACCAAAATCCTGCCTTCTAACAATGGCTAGTAACATCTGGTTCAGAGTAAATGAAAAGAACAAGGCAATTATCAAGTCATCCATTCCTATTCATCTACTGCTTCCTTTTTGCCATCAGAGTATTTGGAACACACACAGCATGGGGTTATATCCAATGTTCCCTGTAAGCTGAGCACTTGGGCGGCCACCCAGAAGAGATTCAATGCTGCCCAGCTGATTAGCAGAACACTCACAGCATCCACAGCTGGCAGCATGTGTTTATACTTGTGGTGCACATCTGCACTTGCCTCAGTGCACATAAAATTTATTCCACACATGAATTAAAAAATAGAGGAAACATTCCCCCCCCCCCCCCTGCTTAATCTGAAAAGATGTCCTGAACAGTCTGGGCTGAAAGAGGACTCAGATAACTGAACTACCTCCAATGGCTCTTCTGGTAAATGGCTCCAGCGGCTCTGGTAAATCCCAAATACTGCACTGGTGTAAGATTTTATCACCTTATCCGCCAGTTTTTGTGTCTTTTCCCTTCTCCATTTTAGTTCTTTTTCCTATTCCTCTCACCGTTTTTCTTCTGTTTAATAAAAGTATGGCTTAAGCATCCAAGACTGTATTTTTTTTTTCAACACCCTATTTTTATAATCCTGTGACCAAGGAGATAGATGAAAGTAATGTCTTAAACCCAGGCTGAGCCTGAATTTAAATTGCTGTGTAAACATACCCAGAGCAGTGAATAAGTCAGTGTTTTTTTCAGCTGTCAAGTTGCAAGTGAACGTCAATACCAGAATCAAAAGCTGCATTTTCTGTCTTTGCTGTTCTTCCCTGTTGTGTGTGTTAGGTTTGTTTTGTGTTTGGGTAAATGGGATTGGACTTAAATAATGATCTCAGCTAACTTTTTTTTCTTTCCCACCCAAAAGACAGTGATTACCATTTAATAACAAGTAAAAAATTGTCAAATGAGGGGGGAGTATGGGTTTCTTTTAAAACTCTACAGCTAAAGGGACCAGAGAATATTGTTAATTGAGGCATTTAGGTATGTATTAGGAAAAGAGTTGGAAACCATTATTGACTATGTACAAGATATGGTGAGCAATAATGTAACCCCCTTATAAAAAACTGTATTGTGGAATACAATAGAACATGTTGCCCTGATGACCATGTCTGAATTGCCTTTATCTCCTTTGCTACATGGCAGTGTTTGGGATTGTTTGAGAAGTACATGAGAGAAAATTCACTACATATTATCTGACTAGTATCATTATACCTTTTATTAACAAAACAAAATCCTTAGTCTAACAACAGTTTCACTACTGTGGCTGATCTAGAGGGAGAATCCTCTCAAACCACTGCATGGAAGATAAATCAAATTCCCACTGACAGATTAGCCTATGGTAACTTTGTTACATATTTGCTATATAGTGTGAACAGCACTGCTGTGCTGTGAGGTTGTAAGTCCTCAGAGAAGCACAAGTGAACTATGCCAAGTTATTTATGTGAAAAATAAATCAGGGATTAGGATATTGAGATATATCCAGATCGAACTAAACTTAATAAGGTGTCTCAACACCTGTTTTGTTTGTGCAAAATCTTCTAATTTAAGTCTGCACTGCAATGTGAGTGGAAAATTTTCACTCACTGAGGAAAGAAGTAAGTAGTAGCTACTTGAAATATATTTGCATAAGAATTATCAGAAAATATTATTTGATTTAATATTCTGAGGTTCCATCTAGACTACAAACTTCTTTCAAAAGAAGCTTTTCCGGAAAAGATCTTCCGGAAAAACTTTTTTCAAAAGAGAGTGTCTACACAGCAAAAGCACAATGAAAAAGTGATCTGCCTTTTTGAAAGATAGCATCCAGTCAGTGTGGACGCTATCTCACATATAAGACCACCTGCATTGGCGTGCGCACTGGGTGTGCCGGGTGTGCACAGGCACACCCTAATGTCTGGGGCCAGCCAGCAGCTGCTGGAGGAAGAGGGGGATTTGTGACGGAGCGCCACAGCCCCTCACTTTAAATTCCCCGCAGCCATCTACTGGGCACCGTGGGGCAGAGAGAGCGCATGCGCGGCGTCCTCAAATGCCGCGCAACAGGTGAGAGGGGAAACGCTGGGAACTTTAAAACCAAGCGGCCCGACTACAGACGGTGGCCCGAGCCATTTTTGCGGCCTGAGCCCCGCCCTACAGCACCGCGCGGTGCCCCCGGGGTGCCCCCACCCGTCCCAGCAGCACCACGCAGTGCCCCGGGGATGCCCCTCCCCGGCCCTGCAACATGGGCTGGCTCTGACTCCAGCCCTGCAAGCTGTAAGGCAGAAGCTGAAGGTGGGGGGGGGATAGGAGGAAGGGGTGGGAGAGGAAGGGCCTTTTGCGGTGGGGGAAGGTGGAGGAGGAAGAAAGGGGAAGGGGTGGAAGGGGCTTGTACGGAGGGGAGGGAGAGGAGAAGAAAGGAGAAGGCACCAAAGGGACAGGGTAGAGGAGACACAAATGCTAGGGGAAGTGGAGACAATGAGGAAAAGGGCAGGAGGAGGTGTCAGTGGGAGGGGACAGGGTGATGCTGGAAGAGGAGGGTAAGGGCATTGGGGATTGGAGGAGGTGCTGGGAGAAGGCTTGACAGAAGGGGTAGGCATGAGGAAGGTGGGGTTGGAGCAAGTCATGTGTGAGGCACAGGGGCATGAGGGAATGGGGGCAGAGGGTGGTGAGGGGATGGGCATCAGGAAAAAGGGCAAAGGGGGCTGGGGCAGTGAGGGAAGGGGAGGCACCAGGAGGGTGCAGGGCTAAGGGAAGGTGCAGGTGCCAGGGGATTCTGGGGTGAAGCAGAAGGGCAGACACCTGCAGGGAGGGACCAGCACCAGAGGAGAGAGGCGAGGAGGTGTTAGATGAGGGGATGAGGAGGGTAGCTCACATGATCAGAGTGGGGCTATTGGAGGAGTGGGCACGGGGGGAGAGAAGAGCAGGTGGGGGGGGGTAGGTCTCAGGAAGGCTGAGGGCAGTGAGAAGGGCAGAAGTCAGGACAGCAGAGGAGGGTGAGGGGTTGGGGGGCAGCAGGCACCAGGGGAGCTGATGGAACAAGGAGAGGAGTACATGGCAGCAGAGGGGAAAGGTAGATATTTATTAATAACTTGGGTGCCACAATGGCACATCCAAACAAGCCACATGAATTCAGTACAGGTGCACAACACAATTCATTCTGCTCATGGCAGGAAACTCTTAGAGGGAACACTTCCCCGGCCTCTCCACCCCCGCATTAATGTCACACACATTGGATTAATGCAATTGCAGGATAGTTGCATGGGGGGGGGGTTGAGGGGGCCAAACTAATCCCTATTGGTAGGAGGATGGTGGGAAAAGTCCTTGGGTCGGGGGTCACATAACACTTTTTACTTTTGGTCATGTGCCCAACTTGCCCAGAGAGGGTTACCGCCAGGGGCGTGGCTAATGGGGGTCAGGGGTGTGGTTAACAGGGGTCAGGGCTGTGGCTAATGGGGGTCAAAGTATATTTTTTAAAAATTCTTTGGGTGCACACCCTAATGAAATGTGCTGCACAAGCCTATGACCACCTGGAACCAGTTCAGGCAGAGTGTTAGGTCAGCAGTTGCTTCCGAGTGCTGTTGCCTAAGCCTAGCTGAGGGACCCCACCCCAGACAGCCGTTTCTCTGCTTCTGCTGCGTGCTTGCCTACCTCTGAGGGACAGCAAAGCTCTAGTAGTGCATGCTCTGGTTGCCCAGCTTTTGGACACAACAGCATTCTTTTGTGACATGGAGCTGGAGCTGCCTGGGCATGTGATGGCCCCACACGACCATGCTGCAGTTTGTGCAGGCTGCCTTCATGGCCCTCCATGAACTCGACACCAAGCTCATCCTTGAGACCCTTTCCCTGTGTGCAGGAGCAAGACTCTTGCAACCGCACCCCACAGTGGAGAGACGCTTTTGGAGGCTGGACACCAGTTCCAAATAGTGGGACCAGCTGGTTATGAAGTGGTGGGACGACCAGCAGTGGCTCCAAAACTTCCACATGTGGAAGACAACCTTTTTGGAGCTATGTGCCTGGCTCCCCCATGCCCTCCAATGACGTGACATCCACTTGCGGCCCACCATCTTCCTGGAGAAGTGGCTTGTGATCGCTGTCTGGTAGCTTGCCACCCCAGACAGCTACCAGTTGGTGGGCAACCAGTTTGGCATGGGGAAGTCCACCGTCAGGGCCCTCCTCATGGAGGTAAAGCACTCTTGGGCTCCAGTCCTCCTGGAAAGGGGGACCCTAGGGAAAGCAGGGTGCGGGGGTGGGCTGAGGTGGGGGAGAAGCCTGTCCCTGGAGGGGTTGTCATCCCGCCCTCACAAAGCCCTGCTGCTGCTGGGGGAGGGTGTCCTCATAGGGGGTGACTCCTGGGATGTTTGGGGTGGGGTGGGGAATGAGGTGGGGGGCAGGCACCTCCCAAGGGCTCAGGTACTCCCTCTCTCATTCTCTGTTTTGTGAGTTTGCCTCCTGCAGGTTGTGAGGGCCATCAATTCCATCCTACTGCACAGGGTCATCTGCCTGGGAGACATGGACCTGAACGTTGCAGGATCTGCCACCGTGGGGTTCCCCAACTGCAGAGAAGCCATAAATGGGACCCACATCCCAATCCATGCACCAAGTAATCAAGCGGCCCAATACATTAACAGGAAGGGCTACTTCTTGATGATGCTGCAGGCCCTGGTCAACCACCATGGACATTTTTGTCGGGTTGTCAGACAGGATGCATGATGTATTTAGAAACTCCAGCCTCTATGGGAAGCTAAAGGTGGGCACATTCTTCCCCCCTGGCGTGACTTTGCAGTTGGGGACGTGCAGATGCCACTGTACATCATGGGGGACGTGGCCTACCCCTCATGCCATGGCTGATGAAGCTGTACATCAGCCACCTGGACCAGTGTTTTCCCCAGGAATTGAAATTAGGGGAGGTGTTTGAATTTATTGGGGGGGGGAGGGGGAGGGGTGTCAGGGCCGATGAGGGGTGAGACCATGAAGGTGAAGGTGGGCTGTATGGCACCGTAGTAAAAACTGAAAAATGTTTCATGACCATTTTATTAGATTTAACTCATGTTTTAAAATCACACAAATTAAAGTTGGCTACTCAAGCCTTCTATGAAGCACAATGTCTACATCCTTCTTGGTTTCTTGTTATAATTTTGCACAACTCTGTTAATGAACTTCTCGAATGCAATGCGTTCATTTTCGGTGGCTTCTCGTGTTTCCGGTACTTCCATTCCTTCAACTGATATGCTCATTAGTTCATTCACATGATCAGGCAGAAGGCGACTTCTTTCAGAACACAAAATTCTATTCAATGATGAAAAAGAATGCTCAACTGTAGCTGTTGTGACTGGGAGTAGCAAGAGATGAATTCCTACTTTTTTCATCCCAGGAAACAGCACAAAGATCTGGTCGAGCCACTAGTGATGATAAAAAAGAAGTTGAAGTCAAATCTTCATTCATTCGTCATATGATATTCCACTCTGTGTTCAAATTCCCTATTCTGTCCCAAGCACATGGCAGCCCCATTGCTGGTAGTGCCTCACTCCACTCAACTGTCGGTGTTTTATAGGACAGGATCTGTAAAAGCTACGTAGAGGTTGAGTAGAATCTAGAAGTCGCTGTTGTAGATTTTTAAGAATCAAGTCTGTGTACTTTTTCAGTTGTCTTAACAAACACTTCTTGTCCCCTTCACTTAAGGATTCAATATAAATGCCTTCATTAGTCAACTTCTGGACTGAAATCTTTGCTTCTTTCAGTACTTTTTCAATGGATAGCTCTCTGATCCAAATGTAGCTTCTATTGCTGGACAAAGATCTACTACTGTTGTAGCAGATGCCTGGATGGCATTGTTTAATGACCCAAGTGGTTTCAACAGTAGATTTACGAGACAGAGAGAATGGCAATAGTCTTCTCTGAACGTAGTAGCAAAAGTAATCCACCAGCCTCACTACTTAGATCCATCCCATCTTGGTAGATGCTTTCCAAAGCCAGTAATAACGGCTGGAGTAATTTTAAGACAACAGCCAAGGATCGCTCATGAGAAAGCCAGGTTGGACTAATTTGAACTTCAGTCCCAGTGTATCTTCTATATTTTCCAAGATATTCAGTCTTTTTGGACTCTTGCTGAAAAAACAATATAATGAAGACATTAAATTTATAGTTTTTTAAGTGTCTTATGAAGATTCTGCAGCTCGTACTAGTGCTAGTTGGAGTAGATGGCCTCTACAGTGTGTATAGGAGAGATTAGGGTTACACTTTTCTCTGAGCAAAGCTTGTACTCCACCATGTCTTCCAGAGAAGTTTGCAGCTCCATCAAATGCACAAGCAACCATCTGTTTGGGGTCCAATTGACAAGCATTTAACTCTTCTAAGATGTGGGTTGTCACAGATGCAGCTGATGTGTTTTCTATAACTTGAACATCTAGAAATGCATCTCCTGGCCTACCACTGACATCAAGATAACGTACACAATGACTTAATACTTGATGCCCATTTGCATCAGTGCATTTATCAGCCATGTATGCAAATTTCTTGAATGTGGTGAGAGTTTTTCACTTTTTTTCAACTGTTGAGTCTTTCACTGTTGCACTGCATGCTTCTAGCCAGTCAGTTGAGTTTCTTGCAGAAAGATAGTGAGCATTTGCTGGTCTTGTTCGGAACCAGTGTTCAACTTCAGGATGAACAAGTGACAATGCACTTAACATTGGCCTCCAGTTTTTAGTGTGTGGTATCTCTTGCTTAAATAGAAAGTATGATGCCACAGCCATGTTTGTTCGCATGAACTGTGTAGTGTCTCCAGCATTCTTAACAGCCTCATTAAGTACTTCTAAAATTGGCTTTGAATGTGGGCTTATAAGGCTTTCTGCATGTTGATGCAGTCCAGAGACCTGGTGTTTTGCTGCCTTTTCACGTAGTTTGTCAGCATTGGCTTTGCTGATCAGTCTGACAAACCAAGCTCCTCCACTTTTACCAGTTATAGCATTGGAAAGCTTTCCTTCATAAGCTTTTTTGCAAGAGGTGCACCAGTAGCCATTTTTTGTAACTTCAATAAATGGGAACACTTTGATCGACAAACATCGGGAACTGCCTTTAGGTTTTGGAGACACTGTTTCTTCAGTAGGTAGCTGTATTTGTGCTTTGGGCTGGTTGGATGTAGATACACCACTTGACCCTTCAGATGACACGTTGATATATTCTTGGTTCTTGATGTGTTCTTCATCTTGGTTAGTTTTTGAGGCCTTTGAGTGGAAGAAAAATTGTATTGTTTTTTGTTTTTTCATTTTTACTTTTATACTGCAACGTATAAAAGAGATATGAATAAATTAAATGTTTTGTTAGGATAATGCAAATTTATCATAAGGATAATGCAAAATACACCAAAACATACAACAGAAAATATCATATTGCCTCTATATAAATCCATGGTATGTGCACACCTTGAATACTGTGCAGATCTGGTCACCCCATCCTAAAAAAGATATATTGGAATTGGAAAAGGTACAGAGATGGGCAACTAAAATGATTAGGGGTCTGAAACAGAAGGAGAGATTAAAATGACTGGGAATTTTCAGCTTAGAAAAGAGACGACTAAGAGGGGATTATGATAGAGGGTCTATGAAATCTTGACTGGTGTGAAGAAAGTGAATAAGGAAATGTTAATTAATCCTTCACATAACACAAGAACTAGCAGTTACCCAATGAAATTAATAGGCAGCAGGTTTTAAAAAAACAAAAGGAAGTACTTCTTCACACAACATAAAGTCAACCCGTGGAACTCTTTGCCAGGGGATGCTGTGAAGACCAAAACTATAACAGGATTAAAAAAAGAACTAGATACATTCCTGGAGAATAGGTCCATCAGTGGCTATTAGCCGGGATGGGGAGGGATGCAATACCATGCTTTGAGTGTCCCTAGCCTGTTGCCAGAAGCTGGGAATGGGCAACAGGGGATGGATCACTTGATTACCTGTTCTGTTCATTCCCTCTGAAGCACCTGGTCTTGACCACTGGTGGAAGACAGGATTCTGGGCTATATGGACCACTGGTCTGACCCAGTATGACCATTCTTATGTAAACATTAATTATAATAATAAAAATATTATTGCGAACAGGAACTGCTAACAGGGAGTTTGGAGAGGGAGTTCTCCAGGTAAAAGAGGAGTAAAAACGGGACCCTTGTGGTAAGTGGCTGTCTGGAGTGTGTGTTTGTGTGTGGGGGAGTTATTTGCTGTGTGCTGAGCTTGTGTTTGTCTGTTTGGTTGGTTTGTTTGTTTGCTTGAAGGAGCTTCTAAAAGGTTTGAAATCTAGAAGCCTCTGTTAATTGGCTGAGCCTCAGTCAGGGGAAGGGGCTACCAGAGCTATATAAGCCTGTGACTCAGCAACCAGGGAGCTTGCGAACAGGAACTGCTAACAGGGAGTTTGGAGAGGGAGTTTAGAGGGGGAGGTTAGAGGGCACTGGTGACTTCTGGCCTTCTTTAAAACATAACTCTTATAATAATCTATATTCCAGAGGTTTAAAAGAATCCCAGTTTATACTTAAACTTATTCATTAGAAAATGGAGACAGAAGCCCAGCAGCAGAGTGGGGCTATCCTGTTTATTGCGTGAGTGTAACATGTATGATTACCTGCCCTGTGGGCGGGTGGCATATGTGTGCACCTGTTGTAAGGAGCTCCTGACCTCAGAGACCGAGTTCGGGCTTTGGAGGCCAGGGTGGCTGAACTGGAGGAGCTAAGGGAGGTAGAGAGATATGTGGATGAGACTTTCCAGGACACTGTAGTACTGTCCCATCTCCAGTCTGAGAGCCCCAGTGCTCTTAAGGAGGATGAAAGTCTCAGGGGAACAGAGCATTCAATGGGAGCAGAGGGAAACCATCCCATAGTTGGGACCCTCCTCCCAGAGGGTGTTGCGTATCCTCTCGCACTGAGGATACCTCTGAGGGGAGGGAATGCCAGTTCGGAAGAGGCAGGTGTTAGTAGTGGGTGATTCGATCGTTAGAAACATAGATAGTTGGGTTTGTGATGACCGGGAGAACCGTATGGTCACTTGCCTGCCTGGTGCGAAGGTTGCGGATCTCTCGAGGCATCTAGATAGACTTATGTGTAGTGCTGGGAGGAGCCGGTGGTCGTGGTACATGTAGGTACCAATGACGTAGGGAAGGGTAGGAGAGATGTCCTGGAGGCCAAATTTAGGCTGCTAGGAAAGAGACTGAAATCCAGGACCTCTATGGTGGCATTCTCGGAAATGCTTCCAGTTCCACGCGCAGGGCCAGGTAGGCAGGCAGAGATTCAGAATCTCAATGCGTGGATGAGACGATGGTGTAGGGAAGAGGGGTTTGGATTTATTAGGAACTGGGGACACTTTTGGGAGAGGGGAGCCTATACAGGAAGGATGGGCTCCACCTAAACCAGGGTGGAACCAGACTGCTGGCGCTAAACATTAAAAAGGCCGAGAGCAGTTTTTAAACTGAGAGATGGGGAAAGCCGATTGGTGTGGAGATGCACGAATCGGAGGGAGACTTCTCTTAGAGGAGAATCCATTGATAGAGATTCTCTAAGCTGTAGTCAGAAAGAGAGGAGGGGAGAGGGCAAACCATGGGCCAGAGCAGACAAACAACCACGTACAAAGGAATCCAATGCATCAGGAAGGGCAGACAAATAAGCAGTGGCAAATTTTTAAAGTGCTTCTACACAAATGCTAGGAGTCTGACTAATAAGATGGGTGAACTAGAGTACCTAGTATTAAATGAGGAGGTTGACATAATAGGCATCACTGAAACCTGGTGGAATGAGGAAAATCTGTGGGACACAATCATACCGGGATATAAAATATATCGAAAGGATAGAGCAGGCCGGGTGGGTGGAGTGGCACTGTATGTGAAAGATAATGTAGAATCAAATGAAATAAAAATATTAAATGAATCAACATGTTCAACAGAATCGCTATGGATAGTAATTCCATGCTCCAAAAATAAGAAATTAGCAGTAGGAATATATTACCGACCACGTGACCAGGACAGGGATACTGACATTGAAATGCTGAGGAGATTAGAGAGGCTACCAAAATAAAGAACTCTACAATAATGGGGATTTTAATTACCCCATATTGACTGGATACATGTCACCTCAGGAAGAGAAGCGGAGATAAAATTTCTCAATGGCTTAAATGACTGCTTCTTGGAGCAGCTGGTGCAGGAACCCACAAGGGGAGAGGCAATTCTCGATTTAGTCCTGAGTGGATCAGGATCAGGATCAGGTCCAGGAAATAACCGCTACAGGACCGCTTGGGAATAGTGACCATAATATAATAACATTCAACATTCCTGTGGTGGGAAGAACACCTCAGCAGACCAGCACCCTGGCATTTAATTTCAAAAAGGGGAATTACACAAAATGAGGAGGTTAGTTAAACAGAAATTAAAAGGCACAGTGACTAGAGCCAAATCCCTGCAAGCTGCATGGAAACTTTTAAAGACACCATAATAGAGGCCCAACTTAAATGTATACCCCAAATTAAAAACATAGCAAGAGACCTAAAAGAGTCACTGTGGCTTAACCACCATGTAAAAGAAGCAGTGAGGGACAAAAAGGCATCTTTTAAGAAGTGGAAGTCCAATCCTAGTGAGATAAATAGAAAGGAACATAAACACTGTCAAATCAAGTGTAAAAATGTAATAAGAAAAGCAAAAAAGATTTTGAGGAACAGCTAGCCAAAAACTCAAAAGAAATAACAAAATGTTTTTAAGTACATTAGAAGCAGGAAGCCTGCTAAAAACCTGTGGGTCCCTAGACGATCGAACTATAAAAGGCGCAATCAAGGACGATAAAGCCATTGCGGAGAAACTAAATGATTTCTTTGCTTCCGTCTTCACGGCTGAGGACGTTGGGGAGATTCCCAAGTCTGCATCGTCCTTTGTGGGTAATGAATCTGAGGAACTATCCCGGATTGAAGTGTCATTAGAGGAGGTTTTGGAACAAATAGAAAAACTTAATGTTAACAAATCTCCGGGACCGGATGGCATTCATCCAAGGGTTCTAAAAGAACTCAAATGGGAAATTGCTGAACTATTATCTGTGGTTTGTAACCTATCCCTTAAATCGGCTTCCGTACCTAATGACTGGAAGGTAGCCAACGTGACACCAATATTTAAAAAGGGCTCTAGAGGCGATCCGGCAATTACAGACCGGTAAGTCTAACTTCAGTACCTGGCAAATTAGTCGAAACAATAGTAAAGAATAAAATTGTGAAGCATGTAGAAGAACATAATTTGTTGGACAAAAGTCAACATGGTTTCTGTAAAGGGAAATCCTGTCTTACTAATCTATTAGAGTTCTTTGAAGGGGTTAACAAACATGCGGACAAGGGGATCCAGTAGATATAGTATACTTAGATTTCCAGAAAGCCTTTGACAAGGTCCTCACCAAAGGCTCTGTGTAAATTACGTGGCCATGGGATAAGAGGGAAGGTCCTTTCTTGGATTGAGAACTGGTTAAAAGACAGGAAACAAAGGGTAGGAATAAATGGTAAATTTTCAGAATGGAGAGGGGTAACTAGTGGTGTCCCCCAAGGGTCAGTCCTAGGACCAATCCTGTTCAACTTATTCATAAATGATCTGGAGAAAGGGGTAAGCAGTGAGGTGGTAAAGTTTGTGGATGATATCAAACTGTTTAGGATAGTCAAGACAGAAGCAGACTGTGAGGGACTCCAAGAAGATCTCACCAAACTGAGTGATTGGGCAACAAAATGGCAAATGAAATTTAATGTGGATAAGTGTAAAGTAATGCACATCGGGAAAAATAACCCCAACTATAATGACAGTATGATGGGGGCTAATTTGGCTACGACAAATCAGGAAAGAGATCTTGGAGTTATCGTGGACAGTTCTCTGAAAACTTCCACACAGTGTGCAGCGACAGGTCAAAAAGGCAAATAGGATGCTAGGAATTATTAAGAAAGGGATAGAAAATAAGACCCAGAATATCTTACTGCTCCTGTATAAAACTATGGTACGCCCACATCTTGAATACTGTGTACAGATGTGGTCTCTCACCTCAAAAAGATATTTTGGCCTTGGAAAGGATTCAGAAAAGGGCAACTAAAATGATTAGGGGTTTGGAACGGGTCCCATATGAGGAGAGGTTAAAGCGACTGGGACTTTTCAGTTTAGAAAAGAGGAGACTGAGGGGGATATGATAGAGGTATATAAAATCATGAGTGGTGTGGAGAGGCGATAAAGAAAAGTTATTTATTAGTTCCCTAAATAGAAGAACTAGAGGACACCAAATGAAATTAATGGGTAGCAGGTTTAAAACTAATAAAAGAAAGTTCTTCTTCACACAGCGTGTAGTCAGCCTGTGGAACTGCTTGCCAGAGGAGGCTGTGAAGGCTGGGACTATAATAGAGTTTAAAGAGAAGCTAGATAATTTCATGGAGGTTAGGTCCATAAAAGGCTATTAGCCAGGGGATAAAATGGTGTCCTTGGCCTCTGTTTGTCAGAGGCTGGAGAGGGATGGCAGGAGACAAATCGCTTGATCATTGTCTTCAGTCCTCCCCCTCTGGGGCACCTGGTTCTGGCCACTGTCGGCAGACAGGATACTGGGCTAGATGGACCTTTGGTCTGACCCGCTACGGTCGTTCTTATGTTCTTAATATTTAGTACAGAAACTCCCCGACATAATGACCTCTCAAGATAGCAACGATGTGAGATAACAACCTTGGCAAATAATGCATTTTAAAAATCTTGGCCTACTAGGAAACACATTTATATAAGTTTCCATTCCCAGTCACAAATCTAGCATTCTGGAGCAAAGTCACTAAAATATAGTCCAACAAACAAATGTTTATTTAATGTGCCCCTCATTTTTCCCTCCATCTCACCCGACTCACCGGTGTTGTTCTTGGTCAGTGGAGATTCAGAGTTCAGAGGTGCTTTCATGTGAGTACACCTCCCAGGTGAGGGGCAAGAAGGTACCTTGCTTGTTCCTCCAGCTGCTCACTGTTTGCTCTGGCCACTGTTGTTTGTTGTGCCATTGTTCACTCCATCGTTCTGTTGCCAATGGCCCTGCGCCGTCACCTTCTGCTGCTACCTGCCACTGTGATCTCTGCGAGTTGGTCTCTTGAGGTTCCACCCAGCTCTCAGTGATTTCAGCTGAGCTCTCAGTGGGGGAACCTCCCTGCTAGTGTAGTCTGGGCTGTCTCTTACACAAAAACACTGTACTCACAGGAACACTGTCTCCACAGCAGGACTAAGCATTTAGACCTGATTATCAGTGATTTCAGCTGTAGTGGTCACTTAACAAGACAAAAGACTATATATGGAGTCTAATCAGCTCTGTCTTTAAACAGTGGGAAGGGGCAGGTCATATAGTACTTGTGACTCAGACAGACCATCAATCAAAACACCTGTCCCCATCCTCAATCAGTACAGGTTAAGTACAGTTCTACTGCCCTTTATTCATACAATAAGAACAACAACATTTCATCCCCCCCCGCTTCTCCTCACATTCAAGTGATTTGTAACCCAACCCCAGCCAAAATCTTATCACTTGGGCAACACAGCTCTGTTTGCTGGATACATAGGTAGATTAGGTGTGAATGTAAATACAATCTGGTCCTGAAGCCTTTCCCCCCCCAGCCCCCAGCTCATTACTAGCTATCAGGGAGAGCTTATTTTGACTTTGCTTACAAATCATAATTTGAAATTATTAGGTTGGCCAACATCACCAAAATGAATGCACTGACATTGTCATCAAAAACAACAGCTGTATAAGGAAGCTAGTCTATGTTTATACTTTTCAAATCTATTATACTTTTTCAGATACATATCTTATCATACACTGTATATGCTTTTAAAGTGTGTATTAATGTTTCAATTCAAATTTCTGAACAATCACTAAATTGGCATGTAACTAGTTCACAAAACTGGAAGGGGGGTGTTGGGGAAATTCGGGGGGGGTATACACTCCCATGGGGAAATCGCTGACCTGGACCCCAGCAGGGACCAATTTAATTCTCATCTTAGCCGGGCCCGCATGCAGGTGGAGTGCACCTTCGGGCACCTCAAGGTGTGGTTCAGGTGCCTCCTGACCCGCCTGGACGTGGGGGAGCACAACATCCCTGAGATGGTCTCGGCATGTTGTCCTCCACAACATTGTGGAGAGGAAGGAGGAAGCCTTCCTACCAGGGTGCGGGGTAGAGTCTGGCCATGAAGGGAGGGCCTTTGAGCAGCCATGGACAGCTGCCATCTGCCAGGCCCATCAGTTGGGGGTGTGCATCCGGGAGGCCTTTCTGTCAAGGACCCCGGTAACTCTTTCCAGGGCCTCCCCATTAGGGGCCTGTGCCTTGCTCCACTATCCCTTTCCCACCACAACCCATTCCTTCCCCCCTCCTTCCCTGAACTTTCAATAAACACACCTGTTTTGATTTGAACAAAACAAACTTTGTATTTTTCTTTCAATAAAATAAACTGGCAAGAAGGGGGGCTGAGAACCTGGAATGGGGAGGGAGGAGGAGGTCTCAGGGTGGGGATTGGTGGGGGGACCTCTGTGAACTTCGGGTTGGGTGGGTCCTGGGACCACTGGGGAGTGGGTAGGAGGAGGGGCGCGGGCTGGAATGGGGTCAGGGATGGCAGAGGGCATAGGCATCACTTGGGGAGGGAGCAGAGGCATCACTTGGGGGCAGGGGAAAGGGGAATGGGCATAGCGGGGGGAGCAGAAGGGTGGGAGGCAGGAGCAGGGACAGCAGCTGAGTGTGCCATTATTTCACGCATGATGGCACACATGTTGTTACCCTGCTGCATGAGCGGGGTCCCACATGTGGGTCTGCCACTCAGTGTCCTCCTGGACCTTCTGCACCAGGGTCTGCTGCATGTCATGCAGGACAGCTGCCTCATGAGGTCCTTATGGACCCTCAAGGGCTTTTGGGTCTCCTGGGTTGGACGGCTGCCTCAGCTGGTATGGATCACCCCTCTGTGACAGCTGGTCTGGCTGTGGAGAATAAAGAGGGAGAGGTGGTCAGTCATCCATGCAGCCACTGTCCCTGAGGCCGTGCCCTCCTCTGTGAGCAGCGAGCAACAGTCCTCGGCCCAGAGGACAGGAATATCCCAGGAGCAAGGCCATGTGTGGCCTGCCCAGAGGTGCCCAGGGGACCATGATGCCCACTTCTCCTCCTCCTCCTCCCCAGCGGACAAGCAGGCAGGAAGTGTCCGGCCACAGTGGGATCCCATGGGCGGGAGAGGGGCCTTGAGCAGCCTGGCCCTTCATGGGGCCCACATACACACCTTAAGTTAGTGGCAATTACCCCTTGATAGGGAACTGATAACTTTTGCTGGAAAGACAACACCCCGATAGGGCATCAGCATACGGATATCAAATGACTGTGAGCACAACTTCTTCCTGATAAACATATGTTGTAGTAAGATTGATTGTGATGTCAAGTGACTGATTAAGGCCTGACAAGGCAAAATGCATAGACTTGCATGGAAGGAAAATCGTATAAAGGATGGGGTGTCTTGTACAGTTCTTGTATGGTGTCTTCAGTTTGCTTTCACTTAGTTGATAATTATTTGGTGCTTCTGAGTCTCCAGCCCATTCTCTGACCATTTGAGCATGCAGTGGCCTCCACACTTCTCTCCTAAAACATTCTCTGTCTTTCACACAAACATTTACAGAATTGCAACATGAAACAAAGGGGTACTTCTAGTCACTTTGACAAAGTTACAAAGTCTTTCAACATTAAACTTTTCTATCTATTACAAGGCCTTACCTAATATTAACTAACTATATATTACACTATTCCATCCCTTTGCTTTGACATCAGAACATGCTAACATCAACAGAGCTGGAGCTAAGTTAACAAAGCTGCCTGGCCTGTCTGAGATCTACATCTTGTGTTTATGTTTAATCCAAACCTTTTGCTATAACATACATTATAATTAACTAACTTATTACCTACAAAATTACAAGGCTACAGAATTTGTTGCCAAGGTATGTTGTGAAGGCCAAAAATATGAATGGGTTCAAAACAGAATTAGACAAGGTCATGGAGGATGGGTCCATCAATGGCTATTAGCAAAGACGGTCAAAGGACACAATCCCATGTTGTGGATGTCCATAAACGTCTGATTGCCAGAAGCTGAGACTGGATGACAGGAGATGAATCACTTGACAATTGTCCTGCTCTGTTCATGCTTTCTGAATCATCTTATACCAATGTCAGCCGATGGTCAGGGCAGTGTGTGCCTGTGTGTTACATCCGAGTCTTCAACTGCTGGGACACAAGGCCCCGTCGCAGTGGGCAGTCTAGGAGAGACTGACGGGCGCCCCGAGGAGTTTAACTTCCGTGTTTTTGTCCGCTAGGATTGGGATCCCTTCGCGGAGGGCAGCCAACAGGCTGACAGACGCCCCAGAGTTTACAGGGAGAGCTTATTACACCTCAGATTTTGACTGCTAGGATACATGATCCCTTCACAGTGGGCAGCCTAGGGAAGGCTGAGAGATGCCCCACGGATCTGTCCTCTGGAAGCGACACGATCCAAATGCCCAGCTCTGCCTGTATCTGTCCCTTATGACTGGCTGGAGTTCTGTTAAATTGTGCTTGGTTCTATTACAGCAACTGAAGGAGTCAGGTTAAAGCTTAAACAGTTACAGGTTTATTAAGGAGACTTATAAAGCATGTGGTTACAATGGCTATTGCTCTACTTCTTAATTATTGACAAATATAGATCTTAAAAGGGAAAATGGTTACAAAGGAAAGAGAAGATAGAAAATAAGAATAATAATGGTACCAAGTGACAGCTTAATCTTTAAAGAGCTCTAATTCTATGTATATATACTTAAACAAAGGACACATACAGGTACAATTTTTACCCCCTTCTGTGCCTCTCGACTCCAGCGTATCAGGCCAGGGCCGTTCCCTCAATTCCTAGGAAAGACGAATACGAGGTGGGCGTCCCCATAGACGTTGGGAGGCAATTCACCTGACCCGACCAGCAGGACGAGGGTAGATTGGCACTTAGAGTGAGTGTGCTGCTGGACCCATCTTTATACCCATAGGGTCACGTATTTCTCTTTCTTATCTATGATGCCAAATGGTGCTGGTCTGTCTTTGTGACGCCAGCTCTTACAAGGGAGTTGTGAACTTAATTTACGCTTGTAAGAGAGAGAACTAAATTGGTAGTACTGGGCATTCTTTTCTCAGTGGGAGATTCCTCCCCCTGAGGACGGCTGTATGTTCGTATCAACATAGGTGCCAGCCAAGGCAGTTCTCGCAGCCTCGAGGTCAACTTATTGGCTTGATCCCCTCTCTCTGTATCTATGTTTTCAGCCACTCAGGGTCAGATGAGCCAGCATATCCAGGCCTTCTGTCAAGGCTTCAAAGACGATGCTGATTTTATTGCTCCTCCTCTGCCCTGTATGCTCCAGACACCTCAGAGAGGCACACAAGATAGATGTGACGGGGGGGGGGGTCTGTCTGTCTACAACCAGTCACTGTTGAAAGACAGACTACTGAGCTAGACAGATCAATTATCTGACTCAGTATGGCCATATTTGCCCATAGACTCTGCTTCCATAGACTAAAGCACTTTGTTTTGCAGAGCATAGAAACACAGTAAATAATCTTTCCTTACATTATCTTTGTTTATCATAGAATTACATGAGGCAAAGTCTTACTATCCTAACATAGAATTTGATTTAAATGGAATGGCTGTCTCTGTAATGACAGCACACGATAATTACTTACGTATACAATACACAATGATTTAACACCTGTTTTAGCTGTTATTATGCGATGTTGCAGTATAGCTGCCTTTATGCTCCATAGGACAAATTTAGGTCTAGCCTCATGGGACTAGAAATGATTGTTGTGGACACTGAAAATTGTCAGCTCACCATCTGGCAAAGATCAGCAAAGCAAACAAATCTCAGGTATACATCAAGAGAGGAATAAAGAACAAATTAGAAGCAGTCATTATAGCACCATACAAAGACTGTGATTTTTTCAAGATAAATCTTTCAAGAGCTTCTGCAGAAAATGTGAAAGACCAGTTTCAACATAATTAGTAGGGACACTGGACTGTCCTAATTCAAGACATCTGGTCACTCTGTACTTGGCGGAATACCTAAGTACAGCAGAGGGCACGCAATTACTATACACATGGCCATTATGTCAAAAAGGACCTGCATGGTGGAAGTAATGAGACACTCCTGTATCACTCTGAGACACCAATTAGATTTGCCTCCTTTGAGAAGTGAGCGCCTCACTTGCTTTAAAGTCTTCATTTCCAGCAAAGGATATTTGACCACTATTTGTTTTTAAGGACACTATCACAACAGAAGACAAAGCTTTTAAATATCAGTAATTCAAAATAGTGCCTAGGATGCTGAGGCTCTTTTGAGTCCCTGAAAAATTCTGCACTTTATACTGCAGGGTTACAGGGTGCTTTGTAGTAATAGAGCTATAATTACTTGGGGCCAAATACTCAAGTCCTTACTCATTTCCTACCCCTTATACAAGCAAGAATCCCTATGAAATATTTCAGTCTAGTCATCTATACCATGCTTATTACCTAGGTATCTGAGCTCCTTACAATATTGTCTATAAAATGATACTCTGGACATAATTTTTAGGTTTTATTAGGGCAGTCTGAAAAATGTTCCATCAAAACTGTTTTTGATGGAAACTTAGGTTGTCAGCTAATCACATTTTTGTGAATAATGTCTGCTTCTGCAGAAAATGTCATTTTTATGTAAAAACAAAACAAAAAACAAAGGGAAAGGCCAGGGCTTCCTTCAGCCTACACTTCGTCTTGTACTCTTTTTCAAGGGATTGCCATGATGTTCTGTCTCATTTTTCCAGTGGGGAGAGGCCTTGGTATACCATGGGAAATGTAGTCTGACCAGAGGAGTCCAAACCTACAGAGGAGATTGGGAAAACGTTCCAGAGCAAAATTTCCAGATCTAAATATTTCTGCTTTAAGCTGAAATATTTTGGTATTCACATTTTTTGTCAAGAAATCAATTTGTCTATGGAAAATTTAGAAGAGAATTTTTTTTATCAAAACATTCCACAGTAAAAAATCCCTGTTTTCTGACCTGGTGCAGATTGTATCCATAGTTTTCCCTTTGGGTATGTCTACACGATAGGAAAAAGTTGAGTTAAGATATGCAACTTCAGCTACGTTAATTGTTTAACTCAGCTTTTGGCGCTGTCCATACTGCAGGAATTTGAAGGGAGAACACACTCCCTTCAGCGTCCCTTACTCCTTGTGAAAGCAGGGTTACTGGCATTGACCGATTGCCTCTCTCACTTTGAATCAGCTAATTCGAACCCTGGAAGATCAACAGTGGCAGCTTCAATCTTCCTCTAGTGTGTAGAAGTACCCTCTGATTTTCTCTTCCTTCTCTTCATAAATATAGATACCCCCCCAATCTGGTATTTTTATGAAGATGTAAGATCCACCTCTTCACCTGTATCTTGCCTTTATATAACAGAATTCATGACCATTCAGGTAGCCTCATGCAAGGGAATTCCATGGCCTTGGATCAGTTCAGTGATAGCTTTGCCTGACTTATGACCTGAAGGTTTAGTTTGTCGCGTTTGACATATGTAATTAGGATTATGAGCCAGTTCACATAATTAACAACTCACTTGAACCTTCATACTTCCACCGCCCCAAACTGAACCCAGAACAAATGTTTCAGGGCATTTGAAAAAAATGTCAATTCAGTTTCTCCCTTTTTTCTCTTTTTTCATTATCTTCTCTGCTTCCTGATTCCAGCTGGCACCTGGCACAGAAATGACAACATTTCAAGAGTGTTGCTATTTTCTCCTGAGTTGAAAAGTACTAAACAGTACTAAAGTATTAAAAATCACTGAAACATGCCTACTCTTCTAAAAAAATTTTTTTTTATTGCTGCTGCATACTGAGGGAATGTTTTCAGAGAACTATCAACGATGATATCAGGATCTCCTTCTTGAGTAGTAGTAGCTAATTTAGGGCATGTCTACACTAGAAAATTATTTTAAAATAACCTATTTCAAAATAACTCCCAAGATAACTAATTTGAAATAGTGTATCCATATTACAGGGAAGCCTCAAAATTAGTCCGAGGCAGGTTCCCTTAACATGGATGGGCTACCTCGACTTAGAGCCCCAGGTAGCACTGGGGAGTAATTTCTCTGAATGACTCTGGGGAGTAGAATAGTAATAGAGATGTAGTCGTGTTAGTCTGGTCTTGCTGAAACAAAAGACAGGACTATGCAGCACTTTAAAGACTAACAAGATGGTTTATTAGGTGATGACCTTTCGTGGGCCACTTCCTCAGATCAAATTGTGGAAGAAAATTTGCATGACCATATATACCAAAGGGATACAATAAAAAAAAAGTGAACACATATAAAATTGACAAATCAGATTTTAGAACAGAGCGGGGATGTGGGGGGGTGGGGAAGGTTAGTGTTTATGAGATAATGATATTAGGGGTGATAATTGGGGAAGCTATCTTTGTAATGGGTAAGGTAGTTAGCATCTTTGTTAAGGCCCATTCATAAAGTGTCAAATTTGAGCATGAATGACAGTTCTGAGGTTTCCCTTTGTAGTCTGGTGTTAAAGTCTCTTTGAAGTAAGGGTATGTCTACACTACAGCACTAATTCGAACTAACTTAATTAGAATTAGTTAATTTGAACTAAGCTAATTTGAATTAGTGCATCTAGACCTAAAAACTAATTCGAATTAGCGTTTTGCTAATTCAAACTAGCATGTCCACATTGAGTGGACCCTGAACCGAAGTTAAGGCTGGCCGGAACCAGTGCCAGCAGGGCATCAGGTTAGGACTTAGAGTATGGAGCTGCTGCCTCAGGCTAGCCGAGGGCTGTGCTTAAAGAGACCCGACCCCCACCCCGGACAGACAGTTCTCAGGGTTCCCGCTTGCTTGTCTACCTCGATGAGGACAGCAAAGCAGTCCTGTCTTGGAGTGCCCTGAGTGCCCACACTCGGCACATCACAGCACTCGGCCATCAGCCTGGCTGCACTTGCCGCAGGCTGCTATCCGGGGGTGTCAATCGGGGGGCTGTCAGGATCCAGGAGGCCCTGCAGGAGAGCTTCCACCCTGAGGAGCCCGCAGAGCAACCCCAGTCCTCCCCATCGGGGGCTCATGCCCCATTCCTCCCTCACCTCCTTCCACTTACCCCTCCCTAGCCCCTCTTCCTGATGTAAAAAATAAAGGACACGTGTGGTCAAAAATAGAAACTCTCTTTATTTAACAAAACTGGGGTTGGGGGGAGATGAACCTCTGGGGAGACTGGGAAAAGGAGGTGGGAGAGGGGACGAGAGAGGGAGGGAGAGGGGAGGAGGAAACCTGGGAGGAGGGAGCTGGAAGGGGGAAGGCAGGGGAAGAAGGAGGAGGGGAAGTATAAAACTATGGTATGCCATATCTTCAGTACTGTGTACAGATGTGGTCTCTCACCTCAAAAAGATGTTTTGGCCTTGGAAAGGGTTCAGAAAAGGGCAACTAAAATGATTAGGGGTTTGGAACAGGTCCCATATGAAGAGAGGCTAAAGAGACTGGGACTTTTCAGCTTAGAAAAGAGGAGACTGAGGGGGGATATGATAGAGGTCTATAAAATCATGAGTGGTGTGGAGAGGGTGCATAAAGAAAAGTTCTTCATTAGTTCCCATAATATAAGGACTAGAGGACACCAAAAGAAATTAATGGGTAGCAGGCTTCAAACTAATAAAAGAAAGTTCTTCTTCACAAAGCAAATAGTCAACCTGTGGAACTCCTTGCCACAGGAGGCTGTGAAGGCTAGAACTATAACAGAGTTTAAAGAGAAGTTAGATAAAGTCATGGAGGTTGGGTCCATGGAGTGCTAATAGCCAGGGGGTAGGAATGGTGTCCCTGGCGTCTGTTTGTGGAAGGCTGGAGATGGATGGCATGAGACAAATGGCTTGGTCATTGTTTTTGGTCCATCCCCACCGGGGTACCTGGTGTTGGCCGCTGTCGGCAGACAGGCTACTGGGCTAGATGGACCTTTGGTCTGACCCAGTATGGCCGTTCTTATGTTCTTATGTTCTAAGCTCAGGGCTCAGGGTCGGGGGTCTCACTGGACCAACTTTATTTTCATGCAAACCTGCTCCTGGGTTTGCATGTGGCCTTTGGTGGCCAGGCTGGCAGCTATCCTGCCCTAGACGGCCACTTTCCTGTGCCTAGTGCGGAGATCGTGGACGTTGGAGGCCTCCCCCCAAACCTGGATGAGGTCCACGATCTCTGCACTAGACCAGGCGGGCGCCCGCCTCTTGCGGCCCCGGGCAAGCTCCTGGGAGCTGCCAGCCTGGTCCTGGGAAGAGGTGGAGGGCTGGGTGGCAGCAGGTGGCTGGCTCATGCCATGCCAGGTGCAGGGTCTGCTGGCTGGGTGCTGGCAGGCTTGCACCTGGCACGGACACCGTAGCCAGACCGTGGCCCTTTAAGGGCTCCGGGGCCGGGAGGGGGGCAGAAGAGTTTCCCTGGCTTGGCCCAGAGTGGCCACCAGGGCAACCTGGGAAGGGCTAGTCTCCAACTAGTTCGAATTAAGTGGCTCCACAGCCCTTAATTCGAACTACTTAATTCGAACTAGGCGTTAGTCCTCGTAGAATGAGGTTTACCTAGTTCGAATTAAGCGCTCCGCTAGTTCAAATTAAGTTCGAACTAGCGGTTTGCATGTGTAGCGCCTATGAAAGTTAATTCGAACTAACGGCTGTTATTTCGAATTAACTTTGTAGTGTAGACATACCCTAAGATATATGTAGTGAGGTCGTTGAGACAATGCCCAGTCTGGTTGAAATGACAAGAAACTGTTTTTTCTTTGTGAAAACTGACTGTTTATTCCTGTCTTTAACTACTTACTTGATCCATGAGAGGACCTTCTCTCTTATTCTTAATTCATAGTACTGTTTATTTTGCTTAAGAGCCTTAGTTGAGGGACCTTGTCAAAGACTTTCTGAAAGTCCATTTACACTATACTACTCTATGCCACATGCTTGTTGATACTAATAGATTGGTAAGGTTTACAAATGCCATGTTCACTCTTCCTCAGCATAATGTATGAGTCTGAAAAATCTTTTTTCCCTGTAGTTTCAACCAATGTGTTTGGTACTAAATTCAGGCTTACCAGCAGGATTACGTCTGGAACCTAGTTAAAAGAATTGGTGTTACGTTTGCTATCCTCCAGTCATCTGGTACAGACACCTATTTTAAATGATAGGTTATATAACACAATTAGTAGTTTCTCAGTTTGACATTTGAGTTCCTTCTGAAACCTTTGGTAAATACCATCTGGTCCTGGTAACTTCTTATTGTTTAATTTACCAATTTATTCACTTATAGCGACACCTCAGTCTGAGGCGGTTCCTCAGATTTGTCACCTAAAAACAATTGCTCATGAGTTGGAATTTCCCTCACATCTTTTGCAGTGAAGACTGATGCAAAAGAATTCTTTTAGCATTACCACAATGGCCTTGTTTCTCTTGAATGCATCTTAAACACCACCCAAGATCATCTCATCTGAAGAAGTGGGTTTTGCCCACGAAAGCTTATGATACTATACATATATTTTTGTTAGTCTCCTAAGATGCCACAGGACTACTCATTTTTTAATAGTTGTTTTTAAAGTTATAGACTAACATGCTATGCTTCTGAGATTCTTTAGTACCACAATCATCTAGTTGCCCCACTGATTGTTTGGCAGACTTCCTGCCTACGATGTACTGAAAAAATATTTTGCTGTTAGTTTTTAAGCCTTTTGCTAGGTGCTCTTCAAATGCTTTCTTGGCCTGCCTAATTATACTCTTAAACTCAACTTGCTTTTCTCACTAGGATTTTACTTCAAATTTTTAAAAAATGTCATTCTACCTCTAACTCCTTCTTTCACTGTGTTGTTTAGCCATGGTGGAAGAGTATTACAAATAAAAAAAACAGGAATATAAACATCTTTTTATGGGGGCTTTACATTTAATTTGAGCCTCTGTGATGGCATTTTAAAATGCTTGCAGGCATTTCACTCTTGTTCCTTTTAATTTCCATTTAACTAGCGTCTGTATTTTGTGTAGTTTCCTTTATGGTTGCTATTGCCAATGTGTTCTGCTATATGCATATCTTGGGCCAGATGCTTGGATCCACTTAGACTGAAATCAAGAATTGTCTCTCTCATTGTAGGTCTAGAACTAGTTGCTCCAAGAAGCAATCACTAACAGTGTCTAGAAATTTTATTCCATCCTAAAGTGACATGTACTAGTTGAAATCCCCCATTTTGTATTCCATTTTTTAGCCTGTCTAATATGCCTGATCATTTCACAATCACTATCACCATCCTGGTTAAATAGTGGGTGGTATATTCCTACTGTAATAGTCTTATTTTTGAAGCACGGCATTTCTATTCATACAGATTCCAAGGTACTGTTTGATTCATTTAATATTTTTATTATATTTGCCTGTGTTTTCTTTCATATGTATGTCACGCCCTCTGAAGAACAAGCTACTCTGTCATTTCCATATATATTGTACCCTGGAATTACTGTGTCTCACTATCATAGTTCAACCAACTTTGTGATACCTGATATTTCAATATACTCATTTGATACCAGGCACTCAAGTTCACCCATACTAGTATTTAGACATTTGGCATTTGTATATGATACAAATAACTGTAGTGAAGTACTTGTAATAATTGTAGTGAAGCACTGGAATGGGTTACCTAGGGAGGTGGGGGAATCTCCATCCCTAGAGGTTTTTAAGTCCCAGCTTGACAAAGCCCTGGCTCGGATTATTTAATTAGTGTTGGTTCTGCTGTGGGCAGGGGGTTGGACTTGATGACCTCCTGAGGGCTCTTCCAGCCCTAGGATTCTATGATCAATTTAGAGTCCCTCATCATCAGCTATTACTGTCAATATGGAATATTTCACATGATCTGCACATGATCTGCATAATTAATAGCAATACTAATGTTAGCACTTGATATGACACAGGATGGGCAGATACTTTTCAGTGGGACTCTTCTCTGTGAGTAAGTGAATCTAGGCCTATAATAGCTAAAATACAGAAGTACATGAAATGATAATATACAAGGCATTTCAAAGGAAAAAGCCAACATGTAATAATGGATCCTGGGATTTATAGACCTGTCTAACTTATTTACACTTTCTTCCTCTACTCTTTCAAAGCAGATATTTAATGGAAAAGCAACATAATGAAATCCAGCTTGCTATGGAGAGTTCAGTTTCAGGGATTTCTATCCCTCCTAGCAAGTGACTCAGATGATAAATTGCAAGTACTAATCATCAGAGTGATGCCTGGCAGGAACCGGAGCTGGTCTTGTTCAGTACATTTTAATTAAAAAGAAAATTAGAAACTTTTTTTTTATATTTTAATGGAAGTGTGCTGCAGGAGGAAGCAGGCAAAGGGCAGAGAGGAAGGGGAAAGATTTCTCAAAGGTCATGAGGCTCTTTCATCTTTCAATCACAAAAAAATCTTAATGGAGACAAAATGATTTTTTTTTTAAAGAAAAGAAACAGAACATGAACAGTCATCAGGCTGATCATTGTAATATATTCTGCTAGGACCTGCCTAGCTTTGGTGAATTTGCTTCTTTTAGCACCACAGTTATACTTCATTTTCAAGGCCTTTATGTATAAACCCTATGGATGTATTACCTAATATGATGGAATAGGGGGATGGGAATGGGGACTGGTAAGGGGAAATAAAGTTCTAGTTGACTTTGTTTGAACCAAGCGCAGGATGGTAGTGACCAGAAGTCAGACACTACCATCCGAATTTTATATACGTATTGGAAAAGATCCAGAGGTTATGATCCAACATAAAGGCACCCACATAACAAAAATGAGACCTACTTAGTACCACTTTACGTAGCGACATTAAGGATAAGGTAAGTTAGAGACTGAACAAACTTTTTATCTCCAATTCTTTCACCACAACGTGCATCCAAGTCAACAATGCACATTAGCAGGATTAGGTGGGGGCATGTCTCTGTCTATACTTACCCCTTCTGTGACTAAACATGGGATTTCAGTCCATCAGTGCTGACTGTGAGAAGATACCAAAACTGTGAACAAAGGATGCCCAACCAAATGGATATAAGATGAAAGTCTTGGCATGAGCCAGTCAGGGTACACTAACAGAAAGCCCCAGAAAGGCTTTATGCCTGATGACCTTTGCACAGAATAACGTTGATCTAAAGATACAAATACATAAAATAATACTGTGGAATCAAAATTCCAAGAGACATATATTGTAACAATAACAAATGCTATTCCAATCCTGCAAACTGCTCCACATAGAAAATTCATTCCCCTTTCAGTCAGCAAGAAAGATAAGGGCCTGAATTTTCATGGTCAATATTTTAAAAAATTGGTGACACTTTTATGTTGTTTGTAGGTGCTTAAATAAATGCCCTACTCTTCAAAAGGGCTGAGTCAGTGGGAGCTGTTGTTCAACAATTTGAAAATCAGGCATTAAAGAGAAGCAGAGTGACTGGAAAACTAGCTCAAGTAGTTTGGTTCCATGCTTTGCTACTAACATATATGACCTTGGTCAAGCCACTTAGCCTTGCTGTGTTTCAGTTTTCCGTTTGTAAAATGGAGATAATAGCACTTCCCTACCTTGGAGTTTTGTGACAATAAACACGTGATTGTGAGGGAAAAAGAGCCAGATGCAGTAGTGTTTGTGGGAGCAGGGCTGGAGGGGGAAGAGAGTCATATAAGTACCTAAGATTTATGCAAGGAGTTAAAATATTACCTCACTTATCCCTCAGATTATTCAGGATATTTGTTGTCTCCAGTTGTACTTTCATTTCTTTAATATTTGTATTACCGTACTGCTTAGAATCCCACTCAGGAACCAGGACCTCCTTGTACTAGGCACTGGACAAACACAGAGCAAGACTCTGCCCCAAGGAACTTACAATCTAAGTTTAAAAATACTTCATTTCAAAATCACTTTCTTCTATTTGCATAGAATTTATTTAAAAAAAAAGAAAATATAAAAATTAAACTGGACAAAGTTCACACATTTAGAATTTGTTTGTATTCCACAAACTTTTATCAGAGATAGGGCTATAATTATTCAAGTAGCTTATAAACTGGGAAGATGCACTTACATAACCACTGCATTGAAACAATGAAACAACCTATGCTATCAGTATGGTAACATAACTGTTAATGGTGAAGATATGACTACTGCAGAAATCATTACTGAGCCCTAGAAGAGAGGTGAAGGAGCCAATGTGTGCTGAACAAACAGTGATGATTTCTAGGGTTGGCCAATAAGCTCTGTGACATGAATGAGTGCTGTTTTACACCAGCTGAGGATTCAGAACTATATGCTAATTTGAAGCTCAGTAATACTATACACTATTGCCTTTTAGAAACTCTCCATTGTAAATGGCTGTACTCTGAAGAAAGGGGACCTCAGGTTACTCTCAGTATTAGTGATGTACAAGTCAGAAGTCAGTGAGTGCTATCAGACACATACAAACGCCTGAGGAACAATAATCATGGACATGAGTGAATATGGGAGTGGGATATAAACTTTGCTAATGATAACTCATGTCACTGAGGTCAGGAACTAAAGATGGCCTCTTAACTGGAACCGTGTGCGCCACTTCTTTATTACATCCCTGTGGTGGACTATATCCCTGTAGTCCCACCCTACGCACAACTGTAACAATTTCTACAAAATGTGCCTTGTAAGCTATCATCGGAGAACTCCTATTAAGGATATGAGTTAATCACAGAGGTCACAGATTCTGTCATTTTACTAGATCTCTGTGACTTAGGCTCCAGCTGTCACTGGTAGAGATGGAAATGGGACAGTCTGTCCTGGACCCACTGAGCTGTGCTCTCCCTTGCAGCTGCAGCAGGTACCTGGGGTGGATACCCCCACCCCATGGCTTTGGTTGGGACGGGATCTGGGGCTGTGCATCCCTGACCCATGGTTTTGACCAAGGCTGCGTGCCTCTCCCCCGACCCATAGGTTCAGCCAGAGCCAGGGCTGCTCCCTCTTTTCCTGCCCAGTGGTTGCAGACATGGTGTGTCCCCCCTCTGTCCTGGATGGGTGTGGCTGGAACCAGAACTGTATGCTCCCCTGGGGTTGTGGCAGGGGGAGAGCCAGGGCTGTGCCCTCCCTGTGGCACTGGGGCTGTCAGTTCCCCTGCTCCCATATTCGTAGTAAAAGTCATGGGCTGATCACAACTCCCATGAATTTTTGTTTATTGACTGCGACCTGGTCATGACTTTGACTAAAAATAACCCTGACAAAACCTCACCTTATTTAAAACTTGCTAGCGAGTGTTATCTTGATAAAATATGGCACATGAAGCTATAAGATTCCCATGTATGAGATTATTAACAGATGTTCCCAATCCCACAGCCCTTTAGCTTTTGCTAGATTCCTCCTCTGTATTTGACAGCTGAGGACAAGGATATGAAAAAAGTGTCAGTAGTGCTGGCCACTTCATTCTTCCCTAAAAACAGGGATCTATGAAACTTAGCTCTAGTCTCCAATGATGTATCACTAGTGATTTGCAAAAATGAGGTTTCTGCTGCTACTGTTGTGCTCTGTAGATTGAACACAAGAATGGGCAAAGCCTCATCATTGTGATAAGTGCTTAACGCTGCCAGCTGACATTTTCAAATTTCATTCTTTGCCTTAGTTGGAGTATAAATGTAACCATTTCACTAGATACTGCTTCTGTTCTGCAAACATCTTAAATTGCTCCCTTTGAAACCATGCAATTATATGAAAGGTTGGCTGCACTCCTTGGTGGTTGATGGGACTCATTTATCAGGTAAATAATATCTAAACCTATCTAGACTTAATGGTTCGCACCTGCCAAGAGAGTGGTAACACATTTGAAAATAAGCAGGGATGAGTTTAAATTGCTAGGATGAAGCTAATGCATATCAAAAAGGACAATGAAAAGTCTGAAAATATATAAGATGAATGATACACATTCTTAAATGGTACTTCAGCTTTAAATATTTTGCTATAAGGCTGCTAAATGCTATTGAAATACTTTTTCCTGTTACCTCATTTTAGAATATCCCTGTTCATTTCCCCCTGTCTCCATATTCAGTTAAATGATGCAGCCAATGAAACCACAGATGCCTTGTGATAGAATGGTATCCATAGAACTGCATTGCATGAATCTTACAAACACAGCTGTGCAAAAAATTGTGCTTGTGAAGAGAAAAGAACATAAATTTGCTCTTCTTTTTTTTTCATTAAAACACCCAAAGTGAAAAAAAGTAATTCTTCTTTGTTTATTAGTCCCTCACGTGTGGGTACATATGCACTCCATAGTTTCTAGAAAGTAGGTGTCTGTTGACCTGTACTTGCACTGTTGATCTCCTTGCCTTCTGAACCAAAAATATAAGGTAGGGCTACTCAACACGTGGCCCATGGGCTGCATGCGGCCTACAGCCTGTTTGTTTGCAGCCCGCAGTGCGGTTTGGGTTGACACAGGGCTCAACACGGAGCCTGTGGGTGGGAGCCAAAACAAGAGTAGTCAATATAATGCTCTTCTGTTGATATGCCTTTTAGTAATTAAATTCCTGGACTGTCTTTGCTCATTAAAAGTGCTATCATATGGGTGGAAACTGGGTAAATATTGCATGTTGTTAATATCAGCAGAACTGACTTAAATGGGGTCTGTGTGTTGTGTAGTCTTGCCTTAATCTTTGTATTCAGGCCCGTCGGTGTGAAAGAAACTATTTGCATATATATTTGCATGTATATGCAACCACGCTTAAGTTGCGGCCCTCGGCATGTGCTGTGAGTATCATTGTGGTCCCCAGGGTTTCCAAAGTTGAGTAGCCCTGGTATAAGGGATAGTGCAGACTGACATCTCTCCAGTTCCTTCTTACTGACCTTAGTCAAAATCATCTGTGTCCACTGATTTGTCTATGCGTCTTTCTTCTTAACGAAGCTGTGAATATAGTGTAAATAGTTTTTAATATTATACTCTAGTTAGAACTTTTAATCTTAGCTAAACTATACTAACTGTGCTTTCTCCATGCCCTGGAGAATTTCTCTTCATGGGCAAAGACTGTGACCAGAATTGTAGGATTTAACAATGGTGTCTCCTACCCAAACGCCTTTTCTGTGAAGAACCAATGCTGCTTCTGTTGTCTGGAAAAAGTGCAGCATATATCACTTGTCTCAACTTCAAACCTCAGGCACTTTAGCTGAGAAAACATCTTATGGAAAAGAAAAGACCTCTGTCACATCTTGGCTCAGGTTTCTAGTAGGACAAAAAACACTGTCAGTTCACAGTACTTTAATTCAGGCTAGCAGCAGCAACCAGGGTCTTCACTAAGGTCTTCTCAATGAGTTGGCCCAAATGAGACACATATTTTTGTATGTGGACAACTGACTCCTAATGGGTCACTCCAGTCAGGCAGTTCAGTCAGTGATTTTGCTATTGCTCCATTTTCTAACACACTGGAGAATGTATCTCAATAAAAAAAAGCCCATTTTAACTCTCACAAGGATTATAGACTTTAGAGCAACCCTAGATTTGATCATGGTAAAGGCCTACTTCCGTTTGGAAAGATTCCAGTCCACAATTTGATCAGGATAACTCACTTTCAGACTATGGACCATTGTCAAGGACCGCTTTTCCCTTCTAGGCCATATGGAATTATGTTCTTATGTAATACCATTCACCTCTTCACCTACTTGCCAATAGGCCTGGCTAGCTAGTCTATTTACTCAGTCAGAGAGCACATTAACACCAGAGTAACAATTCCTGCCAAGGTTATAGATTTCACTGCCTTATAGATGAACCCAGAACAAGCACTTGAAGCAAGTTTCAAGAAGAGTGTGGACATTACAAGCTGGGAGGAGCAAGCTCCCAGCTGACCTCAAAGGCAACCCATCCTCCAACTGGCAGTGACCCACTTTGAGGACAAGCATCTTGCCCTCCAAGATGAAAAAAGAGAAAAAAGGAAGGAAATAAAAAGAAATAACTTTCTCCCAGCAGGCAGCTGCTCTTCCAGGAAATATCTCTACCTACAGAGGGTGGATCTGTGGTTCCAGGATCCATGAATCTGTGAGAGAGAGCATCCTCAGATCAAGGGATCACTGCTTCTAACAACTGAAGTCAAAGCAGGGGATGAAGCAACCTCCTTTCCATTTTCTATCAGAACCTCACATCCTACTCTTGAGTCATTGGCTTCAGGATGAGCAAGATGAACAGATATGGGGACAGGGTAATGAACAACTCAGCTTTCTCTCTTCTCCATGAATAGGCAACTGAGAAGATTCTGGAATGGCTTCCTGGCTCTCACAGTAGTCTTCTACATTGTTAACTAAATAGGCCAGATTCTGCCCTCAGTTTACCCAGATGACCATACTGACTGCACTTAATTCAAATTGGTTGCTCAGGTACAACTGAGGGCAGAACGTATCCAGTTTATTCTTCTTGTATTATTATTTGTTATTTGTATTACGGTAATGCCAATCATGGACCAGGAGCCATTCTGCAAGGTGCTGTCCAACCACAAAGCAAAGAGTGTGTCACTGCCTCAGAGAACTTACAACCTGAGTCAAACAGTTACAGTCATCACCTGAGTGACTTTTCCTTATGTCCTACTCAAGTCTGAAGCATCAACAATAAACAATTGCTACTGGAACAGCTGCATGCAGTGAGAATTTGCAGGCAGTCGTAGGATATTATTTTGGAGTAATGATCTTAATCTAAAAGGTGCTTAATGAATAGCAGGATGGTATGCAGTTATATTCAGCCACTGTGTGGTATGTTTATCTGTGGTAGGATACCATTTCTGTAGGAGACACTATGGAGTGCAGTAGAAAAAATAGATTGCCTGCAAGATTCTCTAGACTCCATAGGACTCTTATTGCCTGCCCTACAGAGAAAAGAACTTGCTTTAATTTATGAACAGGCAGTTCTGGTTATTTGAAGGGAATAATTACACATTATTTTCATCATACTAATCAACTGTCACTTAATTGTAGTGTCAGTCGAGCACTCTAAATCCCTTGTGTGAAACATTCTACTGCTTCCCTGATCCGGTTAAGCAGGATTTACCTCCTGTAATTAATTATTTTGAGCCAACCATAATCTTTATATCTTAATGCACATGTGGAACATAAGCTGACAATGTAATAGCAGAAAAAGGTTATGCAGAAACATAGTACAAGTTTAACTAAGCTTTAGCATATTAATACTGAAGGAAGCTACCTCTCTCCTATAACTTAGTGAGATATAAATAGATGAAAATATACAAAATATAATCAAATATGTACATTACACAGATACGTGTAGGAAGAAATACAATTGGATGCTGAAACAGCTATGGCAACATACTAATACACTTCCACTTGCCAGGTATCTTAGGAAAAGCTCCAGCTGACAGAAAACAGAGCAGCCTGCCTGCTCAGCCACACAGATCCCCGAGAACACTGGTACTCCATTCGCTGCACCTCTGAGGTAGAATCCAGTTTCAAGTCCTGATACTCAAAGTCTTCCAGGGGATTGGGCCTACCTATCTGATGCTATATCTACACTATGAGCTAGGAGTGTGATCCCCTGCTTGTATATATGTACTTGCAGTAGCTCTCTTCAAGTTAGCACAAGTATGAACAGCAGCATAGCCCTGTAAAGTGGGTAGCAGCAGAGGCACAGCTGAGGCATGCTGAAGATATGTAACTTTAAGGCAGCGGGATGACTGAGCACGTTCAAACCTACCCTCCCCATTGGGCCTGGATGGGTATTGGAGGATGTACCGATCACTCCAATTATGTGCGAAATACCACCCACTCCTGAATCAATCCTCTAGCTAACCAAATGCCATGTGTTCACCAACTTGCAAACATCTGGCCAGCAGCCTGCCTTGCATAGAGCTGTGTGAGTAGAGTGCAGATGAGGATCAGTGTCTAGCAGTGGGATGACACTGAGGATGACTTTAAAAAATGTTTTCAGTCTTACATATCAATGCTAACCTAGGAATACTAAGGATCAGTGTCTTTTGTGTGAGTGCACATATATATATGTCATAGTTGGGTACCATTGTGTTTATGGGAGAAAGCTTTCAAAACAATTTCAAACTTGACTCATTTATGATGACAGTGTACTATCAAAATTTCCAGCGACCAGAGGAACTAGAGCAGGGAGTTGGGGGTGGGGGGGACAGGCAGTCAATTCCCTCTGTCTAGCTGGAGATGACCATTAAAATTATGATTGTCAATTGTTATGAATCAAATGCCACCTCCCTTACCTTTCTATCATCACAATGCCCATGGATACATGCTCTCATACTAATGTCTTTGATGTCAGCTGTTTGCATGGAACTAACTGCTGCATTCATAGAGGCTGGCTTATTTGGAAAGCTTCTGAAGGGTAGATTCTCCTGCCTCAGCCAAAGGAGACAGCTATTCATTTCCAGTTGCTTTTATATGAAATTTAATCCTTGTTTGAATTGTGACAGTGATTGGTTATATCTTAAAGGAAGTTTAAAAACATGTATATTTTTGTGCATCAATCACTCATACACATAAACAATGCCATTAATTACCCAAATTAGACAGGACTTCTGTTAGACCAATACCCGTGTACCAGGATGCAACTGATTATATTAATTCTAACTTCTTTCTCTTAAACCTTCATACTGTTAGCAGCCCTCATATCCCCTCTGGGAGGAATCATTTCAGTCTTGAACTGAACTCCCATTTTCTCAAGCAGTTTATCAGTGTCAATGTTTTGCAAAATTGACTAGAGCCAAGAAGCTATTTCAATATTTGATCTTTAGATATGGGACATCTTTAGCTCAACTTTATCTGAAATAAATTCTCTGGGGCTATTTAAATTTCCCAGTATGCTTTTGATCTATATGCAATGGAAAACAAAATCTAGTAATGAAAAATTTTGGTATGTTTTGACTTCTTAAAGGAAGAATCCTCCCACCTATGTTCCAGTGTGTTCCCCAGTCTGATCCAGACAGTCTCTGGTGGTGGCAAAGATTCTCTACCTCTGCATTCTCTTGTAATGAACCAGATATTATATGTTGTTTGAAAATATAAGCATTCTCCAGATGTGCCTGATTTAATATTTAATGAGGAAAAATAATGAATACAGGGGAATTTTCCTTTATCTCTTATTTAAAAAAAAAGACCGTGATATCTATAGATTTGTTATACTGTGTATTTTTTTGGGAAAAAACCCAAATGACTCCATTTCATGCTACATTTTCATCTCTCATCCATCTCAACTCCTTGGATATCTCCAGTGCCTATGTATGGATATTTTAGAATTCAGAATGTTTGGCCCACCATACTGGCAGTCCTTGCCTTCTTTAGAGATAGCACTTTTCCCCATATTTTAGTATTTTTCCCCTCTGTGAGAGGAAAGCACCCTTTGTTTCTTTTGGGGGATATTTGCACCAAAAAGATTAAAAATTTGTAAAATTCTGCATATTAAGTTGTCAAAATTAATGCTAGATGATCTCAACAACCTCAATTATTTTTGTCATTTATATCTAACAATATAGACAAAAATATCCCCTCAAGAGCAGAGAGTTAAAGAAACCCCTGTGACAACACGGTTCCTATTTCTCTGCTCCCTCTCCCTCAGAATCCAGGTACACACCCCCTCCCAGAGCCTAGACACCCACAGCCACACCTCTTCCCTGCCCAGGGATCCAGAGGCAGAAACAGCCTTATGCTGGGTCTGGATTTGCATGGAGCTTCCTGTGCACTGCCATCTCCTTCCTTCAGAGTGTGCTGAAAACTGTCTCCAGCTCCCTCTTCCTGCCCCAAGCAGGGTCTTTTAGGCTATGTCTAGACTATAGGCTTCTTTCAGAAAAAGCTTTTTTTCAGAAGAGATCTTCAGAAAAAACTTCTTCCGAAAGAGAGCGTCCCCACTACAAAAGTGCATCGAAAAAGCTATCTGCTTTTTCGAAAGAGAGCGTTCACTCCGAATGGATGCTCTCTTGTATGTAAGCTGTGATTGCTATGGATGGAATGGCCACCAGGGCACCTGTGCTTTTTCCTCTTTCCTCTTCTTCCGAAAGAACTCCCTCTTCCCCATCCCCATACCTTTTTGCGAAAGAGCTCTTTTGCAAAAAGACTTCTTCCTCATAGAATGAGGATTACCAATGCTGGAAAAACCCCTCTGTTCTTTTGATTTTCTCACAGAAGAATGCAATTTCAGTGTGGACGTTCCTCAAGTTTTGTCGGAAAAATGGCCATTTTTCCGACAAAACTCTGTAGTGCAGACATATCCCTATTTGCGAACTTAGCTCTGTGTGGTCCAGCAGCCACTAAAGGGAGCCAGCAACTCTGCAGACCATTTCTGTGGGTGAGAGAGGAAATTCTGCACACACACAACATTAATTTCTGAAAAAAAAAAATCTGCCTTGTGCAATGGTGCAGAATTCTCCCTGGATTAAAACTTTCTATAGTTTTCTCCATTGTTTCATGATCCAACACCAGTGCTTTGTGCTCAACCACCATACACCATACCACATTCTGGCATCAAATTATTAAAATGCATACCTTATATACTTTAGAGAGATAAATTATTGCCTCTATATCTGAACAATGAAATTAGATTAAAAATGAAAAAGTATTATGTTATTCATGTATCTAAGCTTGCAGGAAAACACATTATAATTGTATTACACTGGAAGAGTTGAAAATAGCGCAATCATGCATTTACTTAAAATGTGTTATGCTCACGAGGGGAGAGGGAAGCCCCCCTTTCATGAGCAGCCCCTTGGCTGATTGCACTCTCTATGGGTATGTCTACACTACAGCGTTATTTCAAAATATCTTATTCGAAATAGCTTATTTTGAAATAATGCGTCTAGACACAATATGCATTTCAAAATAGCATGTCCACGCTGATAGGATGCTGAATCGCATGTAAGGCCATCCGGAACCGGTTCTGGCAGGGCATCAGGTCAGGAGTTACTTTGTGTGGCTGCTTCCTGAGGTTATCTGAGACCTGTGCTTAAAGGAACCCCCCTGGACAGCCAGTTCTACAGTTTCCCTGCTTGCTTGCCTACCTCGCTGAGGGACAGCAAATCATTTTTTTCTCTGTGTGCTCTGGTTGCCCTCACTCAGGACACCACAGCACTCTGCAGCATGGGGCCGGAGCAGCCCCTGGACACTCTGGTGCTTCTCCTGGACATGTTGCTGCAAACCTGGCAGCACGTTCTGCAGGTAGTAACAGTCTCCCTGGTGTGCCCCATTGGGGGCTTGTGCCTCATTCCTCCCTCACATCCTTCCACTTACGCCTCCCTAACCCCCCCTTCCTACTGTACAATAAAAGACACGTGTTCATTACAACAAAGCCTCTTTATTGAACAAAACTGGGGTGGGGACGGGAATGAAACTGAGGTGAGATTGGGGAAAGAAGGTGAGAGAGGGGAAGAGGGAGGATGCAAGAGGGGAGGGGGAAACCTGGGAGGAGGGAGCTGGCAGGGGAGGCAAGGGGGGAGGAAGCTCAGGGCTCAGGGTTGGGGGTCTCGCCGGCCCAATTGTCTCCCAGCACCATGGGTGCGAGGGCCTCGGCGTCCCTGGGGGTGTGGGAAGGGTGGGGAGGAAGAAACGGGAGGGGGAGAAGGAGTGGGAGAAGGAGCGGTAGCTGGGGAGGCAGCAGGGGCTGGAGCAGCAGGAGGCAGCAAGCTCTGCCCCAGGGTCGATGACCACCTGGGGGGCACGGAACGTCCTGCCCCCCAGGATGCGGTCTAGGGCATCAAAATAGGGGCAGGGGTCTGGGTCTGCTCCTGGTTAGGAGCTGCCCCCTGTGGCCCTGGCATAGGCCTGCTGTAGCTCCTGGGTTCGCATGTGACCTTTGGTAGCCAGGCTGGCAGCCATCCGCCTGTAGACAGTTGTGTTCCTCTGTTTAGTGCGGAGATCATGGACGTTGGAGGCATCCTCCCAAACCTGAATTAGGTCCCTGATCTCCTCACTGGACCAGGAAGGTGCCCGTCTTTTCCGGCCCCTGGCAGGCTCCTGGGAGCTGGCAGACTGCTCCTGGGGAGCAGTGGAGGGCTGGCTGGCACTGGCTGCCTGGCTCATGCTGGCCACTGGGTCAGGTGCAGCGACTGCTGGCTCTGGGCTGGCAGGCTTGGAGCTGGCACAGGCACTGTGGCCAGAGTCTGCCCCTTTAAGGGCTCTGGGGATGGGGGGAGGGAGAGGAGTTTTCTTGGTTGTGCCCAGAGTGGCCACCAGGGCACCCTGGGAAGGGCTGGAGGCCCCCTATTTTGAAATAAGTGTCTACACAGCACTTATTTTGAAATAGCAATTTCGAAACCGCTATTACTCATGGAATGAGGTTAACCAATTTCAAAATAAGCCCTCTGCTATTTTGATTTAATTTTGAATTAGCGGTTTGGCTGTGTAGACGCTGGTAAAGTTATTTCGAAATAACGGCTGTTGTTTTGAAATAGCTTTGCTGTGTAGACATACCATAACTCTTTGTTTGTGTTTATTTGTATTTGCTGAGTCAGCTCTCCGGCCAAGTCATACATAGTCTGTGAGATAAAAGCAAAGTAAGTGCCCTCTGTAATGCCCCTCTCAGTTGGTTGCTCCTCCAGAACAGAATGGTGCCCCAGGACTCCTTCCCTGGAGGCAGTGTCGTCTTCACTCTCTTGGGCCATTTTGGCCACAAAGATAGTTTAGTTCACCCTATTGGGTTACTTATACATGATACTTTTCCCACTGACTAATAAGGGCCTGGGGAGATCCAGGCCCATCCATTACTCCAGGTCCCAGTCCAGGACCCCTATAGATAGCAACGATCCTTTGTCCTTTTATCTAGTTTGCACTGCTACTCTAATTCCCTGGGCCACCCTTACCTCCGGCCCTTGACCTGATGGTGTCCCCATAATCAGCTCAGGGCTCTTTCGTGGCTTCTGGCATTACCTCAGCCAAGTCACACTCCTCCTGCTCTAACAAGCAGTTTCTCTGGCCCTGAAGCTCTTTTTATTACTAACCTGCTGGGCCCTGATTGGCTGCTTTTCCACACAGCTGTTGTAGGAAGCTTGGAGGACTTCTCTCTTGCTTTTTTTCTGAGGCAGGGTGTGGCAGGGCCACAAGGCTCCAGCAGAGGGCCTCAGGATCTAGCCCATCCCCGTCACAGTTGCATATGTGGCCTTTAGCTCTAACATTTTCTGTGTCTGAGGCTATGTCTAGACAGCGGCACTATTTTGGGGTACCGGAAGTATATCGAAATAGCTATTCTGCATCTTTAAACATGCAGATTATTTTGAAATAGATTTAGAAATAACGGGCATGCTATTCTGGCATCCCTGTAACTCTTGTTTTACAAGGGGTAAGGGACGTTTTGAAATAGTGCTTTATTTCAAAATTTGGCGCTGTGTAGACCTACGGGTGCAGTGTCAATGCCCTTTGAATGTTTGACCATGTTGCAGAAGTTCATAGTCTGACTCATCCCTGCCAAAGGATTTATGTGCAAGGGTATGAAATGCATATTAAAGAGACAAGGTTGGTGAGGTAATATTTTTTTATTGTACCACCTTCCATTGGTGAGAGAGGACAAGTTTTCCTGGAACCTACACAGCTACAACACTGCCTCAACAATATGAAATGTATATATTACTTGAATTATATTGTTATCTGCACTCTTTTTTACAGTGTCGAAAGTTAATTTCCCTGGTATAAAACCCTTCTTACATTGCCACTTCTCAGGGCCTAAGTGCAATTTATTCAGGACTTGTTCTAGTCTGGCTGACTTCTTTTTCAATGATTTTTTTCAAATCCATCTCTATCAATTACATTAGTTTTGTGCACAATGAAGGCCATTTCCTGACCTTATTGTGGTGGGTGGTGCACGAGTTATTAAAGCATTCCTTATCATCTATAACAGGTTACCTGAAAAGAGGCACTCATTTACAATTACTGCTGAAACAGTCCAATGCCTTCCTGGATTATAGTACGAAGTTCAATAACAAGCTACTCTCACCTGGAGATTTCCCTTCTCTGATTTTAAATAGCAAGTTCCATTTCCTCTCCCATTATGGCAGCATTTAGCATATTGTTTTGTCTAATGTGAGCTATGCTAATTATTATACTGTCTATAAACTATATTACACTGTCCATGATATATTCTTTCCTTCATACTGAAACTGAGGCATAAATGGTTGTTGATAGAAATTGTAAGAATCCCATTTTTATTTGATTTGACAAGGTAGTTATTATTTCTTCATGAATTATCTTTATGAGCAAAAATAATTACTTCCTTTAGTTCCTGCTTTGTTATATTTTAGTTAATATCCTTCCAGCCACATTTCCTATTTTGAAAAATATAAAGACTCCTTCATTATCATATATTTTGCAATTACAGGCTAGTCGGTAAATTTGGGGGTAGAGTTTAGATGACTGGGGTCTCATAAGTTCCGTTTCAGGGCTTTTTAATTGGCAGATATGTTTTCATTTCCCTCTGTGTAACCATAACTTTTAGGTTTTCATCGATGTATGGCTTATTACCTAGCTTCTTGCTATGGCTTTGAAGAATGCCCACACACTTTTATGGTGATGTGACTGGAACTAGCACTGTGTCAAAACAAAACAAAAATCCTAAACATAAATCTGCATATATTTCCAAATGAGAAATCTTTTAATCAATTGGGGTTAAATTACCAACTAATATTTCATCCCAAACTGCTCTCTTATCATTTATTTCATAGCATGAAGTGCATGGTATAGCATAGAGCACTGGGATTTTGCAGAATGGATAAGATTTAACATGTGCATAAGTGATGGCAGGAGTGGGACAGTAGAGGAAATGTTATAATTAGAGGTGGATGAACACACATATATTAGTGCTCAGGTTAGGAATGTAAAATCCCATTTAATTAGTTAAATGGTTAAACGTGATCCTTAACCACTTAACCGATTAAATGGAGGGGGTGGGCTGGAGCACCCCATCGTCTCCTGATGCAGACAGGGACTGATCTGGTTAGGCTGGAGCACCTCTGCCTGCTGTGTGCTGGGCTGGGCCTACTATGGATGGGGGCTGCTCCAGCCCCTGCTGGTTAACCACAACTGGTAAGCATCACCTGGTAAGGGTGATATTTACTGGTTAACCATTCACATCCTTAGTTCAGATTCTAGTCACTAAGGTCCTGGTATTCAGAGCTCCACAGCACCCAGAGCTCCCTTTGGACTTGTTGGTTTTCAGCACTTTTGAAAATCAAGCCAAGGGCCTCATCCCATTGCCACCAAAGATAATGGCAAGACTTCTAAAACCTTCCTCTTTAAAAGCCTACCCACCACAAGAATGACATTCACTATATTGATATGCCCTTTGACTCAAAACCCCAACCAACCTCAGTCCCCCAGCCTAGTCAAAATAGCTTTGACCCTAAAAAGGTAGATGCGCCAGAGACTTTATGGGTATGTCTACACAGCAGGGCTAAAGTCAAATTAAGCTACGCAACTTCAGCTACATCCATTACGTAGCTTAAGTCGAAATACCTTAATTCGGCATTTGGCACTGTCTACACAGCAGGAAGTCAAAGGAAGAACGCTCTTCCTTTGACTTCCCTTACTTCTCATGAAATGAGGGTTACCATGTAAGAAGTCCTCCAGTTTGACATTATTTCGAAATAACAGCTTGTAGTGTAGATGCACACTATGAAACCCATTTGAGACTTCATTATGGCTATTGATTTTGTGCTGAAGATGCTCAGACTGTGGTGATGGGTAGAAGTATAAAATCCTAAGATCCATAGAGAGAACAGTGCCTCTCATTTTTCTCTGTAGTAAATTTAGGGCTGGTGAAAATGTTGGCATGACAACCCTGAAGAGCGAAGTCTCATCCTGAGGCAACAGTAGTGCAGTTTTTACCATATAACTCCCTGCTCCTGTTTTCCAGTCCTGGACTGAAGGGTTTGTTTCACAATTCAGCCCCTCTGATCATTCAGAACCACACCACTAAGTGTGCTAAGAAAGATGCCACATTAGTCCTACTAAGAGATTGTTTTTGTTTCTGGGCACCTGAACATTATGAACTAGACTAACACAATAATTCATTTCATACCAAATCAAATAATAATTTCCAGTAACTATCAATCAGGTATTCATTCCAAAATGGAGACACAGTTCCCTGGATTATCTAGTTTCTTTAATGCACACTTTCTTCCATAAAATCAGTACAATATAGCTACAAAAGGCCTAAAGAGGCATCAACTTTTCATTCAAATTATATGCATCAACTGCTTTCCATCTTGGGCTTTACTTTAAGACTAAAGAAATCAGTGATTTCACTCATGAAAAAGTTAGTTTTTATGATTTTAAAGTAAAGTCTTTAATACAATCTGTAGACATATCTTTTATCGAAAAAGATGCTATGTAAAATAAATTACACACAGAGATCTGTCAGAGCATGCCTAGTTAAAAGGAATAATGTAGGTCTGACTCTAACAATTAGCCAGCCAGCCAGTTAAGGGATTATGCAGTTGCAGTGGGAAAGGATAAAAAAAATCCTCAAACTCTAGGAGAACATAATCCTTTTTGATTTAAAGGGATTTTAACATTAATCACAAAGGGCACATCTGTCACTAGTTGTGCCATATAAAACTGCTGTTATTGTTTCCTTTCACTCACTGTAGAAGTGGAGCAAAAAACAGTCACTTTGGTTTCTTCATCAACATTTTGAGATGAGTGATTAAAATGGAAGAGATACTAGATACTGTCTGTTATCTATGTTCTAACACTCCTTGTTGTGCTGTTCCTTCAGCTTTCTCAGCACTGTGTTTCCAGATCTCCCTTGGAATATTGTTCAGCATTTCAGGAAATAAAAGAGATACAATTTCAAGTATGGCATGATTATTTATTGTGAGTATGCTGTTTGAAATTTGCTTAGTGCTAAAGTTAAAGAAATGCTGGGAGACTGGTTATTCAAGTACAAAGAAAGCTATTTCCAAACAATCAAGGGAGGGAAGAAAATATCAGAGAGCAAGTGTATTTTTCATAGTCATTTATGGTATGGTGAGTTCTCCACAAAAGAAATACAGCCTTGTTTGACATCTAATTTCCATTCAGCCTTCATTATAACATGAGCGATTAACAGTGCAGACATGTTTCCAGCAATATATCTACACTGTAAATGGTCATGCCACACTTAGGACTGTACCTATTTAATTTGCTGTCTCAAAAGCAGTAAACAACATCTGAAAGAGTGGTGCTAAATTTTCATAAGTTTGTGTAAGCAAGATAATGTGGAATGAGAAGCATAATCCCACATCACAGTTTTCTGTGCATGAAGAAAACTGGCTCTTCTCTCTAAGGCAACCAGCTGTGCAATGGTTTCCAAAAAGAGACTGCAGAGCTGTAATTTTTGTGCTAAAAATCTGTTAAGGTTTTTTTTAGGGGCTGGCTGAAAACAATAATTTGACTCTTAGCTACCCTTCTGAGACATTCTGTGTTCGTCTGTAACTTTAAAAACATTAAGTAGTCCTGTGGCTCCTTAGAGACTAAAAAAACTATATAGTATCATGAGCTCATGTGGGTCTTAGCCATGAAAGCTCATGATATTATGTATTTTTTTTTGCTAGTCTTTAAGGCTACGTCTAGACAGAATTGCTTTTTCGGGATACTGGAAATAGCCCGAAAAAGCCATGCCACATCCAAGGAATGTGTCTGTTTTTTCAAAATTTTTTCCAAAAGAATGAACCATCCCTGTAAACCTCGTTCTACGAGGAATAAGGGATGGCTCAAAAGAGCACTTTTTTCCTAAATTTGGTGCCACATAGACATGCCAAATTTCAAAAGAGCCTCTTTCAAAAGTAAATTGAAAAAAGATTTGCATACCACAAATTGAGTATGTTTTTCCGATTTAACAGTGCAGTCTGGACATAGCCTGAGGTGCCACAGGACTACTCGTTGTTTTTGACTTTTAAAATAATTTCTTAAAATAATTCCCAAACTCTGGTTAAAAAAAATGTGCGAGAGAGAGAGAGACACACACAGAAGAAGAAAACATCCTTACTGGAGCTAAAATATCCCTACTGGAGCTAACCTGCAAATATCAAAGAAGTGTGAAGGGGGAGGACATTTTCTGTGGAGGCTGCTGTACCTCTCTATGCTATAACTCAGATTCTAACTAATGTAGCTGAAGCTCCTGTAGCAGTCCTGTCTCAGCACCTTAATAACTGCTAGCTGTCCTGCCTTGAATTTACTCCTATTTTTAACTTGTGTTGGAAGGGTAACATAGGAAACAAACCCCATCGCACCCTGAACTGGAAGGATCCTCACTGTGGATATGAGAACAGTTTATTTTCCATGCTCATTCAATCTAATGTGACAATTAGTGCCAGTTGTGTAGGTGATTTTGTGACGCCCCTGGGAACTTGACTTGATCACTATCATTTCACATAGACCACTAAAGAGCTGAAAGATAAGAATTTTGATCACTCTCCAAACCTTTTCCCTGAAGCAGAACCAGGGACCAGAGAAAAGCTCCTGGCATCCCATTACCAATTCTTTGAGATATTAAGGCATCCAATTTGTAATACAGTCTAGGGGTTACAGCAACCAACTACAAGTCAAGAAGCATGTTACTAACTCTGCTTCAATTTCCTTGTATGTCCTTAGGCAAGTCCCTTCATCATTCTGCACCTTGGTTTCCCCATCTATAGGTATACCCAGCCCTACATTAACAAAATAAACGTATCATTTTTTTTACTAGCATGTGAAGTGTAGTGATATAACAAAGAGATGTAGAGCTGGCATCTGCTTTTCATTCCTCTGTTGGGTTAGATTGGTTTGGGGAAGGGCATCATGCAGAGCAGTTTGTTTACATGTGGGCCTCACCTAGGGGCAGGACCCAAAAATGACTGGGGGGATGTGGTTGCACGTGGATCACTAGAGGGTGTTATCTGAAGATGACAGGACAGCTGGGATGGGGACTGCTCAGAGGTCAGGATGTGGCCTGCTGGGTCATTCTTGCTGGTGATGCTACAAGGCTGGGAAGACCATAGCATGACTCCCAGTTCCTGGGGAGTTTGAGGCATTCAAGTCCCTGATATAATGAATACAGGCCCCCATGCGGTGGGTTTGACAGTCAATCATTCACTAGAGCAGAACTACACAGTGAGCCCCTGGTTGCCTGTGCTGTGAGGGGGGAGGCTGCAAGGTTCTGCTCAGCTGGGACACAGGGAGGGAGTTTCAGTCCCTGATAGCGCATTCTGATCAGAGCCGGGGCTAGGAAAGCCCTTGCAAAGGCTCCTCCTGGCCCTGATGCTCTTTGTCCTTACCTGAGTGACCCAAAGCAGCCGGAGTCTCATTTTGGCCCTAAAGGTGCAATAATCTAAACCTGCTCTGTGAAGGAGCAAGTCCTTAGGGCACTCATTGCTACAGCATCTGGCCACATTAGAGATCAAAGAGAACAATTTTGAATTTTCAACTCAAAACTCAGCCCAGAGAAAAAAGTTCATCCCTCACCTCTCCTTTTGGAGGGGTAGATGAGATGTGGCAGGAAAAGTTTTGAAGGTTTAACCCACAGTGTTAATGAGATGGAAACAATGCAGCCAAGAGGATAGGAATGCAGAAAAAGGGCACTTACTGGTCTCTCTCCGTTTTAATCAGCTTGTCTTGTTTTTGAAGAAGAAGCCAAAGTGACTGTTTTGTGCTGTACTTCTACAGAGGCTGAAGGGAACCAGAGAGAGGCATTGTACATTCTACAGCAAATGACAGATGTGCCCTTCATGATTAAAGTTAAAACCATTTTGAATCAAAAGGATCGTGCTCCCCCTTTATTGAATTTTGTAATCTCCCCATGAAATTGCTGCTTCCCTTAAGTGGCTGATGACATGATTAGTGGACTGACATACAGTTGGTTTCCTTTTAATTAAGTGCTTCTTTAGCAAAGCAACTTCTTTAGCCAAGTTATATGTTGAAACAGCTCTCTCTAAGTGTTTTCAGGAGTAGTTTGTTTAATGTGTAGATGTTTTAATATTTTTTACCTTCATTGCCAATAAAATAATCTTTAAACTTTTTATTCCTGCATGTACTAAGAGCCAATTCGTTGATACTAGTTTTGGTCTCTAATTATGTTGCTATTGTACCTTATGCAATTTAATATTATTATTTTGGTGGTTTGTTTTGTTTTATCTCCAAAGTAAGTCACTAACGTCAATTTCTAAATCTATGCTTAACTAACAGACAAGATGTAATATATAATAGTGCTTAAAGAGAATGCAGGGTTGATCTGCTATGTTTACTTACTAGATAACTTTACTAGATAAGTTTACTTCCCTAAACAAGCCATTGTTTATAGCTATGCTCCTTAAAAAGCAGTTCAAAAGTGACCACAACAAACACAAAATACATTAAACCATTCAAATGATATAAAAATATTTAATTTACCTTTTGAGGCAGAATAGTTAAGATACGGCCTCAATTGGTGCATCTGTTGTTTTGTGTCGGCTACTCAGTATCATTTTTGCACATGAATGGTAGATTTTACTAAACACACCAAACCCATGTAAATGGTCTACATTTATGTAAATCTGTCATTGATGTGTGAAGGGATAGTAGGCCCAAGGTGTATGTACACCAGGGATAGTTGCAGGTAAGGGTGGAGGCAAGGACAGAAGGAAAGGGTTAACAGATAAATGCCAAGAGGAAATTAAGAGTAGAAGAGGAGGCATGGCAGAAGGCTGGGGGAAAGGTAGAGGGCAGAAGACCGTGTTCTTATAATGAGGTTCAGCTCAGTTCATCAGTGTGGAGGCTGCCAGCACAGAAGCTGGCCAAGAGATACCGTGGCATCTAGCTCTGTGCTGCCTCCAGGGCCATACACATCTATTACGGGTCTCCCATAAGTCAAGCTATGGGTGTACAACATAAATTTTCAGCTGGGGCTAGAGATCGAGGCCACTCTGTATTCACCCAGCTACAGTGACTCATTTCCTGTGAAGCTGGCCCTGGCTTCCTACTCTGAGTCTTGTAACTTGGTTCATGAGGCTATGAGTCACTGAGATCTCATGCACTGCATTGCAATGGGCCTCACTGAAATTTGTCCTGTATGACCCTCCATTGGCTGGGTCAAATCTGAATGACATTGCCACCAAATAGAACAGGAACCACTGCTGCCGAGTGTGTGTTGGGAGGGCTCAATTTCCAACTCTGTCTCCCCCAAGATTGCCCCTTGAGACCAGGCTGAGATTGGGATTGCAATGGCATGGCAAAAGGTGAAGCAGGTATGACAATGAGTAAAATGAATGGGCATGGTAACATGTGACATATGTGTTTTATAACAGCTCGGAAATGTATATATTTAGAAACAAAGAATATAGGGTTATACTTACGGGATGAGGGACTCTATCCTGGGAAGCAGTGACTTTGAAAAAGACTTGAGGGTTATAGTGGATGATCAGCTGAACTTGACCTCTCTGGCCAAAAGAGCTAATGCAATCCTGGGATGTAAATATAAACAGGTGTTGTATCATGCAAGCAAGGTAGTAACAAACTTCAACAAGCCTTTATTTACCAAAGGTGAAACCTCTTTACAAAGCTGCTGTTGCTCCCCTCTGTAGCTCTCACTCAGGCCTGGCCCATCTCCTCCCCCTTCCTTCCTGTTTCCTGTGCTTTCAGATTCCCAACAGCCAGTGCCCCCAGTTCTAATAATTTCAAGCAGCATCTAAAACACCACAACAGGGGACTATCATATAGAGGTTATTTAACCTCTATGAAGGGGAGCTGACCACTACGCTGGGCCCCTGGGCAAAGTGTGGGGGGAGGCAGCTCTGTGCTCCCAGAAGAAATGGGACCCCAGGCAGAAGGGGTGGGGCTGAGAACAGCCAGCCCTCATCATGCCTAGACTGCAGTGCTCCCTCCAGCACTGTGTGGATCGTGCTGTGTGGTGCCCCTGCCTCCCCAGGCAGCCCTAGGAGCCACCTGGAATGCACTGCATGGCACTCCAGTGGTGATTTAGAGGGCTCTCGGCACTGCCTCAGCAGAGGCAGCCAGGGTCGCTTTGAATAACTGGATGCTAGGCAACTGCCCCCTTTGCCCCTACCCCCTGTCAGCAGGCCTGCCTCTGTGTTTGGTAGTGGTGCAAGTCCTGCTGAAGTATTGTGTCCAGTTCAGGTGCGCAAAAGTCAAGCAAGGTGTAGATAAATTGGAGAGGGTTCACAGAAGAGCCATGAGAATGCTTAAAGGATTAGAAAGCATGCCCGAGAATGACAGACTCCAGGAGCTCAAGTTTTTAGCTTAATAAAGAAAAGGTTAAGGAAGGCTGTGATCAAGTCATATCAGTACCTACATGGGGAGCAAATATTTAATAATGAACTCTTCACTATAGCAATGAAAGGTATAACCTGATCCAAAGCCTAAAAGTTAAAGCTACACAAATTAGACTGTAACAGAGTGCACTTTTTTAACAATGAGGGAAATTAGAACAATGTACCAAGGTCATGTTGGATTCTCCATCTCTGACCATTTTCAAATCAAAATTAGATATTTTTCTAAATGATCTGGTCTAGGAATTATTTTGAGGATGTTCTATGGCCTGTGATCTGCACTAGGGGAGCATAGTGGTCCCTTCTGGCTTCATAATCTTTGAATAATTGAAAGTGGCACCACCAATGACTCCCCATCTTCCCTGGTTGCAAAACCCAGCTCTACCACTATGTACAATGATTTGTGTGAACTAAACTGCATGCATACAAAGGGATGTGAATTGATGCCTTGATGAAATAATTCTCCATAAACTAGAGTTCCCGCAGAAACAATATGTTTTACAGTTTCAGTGATAACAGAGACACGACTCAAAATATTTCTCAAGGCAATGCTGATTGTTCACAAACATAAGGGGACATGTTAAATTAATTGCCTTACTGAGTACAAACAAGCCTGGAAATATTGGTATTCTGTAAAGATATAGTCAGGGTACATACAATAGTAGATCAATTCTATTAGGCAGTTAAATATTTGGTATCATATAAAGAAGAAAATTGTAGCAGCATTACAGATTTGGTTAAGGCCTTAATAAAAATAATGTTGCTTCTTGTTACATATACTGTATTTTAGCAAACTTTTGATAGCATGTACATGCTAGTGGTAAAAATATTTACATATGAAGGGTTGTTGAACAAGTACAGGAACTATATATTTCCCCATTTGATGTATTTATTGCAGCCAGGGAGATATTGTGGGAGAAACTGGTCTAGGCCCAAGAAATTAATGTACTGGAAGGATTGAAGCTGATGTGATAATCTATAGCACTGACCTCCTAATGCTGAAGATATGGATTGCACTTATTCTAATAACTGGGATTGATGGTGGCTGCTCTTTGGAGACACAATGTTTCTTTGATGTGTTTCTGCAGAAGCTACTGCCAAGAGATGGTGGCAGGTGTTTCAAAAGCAGCTTTTTTTGCTTGGGGGAAGTCAGAGGCAGAAGCTTGCAGGAAGTACAACAGTGGATCAGGATGTGGTGAGATGGACAGAGATTATGCTGTTTATCGTGGTAACATCACCTTGCCACACAGAACATGTTTCTGGACTAGGCTCACCATCACAGAGTGGTAGGAGCATGTCATTATGAAAACATAGAATGACTTGGGTGGGTTTGTTACAGCCAACAACTGTCAAATGTGGGAAGCCACATTCTGGAGCTGAGAATGGAGCTTGCTCATCATGTGAGCATCAGCACACCCTAATGAGAAAGACAAGACCACTACAGATGCACATTGTGATCACCCTATGCTATCCCCAGTTTGTTGGCAATCAGCCTGGAGCTGGCAAATCCACAGCTGGCTCAGCGGTCATGGAGGTCTGCAAAGTAATTAATGCTGTGCTAGCCACCAGTGCTGTAACAGTTGGAAAGAATCCTGGCAATAAATGGTAGGGTTTGTACAAGTGGAGTTCCTGAGTGTGCAGGTGTGTTTGATGGTATACATATATCATGTGCCTGCCATTTGAAGCAAGCAAACATATTAAAGTGAAAGCAACTAGTCCATCATTATGTAGATCCTTTTGGATCACCATGGCGTGTTTGTAGATACATACATTGGATGCCTTAGCAAGATGCCTGATGCCACAGAGTGCTGGAAGTCTGGCCTGCTTTAATCTAGGCAAGATGGCACATCATTCTGCCAGAGTAATGACGCAGTTCTCAATGGGTGCCCATTGTAATTTTAGGTAACTCAGCTCTAAATTCTGATATCCTAGTTTATGATGGATTTTCCTGATTTATGATAACTGTGCAGGAGATATATGTACAGATACATGTTGAGTAGGTGCCAGATGGTGACGGACTATACTTCTGGCCAAATGAAAGGGCATCTTTTTCTAGTGTAGGGGCCTTTACAGAATATACCATAAGGGATGTCCTGTGCACTCATATTCTCAAGCTGCTATGTGGCACATTGGGGGTGTTGCATTGAAATCAATGTAGTATTTATGCATGAATAAAATAAAGTAATACTCTCTTCTGTTAACTGAAGTTTACTGAAGGTAAAAGCATGTGGGTAGACCCGCTGCACTGACACAATAGAAAAGTATGCAAAAATAAGTGCAACCTTCCCCTCCCATTCAGATACAACATAAAATCTTAATATGCTGTGTCACAAATAATGAAACTGTACATCATTAGTGTCTATGTTCTCTTTCTCCCACAGGGCAGAGATGTGGAGTGCATCAGATATCGCTGATGATGTTTGGGTCCATGGTTAATTGTATGGCTCTCCAGTCCTTTTTTGTTCGTAGTTTGTAGGATATGATAATAATGCCAAAATGAAGCCACAGGACTGGGAAGCGATGGGATGATGGTTTGGGTAGGAGAAGATGATGTTATTCACCTTGTGCAGTAACAATGGTTCTTCAAGATATGTGTCCTTGTGGGTGCTCCACTCAGGTCTCAGTACATCCTCACGCCAGAGATTGGAGATTTTTGTCTAGCAGTGCCTTCCTGCATGCTCAGTCACCATCTCGCATAGTTTTCATCCATTGGATGCACATATGGTGTGGGTTCCCCTCTGTTCCTTTTCTGCCAGAAATCCTTCAATGGACTCCAAGTCGCGGAGAGGAAGGGAGGGTAGTGGAGCACCCACAGGGACACAAATCTCAAAGAACCATCGTTATCACACAAGGTGAGTAACTTCTCCTCCTCCTTCAAGTGGTGTCCCTGTGCGTGGTTCACTCAGGTGACTAGCCAGCAGTACCTGCAGCTCGTGGTGGTGGGTCTTGCAGTTAGTTGTGAGAAGAGGCAAGGACTGCATCAGCTATGGTGGTGGTAAGTATGGGTCCCTGCTGCAGAGCATAGTGTTGTGCAAAGATGTGATGCAAAGACCACATCGCTGCTTTACAGATATCTGTGAGAGATACATTACAGGAAAGCAGTTGATGTGACCATTGCATGAATGGAATGTGCACTGATAGTCTGAGATGGTTCCCTCCTGCGAAGCCAGTACGAGGTGTATATGCAACTGGCAATCAGCTTGGAGATATGTTGTGTGGAGATGGCTGTTCCCCTGTGGAGACCGGAGATAGAAATGAAAAGTCTATCTGATTTCCTGAATTCCTTGGTCTTATTTATGTAGAATGCAAGGGCTCGTTGAGAGTCCAGAGTATGTAGCATCGCTTCCCTCGGGGAGCTATGGGATTTTGGAAAGTAGGTGGGCAAATAAAGGGCTCATTAATATGAAAGTCTGATACAACTTTAGGTAGGAACTTTGGGTGAGGTCTGAGGATGATTTATCCTTGATAAAAATAGTATTTGGTGTCTGAGCCATTAGGGCTGCAATTTCGCTTACCCTTCTGGCAGACGTTATTGCCACAATAAAGGCTACTTTCATAGCTAGATATTGCAGAGAGGCAGTAGCTAGTGGTTCAGAGGGTGGTCTGGTGAGTGAGCTGAGCACAAGGTTTAAATCCAAAAGTGGCACCGATGAACATGAATTTGGGCGTGTCTTTTGCAAACCCACTAAAAAGCGCTTTGTGACAGGATGAGTGAAGAGTGAGAGGTTGTCCACTGGTTTGTGGAAATCTGTGATGGCGGACAGGTGGACATGAATGGAGCTGATAGAGAGGCCTGCATCATGAAGGTCCATCAGGAATTCAAGTATGGTAGATATCAGAACAGTATTTGGTCGCAACTGACATTGGCCGCACCACTCTTGAAATTGTCTCCATTTGTTTTGGTAGGTATACCTCATAGAGGAGCACTGACTGTTTAGGAGGATCTGCTTTACTCTCATAATGGGTAAGTTCTTCATTCTGGAACCATGAAAAAGCCATGCTGTGCGTTTGAGGGCCCTCAGGTTGGGGTGGAGAGTTTTGCCCAAGTGGGGGCTGGTAGGCTGGGGAATCGGGTGAGCAATCGATAGATGATGCAGGTAGGGAAACCATGGTTGTCTTGGCCAGTAGGGCGCTATTAGAATCACTGTGGCTTGGGCTGTGTGAATCTTAATGATCACCCTGGAGAGCAAGGAGATCCGCGGAAAGGCATACAGAAGGGGAGCGCCAGGGTATGATGAAAGCATCTCTCTCCAAACTCTTGTCTCAGTCTGCTCAGGAGCAGAAGCACTGGCATTTGCAGTTGGCTGCTGTGGCAAATAAGTCTATGACTGGGAACTCCCATTGTCGGAAGACTGGGAGGATGACACTGAAGCTGAGCTCCCACTCGTGCTGTTCTGAGAAGTATCTGCTCAGCTTGTCCGCAGTGATGTTCTGTCAGCCTGATATATACATTGCAGTGGGAGATACGTCGATTTTCAGGCACCACTTCCAGAACCTGATTGCTTCTGCACACAGTGAGTGTGATCGGGCACTTCCCCTGGTGGTTGATGTAGAATGTACATGGTGTGTTGTCTGTGAGGACACTTATGGTTCTGCCTCAGATGAGGGGAAGGAAGTGTGCACATGCATTGCGGATAGCCCTGAGTTCCAGAATGTTGATGTGAAGTTGCATCTCGGACCATGACCATCTGCTCTCGACTGCGTGCATGTCACAAGGGGCACCCCAACCTAATAGTGATGTGACGGTTGTGATCAACATTGATGGATCTGGGCGATGGAAGGGTATGCCCATGAGGAGGTTGTGTGTGGGGAGGTCCACCAGTTGAGAGATTGGAGAACTAGTGGTGGAAGTGTAAGATGTCTTGCAAGGCTGTGTCGGTTGGGAATGTAACCTCATGAGAGAGACCATGAATGTGGTAGCTGCCATGTGCCCCAGGATCTGAAGGCATGTACAGGCAGTCGTGAAGGGGGAATGTATGACTCCGTTGGTAAGGTCACATAATGTCTGAAAATTATGTAGAGGAAAGTAGGCTCTGGCTGTCACAGCATCTAGGAATGCCCCAATAAACTCTATCTCCTGGGTTGGCTCAAGAGTGGATTTCTGAATGTTTTTGAGTAGATCCAAGTGAGAGAAGCAATCCTTGGTGGTATTTGTCATGACTAATGTTTGCTGGAGTGAAGAACCTTTGATTAACCAATCATCGAGGAATGCCGTGACCATGGCTGGAGTTCTGAAAAATACCCATGGAGCCATGGAGAGTCCGAAAGGGATGATTCAGTACTGGTAGTGGTCTTTGCCTACCATAAATCTGAGAAACCTCCCGTGTGCAGGATGTATCATTATATGAAAATATATGTCTTTGAGAGCTCAGAAACAGTCCCCCTTGTCTAGTGCAGGAATAATAGTTCCCAGAGTCACCATTTGGAACTTGTTGTTGCATATGAACTTGTTGAGCTTCCTGAGAGCCAAAATGTGCCCCCAACCCCCCGTTTTTTTTGGTAGTTAGGAAGTAGTTGGAATAAAACCCTCTTCCTTGAAATTCTGGAGGGACCGGCTCTACTGCCCCAAGCTGAATAGTTTTTGTACCTTTGCTCATAGAAGGGGCTCATGAGAAGGGTCCCTGAAGAGGGGCAGGGAAGCGGTTGGGTAGGGAGCATAGAAATAAAGGGGATTGTGTAGCCAGTATTGATGATCTCGAGGACCCACTTGTCCATAGAGAAGAGTGTCCATTGGTGACAAAAGGACTTCAGAAGGTGGTGGAAAATAGGAGTGGTATACACTGGATTGCTGGGATGGTCGCTCAGACCCTCTACTACATCCTCAAATTTGCTGTTTGGTCATGGTGGATTGGTTATTTAGAGGACTGACTGTGTTGCTCCCTTGTTCTGTTGGACCGTTGTTTGGGTCTGTGATCGTATGGTGTCTGCTGCTGTCTCCAGCCTCTGTAGTCCGTATTCCATGGCTTCTGATATGAAGTATACCTGTGCCTCCTATTAGGCGGGGTGTACATACTTAAGGTTCATAGTGTGGTATGGGAGTCCTTCATTGAATGGAGGACTTCATCCATCTTGGCAGCAAAGAATTAGTTCCTGTTGAAGTGGATGTCTTCTACTTAGCTCAAAATAAGCTATGCAATGCGCATTTCAAAATAGCTTATTTAGTAATTTGGCACTGTCTACACCAGTGGTCTCCAACCTTTTTAACTACAAGATCACTTTTTCAATTTCAGTGCAATGTAAGATCTACCTCAAACCTGAATACCCTTGCCCCGCTTCCTTCCCGCCCCTTCTTTGAGGCCCTGCCCCTCATCCACCTCTTCTCTGAGGCCTCACCCTGCTCACACCATCCCTCTTCCTCCCCCATCTTCATTCACTTTCACTAGGCTGGGGTAAGGGGTTGAGGTCCAGGCTCTGGTCTTGGGCCAAGGGGTTTGGCATGTGGGAGGGGCTCTGGGCTTAGCCCAAGGCAGGGGATTGGGGTCCAGGAGGGGTTTCAGGGTGCAAGCTCTGGGAAGGAGTTTTGATGCAGGGGGACTCATGTCTGGGACAAGGGGTTGGGTGCAGGAGGAGGTTCAGGGCTGGGACAGGGGTTCAGGAAGCAGGTTCTGGGTGGGCGCTGTTTAATTGAGATGGTTTACAAGTGTTAGAGTAGTGGGGTTAAAGCAGGGTTACTCCCGCCCTGGCCCTGGACCACTCTTGAAAGCAGTTGGCATGTACAGCAATAGCTCCATGATGCCATGTGCTGCCCCTCATCTACTGACACTGAGCCCGCAGCTTCTGTTGGCCTCAGTCCCCGTTACTGACCAATGGGAGCTACAGGAGCGGTGTCTGCAGGCAAGGACTACATGTGAAGACCCCCTGCTCTGCCTTTCTCAGGGGCTGCTGGGACCTGCCAGCCACATCCAGGAGCAGGAGTTACCACAGGGATAATGATTCCAGCCATGACAGGTTAAGCATTTTAGAACTCACTACTCAAATAATTAAATGTAAGTGTAAGAGAGAAATGAAATTGATGAAATGCATAGACCAGTCAAAACCCCAAAGTAATACACTTTGCAAGCAGTAAAAGAAGTAACAACAATCGCCCATGTGTGTGTTGGGTCAGGAAATGCGAGGGAAGGATAGTGTGTGTTTGTGAGAATGACAGAGACACACACAGTGTGTGAGAGTGACAGAGATTTACATTGCCAAGCCCCCCTCCATCCCCTTCTCTCTGTGTGGAGATAGGGTACAAGAGTGGGGGGAGGAGGCACAACCTGACATCAGTGCCCCTCCTTCTCCCTCCCACACCCAGCACAGCAAGCAGCAGGTTCCAGGGGGGGGCAGCTCCAAGGCAGAGGGCAGGAGCAGCATGACTGTGGGTGGAGGACTGAAGTGCCAGCTCTTGGTAGCTTCCCAGCCAAACCAATCAAGATCACCTGAGGGGCTCCAAGATCTATTGGTAGATCCCAATCTACTGGTTGCTGACCACTGGTCTACACTGTTCCAAATTTCAAAATAAACCACTATTCTGAAATGTCCCTTAATCCTCATGGAATGAGGTTTACAGGGATGTCGGAATAGTGTGCCCGTTATTTCGAAAAATATTTTGAAATAATGGGCACACTCTCAAGACACAGAATAGCTATTTTGGGATACCGTAAGTATCCTGAAATAGTGCGGCAGAATAGATATCTGGCGTAGTGGTTGGAGCAAGAGTCTAGTTAGATTTCCATCTACATAGGATCAACAGATCCAGGAGAGAAGCCATGGGTCAAAAGCAGAATCAGAGACCAAAGTTTATGCAAAAGAGTTAGCCGTGGCTGTAGTCAGAAGATGGAGTTGAAGGTGTGAGACAGACGTCAAAATCTGAGTGGCAGTCAGAGGGTGGAGCTGAGAGTTCTGCATCAGTGGTCAGGAAGGAACTAAGTACTAGAGCAGGTACAGCCTGGGACAAAGCAAAGCCAGAGACAGTGAAGGGAGAGACAGGACCAAGTGCAGCTGCAAGGTAGGGATGCGTTGAGCAGTCATTGAACTGCTGTTGTTCCTCAGCTTAACTGTCTGTCTGCAGACTTCTGCAGCCTGTCAGGAGGTGCAATCAATGAGACAGCTTCTATCTGGGTCAGGCACACTCACTGGGTTGCCAAGAGACTGGTCTGCTTATGGTTGGCCCTGACATCAGGAAAGAAAAGTGTAAAAGCAGCAGAACAAAGGACAATGGGCTTAAAAAAGCAGACTTTAACAAACTCAAAGCAAGTAGTAGGTAAAGTCCCAATGGAAGAATATCTGGGGGGGAGGGGGAAAGTTCAGGAGAGTTAGCAGTTTCTTAGAGATACCATTACAGGCACAACAACAAACTATCCCAATGTGAAGAAAAGACTTAAAAAAACAGTAAGAGGCCAATATGATTGTATCAGGAGCCCTTAAGTGATGTGGAAATCAAAAGGAATCCTACAAAAAGCAGACAAATTGTTAAGGATGAGTCAACTAAAAAATACAGCACAAGCATGTAGGGACAAAATCAGAAAGGCTAAGGCATAAAGTGTCTTATACTTAGCAAGGGATATAAAGACAGTAAGGAGAGGTTCTATAAACACAATAGCAACAAAAGAATGAGACAAAGTTTAGGTCCATTACTGAGTGGGGAAGGAGAGCTAATAATGGATGCTGAACTGTTACCATTTTGCTTCAGCCTTCCCTAACGAAGAGCATTGTGCCAGATGATTAAAGTAATTAATAATAATAAAAAGAGGGAAGGAACAGAGACCAAAATAGGAAAAGAATTAGTTAAATATTTAGATAAGTTATGTATTCAAATTAGAAGGGCCTGATAAAATTCACTGCAGGATACTTAAGGAACTTGCTGAAGCAATCTCAGAACCATTAGTGAACTGAGAGCCCATGGAGACTAGGTGAGGTCCCAAAAGACTGGAGAAGGGCAAACATAGTACCTACCTTTAAAAATGTAGATATCTGAAAAGATATCTAAACAATCAAGTTGTAAGCACCCAGAAGTGCCAACATGGATTTGTTAAGAAAAAAATCATGCCACACCATGCTTATTTACTTCTTTGGCAGGGTTACTGGTCTAGTGGATGGGGAGAAGTGTTTTACCTTGATTTACATAAAGATTTTGACACAATCCAACATTCTTATAAGCAAAGTAGGGAAATGTGGTCTGGATGAAATAACTATAAAGTGGATGCACAATAAAGTGGTTGCAAAACTTTCTCTAAAAGTATTTATTACTGATTTGCTTTCATACTGTATCTAGAATGTTGCCAGAGGGGTCTGTCTGGCATCCACTAATCAGTATTTTAATGATTTACATATTGGAGTGCAAAGTAAGCTTATAAAATTTGTGGATGACAAAAAGCAGGGAGCACACTGGAGAACTTTACAAAATTAGAGAATTGGTGTGAAATCAGCAAGATGAAGTTCAATAAAGAAACATGCAAAGTGCTACACTTAAAAAGGAAAATTGAAATGAACAAAATGGGGAATAACTGGGTAACCTATATTACACCAGAAAATGATCTGGGAGTAATAGTGGATCACAAATTGAACATGAGCCAACAAAGTGGCACAGTTGCAAAAAGGGTTAATATTGTGGGGTGTATTAACAGGAGTGTCATATGTAAGACACAGGAAGAATTGTTCTGTTTTACATGGTGCTGGTGATGCCTCAGCTGGAAAATTGGGTCTAATTTTGGGCAGTGCCTTGTAGGAAAAATGTGGACAACTCCAAAAATGAGAGGACAACAACAAAAATGATAAGTGGCTTAGAAAACAAAGGAAAGGTTAAATATATTTGGCATATTTTGTTTTGAGGAAAGGAAATTTAAGGGGACCTGAGAGCAGTCTTCAAAATATAGTATGGGCTGTTATAAAGAGGATGGTGATCAATTGTTCTCCAATCTACCGAGAACAGGGCAAAAAATAATGAGCTTAATTTGCAGCATGGGAGATCTAGATTAGATAGTAGGGGGAAAAGTTCTAACTATAAGACTAGTTAAGGTTTGGAATAGGGAGGTTGTGGAATCTCTATCATTAGAGGCTTTGAAGACAATCCCCTGTCAGGTATGGCCTAGGTTTACTTGGTCCTGCCTCAGCAGAAATAGCTGGAGTAGGTGACCTCTTGGCTAGCCTTTCCAGCTCTCTATTTCTGTGAGTCTATGTTTTCTGGCACATACACAAGGAAGGCAAATAAATACACTCGCTAGAAAGTTGCAGTTTAACACTTTTTCTTTATTCTTTCTTAGAATTACTTAGAATCACTTTCTTAGAATCACTTTTTTTTTCCTCCTTCAGTTTCCTGTTCTGCTTCCTTGGCTTTTTGGCTAGGCCTTTGTCCTCTCCCAACGCATTTGCCCTGTAGTATGGTGTCATTATAAGGGTCTGGAACAGTCTTTACATATTATTTTGACCATAAATTCTGAAGCTTTTCACGTACAGAAAGCGATCTGTTTGGGATCTCCTTCCCCTTGGCCCCTTTAAAACTGTCTCAGAGGCTCTTGCTAGAGCAGGAGTGGGGATCCTTTTTTGGGTCAGGGGCCACTAACCCACAGAAAAATCAGTCAGAGGCTGCACACTAGTGAGAAGCCAAAAAACAAACAAACCCAACCCTCACTGACATAACTCCCATCTGAGAAGTTCCCTTCCCACACCAGAGCCTAGAGGGACCCAGCCTAATAGATTTTGTGTGCTCTATCCCTGCAGTGGGACAGCAAGGGGACTGGAGTGCCAGCGCATGATCCCCAAAGCTGGAGGAGGGAAAGCCTGAGCATTGAGCATTGGGGGCTGGATCCAGGCAAACCAGGAGCCACATTCAGCCCCTGGGCCTGAGAGATTCACCATCCCTGTGCTAGAAGGTATAAAAGGAATTTTGAGACTTTTACTTTTATATTCACTCTATGCAGCTAGAAATAAAAAGTATCAACTTTTCTTTCAAAATAATGCCATTCTCTTTGCTGTTTCTCTTATTGAGCAGTCCTCTTCCTGGATGGAATCTTTGTAAAGGCCTATTTCTGGGGAAAGAAACGGTGAGTTAATTTTTCTTTCTAACTTTCCCAAAAACTTATTTTAATTTTGATGAGGAAAGGTATGCTGTGTGTGGTTAGTGTGCAGGATAGCCCAGTACCGCTGTGTATGTCATACCTTTTCCAGGATGCTGCACCTTGCAAGATGTAGTGCTGCTGGAGATCCCAAAGTAGAAGAGAGCACAGTTATTCTAGGACTGAAGGAAAACACTTTCTGTCTGTACCAGGGATCTCCTTCCTTATCTTGTGACAGATGTACTGATAAAGGACTAGAGAAGCTTGCTAGTTATAAGGGAGGCAGAGGGAGACTTACTATACCAGAGAGTCTTAGGGCATGTCTTTCTATTAGTAGATAGTGCATTAATTTTAATTATTGAGCACCCAGCATGGCTAACATGCCATGTAGCCAAACTTATAGTCTATGTCTAGACTACAGGGTTTTTTCGAAAAAAGTGGCCTTTTTGCGAAAAAACTTCACCTGCATCTAGACTGCTGCCATGTTCTTATGAAATTAAATCAAAAGAACGTGGCGGGTTTTTTGACAGCAGTAAACCTCATTTTATGAGGAAGAATGCCTTTTTTCGAAAGAGCTCTTTCTTGACCGCAAACAGGGCTTTTTCGAAAGAGAGCATACAGGTTGCCTGGGTGCTCCCTTTCGAAAAAGCGGATCGCTTTTCCGAAAAAGCTGTGTCTGTCTAGACGATCTCTTTCGAAAGAAGCTTTTTTGAAAGATTCTTTCAAAAAAGCTTCTTTCAAAGAAGCGTGTAATCTAGATGTACCCATAATGGTGGTGATGGGTGTGTGTGTGTGTGTGTGTGTGTGTGTGTGTGTGTGTGTTTTTCAAAGCTGGCTTGAAATCCTTATTAAAACACTGGTGGCTGCTGAGCCTTGTCTACACTAGGGCTCTCTTAATTAACTCCCTTAATCACTAGTAGAGCTTACCTAATAGCAGCAATTGTGGGAAATGTTAGGGAATTACCTTAGTGTAGACAAATACTAATTGTACCTATGCCATATAATATTTTGGTTTTAAAGTGAACATGTAGTTACCTCATTTTCTATTTTTCCAAGTTAGCAAACATACAGTGTGCTAATAATACATGGACTGGCTATATAAATCCTCTTATGGAATATTCGTATCTCTGCATGAAGATAAAATCTGTCATAGGAAGCTTGTGTTGATGGTTTAAAACATCTTGATAGTCATTCAAGAGCAGGTCATTCAATAATTGCTAAAGAAAGTCTTGGTGGTTACACAAGATGCCCTGCTGGGAGACCTGCAATTAATATCAAATTTCTTCAGAAATCTAGAAAACTCTTATTATATCTTGACTAATTGTGGTTCCCATTTCTCACATTTCTCATTTAGTATGTCTCACATAATTAGAAAACATGGTCATTGGAAGTCATTAGTGATTCTTAGTTTTACTTCCACTCTTTTAACTGCTTATTATAGATGTTCTAAAATACTGAAATTTCATTTCAGACATATATATAACCCTCTGCGTAACTGAGCTGCAAAACATTCTTTTGACTCTTAGAAACAAAGATTCTGGTCAGATAGGAATTTGTAGTTCAAAAAGGCCAACTACTTCCTAACAATGAGATACCCATGTACCTACTTGCAGGTGATTATGGTGTTAATAACCAAACCTATTTTTCCAAATCTCATAAGTCTGGAGATCAATCTTTCTTCATTAGCATCACCAATTATTCACCCTGAGAGTGGTACTGCTGATCAACAGAACACACTATAAACTACAAAACAATTTAAAACAGGAAGTAAAATATTTTGTTTAGTTGTCAGGGAATTTAGACTAGCAAAATAACTGATGAAGAAATATGACCAGGACACATGGCCAGGACAATGGCATTTACACTCTACTTGTTGTGATTCTTTCTACTTTTTAAGGGCTATTTCATGACCAGAAGTTTTGAAGACCATCCTATTTGAAATACACTTTTCTTACCAGGGTAATGTATCCTAGCACTATGCTAGGACATTGTTTTTAAACTCACTTGGAAGGAAGAGTGCCATTCACTGGAATCACCAACCACATTTCTTATAGTAATTAGGTATTCCTAACAGGACTTCCATCCAAATACCAGACCATCCCAAACCTGCCTAATGTATGAGATTTGATGAGAACAAGTCATGCAATAGTATAGCTGGAGAAATCTGTAGATGAAGACAGGCAACTCAAGTATAAATTTAGAAATTTTACTTTAAAAATGACTTGAACTTCTATTCTCATTTTCAAAGCAGACTTCTGTTCTCATTTTCAAATTGATAGTATAGTAATATTTTTTCTGTAGTGTTCTCAAAATGTATCAGATTATCTATTTTCAATTTTTTTTGTCTTGTCAAGAGTTTACATTGTTATATTAAGATTCCCACCCTGATCTGAGGATAGTCCAGTTCAGTAGTGACTAGAAATGGGCAGATTCCAAAACATTGAATAATGAACTAAAACTTTGTACAAACTCAAACTAACCCTGAAATGTCTGTGAATTGAAAAAGAGTCAAACATCTTCTAATGTTGATAGTGACTGAACTGGATCAGGTGTCCCAGATTCAATCTTCTGGCTTGTAGAACTGTATTAAAAACTCATCACAAGAAATTTCTTCTTCTGGGGTTTGGAAAAAAAAGGAGAAAACTTTGGTCCATTTGCATGCACAAAGTGGTCTTTGTGTTCATAGTTTGGGTAATTGGCACATGTAAATAATTAAATGCACAATTACCCAATGTTTGCTGAAAAATACTGATTTGTGTATGCAAGAATAGAGTTTTTAGGGTGCAACAGGTATGCAGTGTATGTTTTTTAAAAATCAGAATCTTAGATTATTTTTCTTCTTTTTCCTTTTTTCTTTTGTATCACAGCTATATTATGGCTTCTCTGACTATGAGGCTGTGTCTAGACTGGCCAGTTTTTCCGGAAAATCAGCCGCTTTTCCGGAAAAACTGGCCAGCTGTCTACACTGGCGCTTGAATTTCCAAAAGCACTGACTTCCTACTGTAAGAAATCAGTGCTTTTGTGGAAATACTATGCTGCTCCGCAAAAAGTCCCGTTTGCACAAAAGTTTTGCGCAAAGGGCCAGTGTAGACAGCTGAGATTTGTTTTCTGCAAAAAAGCCCCGATCGCGAAAATGGCGATCGGGGCTTTTTGGCGGAAAAGCACGTCTAGATTGGCTACGGACGCTTTTCCGCAAAAAGTGCTTTTGAGGAAAAGCGTCCGTGCCAATCTAGACGCTCTTTTCCGCAAATGCTTTTAACGGAAAACTTTTCTGTTAAAAGCATTTGTGGAAAATCATGCCAGTCTAGACGTAGCCAGTCTGTATTCCAGAGAAACTATATTTAAACAGACAAAAACATCAGGGAAGAAAGGAGAGAAAGCAGAAGAAGGAACAAAAGAAAGCTGTAGACAAAGTTGAAAATCCTTATTTTCAACAAAATAATTGTCATTGCTCCTCAGTTCATGCTCAGGGATTAGTCTTCATTGTGATGCTTCATCCCAGGATGGATGTCTCAAATATTTGTAGGCCTGGCACAACTTAGTGGAAAATCATGGGGACTTTAACTTCAACCTCACCAGAGAAGACTTAGCAGTGATCTTTTGCAGCTGACCTTGAAACTGGGTAAGAAATCAACTGAGCAAAGCAGATCAGACCTGTTTTCCAAGTTCCACTTATACCTGGTGCAAATGAAATCAAACTGAAGAATGAGATTTAATGGGAAATGTGTGTCCAAGGCAGCTTTGAAAACCTCACCAAAGACTGCAGGTAAATACTCTTATCTTCTCAGAATATTTCTAATCCATAGGAAAACAAGCACATACCATGAGTCGGCACTCTGTACACAAGGTAGCTGTAAAACTGACCAGGAAGATTTGTAAAATGCTATCCAGTGTGGGTATGGAGGGAATGGATATCAACCCCCAGAGAGATAGGTCCAGGCGTTTGATTTAAAGGCATGAGTTCAGGGTTGGGTTGAAAAAGAAGCATCTTTTGATTTCTGAATCAGAATGTGCTTAGGAAAGCAAGACCACTAGGGTTCCACAGTGACTTTTACAGCAACAGAATATTTTGGTAGATATCGGTCAAATAACATCAATAAAACCTCATATCCGGGGTCAAAACTCCATCTCTATGAATAGTAATACACACATTTAGAAGTTTTCAGTATTTGAAAAGAGACTGGTGTTCCCAGATGTCATTATAAGCAGACGATGCCATCAATCACCTCTTCAGTAAATTATGGAGATTCAGAAAAATGATGCAAATGAACAGTATTTGAATTTTCTCTCAGCAGCTTTTATATTAAAAAATACAGTAAGCCCAACTCAAATGAGAATATCCAATGAAAAGAAGTACGCTAAAATCTACAGCAATAGGATTTTGTGATACAGCATTATATGACTGACTTCAAGTTGAGAAAATTCATGCTTGCTCTGATTGACTTGGCCATTGGAGAGTTTCTCTTTAGCTCACCTGTTAGAAAAGTGCCAGCCAAAAATGGCAAGAAAGTAACACTCTCAGCAGTTTCATACTGGAAATGTGAGACTCTTCTAGTGAGCTAAGTTTACTTTAAATTCCAGCTCCTTAGACAAATAGTTCTTTGCCACACAGAAGCTACAGTGATGGTTCCTTATTACTGGATTCAAATCACATACTTATAAAATTCAGTGGAAAAAAAATCAGTCAGCCAGACCATGTGTTATGTCTTAGACTATTCTTAGGTGTTGAAACATTTGCCTGTCTGACTGAGAAAAGTTGAGGGATGATGTTGCTGCTGTTGTCTTAGTACTGTAGATAAATGGACCTCAAAAGGTTCAGTGTTTTAAATAAGCATCCAGAATTTTGGATGAGTATCTAAATATTTTTGGTTTGCAATTTGGACTAGTGACCTCACTAGATCATGAAGTCATGTGATGTGAAATCCCAAAACTTCCTGGTTTAGGATTAGAAGTAGCAGAAGAATAAGTTTAACTCTCTGAATAAGGTTAACATACTCATGCTTACAAATTCAAAACACCAAATATTCTGACTACACTTAAAATTTTCTATGTCAGGTGTTCCTTCCAGTAAACTCAGTTTGTAGAATTCTCTAAAAAGGTTAGCACAAATGGTGGTGTAATCACAGTTGAAGAAAATTCATTTAAAGTTGTATAAGGTTATTAGTGGATAATGTTTTGTAGTATTAGCCAACCTCTGGTTATAAACTCATGAAAATATCAGTCTTGTAGCAATATACACAGCAGCAGTATTTTTGTTACTTATGGTCCCTTTTTGTATTAGAAAAACTGTCACTACTTTATTATTCTTTTCATTAGTCATTGTTATTCAGATAATATGCTGTGGTTTTCCTGTATACACATTCTCTTTATACTTTTGGGCTCAAGAGGGGCTAATAATAGTATAAAAAGTATGGAGAATAATTTTCATTCTCATTTGCTTTTCTTTCTTGAAATTGAATTTTTTTAAACTTTAAAATAGCTAATAGATACACAGCTGATATCGAACTGAGCCCAATTGCTATTTTATATCTTTAATAATAATTTGCCATGTATTCGCATAGTTAAATATGGGATTATGCAGTGTTTTATTCAACTAAATCAGGATCAAATTATGCAAAATTACAAAACAAACAACGTAATGTAAGTAGATTAATTGCACATCATTTTTATGAAATTGACTGATTGTCATATTTTGTGTGTGCATGGGTATGTGTGTGTAAAAGGATAATATGTAGATAGAAATTCTATAAAGATAAATAATCCAGTTTGGATTATGATGTCATAAATGGGCCTACAAATTTACCCTGATTGTGAGCTCTTGTCAACAGTAGTTGAAAATCAATAATACAATAACTTAATATAAGAAATGTTGATGGGAAAAGGTGCAAAAGGGAGACAGACTGAGTTACAACAAACAAGACAACCTATTGATAAAACTCAAAGTCTGTACAGTATTAGGATCTTATTAGAAAAGTTTGGAACCAGAAATCAGTTAAACAAAATTAGTGTGTTGAAAACTAGGCCTATTTTGTAGAAAAAGTAAGGAAGAAAGGACTATTTTGCTCATCCTTCTCTCTGTGAGTATTTAAGGAAAGAGAATGTTTGGAGAAAAATTATCTAGCTTCTCGAGTGTGGCTGCTCCCTCACCTCCTCCTGGGACTCTTCATCATCTTGATCCTGAGAGATGCCCTGATCAGACTTGAGCAAAAAGGAACCCAGATAATATTGGTACTTACTCAAGCTTCAGCTGAATCCTAGACATTACTTGGATGAAATGGGACTGGGCTTTAATAATAATGGCAACAACCACCCTAGGCCATCTCAGCTAACTTCTTTGATACCATCTAACAGACTGTCAAACAAGGAGGGTTTCTTTCTAAAACCCCTCTCTAATTAAAGGGAATAATAATGAATGTGCGACACTGAGCCAGAAAACTTTAAGCGAAATGACCCAAATTCAACCTCTAAAGATATACTAGAAAAGTATATAAATGGTAATTAGGACCATTCCTTATAAATAGCTAATAAAGCCATGTAAGATAGACTAGAGCTTTGAAATGCAAATCTGTATTGTTAGAAAAGTAGAGGTAAATACTAATGGTGTCTGTTTACTAATTTCTTATTAGATGTAAACCACATAACTAGAGTTTCCTGTCTGTAACTATATACTAGTTATCCAGAGATCAAAAGGGTATGTTAACATTTAGATTAAACATGGGGGTAATAATATCATTGTCAATATTTCTCTCTGAAGTTTGTAGTAAAGTGTCTATGAACTGCTTAATGGATGATTACCTAATGCCGATGAATGCAATTACCTGAGTATACAGAGGAAAAGGAGGTTTTTCTTCAAAGTTACAATACTTACCCTAAGGATTGCCAGAGATCTATAAAAGAACTCTAGGGCCCTGATCCTGTTAGCACAGATCTGCTTAAGACTGGTCAGGGGAAGTTTGAGTCACAAGATTGAGATCTCCAATTACCCTGCTAATTCTCATGGAAGAGCTGGAACAAATTCTGTATCTGGAATGCCTATTTGGACTGTAACTTGATGAACTGATTCTGGAAGCTTCAGAGAGGTAGCTGAGTTAGTCTGTAACAGGAAAAACCTAAAAAACAACAAATAGACTAGTAGCACCTTAAAGACTAACAAAACATAGATGGTATTATGAGCTTTCGTGGGCACAAACCAGTCCTGTCTTCTGAAGAAGTGGGTTGCGCCCACGAAAGCTCATGATGCCATCTACATGTTTTGTTAGTTTTTAAGGTGCTACTAGTCTATTTTTTTTAAAGTTGATTCTGGAAGGAAATTTTTGCTTCAGCAGCTCAGGAAGCTTGCTTCCGGGTCCTGAGTGGCTGCTGATGGGGAACTGCCTAAGTAAGTGTGTCCTGGCCAGAGTCTGCCTCTGGCACCACCCTTCTTCCCCAGGTCACCACCCAAACCCTCTGCACCTCCCCTTCTCCAGGTCACAGCTCCCTCCCAGACCCTGCACCTTCCTCCTACATCCCTCCCGCAGGCCACACTCCTCTCCTGCACCCATACCTCATCCCAGACTATGCACCCCAAGCCTCTGCCCCAGATCACAATCCCCTCCTTCACCTAAACTCTCTCACAGACCCCTGCACCCTCTCCTGCACCCCAGTCCCCTACCCCAGCTCCTTTCTGCACCCAACTTCTGTTCCAGACCCTTCCCCCCATCCATAGAAAAGTGCAGTCCTTGGTCATTTGCCAAAATCTTGGAGTGTCCCCACATCAAAAACTATTGCCCACTCTGATCTACTATATGTTTGAGAGAGTTTGTCAGTGTGCAAGTCTCTGTTTGTTCAAGAGCTAAGGGTTTGGTTGTGTGGGGCAGAAGGGGGAACGAAGCATAAAATCATACAGAAAAGAGACAGAATCATCAGGCATGTGAAAGTGGTGGCTTAGGTGTGCCCCTGTCTCTGGTCTGGACCTTCACCAGTCCTGAGTCTCCCACTGTTCAGTCACCTTTTGGGGACATTACTGGTTGTTTCCCTTCATGAAGGAGTGAGGGGAAAGTGCACGGTTTGCTGCATTCCTCACTCTGGTTGGGAAGTGCAGGAAGCAGATGAACCTGGTCCTGCTCCAACTGGGGCACATGCACCCTTCCCCCAGCTGTGCTCTACCTAGAGCAGCCTGCATACTGAACTCCTCATTCCCAGCCCCACCCCAGACCAATGATTTTCATTTTATTTTTGTTGGAAACACCTCTGTTTAAATGCTCCGTCACTCCCTGTCTTCCTTAACTCTAGATATCAGAGTTCCCTTTTTATTGTTATCTATATTATACCATTTTAATTGCTATTCATTTTTTCCCCCTCAGGGTGGGTTGACTCTTTTGGCTGATATGTAAAAAATAATGTATGGCTGGCGGAGGTGACAGTCATTTGAGGTATTAGGTTTTTGATTAATGGTATTCATGTTTATATTCCTCAGACTGATTATTGTAGTTTCCTCACTAACCTGTGATTTGGTTTTGTTTCCCTTAAGCATATGGTTTTTCAATTCCAGGTCTTTGTGTGAGCATGTTATGATTCTAGGCAGTTAGCTTTATGAGGCTGATTTATTTCAAATGTACTTTTGCTGGAATTATACCTTCATCTCATGCTTACAGGGCTAGCTGTTTTGCTTTCTGAGTGTAATAGAATGCAGAACTAAAATATCCAGGGAGATTTTTCTTTTCTTTGAGTGGAAAGCTGCTCTAATGGTGATAGCCAACATGTGTATTTTCATAGGATGTTCCTCTGTAGATGTTCTTTTCTCCTGCCTACTGGAAAGTTTCCTATGGGGGCTGTTGTAAGATATGGTTAGAGCTACCGAGAAACGTTTTGCACTGCTTCTTCTGGTTGGTCAGAGATGATGCTCTCATTGGTTCTAAAAAAACCCTGACACTTGGCTTGACATCCATAGCATGAGTATAGCCTCTTTAGAAGGTGGCTGCCAGTGGCACAGAAAATTTCCCTTCTTCCACGCCCTCCCCCCCCATCTCCCCTATTTATTTTGGTCCTAGACATCCAACACTCCAGTCATCTGAAGAAGTGGACTGTGCCCATGAAAGCTCATGATGCCATCTACATGTTTTGTTAGTCTATAAAGTTCTACCAGACTATTTGTTGTTTTTTCAGTTTACCTGTACAGACTAACTCGGCTACCCCCTGAAGCTATTTTAAATGATTAGGTAGCTGATTGACCCTTCTTCAGTGACTGTATGATTTTGTGCCCAATCTAAACAGCTTAAATTCAAAAATTAAAGCATTGCCATCCAGTGATTCTGGAACGATGGAACTTTTTACAATGGAGAAGCTGAAAGTCAGTGGTCCCCAAACATTTTACCTGGCAGCCCCTTACCAGGACTTGGTAGTGGCTCCTGGGAGAGGGGACTGCAGACAGTGCTAAAGGGACTGAGGCTGGAACCACAGCTGGGGGCAGATTCCCTGTCATGGGTCCTCCAGCTGCGTCCCCACATATGGCACTGGAAGTAGAGTAGATCCAGCAGCAGCCAGTACCCCATGTGCTGGACTGGGAGCAGAACCCCTGGTGTGGGTCCTGTAGCCAGGACAGCGTATGTGGAGCCAGCAGGAGCAGAGTCCCAGTATGGGACATTCAGCTGGGAGTGTAGGGCTGGCAGTGCTGCTGGGATCCCATGCAACCTGGAGGTGCTACAGCATCCCCCTGCGCCACTAGTCTCTGCACTTATGTTGCCAACCTCAGATGTTCAAAACTCAGGAATCAGCCCTCCCTCACGATCATGAGATTTATAAACAACGGCAAAAGTGGGGTTCTTTTTATTTGCCTTGTGGATTTTGAGATTTTTGGGTGCACCCCATTACATTTTCAAGCTTTCCACTACAACCATGAGGACTAAAACTATACTTTTTTCCCCCCAGAAAATGGAAGCTGAGATTTCCATATAATCTCTTGTTTTCAGGAACTGGGACTTCAAGTAAAACAAGCTACTTTGCCAGACTCTCAATAAAATAGCCTGAACTGGCTGTGCTGTATGAAGTGCACATAAACAATATGTCATTCTGTAGTGCAGGGAATGTGGAGAGACATTTACACTTATAACAGAGCAGCTTATTTTTCTCTGCTCTGGTTGCTTTTCTCTTTGCCTTCTCATTTGGCTGTTGCTTTCCCTGCCCTCCACAGTTTTAATTGCTCTCTCCTCACCTTTCTGTCTTTCAATGTAGCCCAGCAGCACACGCTCTCCTTCCAGCTGCTCCTGTGTTTTAGAATGATGGAGACAAAGCTTCTTCACACTTATCCTTTTTGCCTTTATTTCTGTCACTTTGTTTCCTCCCTGTGGGATCCAGTGAGTCCTGACACAATGTCACAGTTGCAGGGCAGGCAGGATCAAAAAGCACAAGACCAGCTGCAAAAGAGGTAATTGCTTTATCACCAGTAACTGGACTTGATTCAACAGACGCAATCAGCACTATTTCTGGCTTTGTATTAACTCTTCAAGTGTCTCCCAGAACACACTGTATAGTCCAAAAATCACCCATTCATTCTGAGCATCACTAGCTACATTAAATGCGAGGCCAAGACTTGAATGGACATAGATGTTGCAATGCCCTCAAATCTTTTGTTAGAGCCCAAGGCAAAGGTCAAAGCCTTATTTCAGGGTTCTGGGAGCAAATGTGCTCCATCTCCCTATGCTATAACTTCATGGATAGAAATAGAGCGTTTCTCTCCATGGAGAGAAATAGAAATAATAAAAGTACGGGTGCCAATCTGGCACTTTTCACCCACACTGAATTCACCTAAAATTTTAATAAAACAGTATCGTAGAATCATAGAATAGTAGGGCTGGAAGAGCCCTCAGGAGGTCATCAAGTCCAACACCTTGCCCGAAGCAGGACCAACCCTGAATAAATCATCCCAGCCAGGATTTAGTCAAGCTAGGGCTTAAAAACCTCTAGGGATGGAGATTCCACCACCTCCCTAGATAACCCATTCCAGTGCTTCACCACCCTCCTAGTGAAATAGTTTTTCCTAATAGCCAACCTAGACCTACCCCCCCACTCTAACTTAAGACCATTGCTCCTTGTTCTGCCATCCATCACTACTGAGAACAGCCTCTCTGCATCCTCTTTGGAACCTCCCTTCAGGAAGTTGAAAGTTGCTATCAAATCCCCCCCTCACTCTTCTCTTCTGCAGATTAAATAAGCCCAAATCCCTCAGCCTCTCTTCGTAAATCATGTGCTCCAGCCCCCTAATCAATTTGGTTGTCCTCCGCTGGACCCTCTCCAATGCATTCACATCCTTTCTGTAATGGGAGCCCAGAATTGGATGCAATACTCTAGATGTGGCCTCACCAGTGCAGAATAATGGGGAATAATCACTTCTCAAGATCTGCTGGCAATGCTCCTCCTAATGCACCCTAATATGCCATTAGCCTTCTTGGTTACAAGGGCACACTGTTGACTAATATTCAGCTTCTCATCCACTGTAATCCCCAAGTCCTTTTCTGCTGAACTAGCTAGTCGGTCCTCAGCCTGTAACAATGCTTTGGATTCTTCCATCTGAAGTGTAGGACTCTGCACTTGTCCTTGTTGAACCTCATCAGATTTCTTTTGGCCCAATTCTCTAATTTGTATAGATCACTCTGGACCCTTTCCCTACCCTCCAACGTATCTACCTCTCCCTGTAGCTTAGTGCCATCCACAAACTTGCTGAGGGTGCAATCCATCCCCTCAGCCAGGTCATTAATGAAGATATTGAATAAAACTGCCTCTTAAGCTGATCCATCCACTTAAAACTGACTGCCAACCAGCCATTGAGCCCTTGATCACTACGCGTTGGGCCCGACAATCTAGCCAGCTTTCTATCCACCTTACAGTCCATTTACAGTCACCTTACAGTGACTATTCCTGATCACTTCCAAGTGCCTCAGAATGGATTCATTGAGGATCCTCTCCATGATTTTTCTGGGGACTGAGGTGAAGCTGACTGGTCTTTAGTTTCCTGAATTGTCCTTCCTTTTTAAAAGATGGGCACTAGATTTGCCTTTTTCCCATTGTCTGGGATCTCTCCCAATCTCCACAAGATTTCAAAGATAATGGCCAAAGACTCTGCATTCACATTTTCCAACTCCCTCAATACCCTCGGATACATTGAATCTGGACCCATGGATTTGTGTATGTTTAGCTTTTCTAAATAGTTCTTAACCTGTTCTTTCTCCACAGAGGGCTGCCCACCTCCTTCCTATACTGCGTTGCCTAGTGCATTTGTCTGGGAGCTGCCCTTGTCTGTGAAGACAGAGACAAAGAAAGCATTGAGTACTTCAACTTTTCCCACATCATCTGTCACGGGGTTATCTCCCTCATCCAGTAAGGGCCCCACACTCTCCCTGATCACCCTTTTATTGCTAACATGCCTATAGAAGCTTTTCTTGTTACCCTTCACATACCTTGCTAGCTGCAATTCCAAATTCGCTTTCGCCTTCCTGATTACTCCCCTTCATTCTTGAGCAATATATTTATACTCCTCCCCAGTCACCTGTCCAAGTTTCCACTTCTTGTAAGTTTCCTCTTTGTGTTTAAGCTCACCAAGGATTTCCCTGGTAAGCCACCCTGGTCTCCTACCATATTTGCTTTTCTTACTGCGCATCGGGATGGCTTGTTCCTGAGCCTTCAATAAGGCTTCTTTAAAATACAGACAGCTCTCCCGGACTCTTTCCCTCTTCATTTCCACTCTTTCCACATGCATCTGACGAAGTGGGTTTTTGCCCACGAAAGCTTATGCTCCAACACTTCGGTTAGTCTATAAGGTGCCACAGGACTCCTCGCCTCTTCATGTTAGCATCCCTGGGGGATCCTGCCCATCATTTCTCTGAGGGAGTCAAAGTTTGCTTTTCTGAAGTCCAGGCTATGTATTTTGCTGCTCTCCTTTCTTCTTTTGGTCAGGATCCTGAAATCTACCATCTCATGATCACTGCTGCCCAGGTTGCCACCCACATCTACTTCCACTTCTAGCTCCTCCCTGTTTGTGAGCAGAGGTCAAGTTGCACATGGACTCTGGTCAGTTCCTTCAGCACTTGTACCAGGAAGTTATCCCCAACATTCTCCAAAAACTTCCTGGATTGCCTGTGTACTGCTGTATTGGTCTCCCAACAGATGTCAGGGTGGTTAAAGTCCCCCATGAGAACTAGGGCCTGTGATCTGGAAGCTTCTCTTAGTTGTCTGAAGAAAGCCTCATCTGCTTCATCCACCTGATCTGGTGGTCTATAGCAGACACTAACCACAACATCACAGTAAACAAATTCTTCCTTGATAGCAACAATGAAAGGGGACATTAAAAAAATACTAGATATGTATAAGAAACTAAATGAGGAACAGAATAATGGTAGAGCAGGATCTTCAACTTTTGTAAGTCATGGGAGCTCTGTTGAAGTCAGTGAAGCAATGTTATTTTACATAAGTTGAACATCTGGAAAAAAGTGTACCCCACCTTCCTGTCAAGGTTAACTGAGGAGACACATTTATTTTATGTTGAGCTGCCATACTAGGTATCAGAGTAAGACCTACAGTAAATTGTATTGACATAACACTTCAGACAGTACTAACTTTCTTGTCTTTTGTCCCTGTGTGTTTCATAGCCTCCCAGGAATGCCAATGTGCAAGCTCGTCTTGAAGACTAATGCACTGACTCGATTAGAGTGATAAGTAGTGAGCCTGTGCTAGGGCAGAGAAAGTACATAGCACCATTTCACATAAAGTGCCCTTGAAGTTTTTCATTACTCATAAACTCCTGACATACTGTTCTCAATGCCCTGTAAAAGTAGCTGCCTGCCTATGTGCCAGTATCAGGGATGGAAGGTTGGACTGCTGCTGGTATGCTAGCCATAGCTCTCTGAGCGCAGTAAAGCATTTCAGTAATGAGGGCTCCTTCCCCCCTTCTATCTGTAGTCACCACTAAACCTGATCTGTGCTCACTGTTCCTGGCTTGGTGGAGTGACAGAGATTAGCCACAGCTGCTGGCAGCAAAGCCTAAAGATGTGCTTCACATCTAGGACAGTGCTAAAGAACACACATTCTGAATTATGATGACCCAGCTACTGGATGACCAAAATAGCAGGCCAAACTCTGTCCTCAGATACACCGTTGCAATTGGCTTAACTGAATTTGCCTCAGTTCTGCTAAAAGTTCAGTGCACTTCAAAAAAAGGGAGGATTAGAAGTGAGTCCAAGACTCAGAATGTGGATCTGGACTGAAATTTCCTCAATCATCTGAGAGGAAAAGGAAGCACTGTTTCTGTGGAATGTGTGACTGCAGCAATTCTCCACTGTCTTGCATTTTGTGTAGTCACATCTGTGTGGAGGGAAAGTAGAGGTTTAAAATGGTACCCTGAACCAGAACTGTACTATTTTATATCAACTTTACACAGCACCAGGTGAATGGCAATGGAGAATCAGGCCTCTAAAGTTTTACTATGAGTCCATCTTTATTGGTGATTATAGCAGAAGGCTGGTTTCAGGGAGCAGGACCAAGTATACCCAGCTGTCTAACCCAGGGTGGGCAATAATTTTTGATGGGGGGGGGCCACACAAAGATTTTGAGTGGTCAAAGGCCACATTTTTCTGTGAGGGGTGTGTGGAGTCTGTGACAGAGGTTGGATGCAGAAGGGAGCTTGGGGTAGGGACTGGGGTGCAGGAAAGAGTGTGGAGTCTGGGTCAAGGAGATTATTGTGACCTAGAACAGAGGCTTGGGGTGCAGGGTCCAGGAGTGGGTATGGGTGCAGGAGAGGATTTTGGCCTGAGAGAGGGGTATAGGAGTTGTGACCTGGGGCAGAGGGGGAGGGTTTTCAGAGAGTTTGGGTGGTTACCTGGGATAGAAAATTGGGGTGCAGCAGGGGATGTAGGGTCAGGGAGAGCAATGGGTGCAGGAGAGAATTCTGGTCTGAGAGAGGAGTGAAGGAGGAGATGCAGGGTCTGAGAAGGAGTTTTTGCCTGGGGGAGGGAATGCAGAGGATTTGGGTGGTGACCTGGGGCAGGAAGTTCTGGTGCAGGAGGGGCTGGGTTGCCAGAGGCAGGCTCTGGTCAATAAGCACTTACCCAAACAGCTCCCAGCCAGCAGCTCAATGGGACTTTCAGTGCCTCTCTGTGCTACGTGCAGGAGGAGGGGGAGTTCACTCACTGCCTCCACCCCCAGTACAATCTCTCAGCTCTCATTGGCTGGTTCTATTGTGGGCAGCACACAAAGCTTCTCCCTCCCCCCAGAGCCAGATGGAGCAGCCAGAGGCTTTGAGCCCTGGGGCTGCTCCCTGCCTGTGAGTCTCAGAAGGGTTGGTCTTGAGCCAGACTGAAGGCTCAGCAGGCTGGATCTGACCCACAGGATGTATCTTGCCTGTCTCTGATCTAACTTGTTTTTAAAAACCTCCAATGATGGGGATTCCACACCCTCCCTTGGAATCTTATTCTAGAGATTAGCTATCCTTGTGATTAGAGAGGCTTCCCTCATATCTAACCTGGATGACCTGATTACAGTCTATAAGTACTTACACAGAGACCAAATATTTAATAATGAGCACTTAAATCTAGCAGAGAAAAGTATAACACAGGCTAATGGCTGGAAGTTGAAGCTAAACAAATTCAGACTGGAAATAAGCTGTGCATTTTTAATAGTGAGGGTAATTGACCATCGGAACAACTTAGGTTCATAATGAATTATGAAAAGTGTCATACACAGTCAAACAAATGCTCATAGACAGACAAACACTTGGATACTTACCCCACCAGATCGCAACACAGCCCCCCAAAAGCCACACTTACCTGAGCTCCTCTCAGATGTTTCCCAGGCAAACTCCCTCTTGGTTGCTGCCCTGTTCGCTGCTCATACTCAGGGAGGAACTAGTAGGGGAAGTAGATGTGGGTGGCAATCTGGGCAGCAGTGATCATGAGATGGTAGATTTCAGGATCCTGACCAAAAGAAGACAGGAGAGCAGCAAAATACACACCCTGGACTTCAGAAAAGCAGACTTTGACTCCCTCAGAGAACTGGTGGGCAGGATTCCCTAGGATGCTAACATGAAGGGGAAAGGAGTCCAGGAGAGCTGCCTGTATTTTAAAGAAGCCTTATTGAAGGAGCAGGAACAAACCATCCCGATGCACAGTAAGAAAAGCAAATATGGTAGGTGACAAGATTGGTTTACTGGGGAAATCTTTGGTGAGCTTAAACACAAAAAGGAAGCTTATAAGAAGTGGAAACTTGGACAGATGACTAGGGAGGAGTATAAATATATTGCTCGAGAATGCAGGGGAGTAATCAGGAAGGCGAAAGCACAATTGGAATTGCAGCTAGCAGGGGATATGAAGGCTAACAAGAAAGGTTTCTACATGGATGTTAGAAATAAGAGTGTGATCAGAGAGGGTGTGGGGCCCTTCCTGGATGAGGGAGGCAACCCCGTGACAGATGATGTGGGAAAACTTGAAGTACTCAATGCTTTTTTTCGTTTCTGTCTTCACAGACAAGGGCAGCTCCCAGACTACTGCACTAGGCAGCGCAGTATGGGAAGAAGATGGAGAAAGAACAGGTTAAGAACTATTTAGAAAAGCTTGACATGCACAAATCCATGGGTGGGTATTTAATGCATCCGAGGGTACTGAGGGAGTTGGCAAATGTTATTGCAGAGACTTTGGCCATTATCTTTGAAAACTCTTGGAGATCGGGAGAGATCCCGGATGATTGGAAAAAGGCAAATGTAGTGCCCAACTTTAAAAAAGGGAAGAAGGACAATCCAGGGAACTACAGTCCAGTCAGCCTCACCTCAGTCCCCAGAAAAATAATGGAGAGGATCCTCAAGGAATCCATTTTGAAGCACTTGGAAAAGGGGAATGTGAGAGAGCTTTCTTTCTCCACAAAAAGTGAGTTTATCATTAAACATTAAGTTTCCTTCACTTGTGGAATTCCTAGCAGATCATGTCTACTGTGGGTCTATCTTTTAGTCTTTGCTATACACCTTTTGAGGCAAGCAGACTGTTTATGTCTATTACATTGTGCTGATCAGATTATCAATGTCAAATAAATAACACTGGTCTACAATTTTTTAGAAGTCGTCTGCTTCAGAGATAAAATGTGCTATTTATTATGTATTTTGATGTGCTGAATTCAAATATGACAATTAAAACAACTGATTGGCTACTGTTTCCAAGATATTTAAGTTTTTACTTTTTACGTCTATGTATATTGTGTAGATAGTAGAGTTTTAATCATAAATTGTAAGCCTAGGTCTTTTCATGTGTTGATGGTTGCTTTACATGATAATATTTCACCTGTCCTGTTTATGTAACACTTTAAAAATCAGCAAAAGGGTTATATAAATAAAATTTATTATGAAACAAAAGGCAAAAACTATTATGTACATAGTTTAGTCCTATTCAGTGTCTACTCCGCTTCTTGGCTTGTCTCTTGTATTCATTAAATGGAGCATCTCTTGTCACTGTCCAGCAATAGTCTGCAAGCATTGATGGGCTCCATTTGCCCTGATAGTGTTTCTCCATTGTTGCAATGTCCTGGTGAAATCGCCGTGCTCGTCGCTCACTGCTCCAGTTCGGTGGAAAAAATCTAGATGAGAGTGCAAAAAATGTATCTTTAGTGACATGTTGCAACCAAGGCTTTTGTATGCCTTGAGGAGGTTTTTCACCAACAACCTGTAGTTGTCTGCCTTGTTGTTTCTGAGAAAATTTATTGCCACTAACTGGAAGGCTTTCCATGCCGTCTTTTCCTTGCCACGCAGTGCATGGTCAAATGCATCATCTCAAAGAAGTTCACAAATCTGAGAACCAACAAAGACACCTTCCTTTATCTTAGCTTCACTTAACCTTGGAAATTTTCCATGGAGGTACTTGAAAGCTGCTTGTGTTTTGTCCATGGCCTTGACAAAGTTCTTCATCAGACCCAGCTTGTTGTGTAAGGGTGGTAACAAAATCTTCCTTGATTCAACAAGTGGTGGATGCTGAATACTTTTCCTCCCAGGTTCCAATGACTGTCGGAGTGGCCAATCTATCTTGATGTAGTGGGAATCTCTTGCACGACTATCCTATTCGCAGAGAAAACAGCAGTACTTTGTGTATCCAGTCTGCAGACCAAGCAAGAGAGCAACAACCTTCAAATCGCCACAAAGCTGCCGCTGATGTTGGTCATAGTTTATGCACCTCAAAAGTTGTTTCATGTTGTCATAGGTTTCCTTCATGTGGACTGCATGACCAACTGGAATTGATGGCAAAACATTGCCATTATGCAGCAAAACAGCTCTAAGACTCGTCTTCGATGAATCAATGAACAGTCTCCACTCATCTGGATCGTGAACGATGTTGAGGGCTGCCATCACACCATCGATGTTGTTGCAGGCTACAAGATCACCTTCCATGAAGAAGAATGGGACAAGATCCTTTTGACGGTCACGGAACATGGAAACCCTAACATCACCTGCCAGGAGATTCCTGCTGTAGTCTGGAGCCCAACAGCTCTGCCTTACTCTTGGGTAGTTCCAAATCCCTGACAAGGTCATTCAGTTCACCTTGTGTTATGAGGTGTGGATCAGAGGAGGAGGATGGGAGAAAATGTGGGTCCTGTGACACTGATGGTTCAGGACCAGAAGTTTCATCCTCTTCCTCTTCCTCGTCCGACTCAAGTGAGAATGATTCTGGTGCATCAGGAACCGGCAGTCCTTCTCCGTGGGGTACTGGGCGTATAGCTGATGGAATGTTTGGGTAATGCACAGTCCACTTTTTCTTCTTTGACACACCTTTCCCAACTGGAGGCACCATGCAGAAGTAACAATTGCTGGTATGATCTGTTGGCTCTCTCCAAATCATTGGCACTGCAAAAGGCATAGATTTCCTTTTCCTGTTCAACCAGTGGCGAAGATTTGTTGCACAAGTGTTGCAGCATATGTGTGGGGCCCACCTCTTGTCCTGATCTCCAATTTTGCAGCCAAAATAAAGGTGATAGGCTTTCTTAACCATAGTGGTTATACTGCACTTTTCTAATGCAAAAGTCACTTCACCACAAACATAGCAGAAGTTATCTGCACTGTTCACACAAGTACGAGGCATCTCTGCTCACTTTGGCTAAACAGAAATATGTCCCTTTGCAAAATCAAACACTGACAAATAAGAGAGCACGACACTGTATGATTTCTAGAGCTGATATAGGGCAATTTGTTCAGCAGAGTGATGTAAGCTTTGTTATGATTGCATCATCTATGACTTCTAGGAATAACATGATGCAATTCATATCATGTATGATGCAATACCAGCTTCAGATTGCATCATTCATTGTTTTGCCTAAAAAGCAAGTACTGCCCAAACCCAGTCATAGATTTATTCATAGATCCAGTCAAAGATGTATTTTAGTCATTTCTGGTTTAAATTGAGATCCCTTCCCTTTATAACTCACTTATCCTCCGCCATTCCCAAGTCAAGGGTCGTATATACTGACCCAATAGCATATCTTGAAAACTAGAGCCAATCAACAATTTTAAGCATCATTTTCATTCTCAGTGACCCAGAATTAGTTAAGTTTGACTACATTTATTTCAGAAGCATTTTGGCTGTAGAGCAGTGTGACTATCTACTGACCAAGTCAGTTGACACATGCTGGTACAAGCAACATAAATTGAGCTGTTTATTTGAATGCTGTGTTGCTACATGTCTATAAAAGTATGTAAAGCTATTAAGTAGTCCACACACCACCTATATATGAACTACAAGAAACAAAAGCCTTTTTTTCTAAACGAATAGCCATCAAATAATGGGGAAAATATACTTGTGAATAATTATTCAAAAATCCAAAATTTGCCATTAATATTTTTCACAAAGATTGGTTTGACCCTTTCTAGTTATGAGTTAAAGCAAGGAATCCTCTTTAAGGTTGCCTCTCAGGAAAAGAATAGCAGTACATCTTACTCTGATTGACCACTAAATGGCAGAATAAAATACATGCTAAACACCAAGGATATCTTAGTAAATGAAAAAATAGTACAGGGGATCAGCCAATTTTACACTAGATTTTACAGTAGCCAAGCAAATGTTAACACAAAGGTAAGATTAAAAATAGTTGGCAGAATGAGGGCATGCTAAAAATAACTTTATTTGGGATAAAATTAAACATCATATGGAGAACAGAATTAAAAGGCCTATAAAAACAGAAAAACAACATAAAAACAATACTAGAGGATACAGAGGATTACAAATAAAGTAAGGAAAATAGGCCATAGTTTTCACAAAAGTTTTAAAGAGTGTAAGATAAATTAAAAAAAACACATATGAAAGGAAGGAGAGATAGATAGTGCAGAGAACACCACCATAAACATAGCCAGGTTCACATCCAATTAAAGTCGTAGTGGAAATGAGTGAGGTGGTTTTCTGTGGTGGGTATTTGTCTACACATGACAAAACTGTTAGACAATTACCACGATTGGCCAAAAAAGCCATGAAGCAGAACAATATTTCTTCAGTATTTTCTTTCTAGCAGTGGTTGCTACCTGGTCCATAGGGGCTACTAGTGGTCAGCAAAAAGCTGGCTGGTCACAGTTGTGTGGCTAGCTTGCTGTATCTTTTCCTGTTTTCTGCTAAGTTTCATTAAAAGAGAACCAAAATATGTACCAGTTACTTTTCCTTATGTTACCTAAATACAGTAATGGCTGTATTTTTCCATAGGGATGTAACAAAGGTGAAAGGAAGTGCTTTTCACAGCTGTGAATGGGTTGGAGGATTTCCCATGGGACTGCAGATGAAAGAGGATGTGAATCAACATGATAAATCTAGTACTTTGTGGCCCACTCTATAGATTTTTTTGTCAGGAATTCTTGTTTTTTAGCATTGTATTTAGGAAGTTGTCAACTTGTCTACCACAATGTCCATTATAAGCTCTCCTTTTCAGGGGAAAATACATTAGAATCCACTTAAAACAAATTAATGTACCAGTCAATGGCCATTCCTTCCCATTAAGATAAATTCCCAACAACAGAAGATACCATGTTATCCCTTAAATTGTTCTCCACTGCTCCCAAATTGCTTCACTTCACCACATGAGTCTGTTGACTCACTAAAGATTTAAAGGTAATTAGATCTGCCTTTAGGAAAGGCAGAAAGTGATTTTTCCCTATCCTGAGCTAAATGCAATTATACCAGAGGGATATGGCGCGGTGCCAACCAAGTATTGTAGTCTTGTGATACTGCTCACGGGAAAGAAAGAGGACTTTGAGGCTACAGGTATGTCTATACTGCACTCTAAAATCAAAATAAGATACGCAATTTGCGCTATGCAAATTGAGTATCTTATTTCGATTTTATTTCTTAATAGGCTATTTCAAAATTTGGCACATCTACACAGTGCCAAATTTCAAAATAAAGTTCTATTTCGAGCTATCCCTTATCCCTTGTGCAATGAGGTTTACAGGGATGGTGAAATAGTGTGTCCATAATTTCGAAAATTATTTCGAAATAGCAGATGCGCTCCTTGGATGTGGGGTAGCCATTTCGGGATACCTCTAGATAGTTATTCTGAAATAGCTTATTTCAAAATAGCATGTCTACAGTGCAGGGAAGCCTCAAAAAGTGAGTCCAAGGCAGGCTTCCCTAATGTAGGCGTGCTATCTGGAATAACTTAGAATGGTCCTAGTGAGGGGCTATTTTGAAATAGCAGAAATGGAGGGTCAACACACCTTATTTCGAAATAGCTATTTTGGAATAGGCATTATTCTTCATAAAATGAGGTTTACAGAAGTTGGAATAAGCTGCCCGTTATTTCAAAATAATTTCAAAATAACGGTGTAGACGCTCAGATAGTTATTTTGGAGTAATGGCCATTATTCCAAAATAACTTTGGTGTGTAGACACACCATAAATGGAGCTTTGAAAGAGCCTTTACTGAGTGACCACTGTAAGAGATCACTTGAGAAAAGCAGAATTTGCACTCAGGTATCTCCTCTGAGTCTTAACTTATCACACAAAAGCTTCAGAGGGTTAGCCAAGTTAGTCTGTAACTGGAAAAACTTAAAAAACAATGACTAGTCCATCAGCACCTTAAAAACTAACAAAACACATAGATGGTATCATGAGCTTTCATGGGCACAACCAAGTGGGTTGTGCCTATGATAGCTCATGATTCCATCTACTTGTTTTGTTAGTTTTTAGGGTGCTGCTAGACTATTGTTGTTTTTAAAGTTATCACACAAAGACACACCAGACACAGATATAAACAATAAGAGAGAGTCCAAGTTTATTTGTTTCAGGTGGGAGCAAATACTAACAGAATGCAGGCATCTTAGTTTCATAGGGAACTTTATAATGATAATTAAAAATATCTGTAGATTTGAATGATTTGATCTTATAATTGCTACTACTGTTCACCCCTTCATCTTATCTCCTGTTGTTTGCTATCCTGATTTGTTGCCTTGGTGTTGCGATTTGTTGCCCCAGTAGTTTCCTGTAGTTTGACCAAGGCTAAAAGCAAGAGAATTCTCAGGTGAGAGCCCCTCATGTCTAAAACTTACCCTGACAAAGTCCCAAGAGAATGGGTTTAGAGTTTCAGGGCAAATGAAGACCTATATTTAACTATTATGTCAAATTCTACAGGCTTTTTATAAGAATGCTTTTTATGTTATTTTAATGTTATAATATGTTATTTTAATCTGTTTCTAAGGTTTCCAGATACCACAGCAGTGGGCACTGCACAAAGTAGGAGACATTTTTAAGAAATTCATGAACACACTCATCGCTAGAGAACACAAGTTGTCAAACTATGTTCTCTTAGTCTATGAAGGCTTTAAAATAATCAGAGAATGCATCCTGCTGGCAGTGTCAGAGGATTTAAACAGAATAAGATATTAGATTGGTAGTGGCAAGAGCAATAAATATTTAGAGCTCAGAATACAAAAGTGAATCCACTCACATAAGCAAAAAAAAGGCACCATTTGCAATGCCAGTTCTGAGTATAGTGCTATTCCTGGCATATTTAGGGTGTGAACTAATGGCTGACTGAGGCTATGTCTAAACTGCAGAACTTTTCCGGGATACCTCCAGTATCCCGGAAAAGCTCTGCTATGTCTAAGGAACATGTCCTCTTTTTTGGAACAGTTTCTGAAAAAGCGGACGTGTTCTTTCAGCATCCCTGTATTCCTCTCAGGGAGAGAAATAAGGGATGTTTTGAAAGAGGAGTTTTTTCCAAAATTTGGCCCTGTGTAGATGGGCCAAATTTTGGAAAGTCTCTTTTGGAAAAAAAGTGGAAAAAGATACGCAAATTGTGGTTCGCAATTTGCATTTCTTTTTCCAACTTTTCTCAGCAGTGTAGACAATAGCCTGAAAGGAAGTCGAGAAAAAGCATTCTGTTTGTCTGCTGCTCAGTTGTCAATAATCAGCTGAAAGACAATAGAAAAGTGGCGTTTTTCAGTTTTTACCATATTGACAAGACTATATTACTATTCTTCATTATTGTCTTTGGACATTGATGAAAACAGTTTTAAGTGGCTAAATTGTATAGCTTCTCATCTGATGCTACTTAGCTACATGAAGATAACTTCTGTGAATGTGCTGCAATTTTGTAGCAGAATATTTATGAGAAAGATTAGAGGGCATAAGAAAGTTGCAGGGCTGGTGTGAGGTGTGTGCACATGGCCTGAGCTTTATTATTGGCCCCGCCTTCCCAGACAGTGTGTCCCCTGCACACCCTCTCGGTTCCCCTGCACATGGCCCTGCACTTTATTATTGGCCCCACCTTCCCGGGCAGTGTGTCCTGTCTGAGGTGCATCCTGAAGCTGTGGGCTGCACATGGTGGCAACGCTCCCTCTCCATCCCCCTGACATGGTGAAGAGGGAGAAGAGGAGGCGGCTGCTGTGGATGCTAGTGGTGAGGGCACCCTGGGTGGCCTGGTCCCCTGCACTGTTGGCTTGGGAGCTCTTTGTGCTACTGGAGGAATTGCCACTGCAGCCCCATGGGGGAACAGCCCCTGCAGCCTTGCACGGGCATAGCTGGAGCCCCGGGCCTGGTGTGTGGCCACTGATGGCCTGGGCCCCAGCACCCCCTTGAACTAGACCCCCTTGAACTATGCTGGCCCTGGAAAGTCTTCTTCAAAAAGAGAAAAATAACAGAAGATGCATTTTTATAGTAACGTCTGGAGTAGGTTTAGGTGAATTTAGTGCTTTTTTAAAAAAGTTTTAAGACCAAAGAAAGCACAGTTTACACAAATACATGCAGATGTGGTGTGTAGACCCCACCTTGGGGAGGAGGGTCCCAGAGAGGTGCTAAGGACCTGGCTAGCTCTATCCCTGCAGATATGTCAGACATGCATGGCAAAGAGGAGGCCTTTAAAAGGGAGGAAGCTGCAGACGGGTGTGGGGTAGTGGTGGGATTAGGATTGTTCTAAGCAGTGAGTAGACTGAAGGAGTCACTCCTACAGCCATGGTGGAAACTCCTGGCCAGATGCTTTTTAATCTGACCTTATGGAGAATACAGCAAACCAGATAGATTTAAGAAGGCCTGTCAAGAGCAAGGGCCCCTTGGAACATGTAAGGAGCAGGCTGAAGAGACCTGGGGTAAATAATTGGGCATGTCAGATTCTCTCACCATCTGTGGAAGAAGCCTTAGGAGGCTTTGTTCACTGGGGTCTGAGTGTAACTTAATGTGAGACCCAAACCTGCAAGTGCTCATGCACGCGAGTAACTTTACTAATGTGAGTCTTTCTACTTGCACAAATCTTTATGGGCCAGGCTTTTAAAGCTATTGCAGGTAGGAACTTACTGGTATTTTCAAGAGTGCTTGGGTAGGTGTCTCCCATATTGTTACCTTCTCTTTTAACTTGCTTGAGACTTTTGCCCTGCTCTCTGTAATAAGCAGTTTGGGGATTAAGCTCTTCCTCTGTTTTATCATAAATCATATGTCTGCTGGACTTTGAGAGACATGCCCATGGGTGAAGACTACCAGCCTGTTCCAACAGAAGAAGGTGTGATTTTGTTTCCTTCCTTTCCCAGCTGTTTGAGCAGCCACATTTATGTTCCTGTAGTTCATTTGCAAGTTATTTTCCTTTTTCTTAACTTCCTGATTGACAGTAACATATTGTGTTCCTATTGTGCTCATATAGAGAGAGCTGTACTCCCCTAGCCCTAGAACACTGGGCAGGCAGCCCCCAGATTGGGTGGCCCTGGCTCCAGCTGCCCCAAGTCCCTGGCCTAGATTTACCTTCACCCGGGGTCAAAAGGAAAGAGCAGGAAGCTGGAAGGGGCTTTGGGCTGGAGGGTGGGTGAGGTCACTCCTAGATATTTGGGGAGCCTAAGTCTCCCCTGGTCTGTGATACCTGCCGTACATGAGGTCAGAAATATGTAAATATTTACCCAACGTGCCATGCAGTGGAGGGTCAGGCCTTGCATTTTTAGACTGATATTTAGAAATCTCTTTTGATACTAATCAGTGAGATAAAGGGAAAGCTTCACAAAGCTAGAACAGATGTGACATCCAAACTCATACCATCATATATTCCCTCTGGGCAAGGCTGGGTCTGTTAGACACAGTGCCATTTCTGAGGGCAGTTAAGAGCCATGCTACCTCCAGGAAAGCATTCTGTCTTCTTTAGGCAAAAATGGCTCCTGGAGATCCTCAGAGAATAGGGAGCGAGCAAATTGCTGCATCCTATTAAAGTGTGCAGCCAATGGTTCCGTTTATGGGAGATTAGGAGGGTCTGTAGCCCTCTTAAAGTTTGAACTCCCTGGATTTCATATCTGAGGTCTGCTTAAAGTGCATGCCCTGGCTCCAGTGCCAATTCTTAACTGCAACAGAGGTTGTGCTGCTTCCAGCATTGCCTTTTGGGACAGGAAGTTTGTTTATAAACAGGGAGAGGCAGGGTGATTAAAAAAAAAAGGCTTGTCATTCAAGTTATTGAAAGATCATTAGATCATGAAAACATTGCCAGGAACTCCACTTAAAAATAGGGGGAAAAGAGTTCAACTTACTTGGAAAAAGAGGTAAATAGTGAGGTGGCAAAATTGGCAGATGATACAAAATTACTCAAAATAGTTATGTCCAAAGTTGACTGCAAAGAGTTTCAAAGGGATCTCACAAAAACCGGGTGATTGGGCAACACACGAGCAGATGGAATTCAGTATTGATAAATACCAACTATAGCACATAGGAAAATATAATCCCACCTATACATACAAAAATGATGGTGTCCAAAATAGCTGTTACCGCTCAAGAAAGAGATCTTGGAATCATTGTGGATAGTTCCCTGAAAACATCTGCTCAATGTACAGTGGCAATCTAAAAAGCTAACGGAATATTGTGAATCATTAGGAAAGGAATAGATAATAGGACAGAAAATATCATATTGCCTCTATATAAAGTCATGATATGCCCATATTCTGAATACTGCATGCAGATCTGGTCACGCCATCTACAAAAAGGATGTACTGTATTTGGAAATGGTACAGAGAAGGGCAACAGAAATGATTAAGGATAAGGAGCAGCTTCCATATGTGGAGAGATTAAAAAGACTGGGACTTTTCAGCTTGAAAAAGAAAAGACTAAAGGTTGGGGAATATATTAGAGGTCTATAAAACAATGAATGGCATAGAAAAATTAAATAAGGAAATTTATTTATTCCTTCACCAGCATAACACTAGAAGCTCCCCCAATAAAATGTATAGGCAGAAGATTTAAAAACAAACAAAACAAATTATTTCTTCACAGTCAATCTATGGAACTCTTTGCCAGGGGGATGGTGGAAAGGCTCAAACTGTAAGGCTATGTCTACACTCGTGGCTTCTTGCGGCAGAAATATGCAAATGAGGCTAAGCGTGGAATATCACCGAGCCTCGTTTGCATACCTAATGAGCCGCCATTTTTGCAGAAGAGGCTCTTGCGCCAGAAAGAGCTGTCTACACTGCCCCTTCCTGCGCAAGAAAACCCCTCTTGCGCAATGCCGTTACGCCGATTATTTTCAGGAATAATGGCATTGTGCAAGAGGGGTTTTCTTGTGCAAGAAGAGGCAGTGTAGACAGCTCCTTCTGGCACAATAGCCTCTTCTGTAAAATGGCGGCGGCTCATTAGGTATGCAAATGAGGCTTGGCGATATTCCACACTTAGCCTCATTTGCATATTTCTGCTGCAAGAAGCTGTGAGTGTAGACAGCCTAACAGTGTTCCAATAAGAAAAAAATTAAGTTCTAGAAGAATAGGTCCATCAAAACCAGGATGGGCAGGGATGGTGTCCCTAGCTTCTCTTTGCCAGAAGCTGGGACTAAGTGACAAGGAATGGATCATTTGATGATTGCCTCTTCTGTTCATGCCTTCTGAAGCACCTGGCAATGGCCACTATTGGAAGGCAGAATACGGGAACAGATGGATCATTCATCTAACCCAGAATGGCTATTCTGATGTCCTTATGTAGAGCCCAAATGTATCTACCCCCTGCTATAACCTACGAGACCCCAGTCCCGTTCCAGAGATGAGCTAGAGCCCAGGAGTCCTGACCATCTCTCTCTCTCTCTCTCTCCCCCTCTCCCCTTCCCTGCAGAGTTAGTAACAAAGTCAGAATATATATTAAAAATTGAAGGCTAACCAGTGTCCCTTAAAAGTCTCAGAGGGGTAGTTGTGTTGGTTTGTAACTGAAAAAACTTAAAAAACAAGAAGTGGTCCAGCAGCACCTTAGAGACTGACAAAAATGTAGATAGTGTCATGAGCTTTAGTGGCACAACCCACTTCTTCAGTGACCCTTAAGTGACTTGCCACAAAATCTCAGAATATGGTTAGTATTAGAGGTGAGTGGGTCTAATATTTATTTGTCTTTCTTTTATTTAGGAATCAGATACACTGCTTCTGTCAGCTAATTGCTAAGTTATCTTCTGAAAAAACTAGCATTTTCCCATGCATTAGTGGTGCCTGGAAAGAGGTGATGTGTGTGTGTGTGGTGGTGGTGGAGGGGGGACGGATGGACACGTGCAGATGGGGTCAGTTCCCTACCAATTTGCTGCTTGACTTGTACTGAGCGTGCTCAGTAACACTGCTGTCCTCAGTCTGCCTCCCCCACGTGCTGTCACTTTCCCCTCTCCCTCATCACCACATGCACAGGTCACTCCCACACACAAAAATCTGAAATGGCTCCCCTGGGGGTAGCATATTCCTTCCTCCCACCGTACACACCCTACTGTATGTGTGGAGCTATGGCTCTGCCTGCTCCCCATTCCTTTTATACTCCTCAGGGAGTAATTAGGGAGCAGCTCCTATGTAAGTGGGCCACACGCACTGGGAGGAGGCTCTTTATTCCCTTCCTGCAATTGTTCACAAAAGTAAGGGGTAGGCAAAAATCTAGACCTATATATTCACTTAGCTAGCAGTATGAAAAATGCCAGCATTCTGGATGTTAAAGCATTTGTTCCTTCAGTCAGGAGATGAAAAGAGCTACTTGCTCCTGCTTCTTCTTCTCCCCTCCCCCTGGCTTTTCATTTAATCACCCCTCCAGCCTGTAATGAACAACTTTCATTTTCTTGGATTTCTCTCTCACCCCAACCTTTCTGCTTCTCTCTAATATTTTTTGGATTATCTATCCTGGTTATGGAGGTCTGGCTCTGCTTCACTGAACATCCTATTTCCTTTCTTCATCTCTTGACAGTAACCAGTACAATTTAGGATTCAGCCCCTCACTGTTTTCAACAACATTCTTTACTAGTGAGCATATCTTGGCACTGATGGTGGGTTTTTTCATCCCTGGAGGTTTTCTCCTGCTGTGCTCTGCACACCTCCTCTGGTTGTGTAAAACTTCTTAAAAATATAGCTGCACTCAGGAGTACTCCCTAGGGAAATGGGGATGTGGTGGTTGCAAGAAGGTGGAAGTAATCTTATGAGGGCTAGGGAGATGAATCCAGGCTAATTCTTGTCAGGAACCCAAATGCCAGCAGTCCGGCTTTGTGGTTAGAACTGGACTGATGGGGCCAGGAGCCAGAGGCAGAAACCAGGCACCAGAGGCAAGGGTGTGAACCACAATCAGAAGCCAGGAACCAGAAAGGGAACATAGAGTTGGATCAAAGGAGGAACAATCATCAACCTTGAGCAGTCAGCAATCCAGTGATGCCGCCTACCTTAAAAGCAGGTCTTCAGGCTCCTGTAAGCCAATCAGCCAGGCTGTCCAATTACACCAGCCTACTGCAATCTAGCTTAGCTCATTAATCAGTCTGGCTAGTCATCAGGCTCTGCTGAAAGGGCCAGTCATGACACTCTGTAGGTACCAGGTCTGAGAGTAGAACTCCAAGGTGACCTAACAGGCTAGAACTATTGAGGAAGACAGCTCCACAATATGTGGATTTAAGATGTGCAAGACTGGCCACTAAATGGCTGAGACATGCAATTTGGTATTGCAGGAATGTCTGCAGACCCCACTTAGCATTGGGCCCCCTTTGCTAGGTTCTGTACAAATGCAGAAAAAAATCTAATTCCTGCCCTGGAGAGCTGGCAATCTAATTTAAGATAAGACAGAACAAGTGAGCACAACACATGATTGATGGGAGAAGGGAGAAAAGAGGACAAGAGTAACAGCATCTATTTCAAAAAAAGACATAGTTTAGCCATGTGCACAATAACTGGCTCAAAGTTATAAATGTTGACTTTCCCTGAACGTCCCCATGATTAGTTGGCTGACTTCTTAGCTCAGTAGAGAGGCCAGAGACTGAAGGGGGCATAGAAATTGAACTACTGTTCCAGGGAGTTCCTCCAAATCAGGCGATGATTCACTGGGCTGGCCAGTGGCACATCCCCTAATTTGAGATGTACAGTGCAGTCTCCACCCTTTTCTTTGGCTCACCTCCGCCCCCTGCATTGGGAAAAGGTTGGCACCATTCCTGGATTCGTATATTATAACCTCAACTTACTTCTCTTGTGGAAGTGAAGAACTAAAAAAAATATTAAAAAGGCACTTCTTGGTGAGCCAGGTTTTTTTATGCTTTATATCCACCCCCTTTGTATACGAAAACATATCTTTGGGGACTTTGGAGGAAGGTACATTAGAAATGTGCCCTTTAATATGTCATTCCCTTTAAGAAGAGTGTGACTAAAGTTGTGTTACTTTCGTTTCTCTATAGTAGGCAGCTACCTGTGAGAACTTTTTGTGAAAATCAGATGAAATGCAAATGAAAGTTACAGTAGGCACGAGGCAGTGGCTAATGCATGGAAATGGGAGAACATTTGGGATCTGTGTCACAGACTCATTGGGTGCCCTAGAGAAGGCCAATTAAATCACTCAGGGCTTTGGTGTCCCCATCCGTAAAATGGAAAAAAAAATCTCACCTGGGTTTTAAGAGGCTTTAATTCATTGTTAGTAAACTGCTTTGAGATTATTGCTGGGCTTCTAGGAATAGTCATTTATTTTCACAGAAGTGATTCAAATAGCTACCAGTTTACCACCATTCAATCCTGGACATCCACCTGTGACTTAAAAGCTATTCTGGTTCATGTGTTGTGAAGTGATGAATCCCACAGAGTAAAAAAATATAAAAATGGATTTGCTGTAGCAGCACAGTAGAAGTGTTGTGGTAAGGCTTGAACAATAGGGTTGACTTATGTAAAGTCCTAAACTGTTCAATGCTTTTCACATCTTGGTCTCACTTCCAGGGGTAGCATATTTACAAAATGCATATTTAGGTCCAGATCCTTCAAACTCATCTGCCAGTTGTCTCACTAAATGTAATGGGATTGGGTCTTGAATTGGCACACTTTGACTTCCTAACCATGCTCCTTCCAGAGAATAATCTGTCTAGGTAGTCAGTAGTTTTTGAAACTCAAGGCAAAAAGTTCATTGCCCCATGTCTCTATTACTGTGACAGATTATTGATTCTACAGATACACTCAATGTATTTCTCAGAGGAGAAGCACATAACTATTTTGGTTTTTTCTCTCTCTGTCTCTGCTGATAAGGTTTCCAGGTTCCAGCTGAGGTGTCAGAAAGAGAAAATAATTGGAACTGGAGATTTAAAATTCTTCTCCATACTGAAATTTGTGAGGACCTTGTTTACAGGGAGTAGAAATAGAGGACATCAGCAGAGAGAGGGCATCACAGATGAAGATTCATGATTAGAATTTCTAATTATATTTGTACTATCAAATATAGAAATTCTTCCCCGCACTGCACAGCTAGTCCCTTTCCTTATCATACAGCAGAAGGATACTCATCAGTTTGAATCTTGATATTAACCTCTCTCTGATCAAAATGATATGTGTAACCTTTATGCTTGAGATACTCATTCCAGTCTATGAAAGTATGCATGTCAAAAAGCTGCATGTGTGCCATTGCTGAAGATGTATCAGTCATATGCATTCCTTTCAGAGCTCCATGCTGGGATGGTATTGGGCACACTATGGTACAAAGTACTACAGGTTACTTGCTTTCTATTATCAGAGAGGTAGCCATGTTAGTCTGAATCTGCATAAACAAGAAGTCCTGTGGCACCTTATAGACTAACAGATTTATTGGAAAAAAACAACAAATGGTTTGGTAGCACTTTATAGACTAACAAAACATGTAGATGGTATCATGAGCTTTTGCGGGCACAGCCCACTTCTTCAGATTACCCAAAAGACGAAGTGGGTCTTTGCCCACAAAAGCTTATGCTCCAATAAATCTGTTAGTCTATAAGGTGCCACAAGACTTCTTGTTGTTTTTGCTTTCTATTGTAGCATTTTGTTTGTTTATTGTCTTAAAAATTACCTCCAAAGGAGGACCAGCAGCTACAGTTTGTAGTAAAATAATAAGATTTCTCTAAAATGTTCATCTGTTAGGTAACATTTCTTTCTCCTATAAATAAATGTTGGGGAACTTGGGATGAAGGAGATTTTATGCACATATAGTGGACAGGTTCAGTTACTGAAAAGTATTGGGACACCATTCATAACCACATGTTACAAATTGTTGGATATTTATTACCAAATGATCCTATGATAATCCTTTTTAGTGGAAATGGCCACGTGCAAAGAATTGAAGAATTAATCTCACAGCTACCATGGCAATGAGGCTATTGATAGTCTCTTACCGTAAAAAAGAAAAATAGCCTCAAATTAGATGAATGATCCAAAAAATATGAGAAGCAGCAGTTATAGAAAAATTATGTACTAGTTATGTTCCCAGCAAAATAGGCAAAAGACAAATACATACTTAGATATTTGGCTGTTTATTCATTTGCAACATAGAATCCAGCTCACCTGCCCAACTTTGTTGAATATTAATATTCAACATACATACCCTGTTTGATAAATAGGTACAGAGTCAGTAGTTCCATTCAATTTAATAAAAACACCTGAAAAAGCCACATCCTCGAAGGTTTAAAGAGACTCACTCTGAATATGGAAACACCCTGCTAAGCAGAGAAATATGTAATGTTGTAATGATTAATGTTTTATATCTGATGTTTACATATTAATGATTCATAAGCATGCTAAAGCTTCCTAAAGTTATTATAAAATAAAAATAGAAGAATTGCCACAATAGGACAGTCTATGAAGAATTCATAATATTGTACTGAAATCATCACAAATCACTATCAATTGTGTTTACACTGATTTGGTTTTTCTGTTTCTATATTGTAAAGTTTGGCTTGTCTATGATGCGGCTGAGACATGGGACCAGAGATTTTTCTGGAGAAAAGTGATTTTTCTCTTTCTTATTATCACTTTTTAATGGGGAAACAATATCACCATGTCATTTTATTTAAAGAAGTTAATTTATATGAGCAATACTTAAAATATCTGAGGGTATGTCTACACAGCAAAGTTATTTCAAAATAACTTCACTAGCATCTACACAAGCCAACTGCTATTTCGAAATTAATTTGAAATAGCAGAGGGCTTATTTCAAAATTGGTAAACCTCATTCCACGAGGAATAACTCCAATTTCGAAATTGCTATTTCGAAATAAGCACTGTGTAGATGCTTATTTCAAAATAGAGGGCCTCCAGCCCTTCCCAGGGTGCCCTGGTGGCCACTCTGGCCACAACCAGGAAAACTCCTCTCCTCCCCACCTTCCCCGGAGCCCTTAAAGGGGTAGAGTTTGTTTGGCCACAGTGCCTATGCCAGCTCCAAGCCTGCCAGGCCAGAGCCAGCAGTCGCTGCCCCTGACCCAGTTGCCTCAGCATGAGCCAGGTAGCCAGTGCCAGCCAGCCCTCCACCGCTCCCCAGGACCAGTCTGCAAGCTCCCAGGAGCCTGCCAGGGGCTGGAAAAGGCGGGAACCTTCCTGGTCCAGTGTGGAGATCATGGATCTGATTGAGGTTTGGGGGGAATCCTACAACATCCGTGATCTCCGCACTATACGGAGGAACGCGGCTGTCTACAGGCGGATGGCTGCCCGCCTGGCCACCAAAGGCCATATGCGAACCCAGGAACAGGTTCGCATGAAAATAAAGGAACTGTGGCAGGCCTATGCCAGGGCCAAAGGGGGCAGCTCCCAACAAGGGGCAGACCCAGACTCTGCCCCTATTTTGATGCTGTGGACCACATCCTGGGGGGCCGGATGATCCGTGCCCCCCAGGTGGTCATCGACTCTGGGACAGAGGGCCCTGACCATGAGACCGAGGAGGAGGAGGAGGATGGCCAGGAGCTGCAGGAGCCTGGAGGGAGCGTGCTGCGCACCCAGGACCCCCAAGCCGTCCCAGCAAGCCTGTTGCTGGTGTTGTCTGAGGCTGGGGAGGCAATGACATGCGAGTGCCATCACTGTCCCCTTATGCGGAGGGAGGGGAGGAGAGGGAGACCCCAGATAATGCAGCAACCTGTGCATGTGCCATGTCACCCCGGGCATGTGGCCCCAGCTGGCTGCCACACAGGGGCCTTGGCCTATTACCCACACGCATGTATGTATGAAGGCACATGACATGCTCCTGACCCCAGGATGGGAAACTGCATGATGCCTTCCCTCCACAAGCCCCCCCTCTACACAGAGCAGGGGACATCTCCTGCCCTTCCCCCTTCCTCCCCCCCCCCCCCACACTATATACAGCACAGGGGCATGGGTGCAGTCCTGGGCCAGCTCCCACTCCCGGGGACAGCAGGACATGCCGAACATGGCCTGTGTGCAAGCACATCAGCTCTGATGGTGTGGAGACCTGCCGTCCTCGCTTTGCAGAGGGGGGGCTGGGCTTTACCCACTGTGTCCCCAGGGATAACTGACCACTTCTCTTGTTTCTCCACAGCCGCAGCAGCTGCGAGTGCAGGGCGCACCAGCCCGCCCAGGACATCCTCCCGCACCTGGGCCAGCAGGCTCACCTGGAACCAGGAGGAGTACCAGTGGCAGCACCTGGGGATCCTGCGAGGCCAGCACCACACCCTGGAGTACTGGGTGCACGAAGACCTGCAGCTCCAGCGGGAGAGTGGGCGGGAGCTGCTTGCTCAGGACCATGCCATCTCTGACCACCTGCAGACCCTGGTGCAGAGATTGCTGCCTCCTGCCGCTCCAGCCCCTACTGCCTCCCCAGCTACCACTCCTCCTCCCACTCCTGCTCCCCATCCCGCTTCTTCCTCCCCCCGCCTTCCATACCCTCCCCTCCCCCGGGGATGCTGAGGCCTGTGCACCCGCAGTGCTGGGAGACAGGTGGGCCAGCAAGACCCCCAACCCTGAGCTTCTCCTCCCCCTTCCTCCCCTTGCTTCCCCCTTCTATCTCCCTCCTTCCAGGTTTACCTCTCCCCTCTCCCACCCTCATTCCCCCCACCCCAGTTTTGTTCAATAAAGAGAGTTTGTTTTCGTCAACACGTGTCTTTATTTACATGAGGAAGAGGGGTTATGGAGGGGTCAGTGAAAGGACGTGAGGATGGTGAGGCGCAAGCCTCCAGTGGGGCACACCAGGGAGACTTTAGTCCTCCTCTGGGTGGAAGCTCTCCTGCAGAGCCTCCCGGATATGGACAGCCCCCCAATGGGCCTCCCAGCTGGCAGCAGTGTGGGGCTGCATGTACTGGCCAGCCAAGTGGTTGGCCTCTGCCATCCAGCCTGACAGGAAAGCCTCCCCCTTCTGCTCACACAAATTGTGCAGCACACAGCACGCTGCCACCACGTGCGGAATATTCCGCTTGGAGAGGTCGAGGTGGAATCTAAAATGGGCCTTTAACCAGCCGAACGCCCCCTCCACCATGATGCGGGGCCTGCATTAAAGGCCTGTCAGGAGGAGTTGAGGTGTTCCGGGTAGGGCTTCATGAGCCAGGATTGTAGGGGATAGGCTGCATCCCCCCACCAGGCACACAGGCATGTCCATGTCTCCGACCCGATGTGGCGGTCAGGGAAGAAAGTCCCGGCGTGCAGCCTTTGGCACACAGAGGAGTTGTGGTACACCCGCGCGTCGTGTGCTTTGCCGGACCAGCCCACGTTAATGTCCACGAAGTGGCCCCGGTGATCAGACACAGCCTGCAGGATGATGGAGAAGTATCCCTTCCGGTTTATGTACAGGGAGTCCTGGTGTTCCAGGGCACAGATGTGGATGTGTGTCCTGTCGATTGCCCACCCACAGTTGGGGAAGCCCAGGGCGCCAAACCCCTCGATCGCTGCATCCACATCAGTGAGGCGGATGACTCTGCGGAGCAGCACTCTATTGATGGCCTTGACCACCTGCAGAGGGACACACAAAACCAAGAGTCACTGGGGTGCCCCGCACTCCCCAGGAGCAACCCCCCCCCCCTGCAATCCTGGCCACCCCAGGCAGTCCGTAGTGCAGGTGGGACAGAACAAACCCTCCCGGGGAAGGGGACTTACACCACTTCCCCCCCTTTTCCCTAGGGCAGCCCATCCCCTCCTTGCACCACCCCCCCCGTCGGCACAGTGGCCGGAGATTGCCATACCTGCATGAGCACCACTCCGACGGTGGATCTCCCCACTCCAAACTACCAGTAGCTATCCGGCATGGAGAGCTTCCAGAGGGCGATGGCCACATGCTTCTGGAGGGGGAAATGGCGGGCCTCATGTGCGTGTCCCGTCGCTGCAGAGCAGGGGCGAGCCACTCACAGAGCTCGAGGAAGGTGTCCTTCTTCATCCTGAAGTTCTGGGTCCATTGTTGGTCTCCCCAGCGCTCCAGGACGATGTGGTCCCACCAGTCGCTGCTTGTGTCCAGATGCCAGATGCGGTGGGGCACGCTGGCGTCCAGGAGCTGCAGCTGCTCCTCCACGTACCCCAGGAGGGTCCGGATGATGGCGTGGGGGGTTGGGATGCAGCAGATGCTGTGAGGCAGCCTGCAGAAAGTGCAGCCAGGCTTGCAGCAACACATCCAAAAGAAACACCAGAGTGCCCAGGTGCGGCTCTGGCTCCATGGTGCCGAGTGCTGAGGTGTCTCAAGTAAGGGCAACCAGAGCATGCAGAGAAAAAAATGCTTTGCTGTCCCTCATTGAGGTAGACAAGCAAGCAGGGAAACCTGAGAACCGGCTGTCCAGGGGTTCCCTTTAAGCACAGGCCTCAGATCGCCTCAGGCAGCAGCCACACAAAGTAACTCCTGACCTGATGCTTTGCTAGAACTGGTTTCAGCTGGCCTTAAATGCGATTCAGCATCCAATCAGTGTGGATGCGCTATTTCGAAATAGCAAAACGCTATTTCGAAATTCATTTTGTGTGTAGATGCATTATTTCGAAATATCTTATTATGAAATATCTTAATACTACGCTGTAGTGTAGATGTACCCTGACAGAGTAATGAATAATGTAGATTTCCGATCAGTGTCTGCCTTTTAGTTCTTTATGGATGCAGAATTCATATAGGGTATGTCTACACTGCATGCTTATTTAAAACAAAAAAAAAAAGAGGAAGTTTTTCTTTACTCAGCGCACAGTCAACCTGTAGAACTCCTTGTCAGAGGATCCGGTGAAGGCTAGAACTTTAACGTGTTCAAAAAAGAGCTAGATAGATTCATGGAGGTTAGGTCCATCAATGGCTATTAGCCAGGATGGGTAGGAATGGTGTCCCTAGCCTCTGTTGTCTGGAAATGGGTGACAGGAGAGGGATCATGTGAGGATTACCTGTTGTGATCCCTACCTCTGGGGTATCTGGTATTGGTCACTGTCGGCAGACAGGATACTGGGCTAGATGGACCTTTGGTCTGACCCAGTATGGCCATTCTTATGTTCTTATGTTATTTCAAAATTAGCTATTCTTGAAGAAATACTCCGAAATAGCTTATTTTGAAATAGCACATCTACACTACAGGGAAACTTCAAAATTAGTCCGAGGCAGGCTTCCCTAATGTGGATGTGCTACATCGATTTAGAGACCCAGGAGACACTGTGGAATAATTACTTTTAATGGCCCTGGGGAGGAGCTATTTTGCAATAGCAACAGTGGAGCGTCCATGCTACTGCTATTCCAAAATAATTATTTCGGAATAGGCCTTATTCCTCATGGAATGAGATTTACAGAAGTCTGAATAAGCCATCCATTATTTCGAATTTATTTCAAAATAATGGAATTGCTATATAGATGATCACATTGTTATTTTGGAATAACAGCCGTTATTCCGAAATAACGCTGCTGTGTAGATGCACCCATAGAGACCCAGAGCTGACAAAGGAGTGGGTAGACCTAGTGATTAGCGAGTTACCATATTTTAGCGAATATAACCCACAGGTTATATTCGTTTTTACAAACCCCGCACCCCCTTCCCCGGGATATACTCGGGTGTGGGGTATACAAAACTTTTTTTACTCATGTGGGGGTGAGTGCGGCTGCGCGGGAACCGGGTGGTGAGTGTTTCCCCTGCCGGGAGGCTTGGCCTCCAAAAGCTACCAGGGGGGTGAGTGCTCCCCCACCCGGATCAGGCTCACAGGCAGGCATCACGGGGCTCAGTGCCGGGCAGGCCATGCAGCACATGCCTTGGAGAATGCCCCCCTCCCACTCTGAGAGCCCCTCCCGGCTGAGCCTTTGTTGGGCTGGGGCTGAGAGCTGTAAACACCTGAGAGCTGGGGCCGGATTGAACAGTCCGCGGCTAAACAACGCGGGGAAACTTACAGGGGCGGGCGGCGAGCCAGTAACTTTTTCCCGGTGTGGCTCAGCAAACGCGTTCCCTGGATAAGGCGGAGTTTTTCTGGGATACCTCTGGTATCCCGGAAAACCCTCCGTAGTCTAGACATACCCTAAGACAGTCTGCCACAACAGGAGAAAAGGTGGGAAGCATGTGCAGGGGAAGAGGAGGAAAAGGGTAGGAGTTAGCAGGGAAATTACAGGGGACTGAGAGATACAGAACAGATGGAAAGGAAATTGAATTTATAAGGCACATTATAATCAGTTGCAAATATATAAATCCTTTCCCAGTAATGCTTTTTCATGTAAACAAGCACAGTAGTTTCCCTAGGATGGTGGGCAATTCTCAATTTGGAGGACTATTTGAAGACAAATGCCATATGACAGTCCTATGTTAAAATGTAAACTGCACTGTGATGAAAGTGCTTTGGAATTGCTGGCATTGAATCTGAGTGTTGTCTGAATGGTAAGGCCGGGAAGGCATTTAGTGGCTTTTGTTTACTAGTGAATAGTATGTCATGCTGTTGGTGTGTTTCCATTTCTGCATCATAGAACAGCCAGTATTAAAAGCTTGGATTGAATTGCAACATCAGCACAATCTCTGAATGGGACTGCACTTGGCACACTTCCTGAAACACTTCTGTTAAACACATCACTTCATCAAAATCTCATGTAACTCACTAGCAGCTTAATTATTTGGGAAATAAAACTGTCATTTTAAAGCCTTTTACTCCCCAAGTGAATATAGACTATGTAAAGAGCTAACTACCTGAAAAATGTACAGTGAAAGGCCCTCAGGTGTGTGTGTTAGCCAAATCCTAGGGTCAGACACTTGACTATTAAACAAAACCTAGCAAAGACAGTTATTAACCAAAGAGACATCCAATTAGCCCAACCATTCAGGTTCCAACCTTCTAGACTGCCCACTTCCATCCGTGACAAGGACAGATCTATGTAGGGGACATTCAGTATACCCATGTGAAAGATGACTGCAGACACTTGAACATTGGAGAAGGATAGGTTCTGAATTCCAGTTTCAGATCTATTACTGACTCACCCTATTACCCTGGCCTATTCACTTGGCTTTCTCCTGCCTCAGTTCCCATGAAAGTAGGCAGATGCAGGAGTAAGATGCGTCATGTCAAATTATAAAGACCTTTCATGCTTGCAAGAAAAGTATGCATGCCAAGGAGCCAGGTGTTCAATACAAAGCTATGATCAGTTCTGTGCACTCTTCTGCATGGTGCAGAGAAGGTGCCCTAAAATTAGGCATGCAGTTATGTCATGGTCATTCAGGGTTTTCTGTACATTCATTTTTTTAAAAAGCAAAATAATGACCTTATATTCTGCAAATTAGCGGCACCACCATTGTATATTCCTTTAGGAGCAAGGGACTGCAGCAAGGGGGTTGGGTAGGGCATCCCCAACTATCCAACATCACCACTGGGGTACTCAGGATCTCCTTTTATGTTAAAAACATCAGGCGCCCAAGCACACCAGGTGAGTGTGGCCTGCTCCCGAGTAACCCAGGGAGGAAGAAGGGGGTTACATACACAAAGTACCATGTTCTCTTCCTCACTTTCCTAATCTCAGAGCAACCTTAGAGTAGAGAGATTGTTTCTGACAAGGTTATACCAAAGCCAGCTGCAGTTTGTATAGTTGATTGTCTGATGGCGAATTGCTAGACCATGGGGTAGACTCCTAAGGGAAGTGATGGAGTATTATACTGCCTGGGACACATAAAACTATGCTGGATTAAGTCTTGGAGTAAGAATGCTCTGTAAGGAATCTTCAAGTAGATGAATTAGAGCAATATGTTTCAAACTCCATGGTATGACTCACAAGCAGGTGGTAAGCAAATATCTAGTAGGGTACATCCCACAAGTTTGGATTGGACAGGGGTGTTGGGGAAGAGACAGAACACTGACACTAGAACCTAGTGGGATTAGGCAAAAGCTAGGAGGAAACTACCTCTTGAACCAGTGCTACCTGCAGCACTGAAAAGCTGTGAAAGCAGGGAGGAGGAGGAAGCAGCCCCCTCCATCCATCATCCCACCAAACATCAGTTCCCCACAATCAAACCCATCCATATGTTCTTGCTGTGTGATTCCAGCTGAATAATACTTGTTCCCACAAAGGATTGTGGGCTTCTGATAGGTTGTGGTGAAGCCAGGGTGCATTTTGTGTTCTTGAAAAATGAGTGAGAGTTAGACAACCAGATAAATAAACAGGTCTTTTCGGTCTTTAGTTTATAAGATTTGTAAGTGCTTATGAATATTTTTCAACAGACTGCCATGATATAAGATCATGACTTTGAATTCTTCTACAGATTTTTACAAGGTGATCCTGTCTCCTATAACTTTCCTTTGTGAGGCCTTTGTATTCTTGCCTGTCCTAGTTATGGAAGTTGTACATAGTACTCTGAGGTAAGGCGTGCAAAGGAAAACTTTACCTCCCTAGGATGTTGGCACCATATGACAGTATATTCTATTGCTTAATATATTGCATAGTATAATGCATTAATCAGTATTTGGTGTTCGATCACTGCTTTCCATGATTAGGAACAGCTTTTCAAACAGCCTTTGTTTTGTGAGTGTTCACAGAATAGGTAACTGTTGGAGTGTAATATTTGTACATGTGCATGGAGTAGAGTTTTTTTGGGGGGAGGGGGAATGGCCTCAGTTCATTAGGTCTTTGTGTGATAATGGGATGAGCAAAGCTGGTTCAGGAAAAATTGAAACTGACTAAAACCAAACCTAGACCTCAGATTGACATCTGAAATTGCTCATCTATTTTGATTTTCCGTATATACATCCTGGAATCAAAAACAGGACAGAAAACAGAAGTGTCAATGCACTGCATCAGAGGGGCATTTCTAATCTGTTTGGCACAACATAATACCAGAAATCTAAAAACAGATTTCCAGTCCACCTCTGACAGAGGTGCAGGCCAGTTTCAAATAAGCATTTGCAGTTTTCAATGGTATTTGAGTCACTAAACTTTATCAAATTCACCCAATGGCTATTGTCATGTTGTTTTTCTGGCTCTGGATATTGTTTGCTTGTACCAACCAATTATGTTTCTATCTGTTGTAGCAAAGCTGTTGCAAATCAGGTCTCCAAGCTAAGAACTGCATTATTGTACTTCATACACACAATTGGACTTTATTTGCCTTCCTTTTCTTTTTTTCCTGCAAATAATTGTGGACAAATATAGGAAGCCAGCAGCCATCTAACTATATAATCCACAGGTGAAAGCAGGGAGGCTGATTTTAAGAATCTGGCCTTCTAGTATATGTTTTGAAGGATCCTAAATATTTAATTTTATAGTGGAAACTGTTTACTCTTGGTTTTCAGAGTTGTGGACAGACCTTAGACACTGCTGACTTGATTGGTAATGCATCCCACATTCCATTGCTCTCCCCATCTGAACACAGCCATTGAGAACTGACTTCAAAGCTCCTCATTTCTCATAGTTATATGCTTCTATTAATACTTAATATTTATGCTGCACCACAGCTGAGCCTGTGACTGACATCTTTCTGTTTCATTTGAGTTGCTTGTCTCTCCTCCTCCTCCTCCATCCCATCTGGGTGTAAAGAGTATCTCTGAGCATAATGGTACACAAGTCTTGTTGTAGACTGGCTTTTCCTTTGACAGCAAAAGTGCTCTGCATGGAAACTCAGGTATGTAACATTGCACTCGTTGGTATAGAATCGATATACGGCACATGTTCCTTGTCAGCCCATAGAGGATTGTACCAGCAGTCTGTAAATACAGTCAGAAGGGGGAACAAGTAGGATGGATAGATGTAGATATAGATTTAGATCTCCTTGTATGTTGGACAGATTTGTCAGTTTCCTGTAGCATCGTTATATGCATCTGAGCTCATTAAAACACAATTACATTTTCACAACTACATAATAAAACCGGGTTCACAATATCGCATCTGGGCTTAGTTCTTACTTCAATTTATGCCTATGTCTCACTAACTAACTGCCCATAGCCTGCCCCTTATATTTCCATGAGGGCATGGTTGACAATATTCTAGGAGGTTGAAGGAAAATATAGTTCTCATGTAGTTTAAAAGGTTCCACATGATTCTACAAGAGTCCTGAACATTCTAGATGGTAAGTGAAAAACAAATCCACATGTGTAATATCCAAAACCTGTTACTTCAAACATTCTATTTTCCTTTTTTCACTAACAACAAAAGCAGCCTACTCCTCTCCCCTCCCCGCCCTCCCCTTCCTCAGCCAGGTTTGCTTGCCCCTTAATCCAGCCCTGTTCAGATATTCATAGCCTTTGGAGAGAAAGTAAAGCTCTGACAGTGGCCTATTTAGACAGTCTGGAGATATCACTGTGTAGTCAGGGGACTGTGCAGCCTGGAAAAATCCTGATTAGGAAGCAGAGAGACATGTATCTATCTGAGAATGTCAGTTATGGAGCCAGCAGCCTAGAGAAGATGCCCTTGGGGGATTTTGGAGGGGGAAATACAGGTGTAGATAAAATTTCACTTTGTATGAAATACTTAATTTTTCTCTGGGCGAGTGAATGACTATGGTCTTTTGGATAGAATACATTTACTCCAATGGCTATTTAATTATTAATGCAACCTTCCACTGGAGAGACTGAAGGTGACCCACACCAGAGTAGCCCATGGATTAGAACACTCTGCTAAGACACCTGGGTCCATGTCCTTGCTCTTTACCAGACAGAGTGGGGATTTGAATCTGGGTCTCCTGCATCTTAGGGGAGTGCAGGAATTATTGGGTTATTGGATGTAAAGGGAAAGGAAAGGAGGGTGTTTCCTTGGTTGCAATAGCGTTGTTAATCCAGAGTGACTCTAGAATTCAGAGTTACTCCAGTGTATAGTGTATCTGAGAGCAGAATTTGGCTTTAAGGATGTGAAATTACAACAGATCCCTTACCAATGCAGCCATCAAATACTGTACGCTGAGCAAAATTTCCCTCTTGCTGGAAATATATCATCTTAAATAATGAGAAATAAAGAAATAAAAACAAACAGATAAAAAACCCAGCACTGGATATATTCTAATCTATTCAGGACATCGCCTGTAACATTGCAAGAGGGGAATTCTGCTCATAAATCCTGTAAGCAAACAACAGGTTTTGTGTATGTAGCTCCCAAAGCACCATGTTCAAAATGATTTCTTTATGATTTTTTTCCTGTTATCATTTCATAGTTTATAAAATCACCCATAGAAGCAAATCCCTTGGGAAGACCTGTATTATTCCATCACTAGTGGTTAGCAGCTTTTTTTCATTCAATACCTAAAAACAAAATACTCTGCCTTGGATGACTGCTTCTTTTCCCAGAAGATCATAGACATTCTAGTGTCTGTTGCTTACTATCTTTTCCTGGCTAAACACTTTTTTTTCTTATTTCTGTAGATGAACTTCTTTTTCTGAAACTGATTCATCCTCTCCTCCATTTCTCTTTTCTGTAAATAAGTATGTTTCTATGTATTTAATTTCTTACTGAGAAACTGAAAATGCAAAAAAAAAAAAATTTTTTTTGGCGGAGGGAATTGAAAGCGGAAAACATCACCATCTTTCCAGTTTTTATTGTAAAACCCCCCAACAATTTCTGGTGTGTGTGCGTTGGGGGGGGAGAGTATTAGCTTTTTTGTTTCTGATAATCAAAAACATTTCTTCAAATAATTTCAAATAAAATAAACAATTTGTTGTCTTTAAAATTTGTCATGGAAAACAGAATCACTTTTTTGACCAGCTGTAGTAATTTTCAACCTTATTTATTAGTTTCACACAAACATGAATTTAAGAAATATATACCTTTACATTTGCAGGAATGTTCCATAAAAAGTCCCTCAGATATTTAGATGGGTACATATCTGTGCAAATATTCATAACAGAAGTGCTCACAAGACCATCTTGAAATAGCTAACAGTGAACAGCCACAATGCCATGTGACTTAGATGACCAATCAGACAGATTCACTGTTGATATTTGCAGCAAACAGTTCATATTTAATCCATAGGATGGAATTTGGTCACACATAACTTTTGTCAAACATTTCAAATAGTAAAGTAAATAGTAACAATCACAGTCTAAGGATTGCAGCAAAGTGCTAATTTAGACAAATTGCTTGCTAGGAACTGTTGGCCTTTCCATATCTTTCATCACAAGCAGGTGGCCTGACAGCTACAGTGGTACATTGGCTATTTGAATATGCCATGATAATCAATGTGGGCTACTAAGTGGTGATTCATTAATCATGCTGAGGGAAATGGCATATGTTAGGAAGATGACACTGCCCCTACTCAATTTTCTAGGTTCCTGTTACTCTCCTTAATTGACTCAATACAGTAAATTGAGTTGTGGTGTAACAGCATTTTTAACAGCCCACTTCTGTCTGTGTTCTAGGACCCTTGCTCTAGGTTTCAGAGATGCAGCCATTTTAGTCTGTTTCAGCAAAAAAAACCCAAGGAGCCTGGTGACACTTTAAAGACTAATAAATTTGTTTGTCTTTAAAGTGTTACCAGAGTCCTTGTTGTTTTTGCTTTATGAAGACAGCTTCTCCTAGTTCTCCATGCTTCAATTACTAAATTTTTGTGCTTATAACATACTAGAAGATTTATTGAATGTTGCTCTAGTTCTTAACTCAATTAATTTTGGTTTTTTGGAAAATAAAATGAAAATGTGCATGCTTCATTTGAATCATTGCTCTAGGGTGGGGCAGAGGATGAGGGGTTCAGTATGCAGGCTGCCCCTGGGAGAGAGGATTACCCCAGCCCTCTCTCACTAAACCAGCTTGAGGCCAGGTGAAAAACGTAGCTCCAGCAGCATAACCAAGGGCACCATTTATGGGTGGGTAGGAGGGCATTAGCCCCCCTCCCCCGAGTTTGAACCCCGGGATTTCATACTTGAGGTCTGCTTAAAGCCCATGTCCTAACTCCAGAGGAAGTTCTTAAATTCAACAGAGTTTGAGCTGCTTGCAGCTTTGCCCTTAGGGCAGGGAATATGTTATAAAAGAGGGAGGCAGGGTGATTAAGAACAACAAAAGGCTGGGCATTCCAGCAGTTGAAGCATCCTTAGATCATCATGAAAACATTGTCAAGTACTCCACTTAAAAGGGGGAGAGAGAGAGTAGGAATGAGTGTTGTGCTGCAGGGATCTGCATTTTGAGCACTGCTGTTAAACTTCTCATGAATGTTCTTGAAAAAGAGGTAAACAGTGACTAATCCAAAGCTGACTGCAAAGAGTTACAAAGGGATCTCACAAAACTGGGTAATTGGGCAACACAAGGGCAGATGGAATTCATTGTTAAGTGCAAAGTAATGCACATGGGAAAATATAATCCTAACTATACATACAAAAATAATGGGGTTTAAAATTGCTGTTACTACTCAAGGAAAAGATTTTGGAATACTTGTGGGTAGTTCCCTGAAAAAATCTGTTCACTGTGCAGTGACAGTCTAAAAACTAAAAAGCTAACTGAATATTGGGAATCATTAGGAAAGGACTAGATAAAACAAAATACCATATTGCCTCTATTCAAAGTCATTGTATGACCACATCATGAATACTATATACAGATCTGGTCACACCATCTAAAAAAGATATATTGGATTTGGAAAAGGTGTAGAAAGGGCAACAGAAATTATGAGGGAGTAAGGAACTGCTTCTATATGAGGAGAGATTAACAAGACTGGGACTTTTCAGCTTGTAAAATAAATAACTAAAGGGTGGAAGAAGGATATGATAGAAGTCAAGAAAATCATGAATGGTGTGGAAAAATAGAATAAGGAATTGGTATTCATTCCTTCACTAACATAACACAAGAAGCTGACCCAATTAAATTTATAAGCAGCAGATTTCAAACAAACAAAATAGGTGACAGGGGATGGATCATGATGATTGCCTCTTCTGTTTATTCCCTCTGAAGCACCTGGCATTGACCACTGTTGGAAGACAGGATACAGGGCTTGAAGGATCATTGGTCTGACCCAGTATGGCCATTCAGATGTTCTTATATAGTACTGGAATGTATCTGCTCATGCTGTAACCCACTAGACCCCACTCCTCTTCCAGAGTTGAGATAGAGCCCAAGTGTACGTCTAAACTACGTTTTTTTTTGCTGAAAGATGATATGTAAATTCGGTGGGAATTTGCATATCTTCTTCCAATTGCTCTTTCGAAAGCGGGTCTTTTCGGAAAAAAAACCCTTTTTCGAAAAACCACGTAAACCTCCTTTTTTAAGGAAGAGCGTTTTTTTGAAAAAGGTTTTTTTTTTCTGTAAAAACCCACGTCCAGACTACTTTCACTTTCGAAAGACCCGCTTTTGAAAAAACCCCCCATAGTTTAGATGTACCCCAAGAGTTCTGACTGGGTGTCTCTCTTTCTCTCTCTCCATAGAGTTAGTATCAAAGTAAGCATATATATTAAATTTTTAAGGATAACCAGTGTCCCTTAAGAGACTTGCCACAAGATGTCAGAATATGCTAGTGTTAGAACTGAATGGGTTTCACATTTATTTAATTTTCTTTCTTTTGAATAGGAATCAGATACAGTGCTCCTTTCAGCTAATTGCCAAGTTATCTGCCAAAAAAAGTAGTTTTCCAGTGCCTTAGTAGCCCTTGGATAGAGATGATGTGTGTGTGGGGGAGGCTGAATGGGGTTGGTTCCCCCTCCCATTTGGTGCTTAGCTTGTACTGAGCATGCTCAGTAACAGTGCTGAAGCCTCTGTCTTTGGTCTGTTCCCCTCATGCTCTCACTTTCCTCCCTCCCATCGTGCCTTGCGCAAGTTGCTCTCCCTACCCCTAAAATCTGAAATGGTTCCCCTGGGCACAGCTGGGGAAGGAGTGCATGTCCCCTGACTGGAGCAGGTCCAGGTTCATCTGCCTCCTGCACTCCCTAGCCAGCAATGTCCCCATATGTCTGGTGATTCTGTCCCTTTTCTGTTTATCTTTCTGAGAAGCAATCCCATTCCAGGCACATCACATTTTCCTGGCACAACCAAACCTTTGTTTCTTTAAATTGTGATAACAGGAAGCTCTACACTGAATTTGATGGCCCTAGCTCTGGAGTTCTTGAACAAACAGATAGGCAGACAGACGAACTGTTTCAAATACACAGTAGATGTCAGGGCCCAAATTTCTGAGCTTTAAATCCCCAGGAAAGAGCAAAACACTGAAAATGATTTCTATAAAATGACAGTTTTCTGTAATTCAGCCCTGGGTGGCTTGTAAAAAATAGGACTGGGCAAACTGTTTGGAAGGAAATCAGAACATAATGTAACCTTCTGCTCCACAGTTGCTTGAGTGAACCTGAATGTGGGGAACTGATTTTTGCCAGAAACTCTTTAGACATTTCTGTTGCAACATCCTGTTATGAGAATAATCATATAACCCCAAACTCTAGCCCCACAGAACAAGGAAGGGTTGATCCTTAGGTAAAAGTGGTCAGTTGAACGTCTCTGAATTCAAACTTAATAGCAAGCTATATAGTGGAATGGTATTCCAAAATAGCTGACCCTTTGTTCATTCTTATAATGGTTATCGCTTCATTCTGTATTTCAGGCAATCAGAAGGGCATCAGTAAGGGCTGCAGTGATTCTCTCAACCAATGGGCCTCCATCTTAAAAGCTAACAAAAAAACTTATTTTTTGGCACAGGAAATGCAAACTTCTTTCTCTTTCATCCTTCTGCTCACTTTCATTTTTATTCTGTCAGTGAGGCATTAGGATACACCTCAACACAGGAATGCTTGCTTGGGAATCTTCTACTGAACCAAGATGTAGTTCTGATTTACACCAGGTGCAGAGATGGTGAAGCTGGCTCAACCTAAGAAACACTGTAATTGGGTACATTAGAAATCGATAGAGGGAATGCTCACCATCAAAGTCAGCACTTGCAAACTGTCACTATATAAGATAACAGTGGAGTGTATTGGAATATGCAGGGGTTGGATAGTCAAGAACTAAGGACAACCCTGATCTGCCGTGTTACCTCTATTTAGACAAAACCAAAGAGGAGTCTTGTGACACCTTAAAGACTAACAAATTATTTGGGTATGAGCTTTTATGGGCTGCAGCCCACTTGGTCAGTTGCATAAAGTGGAAGCTTTAGTTTGGCAGGGCTTTATTCATACAAAGATGGGAATGTTACATTGCAATGGGAAGGACCAGTGCTAAGGAGGCTAATTCAATCACAGGGTGGATGTGGCCTGCTCCCAAGGGTTTGTTGCAAGGATTGGTTCCTGGGTCAGTGTTTCTGTTGTGTGGAGTGTAGTTGGTGGTGAGTATTTACTTCTGATTGCGGGGGAGGGTGTCTGTAAGTGAGGACTGACCTTCCTCCCAAGGTCTGTGAGCATGAAAGATCATCATCTAGGATGGGTTGTAGATTCTTGATGATGTGCTGGAAAGGTTTTAACTGGGGGCTATAGGTAATGGCCAGTGGCGTTCTGTTGCTTTCTTTATTAGGTCTGTCCTATAGTAGGTGACTTCTGGATACCTGCCTGGCTTTCTCAGTCTGTTTCTTAATTTCGCCAGGAGAGTACTGAAGTTGTAAGAACACTTGATAGAGTTCCTGTAGGTATTTGTCACTGTCTGAGGGATTGGAGCAAATGTGATTGTATCTTAGGGCTTGGCTGTAGACAATGAATTGTGTAATGTGTTCCGGATGAGAGCTGGAGGCATGTAGATAAGTATATTATCCAGTAGTTTTCCAGTAGAGGGTGAAATGTATGTGACCATCACTTATTTGCACTGTAGTGTCCAAGACGTGGATCTCTTGTCTGGCTTGGTCTAGGCTGAGGTTGATGGTTGAGTGGATATTGTTGAAATCCTGGTGGAATTCTTCAAGGGCCTCCTTCCTGTGGGTTCTGATGGTGAAGATGTAAAGGAGGGGCACTTGGGGACAGGATCTGAGGAAGCATTGTTCTAAATCAGCTATAAAAATGTTGGCATACTATAGGACCATGTGGGTACTCATAACAATGCTGCTGACTTGTAGGTATGAATTGTCCCCAAATTTGAAATGGCTGTGGGTGAGGACAAAGGACTTTATTTAGACAAGTCATTTTTACCTATGTTATCGCTATTTTATAAATGGGCCAACTGATACATAGTTCCTTCCTTTATAGGTGGTATAATGAAGGTTAATTAATGTTAGTATAGCACGTTCTTCGCATAAATTAATGTAAAAGAGATAAACATGGACACCGTGATAACATCTAGTGAGTGTTGAAATCTTCCATAGAGACACATTTCCTTTTTGCAAAAGAATCCCTATAACATTTCAGGCAACATCTCCAGGCAGCAAAATATAAAACTGAGTAACTTTGGTCCAATGAAAGGCTTAATGTGAGTCTTGCTGAATCTGTGTGTATGGAATTGAACACAAAAGGTTTTTACAACAATGCTAAGATAGCTTTCTAAGCCATTACCATGGCTTTGCCACGAGGGACATGTTTGCAAATATAGGCATCAGTATCAGTACTTTACTAATCACCGAGTGAAGTCCATTTTAAACAAATGAATGTTTGAGGTACTATATTGTACTTTAGTTGAAAATAAACCTGCAGCAACTTTAGAAAACAAGTCGGTGCAGTGAATTGTAGAGGCTCTCATAAATGAGTATGTAATGCCTGAAGGCTTAGCAGTAGCTTGTTCTCTCTGCTTTTTTATATTGCTGCACTATGCAACACTTCATGTGAGGCTTCACAGCACATCATAAATTTTATTCCAACTAATAATTAACTTACCCCTCAGTAATATGTCTTGCCGAATGACAGCTAACAATACCTAAAGAAGACACATTAATGGCATAACACAGGTATTGAGGGGACAAGGAGAGCATGACTGAGTTTGAGTGCTCTCCAAAATTAAATTCATTAAAAGCTTGCTTATAAGCAAACAATTGTGAATATTTAAACAAACACATTGCTGAATATATTTCAAGACACATTGTGAAAATTAGGACACTCATCAGATGCCCCACTAGTGGGCACATTCTTTGAGCTTGCAGCTACTGTAGTTTGATTGGTTCTGAGCCCTTTAAATAAGCATTTAAGGCAGATGCAGAATTGTTTTTTACTACAGAAAAGGCATAAAATATTTAATGTTCTTTGTTGGCTGGATTCACAAAGGCTTTCACAGCAGAAGGAAAACTCTTTGATAAAAAGAGGCTGCACTGAAGGTGGGTAGCACTTGACGATCAGACAGACTATTTGATTCACATCACAGATGATCATCCTGAATGATAAAAGGTGTTATTTTAAGATGTAGAAGGCTTCCTCTGTTTGCCACTTCAACATCACAGGCAAAGGCCACTTTTTCACTAGAGTTTTTTTTCACAGGGATGGAAAGCAGGCATTTCTGGGTCTCCTACTTCATACTCCCTGCACTAGAGCAGTAGCATCCTTCATTTATCTCAGACCTGGCTTTCATACAAACCTCTTGATATTCTTTCACTGGCCCCCCAAAAGATCTCTTTCAGTATAAGATCTGGAGAGCTCCCTATGTCCTACAACTGGTCCATGGGAATCTCCTCCCTCCATCTCTGATCATCCTCCATTTCCCATGCAAACCTTCACCACAGCAGATTTTGACATCCCCAAGAGCTATCGTTAGGCATCTCCTATAGAAAACGACAATTTATTTTTCCTCAATTGTTTCACTAAGTTCTCAGAAGCAAACACTGGTTTGGTCTCCCATTCCAGGATATTCCAGATTGACCACTGGCTCTTTGAGGATACATCTACACAGCAGGGCTAAAGCCGAAATAAGCAATGCAAGTTGAAAGAGCATAATACGGCTTTTGGTGCTGTCTACACAGTAAGAAGTCTGAGAAAGAGCACTCTTCCTTTGACATCCCTTACTCCTCGTAAAATCAGGGTTACAGGAGTCAGAGTAAGAAGTCTTCCAGCTTGACGGTATTTTGACATTATGTCAAAATAACTGCTTTTAGTATAGACACGGACTATGTTATTTCAAAATAGCACTGCTATGTACACATACCCTGAGAGAGTATGCTGCTGGGTACACATACCCTCTCCTCTTGTATCCATAGATCTTGTGGGAAGCTGGCAACGTGTCCATCCTGTAGTACTAGAGCAGGAAATAAAATGCTGCTGAGTGCTCTGGGTCTGGAAACAGAGCCTCTTACAAGCTTCTTATTGAGAGCAACAAGATTGGAAATAGAGCCCATGGCTGCTCACTCCTAGTCTGTTGCTCTAACCACTTGACATCATGCCTCCCCATCAACCTATGAAATAGGATATCTGACAGCCTCTGTTTGGGAAAATAAAGGACTTGGGTTAAAAGCATCAAAAGCACCTAAGATCCATCTTTAACAGAACCTAAATGCATTAACAAAATTGATGTGAGCAAGACACGAGAAGTCATTCTTCTGCTCTACTCTGTGCTGATTAGGCCTCAATTGGAGTATTGTGTCCAGTTCTGGGCACCACATTTCAAGAAAGATGTGGAGAAATTGGAGAAGGTTCAGAGAAGAGCAACAAGAATGATTAAAGGTCTAGAGAACAAAAGGAAAGACTGAAAGAATTGGGCTTATTTAGTTTGGAAAGGAGAAGAGGGGACATGATAGTGGACATGAGAGGTTTTCTAGTATCTAAAAGGGTGTCACAAGGAGGAGGGAGAAAAATTGTTCTTCTTGGCCTCTGAGGATAGGATGAGAAGCAATGGGCTTAAATTGCAGGAAGGGAGGTTTAGGTTGGACATTTGGAAAAAGTCCTAACTGTCAGGGTGGTTAAACACTGGAATAAAGTGCGTAGGGAGGTTGTGGAATCTCCATCTCTGGAGAAATTTAAGAGCAAGTTAGACAGAAATCTACCAGGGATGGTCTAGATGGTGCTTGGTCCTGCTGTGAGGGCAGGCAACTGGACTCAATGACCTCTCAAGGTCCCCTTCCAATTCTAGTAGTCTGTGATTCTAAATCAATGACTTTTAATAGAACTTGGGCTCCTAAGTGATTTTGGACTTCATTTTTTCCAGAATGAGTTGTTAGTTGGGTGCCTCCATTTTTTGGATGCCCAACTTGAGTTATTGCAAGGAGGACTGATATTTAGGAAGTTCTGAGTATCCTGCTTTCTGAAAATCAGACCCCTTAAAGGTGATTTAATGTTAGTACCTAAAGCAAATAGACATTTCCAAAAATATAGTCCATGGAATCTCATTGAAAAAATAATGATAAAAAAGCCTTCTTTTGTTAAAATTTCTTACAAATGTTCCCTTCTGCCCCTTTATTAGTAGTAGGCTTTATTATACAGTGTTTCATTTTGTTACTATAGAATTTGTAACTGACAACCCAACCTCTAGCTTTGCATCAACCTGAGGTAAATGGAGATGGAATTAATTTTATTCTGCCCTGATCTGAATGGAATTTTAGGAGGAGTATGGTAGAGAAGAACTTGGTCCACTACATTATGTGTTGAGTAGGCCTTTTGAAGGAAGTTTATATCCCTGTGGCGGGCCCCTCTTGCCCGTCCCCTTTAAGCCTAAGGCCCCCCCCCCCGGCCTGAGTCCACAACGCAGTTTGCAGGGTAGTCGCGGGGATGCAACCCCAGGTAGGTTGCAACCCACCGGGTCCTGGCCCAGGGCCCTGTGAGCGACCGAGTAGCGGGTCACTCCTTCGGTGGGGCAATCCAACCGAAAAGCACCAAGGTTCTTGGGGCGGCTCCCGCTCCTGCCCTGGGCCACTTCCTACCTGGGTCCCCGACGCTTCTTCCCCTGTACTTGCCCGGCTTGCAGCGGCCTCCGGGCTGGCGTCTCCTCAGCAGACAGTCCCTGGGTCGCACCCGCTCACCTCCGCCTCCCCTCCGGCCTCTCCTGGAGGCCTTCTCCACCACTGTGCAGGAGCCGCCTTCCTAGCCCCTTCGCCTCCGGCTGTCTCCCTGACTGAGGCCTTCCCCTGGCTTTTATAGTAGGGCTACAGCCTGGGCATGCTTGGTAGGGCTGAGGGGAAGGGGCCTCTGCAGCCAGGTAACCCTGGCTGGGCCCTGCAGGTTCAGTGCGGGGCTGCCTTGCCCCATCACAATCCCATGTATTTAGAGAGACTTCTTTTGTGCCAAGTATTTACAAAGTGAAAGGGGCATTTGAAGTGGTTAGCAGTACTGACAGCAGTAGACGTGTTCAGTGCTTGTTCTCCTCAGCCACAGTAGGACTAGCCCAGCTTAGGGACAGGCAGTGAAGAAGACACCTCATCCCCACTCTCCTCCTTGAAAACTTGCTAAGAGCCAGTTACAATCTGGAGTTAAAATTCAGAGTGCACAGAGCTAACCAGAGAGAGGGGTCAGCATGGCTTTAGACTGTCCTCTATTAACAAACCTCACTTTCCCTCTCATGACAGGCTTGGGAAGAATATGATATACACAAAGCAAAAATAGCCCTGCCTTTATTAGCTATCGACTCCACATGCAAGCTGACAATCATCTCCTCAGTTAAATGCTGCTCACTGCCTTGGGAATCTGTCAGAGACTCAGAAGATACTGTATAATATAAATGGTAATGCAATAGCATTCAACAGGTTACAGATAAATGAAAGCTACCCTCACATTTCCTTTGAACTATGCCAACACACAAGTGAATTGGCTGAATCACATTACAATGCCTTTTGACACTCTGATTTCTATTAGCATGCAAGTGAATTATCCTGCTGACTTGGTCTGAGCTGGCAACCTGCAAGGTAGCAACCAATCCCTATTGTAATTGCCCTCCTAGCACGCAGTCCTCTGTTAAGGTCACCCTTTCTTATACCCACCTGAGGACTTTTGTCAGCCTCTTTGAACCTAGTTTAAAGCCTTTCTCAGCAGGTTGAAGTCTCAGTAACTGAAAATGCTTTCTCCTTCATCAGGAGGATCCCATCTCTTCCCATCATACCCATTCCCATTCTCTCACTACAAGCGTTGCGTATATCCCTGTGCCATGTACAGAGCAACCCTACTTTCACCTTCCCAACCCATCTCGGGACTGAGTGCCTGTGTCATCCACTAGACCAGGGGTCCTCCTCCTCCCCCCCCCCACATGCTAGAAAAACCTCATAGCCCACCTATGCCACAACAACTGTTTTTCTTCATATAAAAGCCAGTGCCAGTGAGTGGGGAAGACAGAGGAATGGCCTAGGGCCCCATGCTACAGGGGCTCCCACAAACCTACATTGTTTCAGCTTTGGCTTTGAAGCCCAATGGAAGGCCTTGAGGCTTCAGGCTACAGCTCCATGCAGTGGGGCTTTGGCTTTCTGACCTTGGCCCCAGCAAGCCTAATGCTGGCTCTGCTTGGAGGATCCCATGAAACCTGCTCGCCGCCTCCCAGGCAGTCCCAGTCCCCTGGTTAAGAACAACTGCACTAGATCTGTTCATGGGAGCAGGGACAGAAATGAATGGTATGGGAGTGGTTGGGCTTGAGGGGCAGAGATGAAGTTGCCCCTCCGCACATTCCTCACTGCATGGTTCTGTCCCCTTCCTTTTCTTTCCACACTCTCCGGCAGTGCTCTGGCCTCTCCTCTTATCCAAGAAGTAGCACCACTGGGGGAAAGCGTAAGTGCAGATCATTCCACTTCCCTGTCCCCAAAGTATGTTACCAGAAGATGCCTGATGCCTCCCCCTTTATGGCTCTGCTCTGTCAGCACTTTTGAGCTCCCAGCCAGCAAAGGTCCCTTAGGGAATGTCCCATGTTGCAGAAGGATCATAGAAAACTACTTTTATTGGAAACCCAGTTCTTCATTAAAGCTCTAGCCACCATGATGGGCTTCCAAAACAGCATTTGGGTGATCTGTCTTCTAGGGTGTGCTGACCACTTAGCAGCTGTCCCAGGGATGAAGTTTGGCAAAAAGGCAAGGTTCCACCCAGCACCCTTGTAGCTCCCACACTCTCAGGGACTTATATGCTTCAGGGGGTAGCTGAGTTAGTCTCCACAGGATAAACTTAAAAAACAATATTTGGTTTTCCCTTTGATATTTTCATACCCTCTGCTCCTTGTTTCTTGCCCCCTGCCATTTTTTTCCTTCTCCCCTATTTATTTTGGGTCTGCACATCCTAAACTCAAAACTCCAGTCATCTGAAGAAGTGGGCTGTGCCCACAAAAGCTCATGATACCATCTACATGTTTGGTTAGTCTATAAAGTGCTACCAGACATTTGTTGTTTTTTAAGTTTATAGTGACTTATATATCGCTTCCCCAAAGGGGCAATGGGTCTGTGCATTAGCTGAGATCTTCTATGTGGGAGCATACAGTGACAGTATGCGCACAAAAATGTATAAGAGCCAAGTAATTTTGTAAATACATGTTTTTTATGATGTGTTGTTTCTCAGCTACCTCTTGTGTAAATGACCCCACATTGAAACAACCAATTGTACCCTTCACACCCAGGAAGCATAGCAAATTGCAAAACTATCTGAATCAGCATGCGGATTTTAGGGCATTTAGAATAGTTGTTCTTTCAAAGCATCTCTGATATAATACATGCAAATACCATAGATGCCAGAGCACCTTTGCCCTTTTAATCTGTCAAATACCATCAAGAGTCAAATGCACCATATTTTTGCAACTAAACCCCCATTTCTATCTTATGAGCTAAAGTAGGAAATCCAGTACTAGAGAGAACTGTCATATAAAGAGTTCTGACAAAGTTCCATATATATTTCAGCACTGGACAGTTATGTGTATGCCCAAATACGCACATATTTCAAGGTGCTCTTTAATGTCTTCATTTTACAACACACTCACACTCATACAAAGAGCAAATCTGTTGCTCTCAGATCACTATGGCAGTATTCAACTTTGATCTCCCACTCTGTCTAGATTTGTGGACCTCTCCATGATGTTAGTGGGAGAGCTGCACATGGACTAAAACATAATATCAAAGCAGAGCAGACTACAGTGTAGATCTGAAACAAAAAAACCCACCATCTTTAGTGTTTTAACCAAATTACATGTGAAGATATATGTCCCACAACTTCTGCAGACAGATACGCTACATCGATTTACAAACCATTTTGCCATTGTCCTGTCCATTTTTCACATTTTTTATTTCCATATATCATTCTGATTGCAGTCAAGTTTCTATCTGCATATGATGCTGATTGTATTCTCGGAAAGGATGGAAGAAATTTAATTTCCTAGAATTAAGGGAAAGAACAGTGACGGAGAGGGGAAAAAACACATTTTTACATGGCAATAGAACTGGCCTTGGAGGAGAGAAAAATTATAACTAATACATTTAGAAATCTCTGAAATGCCTAAAATTGCTTTCCTTTATAAAATAATGTTATACATTTAAAATCCAATATCTCACCGTGTCCCTATATTAGAATCAGATGCCTAATGCTATTATAGAGGAGGAATTCTGGCTATCTCCAAGCATAAAAATCTCTTGTCTAACTCTGATAGCCCCAAAAAAGAAAAATCTATGACTTAAATCTTTCCTTGGTCTACTAGTGATTACTGTCCTGTGCCTTCTTTAGGGGAAGAATTCTACAGTTTGGAAGGAAAGAAATTTCTGGGAGAATTTTTTTATGTTTAAAAATGAAACCTGTTCGAAGCTGCCAAGAAGCCTTCAATATCTGAAATTTACAATCTTAATATTGCACATTTTACACCAGACGATGGCAAATTAATATTAATAATCACAGATTTACAGAACACCTTATGAATATATATTATCTAAGAGTCAGACATGCTTTGTCATCAGGAGATTTAGTTAGATTATTCAGTGGGTTTTTTTTTAAATTTTGTTTTGGTTTATATATACCCACACACTACAAGATTTTACCTGGCATTGCTCGGGTCCTCGACTCAATTAATTTTGGATTTTTGGACTCCTTGTTGTTTTTGCTTTATGAACACAGCATATCCTAGTTCTCCATGCACCTACTACATTTTTGTGCTTATAACATTCTAGAAGATTTACCCTGTGTTGCTCTGGTTCTTAACTCAATTAATTTTTGTTTTTTGGAAAATAAAATGAAATTATACATGCTTCAGTTAAATCATTGCTCTAGAGTGGGGCTGTGGCTGAGGGTTCAGTATATCGGCTGCTCTAGGGAGAGAGGACTACCCCAGCCCTATCTCACTGTAGCTGCTGCAGCTCCAGTGGGCACAGACAGAAGAGGGGTGCATGTCACCTCGCTGGAGCAGGTCCAGGTTTGTCTGGCCCCTGCGCTCCCCAGCCAGAGTAAGGAATATAGCAAACTGTGCACTTTCCCCTCACTCCCTGACAAAGTGGAACAGCCAGCAATGTTCAAATTCAGGAGGAAGGGAGGCTTCACCTCCCACTTCCTACCACACTCCCTAAAGAGCCCCTGCAGGGTGGGAGGCTTGGGGCTGAAGCAGTCCTAGAGGGTGGGGCATGCCCCAGCCAGCCACTTTCACCTGCCTAGTGATTCTGTCTCTTTTCTGTATAGTTTTATGAGAAGCCATCCCATTCCAGGTACATTCCATTTTCCTGGTACAACCAAACATTTACCTTGCTTTAAGTGATGAGAAGAGGAAGCTGCGTACCAACTTTGGTGGTTCTAGCTCTTGCCATTTAGGAGGAATTCTTAAACACAGACAGAAACTCTCTCCAATAAATAGATATAGATATGACCTTACATATGAAACTATGTGCGCTTTGTGCACTTTTCAATAACATTGGTGCCTGGTTTTACTTAGCTCTTCCTTTTGTATAACTAATGTGATGTTTTGGAAGTCAATGTTATATATGGGCTGGATCCTCAACTAGTATAAACTGATTAAACCATTTGTAATCTTACATAAGAAAATAAGACCGGCCATACTGGGTTAGACCAATGGTCCATCTAACCCAATATACTGTCTTCTAAGAGTGGCCAGTTACCAGTGCGCCAGAGGGAATGAACAGAACAGGTCATCATAAGTGATCCATTTTCTGTCACCCATTCCCAGCTTGTAGCAAACAGAGGCTGGGAACAATTCAGGGCATGGTTGACTGAGAAGGGTGCTAGTTTCTGACAGTTACTGGTTTGACAGCCCACTAAACCAAGCATAGGGGAAGTCCCCCACCAAAGAGACTTTTAGCCCTCAAAAAGAACAGGGGCTAAACCCATTGCCCAGATTCTCCTGGAGACATGAACATAACATAGCTTGTTCTGATTCTAACATTGCATATGTGCAGCCAAAGGTTGTAGCTAGCTCCAGGCTGTAGCTCAGTCAGACAGTCATAAAGTCAGTGTGGTAGGAGGACTTCCGTATTTTTTTTCATAGTCATCTGTGCATTCACAGTTCTTAGTGGGAAGAGCAAGGTTGATCTGCATGCAAATCACTTTGCAAAATAGCTGCAAAACTAGCATTTTTGGATTCCATGTTTTTCTGCTTTGAGGCTCAGGTCCACAAAAGGCCTTCGGGGTTGTGATGTTCAACGTTGTGGTGCCTAACTTGTCGGCACCTGGAAAATTGCTGGAACTGAACAACTGTGCAATCCACAAAGCCTGAATTGGGCACCTATACTCTGTCAGTGCGCTAGCTCAAAATTGATGCAAAATTATATTAACTTATTATAATTTTAATATGACGATGCCATTACAGAAGCTTACAATATATTTATCATGAAATTCATATATAAGTGCTTGGACCTCACATGCATATATAATTGCTTATGTATAGGAAATATTTAAGCTAACTAAAGGAGTCTCAGGAAGGTTCTTCCTTATTTCCTAAGGACAAACATATGTCAAGAAAGTCAAACATGGATTTATCATCTTTATTACCTCTAAATGTGTTTACAAAGACTCTGGAATTCAACTTTGAAACTCCTTATTTTGCTTTAACATTCTATACTTTTTTCTTTTATATTAGGGTTTGAAAGATGCATACAAGTGTTAGTTATTGTGATCTGTGCTTTGTATAGAGTATTTGAGTTTGTAATTACTGGGTCAGATATGGAAATTCCCTACAATATTTTAGGAGACCTTACTGTATTGAGTGGATGTGTCAGTGTGGGCTAGGGATTGCGTGTAATTTTAAGTGGGGCATGGTGACCACAGATTCTCCAGGAACTAAGAAGGGTGTGGTTGATTAGGCAAATTCACGCATGTTGTAACATCTCCAGAATCATCACCTGGAGAAGCTTGTCTATTTTGCAGAGACAACAGACAAGGAAAGGACTTTTGAATAAGTAGCCTGATTTTAAACACTGATTCATTGCCTTCTTTCTGCTCTAGCAAATGGATAGGATCTTCTGTCCCAACGAAGGCCCAGTCCTTCTTAGAAATGATGTGTTATACTCTGATGTACATAGTGTGACAGACTACTGGCTAAGCCAGAGCTCTGCCACTACAGCCTGGCTGAAAAGGCCAACTGCAGGCAGCTGAGCAAGCCCAGGCCTGAAGGGCTAATGAAAGCAGCTAATGAAACCCTCCGTAGCCAGAGGGCTATATAAGGCAGTCAGAGGAGCAAGGAGAGGAGCAAAGTGAGGAGCCAGGGTGTGGCTGAAAGTGCTCCCCAGGTAGAAGGAGAGGCTGGCTGAGTTTGCTGCAATCCAAAAGCATTGTAAATAGAAGGTGATGGGAAACTGACAATAAAAAGCATGGTGACTGCACCAGAAGGGGTCTCCGGCTGATTTGTGGACCAGAAGGTGTCCCAGGGCAAGAGGCCTGAGCAAGGACCTTGCCACAATAGTAAGACACAAACACAAATGAAGGAAGATGAAAACATGACCTAAGAGGGAAGACTGAAAGAATTGGTAAAGCCCTGTGCGGATTCAAAATTTGTATCTGTATCCACATTTGTATCTGCAAAAAATGAGCTGCAGATATCGGCATCCACGTCTGCAGATACAGATACCTGTGATATAAAGTGGATATCTACAAATTTGTAGGGTTCTAGATACATAATTTGTATCTGCATCCACTTCCATGTCTGCAAAATGAGCTGTGGATATCCACACATTTGAAGAATCCACACCTAAGAACTGGGGGGGGGGGGGAGTGTTTCTGGAAAAGAGAAGACAGAGAGGGGACATGATAACTGCTTCTGAGTACCCAAAAGTCTGTTACAAGGAAGAGGGAGAAAAAATATTCTCCTTAACCTCTGAGGATAAGACAAGAAGCAATAGGCTTAAATTGCCGCAAGAGAGGTTTAGGTTGGACATTAGGAAAAACTTCTTAGCTGTCAGCATGGTTAAGCACTGGAATAAACTGCCTAATGTGGAATTTCCATCATTAGAGATTTTTCAGAGCAGGTTAGAGACAAATACCTGTCAAGGATGCTCTAGATAGTGTTTGGTCCTGCCAGAGTGCAGGGGACTGAACTTGATGACCTCTCGAGGTTTCTTCCACTAATATGATTCTATGAAGGATGCACTGGCAGGTTTTCAGTCTAAACATGTAATAACCGTTGACTGGGTAGGGCAGCATAACACATGTTAACAGTCTAAACAGCAGATATATAAGCCCCGAGTATGCCCAGTGCTATGCTCATAGGGTATGTCTTCATTACATTCCTCTTTCGAGAGAGGAATGCAAATGCAGCTGAATGAAATTGCAAATGAAGCGCGGATTTGAATTTCCCGCTCTTCATTTGCATAATGCAATCCGGCCGCTTTTTCGAAATACCCTATTTCAAAAAAAACCCCGCTGTGTTTAAGGGTTATTTAGAAAGAAGGGTTTGTTTTTGAAATAACCCCGTCTTACACAGCATGTTTTTTTTTAAATAGGGTACTTTGAAAAAGCGGCCGGACACCATTATGCAAATGAAGCGTGGGAAATTCAAATCTGCACTTCATTTGCAATTTCATTTGTCTGCATTTGCATTCCTCTCTTGAAAGAGGAGTGCAATGTAGATATACCCATACACAGAGGTGGGTACTCTAACTTTTAGCCCAGTGGTTTAGCCCACTCATCTGGAAGACCCAGGTTCAGTTTCCCTCTCTGCCTGATGGTGAGAGAGGATTTGAACAGAGATCTCCTATCTCTTACTATTGAGCTATGGGTTCATTTGAGGCAGGGCTCCCTCATTGTCTCCTCTTGATGTTTTCCCACTTTGTATAACTAATTAGAGAGCTAGTGGAGCATGGAAACTGCATCTTGTGTCTCCCCCGCCCCAGGTGAGAGCCTTAACCATTAGGTCATAGAGTACTATTAAAGTATTTATCCGAAGTGGAACGGCTTCAACAGGAGTGAGGGAGAGAACCCCACATGAGAATATTGCACATCCCAAAGGTTACGGCACTCTCCTGGTGGCAAGACTCCTGTTCAGATCCTTTCTCCCAATCACACAGGGTGCGTCTACACAGCAGCGTTATTCCGAAATAACAATGTGAGCATCTACACAGCAATTCCATTATTTCGAATAAATTCGAAATAACAGATGGCTTATCCTGACTTCTGTAAACTTCATCCCCCAAGGAATAATGCCCATTATAAAATAACTATTTTGGAATAGCAGTAGTATAGACGCTCCACTGCCGCTTTTTTGAAATAGTTCCTCCCCAGGGCCATTCAAAGTAATTACTCCCCAGTGCCTCCTGGGGCTCTAAATTGAGGTAGCACATCTACATTAGGGAAGCCTGCTTCGGCCTAATTCTGAAGCTTCCCTGTAGTGTAGATATGCTATTTCAAAATAAGCTATTTCAGAGTATTTCTTCCAGAATAGCTTATTTCAAAATAAGCGTGCAGTGTAGACGTACCTGCAGAAAATAGAATTTAACTTGGCTTGCCCCATATTCTATGTGAGTGCTCTAACATAGGGCTAGTAATAAGGTGGGCACCATCACCGCCATCTCTTCTTGATATTTGTCACACACACAAAACCAATGAAAAATGTGGCTTTTTATTAATATAGTAGAAAAGGAAATAGTTGGTGACATAGATAATATTTAGAATTAACTTCCCCTCTTTTAGGACTCATTCCTCAACTTGGAGCCATGGAACCAGTTCTCCCTTATATTAGTCCTTGATTTCAGTGGACCTGTTCAGGTGATTAAAGACTGTTCATGTGAGTGAGGGCCGAAAGGTCCAGCCTTAAGCTCTTTATGTGATCAGTTTGACTTGGCACTTATCTTGTGCATCACTGTGTTGTGATCACTGGGTCCATGGTCTTTGGCAAAGCCTATTTGGGAAGGTTTGTCTTCCCTGAGCAAGGAAAATAGCCAAACACAAAATGTTATACTTAAAAGATCATCACCCAATCTCATTGCTCATATGTGTAGATCTTCTCATTTTCACATAGAGAAAAAATTCAAAAGGCAGGGCAGGATTTTTAATATGGAATTGCAAATCAGTTTTTCTTCCTCCCAAGCTCTTGTTTCTGCATAATAATCTCCATGACAAACTGTGCTTCCATTGAGGTAAATGGAAGAACTGCCATTAATTGCAATGGGAGCAGCAGCTATAGCATATTTGCTGCTGGTTTGGAGGGTGGGAATCCCATTTTCTCATAAGTTTTAAATCAAATTTCTATGCCCTCTCTCATGAAGCCTCTGTCTGGAGGCACAGAGACCTTGCAGTAGCTTAATTTATTATATCACTGTCATTGTCATGGCAACAAATTACAATGTCAGAGTCCGAAGGACTGTATTGTTTCAGCTCACCAGCAGAGGGAAAATGTTGCTAAAATTTCACCGAAGGCATATGACAGACTGAGGAATGGCAGAAAAAGAACGACATGAAAGTCTATCTCTGTGCATGTGGTGTCTCTCCCTCCCACTGTTCACGTAACCATTGGCCTTTGGGAAGTATAGCTAAAAATAATTATAATATATCTAAGACTTTCTCTTTGGGAAATGATGCAGGGTGCTGACCCTCAGGAGCTGATTCTGGAAAAGGCCAGAAAACTTTTATTACATGGGTGTCAGCTTGTTGGTAGTTTTTTCACTTCCTTGTTTTTCAAAGCCATTATGGATTCTGGAGGGAATATAACTTCAGCCTTAAGTACCATATGGAAGAGCTATAAGTGCTCCATCATAGAGAAGGACCCAAATGCAGAATTCATATTTCTTATGGCGGCAATATCCCAACATCCACTGCTGTGTGGATTGCTTTCAGGAGATATCTTAAGAAACTGTAGAAAATTCCTATCATCACATGTATAAACTGTGTATGTGTGTATCTATAGAATTATGCATACCTTTTGGTGAAATAGCCCCATATACACCCCAAAACACCTTTAATCACTGAAGCAGCCTCTAAGGAACAGTTTGCATGGTACTGAGTGTAGGGATACCACTAGCATGAAGTATGTGAATTCCAAGGGAAGGATTGTCTACATGGCAAATTATTCCAGAATAGATGTTGCTAATTAACTATTCCTGTGTAGACATTCTGGGATAAAAATGCCTTATTCTGAATGAGCTCAATCCATGTTGTAAGTAAATTAAGCTAATTTTGGATAATGTACTCTCATTTTGGAGTAAGAACATAAACACAGGTTGCTAATTAAGGCTGGCTGTTCTGCTTTAAAGTCACACCCTACTTGATTCCTAATTTCCCAGTGTAGACAAATCCTTAGTCTTTGAAGAAGTGTTGTGTCTTGATATCAGCTTTTCTTTTCTGGCTGTGCTGATTAGGACTGGCAGGTGAAATTGTGTAGGGTCACTAACCCAGAAGACGTCTGTGAAATGAGGTAATTAAATGTAGTTTCTGAGGTTTTCCTGTGGAGATGACTCTCTCTGGGATTTTTGTAACTCTCCTTTTTTTCCTAATTGGCTGAATCTTGCATAGCTGGTGCTGGGGATAAAGTTGTCAAAATAAAGATTCCCCAGCTGCGAGGATAGATATTCTACCGCCATTTCAACTGACAATTGTAGACTTCAGTTAATAAATTTAACAAGTGCTTCCTTCATCCAGCACAAAAAAAAAAAAATAAAAAAAAATCCTTCTTTATTTCAATGGTAACTTTTTTTTCAGCATCAAATTGAAAGAGAATTCTGAACTTTACAGTCTGACAGAGAAGCCATGGCAAGTTAGCGGAAGGTCCTTGCAACAGTACGGCTCATGGCTAGAGAGTGTAAATGATGGGAGCAATTCCCAGTGGCTAATCTTTAATTTAGTTAGAGATGTTTCCAACTCCAGTTGGTAATAATATAATTCTGTATTCTTGGTCAGTCTTACCTGTACCAGTCTTCTGAATGATGGGCAGAGGAAACAATTTCAGTGGAGTAGTATAAGGAAGGAGTAGCATAAAGAAATGTGGTTGCATACATTGATGTGTGAAGTGGGCTTGTTTGTTCTGTACTGTACTGACAATGCCCATATTTTTGTGGCCTTTCCAGAAATCAAATAAGGCAATAGAATTTATTATAATTGTTTGCTAAAAGCATATACACTTTGCTTTGCTTTGTACAAGGCACAAAATTAACACTTATGGCTAATGAAAATAAAGAAAGCGGTGTGTATTTTTAGAAGTGCTACAATTATGAAGGAAATTAGTTTGCAAAAACAGGGGAAACTCCAAACTAAGTGGATTATCCAAAAACACGCATTTTAAGTAAAAGTAAATTGTTATGGGAAGAAGAAATCTTTCTATATCTTCCAGCCCAACAGAGAAAAGAATCACCTTCTTCATGGGACGGAGCTGAAGAGCAGACAAAACATCATTGTTCATTCTTAAAAGAATGGTCATAAAGGACAGCTTGACTCTAGAGTGAGAAACAACAATGCTTTTAAGAGTTTGCCTAGAAATCCAATTAGGCACTTGCACTATAAGATTTTCAGCAAGCAAGGAGCATTATCTCCAGTTATAATTTAATACTGTGCTTGATAGTTTTCTTTTAATGTTCCCCTCTTGTAAAGTGATGTGTACTAGGAGGTACTAAAGGGTGCTCTGGTTACTTTTGATAAGAATTTTGTGTCTGGTGTGTGTGTGTGTGGGGGGAGAATACTATAACATTTCCTCATTTTGGAGGAAGATAACACAATTTGTCTAATAGGACATCCTTCTCATTGGTTTTAGATAGAAAGGTGGCAAAGGGACCTAATTCCCTGAACAGGATGGAGATCAGTGGATTTACATCTGTGAAATCAGGATGAGAGGAGAATTGGGCTGAGGGCCTAATCAAATATTTGTTGAGGCAGATTTTGTCACTGGCAGCATAGCTATAATATAAAAGGTGTCCATGCAGCTGGTGATCCCAATCAGTAAATAATTATATTCTCTATCTAAATTTCCATGACAGTTTCAATGACATGTGATATTTTTCTTCATATTCTGCTCTGCTTTATTTTGTAACATTAATGGGAGCTGTGAAATAATTGCTAGTTCTACCCCGGAGATGATTCCATTTAAGTGGTGGAAAAATGATTCCTTCCCACCTAACGCATCCACAGAGCTATGTAAGGCCAAGGGTTAGTTCCTTAGCTGGTGCCAGAATACCTCATCTGATGATCTGGCCTTTAATTTTACTAATGGTTAGTATCACACATACTCTTGTTCCCAGAAGTGAGTTTATAATAGCCATAGGTCTTTGTCTTTCTTTCTGTCTTTCTTCTACAAAGCCCAAATATACATGTGACAGTCTACACTATTATGGTCACCCCTTTTACATGAGCATGATAAATTTTGTACAAAATGTGCCTTGTGAGGTATCATTTGAAAAACCATAATCTGCTGAATATCATTATCCTGTTAAATTATATGAAGCAACACTATGTGCAAAGTTATAAGATTCTACAGTATGATTGTTACTGAAATATTTTGTAGTTCTGGATAATACCCAAAAACAGTTTTTCAGAGGCTTTGTTTACACTGGCTGTTGAGCAACAAACTTTTGTCATTCACAGGTGCTTAAACCCCTTGCCCCAGAACAAGAGCTTCACAGCAGCAAGTACTAGTATAAGCGGTGCTTGTCTGCAAAAGTACTTTCCCACTGATAAAGCAAATGCCATTTGTGGGGATGACGTTTTTTTTGTTTTCGTTGTCAAAAGTGCGGAGAAATAGCGTTTACACTGCCTGACTTTTGGCGACATGGCTATGTCCACACGGTCATGCAGCTAAAAGCTGTGTAGTGCAGACAAAGTCAAAGACACACTAACACCCCAGACAGGAGTTAACTACCAGTTATCTATTTAAGTGGCCATCCTCCAGCAGAGGTGTAAACAAGAAATTTACATTTAAACACAGGGACAATTCAAACCTCACATCCAAAATGGACTGTGGCGCACAATGACTCAACAAGGATATTTTTAGTACAAGGAATTGAATTATAAAGAGGGAGGAAAACACTTGCCTCTCTCTGCTCTTGATATCAAGGACTCTGAAAGAACTTGAACTGATGGGGAAAGGAGACCCAGCCTGTGATTTTTACAGCAGCATATGGTGAGACAAAATCTTTGCTTTTAAGTTCACTTAGCTTGTTACAATTAGGTATTCGTTTTGTATTACTCTTTTATCTTCTTTTGTAACCAATCTTGACTTTCATGCATCACCACTTGTAATCATTTAAAATCTTTCTGTAGTGAATAAACTTTCTTGTTTTACCTTCACCAGTATGTTTGGATTAAAGTGTGTGGGGGAAACTCCATTTGGAATTAGTGGTGACATGTGGCAGGGGGGAACTGACCCCACCTCTCCACACCCCTTGCTCTGTGCTCCACCCACCCTTGCTCCACCCCCCTGCACCCACCCCATTCCAGCACTCCCCAGAATGGTGTGGCTGGGGAACAGCACTGCACAGGCTGGAGCTGCCCAGCCTGCACCTTCCCTGTCGGACATCACCGTTGCTGGTTAGTGGAAGAAGGGAGGGGAGGAGCTGCACCACAGCAGTGGCCTCTTGCTACCAGTGCTGACCCTCCTGCTGGCTGCTGGCCTACCCCTCCCACCTGGGGGGAGGAGGGGGAAGTGCATCCATGTGTATCCACCACATGTAGCTTGTGTTTGGAATAACCAACGAAGTACATTATCATTTTCCTCTGATGAAATAATGGACTTGCTTTTAGCTTGCATTGTACTGCCAAGCACGCTACTGAACAAGACACACAATTCTGGGGGGATGATCATGTATTTAGCTGGGAGTGAATTTGCATACTGAAAGCTGAGCAAGCTGGATATTCTTGCAGCATAGCTATGTAAAAGGCACCACAGGCAGGAGAATTCAGCTGTTCAACCATAATGTCACAATACATTGTATTCCTAACATACAGCACTACTCACTTCCAAAAGTGGCAGTGGAGGACCTCCCTGCTATGTAGGGGAAAAAAGAGGTTCTGAATAACAGAAGTGCAGCATCTACTTGACTATGGTACATGTAAAGCTAACCAGACATTAAAGGGGCATACATATTTTATGGAATGGGCTTTTACATGGACAGACTGATTCAGAATTTTAACAAAAGCTGAACACTTTGTACTTGGAAAAGTTGATGTGGCATAAAATTGAGTTGAACTGCTGTGCCTGAACATCATAAATAGCTGTTAAATCCTTGTGAGTTGGCCTTACACATGTGATACTAAAAGCTGGGCTCCTGATTTTTAACTGTACTGTTTGATATGAGTTTTTCCAGCAAATTTTATAGTATAGTCAGGTATTTATCCTCTAGGAAGAAGCCTTTTTTCCCATTAAGTCCCCTGCTTGATTCTGTCAGTATTCTGGCTAGAATGCAATAGAAGCTTCCCGATGGATGAGCACATTTCCTGGATGTACTGGGGTGGCACAGAAAATATTAAGCACCATTAGAGACAGCGCAAAATAGAACTCTTTCCAACCCAAGGTAAAAGAGAGAATTGATAGTTTCCAAGACCGGAAGGAACCACTGTGGTCATCTAGTCTGACCTCCTGTAAAATGCAGGCCATAGGGTGCCCCAAAATAATTCCTAGAGCACATCAGCTAGGGAAACATCCAAGAGCATGGGCTTTGTATTAGCAAACCCTTCACCATTTTGTGAAAGATCCTGGTTAAATCAGACTCTATCATTCAATAAGTGTCAGAATCCATCCCTAGCTTTGAATGCCACAGAGATGCCGGAACACTTAGGATGAGTCTACACTGCACCCTTAGCTCAAAATAAGCTGCACAATTTGAGCTATGCAAATTGTGTAGCCTATTTTGAGTCAATTTTGAAATAGCTTATTTTAAAATAAATTGCTATTCCAAAACATTCCTTACTCCTCATGGAATGAGGTTTACAGGGACGTCGGAACAGCGAGCCCGTTATATTTCGAAATTATGGGCACACTCAAAAGATGCGGAATAATACAGCAGTGTAGACGTAGTCTTAGTTATTCCATTCCATTCATGGAATTCATGAAATTCAGTGAACATGGAATTAAAGGAAGCTGAAAAATTTTTTCCAAATGACTGACAGATGATCAGGGTAAGATAACTATGCCTTTGAAACATCCGTGTGCGTATAAAATAAGTAGCTCCATTTCTCTATCTGTGGGAGGGGAGATAGCACATGGCTCTTTCAGTGGTGCTCATTCATGAGGAAATATTTTTGAAAACAGGAAAGGAAAAATGAACTGAAGGAAGGTTATATAGACACACCTGATTTTATAATACAGTAGGGCTACATCTACACTGCAGGCTTCTTGCACAAGAATGGTTGTTCTTGTGCAAAAACTTGCAGACTGTCCACACTACAAGCCCGTTCTTATGCAAGAAAGTTTACAGTAGATCATCAGAGGACTAAGCCTTTTTGCGCAAGAGCTCTTGCTCAAAAAGGCTAGTGTGGATGGGAACAGGGGTTTCTTGTGCAAGAAACCCCCATGGTTACACTGGCCATCAGAGCTTTCTTGTACAAGAGAATATCCACACTGCCATGGATGCTCTTGCGCAAAAGCACATCTCTTGTGCAAAAGCACATGGAAGTGTGGATGCGCTCTTGCACAAGAACTCTTTCGCAAAAAATTATTGCGCAAGAAGCCTGCAGTGTAGATATAGCCTAGAAGATGTACCTGGTGTTGCTTAGGTCCTTAACTCAAATAAGTTTTGTTTTTCTTCATTTAAATCATTGTTCTGGGATGGGGTTGGGGATAAGGGTTCGCAAGGCACGTTGCCCTGAGGAGAGAGGATAACCCCAACCCTCTCCCCCCACAGCAGCTTGGGACCAGTTGAGAAGTGCCTATCCAGGCTGCTGCACTTGCAGTGGGCACAGCTGGAGGAGGAGTGTCTGCCACCTTAGAGCATGTCTAAATTACACAGATTTTTCGAAAGAGGATATGCAAATTCTGAAGAGGATCTTTTGAAAATGAAAGTAGTCTGGGTGTGGTTTTTTCAAGAAAAAACCCCTTTTTCGAAAAAACTGCTCTTCCTAAAAAAGGTTTACTCGTTTTTCTCAAAAAAGGGTTTTTTTCTGAAAAAAACCCACATCCAGACTACTTTTGAAAATGCGATCGGAAGAAGATATGAAAATTCCCGTGGAATTTGCATATCCTCTTTCAAAAAATCTTTGTAGTTTAGACGTGCTCTACCTGAGGGCCAGAAAGATGCAAAGACAAACTCTCTGAAATATGTAGTAGAATAGTTGTTCCTTTTTCCAACTCTGCCTTTTGCTGGACTAATGGGATTATAGCTGACCTCCTCCCTATCTCTGGCCCCTTGCTGCCCTCCTGTGGTCATTCTACAATAAAACTTCCCCTACCAGATCCCTTCCTTTCCACTTTATGAAAAACAATCAAATTCCAGGCACGTCCCATTGTCCTGGCACAATCAAACCCTTACCATGCTTTCAGTTATGATAAGAGGAAGCTGCATTTAAGAGGAGTTCTTGAAAAGGCTCACAGACAAAGTTTCTAAAATACATAGTAGATGCGGTAAACCCTAAAAAAAAAAAAAAAAAAAAAGAGGTGATGTGCTATCAGACCCCAACTTTAAGCTCCATCCCTCAAGTCCTTCATAACTTATTGTTATCCCAACTCTTAAATAAGTACTGAATGCATTTTTACACATTAAATTGCATATATTCTTTCATCCCATTTGCTATATGGAGAGACACTGATAAGTTCTATTGGTCCTCTTTACATAGTGTAGATCCCACCACTCAAGGGGTATTGTAATACACTTAGGTTACATCTTCACTGAAGTGTTCTAGCACGAAGACTGTAGCGCTAGCTTTTGGGCGCAAAGGCTTCTAGCATGAGACCACGTCCACACATCAAAGCACCTCGCTTTTGCACACAAGAGAGCGTCCATGCTATTGGATGCTCTCCTGCATATAAAAGCCACCCGGAACCACTTGTAGCCAGGCTAGAGGTCATCAGTTGCTGTTGAGTACTGTTGCCGGAGCCCTCCAGAGACGCACGCTTAAAGGGACCCCCCTTGGACAGCCGCTTCTCTGTGTCTGCTGCCTGCTTGCTAGCTTCTTTGGCAAAGCAAAGCCTGAGCAGTGCCTACTGTGTTTGCCCTTTGCTCTTTGGGGACCACACAGCTTTCCACCAGTCTGCCCTGTGCTATGGAGCCGGAGCTGCCCCTGGGCATGCCATGGACCCCCAGGGCCACGCTGCACTCCCTGCAGTGCCTGCTTCAAGCAGGGGCCCTCTTCCTCATGGAGATGGACCCCAAGATCTTCCTCCTTAACCTCTGTCTGGCTGTAGGTGCTCCACTATGGGTACCCCAGCCCACCATACCCAGAAGTATTTGGAGGCTGGACACCAGCTCGGACTGGTGGGACCGGCTGGTCATGGAGCACTGGGATGACCAGAAATGGGTACAGAACTTCCGCATGCAGAAGGCCACCTTCCAGGAGCTCTGTACCTGGCTGGTACCTGCCCTCCAATGACGTGACACCCACCTGCGGCCCGCCATCCCTCTCCAAAAGAGGGTTGCCATCTGACAGCTACCGCTCGGTGGCACACCAGTTTGGGGTGGGGAGGTCCATAGTCATGGCCATCCTCATGCAGGTAAGGACATCACAGGATGCAGCCCCTCCATGGGGGGAGAGGGGTGTTGCATAAGTGGGACACTCAGGACGGGGGGGCTGAGCAGTGTACGGGGTGAGGGTAAAGCCTTGGCCCTGCGGGCTGGTGCCTTCTCAGCCGCACACTGGCCTGGTTAGGGGGGGGAAGGGCAGACACGGGCTAACAGGGTGGGCTCCTGCAGGGTGGTGGGGTGGTGGGCGGTGGCCACATCCCACTGGGAGCACACAGCTCCTCTCTCAATTTCTGTTGTATGGGTTCCCATCTCTACTTCTGCAGGTCGTCCGGGCCATCAACTCCCTGCTGCTGTGCAGAGTCATCCGGCTCCAGGACCTCGATGCCACCATGGGCGGCTTTGCAGTGCTGGGATTTCCCAACTGTGCAGGAGCAATCAACGGCACGCACCTCCCCATCCGGACCCTGGACCATCGCACAGGCCAGTTTGTGAACCGCAAGAGCTACTTCTCCGTAGTCCTGCAGGCCCTGGTGGACCACCGGGGCCACTTCACAAACATTTATGTGAGGTGGTCGGGCAGGGCTCACGATGCTCGAATATTCCTCAACTCCAGCTTGTGTGCCCAGCTGGAGGCGGGCACCTTTTTCCCCCAATAGGAGTTCCCGGTGTGCGACCAGACTATGCCAGTGTGCATAGTGGAGGAAGTGGCATACCCACTCATGCTTTGGCTAATGCGTTCCTATACTGGCCACCTGGATCACACAAAGGACATTTTCAATTCCTGCCTGAACAGAGCCCACCTCCAGGTAGAGTGCGCCTTCAGGCGTTTGAAAGGATGGTTCCATTGCCTCCTCACCCGCCTTGATGTTGGGGAGCAGAATATCCCCACGATGGTGGCGGCCTGCTGTGTGTTCCACAACTTGGTGGACCAGAAGGGGGAGGCCTTCCTTCCAGCATGGGTGGCAGAGGCCGCCCGCGAGGGCTGGGGCTTTGAGCAGCTCCGTTACAGCTGCAACCTGCCATGCCCATGAAGCCGGAGTGTGCATCTGGGAGGCGCTGAGGGAGAGGTTCTTGCAGGAACCACTGTAAAGCTCCCCAGGGCCTCTACCCTTCCTTCTTTCTCCCTTCCCCCTCTCACCTCCCTCCCCTTGCCCCTACCCCGACCTCCCAATAAACACACCTGTTTGGTTTTCAATCAAAATTAGTCTTTTTATTTAACAAAAATGAGGATGGTCGGGGGAGGGGGGCTGTGTGAAATGGGAGGGGGGATCATCACTGGGAAGGAAGATGAGGACTGGAAGGAGTACTGGGGTGGATAGCTGAGCCCCCTCATGTGCGGGTATGTTGTTGGGGTTGGGCGGCTCAGGAGGCACAGGAGCAGTGAGCAGCTTGCCTCTCCCTGGGGTCTGCACACACACCTGTGGCTGACTGGGTTATTAGGTGGGAGTGGCTGCTGCCTCTCACATGCAGGCATGACCAGGTGCTGTGTGCTGCACTCCAGGGCGTGTGTGTGTGGGGGGGGGGGGGTTGTGCCTGCGCCCTTGCTAGTAGCCTGCTTGGAGCTGGCTGTGCTCTCCCCTTTCCCCCCTGGGGGCAAGACTCATGTGGCCAGGCATGAGGCTGGCAGCAGGCTCCCATGTAGAGGGGCTGGCTGCTGTGGCCGTGTGCCACACCCTCCCGCTGAACGTGGTTGCACATGGCCAGACTGCAGCAGCATGTGCTGGCCTAGCAGCTGGTGCGACAGTGTGCCCCTCACCCCCTGTGCACCCACCTCCCCCCGCCCTGTGTGTCTGTGTGTGCCAACGTACCTGAGGTTCCCTCCCAAGCCTCTTCGGAGGCCTGAGAGACATCCAGGCTGGCAGGGACTTGCTCCTGGGACAGGGTGATGGTGCCACTGTCCTGCTTATTGTCGTCGTCATCCTCCTCCTCCGTCGGCAGCTGGACCTGCTCCACCATCTCCTCCGGCTCGGGGACAGGCTCTGGGCGCTTGAGGATGGGCTGCTCCAGCCCGGAGTCCACCACAATGGAGGGGGAAGAGGGTTCTCCCTCCTCCAAGGATGTGGTCGAGCTCCTGGTAGTACGGGCAGGTTTCGGGTCCTGCCCCTGAGCACCCCCTCCACTCCCTGGCCTTCATGTATACCTGACCGAACTCCTTCACCTTTGCCCGGACTTGCTCCATGGTCCAGGCAGGGTGACCTCGCTCCGCCAGGGATACGGCCACACGAGAATAGATTACTGCATTGCAGCGCTTTACCTGGAGGTCCTGCAGGGAGTCTTCCTCACTCCACAATTCGAGGAGGGTTTTTATTTCTGGCCTGCTCCAGGTGGGGCACGCCTCTTGGTCCCCCTCAGGAGGTCCTGTGACCCCTGTGGCTGGTCACTGGAAGCGCCAGGGGGGTGTTGGGGAGCTTGGTGGGAGACCATCTGTGGCTGCAGCAGACCGGTGTGCTGAAGGCACCTGCTCCCTGCAAACTTGCAGCCACAATGCTTGTGCAGTGTGTCTGCGGCTTTAAAGGGTGCCAGCAGACAGAAAACAGTAGAGTTCTGACTGAGTTGGCTGGAGTGGCCCAGTGGCCACCATTTTCCCTGGAGGCCAACTGTTGCAGAAAAACCCCTCTGGAGCGTCCACACTTGCCTTCTTGTGCAATAGCTGTAGCACTAAAAGCAGTTATGCCTCAGAAAAGGAGGTTTACCTAGGATGGAAAAAGCCCTCTGTTCTGCCGTTTAACTGCCCATTTAATAGCGCTAGAGCTCATTTGAGGTGTGGACGCTCCCCAGGTTTTTGTGCAAAAACCTTGTAGAGTAGACGTAGCCTTAATGTAGAGACATAGTACAATGGCATGGATACAGAGGTAAAATACCACTGTCAAGGATACAGAAATAAGAACACCAGGCACATACTTGGTGTATGTAATAACTAAGTTGGCGTATAAGTCTCAAAGGGATAGCCGTGTTATGTTGGTGCATGTAATCACTAGGAAGAAATTTACTGAAGTCTGATATGGTCATTGATAGTCCATTATGCTTGTGCCCAGGTGCTGGCAATCTGGGTATACTAACACACAGTAAATTTTCTCTTAAACGCTGACAAAGGGCCTGGTCATGTGAGATTTTGAGCATCTCCTTAGAGTTTCTGAGTGCTCTCAACTCCTATTCACTTTCTTAAAACTCTCTACGAAGCTTTATTTTTGCCTTAAGCTAAGCTTCCTCTACTATTTCTATAGTGCGAATTGCTCTGGTGTTCAAGGTCCAGATGCACTATCCTGAGCTCTTGCGATTTTTTTTTTACCTTGGTCCCATCTGGTGGAAGGGTGTCACTTCATAAAAGAAATCTAACCATCATAATTATACAATCAGGAAACTAATCCTGTAGATGTTGAGAATCAAACTTTCTAAATGTGTCCTCTTTTGCTGTATCCATGCATGTCGGCTGCACACACATATTCCTTAGGCAAGGCACCCAGGCTTTTTATAATATCATAACGATAATTAATCATAATTAATATTTAGTTTGTATACAGCACTTCTCCTCAGTAGATCTTACCACACTTTACAAATGAGATTCAGTATCATTATCCTGATTTTATAGATGGGGAATCTGACGCATAGACAAGGAAGGTGGCTGGCTCAAAGTTACTCATTGGACAAGTGAATAAGATCCATGTCTGTCTTGCCCTGATCTGGTATGTTGTCCATTACACCAGCAGCCTAGCTGGGAGTGGATGTTTATACATTGTTATTTGTGTGCAAGGGAGAGTGTGCAAGAGCATTGCTGTGCAAGAGCATTGCTTGGGCATAATTGAAGTCCCTGTAGAAACATGATTCTGAAACCTGAAAGCTCATCTGGAAGTGGTAGGAGAGCTCCTGATCGCTCCTTCTCTTGCCCCAAGATTGGCAGGGAGATGGGAGTATGAAAGAAAAACTAAAAATGTCAGTTTGCCAGAATATTATCTGGGAACCAACAAATAATCTCCATTTTCTGCATGTAGAGCATACCATAGGAATGTAGCACTTCCTGAGGTTACTGGCAGTTTCTTTTGCTACTTAGAAAGATAGATGAGGAAGAAGCCACAGAGACCTACACTCTGCAGCTTGCAAAAGGTTAAAATACGTGTACAAAGTATTTATTGCAAGTGCCATTTACAGGAAAAACAGTGGCCAAATATAGGAGCCTGGCGTTAGGCTTCTAAATAAGGGGTCTGATTTTCTAATGTGCCAAGCACTTCCAACATCTATGAAGTCAGGTCATCTTAGGAAATTAATGTGGGATTTTCAGAAGTGTCTAAATGAGATAGACACTTAATTTCCATTGAAAGCCAGGTGCCTCACTTCTGTGTGTATATGTATGTGCATGCGCACGCATGGGCATGTGTTAAGATCCTACCCCTAAATATGGATGTTACAGGTGAGTTTTGGATGTGTCTAATGAATCGAGGAGCAACAGTTCCATTGACTTTCAGAGGGTCTTGGGTTCTTAACATAGGTGCTGCTACTAGCCTTGGAACACCCAGGAAAAAAATGAGTGGGTGCTTAGCACTCACCAGCAGCCAGTTCCTTCCCCTAGCACCTCCCATTGGCTCACAGCCCTACTGAACAACTCCTTCCCCAACCGCCCAATGCCGACCCACCAAAATCAGCTGTCCCCTGTTGCAGGAGGTGCTGGGGAGAGGGGGAGGAGCAGGGATGGGTGTGCTCAGGGGAGTGGAAGTCTTAGTGATGAGCAGCATTTTTTTGGCAAGTCAGAGTGTGGACCTAATTAGAAGATTACTAAAATATATGTTTTTCTAAAAGAGATGTGTGACCGGTTTGGTGGGTGCTACCTGATGTACTGGTTCCCACTTAGCTGGTCTTTTCCACCAGACTGGGCTTCCTCAACCTGTCCTTCCTGTGCTAGGCCCTCAGGCCTTCTCTAGCACACACACAGGTAGGGCCACACCCAGCTGCAAAAAGGACCCCTGACATAAGATCAGTTCTGTGTGTGACAGGACTCAGGTACCCAGCACTCAAGGAGTGTAAACCCAAAATTGTATTGTCTTATGCTGCACAGAAAACTGTATATTGCTCTCAGCCCTTTCTCAGCCCTGGGTCTAGTCCCTTTCTTCCCAATTTAGTCTTAGGTATTTACAGCAGTCATTTTGGGGGGGGGGCACTCCATAAAGAGAACTGGCCCTGATTATTTCACTCTCCAGCCTTAAATAGGATTTTTGAAGTGGGAATGTTTTGTTTTCCAGTTTGATCCCCTCCTCCTCTTAGAAAAATACCAGCATTTCAAGATGGTCACATGACCTTGCAGCGTCAAAGCAGCATCCCAGGAAATTTCTTGGGAACTTGGGAGATTAGCATATTCAAAGACCTATTGTCCTCTCGAATGGCCCATCCAGTCTTTTTGCATTTTGTCTGGTGGGTGTGATTGTTACAGTGTCACTATTCCTAACTTCAGATACAGAAATGAAACAAATAGGATAATCATATTCGGCAGTAACTCATAACCTTTCCAATAATATCTCACAGGACCCACCTTGCATAAAATACATCTTGGCTATGCCATATTCAGATTATAATATATTTATGAAAAATATGGTGTGTGGTGTCACAAGTTGCTTTAGCTCAACCAGAAGTTATGTTCTCTGTGCCAGAATTACTGGCTGAATGTCTATGGACTGTGTTATGCAGGAAGTTTGGGGTAGAATCATAGAATCATAGAATCCTAGGGCTGGAAGAGACTTCAGGAGGTCATCGAGTTCAACCCCCCTGCCCAAAGCAGGACCAACCCCAACTAAATCATCCCAGCCAGGGCTTTGTCAAGCCAAGACTTAAAAACCTCTAGGGATGGATATTCCACCACCTCCCTAGGTAACCCATTCCAGTGCTTCACCTCCCTCCTAGTGAAATAGTTTTTCCTAATGTCCAACTTAGACCTCCCCCACTGTAACTTGAGACCATTGCTCCTTGTTCTGCCATCCATCACTACTGAGAACAGCCTCTCTGCATCCTCTTTGGAACCTCCCTTCAGGAAGTTGAAGGCTGCTATCAAATCCCCCCTCACTCTTCTCTTCTGCAGACTAAATAAGCCCAAATCCCTCAGCTTCTTCTTATAGATCGTGTGCTCCAGCCCCCTACTCATTTTGGTTGCCCTCCGCTGGACTCTCTCCAATGCATCCACATCCTTTCTGTAGTGGAGGGGCCCCAGAACTGGACGCAATATTCCAATATAGATTATTCTAATGTCCTCATTTGACCTTAAAATCTTTGACTTTATGAAAATTCACTGACTCAGATTTCTGTTATAATTGGGATTTCTTCTTATATGTAGCGCAAGAGATGCCTGTGCTACTATGATCACAGGACAATGGCATGTGTTTCTATTCTTTCTCCTATCTTTTGGCTTTTTTATTGGTCCTGTATAAAATGAAGAAGTCACACCATCATGGCAGTACAATACAAAACCTATTATACAAAGAAACATTGTTATTAATTTTGACAGGGACTATCTAGATAGACCCAATCTTGCCTCAACATGGGGGGTGGAGGAAGGACTAGTGGTCCCTTCCAGCATTACATTCCTAAAGTTCTGGTATAATGTGATTTTGATTTGAAGCTTCTCTTCATTCTCTTCTTCCATCTAGCAGTAGTGACACCACACACTGTAAATCAGTCTTATCAGCTCATGAATTAGTGGGCCTCCAAACATAAACTGACAGGATAATTAAATGGGCTAGAGAAAAGTGTTCTCAGTCCCACACTAGAAAGAAAGAAGAGTGAGGCAAAGAATTTATGAGTCAAGTAGATGTTCTTCATAGCACTTTTTATCAATGCCTAATAATAATTCTGCACCCAGTGATAGCAACCATCATTTCTAATGCTGTGAATCTCATATAACCTCAGCTCAGTCGGTGAGATGCCTAGAACCAGATCTCTGAAACTCCAGTGTCTGAGTGAACTATTGCTTGTACCACATTTCAGTTTAAGTGGATCAGTCAGATAGTCCTGCCAGCATTAGCAAAAGTAGGCATTTCAACCTCATAGGAAGTATTCTCAGAAGAAGAAAAAGAAGGAAGAAGAAGAAAGTTTCTATTTCTAGAATTTTTTTCCAGTCCTTTGTCTTTCAAGTTTCATTCCTGACCAAGTAGCTATCAATGAACCTATTCTCCAAATTCCTTTTTAAACTCAGTTATACCTTTTATTGCATGCTCTAAGTATTGACTAAATCAGTCTAAACCAGAGATGGCCATGGAAGTGACTTTCACCACTTTCGTTTTATTATGTCATACTGACATTATTGCTTTGAAACTAGAGACCCACTTGCTTGGATGAGAATTCGTATGTATCTATCTACCATGCTGGTTAACACTGAAGGGTTTACATAAGATTTTATTAATTTTTGGAGAGCAAATAGATTATACAAGTAACATCTAGCTACATATGAACATTTTTCTCCAGCCCATATGTTTTCTGTCTGATTGTCAATGGAATCCCTAAGGACACACATCCCTTCCCCTTAAAAACAAACCCCTCATTCCACAAAACTACAAACAAAAATGCATGACTTGATCTAAGAGTGGATGTTAAAAGATGGAACAATCCCCATAAGTTACATTTTCAAAGTGTTTGGATCCCTATGTCAGGCTTTAGCATATGCAGAAACAGGCATAAGTGGTGTGTGTGCCAACTGAGAATTTTCAAAGGAAGATCACATGTGGTGTATGTGTGTGTATATATATATATATATATATATATATATACACACACACACACACACACACACACACACACACACACACACACACTAAAAGTTACTGCTGGTGTTGCTGATAGAGTGTGCAATATTCATTCTTGTGCAAATATATTGCACAAATATTTGTGACAGCTTGGTGCGCCTGCACATTTCATTGCCTCTTTAATTCCACTATTTAAAAATCTGGTAGAAAGCTAATTCACTCAAGTGCACTTTGTTAAATGTTGTGGCTTTCTTGTTCACATACAACACAATGTCTGCATGTATAGCTCGGGCTATGTCTAGACTACATGGCTCCGTCGACAGAGCCATGTAAAATAGTTTATTCGGCATAGGCAAAGAAGCGGGGATTTAAATAATCCCCCGCTTCATTAAAATAAAAATGGCCACCGCGCTGTGCTGACGATCAGCTGATCCGGCACAGCGGGGCAGTCTAGACACGCCGCGGTAGACAAGGGAAGCCTGTTTCACAAGGCATACCGGAGCGGTCGACAAAGGCTTCCCTTGTCGCCCGCGGCGCATCTAGACTGCCCCGCTGTGCCGGATCAGCTGATCGTCAGCACAGCACGGTGGCCATTTTTATTTTAATGAAGCGGGGATTATTTAAATCCCCCACTTCTTTACCTATGCCGAATAAAGTATTTTACATGGCTCCGTTGACGGAGCCATGTAGTCTAGACATAGCCTCAGATAAAAAGTAAGGGACAGATAGGCTACATCTATTCTACACAGTTATTTCAGAATAAGCTATTCCGGAATAGTTATTTTGAAATAGCACGTCTACATTGCAGGGAAGCCTCAAAATTAGTCCGAGGCAGGCTTCCCTAATGTAGATGTCCTATTTTGATTTAGAGCCACAGGAGGAATAACTTAGAATGGCTCTTGTGAGGGACTATTTTGAAATAGCAGAAGTGGAGCCTCTACACGTGCCCTATTTTGAAATAGCAATTTCAGAATAGGCATTATTCTTCGTAGAATTAGGTTGACAGAAGTCAGAATAAACCATCCATTATTTGAAATTATTATGAAATAATGGAATTGCTGTATAGATGCTCGCATAGTTATTTCAAAAAATGGCCGTTATTCTGAAATAACTTTGCTGTGTAGATATACCCATAGTGTGCTGGGGTCTGTCCTTCCTTCCCTTAGAAAAGAATCAGTCAGTGAATTAATTCTGTCCAGGAAAGAAACCTTCAAAATATTTGTGGACACATACAGACAAAATTAGTGTAGCGGAATACAGGTTTGCACTCATATATGTCTAACCCTTTTACCTCCTTTCCAGGGTTATAGTTGCAGGCAGATGAGAAAATAGGCATCAGGCAGGGAAAAATATGACCACATGCCTACTCTGGCTATGCACAATATATGACATGTTCACACAGTTGCCAGCACACAACTTAGCATGCTGTTGTGGGGTGACTGAGAACTGGTCTGCCATATAACTTTTGGATGGCAAGAATAAAGAGCAGCATAAAGTTTCTCCTTCTACTTTTGACCCTTGGCAAACAATAGTTATTTGAAATTCAGCAGAATAGAAAAATCTATATTTTAAAAACTCCTGTAAGCCATATAACTGCAGCATGAAGGACATAGCTGTATTAAATACACAGAAACGCTGCACTAGTGAAACCCTGATTTGTCACCAGAGACAATTTGATTCTACTTTACAATGCCATTCAGGCTTTATTGAAGCATAAGTTGTAGTTTTTAAACTATACCAATAAAGTACACTACAAGTCGGACCTCCCTGGTCTGGCACCCTCAGGATCTGAGTGGTCCCAAACCAAGGAGTTTGCTGGACCAGGGGAGGTCAAGGTTTCCCTCCTGTTTGACAGCACTGCTCTATACTGGGCCTACATTCCCTGCTGTCTGCCCCACTGCCTCCAGCCCCATCCTCCACCCAGCCTGGGACTGTGCTTCTGGCCAACAGCATCACTGCCTCCAGCCCAGCCCAGGGCTGGTAGACCATGGATGTTACTGGACCAGAGTGTCTCAGATTTTAGAGATTCACCCTATACAATCTCCCTAGTTACATAGCTAGACTGGTACAAAGGTACTTAGCCTAGTATAACTTCTTCCTTTATGGGCAGAAGGATAAAGCTGCACCAACATAAGGCAAATTTATACCTATATAACTGTACTGACAGTGGCAGTTGTCCTGGTACAACTATTTTGGTCATAAAATCATACTTCCCTATAGATATATCTTTATTTATTAGTACAAAATCTAATAAATCTAGGGTAGATCCAACCTAATGTTATCTTTTTCAGGTATGAAGTGATACACTTGTTTAGTTTGTAGCAAGCTATGAACTAGTTACAACTATTAAAGTGGTAAAAAGAAGATCTTTAGGAATTAAAGATTTACTAATTATCCATGATAATGGTATATACTGTACAATGGGTCGAAGGAAATTATGCCACAGCTGTATTGCTGACTCTGCTGTTAAGCAGTTGCATAAGTGCTGACTTGTATTTGTGCATCTTTTCAATAAATCTCTCTCTCTCTCTCTCTCTCTCTTTAATTTAAATGACTCCTCCAGAAAGCTTGGAAACTTCACATTGAGTCTCTTCTGATGCTAAATGATGGGGACCAGCCTCTGCCTCTCTGTTCATGGACACACTGCAGGTGAGCTCAGTGATCGTCTAGATAATATTTTCTAGAGTGTCTCAGGGCCAAATCTGAAAAGGTTTCAGAAATATTTTTTGTGGTTAAAATGAAGAATAATGCTTGAACTGATCATCTCTCTAGCACCTAAGTAAACATTCCAAGCAAGCAGACATACACAGATGCTCCTTTGCTTTGCATTACCTGTGATTTACATTTGACATAAGCATTTTAAAAAGCATCCAAGTGACTTGACTTTTGCAGTTAGGACTGGGCAAGTTACTTTTGGGAACGGGGCTTAGGTTCATAAGTCACATAGGAGCATTAGAAAATATCACCCTTAGGGCTTTATAGCAACTGTGTGAGCCTGAAATGAAGGTCACTAAAGTGCCTGCCATGCTCACAGCTCCTGCTTCACTCTGAGGAAGTTGCCAAGTGCTCCTTGAAAAGGTATGTCCAACATAACAAATCAAGAATAATTTCCATATATGCCTGCTTTCTCTCAGCCTAGGGACACTAGTCGGTTACTAAAACAACATTGTATCCTAGAAAGCCTCTGCTCAGTCCTCATCCTTTAGTCTAAACTCAGAATGCATCTTTTCTTTGATGCTGTTCTGTGTTTTCTTTCAACAGGAGTTTTGCTTTATGGTTTTGTTGGTTACTATGAACTTCCTGGTACCTTCCTGCCACCTGAGACTTTACCCCAGGATAGGGTTCTGTACAATAAACGCCCCTCTCCATGCTGTCTGCACTCATGGCACTTCCCCAGCTCATCCATGTTGCTGTTCCTGTTGCCATCATCACTTCTTCTGGCTTGTAGTCAGTTGTCTCTCTTGCCCCAGATGTGCACTCCTATTTTCTGTCCTGCTGGTCACTGACTTGTGGGTCATATTCAGAGCCCCATGTGGATACAAAAATGTGGCTCCATATCCAATCTGCTTCCACCAGGCTCAACCGCCCCCATTTTATCTGCAATCTGTGACCTAGGTTTTACTTGTAACCACACAAGAAATCTGGAGGAGGGAGGGAGAGCAGATGAGCAAGGAAGGGCAGAGTTGTGCAGGGACAGGCAGGCAGCAGTGGGGAGAGTGCATGTGTGTAAGTAGGGGGGTTTGCATATTTTCAGTCGTATAGTCTCAGTTGAGTGCTGCCATTTGTGTTCCTAGATACAGAAAGAGGGTGGGGGTGGGGACAGAGGGAACCATAGCTACCTGTTGGATTTCCACACTTGTGGAGGCTGCTGTCCTTTTTAACAGTGTGCTGGGACTGCACAGGTTAGTGTTCACCAAGTGGGGAGGGGGGACCAGGTAGGGACAGCACTCGGCCCTTCCTGCAGAGAGATTTAGGATGCAGCTTCTTGTGTCCTTTCCCTGCTGGCAGTGCAGCGCATAGTGTTGTGCGAAGGTGTGATGTGAAGACCACATTGCTGCTTTACAGATATCTGTAAGGGATACATTATGCAGGAAAGCAGTTGATGTGACCATTGCACGAGTGGAATGCGTGCTGATAGTCTGAAATGGTTCCCTCCTGCGAAGCCAGTATGAGGTATATATGCAACTGGCAATCCACTTGGAGATACGTTGTGTGGAGATGGCTGTTCCCCTGTGGAGACCAGAGATAGAAATGAAAAGTCTGTCTGGTTTCCTGAATTCCTTGGTCCTATCTAACTAGAACGCAAGGGCCCGTCGAGCGTCCAGAGTATGTAGCAAAATCCCACAGCTTCCCTTGGGGAGCTGTGGGATTTTGGAATGTAGGTGAGCAAATAAATGGGTTCATTAATATGAAAGTCTGATAAAACTTTAGGAAGGAACTTTGGGTGAGGTCTGAGGACAATTTATCCTTGATAAAAATAGTATTTGGTGTCTGACCCATTAGGGCGGCAATTTTGCTTGCCCTTCTGGCAGAGGTTATTGCCACAATAAAGGCCACTTTCAGCTAGATGTTGCAGAGAGGCAGTAGTTAGTGGTTCGAAGGGTGGTCTGGTGAGTGTGCTGAGCACAAGGTTTAAATCCCAAGGTGGCATTGGCGGACATGAATTTGGACGTATCTTTTGCAAACCCGCTAAGAAGCGCTTTGTGATGGGATGAGCTGAGAGCGAGAGGTCGTCCACTGGTTCATGGAAAACTGAGATGGTGGACAGGTGGACGCAAATGGAGCTGATAGAGAGGCCTATGGTTTGCCCGAGTGCCTCCAACAGCTCCATAATAGCTTTGTTAATCGGGAACTCTATTTTAGAGGATGTCACTGGTTAGAGTAACTTGTGTAATTTGGGTTGCTTTTCTTGTACTTCCTACAGTGTAATATCCTGGTACTGAGCTACCCGTTTGAATAAATCCTGAAATTGCTTCAGGTCATCTGCAGGTGGAGAGGATGATGAGGGGAAGACAGTTGGAGAAGAAGATGACTGGGGAACTGGAGAAGAGCTGTCTGAGTCCGAATGAGGTAGGTCATATTCATCAACTGGCTCAGCTTGGGTGGTTACAGAAGGTGACTGTGGGGGATGAGATGGTGAGAAATGTGTAGTGGTGGCCGGAGAGCATGTTGCCACATGTGCTGGTATTGTGTGAACGATAACAGTGTGAGGAACAGACGCGGTAGTGTTTCCATGGTTCCCAAGGGGGCCATTTGGGTTGGAACTGAAGTGGTGAATAAGGCGAATGGTGGCCAATGGATAAGGCCAATGGTGATTAAACCATGGGTATTAAGGAGGGTGGTGTACAGGTCGGTGCTGAGTGGAATGCCACAAAGTCACTCAGCCCACTGGTGAGGAGTGCTGCAAGAAGAACCTGTTTTCCTGTCCTGTGCTGTGCCTGGTGCCTGGTGACAGTGGTGTAAGTGAGAAAGAAATATGTTCCAAAGATTGTCATTGATGACTAGGTTGGCAGATTCTGGGAGAATGCGGAGGTGAAGGTGCACTTAGCACTGGTGGAGATGGTGTGTGCAGCTGACACACTTGGTGCCATTTGTCAGCTGTTTTATGAGAAGCCATCTTTATTTCCGGTGCCAGAGCATGCTTGGGTTCCAACTGGCAGAAACCGGAATGTTGGCGCTGGAGGTGGTGGCATGTCAGTGCTGGAGGTAGTGGCATGTCAGATTTTATTGGTACCAATCAAGGAGCAGCACCGGTCGGTGTGGAGGAACTAGACTTCCTCTCCTGCTCCAACTCTGCTCTCTTCGTAGATGCCATTTTGTGTTTCTCCATGGTGCCAGAAGTAGACGGCACTGGCGAACAGGAAGCATGGAACGTGGATGGCAAAGGCTGTGCTGGAGAGACCTGGAACATGTGGGAGACCCTTGAGGGCAAAGAATCAATCCTTCTATGAGGAGTTAATGGTCCTACAGGTTCGGTAGACTTAGCCTCCGGTGGTTGAATGGATTTCTCCCATAGGAGGTTCTTAAGTCTCATTTTGTGATCTTTTCTTGGCTCTGGCCATCATGTTCTGGCAGCGAGGGCATTTCTGCACCACATGGCCTTTGCCGAGACATTTTATGCATGAAGCATGCCTGTCATGTGCAGGTATCAAGTCTCTGCACGAATCACATTTCTTAAAACTAGGAGAGCCTGGCATTTTGAAGAGAAGAACTTCTAGGGTTCAAAACTTGGAGAAAGACTAAAAGGAAAAAACTGGGGAAGCATTTTTTTTGAACTAACAAGAACTAATGAACGCTAACTCTAAACTGACTAAAACTTCTAATGAACTATAAACTAATTACACTATTCTTATTTTTCCAGTCAGAAAAGAGAGCACTGCTGCGACTCTGTCTTCTGCTAATGACAGAGGAACTGAAAAGGACCAACAGATGAAAACAGTGCGAGATAGTGACTGTGCATGCGTGACGTGGGAAGGCACTGCTGGGCAAAAATCTCCAATCTCTGGCGCAAGGATGGCCTGAGACCTGAGTGAAACACCCACAGGGACACAACTCGAAGGAGAACCAATGTGTCTAATTTCACTGCTACAGAAAACTCTTCTCAGCTGCTCATCAGGTGACTCTACCCCATACACCCGCCACGCTCCTGAACACCCAGATAGCTACTTGCCAACTGTCAGCTCTCTGAGGATTCACGAAAATGAGGAGCCCCTACATGAAAATCATATTCAGCCATTACTTCAGCAATAGATGTTTGTTTTTTCTTGTGTTGAGGAAGAGATGTGTCCTTACAACCCCTGGAGCTGTGCCTGGATGAGATGTATTGCAAAAAATTATAGATCCATGGACTCAATTCATAAGTCAGACAATGCAATGAATTCTTGTACTCGTCTCTTTTTGACTGAAGTTGTTTTTCATTTTGATTAGTGGTTTTAAATAGCTCATTACTTACTTTCCTGTTTTACCTCTAGAAAGTTTATCCATTAGAGACACTTTGTAATCACATTCAAACAGAGATCACAATATATTCACTTAAAGCCATAACTTTTCTTTTCTTTCAGAATGAAATAATACCACTGAGGTAAACAGCTGAAAATATTTTACCAAAGTATTAACAGCCTCTAGAGCTGTAGTTAATGATGGGTTTGTTAGCATGTGAAATGCCTCCTTGCTTCTCCTCAGGGTGCGTAAACTAATACATTCCTGCGAAAAACTGGCATAATTTTCCTTTTGCTTTTACCAGCATCACTTCATAGACTTCAGTGAAATCAGTCCTAATTTACAACAATGCAAGCTAGAGAAGAATCATCTCCAAATTGTTTAAATATCACCTGTCCTAAAGGGTAAGTTGGCAGCACTGTCGTTGTCCAAAAAAATTGTATAACTTATGTACAAGCCATGTTAAATCACACTTGGATTAATGCATTCATGTGGCACCCAATGTTAGGGTAGTTTTCCCCATTTTGGCATTGAAGTAAAGATCTTTTTTTCCAAATCTCTACTTGACAGTTCTTTCAGTCATTCCTGACATTTCAGACAATTCTTTAAAAAAGAAAAAGGGGGGAAAGGAGCTAAAAATTTCAAGTGAAAAGATTTGTATTTTCACTTCGTTTCTTTGAAACTTGGCAGTAATTATCATTGTGGTAATTTAAATCTCCAGTAGGGGATTTTGTTTGGCTTTTAAAAAAAATTTCTCAAGAAATTAGAGGAAATTATTTGAAAGAAAATTCCATGCAATCATTTCTCTCAACTTTAGAAATACTAGGGCGCTGTGCCCCCTGCTTGTTACCTCACCAACACCCTCTGTCTGCCGTAGCTGCATCATGGCCTTTCCTCCAGCAGGAGGGAAGGCTGCCACCAGCCCTTTCTACAGCCAGATGGGGGCAGACAGGATGCTGCAACCTGATGGGGGCCCTGTTGGCCAGCCTTCATTTTAAATAAAGTAAAATATTATGTTCAACACAAAAAGGTTTCAACATTGTCTTTATTTATGGCAGAGGTGGGGAACCATTTTTGGGTTCCGGGGTTAGTACATTTTGTGCCCCCTTCCCCCTAGGTTCTAGGCTGGGGCCAAAAATGAGAGGTTCAATGTGTGGGACAGGGCTGCCAGTGAGTGGGTTAGGGATGGGAGTTCGGGATCTGGGCAGGAGGTGGGGTGCAGGAGGGGCTGAGGTTGCAAGGTCTGGGTGGGAGCTAGGGTGCAGGAGCTGGCAAGGGGTAAGATGTCTGGCCAGGAGGGAGGATGCAGGAGCAACGGAGGGTGGAGGAACAGGCTGGGGGTAGGGTGTTCTGGCCAATGTGAGTACAGGGAAAGCCTCCAGACAGTGCGTTTGCATGCTGCTGTTTTCCCAGCCTGGGCGAGGGAGCACTTCTTTCCCACTCTGCAAGGTTCAGGGATTTCTCTCCACACCCTCAGCCCCTCTTCTCTCCCTCCCCCCACAGTGGGAAGCTAGCACTGGTGTTCCAACCACGCGGGGGAGGAGGGAGGACGAGGCTGCAGCATGTGGCAAAGGGGACCCTGGCAGCTCAGTGCTACTGGGCGCCTCCTCACTCGCCTTGCAGAAGCGCCACTTGTTGCTGCAGCCCCATGCATGGCTGGCTGGGAGGGAGCCAGTGTGAGCTTGGGAGCTGGGCTGGGCTTGGGTCTCCCTGGGCGGCTTGGAGCTGGGCTCTGGATGCAGCCACTCGTGGTGTGGCAGAGAATGGGGTGGTGAGTGGCTGGGTTTGCAGGGGACCTTGCTCTGTGCCTGGTGCTTCTCCTGAGGCTGCTGGCCCAGTAGCCCACGAGTGCCAAGGAGCCCTGGGGCATGGGAGCCTGCCTCCGTTCCCAGCGCAAGTGGGCCTTGCACAAGTCAAAGCAGCCTGTAGGCCGCAGGGCTGTCTACCCAAAAGGCTTAATTTGATGTCTTGTTTAGGCATCTGCTTGAGTTTTCAAAAGTGCTGAGAGCCCAACATCTCCCATTTAATTCAATGGGAGCAGCTGGAGCTCAGTACCTCTCATTTATTTAGGAGCCAAAATACAGAATTAAATCCTTAATTTTTATCTCCTGTTTTAAACTCAATCCCTGTGTTGTCTAATCAATTCTGCAGCTGATTTGCTGTTTGAATGATCTTCATCAAGTCACTTTACCTCTTCATTTCTCAGTTTTTCACAACTTGTGGAATCGGTTTAACAACATGTGCCTACCAGGCAGGGATATTGTGAAGCGTTATTAATGACTGTGAAGAAGTTTGCAAGCAGCTCTATAAATGAAAGCAGCTCTATAAATGAAATTTTTATATAACCTACCCACCCTCATAAAATAAGCCTGGTTACAGAAGGGAGGCTAACAGTGCATCCTGGGAGTAAGAGATTGTAAAATGTGGATTCTGTCTCTGCCAGCCTGCAAGAATACCTAAATGTGGAATAACCAGCACTTGATCCAGCAAAAGTATTAACATGGTGCTTAGTAGAGATTGGAAAGTAAATGTTTCACTTTTTTGGGTCGAGCATGGTTTTCTGGAGTCCACTTTCTATTGCCTGTGGGAACTTCTGAAAATGTGTTATGTTAGACTGGTGTTCATTTAGAAATAGCTTGAACAGCAAATAAATAAGATCAAAACTATATTATCATGCAGCTGAGTAGGTTTACAAAAGCAGTGGAGCACTAAAAAATTCATGTCAGTTATGTACAAGGCTCTACCTCAGGCAGCCAACTTCCCATTCTCCAGGCATTTTCAAATGACAGTCCCCTAACTAGAAGATGAAACTTATTGTAGATGCTTTTGGATTCATAAGTCATGCATCTAAACCTGATCTGGGCATTACTCAGCCCTGATTAGTTTCAAAAGTGAATTTGGAATTAATTCATTTAAAACTGACTAAATGAAACATAATTTTGATATTCAGATGTTCTCCCTAGTCATGCTTGAATTTATCTTCCCAATTATTTTTATCAATAAACATTTCCAGATTGCTTTTGACTTGTCTATTAAAATATTCTTGGTGCTAATCAAGGCTGTGCATCACCTACTAATCACTCTGTCAGCTGGCAGTATATCTGTGGAGATGGCATGCATCAGGGAAAAATAAAGGTTCACTCATTTGCTTATCTCTCCAGCTATTGGCCTTAGAGCAGATTTTATACTTTATGGGAGAAAAAAAGAGAGTGGGAGACTAAATCAGGAAAGTTGGATGCTGTTTGCCATAAGATACTTCAACACAATCAGATTCCTAAATACTTGCACACAAGAAAGGACCATCAAAGATACCCAATGAAACATGCAGTGGTTCTCAAGGTGTGGTCCATGGACCACCTTGCAGGTGGGCTGCAGGCTTAGGACTCACCCCCTTTGCAGTGGGGAGCCTGCAATGGTGCTCCAACCCCATGCCCCACCTCCATGAGGTTGAAGTGCCAGCTCCAGCTTCCCAATGCAGGGGAAGGGGAGTCAAGTCTCACAGGCTGATCTGGCTTATAGGGGAAGGAAGTGGCTCTTCACGCTGCCACTCCTCCTCCCCCCAGCTGGGGGAATTGTCACCTGGAGGCTTGCCCCACTGCTCCCATTGGCCAGAATCACAGCCAATGGAAGCAGAGGGGGGCTGTGCCTGGGAGCGGCAGGAGGAACAGAGCCAGGTAAGTGTCCCCCATCCTCCTCACACACACACTCACACCAGGACCCCACATCCCCACCCTGCTCCTGCACGCTCCTTCTGCTCAGACCCCTCCCCTACCCCCAGCCCACTCCTGCACCGTACCTCCCAGTCATCATCATGGGCGATTGGTTAGTGATTTGCGGAAAGGTCTGTGTTGAGCAGGTTGGGCCATGGGCCAAAAAGTTTGAGAACCACTGTTCTAGGGCAACAGAATTGAACAAATTAGCTTCAGTTCAAACTAATAACCAATTCATGAAAATCAGAATGAATCAACCCAGAATATTTGTATAGTTTGAAAGCTTTATTCACTTTTTTTAAAAAATAGGTTTAATGCATTTCTGGACTTTCCATTTTGTTTTATTGTTTTATTTCTTCATTTATTTATTGTGCATAGGTGGATAGTAGCACTTACATGAAGCCCCAGTGACTTGCCTGGGACTCCTGTGTGAAAGCAGCAGTTGGCCCACACACCAAGAATTACAGGATCAGGACCTACCTGATTTTGCACATGAAGTCTTTGGAAGAACAAGGAATCTAACTCAGATCTACAATGTCCCAGTCTGTTCATCACATGACCATCCTTCCTCCCAGAAGCAGAAACACTGTCCCTGTGGAATCTTAATCTGCTTTATAAACCTAGCCAATACTGCTTTCCTCGTAAGATTGATGCTCCATATCTGGGTACAGCTTCAGATCTTGCTTTACTCTGCTTTCTATCAGTGTTACGAGTGCTGTGTATTTACATAGATTTCTCTTATTCTTCAAGTTAGACAGACATACAATAGGCCCAGTCCTGATCTGGGGGAACAATCAATAGGAGTTTTGCTATGAACTTCAGTGGGGTCAGGACTGAGCCCAATGTAAGTCTCCTCAAAATACTCCTGGAAATCTACTAACTAAAAAGTAATGGCATAAAGACCAAGCATTGCAATGGACAGCAACATACTTCACTATTTCTCATGTCATAAATTAAGCTTTTTCAACAACAACAAAAAAGATAATAAAAACCACTACCACCAGTCTTCATTTACCTATATCTAAAAGGCACAATATCCTACAAATATTTTCTATTGTGAATAATTCCTACTACCATGAGAAAAGACAACAAGGAGTCATGTGGCACTTTAAAGACTAACAAATTTATTAGGGCATAAGCTTTCATGAGCAACAACTCAATTCCAAAAGCTTATGCTCTAATACATTTGTTAGTCTTTAAAATGCCACCAGACTCCTTCTTGTTTTTGCTGAAACAGACTAACACAGCTACCTCTCTGAAACCTGTGATACTACCACGAGGAGTTTCACTTCAGTATTGCTCCTAATAGTATTTGTTTGCAAGACTAGGACCTAAATTTGAATCTCATCTATTCCTAAAAAGCAGGATACACATGTATGAACTATTACATCAGCTTTATTCGTTGCTATGACAGATACCATTTTCTGATTCCAATGTCAGCTAGATAGACATGATCTCAAGTATTCATAATAATTTTTGGCAATTGTAATCTTTAGAAGCAATAGGCCATGCTGATACAGCCAGTGAAAGGGCTTTCTCTAGTCAGAATGAAACACTTTAATTTTGTTTCATATCAGGCTCAATGTCTCACAGCACAGAGGATATCAAAAGACAGACCACAACAGACCTAAGAAACATGATTATGTTCAACCCTGTCTGTTCTCTTTTCCATCATACACAAACCCGCAATGGAGTTTTGCCTGTGCAAAGACACAGCCATGGGCTACTTGGAATCAATTCATCCTTCATGTTTATCCTCCATTAATTTCAGCAGAAGTGATAATACAAGATGAATTTTCCCGGAAATTCATATTCTTTTTGTGGTTCCTAAGGCACTTGATAAGAAACTAGTCACCAGTCATATAATAAAATTCTAGTTTGTTGCTTTGCAAGGAGACAGACCATGGCAAATACACTATCTACTCCTTTGGACCAATTTGTTTAATCACTTTTTTGTTAATTGCTGAGAATGTAGGCTTTCAGATTTATTCACAAATCATAGTCAGTAAAAAAAGACCAAGTATCCAGGGCAACATTTGGATTCATACCTGCAAGTCACTTTTTTTGGCCATGATATTAAATAGAAAAATCTATCAAGATTTCATGCAAGTGAGGCTGAACAAGTCATTTTATAGTATACATAGCTGGCCCTATGAAACAGACCCTTTATAGCTTTTCAAACACAGAAAGAGCTGAAAAAGAGAATCAGTCTCCTGAACAGCAATTTGAAGAAAACACTAAAAATCCAAAGAGGAATACAATAATCATATTGATGGTAACAGCTTATGAAGAATATAGCTAAAGATTGTCCTTGTGTAATTTATAGTCACTTCTTCCCTTCTAGATGGAGTCAGTGCTTTACTTTCAGTGTGGCTATGCTTAGACAGTTACTTAATACTGACTTATGCAAGCTAGGGTCTCAATGAACACTCCCCTGCCACCTAGCAATAAAATGTGGGGAAGGGATGGGGTCAGGAACTGATTATAGTTGTGTATACTTTTCCTAGATGATCAGAAGATAGAGCTGCTTTACCGAAGTGATCAGTCTTGGCTGTTTTGGTTTAAAATTCACTTTAGTCTTGGCTGACATTTCAGAGGGGTAGCCAAGTTAGTCGGTTTCAGCAAAAACAACAAGGAGTCCTGTGGCACCTTAAAGACTAGTTGTTTAGGCATAAGCTTTTATGGGCTGGAACCCACTTTGTCAGATGCCTAAATGTGTTTGTTTAAGGGTGCCATGGGACTTCTAATTGTTTTTCGTGATAAGGTAACATGAGGGTGCTGAAGATGTTGCTGTACACATCTCAAGGATTAATCTCCCCAAGCATCAGCAGGTACCCTGGATCCCACCAGCACCAGCGGGTGCCCCATAGATCCCCCCAGTAATAGCCAGTGCCCCAGAGTCCCATCCCAGCATCAGAGGGTACCCCAGAGCTCTCCCCTCCAGAGCAGTAGCTGCACCCCCAGAGTCCCCAAGAACACCAGCGATTTAGTCAGGGGCACATGCTACAAGTTATGGATAGGTCATAGGGCCATGAATTTTTATTTATTGCCTGTGACCTGTCCATGACTTTTACTAAAAATGCCCATGACTAAATCTTCACCTCAGAGATGGTACTTTAATCAGGAATAGATGGAAAATATTCAGGTAGTACAATACCTTTCATCCTCTGATATTAGTTACACCCAATCAAACTGTGCAAGGGCTCTCATTCTCCTGCCCCTTTTACATTAGCGATGTGGCACATGAAGTACTTAAAACCAATACAAGTTAAGTGCCTGACTACTCTGAGGATCTGGGCCTCAAAGCCTAAACCTTCATGATCTAACTAGTTTACAAACTTTTATGAAGATCCCTGGATGGCAAGGGATCCCAGTGTCATGTAATATGTGTGACAGTCTCACACGTGGACGACATGTCAAACACCCTAACCGCTTGGACTGAATCTCACATTGTGAGTAAACTGTGGACAGATGTTGCCATTCTTCTCACAGCCAGTAACAGTCACTGTGGAGCCTCATTTCAGACAGCCACTCAGTTCTCCTCCAGCTATGCTCAAGGGACTATGGGGGCTGAAACAGTGGTTTGGCTGTGTAGCTGCTCACAAAGCTATTTCAGAATAGCAGTCATTATTCCAAAATAACTTTGCTTTGTAGACATACCCAAAATGGCCACTTGTCTTAGTATTGGAGAGACAACAAGGGTAAATTGGAGTCTAGCCTGACCAGGTGAACTGGAGTCTAGACTGTCCTGTGAATCAACCAGGAAACTTTCAGTTAAATTATGATTGTGGAAGTGTTGATGTAAGAAACAGAAAACAATGTGAGCTTCAGGTCTCCGGCTGAGTAGGTTAGGCTGATGTATTACAAAAATTAAGATTTTACATTGTAAACTAAGCACACAATACCTGATAGGATATAATTGTGAAAAATTTGTAATGATAATTTCACAGTATCCATTTGTAGACTGAGGACAGACTTATGTGTGCAATATATCCACGTATAAAACACTATACACTCTGCATCAGTTGCACAAAACAAGTTAGATCCTCAGGTAGTGTAAATCATCATAAAGCCACTGATGACAGCTGACTATCCATTCTGCCATATCCAATGCAAAGGAAACAAACCAGTTTAGCAGTCTATTACTATACAATCCTTACTCTTCCATCCAGACATGGAGTCTTCACTAGTTGCACAACCACCATGTGCTATAGACCACACATCAGCAGAAGTGTCAGAAACAAATCCTCACATTTGTACCCAAATTTTTACACAGCACAGTTATCATCAAAAGTAGATAGAGTTTGAAATGCTGCTGGAGGATGGGGCACTATTAGTTCCCAATGCTTTCCATTACACATTCAGTTTTCATTCAATAATCCTAAAAGCAAGATTTATATTGTTATAGTGGTCATAACTGAAACCATTTTTAAAAAAGACAAATGTTTTGCTGTGTTTTAAACAGTTTGATGTTCAAAGGATACTGATGGATCCTTTTTTAATAGATGATACATTACAGCATTTCTTTATTGAGTTATCACAATTAAAGATATCCAAATGAATTCACTTTTACAACTTTAAAGAAAATACACTTTAGCTATACAACAAAATGCTTTCTTTTTTCTTTCTGTGAATACTAGAAGATTACCAATATAATGGAGAAGAGCTATGTATGCAGTTGTTATTTGAGTGTGAATTTGTTTTATTGTGGAAGTACATCTTGAACCTGAGTTGCTTGTGTTTGTAACTTGTATATTTATGTATGTTTTTAACTTGCTCATCATGCTATATGCTGATCTTTGCTCAAAACCTTAACTTTGCCTTAATACATTTCTTAATGTGGGCTTATATATTATACAGCATCTCCTCTTGTTTAAATCTAGTTTTTAAAATGTGCATGTATGCACATGCACATGTACACACCTGCTATTCTAAGCATTCATTCATTTGGCAACCTGGAAAATTCTAAAATTCTCATGGAAGGCACATGATTACATATAACTCACTCAAGTAAACCTTTACCTCTAAAATCAGAGTCTGCCTATTTCTTTAAATCTGATTTGAGTTGTAGAGAGCTTTGAAGATTTCAAAAGAGGACTTCGGGAGCAAAGTTCCTGAAAAGTCTGTTAAATTAATATCATGGCAAAACCTTCTATGAAGAGATGATACCTTAAAGCAATTTGATCTTACAGATGTCCTCAGAAGATGACAATGTGGCTACTTACATTATTGTTATGTTTTAGAAAGGCTTAAGGACATTAAACAAAGTCCCTAAAACTCTGCTTCACTGATATCCCCACTCCCATCCTCAGAAAGCTCATTTTAAGATGTCCCGGAGGAGTGGAAAAGTGATGAGATGTCTGCATTAAAAAACTCAAAATCCTGGACTTGTCCCCTCTAGTGTTTCTATATACCAGTAATCCCTTAGGACTACTTAGCAAAAAGCTGCCCTAAAATTTGACCTACATGAATGCAGTGAGGGCTTTTACCTGAGTGAAATCCCAATAGCATTTGCAATGTTGGAGACCTTGAGCAAACATACAGACATGCAGAAGGATGTCTGAGGTGCTCTTCAATACTTGATGCCCCTGCTGCTTTTTATAGCTGAACAAAACAACAGAAAGGTGCCACTGTAGCTGCATTACCTCAGTATCATTGGCTTCAATAACAACAACATTTAGAAAACATACTGTCTGTTATTGATATCTCCACATTTAAAGCAAAGCCAAGTTATTTTAAAGTAATTGGCACTTAAAATCTTTCCTGAAACCCCATTTCACATGGCTACAGAGTCTCTTCATTCCACTAATAATGCAAGCCAAGCAGAGATTTTGTTGTTTTATAAAGAAAAATGAGTTGCAAGCATTTTTCAGACAGCCATCTATTTCAATATTTCAGTAACCCCTTTTATTTATGGAAATTCAGCTTCTCACTCACAAGTAAAGAATTGAATAGCCAGTGCCATAAATCAATACAGCTCAGAGCAGGCAAAAACTTGTGAAATTTGCTATGAAGCCAAAACAATCTTAAAACAATCTTGAAAACAATTTAAAAGTGGTAGACCGAGTTGCTCAGGGGACTGATAATGGGGTATAGAGCTCTTCTCCTCTAAGTTACTGGTGTGAATCCACTAAACCTGGGTAGTGACAGAAAGTTATTACCATCTGATGGCTGTTGGATATCATATGTAAAATGGGTTGATTTCAATGTATTTCCTATTTGACAGGACTCCACTTCACTGAATCCACCAACATGATTAGCTCTTTTTGGCACAGAATCCAAGGAATGAAGGAATACAGAGAATGAATTATTTACATGTCCAGAGCCCAAGTTGTTGTTTCTGCACAAAGATTCTGTATAAAGAATCTTGCACTGTCATTTCCTGTGCTGCACCTGTTCAATGGACAAAGCTCATAGCTTTTAGCCCATTAATCTATCTTAGTTTCTTGGGCATTGTTTTTTCTATAAATCTATAGGCACACATTGCCATGAATGTATATGCAGCTTTACGTTGTGCACATCCTTCCAAGGCTATGTCTACACTGCCAGGGGGGGTTTCAGAAAAAGATAAGCAAACTGCGAACCTCAATTTGCGTATCTTTTTCTGCTTGTTTCTTCGGAGGGGCTTTTCTGACATTGGCCCATCTACACGGGGCCAAATATCAGAAAAACCTCCTCTTTCGGAACATCCCTTATTCCTCATAAAATGATGAATACAGGGATGCCGAAAGAATGCACCTGCTTTTTCGGAAACTCTTCTGAAAAAGCAGACGCATTCCCTGGATGCATTTCCTCTGGTATCCTGGAAAAACTCTGCAGCCTAGACATAGCCTAAAAGTGCACACCCAAATCGTCTGCCTGCCCACATACATGGTTAGCTAGATACCTACCTAGTCATATGCATATGCAAATGAATCAGGAATTTGTGCACACACCTCCTGCACCTGCCCTCATGGTGTACAGTGAGCCATTGCAAAGCAAGCCCCTGCATCTCACAGGAAGTATGTATCCACCTTATATTCCTCTAAATCAAGTGCTACTCTACTCTGATGCATTATTTTCCTTTGCCAGAAGATTATTTACTGCCACTGAGACAGGGACATTATTTGCCCTAAATCTGAACCAAAACAATAGGACTTTGTGTTTTCATGCATCTCCCATCACACTTCTGTGAAAGACTGAGCCCGAATCTCCCCACGGACATGTTAGTATAAATCAGAAAAAAATTCTAATGAGTTACACTCATGAAAAACTGGTGTTTGCATAGTTAATATAATTTTAAACACAGAAGTTCTTGCAACAATGTTAAGAGGAAAGCAGGGTGTGGGAAGCTACAGCAGAAGGGCTATGGTGGGAGTTGTAGGGCATCTCACCCACTCTATCCATCAGAGAGTTTCCATGCCTCTCTCCTGTTCATCTGTATCATGGGAGTTGGGAAGGTTTGAGGTTTCCCCCCCCCCCCATCTCGTTGGGGGCCCTTCTTCTGTGTTCTCCCTGCCCACTCACCATTCCCACATATGCTTATATTTAGGTGTGTACATAAGTATCTTGCTGCCTTAGTTCCTTGCCCAACTTCCACTTCCCATTCCTTCCTTCCTTCCCTTTTCCACTGCTTCACTTTCCTCTTTCTGCTGTTTTTTTCCTCTTTCTTCAAGTCATCTCATTTACCTTCTTTTCTTACTTTTCTTCCCTTTTCCAAACTTTCTGCTGTGAACTTTATTCCCATCCCTCCATTCTATTATACCTTTTACCTCATTTCTTCCAGTAAGTTATCGCAGCAAACACCCTTAATTCATAAATTACATTCTATGCTCACTGCCCTGAGTATTAAATCAGCTCTCAACCTCTCCATGCATAATTTCCAACTTTATGATTGCATTTAATTACAGCAATGTAAATGCTATTCTCACAGGATTACTTATTTTTTCTCCCACCTTAAAATATTTTCAGAGGCAGAATTCATAAAAGTTTAATAGCATTTATTCAGTGAAACTACCTTAATTTAAACCATTTTAGTCATGAAACTCAATAGATATGTATTCAGTTTTCAAGTCTATGTATTATGTAACTTCATAGCTAGCCTTAAATATTTTCCCTTCACCTTGCTAGGCTGTTTACTGTTTTTCTTTCTTTACAGCTGGTTTTTATCTGAAATTCTGCTGTCTGCACTCTTTCTGTTCATTTTTACTGAAATAAAAACTTCAAAATAGAAAACCAGAAATTACAGTCACAGTCAGAATGAATTGCAGATGCAAGAAAAAAATAATCCAACCCTTCCCATCCAGATACTTTCTCCTGAAAACTAGAAGATCAAACCAATATCATTGGCCCACCATTCTGCTGAACCATCCTGCTGTACTTGGATTTTCAGAAAGGCTTTGACAAGGTACTCAAGCAAACTAAGTAGTCCTGGGATAGGAAGGAAGGTCTGTGCATGGATCAGTTACTAGGTAAAATACCTAAAACTAAAGGTAGGAATAAATAGTCAGTTTTCAGAATGGAGATATAATGCTGCCCACCAGGAACCTGGGCAGGGACCAGTGCTGTTCAACATATTCACAAAGTGGCAAAGTTTACAGATGATACAAAATTTCTCAAGATAGTTTAGTCCAAAGTAGACTGCAAAGAATTACAAGAGATAGCACAAAATGACAGATTTCAGAGTTGATAAATGCAATGTAATGAATATTAGAAAACATAAACCTGACTATACATACAAAACGATGGGCTCTAAATTGTCATCTTGGAGTTATTGTTGGTAGTTCTCTGAAAACCGCTGCTTAATGTGAAGCAGCAGTCCAAAAAAGCTAATAGAATGTTAAGAATCAGTAGGAAAGGTAACCCTGCTATTCTCTCTGCAGGACAGTTTCAATCACTTCTCATAAATTATACAAACTGTCTCTGTGTGCTGTGCAACTGCATTATACTGACTGGGTTGTAATTTCCCTGCTACCTTCCCCAAACTCTTGGGTAGAGTGGATGCTAAAATGTTGTAATTTCTGTTCAAAAGAGGAATATCTTCCAAATCCTCTTTTTCTGAGGCTATGTCTACACTATGGAGTTTTTCTGGGATACGAGAGGTATCCCAGAAAAACTCTGTCCCATCCAGGGAACATGGCTGCTCTCCCAAAAAATTATTCGAAGAGCAGACACACTCTTTCGGAAGCCTCGAATTCCTCATTTTATGAGGAATAAGGGATCTTCCGAAAGAGGAGGATTTTCCGACATTTGGCCCCGTATAGATGGGCCAAATGTTGGAAAAGCCTCTTCCAAAAAAAAATCTGAAAAAGGTATGCAAATTGCGGTTTGCAGTGTAAACATAGCCTGAAGGTGGGTGGGGGCGGGGAGTGTCATGATTATGAGGGTGTGACAGGGTGCCTGCCCTGCACTGGCCCTTTAAGGCCAAGACTCAGGCCCTGAGCGGGGGCTGAGAACCAAGAGGCCAGCTGAAGCTGTTAGGGCTAGTGAGAGCCCAGTTGGCAGATATCTAGTGAAGTACAGTTTGCTTGAAGAGGCCAGCTGAAGCTGTTAGGGCGAGTGAGGGCCCAGCCAACAGCTATATAGAAAGGCACAGTTTGCTTAGAAGTGGAGAGCTAGCGAAGGGCTGACTGCAAAGGAAGCAGGGGCTCCCAGGAGGGAGAACAGCTGGGGGATAGCCAGCTGGCCGGGAGAGGACTGGCCAAGACTCCCCCTGGTTAGGGGCCGGGGGCAAGGCCCAGGGTTTGGAGGTGGATTACAATGCAGCCTAGGTAAGCGGGGCAGTAGAGATAACCCCAATGCCAATGATGAGCAACCCATACAGACTGTAACTTGCCCTGAGAGGGGCTAGATGAGGACAGTCAGGGGGTACTGAGGCACAGTGGGGTGCGTGCCCCCTGACAGAGGGTTAGCCAGCAGCCTGGGGATTAAGGAGTTAACTACACCTAGCAGGTGGAGTGACCAGTAGGAATGTAGGTGGGACTTTCAAACTAAGACAAAGGAATTTGGGGTTTTTTCTCCTTTTTTTTTGGTCTCTCTGGGGGAGTCCTCTGCAGCTACAGGGAGGGACAAGCATGTCTCTCTCTCTCCAAGAAACAATTCTTCACTTTCTGTAAGTAGAGTAAAGTTTAGGTAGTTTCATTAGGCTTTATTGTTTTAAGGGTTGGGTATGGGATCTGATATCTGGCGCTGCTTAAGAGATGTTTGGCTTTTCTTTTTAACTAAGTTCTAGCCCATGGTGTACTTCCTCCATGAGTATATTTTGTTACCTTTCCATCTGATCCTTATGCTTGCAACAGGAATATTGTTGTAATAATACAAATTTTCTCTTTTCTTTTTATTAACCTGGCATTGGTTACTTTTGTGTCCTGATTTTTATAATAGGGGTGAGATTTCCCAAATGATCTTTCCTCTAATCTCATTATTAATATTTGGGTGGTGGCAGCGGAAGTTTTATTCACAAAATCTAGGTTTTTAAGATTTTGGGGGAAGTTTTATACCAAAGCCTGGTAGATAAGGCTTTGGGGTATACTTGATGGCCCCCACTTCTGCATTTATCATGCCAGAGTGTGGAAGGAGCCATGACATGGTGGCATAGCGGTGGGATTATTTTGAGAACCCAGGATTTTTAAAAGGACACAGGTTTTTCTTTGAGTTGCAAGCTTTGCAGTTTTTCCTCTTTTCTGTGGGGCCTCGGGGAGAGGCAGACAGAAGCTTAAGCCAGACACAGACCATCCCACCGCTGGTGGGGGGGAGGGGGAAAGGAGAAAAGAAAAAACCCAAATTCCTTTGTCTTAGTTTGAAAGTCCCACCTACATTCCTACTGGTCACTCCACCTCGCTAGGTGTAGTTAACTGCTTAATCCCCAGGCTGCTGGCTAACCCTCATAATCATGACAGGGGGAACCTTCATGAAAGGAAGATCCGAATTAAGGTATCATTGATGGCACAAGAGCATCACTGAGAGGGGATCCATAACCTTCTGATCAAATTTCACTGTCAAATTGTTAGCCCCCCAGAAATTCATTTCTTCAGTGACAAGCTACCTGTACAAACATCCATTGCCTCTATTGGTCTCTCAGGTGAATCCTCTTCCTTGTCTGCTAGTGTTGGATAATTGTCCAAAACCTGCTGCTGCTGGGAAGGAGAAATGGTTTGTTCCTGAAATAATTTACTGTAATATTCTTGAACTATCCTCAACATGCCACATCTTGCTGCAGTCTCTTTCCCTTACACCCTGACAATATATTAAATGAGGCTGCCCCATCTTTTTGGGACCCCCTCCCTCTCCTTGCCCCACCTCACAAGCCAGGACTAAGCAAGCCTGGCTCAGTCCTGGTTCGCTCCGGGTTCAGGAGCTACCCCCCACTGCATTTTAAATGTAGTAATAGCTGGGCGGATCCTACCGCTTTTAAACTGCAGAGCCACAGTGGGGGTAGCTCCTGGACCCACCGTGAGCTGGGACAGAGAGGCTTCCCTTATCAACTAATCATGTAGTCAATACAACACAACAAATCTCACACCCAAATCAATTATTAAAGCCCTTCTTGGCTGCACTTCTACCACATACTCGCTGAGAGCATAGGCGTGTGCACCGGGTGTGCCCAGGCACACCCTAATGTCTCGGGCCAGATAGCGGCTGCTGGAGGAGGAGAGGGATGTGTGACAGAGCGCCACAGCCCCTCACTTTAAATTCCCTGCAGCCATCTACGGGGCACTGTGGGGCAGAGAAAGCGCATGCACGGCGTGCTCAAACGCCGTGCAACAGGTGAGAGGGGAGATGCCCAGGCGCGGTGTGAAGTCACGGCCCCGGACTTTAAAACCACACGGCCCAGCTCCAGAAGCAGCTGGGGCCCAACTACAAACGCCGGCTGGCCTGAGCCATTTTTGTGCCCCGGGCCCCGCAGCACCGCCCCTTATGCACCTGGGGGCGCCCCCGCCCGGCCCAGCAGCACCGCGTGGTGCCCTGGACTAGGGCCTGGCTAGCCTGTAGCTTGGGCCGGCTCTGACTCCAGCCCCGCGAATTGGAAGGCAGAAGCTGAAGGTAAGGTAAGGGAGGGGAGGGGAGGGGAAGGGGGAAAAATAAGAGGAAGGGGTGGGAGAGGAAGGGGCTTGTGCTGAGGGGAGGGGGCAGGTCAGGAGAAGAAAGGGGAAGGCACCAAGGGACAGGGTAGAGGAGACACAAATGCCAGGGGGCCACGTGGAGACAATGAGGAAAAGGGCAGGAGGGGAGGTGTCAGTGGAAGGGGGGAGGTGATGCCGGGAGAGGAGAGGGTAAGGCTATTGGGGGCTACAAAGGGGAGGGGGAGGTGCTGGGAGAAGGCTTGAAAGAAGGGGTAGGCATGAGGAAGGCAGGGATGGAGCAAGGCATGTGTGAGGGCTCAGAGGGGCATGAGGGGAATGGGGGCAGAGGGTGGCGAGGGGTGGGCATCAGGAAAAAGGGCAAAGGGGGCAGGGGCAGTGAGGGAAGGGGGAGGCACCAGGAGGGTGCAGGGGTAAGGGAAGGTGCAGGTGCCAGGAGATTCTGGGGGTGAAGCAGAAGGGCAGACATCTGCAGGGGAGGGACCAGCACCAGAGAAGAGAGGCAGGGCAGGTGTGTAAAGGGAGGTGTTAGGAGAGGGGATGAGGAGGGGTAGCTCACATGATCAGAGTGGGGCTACTGGAGGAGTGGGCACAAGGGGGAAAGAAGGGCTGGTGGAGGGGGGCAGGTCTCAGGAAGGCTGAGGGCAGTGAGAAGGGCAGGAGTCAGGACAGCAGAGGAGGGTGAGGGGTTGGGGGACAGCAGGCACCAGGGGAGGTGATGGAGCAAGGGAAGGAGACATGGCAGCAGAGGGAAAAGGTAGAGGTTTATGAGATATTTATTAATAACTTGGGTGCCACAGTGGCACATCCAAACAAGCCACATGAACTCAGTACTGGTGCACAACACAAAATTCATTCTGCTCATGGGAGGAAACTCTTAGAGGAAATAATTCCCCCAGCCTCTCCGCCCCCTAGTTAATGTCACACACATTGGGATAATGCAACTGCAGGATATTTGCATGAGGGAAGTTTGGGAGGGGGGGCAAACTAATCCCTATTGGTAGGAGGATGGTGGGAAAAGTCCTTAGAGGGGGGGTCACATGACACCTTTTACTTCTGGTCATGTGTCCATCTTGCCCGGAGAGTGTTACCTCCAAAGGTGTGGCCAATGGGGGTCAGGCGCGTGGTTAACAGGGTCACGGGTGTGGCTAATGGGGGTCAAAGTACATTTTTTTAAAATTCTTTGGGTGCACACCCTAATGAAATGTGCTGCGCATGCCTATGACTGAGAGTATAAATGGTATCCCTATTCCATCATAAGTACCAACTCTGAGGATCAAGAGATGGGCTCCTGAAAGTTCTCAAAACTGTCTGAGTTGTCACAGGTACTTTTAATCCTTGCCTAATTGACCATCTTGCCACTGCTACTACTCTGACTTGCTCCTTCCCTTTACTCACTTAAAAAACCTCCAGTGATGGCAATTCAACAACCTCCATTGGAAACCTATTCCAGAGCTTAACTGTCCTTTTGCTAGAAAATATTTTCCTAATATTTAACCTAAGTCCCCTGGCTGTAATTTAAACCCATTACTTCTTGTTCTGCCTTCATTGTGCATGGAGGACAATTAAGCATTATCCAATAATTAATTAAAAAAATTTAATAGTACCAAACCCAGGAGTGACCACTGTGTGGGCCTCACTAGATACACCCTCCCAGTTAGACAGCAAACCATTGAGGACTAGTATCTTTTTATCAGTCGTACAATCACCGTATAATAACTTCAGCTAGCCCCCATTTTCCAACTTTGCTTTTGATAATGTCACATGGGACTGTTTCAAAAAGCCTTATTAAAATCAAGACAGATCATGTCTACTGTCAGTAACGCAGTTAAAGAAGGAAACTAAATTGGTTTGTTATGATTTATACTTGATGCAGTCATGTTGGCTGTTATTTATTATTTTGGTTAGCAAAATTTTGTCATGCTCCAATCTCTCTACTTAGCAGCAAGTTGCCATTACAGAATGAGCCACTTACACCATCCAAGATGTGTTGCTTAAGGTGATTTTATAAAAGTGAATGAAACCATGGAGTCTGCTCAGACTTACCAACCCAGATATAAACTTAAAAAACAATAAATGGTCCGGCAGCACTTTATAGACTAACAAAACATGTAGATGGTATCATGAGCTTTCATTGGCACAGCCCACTTTAACTTACTTGCCCAATTTTGTTGGTGTTTTTGCAGGTAGATATAATTTAAGTATTGAATAAATACAAATCAAGTATCTGTTTGTCCTCTGCCTCTTTTGCTGGTATTTAATTAGTGCAATAGATCCTTTGTCCCCCCTTTTCCATTTCTCTGGGACCTCCCCCATTTGTTTGTATAGAATACTTAAGAAAAGCCATAAAGGGTCAGACCCATATGCCATCTAAGCCATTATTCAGACTTCCGACAGTGGCTAATGCCAGATGCTTCAGAGGGAATGAACAGAACATGACAATTACTAAGTGATCCATCCCCTTTTAGCTAGTCTTAGTATCTGGCAATCAGAGACGTAGGGACATCCAAAGCAGAAGATTGCATCCATGACCATCTTGTCTAATAGCCAAAGACAGACCCATCTTCCGTGAATTTATCTTGGTCTTATTTTAATATTTATAAATAATATTTAATAATGTTGATAGTGACAGTAGTAGACATTTTGATGCATTTAGTACTTTAGGCAGAATTTGCTTTTAGAGTTGCTTGTCTCAGTCATTTCGTTTGACTTGTTGCTTTTGTTTTCACTAAATAGCCTATCATCAGGGTTTTTGAGGAATGTCCCTAAGCACCTGGTGAATAAGATCTATGAGAAAATAAAAATGTGTGCTGCTCATGAAAATTAATGTTTTTGCTGAATTCTTAATAATTTCATGCTTCCACTCGAACATTATGTCTTTGCAAAAGGCAGCTTTTACTGGGAAGTTCTAGAATATGTTACAGCTGTGTTATGCATGTTTTGCTTTTAACTTTGAAGGCAGAATAGGGAAGCTACTGAATATTCTTATAGCATAACCTCTTCCCAGGTCCATCACTAAATTGAATGATGCCCCAGGAGCCAACATTAGACTATGTTTGTGATGCCCTTGAAAGACTCAAAGGCCAAGAATATAATTAGTTCAGGGATTGGGCATGGCGTAACACATCAGAAAACCTCTCATCAATGTTTCTTTGGGTCTAGCAAAAGTATACTGTACTTATTTGCATTTTTGTGAAATTTCACAATTGTGAAAAAATATCTCATGGCACTGTTTGGATTCTCCTTCCCCAGCCTGCAAAGACTTCAGTGCAGCTCTTCCTCCTTCTGTGTTTTTTAGGCGAATTGGGCTTTTCCTCTGTGCTTTCAGAAAAGCTGTAATTCTTCTCTTTTTAAATGTCTTTATGTTCTTCACTTCAGTGCTACAGAACCCTGGATTAAACATTATTAAAAAGAACAAAAATAATTTATAAAATTAAAAACTTTCAGGCTTTCAAGCATGCTGCTTTTCAAAAAGGCAGATATATTTATAGAGTTAAATATTATATATCATGGGCTGGACCATAAACCAAGAAATTATCTGAGAAGTTTCTGAGTTCTTCTGTTATTAGGTGAAAAATGCAGCATTACTCTGTTTTGGTATATGAGAAGATGGGGAATGATGCAATTAATCATGTTTATTACAAATAAACTGTAAAATAGTTCCATAATTACATTGGAGGGAATAATTCATAATTATTCTAATTATAGTGGAGAGGAGAAGATATAAAAATTTCCAATAGTGCATGAACCCAAGAGGATGAAAATTTACTAGTCCTTTAGGAGACATGTATTGTCTCACTCATATATTGGCATATGGTATACCTCTAAAAGAACTGCAATTCAATATACATCATTATTCCTGTTTTGAGTAAGTTTAGGCCATTGAGACTAAAAGGTAGAAACTTTCTGGAAAATGGCTTGAATTTGGTAATGCATAGGTGCTTCATTATAGAGATTTTTCATGATAAATGTGGGAGATTGGCTTTGGACATTGATTACCTCAAAGCAGATTAGATGGGGGGATCTTTCTGATCATTTCACATTCATGCACTAACTTCTAGTCATACTGTAAGTGCTTTGGTGGATCAATGCCAGCAGGGTGCTTTAAAAATTCTTATTATTATAGCTCTGGATATTCTGATTATCCATATAAATGTCCTCCAAATTATTGTATGATTAAGAAAAAATAAGATATATTTCTCCCCACACAAGTTTTAATAGTAATAAACAGAGAATAATAATAACTTTGGTTCAGAGAAGAGCCAAGGGAATGATTATAGAATTAGAAAATTTGCCTTACAGTAATAGGCTTCAGGAGCTCAATCTATTTATTATTTATTTTTATTTATTTAAATATTTTAACCCCGCCTTTCTATTTAAAATATTCAAGGTGGCTTACAAAAAAACCACAATACAAATATATATTTAGTTTAACAAAGAGAAGGTTAAAGGTGACTTGACTACTTTCTGTAAGTATCTGCATGGGGAGCAAATATTTAATAATATTCAGTCTAGCAAAGAAAGATATGACATGATCCAATGGATGGAAATTGAAGCTAAACAAATTAAGACAATATATAAGGGTGAATTTTTGACAGGGTAATTAATTATTGGACTAATTTAACCAAGGGTTGTGGTGTATTCTAACTCTTTAAAAATGAAGATTTGTTCTAAGAATGATTTTGAGGGAAGTTCTATGTCCTATGTTCTGTGTTCCTTCTAAGATTTTCCATCCATGAGCACAGTGAGTTCTGTGTTGTGCACCAACATTGAGGTCATGTGCATTTGTTCATATGTGTGGTGCCCAAGTTATTGTGGCACCCAAGTTATTAACAAATAACTTGTATATTTAAAAAAAATGTTATAGAAGAAAGAATACTAAAACAAGGGATAGTTAACAAGGTGTATGACTTTAAATGTTTATTTAATATGAAGTCAAATAAAAAAATTAATACTGCAAACTTTTCAGTAGCCAACTTCCTCCATTTATAGCCCTCTCCTAGACCCTCCCCAAGCTGGACTAGATGGTCTCTTGGGGTCCCTTATGGTAAAACCTGCCTGGACCCTGTGCTGAGGTGACACGAAGTTATTTAAAAGAGGATACAGTGTATATAAACTATATGTTTGCAAACTCCATTCACATAACCTAATCTTAGCTCACATGAACATTAGGAATTTTAGTTCATAATAATTAGCAAAACATTATATTTAATTTCCTTTTAACAGCTATTCCATAGTGTTAGACTCTGTCTTATATGTATTTTGATATATGATTGGCAGAACAAGTTTAGCATAGGTTCCTATTTGAAAATCCAAGGGGAAGAAAGGGGAGAATTACAAATAAAGACTATCTTAATGTGTCTGAAAGCTACTTTGGTCTGGGCAGGTACTCAGTGGTACCAAGGCTGACTTTTCTGTAACAGTTGTATTACGTCACACTAAAACAAGTCTACCACACCAAATGAAAGAGCAGACAATTAAAATAGACACAGAAAAAGGTGTCTTTGCAGAACATTTGCTTATAGACAAAAAAAGATAATGTGGTGTTTAAGAAAGAATGGAAGGCATACCTTTGCTATTTGAGGACATTTCGGACTGCTGTGGTGAAGGCCCAGGCCTTTCCGGAATTGTTCCATTCTAATACCACCTAGAATCTTTGAGGGACCACTCGGTGTTCCTCCCCAATGGCTATAAGTAGCCCTAGGGTTGAATGTCCTGAGCAACTTACCCAAATCCTGTCTGGTTCCTCCATTGTACCACTTACCAATTGTAAAATTGCTTACCTTTTGGGGTTTTCTGTACTGTCTTCTATTTCTTCATGGGTGTGGGCTGGCTTTGTGACACAAAGTGTCAGGGGTTGTTGTTTATGTCGTTAACTGCTGTGTCTATTCAAATTTATAATATAATTGAGTTTAAATTTATTCTGGACTTCTGGCTGTGTTAATCTTACCGGTGATTAGATACGGGAGTGCCGGGCTGAACTTCACTTCTGTGCAGAGACACTCAAAATCATAGTCAGCCCACAGTATCAAGTTGCTTACCTGGGTCTCTGGGGTAACAACATGCTGGCAGCCATTATGCCATGATTGGTTGCAGGTTTCCAGTTGCATTCCTCAGGTGTGAATTGGCCACCTTGAGAGCCATTGTCCTTGGGGTCGTGCTAGTTAGCATAGTCATCCATTCCTTCCTTACAGCAGGCAGTCCAGGCCCATTGCTCTGTCTCAGGCAAAGAACATTCACAATACCAGCACAGAGTCCATATTCATAACTCCACATACAGACATCATGCAAGTACATGAGCAGCATATATAGAATCAGTAGAACATAAGCTTTCATTTGACACCTCACATAGTCCCCTTTGTACAGACTTTGGGGCAAACACCCCTCCCCGGGTGCAGCAGTGATCCGTCTGCTCCCCCTAAAGTCCAATAACGTGACACTGAGTAATTTGCAATACAAAGTTGGAGAGTTGAGAGAGAATACATCTTCCTGCCAATCAAGTTCATACATTTACACTCTTTATCCTGTGCCTATGTGATAGTTTTGACCTATGATGATGTGCTGTGTCAACTACCAGAAAATTTGATTGAGGTGCAAAACTAAAAAGTCCATCACCTTGGCAGGGACCAAATATTTCAGCCTGTTTGCTGGTGAGAGGGGCGGAAGCTGGGGTCTTCCATATCTCATTGACCGCTCCTATGATTGCCTCATCAATAGCTTATGCAATCTTGTTACAATGAGAAGGCTGAAGATTTTTGAGGAGACAATGTTGTTTCTCCTGGACCTCTGTAAGTTGTGCCTCCTGACTGGTAGTTACCCTCTTCAACAGTTCCTGGAACTGTTTCAAGTCATCTGTTGGTGAAACATCTCCTGGAATTACTGCCTTGTCTGGGGAGGAGGAGGATTAATCTGTAGGGGAAGTCTCAGGCTGTTGAGGCTCATCTTTGTCTGATATTTGACCTTCCTCTGTCTCAGGTTGCTCAGGGCATGGGATGATGGAAGAGAGTGCCTCATAGCCAATGTGGATGAAACTGTAGATCAGCACCTGGAGACTGAACAATGACAGCATGGTGACCAATGCCTGGAATAAAGTGGTGGGTAATGCCACTGTGACATCCAAGGAGGTGGATGATCAGAGGGCTGTTTATTTCTATACCAGGATCTTGTAGGTGAGGAGTGTGGCAATGAAAAGATGCTTCTATGGTCGTCATGGAAGTCACTGTGCACTGACAGCACTAGCAATCTTGGGGACCTGATTGAGTCTCGTGGGGAAGGGGGCGATGGAGAAAGCGTTCTGTTTTTAGTACCATGAGATGACCTGGGCTGTGGTACTGAAGTGTGTGGTGAAGCAGGCCGCTGCTGTCTTCTAGTAGCTTGTGTGATATCCCTCAAAGGATCCCCCATCAGCACTGGTGAGTGTGGTGCCGATGATGGCGATATCTGTGCCAGCATCAAGAGCGTTAATTCTAGGAAAAAGGTCCTAGAGGGCCCCTTACTGGATTTGGCACGGGCCTTAATCAGTGCCAAGGTTTTTTCAGGTGCTCATGGTGCTGGAGTGCTCAATTGCTTCTCTGGTTAGTGTGCTCTCGGCAGAGCCAGTGCCGGAGCCGGCGCCGGTGGTGCAGCTGTCAGTGTTGATGGTGTTCCATGCCATGACTTAGGTTCCGCAGTGCTCGTGGAATGGGTGCTTGTGGTGCCAGATGTTCCCGGCATATCCCTGGTACTGACACATGCAGATGAAGTGGCTAGAAGAGAGTGTGTTGGTGAAGCCCTTTTCTTGACGGACGCACCCAGTACTGCTCGCTGCTTTTCGGCTCTGGGAGGGTTCGAGCGAGATGCAGGGGCCCTAGAATCCAACAGTTGAAGCACCTTGTTGAACAGGAGCACGTGAACATGCATCTCCCTGTCTCAGCATGCCCTCGCTGTTAATTTGCAGCAATGAGGGCATTTTTGTGGGACGTGTGCCTCCCCTAGACACCTAATACATGAGGAGTGCCCGTCTGACACCGTCATCTGTTCACAACAGCTGTTGCATTTCTTGAAACTGGGTAAGCCCAGCATGGCTAAGTATTGTCCTCTTCTTTGTCTTCTTTCTTTTTGGTTTTTTTTTTTTGACTGAGGCATGGTGGCCGTTAACTGTGGCCTATGACATTCGCTTTTCTTCCTGAAAAACTGAAGAAGAACTAACAACAGTGAAACAACTAACTAACAAGAAGCTCTAACTAACTTATCTGACTAAACTAGGTAACTGTGAGGAGAGATGCAAGCTCCATCTGTGACCGAGGGTGGCGTACACAGCCCAACCGGCTACTGCTAGGGAAAACTCTGATCTGCGGCACTGGGATGATCCAATACCTACAGTGGAGCACCCACGGGGACATCACACACTAAATATTGAAATTTGCTACATTTTTGTTTTTCTTTTTTGGCTTACCGTGTTTACCACTAACCAACATTTTCATACTCAGGGTGCATATTAAAGGTGATGCTGCCATTTTTGAGGGCAGACATGTAAATCATATTTGCGGTAATAGCTTAGGTGATGATGTCTCTTTCAACAGAAGCTCTCCTAGGGCTGGGGTGGGACTTTCTCTACTCCCAGGGTCGGGTCCAGGGCTTGCCTGTCCCTGCTCCTGGGGCTGCAACCACAATGTGTCTGTCCCTGCTCCCGGGGCCAGGAGCAGGGACAGCTATGCTGTGGCCCAGTCCCAGGAGCAGCTGCACTGCAGCTCAGGCTCCAGCTCAGGCAGCTGCCACATGGCCCGGGCTCCAGCCCTGGGAAAGGGCTGGAGCTGGGGCCAGGGCCATGTGGTGGTTGACCAGCTGCTCCCAGGGCAGGTGGTTGCTGGAGCTGGAGCCAGACTGCAGTGCAGCTGCCCCAACACCAGAAGCAGCCGCACTGCAACCTGGGCTCCAGCTCTGACAGGGACAGTCACACTGGAGCCATGGCCCCAGCTCCAGCTCTGGCAGCCACCATGTGGCCCACCCTGGCTGCAGCTCCAGCCCTGGGAAAGCACTGAAAGTGGGACCTGGGCCATGTGGTGGCTGCCCAGCTGCTCTTGGGATGGGACCCCATGGCCTGCAGCTGCCCCAAGTGCCAGGGCTGGAGCTGGGGTGACGGGCTGTGTGCTGCCCACCACGCAGCACGGCACTGCACGGCCCTGGGAGCAACTGGGCTGGCACCATGCAGCTCTGGCCCCCCACTCTCCCATCCACCAAGCTACCCATCATCACCACTTACCTCCCACATCCAAGGAGGGTGAAGTGCTGCTTCATAGCTCTGCTGAGGAGGTGGGCAGGATTCAAATTTTTGGTGCATGTCCACACAGGCACACACCCTAGAGGGAACTTATCTGCCTGGGGAGGATAGCCTCTAGCTTATTTTTCTTCCCCTCACACCTGCCTCTTCTAAGTGTCATATCCTCTAGTGTAAAATAAAACCTCACTGCATAAGGCCTGATTCTCAAAGACTATTTGACACCACTTTGGAAGCATGAGTTTTCTCCTACTCTAAGTTTTCCTTATACTGCCAGAACAGTATAAAGACACGTTAATGTAAATAAGAATCATGCCCAATCAGGACCTTAATGGGCAAGCCATCAGTTTTGGATCTAAGTATGCTTTTCTGTAGAATGCAGACTGTTCTTCTTGCTCATATAACACCTTGCAATTGCAAAGTATTTGCGGTTCACACGGGTGGTCTGATTCTCCATTGCTTTGTTCAGTCTTTTACAGCAGAGCAAAGTGATGGTCAAAATGCTGTACAAACTATCACCGGTGTAATTGGAGAATTTTGATCAGCGGTGTTTTACACTCAGGGAAGAAATGACTGCACAAGGAACAAAGCAATGAACAATCAGACCTCACATTTCTACATGGTCACTGAATGGGACTGATTTGGAGCAAAAAAGGCCATTTTTCAGTGAAAAACGTTTTTGTATGAAAATTTTCAAAAAACACTTGGCAGCAAAAATTGTCAACATTTGACATTTTCTGTATTTTTTTTCCATAAATATGGTAACAGACAAGTTTGATTAAGGGAAAACTGGACTGTTGGTAAATGAAATTAAAACAATTTTGATAATATCAATAAGAAGCATCATGAAAACTGATCCATTTTGACTTCTGTGACATGGAGACAAAATTGACATGTTGAAATATCCACAAAATAATTTTCCTTTGCTTGACCAGCTGTATTTCTCTCTCCACAGATTCCCATGTCAAAAGGAATATTGTGATCATTTAGTTTGACTTTCTCCACAATACAGGCCCAAAATAATTCCTAGCACATATGTTTAAGAAAAAAAATTAAATCAAGATTGTATTGAGTTGTCAGTGATGGATAATCCATTCTTCCTATGATTAGTTACTTTCCCTGTCAAATGTATGTCTTATTTCCATTCTGCATTTTTTTAGCTTCAACTTCCAGCCACTGGCGCATGTGGTACCGTTCTCTGCTAGACTGAAGAGCCCAAAACTCAACCTCACTCTCACCAAATATGAAAAGTGAACATAAATGGGAAGAATCTAGGAAACCAAAAACATAGACCAAACACTGGTGTGATGAAATCACTGTGATAGACTGCAGCCTAAGAATATGTCTACATTACAGCATTATTTCAGAACTCACATTATTTAAAAAATATAGTAGCCCAGTGTCTGAGAGTTTGTAACACCGAAATGCTGGCTGTTCCCTTTGGGGGGCGCTGTTGCCTGAAATGCTGGCTGTTTCCTCTGGGCGGCCCGTGCTGCATGGGGAGTGCGGGGCCCAAACAGCCGCTTGCGCCGCTTGCTCCCCCGCGGCGGCCCGGCTAAGTGGCGCAGAAGTCAGCCGAGCATCACGGCGGGAGGCAAAGGGGGGCAGGGCACTGACGTGCAGCATGACAGCGGCTCCAGGCCCTGCCCCCTGGCTGTGAACGTCACGCTCCACCCCCCTTCGCCTCCCGCCATGGTGCTCGGCTGACTTCTGCGCGGCTGCCGTGTGGAAGCAAGTGGCGCAAACGACCGTTTGGGCTCCACATCCCTCATGAAGCACGGGGAGTGTGGCGCCCAAACGGCCATTTGGGCTCCCCAATCCCCCGAGTGAGAGGCAGGAGGGGGAGGAGAAGAGACAGAGAGAGAGGCAGGAGGCAGAGGAGAGCTGAGAGGGAAAGAGGGGGAGGTAGTAGGAGGAGGAGAGAGAGAGACGGAGTGAGAGACCAGAGGCTCAGGAGAGAAGACTGATGTGGAGGAGAGACCTGAAAATCCCATCTTATGATGGGCTAATTGGCTAGTTTCAAAATAACAAGGCAAGTGTCCATACAGCAAATTATTTCAAAATAACGGGCTTAATTCAAAATAATAAACCCTCATTTCATGAGGAATAACGTTTATTTCAAAATTGTTATTTCAAAATAGTGGTAGTGTGGATGCTCCACTGCTTCTATTTTGCAATAGCTCCTCCCAAGGGCCATTCAGAGTAATTACTCCCCAGTGCTTCCTGGGGCTCCAAATCGAGGTAGCGGTCCACATTAGGGGAGCTTGTCTCAGACTAATTTTGAGGCTTCTTTGTTGTGTGGACTTGCTATTTTGGAATAGTTATTTCGGGAGTTGTTATTCCAAAATAACTTATTTTGAAATACCCTTGTAGTGTAGGCATACCATAAAGTACTTTCTACTCTACTACCCAATATTTTGGACATGTGATACATTAACTTAATAGGAATGATAGATAAATAAGGAAGTGAAGAGGAAAAAAAGGGAGTTACTCACCGTGCGTAGAAACAACTGTTCTTTGAGGTGTGTGTCCCTGTGGGTGCTCCACGCAATGTGTAGGGACATCATGGAGTAGAGCTTTTTTAGCAGTTGTCAGCAGGCCGTGCATGCGCAAAGGGAGCCTTGCATTGTGCTCAGCTTGGCGTCTTGTGCGCACAGCCTCCCCCCCACCTTTCAGATCCTCTTCTCTATCAGAGTAATTAGGACTCCAGATAGAGGGGAGGAAGGGAGGGTCATGGAGCACCCACAGGGACACATACCTCGAAGAACAGATGTAACTGCACATGGTGAGTTACTCCCTTTTCTTCTTCAGGTGATGTCCGACATGGATGGTGGGAATCGGAGTCACTGCTTAGAGGCTACAGATAGTACAGCTGTAGCCAGTGCTGAATCAGTCACCAGTTGTGGCATAATGGCGTAGTGCTTAAGTATGGTCTGAGGACCAGGTGGCTGCCCGGTAAATATCTTTAAGTGCTATGTTGCTGAGAGGCTGTTGAAGTTTCAGCTGAACGAGTAGAGTGAGCCTTTGGTAGAACTGGCAGGAGGTCTGTTACAGAGGGAATGGCATCGTAGTAAGCAGGATGAAACCAATTTGGAAATACATTGCACTGAAATAGGCATGCCTTTTGAGTGTGGTGCGATGGATATGAACAGCCACAGGGATTTACAGAATGGTTGCGTTCTGTGAGGCTTAGGGAAGAACTCTGGTAGTACTATAGGCTCGTTGATGTGGAAGGCCGTGCAAACTTTGGGTAAAAATGTTGGAGGTGGCCATAAAGCTACTTTGTCCTTAGTGAAGATTGTAAGTCTACCTTGAGGGCCCCTAGTTCACTAACTCTCCTGATGGAGGTGATGGCTGTGAGAAATAGCACTTTCATTAGTAGGAATTGAAGTGGACAAACGGCCAAGGATTTGAAAGGGGGCCTCATGAGACAGTCCAAGACCAGGTTCAAATCCCAGGCAGGGAGAGATACTCTAACAGGAGGGTAGAGGTTTTGGAAACCCTTCAAAAATCTTCTCACTGTGGGGTGTGCAAATGTGGATGAGCCATCTATGCATTCATGAAGAGCCAGTATTGCTGCAAGGTGCACCCTCACGGAGGGGTTTGATAAACCACCAGTTTTGAGATGATGGAGATAATCGAGGATCTGGTGGAGCGGTGCGCTGTGAGGGTCGGTGTGGTATAGGTGACACCAGGCCGAGAATATTTTCTATTTCTGCAGGTAGGTAGTTCTGGTGGATGGCCTTCTATTTTGTAGGAGGATTGCTTTTATTCATTCTGAGCATGGTGATTCTATACCATTGAAACAGACATGAGCCATACATGTAGGTGAAGCATGTGTGGTTGGGGGTGGAGTAGTTAGCCCCTGTCCTGAGATAGGATGTCATGAGGGGATGGAAGATGATATGGCGTAGCCGTGGACATTACGTGTAAGAATGGGAACCAGGTCTGCCTGACCCATGATGGCACTATCAGTATGACTAGAGCTCTGTTGTCATGAATTTTGCATAGAACTCGGTATGAGCGGAATGGGCAGGAAGGCATAGTGAAGAGGCTCGTTCCAATGGATGAGGAATGCATCGCCCTGAGATCCCCTGCCTAGCCTGGCTCTCGAACAGAATCAGGAGCACTTGGTATTGTTGGGAGTTGCAAAAAAGGTCTATGGTTGGGATTCTCCAGCAATGAAAGATGGAAGTGAGTATCACAGGATGTAACTCCCATTCATGGTTGGAAGTAAAATTGCGACTCAGGGCGTCCGCCCAAACATTGTTTATTCCAGGTAGGTATGAGCCTCTTAGGGTGATACCATGATGGATGCACCAATTCCAGAAGTGGATTGCCTTGGCACAGAGTGACGGGGAGTAAGCTCCTCCCTGCCTGTTTATATAAAACATGGTTGTCATGTCGGTAAGTATATGAACGGTCTGGTTGGCGATTATGGTGAGAAAATGATTGCACACATCCCTCACATCCCTGGGTTCAAGGAGGTTGATGTGTAGTGAGGAGTTATGTGGTAACCATCTGCCTTGAACTGCATGATGAAGCAGGTGTGCACCCCAGCCAATGAGAGAGCATCAGTGGTGATCCTCAGGGATGGTTTGGGCTGGTGGAGGCCACTCCTGTTAGAAGGTTAATGGGAACTGTCCACCATGTAAGTGAGTCCAGAACCTTCTTGGGGACCATGACCTGTTTGTGCAAGAGGTGACGCCCAGGCTTGTAGACTGATGCTAGCCAGTGTTGTAAGGTCCTGAAATGAAATTGAACATGCTGCATGACATAGATCGTAGCAGCACAGTAGCTGCCTGGATGTGGTAGGAGTGCCGTAGTGGTAGGAGTGATGTACAGTGATGAGATTGCATAGTGCTGTAAATCGATGCCATGGGAGATAAGCTCTGGCTGTCAATGAATCGAGGCAGGTCCCAATGACCTTGATTCCCTGTGTGGGTTGTAGGGTTGATTTTCTTTGTTTATTGGGAGACCCAGACAGCTGAAGATCTGCATGGTGTTGGTGACCATGTTGACAGTCGCTGTCTGAGATCAACCTTTTATAAGGCAGTTGTCTAAGTATGGAAATATGATGACACCCTGTTGGCATAGATGGGTTGTGACTACGGCCAGGACCTTTGAGAAGACCCTGGGGGCAGAAGATAGTCCAAAGGGGAGGACTCTGTTCTGGTAGTGATCAGATCGCCCGCACTAAATTGGAGATAACGTCTGTGTGATGGGTGTGTGGCGATATGAAAGTATGTGTCCTCAAGGTCGAGGGCTGCGAACCAGTCCCCTTCATCCAGAGCCAGTATAATCAATACCAGTGTTACCATCTGGAAGCATTGTTTCCACAGAAATTTGTTTAGCTTAAGGAGATCTAATATAGGTCTCCAACCCACTGTGCGCTTCTGTGTCAAAAAATACTTGGAATAGGACTCTGTCTCCTGAAAGGCCAGGGGGACCCTCTCTATCACTCCCAAGTACAGGAGGCAGTTGATTTCCTGTCTGAGAAGCGTCTTGTGAAAGAGGTCCCTGAAGAGGGACGGAAAGGGGGACAGGCAGAGGGAAATGATGTAAAGGGGATGGCGTATCCTGTGTGGATGATTTCTAAGACCCACTGATCTGATGTTATAACATCCCACTAGTAGTAAAAGGGACGAAGTCTGTTGGTAAAGAGATGGTACTGGCTTGTTGGCAAAGGTTGAAGTGGAAGGTCAGGCAGGCCCTCGACCAAATCCTCAGACCTGCTGTTTTGTTGCCTGGAAACCAGAGGAGGCAGTTGGAGGTGGGTGCCTCCTCTGGGGATGTTGTCCAGGGTGATTGTAGTCATACTGCCTTTGCTGAACGTGGTTGTAGTGGCTGTCTCTAATTTTACTGTATGGGGTATAATGCCTTCGGCAGTATGACAGAGTATACATGCCAACTGTATGAAGGGTAGTGCAGGAGTCCTTGCTGCTATGTAGGACTTTGCCGTAGTAGCCACAAAAAGCTTGCGTTTATCGAAGGGGAGGTATTCTATCCTGGACTGGAGTTCTTTGGGTTCTTCCGCTGATAGGAGCCAAGAGGCTCTTCTCATTACCATGGCTGTAGCTGTTGCCCTGGCTGCCATGTCAGCTACATCTATTGAGGAAAGGAGTGCTGTACAAGAGATAGTGTGACCTTCATGTATGATTGATTTGAATATGGGTCTTTTAGATTCTGGCAGTGTTCCATCAACTAGGTCAGTTTGGAATAATTATCAAAGTCGTGGTTTGCCAGTAAAGCTGCGTAGTTGGCAATTCTGAATTGAAGAGTATCCGAGGAATAGATCTTTTTCCCAAGCAGGTATAGTTTCTTGTGTTCCTTGTCATTGGATGCTGGTCTGGCCTGAGAGGCCTTTGTGCACTGGTTAGCTGCGTCCATGACGAGAAAATTTGGTTGTGGATGCAAGAAAAGGAAGTCTAAGTCCTTTGGTGGTACAAAGTAATTCCTGTCAGATCTCTTGCATGTTGGCTGAATTGAGGCAGGGGTCTGCCAAATTTCATCGGAGACCTCCATTATTGCCTCATCGATAGGGAGCACGATTCTTCCCTGTGAAGAATGACGGATGTTTTTCAGAAGTTGGTGCTGTTTCTCTCTGACTTCCTGGAGCTGGACATCCTGGGTTGTCGCTACCCTCTTAAACAGCTCCCGGAATTATTTTAGGTCATCTGATGGGTGAGTATCATCCAGTATTACCGCCTCTTCAAGATATGAGGAAGAATTATCAGGAGGAGAATCCATGTGCCGTAATCATTGGAGAGTTGGCCCTCCTCCTCATCAGATTCTGAGGTGGTTGGCACAGTGTGAGATGGGGAGGGTGGAGGGCGTCTCCTCCTCGAAGTAGACAACGTGGTATAGTGTCTTTTCCATGGACTCGTGGTCCCATGGTGACCAGCGAGGCAGGTAGTGGGATGGTGGCCACTCTGAGTACCAGGGAGGATATGGTGATCTGTCATGGTAATAGTAAAGATGGTGAGATGTAGTAGGGGATGAATGCTATGATGAAAAAACACTGTATTGGTCCCCCTGGTTAAAGACAGCATGCTCTGAGAGTACAGGAGACCTAACATGATGTGGAGAGAGCCTTGAAGAGAGTGGCAGAGGGAAAGCCTCTGTGGAGCGAGGAGGTGAAAGCTCTCACTTGCAGTCTGTGTCTGTATTATCCTGTGCCCATGCTGGAGCCTCCTTGGGAGGGCGGCATCAAATTGGGAAGTGAGGGGCTCATGTTTAAAGGCAGTCCTTTGTGGGAGGTCTGTTTGACTGCTGGTGGCACAGATCTCAGTGCCGCATCTCTCAATAATGCCAGCACCGGCGTGCAAGAGCACTGGTGAGAGCTTTCCGGTGCCAATGATGCTCTCTTTGCACTGAGGCTGAGTGTGATGTGGATGTCATGGTGCCGGGTTGAGCACTTAGTTCCCCGGTGCCAGAGATGCTCAACTTGTCCCCTTCGGGCACTTTTGGGGATGGAGTTGGGGGCAGAGATTTTGATGGATATGGCCCCTTCTTAACCCACTCATGGACTGATGGCGAGGCGGCTCTCTTTCTGGAAGGCTGCGCTGCTGGTGGAGAGGCTTGAGAGCACTCAGGCTCCATCGCCTTGTCAAACAAAATCATACAGAGCTGAAGCTCCCTGTCTTTTCTTGCCCTCGCTGTGAGCGAGTGGCAGAGTTCACATTTTTGAGGTACATGCGCTTCCCCGAGGCAGCAGATACAGGCTGCATGTTTGTCTGAGACTGGCATCGGCTCCTGGCACGACTGATGTTTTTTAAAGCCAGATGATCCCAGCATTGCGCCAACTGCAAGGGTTGAAGGGGCGAACGTTTCATAGCAGGTTGCCCCTGTCTCCGAATTTACTGTGTCCGTTATTCCTGTTTTCAGTTAATTTATTTTTGTTTGTTTTTGAATAAGGGAGGGAGCAGTGGGGCTACTGGCTGCCTGAGGAGCAGGCACCGGAACAAACTGCAGTTCAGTCAGAGGCTGACAGGAAATATTTTTTTTTCGATGAATGGAATGAAATGTGGTGCCGAGAACACAAAAGAGAAGTAGGGGAAGGGAAACCAAGAGGGGAGAAGGAGGAGGAGGAGGAGGAGGGGCCGCATGCGCGAGAAGCCAAGCTGAGCACAGTGCGAGGGGGGAAGGGAGTGGTGGTGGGCAAGAGGGGTTTGGGGGGCAGGGTCCTGGCGTGCAGGAGGAGCGGTACCAGTGACAGGGGCAGGCAAGGCTAGGACCTCCCGCATAGTCGCACAGATTGAAATGCGATGCTAGACCAGCTCTTCCAGCAGCCAGTTGCGCCATTTGGCCTCTGCCTCTGTCCTCTGCTGAAGAGTCCTGTTGAGGTCCTGCAGGGCCACTACATGCTCTTTCAGCAGGTCTGTGTAGACACGCTAGTGCCTGCAGGTGCCATATGTCTGGGCTGGTGTGGTACAACCCTCTTGTGTGGGGCGGTCTGGCTGTGGAGGAAAAGAGGAAGAGACAATCATGTATGTGTGCACCCGCTATCCTGGAAGGCATGCCATCACTGTAAGGGGCTCTCCTTCGGACAGGAGACTCAGAGGTTTCGCACGTGACACTGTGTGTGAGTTGGGCAGCAGCTTGAGCATCACAGGGGCCCCACAGTGCCAATGGGAACTAGATGGCCCCCTGAACTGCCAACCCACCCGTGTGTGTTCTGGGAATGGCTCCTGGCATGACTTGTCGCATACCCACATGTCGCACTCTGCCGGTGCACGTGGTTGCACGTGCATGGCCAGCTGCACGCTGTCCAGGCTGAGCATTACATATGTTGATTGCACATCTGCCACTGTGCACCAGCCTCCCCTGCCCTGTGCATGGTGAAACCGCACAGCACTCACCTGATGTTCCCTCCCCAATGTCCGAGGATGCCTGGGAGGCCTCTGGGGCCTGGGGGACCGGCTCCAGGGATAGGGTCACTGCTGTTTCTTCCTCCTCCACCTCCTGTCCCTCCTTCCTGCTGGTGCTCCATCAGGGATTGCTCCACAATATTCTGGGGTAACCCAGACTCCACAAGACGCAGTGGAGTCTGGGCTTCCCCACTGCCCAGAATCTGCTCGAGGTCCACATAATATGGGCTGCTCTGTGGGGCTGCCCCAGAGAGGGAGCTCTGGTCTCGGGCCTTGGCATATCCCTGCCGCAGTTCTTTGACCTTTGCCCTCACCTGGTCCAGGGTGCAGGGGTGGACACCTTTCCTGGTCAGTCCCTGGGCCATGCGCTCATAAATTTCGGCGTTCCTGCAGGGCCTTCAGGGATTCCTCCTGAGACCAGAGCTCCAAGAGATTTTTGATTTCAGGTCCTGACCAGGCTGGTGCCCCCCTTTTGAAACCCCTGGGTGGGTCCTCTTCACTGTCCCTAGAAGGGCTGGGGGGGCTTGAGGCTGGGATATGGCTGTCATGGGTGCTCTGGCTGGCTTCCTGACAGAAATGCCTGTCTGGATGTCTGTACCTTTAAGAGGCTGCAGACAGGAACAATAGAGGTGCTCAGCATGTAGATGGACTGTCCACCAGGGCTTTTTCCTGGAGGCCCCTTTTTCCAAAAGAACTGGCTCCCCCGTGTCCATACACACCTATTTTCGACAGATCTCTGTCGAAAACGGCATTATTCCTCGTAAAACGAGGTTTAACGCCATCGACAAAACAGATTTAATGTCGACAGAATGAGGTGGCAGTCTAGACGCAGGTAAAGCTTTTTTCGAAAAAAGGCTACTTTTTTCGAAGAAACCCTGCAGTCTAGTCACAGTCTCAAAAAGCAGCCTCTCTCTTTTCCCACTTCAGCAGCACTTGTAGAGACAGACAGACAGAACATTTGTCTATATTTAGGGAATAAAAAAAGTGTGGTTTTAAACTTTAACTAGTGTTGGTTACCAAAAATTCCATAGGCTGTACCCCAAAAACCTGGCACTGTCAATTCAACACTGCCACCCCCGCCTTATTTCTGCACCTCCTGGATTTTTGTTCTTCCCTCTCCTTTCAAGATAATGGAGCAAGTAATTAAAGAAATCATCTGAAAACACCTGGAAGATAATAAGGTGATAGGGAATAGCCAGGATGGATTTGTAAAGAACAAATCATGTCAAACCAATCTGATAGCTTTCTTTGATAGGATAACGAGTCTTGTGGATAAGGGAGAAGTGGTGGACGTGGTATACCTAGACTTTAGCAAGGCATTTGGTACGGTCTCACATGATATTCTTATCAATAAACTAGGCAAATACAACTTAGATGGGGCTACTATAAGGTGGATGCATAACTGGCTGGATAACCATTCTCAGAGAGTAGTTATAAACAGTCCACAATTCTGCTGGAAAGGTATAACAAGTGGGGTTCCGCAGGGGTCTGTTTTGGGACTGGTTCTGTTCAATATCTTCATCAACGATTTAAATATCGGCATAGAGAGTACGCTTATTAATTTTGCAGATGATACCAAGTGGGGAGGGGTTGCAACTGCTTTGGAGAATAGGGTCATCATTCAAAATGATCTGGACAAATTGGAGAAATGGTCTGACGTAAACAGGATGAAGTTTAATAAGGACAAATGCAAAGTGCTCCACTTAGGAAGGAACAATCAGTTTCACACATACAGAATGGGAAGCGACTGTCTAGGAAGGAGTACAGCAGAAAGGGATCTAGGGGTTATAGTGGACCACAAGCTAAATATGAGTCAACAGTTTGACGCTGTTGAAAAAAAAGCAAACATGATTCTAGGATGCATTAACAGGTATGTTGTAAGCAAGACACAAAAAGTCATTCTTCTGCTCTACTCTGCACTGATTAGGCCTCAGTTGGAGTATTGTGTCCAGTTCTGGGCACTGCATTTCAAGAAAGATGTGAAGAAATTAGAAAAGGTCCAGAGAAGAGCAATAAGGATGGTTAAAGGTCTAGAGAAAAGAACGATTACTTACCTGTAACTGTTGTTCTTCAAGATGTGTTGCTCATGTCCATTCGAATCAGGTGTGCGCACCGTGTGCACCGCGTCTTCCGGAGTGTTTTTCCTAGCGGTACCCGTAGCGCCAGCAGGGCGCCCCCTGGAGTGGCACCGCCATGGCGGGTCATAAGTACCCCTGCCGGCGCTCCCCCACCTCAGTTCCTTCTTGCCAGACGCTCCAACGAATGGGAGGTAGGGGGGGAATCGAATGGACATGAGCAACACATCTCGAAGAACAACAGCTACAGGTAAGTAACTGTTCTTTTCTTCTTCGAGTGGTTGCTCATGTCCATTTGAATCAGGTGACTTCCAAGCCAACCCCACTTCAAAGAGGAGGGGTCGGAGCACTCAGAAACGAAAGTTGAACAATTCAAAGATATTTATTCAACTAACCGAACACAGAAAAAACTGTAGAAAAGTGCAACGTGTACAAATAAACCAACATATTTACTATACAGAGCTGAGGACCGCAGATCCCAGCCCTGCGTCCTCCCTAGCCTGCTGTGCCAGCACATAGTGCGCCGTAAAGGTATGGAGCGATGACCACGTGGCCGCCCTGCAGATTTCAGTGATTGGAACCTGCGCCCCAAAAGCTACAGAGGACGCCTGCGCCCTGGTGGAATGTGCTGTAACCCGGGCCGGGACCTTCCCAGCCAAGGCATAACACTCCCTGATACACCCTGCGACCCAATTGGACAACCTTTGGGTTGATATGGGAAGCCCTTTCATTCTGTCAGCGACAGCAATAAACAATTGTGTGGATTTATGAAAGGGCTTAGTCCTATCAATATAAAAGGCTAGCGCACATCTAGCATCCAGGGAATAGAGCACTTGCTCCTTAGGGGAGGCGTGGGGCTTTGGAAAGAAAACCGGGAGGTAAATTTCTTGGGACAAATAGAACGGTGACACCACCCTGGGGAGAAAAGCCGGGTGAGGGCAGAGCCTCACATTATTGTCAGAAAACACTAGGTAGGGCGGATTCACAGTTAACGCCCCTCAGCTCGGAGACCCTGCGAGCCGACGTAATGGCCACAATGAACACAACCTTCATAGAAAGGTGCTTCAAAGAACACGTGGCAAGCGGGTCAAAGGGGGGGCGACATGAGTCTAGACAACATGAGGTTAAGGTCCCATGCGGGGAGAAGGGGTCTAACCGAGGGGATACATCTTATCCAAACCCTTAAGGAACCTTTTGACCACAGGGTCAGAAAACAGAGAAACTCCTGCCAAACCAACATGGAAGGCGGAGAGAGATGCCACATGGACTTTGATAGAGGAGGTAGAGAGGCCACTGGACCTAAGTTCAAAGACATAGTCCAGAATGGACGGGACAGGTGCACAGGATGGGTGCACTCCCCTTCTGGATGCCCAAGACGAGAACCGCCGCCACTTGGCTGCGTATGACCGCCTGGTAGACGGTTTCCTACTACTTAGGAGCACCATCTGTACCTCTTGGGAACATTCCCTTTCCGGTTGGGTCAGCCACGGATAAACCAGGCCGTCAGGTGGAGAGAGCTGAGATTCGGGTGAACCATGGTCCCCCTGTCCCAAGGTTGGGTCAGGAGATCCCGAACCGGCGAGAGCGTTATAGGGTCCTTGGTGAGCATGTCAACCAGGATAGGGAACCAGAATTGTCTGGGCCACCTCGGGGCTATCAGGATGACTGTGGACCTGAAGGTCTTGACCCTGGTCAGAACCCTGGGAATTAGGGGAAACGGAGGGAAAGCATAGAGGATGCCTGCCGGCCACGGCACTGTCACAGCATCCCCCCTGGAGTGTTCCCCGAGCCCCAACAGGAGCAATAACTCTGGCACTTGGTGTTACGTGCCGAGGCAAACAGGTCCACTAGGGGACAACCCCACCTGTGGAAGACCTGACGAATCCTTGAAAGACCACTCGTGGGCTCCGAAGGACCTGCTCAGAGCATCGGCCAGCAAGTTTTTGCACCCTGGCAGGTACTCTGCCTGCAAAACTATGTCGTGCTCTACACACAGGTCCCAGAGGCACAGAGCCTTGCTGCAGAGGGGAGGCGACCGGGCTCCCCCCGGCCTGTTGAGGTAAAACACAGCCGCCGTGTTGTCCAGGCGCACCAGGACAGAGCAGCAAGACAGCTTCGACAGGAAGGTCTTGCAGGCTCTCCTGACCGCCCTGAGCTCCCGGACATTTATGTGCAGAGCCCGCTGTGCTGGGGACCATAAGCCCTGGGTCCTGTGACACCCCAGGGCTGTGTCTACACTGGGCCACTTATTCTGGAAAATCAGCCGCTTTTCCGGAATAAGCTGTGAGCTGTCTACACTGGCCCCTTGAATTTCCGGAAAAGCACTGACGATCTACAGTAAGAAATCAGCTGCTTTTCCGGAAAAACTATTCTGCTCCCGCTCGGGCAAAAGTCCTTTTTCCAGAAAAGCTTTTCCAGAAAAGGGCCAGTGTAGACAGCTTTTCCGGAAAAGCAGAAGAAACGGAAAAAGCGCTTTGGACGGGCGCGAGACCCGTAGGAGCCCTGGACTTCCTGGTAGGGAGGCTGCTGGGCGCACGTGGCAGGACCGCTGCCGCAGACCCTGCTGCCTGAGCTCTGCCACGCGCCCCTGTGCTGCCCAGCCACCCATCTCACCTTACCATGGCAGCTCCAGCCGGTGAGCCCCTGCACCGCCAGCGGAGGAGGCCCCAGGGGCCGCAAAGGCGGGCTCTCCTGGACCTCCAGGAGCTGGAGACTCTCCTGGACCTATGGCAGGAGGAGGAGGGTCTCCATGATACCAGGTCCCGGCGCCGCAATGCGGACATTTTCGGCCGCATGGCCGAGGCTCTGGCCCACCAGGACACCCTGCCCGGAACACTGACCAAGTCCGGGCAAAGGTGAAGGAGCTCCGGCTGGGGTACATGCGCCAGGGCAGGGGCAGGACCAGACACCTGCCCCACTCACGACCGGCTGCATGCAATCCTTGGGCAGCCAGCCCCGCAAGCCCTGGGTGTCCCTGTGGACACGTGCCAGCGCCCCCCCATCATCCGACCCACCGAGCTGGGGGAGGGAGAGGACAGCGGCAGCGCGTCCGGTGGAGAGGAGGCCAGCCTTGCCACCATCCAGCAGGCCCCCTCCAGCAGCTCCTCCGAGGCCGAGGCCGGGAGGAACCCACTGGTGAGTCTTTGCAGTTTGCACTCCCAAAGGGCGGGGGCGGAGGGCGGGGAGCCAGGTGCCCAGAGGGAGGAGGGGGAGAGCATGTCACTCAGGCCACGTGAGCTGCACGCTGCGTTGCATGAGGCAGCAAGCAGCACGTGCAACCTCGTGCAGCCTGGACCGAGCGCACGTGGCCGCGCAGGCAGCTGCAGGGCATGCCTGGGACCGTGCTGCTCACACATTCGGCGGACCAGGGGAAGGGTGGATGCCGGCTGGAACCGGCCAGGGCCCCAGGGACTCAGCCTAGAGCCCCGCACCTCCGCCAAGGGTGCAGCGCGGAGAACGGCACACTGTCCCATGCCTGGCTGTGAGGCACAGCCAGCTGCTCCTGGGAAAACCACAGTGTCACAGTCCTGTGACTGTGGCCCCCTACCGAGCCCCTCGCCTGCTCCCAGTGCCTTGGCTGGTTCCCCGAGGGAAGTCCCCACTGTGGCCACACATGTCCCTGGGCTACCGGCCTTGGGAGGGATAGTGGGAGGGACAAGGGCCCTGAGTTTTGCTGCAAGGATGGGACACCCCACCCAGTCACTCTTCTGGTTCCGTCCAGGAGATATCCCACGCGAGGGGATCTGAGAGCCCAGACTGCCTCTGCCAGATGTGCTCCCAGGCACTGTGTGGGGATGCATCTCGCTCCCTGTCAAACACCAGTGATTAGCCCAAAGCTTTTCACAGTCTCCACCGGCAGGGAGTTCCACAGGTGAACGCAGCACAAGCACCCTCCCGCCTCCACGGGCCAGGATACAGACCGGTGCTTACAATACTGGAGGGAGGACCCTACTCCAGGGGCGGTCCTCCTTGCCAACATACAACACGGGGGCAGGAGGGGAACCGAGTGGGCCCAAGCCACACAACTGTGGGGTCACCTGGGCTCAGGGGTGGAGGGCATGAGGTGTGGGGACAGTGGACGGCCTGCCTGACTGACCCATCCTTTCTTCTCTTCCCTGCAGCGGGACCCAGCACCAGACCCTCCACTGCAGCAGCAGCGGCACCCCCAGCTGGCCAACCCCGGAGGCGCAGGCTGCGCCAGAGGACCAGCTTCTGCGCCGCCATGTGAATGCCGTGGAGGCCATCCAGGCCTCCATTGCTGAGCGGGTGCAGGGGACCTGCAGTGGCGGCAGGAGGGCTGGGCTGCCTTCCTAAGAGAGTGCAGAGGGATGCGCACCTCTATGGACATGCTCACGGCACATTTAGTGCACGCCATACATTATGGCATGGCTGGACCACATGCCCCCGCCATCCCTCCCGGATCACAGCCCATGCCCCCTCCTATCCCTGCCCCTGCCCCAGCTCCTGCTCCTGCCCCTGCTCCTGCCCCTGCCCCAGCTCCTGCTCCTGCTCCTGCTCCTGCTCCTGCCCACCTCCCCGTGCAGCCTGCCTGGACGTGGTCTGCCCAGCGTGTGCAGGTCCAGCGCTGGAGGAGCGCTCGCAGGGGCCGCCTGTTGCAGTAACTGCCCACCCCCGTCCCAGTTGAAGGTGCCCCCCCCCCCTTGTAAATAAAAAGTTTTCTATTTTTCTGTTCATTCTTGTGTTGGTTATTGTGTTACTGTAGTAACTGTAAGAAATGATTTGAGATGCCAATTATCCACTTAAATTTAACAGGGTTACAAACTGTGGACAACAAATTCTTTACTCTATCACGGGGGGGGCCCTTTGTAAGTGGTCATTGGTTTGTGGCGCATAAAGAAATACTGAGACTTTTCAGTAAAATGTAAACCACAAACTATATTTACATAGCTAACAAACAAGCAAGAACGGTTAGAAGATGCACACTACAGATTATTAAACATAGTCTAGGCTCAGGGAGGACAATTGGGTAGTGTTGCTGGCCACCTCAATCCTTTGGTCCTTCCGGCCTCGGGAGAGGAACAGCCAGGAGATCCTCGACGGAAGATGACGGGCGAAGCTGGCCACCTCAATCCTTTGGTCCTTCCGGCCTCGGGAGAGGAACAGCCAGGAGATCCTCGACGGAAGATGACGCGAAGCTGGCCACCTCAATCCTTTGGTCCATTCCGCCTCGGAGAGGAACAGCCAGGAGATCCTCGACGGAAGATGACGCTGCTGGCCACCTCAATCCTTTGGTCCTTCCGGCCTCGGAGAGGAACAGCCAGGAGATCCTCAAGACGACTGGAATCAGGTACGCTGACTTGAGCCTTCCGCACGACCCCCGAATCCTCTTCGCTGTTCTTCGGGACAGGCGATGGTGGCCTAAACCCTAGCCTAAACTAAAAAGAAAAACCCTAACTACGCCCGACGAACAGTCATGATGACGGCCGATGTGCTTTGACCCGACGCTTTACAATTGGGGGAGGCAAGGGGAGGGGGTGGAGAAGGGTAAGGGATGGGAGGGAGTAGTCTGGGGAGACCCAGGCGACCCTACTACGGGCTTGGGCAAACATGTCCACCAGGGCCTCTCTGATGCGCACCATCCTGGCGCGCCTGGCGGACGGCAGCTGTGTCGGGCTGTTCCCACGCCTGTGCCTCGCTGCCATCCATGCAGGGAGGAAGGCCTCCCACTGCGCTCCACAATGTTGTGGAGCACGCAGCATGTGGCCAGTACCTCCATTGCATTCTGCTCACCCATCTCGAGATGGTGAGCAAACAACGGAAGCGGCCTTTTAAACGTCCAAAGGCGAGCTCCACTGGGTTTCGGGCCCGGTTGAGGCGGTAGTTGAACTGGGCCCGGTTCTGGTCCGGTTGCCCCGTGTAAGGCCGCATTAGCCAGGGCATCAGGGGGTAGGCCGCGTCCCCGACCACGCAGATGGGCATAGGCACATCCCCGACAGTCAAGTCCCGCCGGGAAGTAGGTGCCCGCCTCCAACCTGCGAAACAGTCCAGAGTTGCGGAGGATGCGGGCGTGGTGCCCGGCCGGACCAGCCCCGTAAATGTCCAGGAAGCGGCCCCGTGGTCCACGAGGGCCTGCAGAACAATGGAGCAGTACTTGCGGTTCATGAAATGGGCCGCTCGATGCCCGGGCCCGGATGGGGATGTGGTGGCGCCCAGGGCTCCCGCAGTTGGGGAACCCGAGGGCAGCGAAGCCGGCCATGGTATCATCCACGTCGCGCAGGCGGATGACTCTCAGGAGCAGGACGTCGTTGATGGCGTGGACGACCTGCAGAAGGGTGCAGAGAAACACAAGGGAACACATCACATACGGCAGGGGTGAGTGTGCGCTCCCTTGGGCCCCCTTGATTCCCTCTGTCCTCACACACGCGCACACACACACACACACACACACCAGGGCCCCCACGGCTCCCCACCACCACCACCGGGCCTGTGCAAGGGAGGGACGGCTCAAACCCCTGGGCGACCCAGCCTGGAGTCTTGGCTGTCCCTGGGCCTGGAGTGCAGCGCCCTCCCCCCATCCCACTCCCCCTGGGACTTACCTCCACGACGATCACTCCGACAGTTGATCTTCCCACCCCGAACTGCTGTGCCACCGAGCGGTAGCCGTCCGGTGTGACCAGCTTCCACGGCGCGATGGCGACCCTCTTCTCGATGGGGATGGGTGCCCGCAGCCGGGTGGTGGCTCTCTGCAGCGCGGGGGTGAGCCAGGTGCACAGCTGCAGGAAGATCCGCTTTCTCATCCGGAAATTCCTGATCCATTGCTGGTCGTCCCATAGTCCGAGGACCAGCCGCTCCCACCAGTCGGTGCTGCTCTCGAAACTCCAGACGGGCCTCACCACGGTGGGGTGCTGATGCCACAGGTTGCCAGGGCCTCCTGGTGAGGGAGTCCAATGCGATCTCTGCCTCCTGGTCCATGAACAGCAGGCACCGGCCTGCAGCACGAGCTGCAGGCACTTGTACAGCTGCAACAGGGGCCCGAGCAGGCACACGGCCACCCACGGCTCCATGGCAGACAGAGCAGGGCAGAAAAACAAAACTCAGGGAAAAGCAGTTGGGGCCAAAGGGTGGTGTCCCCAAAACTCAGAGGGCAACCAGCGAACCTGCTGGGTGCCAGTCCCTGGCAGAGGTCCCAAGGCACGGAGCAGGAGACCAACGGCTGTCCGGAGAGACCCCTTTAAGCACGTGTCTGAATGGCGCCTGGCCCCGCCCGAAAGGTCTGGTGGCCTTTGCCCTCTTCAAAATGGCTCCGGCTTCTGCTTTTCTGGAAAAGCGCGCCACACGTAGACGCGCTTTTCCGAAAAGCGATCGTTATAACGGTAACTCCGGGACCAATGTAGACGCTCCTTTTCCGGAAATACTTAAAACGGAAAACTGTTCCGTTTTAAGCATTTCCGGAAAATCATGCCAGTGTAGACACAGCCCAGGTGTGCTCCCCAACCCAGGTCAGAAGCATCCATGACCAGTGTAAGCGAGGGGGGAGGTACAGTGAACGGAACTCCGCTGCACACCACCGCCTCCCGGGTCCACCATTGTAAGGAGGCTATCACCTCCAGAGGCACTGTGAGAACTGTGTCCCAGAGACCCCTGGTCTGGTTGAATGCCCTTGCCAACCAGGTCTGCAGAGGCCTGAGCCTCATTCGAGCATGGCGTACCACATACATACACGCCGCCATGTGTCCCAGCAGCCTTGAGCAGACCCGGGCTGTCGTGATGGGGAACCGGGTTAACTCGGAGACCAGCTCCACTATGGATAGAAACCTGGCCCTGGGAAGGAGTGTTCCCCTGTCATTCCTCACCCCCGAAGGGGGGGAAGAAAAAACAAAGAAACACTAACTAACTAACTGATTGAACTATTCAGAACTATTTACAATACTAATAGAAACGGGAACCATTAACTGATCTAAGAGAGAGACACGCTCCAACGACCATCACGGGCGGTAAGAAGGAACTGAGGTGGGGGAGCGCCGGCAGGGGTACTTATGACCCGCCATGGTGGTGCCACTCCAGGGGGCGCCCTGCTGGCGCTACGGGTACCGCTAGGGAAAACACTCTGGAAGACGTGGTGCACACGGTGCGCACACCTGATTCGAATGGACATGAGCAACCACTCGAAGAAGAACATGACCTATGAAAAAGACTGAAAGAACTGGGCTTGTTTAGTTTGGAAAAGAGAAGATTGAGAGGAGACATGATAGCGGTTTTCAGGTATCTAAAAGGGTGTTACAAGGAGGAGGGAGAAAACTTGTTTTTCCTGGCCTCTGAGGATAGAACAAGAAGCAATGGGCTTAAACTGCAGCAAGGGAAGTTTAGGTTGGACATTAAGAAAAGGTTCCTAACTGTCAGGGTGGTTAAACACTGGAATAAATTGCCTAGGAAGGTTGTGGAATCTCCATCTCTGGAGATATTTAAGAGTAGGTTAAATAAATGTCTATCAGGGATGGTCTAGACAGTACTGGGTCCTGCCATGAGGGCAGGGGACTGGACTTGATGATCTCTCGAGGTCTCTTCCAATCCTAGTATTCTATGATTTGAGTCTTGGGTGCACTTCATGGTTTCCCCTCCCATGCTGTTCATAGGACAGTTCACACCCTCTCCTGGGCTGCAACAGAAGAAGAGCAGGGAAGAGTTGTGCTATTGCTTATAGTAAGGGGGTCTGTCAAACTTCATTGCACTGCAACCCCTTTCTGACAACAAAAGTTACTACATGACCCCAGGATGGTAAATTAAAGCCTAAGTCCACACAATCCCTGCTGCCTTAAATAGGGGGCTAAATTCCAAGGGCTTCAGCCCCACTATAATCAGAGCCCCATCACCCAGCCCTTGGGCATCAACTTTGCCACAAGTCTAATGTCATCCTGGTGATTCCGTGAACCCAGGGTAATGAATCTAACCCCCTTGGGGTCCCAACTAAGGATGTTAAATAGCGATTTATTTACTAGTTGAGTAGTCGATGGAATTTCTGTCAACTACTTGACTAGTCGATAGGCACTTCCACATTCCTGCTTTGAATGTGGAAGTGCCCAGTGGGGGCTCTTGTGCATTTCAAAGTTGAAACTCTATGTGCAGCCTGGGGCCAGCAGGAAGTCCCGCTAACTCCAGGCTCCATGTGAGCGCTTTCACTTCAAAATGCACAAAGAGCCCGGACTTGCTGTAAAGCAACAGCACAGCACGGAGCATGGGACCAGCTGGGGACTCCCCAGATGACTCTGGGTTCCACAGAAATGCTGCATGGGGCCAGGGTCAGCCACAGAGTCCCCAGCTAACCCCGGGCTCCATGCGGCGTTGCCGCTTTGAAATGCTGCGATGGCGTTTCAAAGGGGGAGCACCGCATGGCGCCCAGGGTCAGCTGTGTGGCTCTGCCTCTTTGAAATGCTTTCACGGCATTTCAAAGCAGCAGCACAACACTGAGCCCATACCCCGGGCTCCATGTGGCACTGCCGCTTTGACGTACTCCCTCTTCCCTCTCGTTACTGCCTCTATCTGACAGAGGCAGCAAAGGGATGGGTGGGATAGTCGACTAGTGGACTAGTCCTTAACATCCTTAGTCCCAACCCACAGTTGGAGAACCACTGACTTATATGAAGCAAGGGAAATTGACCTATACTCTGGGGTCTTTTAATGACTCCCCTCCTCAGAATATGACTTAGGGTTTGGAGGCAGAGGGTCAGAGAGATCTTCCTATAGCACTGATTGGTTGTTCAGTCCAAGGATGAAGGCAGCCAAGCAGAGGGTCTTGCCTTCCCTTGTTCCCTGCCCCTAGACTCAAGCAAATTTTGAAGCATGAACTTCTATCATCATGAGATAAGATCTAGCCCCTTACTTGCAAAAGTTGGCAACAGTGGGTTCCTGAGACATGTTATCATCCAACCCCACACCAGTCTATAAACAAAGTGCAGCCATTAGATCTGTAAAGAATCTGTAAATATTGAGGTCCACACTGATTCAACTTCATTGGAAAAACAATGCTTTCGACCTCTTTCCCTCCATACAAATCAGTCACTGTGTATATAACTATTCTGTGTCCTCTAGCAAGTTGTGTTGGATATTTTTTCTTTTTAATCCCTCTTCTCTCTTTGTTTTCATATCACAGACGGATGATCTATCCTATTAAATTATGTGCTTTGCAAATTGATTATTTTTGAATATTAAGTCATATGGGCAGAGTAATATAATGGAAATTACACCCTAACGCTACCACATATATTTCAACAGATAAAAAGCATTTGGTGGAAAATCAAGAAATTATCAAATAGCAAGGGAAAAAGCCAACATTCTGGGTGAATAAATGAATTAAAGTTTTGATCTTAGAATTAGAACAAGGTATGATACTTAACATTTTTTTCTCCATTTCTCTCATCCACATGCAGTTACATTTTCAATACACTAGGTTTTTGTACATGAGATACCATACATTTCTTGATATCAAGTGCATATTAATGTAGTGTTACTCCCTATATTGGACTACTTGTACATCTAGTTGTAGTAGAATGTGCAGAAAAATGGGGGTGGGGATATGGAGTCGCACCTGTTTTATGCCACTCTTACCATATAAAACATAGGGGCCTTATATATTACATGTGCAGGAATTGGTCTGCTTCTGTAGAATTCAGAAGATCCATAAGAGTGGAAAATCTACCGATGACTGGAGGCCTGTGGGCAGTACATAAAGTGACATGCAGGAACCAAAGTGCCATTACAAAGAGCAAGAAAAAAATGAAATATGTGCACCATTCCATGAGAAATATGTGCTAGCTAATTCCAATGCCCATTAATTAAAGACTTAAAACCACAATTAAAGGAAATCATAGAAACTTTATTGGAATCCAGAGACAGAATGAGTTAAGACTAACTCTGAATTGATAAACTTTAAGTAAATCACATTAATATAAGTTACAGAAGAAAAAGAATGCAAGATGGTAATGACAGCTGAAGTTAAATTTAAGATTTTAACATGAAGTATTAAAGTTCTATCAAGTAGCAATAATCAAACCTTATTAAAGCATTTCATAAAATCTCATCACAATACATTGATTTTTAGTAATTATTACACTTGGAGCCTATTAAAGGCTCAAGAGAACCTTACATTGTGCAAGAGCCTGGGGAAATGTACAATTCCTGAAGATCCCTATGAATATAAATTGTACAAAGTTCTCTTCATTGCACTTTGGAATTATTCAAGAGAGAAAGTGATGAGTAGGCCTGGCTGTCTATTGATCTTAATAAAATTTTGCCACTTTCAAATACACACCTTATGATAAACTTCACACCATCCAAATAGCACACTACAAACAACCTCAACTTGCCCTTTAAGCTCCATGTAATACACACATACAACCTCAACTTTTACCATCTAAGCTACATCCAATGCTACAGATATACAAACCTATCTATAATTTTCAGCAAGTCACAACCCTTTTTCATACCAGACCTCAAAAACAATAATCACAAAACTGCACTTCTGCACTAACAATATTAATAGCTAACATTTGATAGAAATTCCTACATAAACTCCCTACAACAGCAACCTATAGCTTTCATTAAATATAATATAAAAAAAATCAGATAAATACCACTACCACTACTAATACACACCTATCAAAAGCACCCTAACACAATGGGGACAAAGTTAAAATTGAATATGTGATATAATTTGGTTGGTGTGACAGTTAAAGCAGAGTATGTATTTGAAAGTTGCAAAACCGACGAATACCCTACCTACTAGTTTCCAGGCAAACATTTAGTTTTGTTGCTTCTTTTTACAAATATGATACGGAGATCTCAAAATATTACTTAAGCTGTTATCTGGAGTAAGCATTAACAAACCTTTCAACTTTAAAATATCTCAGAGTTTTTTTGTATAGAATACAAATACATGTCTTCAGTCCAGTTACATCTTTGCACTCCTAATATGAAATAATATTTTATCAAGAATACTAAGCTATGCTTATGCAGCATTGTATGTAATGATTTTGCTTCAGGGAGTCCCAATTATTCCTCTATAACTAGTGAGTAATCCATTAGCAAAAACAGAAGTATGCATAATATAGTTGGGCAATTAAAAGTTTTAACTCACGTAGCTGGAAGACATATTCCAAGAAGTGATTATATGTTTAGTCTGAAATCAGGTAGTCACGTGCAATTGAAATATTTTGTGTCGCATGACGATGAAATCAACATTTAGATGGAAATTATTCAATTCTGATGCCTATTTCTAATTGTCAAGCACTTCAAAATAGGTAGAAATTTACTTCATCTACATTTTAAAATTTGCACTGTTCTGGTATTAAAGAGGATTTTATTAGGGCTAGGATAAGTGTATATAATGTGCACAATGGCAATATGGGTTCGTCAGTGGCCTTCTTAGAGTAGCCAAAAGCAAGTTGGCTCTTCTGTTCTGAACAATTTGCTGTCACTAAAAGACTAAGAATATGAAAATGACTACTGGCTAAATCCAAGATTCCTAATTAAAAATATCAAAATGGCTAAGAAGGAATCATAAATGTTAAACTTTCATGAATGAACCCAACAGTCCTATTCCATTTGCAATGGAATCTGAACATATGATGCACAAAGTATGTTTTCCAGACTGACTTCTAAGACCTTTTCAAGGGAGGCAATACACCTGTATTATCAATGATCCATGGTTAGAAAGAGTTAAAGGACGCTGCAGGAAATCATTCAATTATTGGTATTGTGGTTCATGAATAATTTTCTTAAAATAACACTTAAAATTTGAGATTAAGTTTCTTATATAAAACTGCTTTTTAACAGCATTAAACAGCAGAAAGAGGGGAGCCAGTTTCCTGAGCTTATCCTTCAAAGGAGTTCAGATGTTCTAATCATGAAAACAGTTATAACCTTGAAGAGAAAAAACAATTTTCTATGACAATATTAAGCATGAGATATATAAGGAATACCTAGTATTGCTCTAAACGTTCAATTAATAAAGAAGGTTATCTCACATTTATTCTGTATGTGACATTATTATATAATTAATGATGGAAGTATATCAGAATAACACAGATATACAATTCCTACATGTTGTCAGGATGTATGTAACCTCAGAAATACAGAATTCCAAAGATGAAAAGGGAACATCTCTTTAGCAACTTAGCAGCAGCTACTGCAGAATGTCCCAAATCCATCGATGAGGCGTACTGGAAGCAACGATAGTTGGCTGCAGAATTCCAGGGAGAGCGATAGGAAGGGACTATGGACAGAGTTTCATGGAAGCATGACAAGTAGTAACTAGTGAGACTTACACCCTACTTACAGGGTGCTCATTTTGACGAGCAGCCACAGTAGCATCATGTGGAGAGACAAAAGGGAGCATACTCAAACTCTAGCTACAGGGAGGTCACCCGGTCCCAATTACTAAAATGCTACTAATCATTCACATAGATGAAGGAGGGAACCACTCTATAGGTCCCTGCTTTCCAGGGTGGTCAGTCAAATTTGCCAGCTCCATCCATATTAATGTCAAATGTGAGACAATATCCCCTAAGAGCCTCATCCTGGTGACTTGCACCCGCATTACAGGGAAGTCACACGTGCTAGCCACCTAAATAAGCAGACTGCCAACCTTACGTACAGGGAGGCCAAACTACTCAAAGTATGAAAGGGCTTAATAGCATTAAGTAACCAGATGCTCTTAATTTCAGGGTGCTTGCTCTGTCCAGCGTCCCTTTCCTTCTCCTTCAGCTTCAGGGGCTTCCTTCCTTTCCTTTCCTCTTGTCCGATGGATATTTCCTAGCACCTTCCTTGTTTCTTCTCTTCCTTGGCAACCCTGGAACCAGAGAGACACACACAGAGAGGGAGAGGCATGAGACACGATGGCACTACCTGTGATCAATTTTCTTCAAACAATGCCACAGGAGCATCTCTTTTGGAACCTACCAGCAACGGCTGCAGAATGTCTCATCTCTAGCGGCCAGGCGATGAGCCACAGAGAGGCGAGGTTGTGCAATTCCAGGCGAGCTGGCAAGGGAGGGTGATGGGCAGGGACCCTGGACAGAGTTTCTCGGGGGACATGACAAATAGTGACTCGTGAGACTTGGACCCTCCTTACAGGGTGCTCATTCTGACCAGCAGCCATGGTAGTATAAATTGGAGAGACAGAAGGGCAGAGACTCGATTCCAAATTACAGGAAAGTCATCCAGCCCCAATTACTAGCATGCTGCTAAACCCTCACGAAGATCAAGGAGGGATCCAACCTATACATCCATGCCCAGGGTGGCCAGTCCAACTCGCCAGCTCAAGGCATATTAATGGTGAAGGAGAGGCGGGAAAGAACCTTTCCCACAATTACAGGGAGGTCATGCCTGTCAGGAGAGCAAGGGCCACAATGTGTTCCATAAAGCGGGAAGTATGTGACATGCCCCCTGATTAACAGGACTGCTACGCTGACTAGGCTGAAACAGAGACCCCCGCATTCATTACAGGAAGGTCACGGTGCTCAGGGGCCTAAAGCGCTCAACTTCCGCTATCAGCGGCATCCTGGTGACTTGCACCCGCATTACAGGGCAGTCAGTCTCACTATCCAGTTGCAGTAGGCTAACGGGCCGATCTAACACTTCATTTCGGTTATATAGGGTTACAACCCAGTTACAGAGCGATCAAAACCCATGGACTACCAATGGACCACAGTGCCAAAGGGTAGAGAGTGTCTCCTAAATTGCAGGCAGGCCACACAGCTAAAGGTAGTAAATGCCTCATTCTCTCACATAAAAGAAAGAGAGACATCTGACCTGTACTGTTATTGCAGGGTTGTCATGCTGACACGACTACCAACAGAACATAATGCCCCAATGGCAACAGGGCAAATTCCTTACCATGAATTACAGGGTGGTCACATTGCTCAGGGTTCTAAAGCTTTCAATATCTCTCATTAGCTGTGGCCACATGACTAGCACCCTCATTACAGGGTAGTCAGTCACTATCACTAACCAGTTTTAAGACCAGAATTTCAAGAGCCCAAAAGGGCTGAGGCTGACCTGAACCATCATTACAGGGAGGTCATATAGCGCAAGTACATAACGCCTGCTTAAGCAAAAGCGTGGAGTCTTTTTTCCTACGTACACAGCGGTCACTCTAATTAGACAACTAAGAGGGCATAAATCAAAAGGGGGCGACCTGAACCCTTGTTATAGAGTGGCCACCAATGCCATGAAACAAAACTGATTCTAAGCCCTCATTACCTGGAAACATGTGACCTACACCGCTACAATTCCAATGGGGCACAATGCCATTGGCACTAACCTACCAAAATTCCCTTCAAATAGAGGGGTATTTGACCTGCACCTGAATTAAAGGACAGTCCATTCACTTTAGGTGGCTACAAGGGCACAGTGACAAGGGCCTAAACAACAGAGACCATCTTCTGAATTACAGGGAGGTCTCTCTGCCAAAGGTTTTAAAATGTTCAAACCCTTCCCTAAGAAATAGGGATGAAAGCTCAACCACCCCTTAACCCTTTCTATGACTAGTGGAAGGAGAAACATATCTGTACACTAGTAAGTTGTTCCCTGGTTCTGGGCAGTGTACAAAAAAATACGCTGCAGCGATTTAAAAACCAAAATTAAAAATTATCTTTCATATCCATAGCTATCATACTCATTCATCGACACACACATACAAAAAAAACCCACTGCCTAGAGCAGAAAAGAGCTCATAGTGACAGAACACCTGCCCCATTTTCTAAATGGGATCGATTCTCCTCCATTCCAAAAGGGAAAGAAGGGTAAAAGCTGCACTCTATTTACTGGGAAGGGTAGAATTAGACTTAGAAATGAAATAAGATAAAAGGCAAGACCTATACCCTGCTTGAAGGGAGGTCCATAGAGCTGAGGGGACACTATGATATTTCCCATGAGAAATAGGGTAATAACCTAAACCCAACATAAATGAAAGAAACTCCAATTAGCTGACTAAGAAAATACACCACAGGAGGAAGTAATCAGGAAGAAACATGGACCTCAGTTATTGGACGGATAAATGGGCCATAATACAAAAATGATTCTGAAACCACAATAATAGGAAATATATGCCTTATATCTTACTTCCTAGGGTGATTCTCACATTCTAGACTGCAAAAAGATACAATACTGGTAGATGAGACATGGACCCTCCTTACAGGGTGCTCATTCTGACCAGCAGCCATGGTAGGGTAATGTGCAGTGGCAGAAGGGCAGAGACTCGATCCCGAATTACAGGAAGGTCATCCAGCCCCAATTACTAGCGTGCTGCTAATCCTCACCTAGAGCAAGGAGGATCCAACCTATACGCCCACGCTGTTTTCCAGCGAGGCCAGTCCACCCGCCAGCTCAAGGCATATTAGTGGCGAAGGAGAGGCGGGCAAGGACCTTTCCCTCAATTACAGGGAGGTCATGCCGCTCAAGAGAGCAAGGGCCACAATGTGTTCCATAAAAGCGGGAAGTACGTGACATGCCCCCTGATTAACAGGATTGCCACGCCGACTAGGCTGAAACAGAGACCCCAGCATTCCTTACAGGAAGGCCACGGTGCTCAGGGGCCTAAAGCGCTCAATTTCCCCTATCAGCGGCATCCTGGTGACTTGCACCCGCATTACAGGGCAGTCACTCTCACTATCCAGCTGCCGTAGGCCAAAGGGCCGACCTGAACCCTCATTACAGGGTGGTCACACTGCTCCAACACAGGTTGCCGTGATAAGCAAGAGGAGGAAACTCCTCCTAAGAACAGAGTGGTCACTCTCTAGCCGCATAAGAGAGCGCTATTTTCATAGAGGAAAGGGAAGAGACCAGAACCTCCATACAGGTGGTCTCACCCAGGCCATGGTACAAAGCTTAGTTCTAAGCCCTCCTGAGTAGGAGACATGCGACCTTCCCCGGCACAGGGTGGTCACGGCAGCTACATTATCAACAGGCCACAATGCCACAAGGGCAAGAGGGCAGAGCCCTGACCCCAAATTACAGGCAGGTCTCAGTACCAATGGCACGAAGCTCCTGCTAATCCTTTCCAAATGGGTGGGATCTGACCTGCACCTGAATTACAGGGCGGCGCCTTCCCACTAGGCTGCTACAGAAGACTCATGCCAAGAGCCTAAAAGACAGCGACCTTCTCCTGAATTGCAGGGAGGTCACGCTGCACCGGGATCCACAGAGCTCATGATCCCCATAAGCCACAGACCGTGACTTGCACCCTACTTACAGGGCAGTCACCCCGCTAGCCAGCTAAATGAGCAGACTGCCAACAGAGCACAGACCTGAACCCTGCTTACAGGGAAGGCCACGCTGCTCAATGTATGAAAAGGCTCAATAGCCTTAAGTGACCAGAGGCTCTTAATTTCGGGGGGCTCACTCTGTCCAGGGTCCCTTTCCTTCCCCTCCAGCTTCAGGGGCTTCCTCCCTTTCCTTTCCTCCTGTCCGACGGATTTTTCTTCGCGCCTTCCTTCCTTCTTTCTTCGCTTCCTTGGCAACCCTGGAACCAGAGAGACACACACAGAGAGGGAGAGGCATGAGACACGATGGCACTACCTGTGATCAATTTTCTTCAAACAATGCCACAGGAGCATCTCTTTGGAACCTACCAGCAACGGCTTGCAGAATGTCTCATCTCCAGCGGCCAGGCGATGAGCCACAGAGAGGCGAGGTCGTGCACCCAGGCGAGCTGGCAAGGGAGGGTGATGGGCAGGGACCCTGGACAGAGTTTCTCTGGGGCCAGAGCGGGGGGGCGGGCCACGACAAACAGTGACTCATGAGACTTGGACCCTCCTTACAGGGTGCTCATTCTCACCAGCAGCCATGGTAGTGTAACGTGCAGTGGCAGAAGGGCAGAGACTCGATCCCGAATTACAGGAAGGTCATCCAGCCCCACCACTAGCGTGCTGCTAATCCCCTCACCTAGAGCAAGGAGGGAAATCTCCATACGCCCACGCTGTTTTCCAGCGAGGCAGTCCACCCGCCAGCTCAAGGCATATTAGTGGCGAGGAGAGGCGGAGCAAGGACCTTTCCTCACCAGGGAGGTCATGGTGCCGCTCAAGAGAGCAAGGGCCACAATGTGTTCCATAAAGCGGGAAGTACGTGACATGCCCCTGATTAACAGGATTGCCACGCCGACTAGGCTGAAACAGAGACCCCAACATTCCTTACAGGAAGGTCACGGTGCTCAGGGGCCTAAAGCGCTCAATTTCCCCTATCAGCGGCATCCTGGTGACTTGCACCCGCATTACAGGGCAGTCACTCTCACTATCCAGCTGCCGTAGGCCAAAGGGCCGACCTGAACCCTCATTACAGGGTGGTCACACTGCTCCAACACAGGTTGCCGCATAAGCAAGAGGAGGAAACTCCCTCCCTAAGAACAGAGTGGTCACTCTCTCTAGCCGCATAAGAGAGCGCTATTTTCATAGAGGAAAGGGAAGAGACCAGAACCCTCCATACAGGGTGGTCTCACCCAGGCCATGGTACAAAGCTAGTTCTAAGCCCTCCTGAGCAGGAGACATGCGACCTTCCCCGGTACAGGGTGGTCACGGCAGCTACATTATCAACAGGCCACAATGCCACAAGGGCAAGAGGGCAGAGCCCTGACCCCAAATTACAGGCAGGTCTCAGTACCAATGGCACGAAGCTCCTGCTAATCCTTTCCAAATGGGTGGGATTCTGACCTGCACCTGAATTACAGGCGCCTTCCCACTAGGCTGCTACAGAAGACTCATGCCAAGAGCCTAAAAGACAGCGACCTTCTCCTGAATTGCAGGAGGTCACGCTGCACCGGGATCCACAGAGCTCATGATCCCCCATAAGCCACACGACCGTGACTTGCACCCTACTTACAGGGCAGTCACTCCCGCTAGCCAGCTAAATGAGCAGACTGCCAACAGAGCACAGACCTGAACCCTGCTTACAGGGAAGGCCACGCTGCTCAATGTATGAAAAGGCTCAATAGCCTTAAGTGACCAGAGGCTCTTAATTTCTGGGAGGCTCACTCTGTCCAGGGTCCCTTTCCTTCCTCCAGCTTCAGGGGCTTCTCCCTTTCCTTTCCTCCTGTCCGACGGCGGATTTTTCGTCGCCTTCCTTCCTTCTTTTCTTCGCTTCCTTGGCAACCCTGGAACCAGAGAGACACACACAGAGAGGGAGAGGCATGAGACACGATGGCACTACCTGTGATCAATTTTCTTCAAACAATGCCACAGGAGCATCTCTTTTGGAACCTACCAGCAACGGCTGCAGAATGTCTCATCTCTAGCGCCAGGCGATGAGCCACAGAGAGGCGAGGTTGTGCACCCAGGCGAGCTGGCAAGGGAGGGTGATGGGCAGGGACCCTGACAGAGTTTCGGGGACATGACAAATAGTGACTCGTGAGACTTGGACCCTCCTTACAGGGTGCTCATTCTGACCAGCAGCCATGGTAGTATAAATTGGAGAGACAGAAGGGCAGAGACTCGATTCCAAATTACAGGAAAGTCATCCAGCCCCAATTACTAGCATGCTGCTAAACCCTCACGAAGATCAAGGAGGGATCCAACCTATACATCCATGCCCAGGGTGGCCAGTCCAACTCGCCAGCTCAAGGCATATTAATGGTGAAGGAGAGGCGGGAAAGAACCTTTCCCACAATTACAGGGAGGTCATGCCTGTCAGGAGAGCAAGGGCCACAATGTGTTCCATAAAGCGGGAAGTATGTGACATGCCCCCTGATTAACAGGACTGCTACGCTGACTAGGCTGAAACAGAGACCCCCGCATTCATTACAGGAAGGTCACGGTGCTCAGGGGCCTAAAGCGCTCAACTTCCGCTATCAGCGGCATCCTGGTGACTTGCACCCGCATTACAGGGCAGTCAGTCTCACTATCCAGCTGCAGTAGGCTAACGGGCCGATCTAACACTTCATTTCGGTTATATAGGTTACAACCCAGTTACAGAGCGATCAAAACCCATGGACTACCAATGGACCACAGTGCCAAAGGGTAGAGAGTGTCTCCTAAATTGCAGGCAGGCCACACAGCTAAAGGTAGTAAATGCCTCATTCTCTCACATAAAAGAAAGAGAGACATCTGACCTGTACTGTTATTGCAGGGTTGTCATGCTGACACGACTACCAACAGAACATAATGCCCCAATGGCAACAGGGCAAATTCCTTTACCATGAATTACAGGGTGGTCACATTGCTCAGGGTTCTAAAGCTTTCAATATCTCTCATTAGCTGTGGCCACATGACTAGCACCCTCATTACAGGGTAGTCAGTCACTATCACTAACCAGTTTTAAGACCAGAATTTCAAGAGCCCAAAAGGGCTGACCTGAACCATCATTACAGGGAGGTCATATAGCGCAAGTACATAACTCCTGCTTAAGCAAAAGCGTGGAGTCTTTTTTCCTACGTACACAGCGGTCACTCTAATTAGACAACTAAGAGGGCATAAATCAAAAGGGGGCGACCTGAACCCTTGTTATAGAGTGGCCACCAATGCCATGAAACAAAACTGATTCTAAGCCCTCATTACCTGGAAACATGTGACCTACACCGCTACAATTCCAATGGGGCACAATGCCATTGGCACTAACCTACCAAAATTCCCTTCAAATAGAGGGGTATTTGACCTGCACCTGAATTAAAGGACAGTCCATTCACTTTAGGTGGCTACAAGGGCACAGTGACAAGGGCCTAAACAACAGAGACCATCTTCTGAATTACAGGGAGGTCTCTCTGCCAAAGGTTTTAAAATGTTCAAACCCTTCCCTAAGAAATAGGGATGAAAGCTCAACCACCCCTTAACCCTTTCTATGACTAGTGGAAGGAGAAACATATCTGTACACTAGTAAGTTGTTCCCTGGTTCTGGGCAGTGTACAAAAAAAAATACGCTGCAGCGATTTAAAAACCAAAATTAAAAATTATCTTTCATATCCATAGCTATCATACTCATTCATCGACACACACATACAAAAAAAACCCACTGCCTAGAGCAGAAAAGAGCTCATAGTGACAGAACACCTGCCCCATTTTCTAAATGGGATCGATTCTCCTCCATTCCAAAAGGGAAAGAAGGGTAAAAAGCTGCACTCTATTTACTGGGAAGGGTAGAATTAGACTTAGAAATGAAATAAGATAAAGGCAAGACCTATACCCTGCTTGAAGGAGGTCCATAGAGCTGAGGGGACACTATGATATTTCCCATGAGAAATAGGGTAATAACCTAAACCCAACATAAATGAAAGAAACTCCAATTAGCTGACTAAGAAAATACACCACAGGAGGAAGTAATCAGGAAGAAACATGGACCTCAGTTATTGGACGGATAAATGGGCCATAATACAAAAATGATTCTGAAACCACAATAATAGGAAATATATGCCTTATATCTTACTTCCTAGGGTGATTCTCACATTCTAGACTGCAAAAAGATACAATACTGGTAGATGAGACATGGACCCTCCTTACAGGGTGCTCATTCTGACCAGCAGCCATGGTAGTGTAACGTGCAGTGGCAGAAGGGCAGAGACTCGATCCCGAATTACAGGAAGGTCATCCAGCCCCAATTACTAGCGTGCTGCTAATCCCTCACCTAGAGCAAGGAGGGATCCAACCTATACGTCCACGCTGTTTTCCAGCGAGGCCAGTCCAATTTCGCCAGCTCAAGGCATATTAATGGCGAAGGAGAGGCGGGCAAGGACCTTTCCCTCAATTACAGGGAGGTCATGCCGCTCAAGAGAGCAAGGGCCACAATGTGTTCCATAAAAAGCGGGAAGTACGTGACATGCCCCGATTAACAGGATTGCCATGCTGACTAGGCTGAAACAGAGACCCCAGCATTCCTTACAGGAAGGTCACGGTGCTCAGGGGCCTAAAGCGCTCAATTTCCCCTATCAGCGGCATCCTGGTGACTTGCACCCGCATTACAGGGCAGTCACTCTCACTATCCAGCTGCCGTAGGCCAAAGGGCCGACCTGAACCCTCATTACAGGGTGGTCACACTGCTCCAACACAGGTTGCCGCATAAGCAAGAGGAGGAAACTCCTCCTAAGAACAGAGTGGTCACTCTCTAGCCGCATAAGAGAGCGCTATTTTCATAGAGGAAAGGGAAGAGACCAGAACCTCCATACAGGGTGGTCTCACCCAGGCCATGGTACAAAGCTAGTTCTAAGCCCTCCTGAGCAGGAGACATGCGACCTTCCCCGGTACAGGGTGGTCACGGCAGCTACATTATCAACAGGCCACAATGCCACAAGGGCAAGAGGGCAGAGCCCTGACCCCAAATTACAGGCAGGTCTCAGTACCAATGGCACGAAGCTCCTGCTAATCCTTTCCAAATGGGTGGATTCGACCTGCACCTGAATTACAGGGCGGCGCCTTCCCACTAGGCTGCTACAGAAGACTCATGCCAAGAGCCTAAAAGACAGCGACCTTCTCCTGAATTGCAGGGAGGTCACGCTGCACCGGGATCCACAGAGCTCATGATCCCCCATAAGCCACACGACCGTGACTTGCACCCTACTTACAGGGCAGTCACTCCCGCTAGCCAGCTAAATGAGCAGACTGCCAACAGAGCACAGACCTGAACCCTGCTTACAGGGAAGGCCACGCTGCTCAATGTATGAAAAGGCTCAATAGCCTTAAGTGACCAGAGGCTCTTAATTTCGGGGGGCTCACTCTGTCCAGGGTCCCTTTCCTTCCCCTCCAGCTTCAGGGGCTTCCTCCCTTTCCTTTCCTCCTGTCCGACGGATTTTTCTTCGCGCCTTCCTTCCTTCTTTCTTCGCCTCCTTGGCAACCCTGGAACCAGAGAGACACACACAGAGAGGGAGAGGCATGAGACACGATGGCACTACCTGTGATCAATTTTCTTCAAACAATGCCACAGGAGCATCTCTTTTGGAACCTACCAGCAACGGCTGCAGAATGTCTCATCTCCAGCGGCCAGGCGATGAGCCACAGAGAGGCGGTCGTGCACCCAGGCGAGCTGGCAAGGGAGGGTGATGGGACCCTGGACAGAGTTTCTCGGGGGCCAGAGGGGGGGGGCGGGCCACGACAAACAGTGACTCATGAGACTTGGACCCTCCTTACAGGGTGCTCATTCTCACCAGCAGCCATGGTAGTGTAACGTGCAGTGGCAGAAGGGCAGAGACTCGATCCCGAATTACAGGAAGGTCATCCAGCCCCAATTACTAGCGCGTGCTGCTAATCCTCACCTAGAGCAAGGAGGGATCCAACCTATACGCCCACGCTGTTTTCCAGCGAGGCCAGTCCACCCGCCAGCTCAAGGCATATTAATGGCGAAGGAGAGGCGGGCAAGGACCTTTCCCTCAATTACAGGGAGGTCATGCCGCTCAAGAGAGCAAGGGCCACAATGTGTTCCGTAAAAGCGGGAAGTACGTGACATGCCCCCTGATTAACAGGATTGCCACGCCGACTAGGCTGAAACAGAGACCCCAGCATTCCTTACAGGAAGGTCACGGTGCTCAGGGGCCTAAAGCGCTCAATTTCCCCTATCAGCGGCATCCTGGTGACTTGCACCCGCATTACAGGGCAGTCACTCTCACTATCCAGCTGCCGTAGGCCAAAGGGCCGACCTGAACCCTCATTACAGGGTGGTCACACTGCTCCAACACAGGTTGCGGCATAAGCAAGAGGAGGAAACTCCCTCCCTAAGAACAGAGTGGTCACTCTCTCTAGCCGCATAAGAGAGCGCTATTTTCATAGAGGAAAGGGAAGAGACCAGAACCCTCCATACAGGGTGGTCTCACCCAGGCCATGGTACAAAGCTAGTTCTAAGCCCTCCTGAGCAGGAGACATGCGACCTTCCCCGGTACAGGGTGGTCACGGCAGCTACATTATCAACAGGCCACAATGCCACAAGGGCAAGAGGGCAGAGCCCTGACCCCAAATTACAGGCAGGTCTCAGTACCAATGGCACGAAGCTCCTGCTAATCCTTTCCAAATGGGTGGGATTCGACCTGCACCTGAATTACAGGGCGGCGCCTTCCCACTAGGCTGCTACAGAAGACTCATGCCAAGAGCCTAAAAGACAGCGACCTTCTCCTGAATTGCAGGAGGTCACGCTGCACCGGGATCCACAGAGCTCATGATCCCCATAAGCCACACGACCGTGACTTGCACCCTACTTACAGGGCAGTCACCCCGCTAGCCAGCTAAATGAGCAGACTGCCAACAGAGCACAGACCTGAACCCTGCTTACAGGGAAGGCCACGCTGCTCAATGTATGAAAAGGCTCAATAGCCTTAAGTGACCAGAGGCTCTTAATTTCAGGGGGCTCACTCTGTCCAGGGTCCCTTTCCTTCCCCTCCAGCTTCAGGGGCTTCCTCCCTTTCCTTTCCTCCTGTCCGACGGATTTTTCTTCGCGCCTTCCTTCCTTCTTTCTTCGCTTCCTTGGCAACCCTGGAACCAGAGAGACACACACAGAGAGGGAGAGGCATGAGACACGATGGCACTACCTGTGATCAATTTTCTTCAAACAATGCCAGAGGAGCATCTCTTTTGGAACCTACCAGCAACGGCTGCAGAATGTCTCATCTCCAGCGGCCAGGCGATGAGCCACAGAGAGGCGAGGTCGTGCAATTCCCAGGCGAGCTGGCAAGGGAGGGTGATGGGCAGGGACCCTGGACAGAGTTTCTCGGGGGCCAGAGGGGGGCGGGCCACGACAAACAGTGACTCATGAGACTTGGACCCTCCTTACAGGGTGCTCATTCTCACCAGCAGCCATGGTAGTGTAACGTGCAGTGGCAGAAGGGCAGAGACTCGATCCCGAATTACAGGAAGGTCATCCAGCCCCAATTACTAGCGTGCTGCTAATCCCTCACCTAGAGCAAGGAGGGATCCAACCTATACGTCCACGCTGTTTTCCAGCGAGGCCAGTCCAATTCGCCAGCTCAAGGCATATTAATGGCGAAGGAGAGGCGGGCAAGGACCTTTCCCTCAATTACAGGGAGGTCATGCCGCTCAAGAGAGCAAGGGCCACAATGTGTTCCATAAAAGCGGGAAGTACGTGACATGCCCCCTGATTAACAGGATTGCCACGCCGACTAGGCTGAAACAGAGACCCCAGCATTCCTTACAGGAAGGTCACGGTGCTCAGGGGCCTAAAGCGCTCAATTTCCCCTATCAGCGGCATCCTGGTGACTTGCACCCGCATTACAGGGCAGTCACTCTCACTATCCAGCTGTCCGAGGCCAAAGGGCCGACCTGAACCCTCATTACAGGGTGGTCACACTGCTCCAACACAGGTTGCCGCATAAGCAAGAGGAGGAAACTCCCTCCCTAAGAACAGAGTGGTCACTCTCTCTAGCCGCATAAGAGAGCGCTATTTTCATAGAGGAAAGGGAAGAGACCAGAACCCTCCATACAGGGTGGTCTCACCCAGGCCATGGTACAAAGCTAGTTCTAAGCCCTCCTGAGCAGGAGACATGCGACCTTCCCCCCCGGTACAGGGTGGTCACGGCAGCTACATTATCAACAGGCCACAATGCCACAAGGGCAAGAGGGCAGAGCCCTGACCCCAAATTACAGGCAGGTCTCAGTACCAATGGCACGAAGCTCCTGCTAATCCTTTCCAAATGGGTGGGATTCGACCTGCACCTGAATTACAGGGCGGCGCCTTCCCACTAGGCTGCTACAGAAGACTCATGCCAAGAGCCTAAAAGACAGCGACCTTCTCCTGAATTGCAGGAGGTCACGCTGCACCGGGATCCACAGAGCTCATGATCCCCATAAGCCACCACGACCGTGGTGACTTGCACCCTACTTACAGGGCAGTCACCCCGCTAGCCAGCTAAATGAGCAGACTGCCAACAGAGCACAGACCTGAACCCTGCTTACAGGGAAGGCCACGCTGCTCAATGTATGAAAAGGCTCAATAGCCTTAAGTGACCAGAGGCTCTTAATTTCGGGGGGCTCACTCTGTCCAGGGTCCCTTTCCTTCCCCTCCAGCTTCAGGGGCTTCCTCCTTTCCTTTCCTCCTGTCCGACGGATTTTTCGCGCCTTCCTTCCTTCTTTTCTTCGCTTCCTGGCAACCCTGGAACCAGAGAGACACACACAGAGAGGGAGAGGCATGAGACACGATGGCACTACCTGTGATCAATTTTCTTCAAACAATGCCAGAGGAGCATCTCTTTTGGAACCTACCAGCAACGGCTGCAGAATGTCTCATCTCCAGCGGCCAGGCGATGAGCCACAGAGAGGCGAGGTCGTGCACCCCAGGCGAGCTGGCAAGGGAGGGTGATGGGCAGGGACCCTGGACAGAGTTTCTCGGGGGCCAGAGGGGGGGGCGGGCCACGACAAACAGTGACTCATGAGACTTGGACCCTCCTTACAGGGTGCTCATTCTCACCAGCAGCCATGGTAGTGTAACGTGCAGTGGCAGAAGGGCAGAGACTCGATCCAATTACAGGAAGGTCATCCAGCCCCAATTAGCGTGCTGCTAATCCTCACCTAGAGCAAGGAGGATCCAACCTATACGCCCACGCTGTTTTCCAGCGAGGCCAGTCCACGCCAGCTCAAGGCATATTAATGGCGAAGGAGAGGCGGGACCTTTCCCTCAATTACAGGGAGGTCATGCCGCTCAAGAGAGCAAGGGCCACAATGTGTTCCATAAAAGCGGAAGTACGTGACATGCCCCTGATTAACAGGATTGCCACGCCGACTAGGCTGAAACAGAGACCCCAGCATTCCTTACAGGAAGGTCACGGTGCTCAGGGCCTAAAGCGCTCAATTTCCCCTATCAGCGGCATCCTGGTGACTTGCACCCGCATTACAGGGCAGTCACTCTCACTATCCAGCTGCCGTAGGCCAAAGGGCCGACCTGAACCCTCATTACAGGGTGGTCACACTGCTCCAACACAGGTTGCCGCATAAGCAAGAGGAGGAAACTCCTCCTAAGAACAGAGTGGTCACTCTCTAGCCGCATAAGAGAGCGCTATTTTCATAGAGGAAAGGGAAGAGACCAGAACCTCCATACAGGGTGGTCTCACCCAGGCCATGGTACAAAGCTAGTTCTAAGCCCTCCTGAGCAGGAGACATGCGACCTTCCCCGGTACAGGGTGGTCACGGCAGCTACATTATCAACAGGCCACAATGCCACAAGGGCAGAAGAGGGCAGAGCCCTGACCCCAAATTACAGGCAGGTCTCAGTACCAATGGCACGAAGCTCCTGCTAATCCTTTCCAAATGGGTGGGATTCGACCTGCACCTGAATTACAGGGCGCGCCTTCCCACTAGGCTGCTACAGAAGACTCATGCCAAGAGCCTAAAAGACAGCGACCTTCTCCTGAATTGCAGGGAGGTCACGCTGCACCGGGATCCACAGAGCTCATGATCCCCCATAAGCCACACGACCGTGACTTGCACCCTACTTACAGGGCAGTCACTCCCGCTAGCCAGCTAAATGAGCAGACTGCCAACAGAGCACAGACCTGAACCCTGCTTACAGGGAAGGCCACGCTGCTCAATGTATGAAAAGGCTCAATAGCCTTAAGTGACCAGAGGCTCTTAATTTCGGGGGGCTCACTCTGTCCAGGGTCCCTTTCCTTCCCCTCCAGCTTCAGGGGCTTCCTCCCTTTCCTTTCCTCCTGTCCGACGGATTTTTCTTCGCGCCTTCCTTCCTTCTTTCTTCGCTTCCTTGGCAACCCTAGAACCAGAGAGACACACACAGAGAGGGAGAGGCATGAGACACGATGGCACTACCTGTGATCAATTTTCTTCAAACAATGCCACAGGAGCATCTCTTTTGGAACCTACCAGCAACGGCTGCAGAATGTCTCATCTCCAGCGGCCAGGCGATGAGCCACAGAGAGGCGAGGTCGTGCAATTCCAGGCGAGCTGGCAAGGGAGGGTGATGGGCAGGGACCCTGGACAGAGTTTCTCGGGGGCCAGAGGGGGCGGGCCACGACAAACAGTGACTCATGAGACTTGGACCCTCCTTACAGGGTGCTCATTCTCACCAGCAGCCATGGTAGTGTAACGTGCAGTGGCAGAAGGGCAGAGACTCGATCCCGAATTACAGGAAGGTCATCCAGCCCCAATTACTAGCGTGCTGCTAATCCTCACCTAGAGCAAGGAGGATCCAACCTATACGTCCACGCTGTTTTCCAGCGAGGCCAGTCCAATTCGCCAGCTCAAGGCATATTAATGGCGAAGGAGAGGCGGGCAAGGACCTTTCCCTCAATTACAGGGAGGTCATGCCGCTCAAGAGAGCAAGGGCCACAATGTGTTCCATAAAAGCGGGAAGTACGTGACATGCCCCCTGATTAACAGGATTGCCACGCCGACTAGGCTGAAACAGAGACCCCAGCATTCCTTACAGGAAGGTCACGGTGCTCAGGGGCCTAAAGCGCTCAATTTCCCCTATCAGCGGCATCCTGGTGACTTGCACCCGCATTACAGGGCAGTCACTCTCACTATCCAGCTGCCGTAGGCCAAAGGGCCGACCTGAACCTCATTACAGGGTGGTCACACTGCTCCAACACAGGTTGCCGCATAAGCAAGAGGAGGAAACTCCCTCCCTAAGAACAGAGTGGTCACTCTCTCTAGCCGCATAAGAGAGCGCTATTTTCATAGAGGAAAGGGAAGAGACCAGAACCCTCCATACAGGGTGGTCTCACCCAGGCCATGGTACAAAGCTAGTTCTAAGCCCTCCTGAGCAGGAGACATGCGACCTTCCCCCCCCCGGTACAGGGTGGTCACGGCAGCTACATTATCAACAGGCCACAATGCCACAAGGGCAAGAGGGCAGAGCCCTGACCCCAAATTACAGGCAGGTCTCAGTACCAATGGCACGAAGCTCCTGCTAATCCTTTCCAAATGGGTGGGATTCGACCTGCACCTGAATTACAGGGCGGCGCCTTCCCACTAGGCTGCTACAGAAGACTCATGCCAAGAGCCTAAAAGACAGCGACCTTCTCCTGAATTGCAGGGAGGTCACGCTGCACCGGGATCCACAGAGCTCATGATCCCCCCATAAGCCACACGACCGTGACTTGCACCCTACTTACAGGGCAGTCACTCCCGCTAGCCAGCTAAATGAGCAGACTGCCAACAGAGCACAGACCTGAACCCTGCTTACAGGGAAGGCCACACTGCTCAATGTATGAAAAGGCTCAATAGCCTTAAGTGACCAGAGGCTCTTAATTTCGGGGGGCTCACTCTGTCCAGGGTCCCTTTCCTTCCCCTCCAGCTTCAGGGGCTTCCTCCCTTTCCTTTCCTCCTGTCCGACGGATTTTTCTTCGCGCCTTCCTTCCTTCTTTCTTCGCTTCCTTGGCAACCCTGGAACCAGAGAGACACACACAGAGAGGGAGAGGCATGAGACACGATGGCACTACCTGTGATCAATTTTCTTCAAACAATGCCACAGGAGCATCTCTTTTGGAACCTACCAGCAACGGCTGCAGAATGTCTCATCTCCAGCGGCCAGGCGATGAGCCACAGAGAGGCGAGGTCGTGCAATTCCAGGCGAGCTGGCAAGGGAGGGTGATGGGCAGGGACCCTGGACAGAGTTTCTCGGGGGCCAGAGGGGGCGGGCCACGACAAACAGTGACTCATGAGACTTGGACCCTCCTTACAGGGTGCTCATTCTCACCAGCAGCCATGGTAGTGTAACGTGCAGTGGCAGAAGGGCAGAGACTCGATCCCGAATTACAGGAAGGTCATCCAGCCCCAATTACTAGCGTGCTGCTAATCCTCACCTAGAGCAAGGAGGGATCCAACCTATACGCCCACGCTGTTTTCCAGCGAGGCCAGTCCACTCGCCAGCTCAAGGCATATTAATGGCGAAGGAGAGGCGGGCAAGGACCTTTCCCTCAATTACAGGGAGGTCATGCCGCTCAAGAGAGCAAGGGCCACAATGTGTTCCATAAAGCGGAAGTACGTGACATGCCCCTGATTAACAGGATTGCCACGCCGACTAGGCTGAAACAGAGACCCCAGCATTCCTTACAGGAAGGTCACGGTGCTCAGGGGCCTAAAGCGCCAATTTCCCTATCAGCGGCATCCTGGTGACTTGCACCCGCATTACAGGGCAGTCACTCACTATCCAGCTGCCGAGGCCAAAGGGCCGACCTGAACCCTCATTACAGGGTGGTCACACTGCTCCAACACAGGTTGCCGTGATAAGCAAGAGGAGGAAACTCCTCCTAAGAACAGAGTGGTCACTCTCTAGCCGCATAAGAGAGCGCTATTTTCATAGAGGAAAGGAAGAGACCAGAACCTCCATACAGGGTGGTCTCACCCAGGCCATGGTACAAAGCTAGTTCTAAGCCCTCCTGAGCAGGAGACATGCGACCTTCCCCGGTACAGGGTGGTCACGGCAGCTACATTATCAACAGGCCACAATGCCACAAGGGCAAGAGGGCAGAGCCCTGACCCCAAATTACAGGCAGGTCTCAGTACCAATGGCACGAAGCTCCTGCTAATCCTTTCCAAATGGGTGGGATTCGACCTGCACCTGAATTACAGGGCGGCGCCTTCCCACTAGGCTGCTACAGAAGACTCATGCCAAGAGCCTAAAAGACAGCGACCTTCTCCTGAATTGCAGGGAGGTCACGCTGCACCGGGATCCACAGAGCTCATGATCCCCATAAGCCACAACCGTGACTTGCACCCTACTTACAGGGCAGTCACTCCCGCCAGCCAGCTAAATGAGCAGACTGCCAACAGAGCACAGACCTGAACCCTGCTTACAGGAAGGCCACACTGCTCAATGTATGAAAAGGCTCAATAGCCTTAAGTGACCAGAGGCTCTTAATTTCGGGGGGCTCACTCTGTCCAGGGTCCCTTTCCTTCCCCTCCAGCTTCAGGGGCTTCCTCCCTTTCCTTTCCTCCTGTCCGACGGATTTTTCTTCGCGCCTTCCTTCCTTCTTTCTTCGCTTCCTTGGCAACCCTGGAACCAGAGAGACACACACAGAGAGGGAGAGGCATGAGACACGACGGCACTACCTGTGATCAATTTTCTTCAAACAATGCCACAGGAGCATCTCTTTTGGAACCTACCAGCAACGGCTGCAGAATGTCTCATCTCCAGCGGCCAGGCGATGAGCCACAGAGAGGCGAGGTCGTGCAATTCCAGGCGAGCTGGCAAGGGAGGGTGATGGGCAGGGACCCTGGACAGAGTTTCTCGGGGGCCAGAGGGGGGGGCGGGCCACGACAAACAGTGACTCATGAGACTTGGACCTCCTTACAGGGTGCTCATTCTCACCAGCAGCCATGGTAGTGTAACGTGCAGTGGCAGAAGGGCAGAGACTCGATCCCGAATTACAGGAAGGTCATCCAGCCCCAATTACTAGCGTGCTGCTAATCCTCACCTAGAGCAAGGAGGGATCCAACCTATACGCCCACGCTGTTTTCCAGCGAGGCCAGTCCACCCGCCAGCTCAAGGCATATTAATGGCGAAGGAGAGGCGGGCAAGGACCTTTCTCAATTACAGGGAGGTCATGCCGCTCAAGAGAGCAAGGGCCACAATGTGTTCCATAAAAGCGGGAAGTACGTGACATGCCCCTGATTAACAGGATTGCCACGCCGACTAGGCTGAAACAGAGACCCCAGCATTCCTTACAGGAAGGTCACGGTGCTCAGGGGCCTAAAGCGCTCAATTTCCCCTATCAGCGGCATCCTGGTGACTTGCACCCGCATTACAGGGCAGTCACTCTCACTATCCAGCTGCCGTAGGCCAAAGGGCCGACCTGAACCCTCATTACAGGGTGGTCACACTGCTCCAACACAGGTTGCCGCATAAGCAAGAGGAGGAAACTCCCTCCCTAAGAACAGAGTGGTCACTCTCTCTAGCTGCATAAGAGAGCGCTATTTTCATAGAGGAAAGGGAGGAGACCAGTATAAACCAAAAGGGGGCAAGCTGAACTCTGGTTATAGGGTCGCCATCCAGGCCATGAAACAAAACTGTCTCCAAGCCCTCAATAACTGGAAACATATGACCTACAACCCACTTATGGTGTGGTCACACCAGCTATAATACCAACAGGCCAGAAAGTCAAATGGACATTAGGGCAGAGACCTGAACAGAAATTACAGGCATGTAAAAATACCATTGGCACTAACCTAGCACTAATCCCTTCCAACTCAGAGGTATTTCACCTGCACCTGAATTAAAGGGCGGTCCATTCACTTTAGGTGGCTATAAGGGCACAGTGTCAAGTGCCTAAACAATAGAGAGCATCTTCAGAATTACAGGGAGGTCTCTCTGCCAAAGGTATTAAAATGTTCAAACCCTTCCGTAAAAAATAGGGATGAAAGCTCAACCATCCCTTAACCCTTTCTATGACTAGTGGAAGGAGAAACATATCTGTGCACTTGTAAGTTGTTCTCTGGTTCTGGGTAGTGTACAAAAAAAATATGCTGCAGCGATTTAAAAACCGAAATTAAAAATTGTCTTTCATATCCATAGCTATCATACTCATTCATCGACACACACATACAAAAACAAAAAAATCCACTACCCAGAGCAGAAAAGAGCTCATAGTGACAGAACACCTGACCCATTTTCTAAATGGGATCGATTCTCCTCCACTCCAAAAGGGAAAGAAGGGTAAAAGTTGCACTCTATTTATTAGGAAGGGTACAATTAGACTTAGAAATGAAATAAGATAAAAAGGAAGACCTATACCCTGCTTGCAGGGAGGTCGATAGAGTGGAAGGGACACTATGATATTTCCCATGAGAAATAGGGGTAATAACCTAAACCCTACATAAACGGAAGGAACTCCAATTAGCTGAATAAGGGAATACACCTTATTAGGAAGTAATGAGGAAGAAACATGGACCTCAATTATTGGACGGATAAATGGGCCACAATATAAAAATGTCTCCGAAACCCCAATAATAGGAAATATATATCTTATGTCCTACTTCCTGGGGCGGCTTACACACTCTAGACTGCCAAAATCCACAATGCTAGAAGAGCAGACCTGAACACAATTTACAGTCAGGTCTCAGTACAAATGGTTCCAAAATAGACCTAATCGCTGCTAAAAGGGCTGACCCTAACACCGCATTACAGGGCGGTCAGATTGCTGAAACACGGGTGCTGCATAAACAAGAGGAGGAAACGCCCTCTGTAAGAACAGAGTGGTCACTCTGTCTAGCCTCATAAGAAAGCACTATTTTCATAGAGGAAAGGGAAGAGACCAGAACCCTCCATACAGGGTGGTCACCCAGGCCATGGTACAAAGCTAGTTCTAAGCCCTCATGAGCAGGAGACGTGCGACCTACACCCGCAGTACAGGGTGGTTAAATTATCAACAGGCCACAATGCCAAAAGGGCAAGAGGGCAGAGCCCTGACCCCAAATTACAGGCAGGTCTCAGTACCAATGGCACGAAGCTCCTGCTAATCCCTTCCAAATTAGTGGGATTTGACCTGCACCTGAATTACAGGGCGGTCCCTTCCCAGTAGGCTGCTACAGAAGACTCGTGCCAAGAGCCTAAAAGACAGCGACCTTCTCCTGAATTACAGGGAGGTCACGCTGCACCGGGTTCCACAGAGCTCAAGATCCCCCATAAGCCACAGGACCGTGACTTGCACCCTACTTACAGGGCAGTCACTCCTGCTAGCCAGCTAAATGAGCAGACTGACAACAGAGCACAGACCTGAACCCTACTTACAGGGAAGGCCACACTGCTCAATGTATGAAAAGGCTCAATAGCCTTAAGAGACCAGAGGCTCTTAATTTTGGGGGGCTCACTCTGTCCAGGGTCCCTTTCCTTCTTCTCCAGCTTCAGAGGCTTCCTTGCTTACTTTCCTCCTATCTGATTGATATTTCTTGGCATCTTCCTTTTTTCTTCTCTTCCTTTGTAGCACTGGAAACAGAGAGGGAGACAAAGAGAGACTGACTTGTCATCAATTTAATTCAAATAATGTCAGAGGGACCCTACTTACAGGGTGCCACAACAGCATAATTGGAAGCAACTAAAGGGTAAGGACTTGATCCCTGGTTGCAGGGTGTTCCCTTCCCCATTTACTAAAATGCTGTTAATCCCTCCCAAAGATCAAGAAGGGATAAAACCTAGACCCTGAGTTATAGGGTAGTCAATCAAGTTCACCGGCTTAAGGTGTAATGGAGGCAGGTCTCAGAACCAATGGCACTAAAATAGCTCTAATTCCTTCTAAATTGGAAGAGTTCAACCTGCACCTAAAATATACTGAGGTCTGTTCTGTTTAACCATCTAGAAGGTCCTAATGGCAAGAGCCCAAAGGCAGAGAATTTCGGCTGTATTACAGGCAGGCCACATAGCTCAAGGTACCAAATGCCTCCACCTTTCCCACAGAAGAAAGAGATTATTGTGACATGCACACTCCTTATAGATTTGTCACACTGATTAGACTGCAAACAGGGCATAACGAAAAGAGGGAAATAAGTCAAAGACCTTACTCTGAATTACTGGGAGGTCAAGAAGCTCAGGGGTCCAAACCTTGAATATCCCCATAAGCTGCACACACATGACTTGTTCCCTCATCACAGGTTAGTTACTCTTACTAGCTAACTAACAGATAATAATGCTAAAAGTCCAGGATATTACAGATCTGAACCTTTTCTCCAGGGAAATCACACTGCTTAAGTTTTTAATAGCTTCAACTCCACCATGTGACCCAAGTCTTAATTATGGGTGATGCTCACTGTGTCCAGAGTTTCTTTCCCTCTCCTCCACCATTAGTGGTTTCCTTTTTCACCTCCTATTTGCTCACAGTTACTTGGAGGCTTCCTTTTTCTTCTCTTCCTTGAAGGAGTTGGAAAGAGAGAGACAGACAGAGAGAAGGTAAAATAAGTTGTGGGAGGGCTTAGCACACTCTATATCCCCAACATAAACTGGGCCTAAATGAGGAATTTGTTATTGTTTTCCCCAAATCTGAAGACTGTCCAAGCCCTCTGCCACTCACCATCCACCTCAATGCTTCCCACCACCTCAGCCTGAATCCCTGCCAAGCGCTTCCTGCCTGAGCCCTCGCTGTTCATCCCACCTCAATGCTTTCACCTTAGCTTGAACTCCTGCCGCTCACCCCCTGCCACCGCGCTTCCCGCCTCAGCCTGATCATCCAGCTTCCCGCCAGCTCAGCCTGCGCCCCTGCTGCTCACCTCCTGTCACTGCGCTTCCCACCACCTCCGGCTGAATCCTCCCTGTTCATCCCCCCACCTCAACGCTTCTACCTCAGCATGAGCCCTCCCAGCTCAGTGCTTCCCGCCTCAGCCTGATCATCCAGCCGCTACCTCGGCGCTTCCCGCCTTCTCAGTCTGAGTCTCTCACCTCAGCCCTTCCCGCCTCAGCCCCGCACCCAGTGTTGCCCGCCTCAGCCCGGGCCCCACACCTCAGCGATGCCTGCCTCGAGCCGAGCCCCCCGATTCCAGCGCTTCCCGCCTCGGCCTCAGCACCGCACTTCAGTGCTTACCGCAACCCCACGGGCGCCTCACCTCAGTGCTGCTGTCTCAGCCTGAGCCCCCCACCCCAGCACGCCCCACCTCAGACTATGCACCGCAGCTCAGCACATCTTGCCTCAGCGTGTCCCCCACCTCAGTGCTTCCAGCCCAGCCTGATCCTCTGCCACCCACCGGCCACCTCAGCACTTCCCACCACCTCCCTGCTTCTCAGCCCCCACCTCAACTCTCACCACCTCAGCCTGAGCGCCGCACCTCCGCCCTTCCCGCCTCCGCACCCCCACCGCAACTCAACGCTTCTCACCCCACCTCAACTCAAACTGAGCCTGTCCCACCTCAGCACTTCTCATCTCAGACAGAGCCCCCCCCCCCCCCAGTGCATCCCGCTCAGCCTGATCCTCTGCCACACACCGACCAACTAAGGATTTCCCACCTCTTCAGTTTGAGTCCCTCCTTCTCACCCCCCACCTCAGTGCCTCCCACCTCAATCTTAGCCCCATACCTCAACACTTCCTGTCACCACCTCTGCACCCCCACCTCAGCCTCTGCCACCATACCTCAGTGCTTCCCTCTCAGCCAGGACCCTGCACCTAATTGCTTCCCACCTCAGACTGAGCCCCCCTCAACTCAGCCCTTTCCACCTCAGACTAAGCCCCTCCCACCTCAGATAGGGCCCCCCATCTCAGTGCTTGCATCTCAGGCTGATTGTCAGCCACTCACAGACCATGTCAGCATTCCCCGTCTCTTCAGAATGAGCCCCTGTTTCTCACCCCCACCTCAGCACTTCCCACATCAATCTGGACCATGCATCTAAGTGCTTCCTGCCTCAGACTGAGCCCCCCTCACTTCAGCCCTTGCCACCACACCTGAGCCCCCCCACCTCAGCTCTTCCCGCCTCAGCCTGAGGCCCTCCCACCTCGGCCCTTCCCACCTAAGCCTGAAACCCCCACCTCAGCACTTCCCATCTCAGATAGAGCCCCCACACCGCAGTGCTTCCAGCTCAGCCTGATTGTCTGCCTCCCACAGACCACCTCAGCGTTTCCCGCCTCTTCAGAATGAGTCCCTGCTTCTCACCCCCTTCCCCACCTCAGTGCTTCCCACCTCAATCTGGACCCTGCACCTAAGTGCTTCCTGCCTCACACTCAACCACCCTTACCTCAGCCTTCTCCGCCTCAGCCTGCGCCCCCCACCTCAGCACTTCCCACCTAAGCCTGAACCCCGCAACTCAACACTTCCTGCTTGAGCTTCTGTACCCCTCCTCAGCGCTTCCCATCTCAGACAGAGCCCCTCTCACCTCAGTGCTTCCTGCTCAGCCTCATTGTCTGCTACCCACCGACCACCTCAGCACTTCCCTCTTCTTCAGTATGGGTCCCTGCTTCTCACCCCTCCTTCCCCACCTCAGTGCTTCCCACCTCAATCTGGACCCTGCACCTAAGTGCTTCCTGCCTCACACTCAACCACCCTTACCTCAGCCTTCTCCGCCTCAGCCTGCGCCCCCCACCTCAGCACTTCCCACCTAAGCCTGAACCCCCCAACTCAACACTTCCTGCTTGAGCTTCTGTACCCCTCCTCAGCGCTTCCCATCTCAGACAGAGCCCCTCTCACCTCAGTGCTTCCTGCTCAGCCTCATTGTCTGCTACCCACCGACCACCTCAGCACTTCCCTCTTCTTCAGTATGGGTCCCTGCTTCTCACCCCCCACCTCAGTGCTTCCCACCTCAACCTCTGCACCTCCACTTCAGTGCTCCCCATCTCAGACTGAGCCTGTCCCACCTCAACACTTCCCTTCTTAGACAGAGCCCCCACACCTCAGTGCATCCAGGTCAGCCTGATCATCTCCACACACTGACCAACTCAGCACTTTCTGCCTCTTGAGAATGAATCCCTGCGTCTCACCCCCCACCTCAACACTTCCCATCTCAACCTGGACCCTGTACCTAAGTGCTTCCCGCCTCAGGCTGAACCCCTTCACCTCAGCCCTTTCCGCCTCAGCCTGAGCCACTCCTACCTCAGCATTTCTCACCTCAGCCTGAGCTCCCCCACCTCAGCGTGAGCCCCCCACCTCAGCCCTTTCCACCTCAGCCTGAGACACTCCCACCTCAGCACTTCCCACTTAAGCATGAACCTCGATCTCAGCACTTCCCATCTCAGACTATGCACCCCACCTCAGTGCTTCCAGCTCAGCCTCATCGTCTGCTATCCACCGACCACCTCAGCACTTCCCTCTTCTTCAGTGAGTCCCTGCTTTTCATCCCCCACCTCAGTGCTTCCCACCTCAATGTTAGCCCCATACCTCAACACTTCCTTTCACAACCTCTGCACCCCCACATCAGCACTTCCCACCTCAGCCTCTGCCACCATACCTCAGTGCTTCCCTCTCAGCCAGGACCCTGCACCTAATTGCTTTCCCACCTCAGACTGAGCCCCCCTCAACTCAGCCCTTTCTGCCTCAGCCTAAGCCCCTCCCACCTCAGCACTTCCCCATCAGCCTGAGCACCACACCAAAGCCCTTCCCACCTCAGCCTGAGCCCTCCCACCTCAGCACTTCCCACCTCAGCCTCTGCCACCATACCTCAGTGCTTCCCTCTCAGCCAGGACCCTGCACCTAATTGCTTTCCCACCTCAGACTGAGCCCCCCTCAACTCAGCCCTTTCTGCCTCAGCCTAAGCCCCTCCCACCTCAGCACTTCCCCGTCAGCCTGAGCACCACACCAAAGCCCTTCCCACCTCAGCCTGAGCCCTCCATCCTCAGCACTTCCCGCCTCAGATAGGGCCCCCCCCACCTCAGTGGTTCCATCTCAGCCTGATCGTCACCCACTCTCAGACCATGTCAGCATTTTCCATCTCTTCAGAATGAGCCCCTGCTTCTCACCCCCCACCTCAGTGCTTCCCACATCAATCTGGACCATGCATCCAAGTGCTTCCCGCCTCAGACTGAGCCCCCCTCACTTCAGCCCTTGCCACCACAGCCTGAGCCCCCCACCTCTGCTCTTCCCGCCTCAGGCTGAGCCCCCCCCTTCAGCGCTTCCCATCTCAGATAGAGCACCCACACCTCAGTGCTTCCAGCTCAGCCTGATTATCTGCCTCCCACAGACCACCCTAGCATTTCCCACCTCTTCAGAATGAGTCCCTGCTTCTCACCCCACTCCCGACACCTCAGTGCTTCCCAACTCAATCTGGACCCTGCACCTAAGTGCTTCTCGCCTCAGACTGAACCTCCCTCACCTCAGCCCTTTCCGCCTCAGCTTGCGCCCCCCACCTCAGCACTTCCCACCTAAGCCTGAACCCTCCAACACAACACTTCCTGCTTCAGCTTCTGTACCCCTCCTCAGCACTTCCCATCTCAGACAGAGCCCCTCTCACCTCAGTGCTTCCAGCTCAGCCTGATCATCTGCCACCCATCGATCACCTCAGTACTTCCCACCTCTTCAGTATGAGTCCCTGCTTCTCACTCCCCACCTCAGTGCTTCCCACCTCAGCCTCTGCACTCCCACCTCAGTGCTCCCCATCTCAGAGTATCTAGATCAGCCTGATCATCTGCCACACACTGACCAACTCAGCACTTCCTGCCTCTTTAGAACGAGTCCCTGCTTCTCACCCCCCACCTCAGCACTTCCCATTTCAACCTGGACCCTGTACCTAAGTGCTTCCTGCCTCAGGCTGAGCCCCCCTCACCTCAGCCCTTTCCGCCTCAGCCTGAGCCACTCCCACCTAAGCATTTCTCACCTCAGCCTGAGCTCCCCCACCTCAGCCCTTTCCACCTCAGCCTGAGACACTCCCACCTCAGCACTTCCCACTTAAGCATGAACCCCGATCTCAGCACTTCCCATCTCAGACTATGCACCCCACCTCAGTGCTTCCAGCTCAGCCTCATCATCTGCTACCCACCAACCACCTCAGCACTTCCCTCTTCTTCAGTGAGTCCCTGCTTTTCATCCCCCACCTCAGTGCTTCCCACCTCAATCTTAGCCCCATACCTCAACACTTCCTTTCACAACCTCTGCACCCCCACATCAGCACTTCCCACCTCAGCCTCTGCCACCATACCTCAGTGCTTCCCTCTCAGCCAAGACCCTGCACCTAATTGCTTCCCACCTCAGACTGAGCTCCCCTCAACTCAGCCCTTTCCACCTCAGCCTAAGCCCCTCCCACCTCAGCACTTCCCACCTCAGACAGGGCTCCCCACCTCAGTGCTTCAATCTCAGCCTGATTGTCTCCCACTCACAGACCATGTCAGCATTTCCCAACTCTTCAGAATGAGCCCCTGATTCTCACCCCCCACCTCGGCACTTCCCACATCAATCTGGACCATGCATCCAAGTGCTTCCCAACTCAGACTGAGCCCCCCTCACTTCAGCCCTTGCCACCTCAGCTGAGCCCCCCCACCTCAGCTCTCCCCGCCTCAGTCTGAGCCCCTCCACCACAGCACTTCCCGCCTCAGCCTGAAACCCCCACCTCAGTGCTCAGATAGAGCCCCTACACCTCAGTGCTTCCAGCTCAGCCTCATCGTCTGCTCCCCACTGATCACCTCAGCACTTCCCTCTTCTTCAGTATGAGTCCCTGTTTTTCACCCCCCACCTCAGTGCTTCCCACCTCAATCTTAGCCCCATACCTCAACACTTCCTGTCACCACCTCTGCACCCCCACCTCAGCACTTCCCACCTAAGCCTTACCCCCCCCACCTCCGCACTTCCCTCTTCTGACTCTGCACGCCACCTCAGAGCTTCCCATCTCAGACAGAGACCTCCCACCTCAGTGCTTTCAGCTCAGCCTGATCGTCTGCCACATTCCGACCACCTCAGCACTTCCCGCTTCTTTAGAATGAGTCCCTGCTTCTCACCCCACCTCAACACTTCCCATCTCAACTTGGACCATGCACCTAAGTGCTTTCTGCCTCAGACTGAGCCCCTCTCACTTCAGCCCTTGCCACCTCAGCCTGAGCCACTCCCACCTCAGCACTTCCCACCTCAGCCTCAGCCCCCCACTTCAGCACTTCCCACCTAAGCCTGAACCCCCAACTCAGCACTTCCTGCTTCAGCTTCTGCACCTCTCCTCAATGCTTCCCATCTCAGACAGAGCCCCCCTCACCTCATTGCTTCCAGTTCAGCCTGATCTTCTGCCACCCATCGATCACCTCAGTACTTCCCACCTCTTCAGTATGAGTCCCTGCTTTTCACCCCCCACCTCAGTGCCTCCCACCTCAGCCTCTGCATCCCCACCTCAGTGCTCCCCATCTCAGACTGAGCCTGTCCCACCTCAGCACTTCCCATCTCAGAGCTCCCTCATCTCAGTGCTTCCACCTCAGTCTGATCGTCTGCCACCCACCGACCACCTCAGCACTTCCCACCACTTGAGTATGAGTCCCTGCTTCTCACCCCTCACCTCAGTGCTTCCTGCCTCAGCCTGCGCCCCACACCTCTCAGTGTTTTCTACCTCAACCTCTGCACCTCAGCCTCTGCCGCCGCACCTTAGTACTTCCCGTCCCAGACTGAGGCCTCCTCACCTCAGCCCTTTCCGCCTCACACTGAGCCTCTCCAACCTCAGCACTTCCCACCTCAATCTGAGCTGGTCACCTCAGCCTGTCCCCCCCCTCACCACTTTTCAACCCAGACTCTGCATTCCATCTCATTGCTTTTGCCTCAGCCTGAATCCTGCAGCTCAGTACTTCCCACCTCACCCTCCACCTCAACGCTTCCCACATAAGCCTGAACCCCTCCCGCCTCAACATTTCCCACCTCCGTGCTTCCCATCTCAACCTGAACCCCCAGCACTTCCGCCTCACCCTAGCTCCCCTTACCACAGCCCTTCCCCAAAGCTGCAGACTGTCTAAGCTCTCTGCCACTCACCATCCACCTCAATGCTTCCCACCACCTCAGCCTGAATCTCTGCCTCTTTCCCCCTGCCACAGCGCTTCCAGCCTCAGTCTGAGCCCTTGCTGTTCATCCCACCTTTGTGCTTCTACTTCAGCCTGTGCCCTCCTCAGTGCTTCCCATCTCAGCCTGCTTCCCATCCCCCCGTGCTTCCTGCCTTATCCTGAGCTTCCCCACCTTAGTGCTTCCCACCTCAGCCTGAGCCAGTGTTCTCTCTAAGGCTATGTCTAGACTACGCTGAAGTTTCAAAAGAGGATATGCAAATTCCGCGGGAATTTGCATATCTTCTTCTGATCTTACTTTTGAAAGCGGAACTTTCAAAAGTGAAGGTAGTCAGGATGTGTTTTTTTCAGCAACACCCCCCCCCCTTTTTTGAAAAGCCGTTCTTCCTCAAAAAATGAGGTTTACGCAGCTTTTCAAAACGGGGGGTTAAACCCCGCATCCTGACTACTTTCACTTTTGAAAGCAGAGCTTTGAAAAGTGAGATCAGAAGAAGATATGCAAATTCCCGTGGAATTTGCATACCCTCTTTCGAAACTTCAGCGTAGTCTGGACGAGCCCTAAGATTTTCCATCCTTGAGTGGAATGAGTTTTGTCTTGTATACCAGTATTGAGGTCATGTGCACTTGTTTGGATGTGTGTCACTGTGGCACCCACCAGTGGTGCTTCTCCCAGCGCAGAGACCCCAGCCTGGCCCTCACTTGCTGAGACTCTGAGCCCTGCTCCTAGGCAGAATTCCAATTTGCGGGGAAGTGAAACCTGCCCCCTATAGATCGCTGCTCCTGGGGCAGCTTGTATGCAGGGCAGGGGCTGCCCCAGGCTGCTCCTTGTGGTGCTGGCTGAGAGGCCTCACCTGGGGCAGAGGGAAGCTGCTAACAATGCCCAGGGTTTGCAGGGATTGGGTTGCTGAGGGTGGGGCAGAGACATATGGGGAGCCGGCAGGGGCTCTGAGAGCCAGAGGGTAGTGAGATGGGAAGAGGGGTACAGGAGGGAGAAACAGGGATGCAGGGGGCTCTAGTCCCAGGAGAAGCTGCACTGCAGCCCAGCTCCAGCTCCAGCAGCCACCTGCCATGCAGCCTGCCTTGGGAGCAGCCAGGCAGCCACCACACAGCCCTGGCCCCAGCTCCTGCCCTGGGGAAGAGCTGGAGCTGGGGCCGGGGCCAGGGCCACGTGGTGGCTGCCTGCATGCTCTTGGGGTGAGCTGCATGGTAGCTGCTAGAGCTGGAGTCCGGGCTGTGGTGCTGCTGCTCCTGGGGCTGGGGCCGCGATACCACTGATTAGCAGAATACCCACAGCTAGGTTTTGTGTTTCTATTGGTGGTGTGCATTCACACATGCCTTGGTTAATAAAAAATTATATTCCACACATGGATGGAAAAAAGTTATACATGCGTGGAAAAGATTAGAGGAAACCTTCTTATACAAGGCCTAGCCTAGCCCTGATTGGCTGTCTTCAGCCTCCCTTTTATTGGCTGGTGCCACAGCCCTCTCCAAGGGCTAATTAATCCCTAGTTAAGCAGTGCAGGGGAACCGCCGCAACACCATACCCTATAGAGCAACAACAATACTTAAAGGTCTAGAAAATATGAGCTATGACGGAAGGTTGACGGAATTGGGCTTGTTTAGTTTGGAAAAGAGAAGACGGAGAGGGGACATGATAGCAGTTTTCAGGTATCTAAAGGGGTGTCAGAAGGAGGAGGGGGGGATTGTTCTCCTTGGCATCTGAGGATAGGACAAGAAGCAATGGGCTTAAACTGCATCAAGGGAGGTTTAGGTTGGATATTAGGAAAAACTTCCTGTCAGGATGGTTAAACACTGGAATAAATTGCCTACGGCAGTTGTGGAATCTCTATCACTGGAGATATTTAAGAGCAGGCTAGTCAGACATCTATCATGCATGATCTAGACCAGAGCTACTCAACTGTGGAAGCCCGGAGGCCACAATGATACTCACAGGACATGCTGAGGGCAGCAGTTTAAGTGTGGTTGCATATATATGCAAATATATGCAAATAGCTTATTTCACATTGATGGGCATGAATACAAAGCACGTCCCACAATGTCCTGGTGCTCCCAGCACCTCCTCTCAGGGGGCTAGAAACGCCCAACACCTTGTACCTGTCTGTTCCAGCCAGCCCGTCCACTTGTGTCTTTCAATGCTCACCCTGCCTAGAAGACGCATTGCTAGGTTCAAAGGATCCCAAGTTAGGTATGTCTAAGTGGGATAAAAGGGCTGGAGCTGTGGCCAGGATGGGCTGCGAGCTGGCTGCCGGAGCTGGAGCCGCAGCTGATCCTGGGGGCAGGGGTGAATTTTGTGTCTCATCCGAAAGGATGGATGTAAAATCAGCTATTCCTTATAAGAATGCTTAAGAGTCTCCGACAACAGGCACCAGAGTTTGTCAGGTTGGTGTTTATAAACTTGCAGCAAAGGCACCGTGGAAAAGAGAGGTATTAATAGATTAGGGTGAGTGACTTTTGTGACTCAGGCAAAGACTGAGGCAAATGTGTTTTTTTTAAAATAGTTTTCTGGCTATTTGGGATCTTAAGCAAGCGCTGCAAGCAAGCCCTGACCCAGGAGCAGCTGAGCAGCCATCACACAGCCCTGGCCTCAGCCTCAGCCTTTCCCCAGGGCTGGAGCTGTGGCCAGGGCCACGTAGTGGCTGCCCAGCTGCTCCTGAGGCAGGGCCGTGTGGTGAGCGGCTGCCCCGTGTACTGGGGCTGGAGCCGGGGCTGTGGTGTGGTTGCTCCTGGGGTGGGGCCCTACCGGGACAGCTGCACTGCAGTCTCAGCCTCAGCCCCAGCCCTGGGGAAGGACTGAAGCTGAGACGAGGACCATGTGATGGCTGCCCAGCTGCTCCCAGGGCTAGGCCACGTGGCGGGTGGCTGCCCTTGTGCCAGAGCTGGAGCCAGGTGTCAGCTCCAGGCCCGGTACAGGGGTAAGCCACCTGCCATGCGGCCCCACCCCGAGAGCACCTGAGCAGCTGTCATGCGGCCCTGGCCCCGCACTCTCCCACCAAGCCTACCACCGCCAGTAGCTTACGTTCCAGGTTGGAGAAAGGTGAGTGCTGCTGTGCAGCTCTGCTGAGGAGATGGGCAGGATTAAAATTCTTTGTGCTTGTCCACACAGGCACGCACCCAAAGTAAGTCAGTGTTCCTGCTAAGATTATCCATACATGAGCAGAGTGAGTTTTGTCTTGTGCACCAATATTGAGGTCATGTGCACTAGTTCAGATGTGTGCCACCGTGGCACCCACCAATTACTAACACATATCTTAGATACATATATTTTGGAAGAAAAAAATACTAAAACAAGGGATAATTAACACTGTGATATGGCTATTTTCTGCCCCTCTCCCCTCCCCAGGGCCAATAGGGAGCAGATGGGGGACATGGCATGAGGTAGACCCAAGGGGCTGGCTGGGTCCAATGTAAGGAGCCCATGGAAATGTTGTACTTAAAGAATTGCACAGGATCTTCTTCAGGTGGTAAGGCAAAATGCCACATTTATTGGTAATATATAATTATTGTATTATATACACATAATATATTGTGCTCATGCACACACACACACACACACACACACACACACACACTCTCCATCTTGTCATTGCTTAGTTACCAATTTGTTAATTCCCTTAACTTCACTGGCCAGGTGAGTTAGATGGGGAAGGGAAAGTGAAGAGTTGGACTTTTGTCAGTCCGGACCGATGCGCCAATGTTGACAAGACAAGACCTGGGGTCCCATGCAAGGCCCCTCACATTTATAGGAGCTTCCCTCTCATGTAAATCTATGCACTTTGGTTGTGTCAGTAAGGGTATATCTACACTAGCCACCCTAGTTCGAACTAGGGTGGCTAATGTAGTCATTCGAACTTGCAAATGAAGCCCGGGATTAAAATATCCCGGGCTTTATTTGCATGTTCCCAGCGCCGCCATTTTTAAATGCCGGTAGTTGAACTCCGTGCCAGCGGCTACTGCAGCGGCCAGGCTGTAGTTTGAACTAAAGCTCATTCGGACTACCGTTACTCCTCATTGCAAGAGGAGTAACGGTAGTCCGATTAGGGTTTTAGTTCGAACTACCTAGCCGTGCCCGGCGTGTAACGGAGCACAGTTCGAACTACCGGCATTTAAAAATGGCGGCGCTGGGAACATGCAAATAAAGCCCGGGATATTTTAATCCCGGCTTCATTTGCAAGTTCGAATGACTACATTAGCCACCCTAGTTCGAACTAGGGTGGCTAGTGTAGACATACCCAAAGTTCTTAATTAGATCTGAGGTGCCTTCTTCAGGGTGCTATTCCCAATGCTACCACATTCATCTTCAAAGAGGCTGTTTGATTCAAAAGAGGGTGCTTGCTTCTGACTCCAAGGCTGTCCATATGTCTGATCCTTTCACAATGAGCCAGCTTGACAGTATCTTACTGTCCTTGCATTTGGCTCCTATTCCCCTTTTCAACTGTTGCAACTGTTAATCCTTCCAAGTTTTTACCTTCCCTTGAGGGACAGAGAAGATGCTTGCTTTCCACCCCTCAGTCATTCACACCTCATTCATCAAGAGCAGGACCACTTTCAAGTCAAAGGGGTAAGATCTATTCTGCTTCCAGTACAGTGGTCTTCAACATGGATCGTGGCACCCCTAGGGGTCAATCGCCAAGGCCAGCTGGCCGGGCAGTTGCCCTGCTTTGATCCAGCCCAGCTGGAGTGCAGCACAGCCTCAGCAGATTGAAAGCTGTGGCCCACGAAGCTGTGCCATGCTCCAGCTGGGCTGGACCAAAGAGGGGTAGCTGCCCAGGTGGCTGCCCCTCTTTGTTAACTTGCTGGCTGGGCTGGGAGAAGAGATGCATGGTACGTCTTCCCTCTTGCCTCCTGCTCCGGGAGGGGGCTGGGCAGCTGGCACACATGACACACTGGGGACAGGGCTATGATGCACTGTTCCCAATGGGCTGTGTGCAGGGTCTGAGAACCACCTCCCCCAGTGCCAGCCCTGGGTGGCCCTGGACTCTGCCTGTCCCAATCTGAAGCCACTGCCTGCAGGCAAAGGGCTGGACCGGGCAAGGAAGAGACTCTGCCCCCTCCCCCTCCTTGCCCCAGCACTGCTCCCTGGAGGTTGCAAGTCCCAGCACTGCTGTCCTGCCAGTGAGTGCACTGGGAGCACAGGGATGTGGGGGCAGTATGGAAGGGGGCAGAGGGTGCACTGAGGGGCATGGGGCGATGAGGGGATCAGGCTGGGCTGGGGAGAATCATGGGGCTGAGGGGAGCGAGGCTGGAGCAGAGGAAAGATGTGAGACGGGGGATTCAATTTTATTTTGCAGAAGCTGCACTTTCATTTACTCCCCACTTCTTAGCCTCCTTCCCCAACTAGCTATTTGGCTGCATTATCACCCTTTCACCTTTTCTGTGTTACTGCCCCAATCCCCTCCTACCCCAAACTCCCTCTCGTACCCCCACCCCACACCCTCTCTTGCCTCTAAACTCCCTTCCAGACCCTGCACCCTCCCTCCCATCCAGATCCTGCATCTTTCCCACTTGCTGGCAATCCTATCCCACACATTGAGCCCCCCATTTTTGTTCCCACCCCAGAGCCTAAGGGGGTCCACAAAACCCACTAACTCTGGAACCCCAGAAAAGTAAATCTGGCCTAGGGGAAGCCCTTAACCTCAGTCCTCCCTGCCCCTTCCCCATATCCTGTTGGGGCTGGAGTGCCAGAAGAGTGAGGTGTCTCAGTTGGGGGCCACATTAGTGAGAGTTGGAGGGTTTTGGAGGAGTTTTTTTGCTTTCCACTTGTGTTGTCCCCAACTGATTTTTCTGTGGGTCAGTAGCCCCTGACCCAAAAAGGGTTTCCCACCTCTGCCATAAATAAAGAAAACATTGAAGCCTTTTCTGTTGGACATAATGTTTTACTTTATTTAAAATGAAGTTTGATCAACTAACATGAGGAAGTTAAAATGCTTAATCCGTTTAATAATTTAAATTAAACCATTCTCCCCAGCTGCAGCACTAGCAAAATGGCTTGGGTGTAATTATGTAATTAATTAGCCAATTAGCCCGTCATAAAACAGGATTTTCGGGTCTCCCCTCCACGTCCTATTCCCTTTCTATCTCCGTCTTTTCTCCTGAGCCTCCTGTCTCTCGCTCCGTCTCTCTCTCTCTCTCTCCACTCACCTCCACCTCCTCTCTGTCTCCTCCACTTTCCTCCTTTTGAATCCGGTGCCCTTTCCTGACGTCAGAAATGCACGTTCTTCCAGGCCCCACCCCCTGGCTGTGTACGTCACCGCCTCGCCCCCCTTCGCCTCCCGCTGTGGCGCTTGGCTGACACACCTTGCCTCCTGGGAGAAGAAGGAACTTATGGGCAGGAGAGCAGGAGGGAGGGAGGAGGTGTCAGAGGCTGAAGCCATGCTAGCAGCAGAGGCAGCAGTTAATCGCTTCCCCTCCTCCTTCATCCAGATTGCCATGCAAGATATCAGTCTTCTCCAAATCACACAGAGTGATAGGGTGCTGATGCTGACTGAATGTGGCCTGAAACCTGGGCCTTATGCAGCAATGCTTTGTGCTGCAATGACACCAGACCACATACTGCTGGCTTGGCATGGGAAGGTGTCCTACTGTGGAGAATGGAATAAGGCAGACCTCCCCAGAAACTTTGTGAGAAGAATCAAAAAGTTCCTATATGAGAGCTTCATGGAGATATTCAGGGAGGATTCATGCTCCATCTCCAGACATGTGAACAAGCTGTTCTGGGCCCCCCCATGCTGTGTATGCATAGAATATACCACATACAACACTCAATTGCCTTAACCCACTTATAGCAAGAAAAAAAATTAGGAACACACCAGAAGTACCCGACTGTGAGATGCCCTGGGAGGAGAGGATTGTCTCCAAAGTGATGAAAAGTTCTTGGCTTTCACCACTCGCCAGCTGGCCCTTCTCCTTCTCCTCCCCCTCCACCAGCACACTGTCCTCCACGCTGCTGCCCTGAGTATCTTGGGCAGACTCCATGGTCAGGCTTGGGAAGTTGGTCAGGTCTCCCCCAAGATCATATGCAGCTGGTTTGTAGAAGCAACATGTTTGCTCCAATGCACCAGACCATCCATTTGCCTCCTTAGTTTTGTGAGAGGACTGCATCATCTCCTTTATTTTAACACAGCACTGCTGGGAGCCCCTGGAGTATCCTTTCTCCACTGGTCACTTTACTATCTTCACATAGATACTGGTGTTTCTTCTGCTGTTTCGGAGCTCAGGGGGAATGGATTCCTCCCTGCATGCCTCTATGAGGTCCAAGATCTGCACTCTCCATGCTGGTGCTCTTCTGTGCCCCTGGAAACTGGCACCGATGGAACTTGAACTAGTGGAAGTCATGGCTACGTGTGCTGCTTGCTCTGAAGTGTGCTCACAACACTGGCCACCCGGGAAATGAAATTCAAACTTTCCTGGGGCTTTTCATGTTCACCCAGAGAGCAGTAGAGGTTCAAGTTCTAGTCAGAGTGAGTCACTGTGGGATGCTTCCCCAAGGCCAAGAATCTCGACTTTCTCAATGCTGGGTCTGACTTTCTCATGCCGGGTTGAATTTTGCATTACTCCTCATGAAAAGCAGGAGTACCAAAGCTGACTTGTTCCTTTCAAGCCTAGCAATTGGTTCACATGGGCTGTCTTCAAAAGGAACAGAGCTAGCACTTTTACTTCTTTTTATTTTTAAGAAGATAAAAGTTGAGCTCCTCATTTACATTTCAGCTGCACAGTGCCCATAGGTGAGATCTTCTATCTGTACTTCACATGCCCCTGAGAAGAGGAAGAATTACCTTCACAGGACTTCTAATATAAGTCTCCTTGATTTTAGTGCAGGACAGTCAGATCTCTATGTCAATGAAAAGTCCCAGTCAACTCAGGGGATCTACAAAGTAGGAAAAGACTGGATTGACCTGTGCAACAAAGTAAAAAGAGTGAGAGAACAAAAAAACCCACCTTTTAAGGTGTTATTTGACTTCTTGTGGTTTTCTTCCCATCAAGATTTCCTAGGATGTTCTACATCAGTAGCCAAGGCAAAGCTGTCCTCCAGCTGCATCAGTTTAAAAAATATATAAAATAAAGAGAGAACAGACTAAAAACCAGTTGCTGGGAAATGTGAACTATTTAATGTTTATCTTGCCTCAGATATAAATATAATTTATAAAACTTGTTGGCCACAATTTCAGAATTTAGCAAAGGATAGTGATGAACATCTTCAACACTAAACCACTAAATTAAATATGACGTTAATGGGAACCATTTAATGCAGTTCAGCTCTGCTCTGATGGCCATTTAAATTGGATTGCTGCTGTGCTGAACTGAAAAGCTGCTGACAACATCAGAAAACCAGAGCTTGCAGTGTAACACCTCATAAGATGTTGCTGGATCTCTATTTGCAAGTATATTTTATAACCTTGGTCTCTTGGCATACTCCTCTTCCAGAAATGTGATTTGATTTAGAGGGTGGACAATCACATTGGGATTCATTGTCAAGCCTTTGCCTACAAAAGCTTTTTTTTCCTCATGGGCTCATGCCATGGAACTTCATGATTGAGGTGGCTTCTGGTATTGTGTCTTGATTACAAGCCTAGAAGTAGTCAGTCTGTTGCCTTAAGGGTGAGCTCTTTTTTTATACACTTATAGAGGGATGTGTGCCAGTAAGAAGCTTAAACTCAACTTTGATAGGAATCAGGTGTTCAGCCTTTACTATAGCATCCACACGAGGGGTGGGCAATAATTTTTGACGGGAGGCCATGCCAAGATTTTGGAAAGTGGTCGAGGGCTGCACTCTTCCATGATATTAGTGGAGGAGGTATGGGGTCTGAGATGGAGGTTGAGTGCAGCAGGGAGGTTGGGGTAAGGGACTGAGGTGCAGGAGGGAGAATGGAGTCTGGGAGGGCATTTGGGGGAAGGAGGTGGTTGTGACCTAAGGCAGGGGACTGGAGTGCAGGGGTTTGGGAAGTGACCTAGGGTAGGAGGGGATTGTGATCTGGGGCAGGAGATTGAAGTGCCAGATCTGGGAGGAGGTATGGATGCAAGAGAGGAACAGAGGGTTTGGGTATGTTTAGTGGGGGTGGAGGCAGAGGGCTAGGGAAGGGAGGAGCTGGGGTGCCAGAGGCAGGCTGTGGCCAGGAGACTTACCAGCCAGCAATCAAACCAGCCTGCAGAGCTAAGACTTGCAGAACTTAAAATGTTGTCTGCCTGCTTGGCCATGTGCTTCAATGAATAACTGAGCGGAGGAGAGGGGGCGTGGTTCTTTTTCAAACAAGCAGCTTCCCATTTGCTGATTTCTGGCCAAAAAACAGCCAATGGGATTGTTCTGGGGGCAGGAGCAGCTCCTGAAGCTTCTACCCTTCCCCTCCAGTTTTGAAACAGAAACGGGGCCCGGAAGCTACATTTTTGTGAGGTGCACAGGGCTGCAGGGCAAGCAGGGGAGCCTGCCTGGGGCTCCCTGCTGCCTCATGGGCTGGATGTGGCCCACAGGCTGTATTTTGCCCAGACCTGATCTACACAGTAAAAGAAACAATGTAAGTGCCTTTATTTAGATTTGAACCTAAATATTTTCCCAGTAGCTCACCATAATTATTTTGCACAAGTATTTCTGTCACTAGGAAAAAAGAATACACTGAATGAAATATCATAGTGGTCAGCGATACACAAATGTATACTCCTTTCACCTCAAGGATGTTAGTTAGTAACTCCAATGTAACACATGTAGAAAAGTGGCTGACTCAAACCTTAGTAAAGGGATTCCTTGCCCTGTGTGTGGCTTTAAGCTACAATTCTTGTTAGGCCTATTGCTCCATGCCTGTTGGCTGAGTAGTGCTGGCAGTGAGCTATTGCCTACGAGTTTCCAAACAATGTTCATCCCTGCAGCACTTCCACCTACCCATCTCTTGCAGCCTAGGAACACCATCCATCCCCAAACAAACAAAATGTTAGGATTCTTAAGGAAAAGGATAGAAAATAATACAATAAACACTGGAGAGATTCATCTTCTCCTAGCATACTGTTCCTTTCATCATACCTCAAAAAACACACGGCAGAAATACTTGTTGGAATACTTGTTGTTTACTGAATTTTTTTAGTAAATGAAAATGTTCAATAATGATTGTGAACACAATTTCAATAAAATGTGAATAAAAATGTCCAACTAACTTTCACTAAAAGGAAAATGGATCTGTTTTGAATCCGGCAAATAGGAAACAAATTCAAAATTTCCTTCAGAACTATTTCTATATTTTGACCAGCTGTAACTGGGATATTTCCCTTATGGAGAAGACATGATTAAAGCATACAGAATAATGAATAGACTACAGAGGGGAAATTGAGAGCTTCCGGTCACACAGTCAAATAATATAAGAACAAGGGGACACTCTAGAAAATTGAAAGGCAGCAAATTAAAACTACTGAGAGTACTGATTTTTCAACACAATACATAATTAAGTCATGGAATTCATTGCCACAAGGCATCACTGAGGCCAAGAACTTATCAGGATTTAAAAGAGGATTGAATATTTGCCTGAATAACAAAATGTCCAGTGACAACCATAAAGGTTTAAATAAACAAACACCATAAAAAAATCAAAAACTTTGTAAAGGATATAAAACCTGATCTGTCAGGACATAAGTCAACGAACATTGTAGGGCAGTGGTTCCCAAAATTTTACCTTGCAACCCCCCTTTCTCGTCCCCTCTCTTCATGGAGTCATGTTCCCACTCCTGGCTCCAAAGGGGGGTGAACACAGGGTTTAGGGGACCAAGGCTGGGGGGCACAGCTGAGGGCTGGGGTAGGGGAGGGCAGGGGCCAGCAGCCACAGCTGGGGCCAGGAGTGGAGCTGGGTGGCATCCCTTCTCCAATCTCCATGGTAGCTGGCCCATGCCACAGCTGTGCCCCCCCCCACTCCTTGAATATTCTTCCATCCTCCCCTAGAGAGCATGCCCTGCAGTTTGGGGACTTATGATGTAGGAGATGGGGGAGCAGGGAGATGGCTAGGAAAAATGTATCCCCCATAGATAGGTTATTTCACTGTTCTCTATTGAGGGTTTCTTCCTCAGAGCTTCTGGAGCTAACCACCAGAGACAAGACACCAGGCTATATGAATCACTGCTCTGAGCCGATATAGCCAGTCCCATTCCTCAGAAAGAACACCATTCCCACACCCTTTGTGCTGTAGGTTGGCTTACACACTGATGCATGAGGTTTATGTCTTTCACCAAACTCTTGAAATTTTTGTCTTTTTAAATCTTCGTGATTGTAACTGGATGTTCTTGTTACCTGGCAGCTCCTCCTCCTCTTATGGACCTTGCCCCCACTCTCTGCCATCTGGCCTCCACCTTATACCTGCCTTCCAGCAGCACTTCTTTCTCCTGCAGCCCCCACATACCAAGAGCCTGAGAATCCCTGCCTCCAGAACCCCACTCTGCACCTCATCCCTTCACAACCCTCTGCCCTGTCCCACCTTCCACTCTTTCCCACCCCTTCCCCACTCCCTGCCCTGTGCCACCCTCTCTCACACCCACTGCCGCACAGGACCTTTTCCCTCTACTCTCCCCTGCTTTCTGCCCCCACCGCCAGCTAAGAAAGCATGAGCACTGCGTGCATATGTTTATGTGATAGAGAAGTGAGGGGAAGCAGGCATAAGTGAGCACATGAGAGAATGGCTGGTGCATGGAGATGGTGAGCCGTGAGTATGAGTATGGGGATGAGGGTGTTCGATAGGCACAGTGAGCATGGTTATCAAAGTAGCTTAACTGCCGCAAAAAGATGAATTGCTTTAATTTAATCTAAAGTGAAGAAATTTGTACCTGGCATTTCAAATTTCCCTGGGAGAATGCAACTCAGATTCTCCATTTCAGTTTACTGCCTCCCCTCAGCTCTTCTAAGCCTCCCAACTTCTGTTTCACTGGCTACAACACTCGGATGTGCAAATGCTAGCTAAACAGTTGAAAGTATTATTTATTTAGTTAAAACATTTGTGTTTTAATTTATAAACACCTTGTCTAGAGGGGACTGCAGCTGGAAACAAACAAGAATGGCAGCTGCAGTGTATAAATTCTTAAATTATTTAGAATGAGACATGACATGTTTGAAATAATGTCAGTTTCCTGAGAGAGAGAGAAGAATGTAAAGCTTATGTTAGCTCATTTCAGATTCTTTCAGAGTGAGGGGTCAGCTATATTAGCTGAAACTCTTATCACATTTTCATTTAATTTCCTCAGCTGAAGTAACAGTATGTGTAAGAGGAATTTAAGATCAGTGTTTGAAAGTAATATTTCTGTTCTTTGTACATTTTTCTTTTTCTGTTTCTATTTGTGATTTTCTTCCTTTTTCCCCCTTGGAGAGAGAATACTGTCATTGTTCAGAGCAGCTCTACCCGCATTACCTCTCCAAAGGCACCCACTTTTAGATTTCTAGCTCTTAGCCATCACCTCTTTTGGGCAGAGACCTGATCAGGACTTTTCAAGGTTGCACAGTTCTCTGCCTTATGCTGTGATGTCCCCAATGAGTTCAGACTGTCCAAACAGGCCAACATCTGCACTTTGCTTTCTTTCCAAAGGCTTTGAACAGCATAATCATCTGCAATTACCAGTTACCACAAAGTCCCTTATATTCAAGCATATTTATTCATTAGGTGAAAGCATTACAAGAGAAAATGATTTAAAACAATTAAAGAACCTATAGACGTGCTCTTTGCTTACCAGAGATCTTTTGTCTTATGGAGCCCTCATAGGTCAAGTCCTGCAAGGACTGGGAGCCCCCCTTAGACATAAGGCCCTGTTTCTTTGCTGGATCAGACAGAAGGCCCCCAGCCAGTTTAAACTCAGGTTATTTATCCAAAAGACTTATCATTATCTGTTGGTCTATGGAGAGTATATGTGAGCCTCCCCCAGAGGTGGTGCCTCTTTTGGGAGATGGAAGACTACAACCCGCTGTGGCAGTTGTCCCCCATGGAGTAGAACACAATCATGTAAAAGCCATTCATTCAGAACAATGAATCTCAGAAAGATACTGCCTGGGGGTTGCAATATGTGTTACCCTCTCTAGAGGGGAGATGTATGTACAGTTACGGCCCACAATGATACATAAGCTTCATGCAAAAAGTCTTTTAAGGTTATTGCAGGAAGATGCCATGTATGTCACAAATGCCATATTTTAGGGTAGGAGATAAGGCAATTGATGGGAATAGTAGATTTTACAGAAAGCTGAAAGGGCAGGTTGTGTGGGTGAACCATAGAGATGTAGAGCCTGGATGAGTGCTGAAGGCAAAGAAATGCTTATACTGACTCCAGATGTTACAGAAAAATATAACCAAGAGCAGAGTTTACGGGGCTGTCAAAAGGAATAGTGGCTGGAGGTGCAAATAACTGGAATGGAGACTTTAATGGGGCCTGCAGAGGTAAAATGAGAATAGCACACATCATTGGAGTCTGAGGAAGCATTGGTGGCGTACAGTCTATGACCAATTGTGCATTTTCCAAATGGCATGAGTGGGACAAATCCAGCCAACAGGATAATTCCATTTGGTCTGCAGACAAAATGGCAACCTCTGTACTGTGTGACATCACACTGCATGGAGCACATGATATTGGACCATCTACTTACCTACTAAAGTAACACAGACATGTCGTGGCATGCCATTGGGAAGTATGTTTGTGAAAAGAGGACTAGAAGCTCAGCGTGCTAAAACCAGTATGTCTTGGCAAAGATTTCTTGAAATAATTTCAGCAAATAAACCATGTCAGTACTATTTTTGGCTCTCATCAAAGTCTAGGAGGCTTTGTCTTCCCAAATATTATAATTTACCTAACTTAAAAAAAAAAAAAGCAGATCCTGTTACTGACATAAATAGAGAGGGGCATTCTAAATTACACTCGGATTAAGTTTAATGCATAAATCTAGCTTAAAACTTTTACCTTAATTAGGTCAGTTTGGGGCATTTACAACACATTAGGAAAAGTACCTCGGTAGCAAAATATAATTTAATTGCATAACTAAGAACATCTCTCTGAAACTGAATACCTTTGGTGTAATCAAAGCACTTTCTGTATAATTTGAGTGTATTTTAGTAGGGTTATTTTGTCACAATGACATAATGAGGGCAAGTTATAAAAGCCCTACATTAGGAATGTGTGTTTGCTGTAAATCCTATGCAAAATGTGAATAAATCATGGTCTTTCCAGTAATTGTGTGAATTATGAGCATTTCATATCTGGGAAATGTAATACAAGCTAAAGTACTAGTTTATAATATCATCCAAATTATGTCTTTAAATGTTTTTCCTGGACAAAGGTTACTAAATCAATAGACTGAATGTGTAAGATTTTAATTATACATACACATAAATTGAGAAACACTTATTTATGGCTGTATGGACAGACACATATATGCATATCTATCAATACACATGCACACACTTTAATATGCTAATGAAGTTTAAGTAAAATTCAAAGGACAGGACATATAGCCAATGGCTGTGTCTACACTGGACCCCTTTTCCGGAAAAGGGGTGCAGATGAGACAAGTTGGAATTGCAAATGCAGCGGGGATTTAAATTTTCCCCGCTCCATTTGCATGAACATGGCTGCCGCTTTTTTCCGGCTCGGAGCTTTAACGGAAAAAAGCGCCAGTCTAGACGCGGGGATCTGAAAGATCCCTTATTCCTGATTTTAAGAGGAATAAGGGATCTTTCGGAAAAGGCTTTATTTTCCGCAAGAGCCGCTGTTTAGACTGGCGCTTTTTCACAAAGCCCGAGCCGAAAGCGCAGCCATGCTCATGCAAATGGAGCGGGGAAAATTTAAATCCCCGCAGCATTTGCAATTCCGACTTGTCTCATCTGCATCCCTTTTCCGGAAAAGGGGTCCAGTGTAGACACAGCCACCATGTTTACGAGTAGCGCTAGCACTGACTGCAGACCACTTCCAGCTTGCTTTTGCAATTTGTGCTGGAGGCCGGTGTCTACCAATAATTGGTACAATGTGCATTAGGAGATTTAGCTTGAGAGACACAGACTACTAGGTGGATGACTGTCTTTGGCTATTAGTTACAGATAATTAGATAACTAATTTTCTAATAGGCCTGAGGAAAAAAAAGCATTTGATTACTTGAAGAGTCTTAATAAATCCCTCTGGGGATCCCTTTAACCAGCTTTTGTTTCTTTGCCATAAAGCTTCTGTAATACAAGTAATGTCCTCTCTTTATACAGTAAAACCTTAGACACATGGAAGGCACTGAGAGCTGCTGAAGAATTATAATCCTACTCACCCTTGTCCTTCATTTGTCCTTTATTCTCTCCTCCCCCACTTCTCACCATAACAGCGTTCCTCCTAGCAGAGCAAGTGAGAGAGAAGTCAAACCATTATACTGGATCCATGCTTGCTCAGCAGGGAACCAATAAATTCTGGCTTTGACAAAGTGAACTTGACGAAGTGGGGTCCAGTGTGGTGATGTTAGGTTATTCTTTCTTCATCTTTCTCCACTTTTTTATGAAACTATGCAGAGAGAATTTGACTCTGGTCATTATAGAAGAATATAAGCATAGAAGACTATTTGACTATGATGGTTGTAGAAGAATATAGACCAAGGTTATCAATCCTTGTGCATGCAGTTGCTAGTAAAGAAAACAAAATACATGAAACACGTTTATAGCCTAGGTTATGCCCTTACTCTCAGGATAAGACTTATAAAAGATTCTGTGTGTGTGTGTGTGTGTATATATATATATATATACACACACACACACACACACACACACACACACACACACACACAGAATGTATATACACACACACACACACCCATGTGTGAACACAGAGTGAAACACAGAAGTCACTTTGTACTTTGATAATATCTTTCTTGAAGGGTTTAAATGCAGTCTACAGGTATTAATTAATTAAGCCTCACAATACTCCCAAAGAGACAGGTATTTTTATCTGAGACAGAGAGATATTGTGCCCGAAGTCACAGGCTGAGTCATTGACAGGATTGAAAACAGATCTTAACAACATGACTCATCTAAATGCTAGATGCAATGACTCCCAAGGAAAGGAGAAAAGAGTGCTTACATGACAATTGTGTTTTCAATTTTCCATAGCTTTCCTATATAAAATATGCTATGACAAGAATATAATACAGAAATACTTTATGAGATTGTGAAAGTTTCCAGAGCTATCATTATTCCCTTTAAGTGAGGGGGGGGGGGGGAGGGCGGAGATCAATAAAGGAATGAAAAACAAATATATAAACCTGGTAGTGTTGTATCCAGTAGAGGACAGTGAAAACTGAGAAGTGCTCTTGTGAATCTTAACCCTAGGACTTTCCTTTTAATTGTCCAGCACCTTACTCAGATGATATACCTCATTTTGGTCATGACAAAACTACTTTGGCTTTTACCAGATAACTAAGTAAGGCTGAGCAACTAGTTTTGAATATATATTTTAAAGTCAATTAAAAAATATTTTCAACATATTCTCATTAAAATTTAAAAATGTAGTTTTTTAAAATAACATTTACGTTTTGAGAGTTTTTTCCATTTAATCAGTTTTTCTTACTCCCCTTTTCTACTGCTCATTACCCACCCTTTTTCTATTTGCAACATGGAAAAGGGGAGAAAAAAAGATAGGGAAAGGTGAGAAGGAAGAAAAAATGAGGGAGGAGATACTGAAACATTAAAAAGATGAACAAAATTGAAAATGAAAATAAGGCGAGAATACAAAATATACTGTTCTCAATTTTTGCACACAGTCTTCTCCCTCATATTCAAACACTGGACCAGATCCTGCAGACATTTAAAATGGGGTTAAAATGTACACAATATGGAGTAGTTAACTGAAGTCAATGGGACTACTCACTGTGCATAAAGTTGCACATCTGCAAAAGCCTTCGCAGGATTGAAGCCTTGCATTATGAAGTGAGATCAGTGACAGAAGAGTTTCCATGAAACTGGCACCATTATGGAGATCAGCTCCCTATTTATATTTTCAAATCAAATACCTTGCAACAAAAATAAATTTTAACTACTTTTACATCTTGGAGTACTGCAAAGCTATCACAATTCGGGAAAAGCAAGCTGGATTCTATTCGGGCTTGTGCCTCATCATCAGTGAGGCTATGTCTACACTGTGGAGTTTTTCTGGGATATCTCCAGTATCCCAGAAAAACTCCACCGTATCCAAGGAACACGTTTGCTCTTCTGCTTTTTTCGTGGAAGAGCAAACGTGCTCTTTCGGGGAGCCCTGAATACCTCATTCTACGAGGGATAAGGGCTCTGCCGAAAGGGGGGAGGCTTTACTGCCATTTGGCCCCATCTAGGCTGGGCCAAATGGTGGAAAATCCTCTTCTGGAAAAGCAATTGGAAAAAGCTACGTAAATTCCGTAGCTTCTTCTGACAAAGGACTGTAGTGTAGGCCTAGCCTGATAATGCACAAACCAGAAATGGAATTGCTTGATTCCAGAGTTATGTTGCAGCACTAAATTAGAAAAGTGACAGACTGTGCACTCTCCCTTCATTCTCTGATGAAGGGGAACAGCCAGCAATGTTACCATATGAATCAGGGAGTGGGGAGCTTCAGCTCTCCTTCCCTACCCTCCCTAAAAGGTGCCGGGTTGGGGGGAGCATGGCTCAGGACTGAGGCAGTCCCAGATGGCAGGCACACACAAAGCCAGCCCCGTTCACCTACCTGCCTGGTGATTTGGTCTCTTTTCTGCATGTTTTTTTGAGAAGCAATTGCATTCTAGGCACATCCCATTTTCCTGGCTCAACCAAACCCTGACCTTGCTTTAAGGTATGATAAGAGAAAGCTGCCAAATTTGGTGGTCCTAGTTTTTACCGTTTAGCAGGAGTTCTTGAACAGATAGACACACAGATGGATAAACTCCCTCAAATATATAGTAGATTCAACTGCAGCTTGAGTGTTAACTAATTGTTACTCATTTTATGGTATTCCCTTCAGTAATGATGATCTCTCATACTATATTAGATACACCTATACTGGAACTTTTGTTCAATGCCACTCATTCCACAAACAGATTGATCCAAATATCACAAATGGCCATCAGTTAAAAATTAACACCAAACTGCATTAATTTAAAGTAATGCTATAATTCTCATTGCCTTCTCAATTCAGAATCAGTTCATAAAGTTGAAAATATTCAAGAAGCTGCTGTGATGACTTTGAAGATACTCTATAATTCATGAATAACGCATGTTGACCCATTTATTCAAATCTTTAAAGATATTGGCTTAGACTAATAGGAGGCCATTCAAATAAACAAGCAGGAAAAAAAAAGAATGTCTCAGTATCAGTCATCCATCCTGGTAAACAATTAAGAGACATAACAGGAAATCAAAAGAACCCTGGTCAGTGTTCCCTGTAAGCTGTTTGCTTGTGTGGCTGCTCAGGAAAGATTAAAATGCCATCCAGTTGATTAGCAGAGCACCCACAATTAAGGGTTTTTTTTGTTTGTTTCTATTTGTGGTTCACATGCTTCGGTACACAAAAAACCAAAAATGTATTCCAGACATGAATGGAGAAATCCACACATGGATGGAAGAGATTTGAGTGAAAAGGAACATTCTTTCAAGGAAGAGAGGAAGGTTGAGGGAAACCAGACAGAGACACAAGACTTCGGTCGGGAGATGGGGCTAAAGGGGCCTGAAGAAATTAGACCTGCTTAAGTTACCATCAGGAATGGCGAGCCTTTTGTGAAGACAGACACATGTAGACTGTTGATTGCTATATAATACTTTTTCTCTAAATGCTTTGCTCCTGTTGCAAAACAAAAACAGTACTGTGTTGCAAAAAGGCTGTATAATCACTAGATACCACTAGTCAGATTTCCAAAGGAAAGAACTGCAGGTGTCTGAACTCAGTTATACCTTCTGGGTAAGCGTGGTTAATACCACAGCTACTGTAAGCCAACGGTCCAGGCCAAGAGGGGAAGCCATGTGGAATTCTGCCCCCGGACCAGTAAAGGTACAAGACCTGACAATTGAGAGGGTGAACTCAGAGAGACCACAAAGGCCACAGAGGTACAGCTAGCCTTGTAATCATGACCAGTGTTTCTGAAAGTGTACCGCAGAAACACTTTCAGAAACACTTTAACTGGCCGCCCCAGTTTGTTTATGTACCAGCGCCGCGGCCACAGAGCCTTGCAGCTCCTATTGGCTCCGTTTCATCTTTTGCAGCCAAGGGGAGCCGCGGGAAGCAGTGGCCCAGCCCACGCCACTTCCCACAGCTCCCCTTGGCTGCAAAGGATGAAACGGAGCCAATGGCAGCTGCAAGGCTCTGTGGCCGCGGCGCCAGTAAATAAACAAACCAGGGCGGTCAGTTAAAGTGTTTCTGAAAGTGTTTCCGCGGTACACTTTCAGAAACACTGATCATGACAGTTGCATGTGAACTTTGTACCTTGTGATCTTGGTTTTATACTGCACAAGGAGAGCAACATCTTGAACTTTCATGTGCTGTACACAAGTGTCCTACAACTGAGAAGGCATGTGATTATACATTTTCAACAGAGGGTTTGGAGTTAGTATTCCTGGATCTATGCCTTGCTTCATACTGAATTGCTAGATATTTTACATCACTGTAAAACAACTATAATATTACATAATACCATCTGATAGGGGTATCATGAAACTTAATAGATCTGATTCAGCACTCAGTTACACCATTTTTAGGTTGAGGTAACTCCATCGTTTCTGGCCCCCAGTCAGTGCCAGATGTTGTTTTGGTTTCCAAGTTTCTCAAAGCACTTTACAAATATTGGATGTGAGTCACCACTCTATTAGATTGCTATAATGCAGTAGTGAATGTTTGTGAAGTGCTTTGAGATGTTTAAAGGCAAGCTTCTACATTCAGTAAGTAACTAACTTGTTTGTACCACACTTTGCACATTTAAAAGAATTATTATTGTAAGTGCAACACATTATTTCTGTTAGTTTCGGAATGATATAAACGGTTGCAATCTGCTTGGATCCTGCTATAATATTTGTGTGATTTTAAAGAAAATTATGCACATTCATTGCACAATCAGTAGCCTCTTTATTTATACAAAAAAGCACCACCTGACTCAGGGTCAGAGAATGACACCTCTCATTTTACAGTCTGCTGTCAATTAGTTGAAATTATTATTTTTTTAAATCCTTGCGGTAACGCATCTGGGCAGGATATTGAATCTGAAGACAAATAAAAGTAAATGATTTATGGAAAACCCGGTTTTCCAGCTTCATCGGAGGATACAATTCCCAGTAAAGAGCAAATACAGCAAGACTGGTTATTTTCAAACATGTCCCGGGGAACAATAAAGGCTTGATAGGACCTCTATCTTACTGAGGGTACATCTACTCTTGCACACTAGTTCAAACGAGGGATGCAAAGGTAGACGACCGAAATTGCTAATGAAGCGGGAATTTAAATATCCCGCGCTTCATTAGCATAATCTCGCCCTCGTGCTATTCCGATCGCCAGCTGATTTGAACCGGGAAGTGCGCTCCGGGTCGCGTTAGTTCGAACCAAGGGGTTTGATTCGAACTAACGCAGCCCGGAGTGCACTTCCCGGTTCGAATCAGCTGGCGATCGGAATAGCATGAGGGCGAGATTATGCTAATGAAGCATGGGATATATAAATCCCCGCTTCATTAGCAATTTTGGTCGCCTACATTTGCATCCCTAGTTCGAACTAGGGTGCAAGTGTAGACATACCCTGAGATGTAAAAGTTTACTGTTTGAAGATGCAGATCGACAAAGCAAAACACACTGCTAGTTTGAAACTTACCTACTACAATCTCATCTCGCTTCTTAGGGTGTCCCCACATAGCACAATTATTTTGAAATAACTGATATTATTTCGAAACAACAATGCAAGCGTCTACACAGCAATTCCGGTATTTTGAAATAACTTTGAAATAACAGACAGCTTATTCAAACTTCTGTAAACCTCATTCCATGAGGAATAATGCCATTCTAAAATAATTATTTTGAAATAGGATGTGTGTAGACATGGCAGCTGGAGATATTTCAAAATAAGGGGCCCCAGGAAATCCCACAGGTGCCCTGCTGGCCACTCTGACCACACTCATTAGGACTCTCTAGTTCCTCTTCTCCTGCAGCCCTTAAAGCTGCAGCCACAGGGGAAAGGGCTCATGGCAAGAAACTGGCCCTGACAATCTATAGCCACTCTGCAGCTGCCACAACAACTAAGTGGGCCAGCATGAGTGACCCTCGAGCCTCCACAAGAGCCCTCCCCTGCTCCCAGGGAGTACTGATGGCTCCCAGGAGCCTGCCAGGGACCGCAAGAGACACACACTGTCCTGGTCTGGGGCAAAGGTCTGGCCCTCATAGACTTTTGGGGTGAGGAGGAAAGCCACCAGGATCTCTGCACCAGACAGCACAACACTAAAATCTATGGCCACATGGCCGACAGCCTGGCCTCAAAGGGCCCTATCCAGACCCAGGAGCAGCTCCATATGAAAGTATAGGAGCTCTGCCAGGCAAATGCAGCTCCCACTCCAGGGCAGACTACACTCCTGCACATATTACCAGGACCTGCACCACATCCTCGGGGGCGGTGCAATCCCTCCCTCACCTATGGTGCTGGACTCAAGGCTGGGGATGCCCATCGTTGCCCGCCCAGGGGGCAGAGCCAGTCATGGGAAGGAAGAGGAGGAGGACCCCGACGTGGCCAGCACCATCACCAGGCTGACCCTGGAGCCAGTACTCCACAGCCTGGATGTGCCTCAGGTATCCTCTAAGGCCGGGGAAGGAACATCAGGTGAGTTACCTTAGGTACCTGACAGACAGGGTAGAATGGCAGGTGGCAAGGGGAAGCTGTGCACTCCTTGCGTGGCCTTCTCAGCCTGGGGATCGCGCTGTAGTCTGTGCATGTGGATGCATGTGCAGTGCCAGTCTGGGCCACACAGGCTGCAACCCTTGCCTCTTGCTCACAGGGTCTAAGGAGGCCAGCCACACTTTTGACACCCGCGTGGGGCACCCTCCCATCACAAGGCACCACTAGAAAGCAGCTAGGGATGTGGCCACACACACACACACACACTCAAGTATGCAGGCATGCCCATGTGCTCATGGGCGGCGAGTTATATGGGCTCGTGGTGCCCATGCTCCAGCAATATTCAGAGCCGGAGGCCCTGCTCCAGCAATATTTGGAGCTGGGTCTCTCCCCCGGCCCTGCCTGGAGCAGGCCCTGGCCCCCACCTGCCGGCCCCCGTGTGCGTCCTCCCACCCCGGCCCCAAAGCTGTCCCCCCTGTCCCCGTCCCATCCCTGCCATGCGCAGCTTTCAGTCCGGCTCCCCCTTGCTGGCTGCTGCTGCCATGCGCGGCATTTACAGGTAAGCGGGGAGACGTCCGGGTGTGACGTGACGTCACGGCCCAGGACTTTAAAACTGCTCGGCGCAGCGTTGCACTGCACGGCCTAGCTCCGGGTTCGGAGTCCGGGGACTTCTGGGGCCCGAGCGCAGACTCCAGCCCCGCAAAGTGGAAGGCAGAAGGTAAGGTAAGGGGAAAGGTAAGGGGTGGGAGAGGAAGGGGCTTGTGTGGAGGGGGAGGGGGAAGAAAGGGGAAGGCACCAAGGGACAGCGTGGAGGAGAGACAAATGCCAGGGGGCCAAGTGCAGACAATGAGGAAAAGGGCAGGAGGGGAGGTGTCAGTGGGGAGGGACAGGTGATGCTGGGAGAGGAGAGAGTAAGGGCACTGGGGCTACGGGGAGGGGAGGTACTGGGAGAAGGCTTAAAAGAAGGGGTGGGCATGAGAAAGGTGGGGATGGAGCAAGTCATGTGTGAGGGCACAGAGGGGCATGAGGGGAATGGGGGCAGAGAGTGGTGAGGGGGCGGGCATCAGGAAAAAGAAGGCAAAGGGGGCAGGGGCAGTAAGGAACCGGGGAGGCACCTGGAGGGTGCAGAGCTAAAGGAAGGTGCAGGTGCCAGGAGATTCTGGGGGTGAAGCAGAAGGGCAGACACCTGCAGGGGAGGGACCAGCACCAGAGGAGAGAGGCAGGGCAGGTGTGTAGAGGGAGGTGTTAGAAGAGGGGATGAGGAGGAGTAGCTCATATGATCAGAGTGGGGCTACTGGAGGAGTAGGCACAGGGGGCAGAGAAGGGCTGGTGGAGGGGGGCAGGTCGCAGGAGGGCTGAGGGCAGTGAGAAGGGCAGGAGTCAGGACAGCAGAGGAGGGTGAGGAGTTGGGGGGCAGCAAGCACTAGGGGAGCTGATGGAGTAAGGCGAGGAGACATGGCAGGAGAGAGAAAAGATAGAGGTTTATAAAATATTTATTAATAACTTGGGTGCCACAGTGGCACATCCAAACAAGCCACATGAACTCAGTACAGGTGCACAACACAAAATTCATTCTGCTCATGGGAGGAAACTCTTAGGCTATGTCTACACTGGTGGTGTCTTATGCAAGAACATCTTGCGCAAGAACACGTCCACACTGCCATGTGCGAGCTGTGCTTTTGCGCAAGAGCATCCATGGCAGTGTGGACGCTCTCTTGCGCAAGAAAGCTCTGATGGCCATTTTAGCCATAGGGGTTTCTTGCGCAAGAAATCCCTGCCAAGCATCCACACTGCCCTCTTGCGCAAGAGAGCTTACACCTGTTAGAAAAGAGTGTAGCTCTTGCACAAGACGCCCTCTCTTCCCACGCCGTACTGTACATTTCTTTGCACAAGAGCAGGCAAGCAGTGTGGATACTCTGTGGGTTCTTGCGCAAGAACGGCTGTACTTGCGCAAGTAGCCATGAGTGTAGACATAGCCTTAGAGGGAACACTTCCCCCAGCCTCTCTGCCCCCGAGTTAATGTCACACACATTGGGTTAATGCAATTGCAGGATAGTTGCACGAGGGGAGGTTGGTGGGGGCCAAACTAATCCCTGTTGGTAGGAGGATGGTGGGAAAAGTCCTTCGAGAGGGGTGACATGACACCTTTTACTTCTGGTCCATCTTGCACAGAGCGCGTTACCTCCAGAGGCCTGGTTAATGGGGGTCAGGGGGTGTGGCTAATGGGTCACCACCAAAAATTATACAAACCTGCTGCCCCTGCGTGTGCTGTGTGCAGCACTCCTGGGCAGCACCCACTCCTGGGGACAGCACTGGCAGGCACAGGAGCATCTGCCAAGCACACACACCTCCCCCGACCTCCTCTCCTCCAACAGCCAGGGATACAAGTCTTCTCCCCTTGGGATGCCACCACTGCCAGTCTCAGCATGTGTGCGGCACTGAGGTAAGCCCAGCCGGCCTGTGGCCCCCCTCCTGCCCACAGGATCCCAGTGTGGCCGGCAACTTCCCATGCCTGCTTGTCTCAGGATGTGGGGGTGGTGAGGCTGCTCCCCGGGAACATCTGGGCCTCTGTAAGAAAGGGCCCATTGTCCTGGCCACAGATGGCCTTGCTCCCAGTACATCACCTTCATCTGACCCGAGATCGGTCAGTCTCGGCTCACAGATGAGGACAAGGCTTCAGAGTCAGTCTCTCCAGGGATGACTGACCATCTCTTTTCTCTACAGCCGGACCAGCTGTGAGAGGGGGTTGGGTGACACCACCCAGGGCAGCTGTCCGACACTGGGGGACCCGCAGGTGCCAGAGAATGCAGGAGGAACTGCTCCAGGATCACATCTCCATGCTCTGGGCCCCGCATGGGACACTGGAGCAGAGGCTCTGGGAGCACATGCAATTGCAGAGAGATACCTGAAGGGAGTTGTGTGCAGCCATCCAGTTTCTCCTCACTGGCATGGAGCCAGCTCCTGCTGCCGCTCCTGCCCCAGCCTCAGCTCCCAGTCCTGCCCCACCTCCCATGCCAGCCCGTTCCAGCTCTACCTCCTGCTTCTCCTCCTAGCATCCCCGGCCCCCCGTGGTCACCAAGGTCCCTGCACATAAGGCGGTGGAACCGAGCCAGGTGCTAATCCCACTCCCAGCCTGAGCCTCTCCTTATCCTCCTCCCCTTCCCCCCGAAGGTTCTCATCTCACCCCCTCTCCTCTCGCAGGTTCTTTCCCCAGTCACTTTCAACCCAAATAAAAACCGCACAAAATTTATTGTTTCAAAAAAATGTCTGTTTTATTGTCTCTGCAGGGGGTCGGGGGAGTGGGAAGTGAGGGGTGTGGGAAAATAGGCAGAGAGGGGCGATGCACAGGCCTCTCCTGGGGAGACCAGCCAACAAAATATCAGTGAACTGCCAGCAGTGATTGATGAGGGCCTGCAAGACCATTGAGAAATACCCCTTACGGTTGATATAGACAGATGCCCAGTGGTTGGGGGCCTGGATGGGGATGTGGGTGCCATCAATTCCCCTTCCCCCTCTGCCAAGGAAGCCCATGTCAGGGAAGCTGGCGATGGTGGAGTCCACATTGCTGAGGTTGATGACCCTGCGCAGCAGGATGGTGTTGATGGCCTGCACCACCTGTAGGAGGAGACAAGCAAACAGAGAATTACAAGGGTGCCAGAGTCCTCAGAAGGTGCCAGAGCTCACCCTCTTCTCCCCTCCCCTACATACACCAAGAGCAACCCCCTACATAGTTCATCCCCTGGCAGGGCTGTGTGAGGATGGGACTGAAAAAAAAACACCTGGGGAAGGGGGCTTCCCCCACCCACAACTCCCCTTTCCCTAGGATTCCCAATCCCAGCAGTTCACCCCCCTCCTGGTACGTTAGCCCAAGAGCACAATACCTGCATGACGAGGGCACCAATGGTCGACTTTCCCCACACCAAACTGGTTGATGACAGCTTGGTAGCTGTCTGGTGTGGTGAGCTTCCACAGCAATGGTGACCCACTTCTCCAGGGGGATGGCAGATCCCATAGTGTCCCGTCGCGTGAGAGCAAGGGCAAGCAGGTACACAGCTCCAGAAAGGTGTCCTTCTGCATGCAGAAATTCTGGAGCCACTGCTGGTTGCCCCACCACTCCATGATAAGCCGGTCCCACCAGTCAGAACTGGTGTCCAGCCACCAGAAGCGGCAGTACACAGTGTGGTACAGCTGGAAGAGCTGTACTCCCAGACAGATGGTGAAGGTCTCCTCCACCAGCACCAGAAACTGCTGCAGAAACTGCGGCACTGACAGATGAGGGCCGTTGACTACCCAGAGGCAGCTCCAGCTCCATGCTCGACAGCTGAGATGTTCACATGAGCAACCACAGCACTCAGAACAAAGGCTTTGCTGTCCCTCAGGGAGGTAGGCAAAGGTGAAGAATCTGAGAAATGGCTGTACAAGGGGGCCCCTTTAAAGTACAAGACTCAGATATCAGCTCCTGGAAGTAACTGCATCCTGATGCCCTGCCTGAAGTGGTTCCAGGTGGTCTTAAATGTGAGTTAGCGTCTAATCAGTGTGGATGCCCTATTTCAAAATAGCTAAGCACAATTTTGATGAGCTTTGTGTGTGTAGACGCGCTATTTTGGAATATTTCTTCCAAAATTGCTTATTTCTAAATAAGCATGTAGTGTAGATGTACCCTTATAAAAATTGAGAAGCTTATCACAAACAGCAAGAAGGTAAAAAAGAATCTTCATGTACACAGTAGTGTTAGCAGAAGTTATTTAGAAAAGGAAAAGGGTGAAAACAAAGTGGTCCATATGGAAATCCACAGCTATGACTCTGTAAATGGCGGCTTCAGAAGTATCACAGTTTGGGGAGGTATCAGCTAAAAAGGTACACAGATTTTTAATAGCTGTAAAAGCTGTGGTCAGAAGGGCTGAAAATAGAGAGAGTGGGAAGTCTGAACAAAGAATGTTCTGGAACTTTGCAGGGCAAGAAGAAAATTAAGAATTAGAAGAGCTGAGCAATCACCTGTCAGTGGATACTAATGAGAACAAACAGAGCCATTACCATAGCCTTTGCCCTCACTCAGGGAGCAAATTCCATAGCAGCCACATGTGTGGGAGAATATATTTTGTTTTATCTGTTTTAAAATCTTAACTTCATCCCCTTGGCTTAGAGTAGCAAATGTGTGTGTGTGTGTGGGGAGAGAGTCATGGGGAATGCTGAGATCATGAGGAAACTAAGGTTAGAATGACAGTGAAACACACTGCAGAAGAGAAAGAGATTACAGTAAAATTCCATTGCAGGTGTGGAAGAAAACATGCTTCCACATAGGGTACACCAATAGAAAGCAACAACCATCCATTTTCCAAAGCACTTTGAGAGAGGGAAGTATCTTGTGGATGAGGAACAAGGGTACATCACTCTTTCAACCATAGTATAAACTACCCTTCCCTCAATATACCCTCTCTTGCCCCTAAACCCAGTTACAAGGGGAATGCAACAGATAACCTAGCTCTAAAGGGACAGGGTGCAGATCCCTTGTCCTCAGGAACACACTACGTTATTCTATAGTAGCAGCTAAGATATCAGTGCAAAAGGCCAAGTCTAACTTAGGGAGTTTAGATAAATAGAAATGTAAGAAGAAATACAGAGAAAGTTGCTATGAAAGAAAGTTAATGAAATTGACTTTGGGTACATCTACACAGCAGAGCAAAAGTCGAATTAAGATATTCAACTTCAGCTACGTCAATTGTATAGCTAAAGTCGAAATAGCTTAATTCGTCTTCTGGTGCTGACTACACAGCAGGAAGTGTAATGAAGAACACTCTTCCTTTAACTTCCCTTACTCCCCATAAAATGAGGGTTACAGGCGTCAAAGAAAGAAGTCCTCCATCTCAACATTATTTCGAAATAATGGCTTGCTGTATAGACGTGCATTCTGTTATCATATATATTGTAACCCTTCTGCCAGGCCGAGTTAATAGCAGCAAGGGCCGGGTTAAGTATCTAGGGGTCTCCTCCCAACAAGGTAATACAACACCGGCTCGAGCCCCCACCCAGTGACCTGGGAAATCTTACATACACCCGGGGGCGCCTCAAAGAGGCAATTCTTCCCGTCTTGCAAGCACAGAGCCTTGGTATAGCAGCAAATCTTTAATAACATGAGGTAACCGACCTCAGCATTAAATTGGGAAAACACCACAACTCGGATTCATAGACCAAACATGAGCAAAGACCCATCCCCCAGCCACGAATCACCCAAAGTCCCACACCCCAAGAGTCTCTGGAGTCCAAGAACCCAAAAATCACCCAAAGTCCGACACCCCAAAAGTCTCTGCCCCGGGTCAGTGCTGCACCAGGGTTCAAAAGTTCACCCGGCAGGGTGCTACCATCCCAACCTGGAGGGGGGGCGGGGGTTGATACACCTTACGTGGTCCGCCGATGGCTCCGCCTCTCCGTAGGGTTCTGCTGCCGCCATCAACGTGAGTCACTCTCCCACACTCCACCTGCTGTCCCATGAGCCGCCTCAGCCATCCCATGAACTGCCCTGCTTCGCCAGCCGTCTCGGTCCACGCCCCTGGCCACCAGCTGGTTGCTCCTGCAGCTGCTCCTACCGGCCGCCCGCAGGTCGCCCCCGCCAGCCCGCTCTGCTGGCCACCTGCGCCCACCGGTCGTCCCCGCCAGCCGCTCTGCTGTCTGCCTGCGCTTGCCGGTTGTCCCGCAAACCGCTCTGCTAGTAGCTCCACAGTATAGCATCAGGCTCCCCACAGCAACAGTGTTTTCAGCTCTTCCGCAGTATAGCGCCAGGCTCCCCTCAGCACACAGTGATTTCAGCTCTTCAGCAAGTTCAGATCATAATAGAGGAGCCTCAGTGCTAGTGCTCCATTGGCCCACAGTGAAGTCAGCTCAGCAGCTTGCAACTAGACTGCTAATGGAATCCAAATTAGCTCTGATATTCCACAGTGGAGAGAGAAAGAGAGACCGCGGGCGGGCAGGCAGGCGGTGTGCAATCGGTGTTGTTTAGGCCCTCAGACAGGGCCCCACCACCAGGTACACCCATCCCCAGCCTCTCTCTCAACTTGACTGGGTTTGGAACCCATGCCCTTGTCTAGCGAGTGCTACTTAGTTTATGGCAAATCCCTCTGTCATAAACAGTTCCACTATTACATTGTCCTTGATTCACATAATCAGGGTAACAACACTTTATCCCCCCTGCCTCATTAACAGAGAGACTGGGGATCCCACAGTGGCCAAAGTGACCATTTGGGCTGCTGTGAGCACATACTAGGCAGGGTGGGTGTGCCTATGCAAATGAGATCAGATCCTGAAGTCTTTTTGCACCACAATTCACCACCAGATGTCAGGGCAGAGCTTATCCTGACCCTGCTTACATATAGTAGCACAATGTCTGTGACTCTGTAACGCTGAAATGCTGACTGTTGCCTCTGGGTGGCGCTGTTGCCTGAGTCACGTCCTTTGCCTCCCGCCGTAGCGCGCGCAGCTGACTTCTGCGCTGCTCAGCCGGGCCGCTGCGCGGGAGCAAGTGGTGCAAGTGACCGTTTGGGCTCCACGGTCCCCCGAGTGAGAGGCAGGAGGGGGAGGAGAAGAGAGAGAGTGTGAGAGGCAGGTGGGGGCGGAGAAGAGAGAGAGAGAGAGAGATGGAGCGAGAGGCAGGAGGCGGAGCTGAGAGGGGGCGGGGGGAGGCAGTAGGAGGAGAGAGAGAGAGAGACGGAGCGAGAGACCGGAGGCTCAGGAGAGAAGACCGACGTGGAGGAGAGACCTGAAAATCCCGTCTTATGATGGGCTAATTGGCTAGTTTCAGAATAACTTCAGTTATTCCAAAATAATGCTGCTGTGTAGCCATACCCTTAGTTACCTTGATTTATCTCCTAATAGTACACAACCTCAATTAGCCTAGAAGTGTACCGATAACCTTAAGATACCTAGTGTCAGACTCTCCTCTCACATGACTACCCCAGTGTGATTCCATCAACCTCAATGGGCTTACCTTGATTTATTCCCCTCTCTGCTGTGGTAAGAGAACCAGGCCCAACTTTTTACTAAAGCCCTCAAAAGGATCTCTATTACATCCTCTTTTCTAGGTGAGACAGGAGGACATTTTACATCTTCATTTCTACCAGGGGACTGTGGTGAGGAAGGGGAGAATGACACATGAAAGTGTGTAGGCACAGGCTTCTAAGCCCCTGTGGTTATAAACCACTTGCCCTTTGTTAGTAAATCTTTTAGTCATGAGGGTTGTCATGGTTGGTTTTGGTTTGTTTGGTTTTTTGTTTGTGTTTTTGTGGTTGGTTTTGGTTGTTTTTTGGTCATACACTATTTGAGGTTCTTTTTGTAGGTGTTAGAACTAGGGAGTTAGGGGTGCAGCAGCTTGAAGTGTTTTCCATCACATACAGGGTTTACAGTTTGGTTCAATGGCTCTCAGCATCCCCACTAGACTCATTGTTCCAGCACCCCTAGGTTTCATCAACTACCTATGCTTACTGACAAGGCTAAACTTGGCATTTCATCAGGAGGGCATTTGTCTGTCTAGCAGCCCAGCCAAACCACCATGAAATTACAAGTCCAGGCCCAGAATCTACTTCACTCATCTTTACCAGGATTATTTCTTACTGCCACTATTATGTACTGCTATGCATTTGACAGGTGTGTAAGAAAACAAAGTTTCCTGCCCCCTATTACAATCTGAGGATTGGAAATGAGAAAAGCAAATATTTTACCAATTTCTATTTTAAACTATTTTATATATTATATGTGTGGCATGCATGTATGTACATTAACATACATAGTGTCTGTCACTCGTACCTCATCAGTGCATTCACTTCATACATTTCTACTACTATTCATTCTAAGCACCGTTTTACTTTTCCCCGGTGAGGCAATGAGTACGATTGTAGACTAGCATTTCACGATTGCATTCCCAGCAAGTAAATCCTAGTTTACCTGGGTCTCTGTCATTTTACCTAGGAGATACACAGTAGAACCTCAGAGTTAAGAACATCTCGAGAATGGAGGCTGTTCATAAATCTGAAATGTACATAACTCTGAACAAAATATTATGATTGTTCATCCAAGAGCTTACTTCCAAACATTGACTTAATTCAGCTTGAAACTACACTGCAGAAGAAAAATGCTGCTTTCCCTTTATTTATAACAGTTTACATTAAATACTATACTGTATTTGTGTTTTGTTGGGTTTGGTTTGGTTTGTTTGGGGTTTTTTTGAGATTCTGCTGCTGCCTGATTGTATATTTCTGCTCTACATGAGGTGTGCAGTTGATTGGTCAATTTATAACTCTGCTGTTCATAAAGCTGAAATGCTACTGTAAAATAAAGTGGGCCTATCTAAATGTTCTTAAATGACAGCATCTTCTTCTTAAAGTCACTGTACATTTTCTTAGTTTTTCCTAACATCTGCCAGTTGTCTCCAGCTTCTATGAACAGACAGCATTTACGAGCTAAAAAAGCAGTGCTGCCTTCTGTGTGGTAACTAATTTGGCAGCTTTATGAAGGGTTTAGAGCTTGGACTTCAGATAAGATTAAAACCTCTGGAAAATCTTTCTTCGCTTACTTCAAATTGGCTTAATTTATCAAGTTCATATGATAAGTAATGCCAGTGCCTATAACAAAGTATTGTTTTATTACATTGTGTTTGTAGTTTGTTTACTAGAATTAGCAATTAAACAATTATGCTGATAAGAATCTTATCTTCACACAAAGGCACAGACATTGGGTCAAATTTAGCAGTGGTGTAAATGAGGGCAGCTCCATTTAAATTTATAGACTTTTGCATACTCTTATAACATCAAATTTAGTCCAGATAATCTATTATTATAGAGTATATATGTATAAAGTATTGTCACTAATATATATAGTTTATATGATAACCTTATTAATAAGTGGTGCTTATTTGACACTTCCCATTAGAAGACCAGTTCCTTATATCCATTTGGGCTAACGCAGCGTTTGCCAAACCATGGGCCGCGGCCCGGTACTGGGCCTCAGCATGGCTGCCGGGAGGAAGCAGGGGAAAACCGGCTGCTGGGAAGCAGGGTTGGGGGCAGTGGGGCTGTCCAGCGGAGATCTGGGCGGCCAGCCAACGGAAGCAGGGTTAGGGGCAGCAGGGCTGTCCGGCGGAGATCGGGGTGGGCAGCGGAATCAGGTCTGGATGGGGGCCGGGGGAGCTGGACTGAGGAGATTGTGAGGAGGACGGGAGAACCAGCCACCGGAAGCAGGGCTGGATGGGGGCAGCGGGACTAGCCAGGGGAGATCGGGAGGGCGAATTGGCTGGCGGGAAGCAGGACTGACCTGGGCACACGCAGACCAGGGCACACGAATGATTCTGGCCCCGAGGGATTCCATTTTGCTCCCCCTCCCCCGAGTAGTTGCGAACTGCCTGGCTGGTAGACACACTCACACAGCATGAGCACATCTACCAGGCAGGCAGTTTGCAGCTACGGACTGATACACCTAATAATAATAAAACTTACCTAATTAGAAAATATAAAATGTCCGGTATTTTCTCAATTTGTTTCCTGGACAGAACCCTCAAATACCGGACTGTCCGGTACAAAACTGGACACCTGGCAATCCTACCCTTCCTTGCACCCTCCCTCTTATCCAGATAACCTACCCCCAATCTGCTCCTGCTCCTGGAGTGCCCATGCGGCACCGGGTCCCCCAAGCCCTGGCCCAAGCTGGGCGGAGGATGCAGCCGGGTGAAACACTGAAAATTTATTCATTTTTAATTCTTTTTTTGAATATGTGTTTATATTTTTGGACTGCAAAAAACAGTACTGGAAAAAAAAAAAAAAAGGGTTCCAACTAAAGTAAAAAGTTTGGGAAACCCTGGTCTAGCCATTTTTCTATCCATCTTACAGACCATTTATCCAATCCATATTCCCTTAACTTGCAGGCAAGAATATTGTGGGTGACCGTATCAAAAGCTTTGCTAAAGCTGGCACTGGGGGCTTTGGGAGGACCAGAAACAACTTATTTGAATATTCATCATTTGCTTAATGAATATGCAAATGAATGTTACCAGTCCTCCAAAAGCTTGTGAATGGATTTACTGGTCCCCGTGTCAAAAAGTTTGGGAACCCCTGGGCTAACGTTTTCCATACCAGGAGTCTGCCTCAGTATGAACACTTTCTGGAAAGTGTCAGTCAAAACAGTTTAGCCATTTTCAAAAACAACATTAGGAAAAATATTTGTGTTTTATTTTACCCATTCAAAAATTCTGGTGACTTTTTTTGTGACAAGCTCCATTGGCCTCATGTTTTGGACTTGTAATCTGGCAGTGATGACAGAGTTTTCTAATGGAATTAATAATTTGTAACATTAATTATATCATCAATACAGCTAGGCTAGTTAAACAAATAAGTAGTACTAGTCCATCTTTTAATTAGCTTGCAGTTTTCTGGCAATACAAAGAGAACTCTGATATCTGGAAAGTAATAGAAGAGAAAAGATAAAAAGGAAAGAACAATTAGAACAACCAAACACTATATACTAGTCAACATATAGAACAATTAAAAAAAAAAAAAAACTTACTGTAGAATTATTTGATTATTTCCTTGGCCTATCTACAGAATGTTGCTTAAGATACTACTAAAATGTCCAAAATGTAACCACAGTCCACAAGGCAAGTATCTGACTTTTCCATTAGTGATAATTTTGCTCTAGTGTATTTAACAATATTTTTCATATTTCCTTATTTCTCTGGGAAATGGAGAAACCTGTGATGGAAATAGTGATATAAGTCACTTTTGGCCCAGATTCTCTACTGAAGACAGAAAGGGAAGAGACACAAAACAACCAGTTATGCTGCCAGTGGTCAGGCAAACTGATAGCCTAGAGCTATTGCTAGACGCATGATTTAAATCTAACTACAGACTGGGCCTTTTTTGCTATCCTCTCTTACACTTCCTGACTTGCTTTTCTTCCCCTTTCTGTTCCCTTTCCCAAAGAGGCTTAGAGGTTTGTAGGCTCCGCATCGTAACTAGTAAATGGGTACACGTATTAAGAAAGAAGAGTTAACAAACATTAGAAACTGTGCTGCACAAAAATAGCTTGTGCCACCTTGTTCTCCAAAGTGTTTCAGAGAGGATAGCCATATCTTTAAGAATCCATTAAAATGCTTTTAACATCAAGAAGGATAGTGATAACTGAAGAGGGGTCAGGGAAGAGCCATGAGAATGACTAAAATATTAGAAAACGTGCCTTATAGTGGTACAGTCAGAGCTCAATCTATTTACCTTAAAATGAAGATTAAAAGATTACACCGATAGGTGTTGAGATGGGAAACAAACATCTAATGGCAGACTTCAAAATGTATCAGAGACCGTTATAACTTGATCCAGTGGCTGGAAGTTGAAGCTAGACACACTCAGACAGGAAATGCAGTGTAAATTTTGCAGTGAGGATAATTAATCATTGTAATAATTTACAAAGGCTATGGTGGATTCGCCATCACTGACAATTTTACAATCAATACTGGATGTTTTCACAAAGATATGCACTGAATTATTTAGGGCAAGTTCTATAGCCTGTGTTATACAAGAGGTCAGACTAGATGGTCACAATGGTCCTTTCTAGTCTTGGAATCTATTAAACAAAAAACATTGAAACTTTACACATGTGAGTAAAGGAGCATTCGAGGACTTTGTTAGTAAAATAACTAGGTCATTAAAATATATCTTTTCTTTATATCTACATGTGTTTCTTGGTTCCTCCATTCTTCTTCACTTATCCTGCTCTGCTTTTTCTTTTCCTCTCTGATCATTCATTTTAAGAGTCTCATTAAACTGTTGTGTAACTGTTGGTAAGCATTAAACAGCAACTCCAGAATACACACAGGCAAACACACAAACAAGATCATTGGAGGGAAAAATAAATGATGAAAGGGTTAGACAATGAGCATTTTCAAAAAAGATTTGGAGAACTAGACATGTTCACTATGGAGAAAAGATGACAGACTAAACATAATGTTGACATATCTAAAGGGATGTTACAAAGAGAGCAGGAATCAATTATTCTGCAAAGCCAGTGAGGTCAGAACTGAGGTTGCCAGGTCAGCTGCTGCAGAGAAAGTGAAAGTTAAATATTAGCACCTAAATAAAAATAAAAATCAGATGTTACTTCACTAATGTTCAGAACAAATAAGTTACCAATCAAAACTATGAATTTGTTACATGAAGTCCATTGGCAGAAAGTGGTGTTATTAAAAGGGTCATTTCAACTTAGGCCACGTCTATACTTATCCGTGGATTGATATTCCAGAGATCAATCTTCTGGTGTTTGATTTAGAGGGTCTAGAAAGGACCCACTAAATCGAACGCAGTGGGCTTCCCCCATGAGTGCTAGTGCTCCTACTCCTCATGAGGAGAAAGGAAGTCAACATGAGTGTTTCTCCATTGACCTCCCACCGTGGGGACAGCACCAAAATTCAAATCAAGGTATGTCAACTTCTGCTATGGAATTAACGTAGCTGGAGTTCTGTATCTTCATTCAAACTTACTCCCCTAGCATAGACCTAGCCTTAGAGTGGATAGAGTATTATGGAATGGACAGTAGTGAAGAAGTCTTCATTGGCTTTGAGTTGGACTTTTCAACATCTACTTCTGGGTACCTAATTATACCCCTAAAGGAACATACACGTTCCATTGACTTTAGAGGGAGTTATTCTATCCTGCATAGTGAAAACAGTATCCCAAGACAGAAGGAGAGAGGCAGAAAAACTAAAATTAATTAATAAAAATCCACTACAGGACAAGAGTGGTGTATTGCACCAGGTACAAAATAGACCATAAGCCTATTAGAAGATACACAAATGGATTTCAGAACATTGTCTCTTTTCTTCTATCTCCTAAGTAGTTTTTAGAAAGCAGGGGTTTTAAAAGGTTAGAAGAAAAGGTTAACTGGAGTTCCAATATTTCATGAGCAGCTCACAGAAGTTTTCATTTAAGATAATACCGCTTAGCTAAACATGGATATGGCAAGCTTATATTGCCTGTGGTACCTGGAAAATATCACCTAACTGGCTGGTTCTCTATATATTTTAATCAATGAGAAAGGAATAAAAGCCCTAAGACTGACTTTTAAAATCAAACATAAAATGTCTGTTTTCCCACTGATGAGCAGGAAGTCCCATGGTCTCATCTCTATGCATCGAGGATTGAATGCTAAAGGAGTGATTCCTTTTTATTTTAATGCTATAGTTGTGAATCATCTACCTATAGGTTGATCTTATATAGAGAGAATTCAAGTAAAAAGGATTTAGTATTCACTGTGCTCTAGATTTAATTCCATATTTTATTTATATATTTATTTGATATTTGGAGCATAAAAATAATTATTGGAGGAGGGGCTCTCATCAACAATTGTGTAACTTCCCTAATCTTTAATGATAGAATAGGTATAATTGTTTGATTACTTGTCAGCCTTAGGATGTTCATCCCTTTTTCGCTATTTGAATCTAGTGAACTATTGGACTAGAGCAGGGATAGGCAATAATTTTTAAAGAAGAGGGTAACTCCACAAGATTTTGGCAAATGATCAAGGGCCACACTTCAATGGAGGGGGTGCAGGGTCTGGGACAGAGGTTGAGGGACTGAGGTGCAGCAGGGGGTGTGGGATCTGAGAGGGTGAAGGAGGGAGTTGTGGCCTGGGGCAGGAGCTTTGGATTCAGGGTCCAGGAGGGAGTATGGGTGCAGGAGAGGACTCTGGTCTGGGGGATGGGCTCTTGGAGGAGGAGAGTCTGGGAGGGAGCTGTGACCCGGGAGGAGGCAGCAAAGGGGTGCACAGGGTTTGGATGGTGGCCTGGGGCAGGTAGTTGGGGGAAGAGGGGATAGAGTGCCTGCTGGGAGGCACTTACCTAGATGGCTCCCAGTCGGCAGCCCTGAAGGAACCCGAGGCAGGCTTGCTGCCTGTCTGCCGCAGTCCCAGGCTGCTCGCTGCACAACATAGCTTTGCTCTGGGCATGGGGGAGAGAGGAGGGAAGGAAGGTTTGCACGCTGCCCCTACCCCCCAACAAAATTTCTCAGCTCCTATTGGCCAGAAGCTTGCCAATCAGAGCTGAGAGATTTTGCTGGGGGCGGGGCATCACATAAAGCCTTCCTCCTTCCTCCCCAGTGTCGAGAGTAGACTGTGAGCTGCTCTCTGCCTAAGGGTCCCAGCGAGTGGCTGCGAGACAGATCCAGTGGCTTGGCGGGCTGGATCCAGCCTGCTGGTTGCCTCTTGCCCACCCTGGGACTGGAGGGAGGATACTGGAGGGATAGTTCCTCAGGGATCAATCATAAGCTTGATCTTATTTAGTATTTTTATTAATGACCTGGACAAAAAAAGTGGGAATGTGCTAATGAAATTTGTTGATGATACAAAGTTGGGAGGCTGTGTCAATACAAAGCAGGATCCAAATATTTTAAAGGAAGATCTGGATGACCTTCAAGCCTGGACTGACCAAAAGGGGATGAAATTCAAGTCTAATGTATAAGGTCATTCGCTTAGGATCTAATTCAATGAATTTTGGCTATGAGCTTAGGTCTCAGTTGGAAGCAACAGAGGAGGAGTAAGATCAGGGTGTATTGGTCAAAAATAGGATGACTATGAGCCATCAGTGTGATGCAGCCATTGAAGAGTCAAATGCAAAACTAGAATGCATCAGGCAAGGCATTTTCATTAAAGAGAGAAGGTTTTTTAATGTCATTGACCTCATTTGGAACAATGTTCACTTCTGGTCACTCACATCCAAGAAAGATTAATTTTAAACTGGAACAGGGGCAGAGAAGAGCTGCGAGGATGACTGAAGAAATGGAGAAGCTGTCTTTAGAGCTTGGCTTGATTAGTCGAGCAAAGAGAAGCCTCATAGGGGTCTTAGGGATGGGGATATATAGGGGATATATATGCTGCCCAGTTGCTGGATCCCAGGGTGGGAGGGCAGGGACTACACTTGTCCAGCTGCCAGATCCCTGGGGATGGTAGAGTCTGTGCTGCCAGGCTCCCCGAGCACCGAGTCAGGAAAGGATTCCATCTTTATCCCACAGGTATCCTGCATGGGGAAGGGGCCAGTCTTCTTCCACTGAAGCATTGGAGATGGCCAAGGCTGGAAATGGGACAGTGGACAGAGGGTGGGCCAGGTCACTGAGGTGGCAATGAACACTCTCTTGAGTGCTTGGCTGGTCAGCTCTTGCTCACATGCTCAGGGTCTAATTGATCACCATATGTGGGTTTGGAAAGGAATATTGACAGTGAGGACCCCTGATTCGAATGGAGAAGATAGGGCGATCAACTGGTTACCTGAGGTGTTTGTACACTAATGCGAGAAGCCTGGGCAACAAACAGGAAGAACTGGAGGCCCTGGCCCAGTCCAAGAAATATGATTTAATTGGGATAAGAGAGACTTGGTGGGATGACTCGCATGACTGGAGCGCTGTCATGGAAGGGTATAGACTGTTCAGGAAGAACAGGCAGGGGAAAAAGGAGGAGGAGTTGCACTATATGTGAGAGAGCACTATGATTGCTCTGAACTCCAGTATAAAGAGGGAGAAAAACCTGTTGAGGGTCTATGGGTTAAGTTTAAAGGAGCAAACAACAGCAGTGATGTTGTGGTTGGTGTCTGCTACAGGCCACCGAATCAGGTGGATGAGGTAGATGAGGCTTTCTTCGGACAACTGAGAGAAGCTTCCGGATCGCAGGCCCTGGTTCTCGTGGGGGGACTTAAATCACCCTGACATCTGTTGGGAAACCAATACGGCAGTACACAGGAAATCCAGGAAGTTTTTGGAGAATGTTGGGGATAACTTGACGCAAGTGCTGAAGGATCTGACCAGGGGCCGTGCAGCTTGACCTTCTGCTCACAAACAGGGAGGAACTAATAGGGAAGTGGAGGTGGGTGACAACCTGGGAAGCAGTGATCATGAGATGGTAGATTTCAGGATCCTGACCAAAGGAAGAAAAGAGAGTAGTAAAATACACACCTTGGACTTCAAAAAAGCAGATTTTGACTCCCTCAGAGATCTGATGGGCAGAATCCCTGGGATGCTAACATGAAGGGAAAGGAGTCCAGGACAGCTGGCAGTATTTTAAAGAAGCCTTATTGAAGGCACAGAAAGAAACCATCCCGACGCGTAGCAAGAGAGGCAAACATGGTAGGAGACCGGATTGGCTTATGGGGAAATCCTTGGTGAACTTAAGCACAAAAAGGAAGCTTGCAAAAAGTGGAAACCTGGACAAATGACCAGGGAGGGGTTTAAATTTATAGCTCGAGAATGCCGGGGGGTTATCAGGAAGGCAAAAGCACAAGTGGAACTGTGACTGGCTAAGGATGTGAAGGATAACAAGAAAGGTTTCTACAGGCATGTTAACAAGAAGAAGGTGATCAGAGAGGGTGTGCGGCCCCTACTGGATGAAGGAGGTAACCTAGTGACAGAGGATGTGGGGAAAGCTGAAGTACTCAATGCTTTCTTTGCCTCTGTATTCACGGACAAGGTCGGCTCCTCGACTTCTGCACTAAGTGATGCAAGATGGGATGAAGATGGTCAGCCCGTGGTGGGTAAAGAACAGGTTAGGAACTATTTAGAAAAGCTAAACGTACACAAATCCATGGGTCCGGACTTAATGCATCCAAGGGTACTGAGGGAGTTGGCAAATGTCATTGAGGAGCCTTTGGCCATTATCTTTGAAAAGTCGTGGAGATCGAGAAATCCCGGATGATTGGAAAAAGGCAAATGTAGTGCCCATCTTCAAAAAGGAAGAAGGACGATCCAGGGAACTATAGGCCGGTCAGTCTTACCTCGGTTCCTGGAAAAATCATGGAAGGGATCCTTAAGGAATCCATTTTGAGGCACTTGGAAGAGAGGAAAGTGATTAGGAATAGTCAGCATGGATTCACAAAGGGCAAGTTGTGCCTGACCAATCTGATTAGCTTCTATGATGAGGTAACTGGCTCTGTGGACATGGGTAAGTCAGTGGATGTGATATACCTTGACTTTAGCAAGGCTTTTGATACGGTCTCCCACAGTATTCTTGCCAGCAAGTTAAGGGAATGTGGATTGGATAAATGGACGGTAAGATGGATAGAAAGATGGCTAGAAGGCCGGGCCCAGCGGGTAGTGATCAACGGCTCGATGTCAGGATGGCGGTCGGTTTCTAGTGGAGTGCCCCAAGGTTCGGTTCTAGGACCGGTTTTGTTCAATATCTTTATTAATGACCTGGATGAGGGGATGGTTTGCACCCTCAGCAAGTTTGCGGATGACACTAAGCTAGGGGGAGAGGTAGATACGCTTGAGGGCAGAGATAGGGTCCAGAGTGACTTAGACAAATTGGAGGATTGGGCCACAAGAAATCTGATGAAGTTCAACAAGGACAAGTGCAGAGTCCTGCACTTGGGATGGAAGAATCCCAAGCATAGTTACAAGCTGGGGACCAACCAGTTAAGTAGTAGTTCTGCAGAAAAGGACCTGGGGGTTACGGTGGATGAGAAGCTGGATAAGAGTCAACAGTATGCCCTTGTAGCCAAGAAGGCTAATGGCATATTAGGTTGCATTAAGAGGAGCATTGCCAGCAGATCCAGAGATGTCATTATTCCCCTTTATTCGGCTTTGGTGAGGCCACACTTGGAGTATTGTGTCCAGTTCTGGGCCCCCCACTACAAAAAGGATGTGGACGCATTGGAGAGGGTCCAGTGGAGGGCAACCAAAATGATTAGGGGGCTGGAGCATATGACTTATGAGGAGAGGCTGAGGGAGTTGGGTCTGTTTAGTCTGCAGAAGCGAAGAGTGAGGGGGATTTGATAGCAGCCTTCAACTTCCTGAAGGAAGTTCCAAAAGGATGGAGAGAGGCTGTTCTCAGTAGTGACAGATGGCAGAACAAGGAGCAATGGTCTCAAGTTGTGGTGGGAGAGGTCCAGGTTGGATATTAGGAAAAACTATTTCACTAGGAGGGTAGTGAAGCACTGGAATGGGTTACCTAGGGAAGTAGTGGAGTCTCCATCCCTGGAGGTGTTTTAAGTCTCGGCTTGACCAAGCCCTGGCTGGGTTGATTTAGTTGGGATTGGTCCTGCCTAGAGCAGGGGGCTGGACTTGATGACCTTCTGAGGTCTCTTCCAGCTCTATGATTCTATGATCTTGGGGAATTTTTGCCTTCCTTTGCAAGCATGGGCTTGCAGGCTGCTTGCCAAGATCATCTGCATGCACCTCATTTAACTAATACCCTGCCATTGCAAGGCCTTGAGCATTGGTGCACATCAACTCTTCCTATTCTCTCCCCATGGCACATAATATTTAAGTCTTCTGTGGGCTGTAATACTTTGGTCTAGTTGTTGGGGGCCAGAGACATACTGAGGGTCAGTCTAAATTATGAGCCAGTGCCATCTGGCTTTAACTTCTATGACTCCAAAATCTGTAGAGAACTAGTTCAATGGTCATTTTTCCAGTGCAGATACTGATGCTGTTGAAAAAAATGGTAATAGAATAAAGAACCTTTCATTTCTGCTTTGTCAGTTCAAATTCAGGCAGGTTGTCTATGACAAAGTCATTACCATGTGGTTAATCTACTGAATCAATGTCCACATTGCAAAAAAAACACAAAAAAGCCACATAACCACTATCAGCGCCTTATAAGTAGAGTTTGTGTCTGTTGCAGGGGTTCCATTTGTATTAGACAAGTGCTATAAAGCATAGATTCTCCTATCTATGTTAGATTGAGAGGCTGACCACTTTGTTAAAGTGTATGTGAAACTTGGCAGATGCTGCCTACACCACAAGGCCAACTTTTAACATGAGCTGAATTGGTAGTAGCAAGCCCACCAGTGGAGGGGAAGAGGGGCAAAGGGGGTAACTGTCCTGAGCCCCAGCAATTCAAAAGGGCCCAGGGCTTCTAGCCACTGCTATTGCAACAATAGTGGTTCCTGCTGTTCCAGTCCCTTTAAATCCCCACAGAAGTGCAGCACCATGTGCTCCAGGTGACTTGAAGACCTGGGTGGGGAGGCGGAGGGGAAGCATGCCATGGTCTAGGCAATGCTGAGGTCCTGCTGTCCTGATCCCACTACCCCTTCCATCTGAGGCCCTGTCCTTTCCAGGAAACGGAGCTGACTCCTGCACCTTGCGCAGGTGCCTGGTGAGGCTGTCGGCTCCCCTGATCGATAGCCAGAGAAATCAATGGACAGGCATTCAGAACTGTCCTAACAACTAGAGCAGTGGTTCTCAAACTTTTTGGCCTGTGGCCCATCTGGCTTAATGCAAACCTATCTGTGGACCACCAGTTGCTAATGGAAACTCACTGTTAATTACATAATTACACCCAAGCCATTTTGCTAATGCTGCAGCTAGGGAGAACAGTTTAATTTAACCACTAAGAAAGGAAATATTAATTTAAATAATTAACCAGATTAAGCACTTTAACTCTCTCATGCTAGTTTTGTCAATCTTCACTTTAAATAAAGTAAAATATTAATTTATTCCCAACACAAAAAGTTCCCATGTTTTCTTTATTTATGGCAGGGGTGGAGAACCTTTTTTGGGTCAGGGGCCACTGACCCCCCACACACACACACCCCAACCACACAGTGAGAAGCCCCCAAAAAAACCAAAAACCTTCTCCAAAATCCCCAACCCTCATTGATGTGGCTCCCAACTGAGACACTTTACTCCTCTGGTGCTCCAGCCCCACTGGGGAAGGGGGACGGACAGGGAGGACTGAGGTTCAGGGATTCCCATAGGCCAGATTAACTCTTCTGGGGTTTGAGGTTAGTGGATTTTGTCAACTCCCATAGGCTCTGAGGTTGGGACAAAAATAAGGGGTTCAGTGTGTAGGACAGGGTTGCCAGTGAGAAGGATGGGGGTGTAGGATCTGGGCAGGCGGTGGGATGCAGGAGGGGGTGAAGGTGCAAGGTCTGGGTGGGAAGTGGGGTGCATGAGCAGGCTGGGAGTAGGGTGTATAGCCAGGGGGGAGGGTGCAGGAGCAAGGGAGGATGAAGGAGCAGGCTGTGGGTAGAGTGTCTGGCAAGGAGGGAGGAGGCAGGAGCGGGCTAGAGGTAGGTGCCTGGCAAGGAGGAAGGGTGCAGGAGCAGGTTGGGAGTGAATTGCGGTCTGGCCATGGGGGAGGGTGCAGGAGCAGGCAGGGGCTGCAGGATGTTGGCAGGGGTGGTGTATGAGGGGGCTGGGAGTGCAGGGGTCTGGGCATGAGAGGGGGCTTCATGCCCCATGCTGGTCCCAGGCACTGCCTCCCGCAACTCTCATTGGCCAGAATCTGGCCAATAGGAGCTGCAGGGAAAGCCTCCAAGCAGTGCATCCAAGCACTGCTGCTCCCCCAGCCAGGAGAGGGGAAGAGGGAGCACTTCCTTCCCGCAAACTGGATCGTGCAGCAAGGCTTGGGGCTTTCCCCTGGTCCCCCAAGCCAGAAGCTGACACTCCAGCAGCACGGAAGGGAGAATGAGGCTAGCGCACCAGTGTGGGCTCCCTGATGTGTGGGGAAGGGGAAGGACTGAGCTTGAGCTACGGACCACCTGGGAGGTGGCTGCGGACCACTAGTGGTCCATAGACCGCAGTTTGAGAACCACTGAACTAGAGTAATGTCTTCACTTGAGATATTTTCTTAAACTCCCATTGTTGCTAACACCTGCTGTGCTCCACCAGAGCTAGCAAGTTTGGGAACCATTATGTGTAGATGGTTTTAAAATTCTAATGCTAACTATTTGGAACTAGAGCTGAGCTAACGATTGATTTTTCAGCTTGCAGAACCCCCAAAAAAGGTTCATTTTGAACTCAAACTAATTTTTTCAGCTTCTTACTGAAACTAAAGAAAACCAAAAAAAACCATTTCAGGTCAAACAAAATGTTTAAAATATTTCATTTCTGGATGAATGAAAAACAGAAGAAATAAAACATTCTTAAACAACCAAAACAAACAGTTTGCTCTCTTTCAAAACAAAATATTCCATCTGAAGGGCTAAAATTATGTGACACTTTGACAGAAATTCATGAATAGTTTTGATGAGAAATATTTTTGTCAAACTTACTATTTGCTAAATAAATAAATACACAAATAGATAAAATCACTCAGTTCTACTCGAACAAGGTTACATCATTCAGTTGTTAATCCCAGTGGCAGCTGGAAGACTGTCTATACCAGACTCCCTATGTTGGGCTATATCTACACTAGTGATCTATCGGAAAAAGGTACACAAATTGCGCTCCGCATTTTGCATACCTTTTTCCGATAGTTTTTTGTCAGAAGAGGCTTTTCTGAAATTTGGCCCGTCTACACTGGGCCAAATTTTGGAAAAGCCTCCTCTTTCGGAAAAGCCCTTCTTCCTCATGGAAAGAGAAATACAGGGCTTCCAAAAGAGTGCGTCTGCTCTTCCGCTTTTTTTGCAGAAGAGCAGATGAATTCCCTGGATGCAGTGGAGTTTTTCCAGGAGTATCCCGGAAAAACCCTATAGTGTAGACATAGCCTTGGTAATGCTGGTGAAGCTGGACCTGTATGTAAATCTTTAGAAAAAAAATCTATTCTGGAAACATAGCCCAGAGGTACAGATTTAGTTGGATAAAAAGATAGCTCTGATACTGAAAAAGTAATTGTGGATAACGGTCTCTCAACACAAATAAAGAGAAATCAAATCTCCCCTAGGGAACAGTTCACAAAACCCCAGCCTCATCTTAACATGTAGCTAAAAGTGGTATTGTGTTTTAGATTCTGCATTTTTAGAACATCCAAATTACTTTTGATGGACCATAAATTTTCAATACTTCTTAATACTTATTTTATACTTTATTCACATTGCCAGAAATAGCACCAGATGCCTTGTGTTTCTCTTTTCTTAAATCTTTTGATTTGGAAAAAAACACAAGCAGTTCTAACCTAATTAACACAAATACTCTGTATGCCTCTCTAGCTGTGACAAAAGTTCTAATGGGTTTCATTAGTGGTTCTGCATCATTCTCTGCAACACAAAATCACAGATGCTTTTTGCATAAAAAATATTACCACAGTAAATAAATGCTAAATTGCACTTCATTACCGGTTTACTCCTGGGAATATTTTCTTTTAAAAGAAACACACTAATGAGAACAATTATATAGTAGTTTTCTTCTCCAAATTTTGCCTTGCAACAGAAAGCTTCCTTGATAGTTCTATTACAGTCATGCATACAGAGCAACCTGATTGCTTACCAAAAGAGGGAGGCAACAAGTAGAATTGAAACAATGCATTAGAACTGACTTACATGAATAATAGTCCAAGGAGCGTAGCGAGGAAGACCAAGTACTAATATTAGAAAAAGTAAGCCATTAAATACAACACAATCTCATGCATCCACCTTTCATTTAGGCCTTATCCAAAGTCCATTGAAATCCAATGGGAGTCTTTCAATCTAATTCAATGGCCTGTGAACAAAGTTCTCAACCAGAAATACCTCTTATCTCATCCCAGTTATGTCCCTTGATATGAATTGCTCTGTTTCTTTCCAGTTATCTGGTTGAATGGACTTCCTAGAATTATACAGTATACCAGTTTTAACCTAGTGGGGTGCTTTTAGTTTGCTTTCTCAGCGTACGTTTAGCACTGGTAAAAGTTGCCAGATAGAGACCAGTGGAAGCGGATGTTCTCTGCTCACACAGGGGCGGACTGGCAATCAAAATAGGCCCAGGAAATGGGTTGCAAATGGCCCACTTTTTCACATCAAAGAATTTTTTTTAAATTTACTCTTTGACCCCTATTAGCCACACCCCTGACCCGTTAACCACACCCGACCCCCCATTAGCCACACCCCCTGACTCCCATTAGCCAGGCCTCTGGAGGTAACACTCTCGAGGCAAGATGGACACATGACCAGAAGTAAAAGGAGTCATGTGACCCCACTCTAAGGACTTTTCCCACCATCCTATCAATAGGGATTAGTTTGACCCCCACCAAACCCCCCTCATGCAACTATCCTGCAATTGCATTAACCCAATGTGTGAAATATTAACTCGGGGGCAGAGGGGGCGGAGAGGCTGGGGGAAGTGTTCCCTCTAAGAGTTTCCTCCCATGAGCAGAATGAATTTTGTGTTGTGCACCAGTACTGAGTTCATGTGGCTTGTTTGGATGTGCCACTGTGGCACCCAAGTTATTAATAAATCTCTCATAAACCTCTACCTTTTCCCTCTGCTGCCATGTCTCCTCCCCTTACTCCATCAGCTCTCCTGGTGCCTGCTGCTCCCCAACCCCCCACCCTCCTCTGATGTCCTGACTCCTGCCCTTCTCACTGCCCTCCTGCAACCTGCCCCCCTCCACCAGCCTTTCTCTCCCCCCTGTGCCCACTCCTCCAGTAGCCCCATTCTGATCATGTGAGCTACCCCTCTTCATCCCCTCTCCTAACACCTCCCTCTACACACCTGCCCTGCCTCTCCCCTCTGGTGCTGGTCCCTCCCCTGCAGGTGTCTGCCCTTCTGCTTCACCTCAGGATCCCCTGGCACCTGCACCTTCCCTACCCCTGCACCTCCTGGTGCCCCCCTTCCCTCACTGCCCCTGCCCCCTTTTCTCTGATGCCCACCCCTCACCACTCTCTGCCCCTGTTCCCTCATGCCCCTCTGTGCCCTCACACATGACTTGCTCCATCCCCGCCTTCCTCATGCCCACCCCTTCTTTCACGCCTTCTCCCAGCACCTCCTCCACCTCCCAATGCCCTTACCCTCTCCTCCCCCAGCATCACCCTGTCCCCCCTCCCATTTACACCTCTCCTCCTGCCCTTTTCCTCATTGTCTCCACTTGGCCCCCTGGCATTTGTCTCTCCTCCATGCTGTCCCTTGGTGCCTTCCCCTTTCTTCTCCTGACCTGCCCCCTTCCCCTCAGCACAAGCCCCTTCCTCTCCCACTCCTTCGCCCTATTTTCCCCCTTCCCCTCCCCCACCTTCCGCCTTCCAGTTTGCGGCACTGGAGTCTGTGATCAGGCCCCAGAAGTCCCCGCAGCCCTGGCCCCAGCTGCTTCTGGGGCTCCTGACCACTTACCGGGCCTGGAGCTGGGTCGCGCGGTGCAACTCTGGGCTGGGCGTTTTTAAAGTCCCAGGCCGTGACATCACGCCACGCCCAGGCATCTCCCCTCTCAGCTGTTGCGCAGCATTTGAGCACGCCGCACATGCTCTCCCTCAGCCCCACTGTGCCCCGTACATGGCCGGCATCGGGGAATTTAAAGTGCGGGGCTGCAGCGCTCCATCACAATCCGCCTCCTCCTCCAGCAGCCACCAGCTGGCCCTTCGGAAGACGGCCCACTGGGAAATTCCCAGTATCCCACCAGGCCAGTCCGGCACTGTGCTCACAGCACAGATATAAGCAAGGCAACCACTCTTAAGCTTCCTCACTTCATCTCAACAATACACCATAACCCTACACTTCTTGGAGTACCTCTAGGGGTGACCTGGTATTTCTGTGTTAATAACCCTCTGGTTCCCGAGGGCCTCTGAGGCTGCTGATCAGGATGTCAGTTAATAGCAATTGAGATATAGGTGTTAGTGAAATAGACTCCTGTCTACTAGGAGGCACTAGATGGAACAACATTTCCTGTGAACCATTAAGTTGTCATGAGACAGCAATGAATTTCACTCAATGACAACCTGGACTGAATATGAACCAGTGAGCTCTACGTGAAAAGCTGAAGACCCCGTTCTCAGTTCCCAGAGCCATCTAGTCTGATTTAATTTCCATTTTATTGTCAACATCCATTCAGACAGAATCATCTTAATTTTATAATCAGGAAAAAAAAGAGGAAAGTAAGTTTGAAAAGGGTTCAGAGATAAGCTTTTGGAGATATTAGGACTCAAGATGGTAATTCAGAAGCTGAGCCCATTATAGCCGATTATTATATGTATCACAGTAGTGCTCAGAAGCCCCAGTCCTGGACCAAGGCCCCATTGTGCTTGGTGCTGTACAAATGATAGAATTATAGGACTGAAAAGAACCTCAGCAGGACATCAAGCCCAGTTCCCTGCACTCAAGACAGGACTACATACTGACTCACTAGACCATTCCTGACAAGTGTTTGCCTAACCTGGACTTAAAAACTTTCAATGGCGGAGATTCCACAGCTTCCCTAGGCAGTTTATTCCAGTGCTTATCTAGCACCAACAAGCAGCACTGAACCTGGGACCTCTGCAACTTAGAGCATGAGTTACAACACTACAGCTTGAGCAATAAAGCCAGCTGCCTCTCTCTCTGTAAGTGCTCCAAGTACCACTGCATGTGACACTGAACCACACCCAGTAGGTGTGTGGGTTACACGTAAATAAATGCAGAACAAGAAGACAGGTCCTGCCTCAAAGAGTTTATAATCTAAGTAATCTGCTTCTAGGAATTAGTGAGATCAGGAAAGACTATAACAAAGTACAATAATATTAAAAGTGAAAGGCCACAGAAACTAAGTGCAGGTAAGCTGGATGGGAACTGGAGAAAGCCCAGCAACAAGATGAGGTGGCAGCTGGTGAGCAGCAGAACACAAGTTGAACAGCTGTTCACAATTGGTGAAATTCATCTGGGACACCAATTTGAGGCCTGATGGAGTTGTGTAGTGGAAAATGGACAACAGGGAATGAGAAACCACAGTAAGAGGGACGGGGAGACACAGTTGTGTTAACTTGGAAGGGCTAAATGAGCCCAGAGGGTCAAAGCTATTAACATGACCCTGTTATTGTGCACTCAGTTAAACATGGTTCATGAGATCTTGGTCTAGTTAGTTCCAAGGCACAAACACAAAAATCTGAGCATATATTAACTGGGATGCATAAGAGGAAAAAGGATTAAAAATAAATCAAAGCATTTTGAAACTGAAATGACCCTACTAAGCAAACCATCAAAAAACGGATCAAGTCCCTTTTTCAGAGAGAAGATCTCAGTTTCATCTACTATTCTCTCTCACAGTTCTTGATAGGGAAGAAAGGGTTTGCTCTGTTGAATTTTGAATTGATTGCTGTGAACAGTGTTTACTTTGTTTGATTTGATAAAATCCACAGATGCAAGAGGGAAAAGAGATAGGACACTACAGGTAGGGAAAATATGGCTTTTGTTGATATTGTCAGGATTCAGGGTCACCATGGATGGATACTGTGGGCTGGAAATTTGGTGATGACAATTGTTCTGGATCCTGGCTTAGCATCCCAGAGGGGGAAAGTGATGACCACATGGCTGATCTGATCAGGTCCTTCTCAGATAGGGCAGAGCTAAATGAACAGCTTCCTTTAGATTTGTTGGTGCTGTATATTGCACTTGGTCTCAGGAACAGATGAAAGGCTGAGAGAGAGAAAAAAAAATACAGGAGAAAATTAGTGGAAGACACACCAAAATCTGGGACTTGGAAGAAATGGTGGGACTGTGATTGCACACTACACTGAGTCACTGATAAAAAGCACATGCATGTCTAACAATGACAGAAAGTTTGAAGACACTTAAACATATCCTTGGGGTGACCAGTCAGTCAATGTAAGTTTAGAGCCAGAAGCAGAACACTAAAGAATATCTTGTTCAAAGGAGGGATGAGTAGAGATAGACATCCTCATTTCCTATTCCAGGAAAGATCTCTTCCCCTACCCTAGTTCATAAATAGGTGAAGTTTTATATGGCCATGCATCAGAGAACCTCATACAGCAGACAACAAACCTGGTCTCCAAAAGTTAAAAGATAAAGACTGCAAAAATCCAGGATCCTGGGAATAAAGTCTTTTTTAATGTACATAGATTGAGGAGAGAGAGAGAGAGAGAGAAAGGAATCACTTAGATCCTGCTAGGGGAAATGAGTAAGGTGGCTTTCAGGAGGAGTATGAGAATAGGACAAATATAGCGCCAAAAAGGAATACTATACTGGACATACAGATCTAGATACACAAACACAGTGAGAAATCTGGGGTGGCAAAGGGAGACAGAGAAATTACATTCATTTTTTAATGAAATGAATCAGTACTGAGTAGCTCAACAGAGAAAGAAGCAATGAAACGGCAGCAAGGGAGGTTTAGGTTGGACATTAGGAAAAAGTTCCTAACTGTCAGGATGGTTAAACACTGGAATAAATTACCTAGGGAGGTTGTGGAATCTCCATCTCTGGAGATATTTAAGAGTAGGTTAGATAAATGTCTATCAGGGATGGTCTAGACAGTACTGGGTCCTGCCATGAGGGCAGGGGATTGGACTCGATGACCTCTCGTGGTCCCTTCTAGTCTTAGTATTCTAGGATTCTATGAAACAAGCAACAGAGACTGATGAAACGAGAGATACTAAGAATACAGGAACATTAAGTCAAAGGTGAGGATTTCAATGTGGGAAGGGAGAGGGAGCAGCAGGAAGATGGGATTGTGATAAGAGGTTGGGGGGGGGGGCTGTACAAAAAGTCACACAAGCATTTAAAATCTTCCATAAATGATTGTACATTGTATTCAGGGATGAAAAAAGAACCTAAAGCAGGGTTTCCCAACCTATGGGTGGGGACCCAAATATGGGTGGCCATTAGATTTCAAAAGGGTCACCAAGTGTCTCCCCAGGTGGCCCTCTTAAGGAGCCATTCACACATTTGAAAAAGTAACTGGCTGCTCAGCTCCACAGCTGGCTTAGTTTTAAGGAGCTATTCGACTGAAGTGGTACTCAACTTAATTGGTTTAACATCCTTCAGGTAGTTAAACCAATCAATTGAATTGAATACCATTTCAGTGACTCAGAGCAGACCAGGGAAATATCCCTGGATATTGGGGGAAAAAGTTGAACCCTAGGGAACCCAGAGAAGCAGCAGCGCCCAGCTCAGGTAGATGGGGGTAGGGGACCAAGTGTCCGGTTGAGAAGTTTCCAGCTGCCCCAGCCGAAGTTCCTGCAGCTCGCATTGGCCAGCCAGGGCAGAGTCGTCCTGGCTGACTTGCAGCTGCAGGGACCCCGCTCCAACCGAGGTTCCCGCAACTAGCGTTGGCCAGCCAGGGCAGCGTCCTGGCTGGCTTGCAGCACGTGGGGGGCGAGGTAGGGGCTGGAACTGTGTTCAGGAGCCCGGTGAGGAGAGGCTGGGACTGTGCGGGGTGGGGAACACAGCACCCAATGATCCGGGGTAGAAGCTGGAACTACATTGGGGAGAGGAATTGGTTTGCAGTGAGAGGGCTGGTGGGAGCTTTGTTCTGGGAGGGTGGGTGCATTGGGATAAAGCAGTGGGCTGGGGTGCTTGGCTCTGGGGAAGGGGCATTGGGTTGGAGTACAGGACTGGGGAGTATCTGGTTCTAGAAGAGGGGAAGGGGATTGGGTTGGAGTGGGGGAGCTGGAGGGTGCCTGGCTCTGAGGTAGAGGGGCTATTTTAGTAAATGTTGTGATCTGCATATATTTGCAGATCACAGCCACGCTAAGTAGCACCTCTCGGCATGTGCTGAGTATCATTGTGGCCCCTGGGGCTTCCAAAGTTGAGTAGCCCTGGTGTAAATAACAGCCAGTAATATACGCCGTCTTGGACTTATGGCGGTGCACAATCATAATGTGTGTGTTTCTAATATTTTTACAACACCTGTGAAACTCCCAGGCCCAGAGTGTGCCCTCCAGGCCCTGACTCTCAGGCCCGAGTGAGTGTACCCCCCCCCAGACTCCTAACTGTGAGACTCCCAGTCCCTCAGTGTGACTCTCAGGCCCACCAGCTCCCCAGCCCCTCCACCCCCTGAGTGTGGGGTTTAAGCAGGGGGGGAGCGATTTGGGGATGAGGGTCTTTCCCCCACCACAACTCACATAAATGTAGTATTATTTTATTATTAATGTATTTTCAGTTTTTCTATGAAATAACTACTATGAATATATAAACAGGAGGGGGTACAGTTTTATATTCTTGCCTCAGGCACAAAGTTAGCTAGTTACAGCACTGCCCCTCCCCCATTTTTGAATTGCCTTGGGTCACCAAGTCTTCCTGAATTGTCAAAATGGGTCCCCATCTGGGAAAGGTTGGGAACCTCTGACCTAAAGACTTTCTAAAAGCTCCAGGAGATAAGGTATGCCTACACTACCAAGTTTTGATAACAAAACTTGTCAACACCCAAAAGGCGACAAAACAAAAATCGCTACCGGGTGTCCATGTTAGCTCCTGCTGTTGACCCTGGGGACACCAGTGCGAGCAATACACTGTGGGCCAGTATCCCACAGTGCAGTGCTGTGGGAAAGCAGAGCTGATCCCTGAGCACCTTAGGATTCCCTTCAAGTTCTCCCACAGCCTCTTCAGCTGCTGGGAGCCGCTACATGAGCTGCTCTGAACTCTTGGTGCTGAGGAATGTCAATGCAGCACAGCAGCTTGTCTCCCTCCTCCTCCTGATGCAGGCTGCCTTAGTGCAGGACAGAACAGGAGCAGCTCACTCAGCTGTCAGATATTTCCCAGAGCTTTGAAAGGGGAGGGGCTGTGTGAGTGCAGGGCAGCAGTGATCAAAACACTGAGCAGAGACATCAGGGCAGGCATTATGGGATACTGGCAGAAGCCAGTTCTGTGGACAAAACATACAGCAGTGTCCACACTGGCTTTTTGTGGACAATAAAGGGAGGGGAAAAGAAACAAAAACAAAACCCACTTTCATAGAGGTTGAAGGTTTTTGTTGCTGCAACTGGGCATTTCCCCCCAACAAAAGTCACATTGCAGTGTGTATGCTGTCACTGGTATCTCACTAAGGCTACTGTCCAGACTGCATTCCTCTCTCGAAAGAGGAATGCAAATGAAGGACATCAAAAATGCAAATGAAGCACAAATTTACAAATCTCACATTTCATTTGCATAATTGCAGCTGAGCACTTTCGAAAAAGGATTTTTTGGAAAACGAAGTGTAGTCTAGATGGGGTTCTTTTAAAAAAAAAAAACAAAAACAAAAAAAACACACACACCACAAACCCTTTCAAAAGAACCCTTACTCCTGAAAAAATGAGGTTTAAAGTTTCCTTACAAAAAAAAGGTGGGTTCCCCGAAAACCCCGTGTCGACTGTGGGGTTTTTCGAAAAACCCTTTCGAAAAAAATCGCTCGGAGCGATTATGCAAATGAAGTGTGAGATTTGTAAATTCACGCTTCATTTGCATTTTTGATATTCTTCATTTGCATTCCTCTTTCGAGAGAGGAATGCAGTGAATACGTAGCCTAAAAGACAGCTTTTTGTGACAAATTGGTGGTGTAGACATTAGAAACAACCAAAAATTAGACAAACTCCAAAACATGTAAATGGGTTTAATTCCTTAAGAATATCAGAAAAGATATATAAAAATTCTGCCTTCTATCTAAAAGCTATTTTAAAATTCTTTGAAACTCTACAAAGTGAATTCAATATCATTAAAGGATTTCTCCTCATATGTCTGACATTTTTACTTACAGGTCTGACATTTTCTGACTACTGAAAGGATTGGGAACACAACTGACTGAGGTAAAAACAAAGTATTTGGAAAGCACTTTGGAACAAAATAACTTCTCAAAATAAAATGTAAAAATACCCGCCAAGTACAATGCCATGGGAGAAAAAAATTTAACACAAGGGCAATTTGAAGGTGTGTTTGTGTGGAGAGATGGTACAAAGGCTCCTGGTAGCAGTTTCTTCACTGTTATTAATATTACAAGGTAATTAAGCTTGTTATTCCATCCCTTGGTACCACTCAATGCAAGTCCTCAGCACAAGCAATCCAATGGCTAATTATTTTTACATTTTAATGTAGGATAATAAATATGGGTGGGATTCTGTCCTTAGATGTGCTCCATTGATAGAGCCATCCCATGCATAGAATGGCTTGGGGTAGCTGTCCTGGGGCCCACGTTTCCCCCCGCAGAGGCTGCCCTAACCTTCCTATGGACAGGATGATCCCCCCCATATTGACAGGAGCCTGCAGGGCTCTCAGCATCCCAGGAGATCACTGGGGGCGGAGGCTGGTACAAGGTGGCAGCAGGAGGCGGCCTCCCCATGCTCATCGAAGCAGTGGGAACCCAGCAGAGCAACACAGGCTATAGTCTGTGGCACTACATTGCCATCTCCTAGATGAGTCACTCCACTTCCTTCCACAGTGATGTGTGAGGAGGTGGACTGACCCCAGCCCCACATGCTAGACACCCCTGCCCCCCAGCAACCCCTGGTGTGACGTAGCGGAGTGTGCTATAAAGTCTTGTGGCCCTGGGTCCATTTTGGTTGGGCATTCACTGGTTGCTGTGTTGTGCTGTGGGTGACCCCTACTGGCCTGTGTCTGCAAGCACTGCCCAGCGGGGGGTTGTCCCTGGGGGCAGTGCATGTAGACAATGACCTAGCAACTTCTCACCTGGCCAGGGGAAGGGGTTTAAACAAAGGAAGGAGTGTGGCTACCTGGGGGCAGCGGAGATGAGTGTTCTGTGGTTTTGAGAAGAGTCAGTCTTGGCTGGGCAAACATGAAAAGAGACTAAATTGAGTACTAGGGGATCGGGGCCTGTGTACCCCTGCCCCAAGGGGTCTAAGGCTGCCAGTCCCTTGCTCCTATGTCCACATCGCACCCGGGCTGTGCTGTATCTGAGACGCAATAAACCCTCTCTATTCTACTGGCTGGTGGAGTCACATCTTGCTGTAGACGAGGGTACTGGGTCAGGGGTCCCCGACGTGCCGTCACATCTGGGTCTCATCGTAGCTCTGGGGAAGGGACTTCAGGGAAGGGTTACAGAGGGACAGGGGGCCATCGGAAGTGGGAAATGATGGAGTGGAGTTGGGGTGGGGTCAGAGCAGTGGTGGGGGCTGTTCCAGGTCCTACGGCTGGCGAAGGGGGAATGTTTGCTCTGGGCCTCATCCTCACTAGGGACAGCCCACTGCAATCAGTGATAACCACATGCAGGCATATCTGATAGATTCTGGCTCTAAACATAAGAGTGCCTCACTATCTCCCTTCTAAACAAGGTGTGGTTCATCTCAGACTGACACCTGAATAGCTTCCATTGCAAGGGCTTTGAATCAGAGCTTATAAGGAAGGGGAATCTCAGAGTAATTGCATTGCAAACCCAGACTTATGGATTTGGTGCAACTAAGCCCATGTTTGAGCATCTGCACTGTAAACCAGGGTTTACAATTGCCGGAGCTGGTCACACAGCTGTTTTAACACATCAATACTGCACTACACGAATCCTCTGCTCTTTCATCGGCAACTTGACCTGCATCCACACTGCAAAATGACAGGGCTTGAGCCTAAGTCAGAGAAAGATCCCCATGACCTTAGGGGAAAATGATAGCCTTGATATTCAAGCAGAGGAATGGAAACTTATTGCAATCACCTCCATAAGAGGTGTAGGGCTTATGTCAGTAGTGCAAGTGATTTAGTGTCTTCGTAGACACCATGTTACTTAGGTTGGCTGTCTTACCTCAATGGAGGAGCTACCTGTTCCTAGCCAAGCAAATGCAGAGGCTACTGCTCAGGAAGATGAAAGGCCTAGTGGAGAGCTGAGAGTCTGAGAGCTGTGGGGAAATGAAAGCCCTGGCTCTCAGCCCTCCTCCCCCATACTGCCTCTCTTCAGTCAATGGAAGCACTCCTGGAATACATCTACACAGCAGTGATTTGTTAATTCGAAATAACATCAGTTATTCCAAAGGAACAAAATGCCTGTCTACACAGTAAGCCATTATTTCAAAAATAATGTCAAACAGAAGGAATTCTTACTCTGACTCCTGTAACCCTCATTTCATGAGGAGTAAGGGAAGTTGGAGGAAGAATGTTCTTCCTTCGACTTCTTGCTGCACAGACAGCACCAAGAGACAAATTAAGCTATTTCGACTTCAGCTACGCAATTGACGTAGCTGAAGTTGCTTATTTTAATTTGACTTTTGCCCTGCTGTGTAGATGTGCCCCTGGTTAGGATGCACCCCATGGGCAGAAGGGCAGTATGGACATTCCCACTGAGGTAATTACTTGTGATGGCTCTAAGTTGACCTACCATGGGTTATTTAAGTCTGTAGTGTAGACATACCCTAAATATCCTTGTCCACCCTAAATATCCTTGTCCACCAAGCAAATGAAAAGATTGCCATTTACACTTAATCAGTGAATACAACTGCACATAGAGTATCAATGTTCAGCTAGTGTATATGATGACAACCGGCAATGTATGTTGCATTACATTTTGAAGGAGGAAGGAGATACAAAGTATGGGCCTAAAGGAAAAGAGCCTTATACCCTCCTAATATTGCTCTTCCTGCCTCACCTCCCAAATAGAGGTTACAGAGAAAGGATCAAGGCCACATCACACAATCGTGATCCCTATACAAACAAAGGATTCAATTTGAAATCTTATCATGGATAATAACTGTATCTGAAACTATGAATGTCACGAAATGCCAGTGACGGAAATGGCAAGGCAGCAAAGAGTTTCATGGCAAGAGGTCACCACTATAAACTGCCTATGGAAAAAAAAAAAAAAAAAAAAATGAGGTTATACAGAGAGCTGCTTGTTTCTCATGTTGCTGTAACTTTGTCCAAGTTGTGTACTAATTCACAGGAAAAAATAACTAGCCTGGGTCATTTAAATGGGACAGTCACATAAATACAGATTTTTCCATGTATAAGGAGGTAGAAGATCAATTTGATTACTGGCCCCTTACTCATGAGCAGAACATGGACAGTAATGTTATTTTTTTTTCTTCAAGTGGTTATATCTTATTAGATTCAGGTCATTTACATTCAGGACATTTAGAAATTATCGTTTCATTTGTTTTATTATAGATAGTACAGTGAGCTAAGCAAAGCCTCAAATGACAAAGTCAAAACAGAGTGACCATCAGAATACACCACAGTATGACGTTTCTAAGGTGAGCAATGCAAATGTATTTAATGAAGATGATTGCAGATGGAGTCTACATTGGAGATGTGTAGGGAGCCTATAGAAATCACTCTCAAAAAGCAACTGCAGCAGGCATGTCACTTGAGGACAATATTTCACACCAGAACCCAAAGGGGGAGACAACCCACAGAGGAAGAAAGAACTCTCAGTATTTTGCCTACACATGGTTATTGGGGAGTGTACAGTCCCCTGCAGTTCTTCCCCCAAATAGTGGGAGAACCTTACTGCATCCCATTATTTACACTGGGTAGCTGCAGCACAAGGCCCTAGTTCCTTACTATTTGCAAGAAGGTCCTGCCCTTTGTGGGCTCAAGTTTCTCCAGATGGGGGATCAAAAGGAAAAATCACAACACCCAACACAGGGCCCCTCAAAGTGGGGGAAAGTCTACAGTTCTGCAAACAATATAATAGGCACATAGTGGGTTTCAAGAAATCTCGCTGTATGGACTTTTGCGTCAGGATGAGTGTTTGGCTTACCCTGGGAGCCCACTGAACTCTCCTTAAAGTTGAGTGAAGGTTCCCTGCTGACAGATGGCCCTATGAGAGATCTATATGCCCTGTTGCAGGAAGGGAGCTGATAGCCTAATTGCCTCAGATCATTTCTCCAGTTTGTTCATGTCACTTTGAATTTTAACCCTATCCTCCAAAGCAGTGTTGCCCAAATTATGGGCCAGGGCCCGGTACCCGTCCACGGGAAAAAAAAACAAAAAAACCCAAAAAAAACCTGTGCCTCAGCATGGCCGCTGGGGAGTTCCAGGCTCCCGGAGTGCCCGTGCGGTGCCGGGTCCCGCAAGTCCTGGACCAGGCTGGGCGGAGGATGCAGCCAGATGTTCCAGGCTCCTGGCAGAGGTGTAGCAAGAAGAGAGCGGGGGGGGGGGGCGCAGTTGCCCCTGGGCGCTACACTGGGGGGGTGCCAGGCTGGGCTGTGGGGGAGGAGGTGCAGGGCTCACCTGGGCTGCAGGAGGGAGGTGTCGGGAACCCAGCACTGGACTCAAGGGGAGGGAGGAAAGGGGGGACAGGGAATCAGCACTGGGCTCAGTAGTTCTGCAGGGCTGGGGAAGTGCAGGGAAATGGGGCTCAGCTGTGCTGTGGGGGAGGCATGCAGGGAACCAGTGTGAGGCTCAGCTGGGCTGAGGTGATAGGGGAAGGCATAGGGAACAGAAGAGCAGCTCAGCTGGGCTGTGAGGGGATGCAGGGAACTGGTGCTGTACTCCCTTGGATTTTGGGGGAGGTGCAGGGAACCTGCAGGAGTAGGCAGCACAGTTGGGTTGCAGGGGAGGGAGGTTCAGAGAAGCCTAGTGGGGTGGGGGAAGCCAGGAGCCCTGAAATGACCTCCCCTGGTCAAAAAAAAAAATAATCCCTCTTCTGGGACCAGTCAGGTCCAGAGGGTGCCAGACCAGGGAGGTCCAACTCCTACCCAAGTCCCCTTCTTGCACCCTCCCTCCTAGCTAGATAACCTACCCCCAATCTGCTCCTGCTGCCACCTCCCAGAGTGCCCATGCGGCACTGGGTGCTCCAAGCCCTGGCCCGGGGTGGGCGGAGGATGCAGCCAGGTGAAATGTTGAAAATGTATTCATTTTTCATATGCATTTATATTTTTGGGCTGCAAAAAACAGTACTTAAAAAATGGGTTCCAACTAAAGTAAAATGTTTGGGAAACCCTGGACTAGCCAGCTTTCTATCCATCTTACAGTCCATTCATCCAATCCATATTCCCTTACCCACAATATTCTTGCCAGCAAGTTAACTATCAAAAGCTTTGCTAAGGCTGGCACTGGGGGATTTGGGAGGACCAGAAACAACTTATTTGCATATTCATCATTTGCTTAATGAATATGCAAATGAATGTTACTGGTCTTCCAAAAGCTCGTGAACGGATTTACTGGTCCGTGTGTCAAAAAAGTTTGGGAACCCCTGCTCCAAAGCACTTGCAACCCCTCCCAGCTTGGTATCATCTGCAAACTTGCTAAGTGTACACTCCATGCTATTATCTAAATCAGTGATTCCCAAACTTTTCAGCATCACACCCCACTTTCTGATTTTTGAAAAACCCTCACGCCCCCCCCAAAAAAAAACTTGAGCAAAAGAAAAAGGGAGTTGAGTGGGACAGCACAAGTTGTTGGGGGGGTGGGGGGGGGAAGAAGAACTGAGCAGGGCAGCAAAACTTGGAGGGGGGGCTGGGTTGCCTCGTGCCCCCAGGGCCGGCCCGAGCCATTTGTGCGCCCTGGCCCCCGGGAGTGCGATGCATGCACGGTGCCACCCCCGCCCGGCCCGGCTCCCCGTGTGGTGTCCCCTAAAATGGGGCAGCCCAGGTGGTAGCCTGGCTGGCCCGTACCTTGGGCCAGTTCTGCGTGCGCCCCCCCCCCCCCGGAATTTCTTCATGCCCCCCCAGGGGGGCATGCTGCCCAGTTTGGGAATCCATGATCTAAATCACTGATGAAGATATTGAACAAAACCAGCCCAAAAACTGATCTGAGGAATCCCACTTGTTATGCCCTTCCATCATGACTAAGAAAATACAGGGGCTACCAGGAGCAGGGTTTGAACCCACATAAAATCCATTAGATGCATGTCTAAGTCCAACACATAACCACTCAGCCATCCTGGTAAAGTGTATGGTATAGCTAGATAAGAGAGAGTGAGGGAAATTAAGTAGGATTAAATCCATTCTACAGATTTTTGAATTGCAAAAGATTGTGAGCATCAGAGGGGTAGCCGTGTTTGCCACTTTTGCAGATTCAGACTAAGAGTCCTGTGGCACCTTATAGACTAACCGACGTGTTGGAGCATAAGCTTTTGTGGGCAAAGACCCACTTTGTCAGATGCATGTAGTGGAAATTTCCACTACATGCATCTGACAAAGTGGGTCTTTGCCCACAAAAGCTTATGCTCCAACACGTCGGTTAGTCTATAAGGTGCCACAGGACTCCTCGCCGCTTTTAAAAGATTGTGACTTGGCCATGGTTACACAGGAGCTCTCTGCAGAGCTAGAAACTGAACTGGACCTACTGAGTTCCCAACCAGTATCTTAATCAGAAGCATCCAGAGCCTTTCTTGCTAATGAGTTTCAAGTCCTTCCATTGAATTTTTATTTTGAGGCTAATAGGTAGCAAATTTAAACAAACAAAAGCAAGTGAACCTTTGCACAATGCAGTCACCCTGTAGAGGTCCTTGCCAGAGGAGGTTGTGAAAAATCAGGACTTTAACAGGGTTCAAAAGAGAACTAGATAAATTCATGGAGGACAGGTCCATGAATGGCTATTTGCCAGCAGGGGTAGGAATGGTATCCCAAGTCTGTTGGTCAGAAGCTGGGAATGGGGGACATGGATGTGTCACTTGAGGATTAGCTATTCTGTTTTTTCCCCTCTGGGACACTGGCATTGGCTACTATTGGAAGACAGGATACTGGGATAAATGGACCTTTGGTCTGAGCCAGTATTGGCATTATGATCCAATTTGCTTCTCAATCCTAGCTATTATTGAAACATTTCACATTGGCTCAATGGCTATATTTTTCTTAAGCAGGGAAATTGTGGGGATTGGTTATATTTTGTGTTGCCTGGATACATTAGAAGAATGGGACTCATAAAATATGTATTTGAATATTAATAATGTTATGCATATCACTGGTGATTACAGGCCTGAAGCCTTGATGCAGCAAACAGAAAAAAGTTTCAAGGCTTCATGGAAAATGAGTTTTCAGATTAAGAAACAATTTGCCAAAACAAAGCTGCCAAGATTCCTTTTTCTGTGGTTGGATAAAATGAAGTAATTTTCTCTTGTTAAGAGAAAATACGGAATAAGTGACTGTTATTTTATTTTAAAATTAGATTTTATATGAGGAAGTCATCAGGAGATTTAGAATCTAGCCTAACTTTTTTAATGAAGAAAGGTATTGATTGAAAGCTTCTCTCTTTCTAAGAGGATCTTTTTAAAGTTCTACATCACTCTTGAAATTATAAGGATGTTAAAGGAAGTTGTTACATATTTACATAATGTTATAATAATGTGTGTTCTAAGTTCAAAGAGGAAATGCTGCTTAGTGGACATATTTAATAGATCATGTGTGTAGGTGCCTATGTAATGTCAGAGTGAGTGGAAAATGTACCAGAGAATTTTCCAAGGGGATGTTTTGTGTACACAGTAGGGAATCTGAATGCTCTATTTTGGTAGCTCTGGGCTCCAGTGAAATTTAAAAAAAAAAAAAAATTAAAGTGGACAATGCTAGAGTTTTGAAAATATGGAAGACCAGCTCAAGCTGCACACTCAGGAGACAGGATTTTCAAGATCAGCTGTCCCATGAGACTATGCTACCCAGCCACCATGCAGAACACTTGTTACCAAATGTTCTCTCACTTCCATCCTGTTGGGGGGGCACAGCAAGCTATGCCACACCAATGCAGTGACCACTGCATAAGAGGAAGAATTCACAAGCCCAAGAAATGACATCAGAAGTGCAAATGCTACTCAGTTGTGTATGGACAAACCTTCCTTCCACTCATACCATGCTAGCTCAGGTTAGGTGCAGAAGAAGTGTTGCAGGAAAAAAATATATATATATATATATATAAATAAATAAAAGTGACTACTTTCATACCACATCAGGAACCAGCCATTTGCCTGAAATACAGTACAGGAGAGAATACCATTAAGACTCACAATATGATTGCTAAGTGCAGCTCTGGTGATCTCCAAAAAGGGGTCATGTCAGGGATTGAGGTCACAGGGGATGCTATCTGTGTAATGAGGCTTTCCTTTGTGGTTGCACAACGAACCACAAAACCCAAGGACGCTATCTGTAAAGAGCTCTATTAGATATTCCTATGTCCACAAGAAATCAGCCCTATCATAGCAGAATATAAGCAATAGATTTAGTGGAGAAGGGAGACCGAGGTTTGTCTCATAGTAAAACAATCTATTGACCATCTTGATACTCTATCCATTTATTGCTCAGCAGCAAGGGCTGGTTAGGGAGTAGTTCTGTTAAGGCTATTGCTATATAACCAGTGCATGGGAAGAGTCATAACACCCTCCCCTTGGCTAAGCAAAAAAACCAAAAAAAAAAAAACCACACCACACCAAACACACACCCAACCCCTGATGTGACCTTTGGCTCATTTGCTAGCTTTGTACACTTTGGAGTATGAGGTCTAGGCAACTAATCCAGTAGGATGCAATTTCCTCTGATTTCAGAATCCCAACTTTATGAAGAAATCAAATAAGCACACGGCTGGGTATTGGCACAGTTCTTAAAAGCAAAGAATAAAAGCAAGCTGTCGTCCTTCAAAATGAAAAAGTGTAATTATTTTGGACGGACTGATCTAATTTTATCAAAATTGATTTAAATGGTAGGTCAGGGCAAGAGGCCTTTGAAATATACATGTTAGAGCAGAAGAGATTTACCAGTGAATAAAGAAATAAATGCTATCCATGATGTATGCACTCTGACAGAGTATTAGAATGTGGATCACCAGGTGAAATTTTATGACCTGTGTGATGCAGGAGGTCATAATACGGTCCCTTCTGGCTCCAGAAATCTATGAAAGTACATTTCTCCCCTGGAAGAACAATTTAAAATTGGATAAACCAATGAGGAGCATAAGGATGAATCCTGTACTAATAGTGGAAGATTATGCAAGAGTGGCTCCCAAGCTTTGGTCCATGGCACAACAACAACAAAAGGTGTTCAGGATCTTCTCATACATTTCAGGACCCCCTTCCATCTAATGAAGAAGAGAACAAATTGGTATAAACTAGCCATGAATAAATTTAATCTGGAAATTGAAAGAAGGTTTCTAAGCATCAGAGTGAGGCTCTAGTACAACCTCCTATCATATATATAGTAGCCCAGTGTCTGAGAGTCTAATGCCGAAATGCAGGCTGTTCCCCTCTGGGCGGCCCGTGCTGCATGGGGAGTGCGGAGCCCAAATGGCCGCTTGCTCCCTCGCGGCGGCCCGGCTGAGCGGTGCAGAAGTCAGCCAAGTGCCACGGCAGGAGGAGAAAGGGGGCGGGGCGGCTGACTTCTGCACCACTCAGCCGGGCTGCAGCGTGGAAGCAAGTGGCGCAAGTGACCGTTTGGGCTGTGCGCTCCCCATGCAGCACGGGGAGTGCAGAGCCCAAAAGGACATTTGGGCTCCGTGGTCCCGAGTGAGAGGCAGGAGGGGGAGGAGAAGAGAAAGAGAGAGAGAGGCAGGGAGGCGGAGGAGAGAGAGAGAGAGAGACACAGAGCCAGAGCCAGAGACCGGAGGCTCAGGAGAGAAGACCGATGTGGAGGAGAGACCTGAAAATCCCGTCTTACGACGGGCTAATTGGCTAGTTCAGAATAACGAGGCAAACCATTTTAACTAGTTTTAAGATGACAAGAATTTAGAACCTTTATGAATGGGATTATATGACTGATACTGGGGTTTGGACTCAGTGGCCTAAGAGGTCCCTCTAGTCTTATATGCTTAAAAGGAGGATGTCTGGGATCCCTTAAAACCTATTTGCAAGACCCCTAGCAGAAGTTCAGGATCCCTATGTTGAGAACCTGTGAGCTAATAAATCTATTCCAACTCTAATGTAAATGGCAGGGAGGCAAGAAGAAAAGATTTGCATGCATTTAACAAATACATTTTTTTCAAATACCACTGTTGGTCAAATAATAAAGGATAAATGTATTTGATCAATTTTTCCTGATTTTATTCAGCTCATTGCTAATGGTTAAGATGTAAGCTGTATTGGCTACTTACAAAAATAATGAAGTATTGTTTCTCTTCCCTAGATGGAAGAGTAGAAGACAAATTATGACTGTTCCTTCATTAGCCATGCAATTGTGAGCAGGAAGTAAGGACATTCTCTCAGAGAATCACAACCCCTGTACTTGGAGGAGGAGTAGTGAAGGGACTGTTTGAGTTGCTTCTCCAGCCAGAGAACTCATCAAGGGGAAGGAGCTAGGCAAAAATCCTGCTTCTGCCCTGTGTAATTGTCCTGCCATGCAGAGGACAGTGAACTGCACTCCTTAGTCTCTTATTGCCTCTCAATTACAGACAGGGGGCTACAGAAGCAGCAAACTATTTGACACTGAATGCCTCCCATTACAATGGACTGCGTTTAATAAACATTGTTTAACCTTGTATAACTAACAGAGCTGGTCAAAATGTATTTCATTTACTGAAAATTTTTGAAAAAAGGGGGGGTTCAACAAACCCCAAACCTGAAAACCATTTTTTAAAGTTTAGTGTCTGGTGCTTTATATGCTGCTTGTAACTATTAGAACTGGGAGCACTGGCTGTTAAGAGTCTGGAAGCACAGGAAACAGGAAGGAGGGGGGAGGAGATGGGCCAAGGCTGAGAGAGAGCTACAGAGGGGGCAGCAGCAGCTTTGTAAAGAGGTTTCACTTTTGGTAAATAAAGTCCTGTTGAAGTGTTAGTACCTTGCTTGCATGATACAGTGTCAAACCCCTCAAATTCATTTCAGTTTGAGGAAAACCCACATAACTGTGAAAAAAGCATAACTTCTTGTGATAGTTGTTACTCCAAAAAAAGCCAACTTTCAGTGAAAAATATTTATCCATCATTTCAAGCACTAGCCAATAAGTGAAAACATCAAATCACAAATCTGAATACAAACTTTGAAATTCACCATTTGCCCTGTTGGTTAATTTTACTATTTGAAATTTGCTCTTTGCAAACATTTGAGAATGCAAGCTTAAAAATGAGAACATAAAAGGAGGTGCGCACACACAATGAAAGGTAGTTTCTTTAAGGATTCAAATCAGTATTTTCAGATTTTTGCATTTAAAAACTTGAAGGTTAAATTAAAAACACTCCTTTTTAGGGTACATGAACTAATATTCCTAGGTCTCTTTAGTTACATGGGCTACAACTACAACAAGCACGAGACGTGTCTTCTGCCATCTACAGGTTGAACCTTGCTAGTCTAACACCCTCAGGATCTGACCAGTGCCAAATTAGAATTTGCCAGACCACAGATCAATATTGTCTAGCAGTATTATCAACACTTCCACTGCTTACTGGGGTCTTAGAAGACACATGGGGTAAATCAGAGCTAATCACCACAAAATGCTGAGAGCAAGGACTGGGAACTCTAAACAAACTTTATGGGACTGAGATACTTGGACACATCCATAATAAAATGGACATCCAGATAACTAAAACCATGCCGGACCATGGATTTTGCTTGACCAGAGAGCATTGGACTAGAGAGGTTCAACCTGTACTCTGGCTTCCCATAAAGTATCAAGACAAGTTTAGAGTTTCAGTACTTATCTGAAAGTTCTCAATGGCCTGCACCCAGCATATTTATAATATTGCCTGGAATAAGGACCAGAGTCAACAACTCTGCTCCTCAGGCAGAATGAAATTTTCTACTATCAGGATAAAGCTCTTCTTTACAGAAGGCAGAACTCTCAGAACCAGTCTGTGGAACAGATAGCTAAAGAAACTGAAGACCATCATAAAAATCACACCACTACCTGCTCCAAGTGCAAAGCAAACTTCTTCAGCTTTCCTTTGATACATTATTGTGTGTATCAAACAATTGTATCAGACATACAACAATGTGTATATTCTAATAAAATGTCCCTAATCAAAATCTTACCAAAAACAGTACACTGCAAACATACAGCTTTCCTCCTGGGGAAAGGATGACAGCTAGAGTGAACCACACATGACAGATGTTAGTTATGTTGCTTGATATGTTATTGGAAGGAGCTCAGATCCATTCTCAGATTGCAGCTGTAGTCAAAGTTAGGCAGTTATAGGGCAGAGAAAGCAAATTACTTCTCTCTAGTTCTTCATACAATCCAATCCTCACTCCCCATCTATAGAAGAAATTTCAGATTCTGAGATAGGCAGACAATCTAACAGTTCACTCTCCTTAACAGTTCACATTTGTATTACTAAAGCGGGGTGGCAAAAAGGCCTTTTGAAAAGCAACAGATATAAAAAGACAGCTTGGAAGCGGGCCAGTTGAAAGAGGAGATATCTATGTAAATGAGAGCAATTGTAGCTACCACAGGACAGGCACTCCTATAAGGAACAAAATCAGAGCCAGTCACAGAATGAGGCACAATTTTGTGAAGATAACTCAAATGCTTCCAGTGCAGCGATGAAAAGGCTTTTGCAGCATGATGGAAACTGGCAGCTGTTCATGGGTTTAGCAGCTCTAGAGAAGGCATTACATGAAGGAATATGTAGGCATCCCGTGAAGGAGCTGCTCGTTTTTATGTTCTGTCTGCACTACATCCTTGATTAGATGGAGAACAGTAACAACTCCTTCAGTCTGAAGGCACACATCTCAGCTGGAAGATGCATTGCTTCATCACAGCAAGAGATCATTTATTTTTGGAGGGCTAGCAACGGCTTCCTCAAGTAGGGGAAACAGCTGCTTATGTACCCTAGTGCCATTAGAATCTTTAAGGAAATTGAGCACCAATTTCTGTTTAAAAGGTGTAGTAAAAAGTTATCACAGACATCACAGCCCTGTGCACCCATTTGTTTCAAGGAACCAGTTGGCTTCAGTCTATGTAGTGAGAGAAGCATCTCAACACACTTCACTTTAGAGTGAGGAGTCTGCTTTCTGAAAAAAGACATACATCAGAAGCAGAATCACAGGGCAAACAGCGAGGAAGCTCATGTCTCTCCCAGAAGCTGCAGGTCAGCTATTTTCAAAAATTGCACAAAACAGAAGAAATACCAATTCTTGACCCTGCCCTGTAGCTCTCAAGGAGCTTGTCTTGTTGCCAAGATATTCACTCTTTAATGAGGAACATTATCTCCTACATTATCTCTTAGCAATTCAGGCCAGCCAAGCATCAGGTGGTCCACAAAAGAGTCCAGGTGATTTAAAAGATCCCAGCCACCTCCCCAGCCCCCCTCCCTGAGCTGCCATTTACATCAATCCAGAGGGGCTAAAGTAGGGAGTTGGTACCATCCCTGCAGCCCCAGGGGGCAGGAGAGAAAAACCATCTCTGTGAGCTACCACTGCCCTGAGCATTTACTTCATAGCTCCAGCTGGCTAGGAACTGTGGCCAATGGGAGCTGCAGGGGCAGTGCCTGGGGGCAGCAGCACATGGAACCTTTGCCCATCCCTGCCTGGGAGCTGCTGCCAGTCACTTTCAAGACATGCCCAAGGGAAGCACTGACCCTGATTCCTCCTGAACCCAACCCCCTTTCCCAAGACTCAGCCTGGTATCTCCTTCCACACCCAAACTTCACAACCTGCCCCTCAGCCAGTGTTCCTGGTAAGCTAAGCACTGAGTGGCCACCCAGGAGAGATTCAGGTGCCACCTAGCTGATTAGCAGAGCACCCACAGCTTTCACAGATGGCAGCATGTGTTTCAGCTAGTGGTGCACATCTACATATGCCTTGGTGCACATACAATTATTCTCCTCAGGGATAGAAAAGTTAGAGGGGAACATTGCTTTAGCCTCCTGCACCAGTCTGATGAAAGTGGGTGAGAAGGGGGGGGGGGAAAAAGAGAAAGAGATGCAGGGAGGGGGGGGGAATGGAGTTGGTGGTGAGGACTTGGAGAAGAGGCAGGACAGGGCATGGTCTCAAGGTAAGGGCCAGGCAATGGTCTTTAGGTTTGCGTGATTAGACAGTTACCTGCCTGGTAGGACTGCCAATTGGAAACCCTGGCCATGCCAGAAGATCACACCCTGGAGTGGAGCTAGCAGCTTGCTGAGCACCAGCCAGCTCAGGGGCTGTACTGCTCAAGTGTCAAGCAGACCCCATCTGCAAGGGCACAGCTTATGCATGATTGTGCCCCACCTGTTCAAACCCGGGGCTCAAATTGCTGTCAACAGGCCTGTAGCAGTTTGCCATCAAAAGATTGCAATCAAAATCAGAGCTTTTGTTAAAACTTTCAAACCTATTGGCTGCGTCTAGACTGGCAAGTTTTTCCGCAAAAGCGGCCGCTTTTGTGGAAAAACTTGCCAGCTGTCTACACTGGCCGCTCGCATTTGCGCAAGAACACTGACGATCTAATGTATGATTGTCAGTGTTTTTGAGCAAATACTATGCTGCTCCCGTTCGGGAAAAAGCCCTCTTGCGCAAATGTATTTGTACTAGACAGCTAAAAAGTGTTTTGCGCAAAAAAGCCCCGATGGCGAAAATGGCGATCGGGGCTTTCTTGCACAAAACTGCGTCTAGACTGGCATGGACACTTTTCCGCAAAAACTGCTTTTGTGCAAAAGCATCCATGCCAATCTAGATGCTCTTTTCCTCAAATGCTTTTAACGGAAAAACTTTTCCGTTAAAAGCATTTCCGGAAAATCATGCCAGTCTAGACGTAGCCATTATGTATTTGCAACATCTTTGGAATAATCACTCCACATTCCAAAGTAGGATTTTGGAACTGACAAAGAAGAGCTTCCTGCAGAGAAAGCATTCCTGGTTTTACACTGCACCCAAAGCATGCTGGCACAAGGCCAGGGGAGCACTATACAAATATTTGTACAGTGCAGACACATTCAGAGTTTAGGTTATGCTACTCTGTTTTTATTATGATGTGGGGTTAAAAAGGGCCTTACATCTGGGATCAAATGTGAGACCTAATGTAGGTACTAGCCACAGCTATAGTTCCACTTAAACCACAAGACCCAAACCCACTTTAAAAAAAAGCTACACACACTACATTTTAGTCCTATTTATTAGATGAAAATATGGTGTTGGATGCTGTAAAAGACAGGGTCCATATAGAGGTAAGTGATCTTAGGCATAAGAACACTGTAAATAAAATGCACAACTCACAGGAGAGATAGAGTCATAATTACTGTCTTGGAGGTAATTTCTCCTTTATTTCTCTCCTCTCATTGAAACTAGATAGACAATAGGTGAAGGTTAAACCATGCCAGATCCCTAAGGGCAGAGAGGAGGGATCAGTATAGAAGTTGAGGATACTGGAGTTGGGAGTCAAAGAATCAGTGGTCCAGCCCAATCATTCTGATACTTGATCAGATGATGCCATGAGGCTCTGCAATCACTTCCAACATATGAGATGCCCCAGCATGATGCTACCCCATTGCTCAACAAGACAAGCTGACAATCACGGAAAGCAAGATTCTTGTCTGCTCTTGGCCTGACCAAGGAGTATTGATAAATGCCTCTGACAGAGGTGGCCACAGGGAAGACTGGAAAAGGTGAGCACAGTACTAGAAACCCTAAGGAAAATGGGTGTCACCATTAACAAATCCAAATGCACAGTTGGGCTAGTGAAAGCCAAACATCCCAGGAACATTATGTGGAAAAGCCATGTCACAGGACAGACTCACCACTGCCTCCGGAGTCCAGGCTCCAGGCCTTACCGCCAGCCCACTCGCAGATCTAAAGGCCTCACTCTTATGTGGGCGGGGCGACAAAACAAACAAACCACGCAGTCTCTGGTACAACAGGCTGCGGACTGGAGGCCACGCCCTTAGTTTGGGCAGGCCATTGAACAAACAGTTTCAAATAAGCTGCTCAGCAGTCTGTACACCCCGGCCTTGGGTCAGGGTGGGTAACCAACAATCTAGCAAATAGTCTATAAAGTAAATCCTAAACAGTAAATAGTCTACCAGGTTTAACGGCACCAGCCTATGTACAGGCAAGGTCCGGGGCTGGGACTCCGTGCTGGCGGAGAGCTGACAAGCACAGGGGGTTTTGTCCACAGAGGGGAACCTGCCACCCAAAAGAAGGGGTGGAGAGGGGGGGGGATGTGGCCCCTCCCTACTCCACCGTATTCCAGCCCAGGGCCCTAACAGTGACAGCACTGCAGCCACTGGACCAGCGAGGCTCCAAGTCATAACCTGCTGGTCAGGTCACTGGGTCAGCAGGGCTCCAAGTCATAACGTGCTGCCCAGCTGACCTCCATGTCCTCAGCCACCTCGGAGTCAGCTGTCCCTGGGCCACTTCCCCAACCCCCCAAGGTCTACCTGGCTCGGGTGTGACTTCTTGGTGTCGGTTGTGGATGGAGGTGCCAGCAGCATTTCCACAGGCTCAGGGTCCAGGGCAGGTAAGAGTCCCAGCGGTCCGACCCACTCGGCTGGGCCTTGCACAGGTCCGGAGTGTCTGGGTAGCTCCATGGGTCCAGACAGCAGCCTCCGCATGGGAGTCCTGGGATCCAGGTCCAGCAGCGGCCAGGGCTCTCTAGACCTGGGCTCAGGACCTGGTAGCAGCCCGGGCGGTCCGACCCAGTCATCCAGTGGAGCACGGCTTGGCCAGGCCTTCCTCCTTTGGGGCCAGGAGAGAGTCTCTGCCCTGCTCGGCAGCTGGGCTCTGACTGAGCTGGGAGCTTCCCTTCTTATACCCACAGCCCTAGTTTCCTTGGGCAGGGCTGGGTGATTTTGGCACTGCCCGCTAAGGGGTTTCAAGGGGGAGTTTCCTCCTGTGGGTCAGTGGGAGGCCACGATGACTCACTACACACCACCATGGCACCTTCTGCCAATAGCATAGGGAATTAGCTCTGATCTGCCCACTGTAGACCTCTCTCTAGCTGGTGTCTCCAGGTCTTCACGCCATGCTCCAGTTCCAGGCTCAGATCACTCTCAGACCACAGTGTCCGCTTCAGGACACTGCCCTATGGCAGTTCCCACTACAGTTTTCTCTTATCCCACAGGGCAGGTGTCAGCAGTGTTGTGCACGCTAGGGTCCTCCCTGCCCAGGAAGGCCCCAAATTCCACTATACCCACCTTGCCTCAGTGATCCACTGCCAATCGTATAGCCCCTTACTTCAGGGGCAAACTGCAGTCTAAACTGGCCACTCATCATTGGCAAAGGAGCATGAACCTGCTGCCTTTGCCTACCCTGGCTGCCTCTCTGCAGCCCCAGCACACTCAGGCCTTGTCTCTGGCCTTGCAGTGACATCAGGCCAGAGCTCCTCAGCACAGCCCTGTCTTCAGTCACCGCCAGCTTCCCTGGTAGCCAGGTCCCTCCAGCTAGAGCAAGAGTGTATATGCTCCTCCCCCCAGGAGCCCTTATTTATACAGCCCCAGCTGGGCCCTAATTGGCTGTATCTGCCTCAGCTGTGGGGCTTTGCTCTCAGCCATCTCCCAGGGCTGGGTTTTACCCTTAAAGGGCCAGTGCTGGGCAGATGCCCCATTACCCCGTAGTGAAACCTCAGATGAACAAGTTAGATGTAATACAAAGTTGGACTCAAGAAATCAGGAAGAAACAGGTCAGAGAATTTCTGGGGACAATGGGATATTATAGGCTATTCATTCGCCACTTTGCCACCACTCTTTTTATGGATCTTACAAAGGTCAGAGAGACCCAGACGTAACAAAAAGGACTGATAAGGCTGAAAAAGCTTCTGTGGATCAGAGAACAGCTCTGTGAACTGATCCAGTGCTAGTAGTCCCAGACGTTAAGCAGTTCATGCTACAAAAAGATGCCTCTGAAGTAGGGTGGAAGCCATACTCTCTCAAATAGTAGGAAAGGAAGAACCACCAGTCTTGTACCTCAGTAGAAAATACCTTCCCAAAGAACAAAAGTATTGCATAGAGGCTTGTGGTAAAATGAGTCAGAAAAACCCTCCGCATTTCCTGCTCAGACAGAGGTTTACCCTAGTTACAGACAATGCCTCCCTGAAATAGATGCACTGGAATAAAAGAAAAAAAAAGCAAGATGGTCCCTGTCACTGCAACCATTCCACTTCAAGGTACAACCTACAGCAGGAATCACACATGGCAATCCTGATGGTCTGTCCAGAGTCTACTGTTTCTGGGCCCACATAGTCCAACCCCTTAGTTCTGAGCAGGGTAGAAATGGGGATATGTGACAAAGTTGGCCATGTTGGTCCCTCATATAGGACTTTTGGATGGGAACAGGCCTGTGATTTTATATGCCAAAATATTAGAAAAAAAGTAGTTGAGGTACATGGAGTCCCAGTAGTGAAGAAAAACAAACACCAGGAAATTCATTTTGTGATAAGAAAGACCTATTATATAGATTAGTCTGACTCCAAAACAAGAACTAGTCCAGCTTCTACTGCCTTGAGAACTCAGAAAGGCAACGCTAGCTCTTGCCCCATAGTCATTTGCTGAAGAGACATTTTAGGGATGGATAAAACACTAGATAGAATCCTACAAAGGTTCTTTTGGCCAGGAATTTATATGGAGGTTCAGTGCTATTTTGCCCTGAATGCCAGTTGCACAGCCCATGACCTCGCTTTAGGGTCCAAACACTACCCTTACCTATTATCAAAGTCCTGTTTGAGAGGATAGCGATGAACCTGATTGGGCCAGTGAGGAAGTCAGGTTATTAGTGTGTGCTTGTGATTCTGGACTGCCGTACCTGGTCCCCAGAACCTATATCCCTGTCAGAGCTGTATCCCTGCCTGCCACTACATTTCATAGCACATTCTCTCTCTAATTTGTCACATCAATTTAATTAGTGGGTCACATCTCCTAGGTAGGTGCACGTCATTCAAATGTTGCCTATAATGACAGGCAGTGTTTCCATGGCACACTTCACAAATACCATCCTACATGCAACAGAGCTTTAATTGACTTTTTTGCTCTCATTTAAACTTCCTGCCCTTCCTGCTAGCAACAAGATTAAACAACCACTGTTACAAACTTCCATTTTACTTATGTCCAGCAATAGCTTTCTTCATATTCTTTATACGATTTCCTTCTAAGGCACTACTGCAACTCTAATTCTAAGATGTAAATGAAACCCCCAGAAAGCATGGTGGAAGTTGAAAGAGAGAAAGAGATCTTTGGCATATATTTTTAAAGAAGCAGACTCTGTTGTGCTTATACAAAATGTGTGAGTTCATTCATTAATTTCACCTGACATCTCTTTGAACATCATACTTTCATTCATTTTCTTTTTTCATGAACTTTCATCGAAATAAGTTCTTCTTCAACATTCAAATTCCTAAATGGTGAGAGCATAGATCAACACTGAAAAAAACAATGGCTATTTCTAATATGTGAAACTTCAAATTCACTTCATCCTGCCAAGCACATAATGGGAGAAGTTAAAAAAAAAACCCAACCCACCGATTTCAAAGCCCCCTTTTAAACAGTAAAAAAAAGGACAATGTTAAGGAATATTACAGAGAGCACTGGGAAGAGTTGGAAGGTTTAGATAACATTTTGAATTGATAGAATGGCAGAACTATTAAAATGCACAAAACATTTATGGAAAATTGTCCACTTACTATTCATTCTGGTTCAGCAATGAGACTTAAGCGATATATATATATATATATATATATTTAAGTACTTGTATAAGGCCTTTTCTGAATTAGAACCTAAGTAAGGGGTTTTATTTTGTTTTAATTCTTTGTTTTAGAATCAGAAGGGACCTTGTGAGGTAATCAATTCCAGTTCCCTGCATTGATGGCAGAACCAAGCACCATCTAGATCATCCCAGACAAATGTCTGTCTAACTTGCTCTTAAATATCTTTAGTGATGGAGATTCCACAAGCTCCCTAGGCAATTTATTTCAGTGTTTAACCACCCTGACAGTCAGGAAGGTTTTTTCTAATGTCTTCATTAACTCTCCCTTATTGCATCAGAGGTAAAGGAGAATAATTTTCCCCCTTCAGATACCTGGAAACAGGAGCAGGGTTCAAACCCAGGCTAATATGCATCTATTGAATCTTAAGTCCAGCACCATAACCACTTTGCCATCCTGGTGCAGGTGCTAGCTTATAGCTAACATAATTAAAAAATAACAAAGAGAAGTTTGGGACAGAGCCAATATCAGATTTCAAAAGGAAAGTTAGAACAAAAGTTTTCATTATTAAGGACAATTTTTGATTGGTCAAACTAAACATTAAACTAAACATTAAAAAGGCCGTAGGGCAGTTTTTAAACTAAGAGATGGGGGAAAGCCGATTGGTGCGGAGATGCACGTAAATCGGAGGGAGACTTCTCTTAGAGGAGAATCCATTGATAGAGATTCTCTAAGCTGTAGTCAGAAAGAGAGGAGGGAGGGCAAACCATGGGCCAGAGCAGACAAACAACCACGTACAAAGGAATCCAATGCATCAGGGAAGGGCAGACAACAAGCAGTGGCAAATTTTTAAAGTGCTTCTACACAAATGCTAGGAGTCTGACTAATAAGATGGGTGAACTAGAGTACCTAGTATTAAATGAGGAGATTGACATAATAGGCATCACTGAAACCTGGTGGAATGAGGAAAATCTGGGACACAATCATACCGGGATATAAAATATATCGAAAGGATAGAGCAGGCCGGGTGGGTGGCGGAGTGGCACTGTAAGTGAAAGATAATGTAGAATCAAATGAAATAAAAATATTAAGTGAATCAACATGTTCAATAGAATCGCTATGGATAGTAATTCCATGCTCCAAAAATAAGAAATTAGCAGTAGGGATATATTACCGACCACCTGACCAGGACAGCGATACTGACATTGAAATGCTGAGGGAGATTAGAGAGGCTACCAAAATAAAGAACTCTATAATAATGGGGGATTTTAATTACCCCCATATTGACTGGATACATGTCACCTCAGGAAGAGAAGCGGAGATAAAATTTCTCAATGGCTTAAATGACTGCTTCTTGGAGCAGCTGGTGCAGGAACCCACAAGGAGAGGCAATTCTCGATTTAGTCCTGAGTGGAGCGCAGGATCAGGTCCAGGAAATAACTACAGGACCGCTTGGGAATAGTGACCATAATATAATAACATTCAACATTCCTGTGGTGGGAAGAACACTCAGCAGACCAGCACCCTGGCATTTAATTTCAAAAAGGGGAATTACACAAAAATGAGGAGGTTAGTTAAACAGAAATTAAAAGGCACAGTGACTAGAGCCAAATCCCTGCAAGCTGCATGGAAACTTTTAAAGACACCATAATAGAGGCCCAACTTAAATGTATACCCCAAATTAAAAACATAGCAAGAGACCTAAAAGAGTCACTGTGGCTTAACCACCATGTAAAAGAAGCAGTGAGGGACAAAAAGGCATCTTTTAAGAAGTGGAAGTCCAATCCTAGTGAGATAAATAGAAAGGAACATAAACACTGTCAAATCAAGTGTAAAATGTAATAAGAAAAGCAAAAAGATTTTGAGGAACAGCTAGCCAAAAACTCAAAAAGAAATAACAAAATGTTTTTAAGTACATTAGAAGCAGGAAGCCTGCTAAAAACCTGTGGGTCCCCTAGACGATCGAACTATAAAAGGCGCAATCAAGGACAATAAAGCCATTGCGGAGAAACTAAATGATTTCTTTGCTTCAGTCTTCACGGCTGAGCACATTGGAGAGATTCCCAAATCTGCACCGTCCTTTGTGGGTGATGAATCTGAGGAACTATCCTGGATTGAAGTGTCATTAGAGGAGGTTTTGGAACAAATAGAAAAACTTAATGTTAACAAATCTCCGGGACCGGATGGCATTCATCCAAGGGTTCTAAAAGAACTCAAATGGGAAATTGCTGAACTATTATCTGTGGTTTGTAACCTATCCCTTAAATCGGCTTCCGTACCTAATGACTGGAAGGTAGCCAACGTGACACCAATATTTAAAAAGGGCTCTAGAGGCGATCCGGCAATTACAGACCGGTAAGTCTAACTTCAGTACCGGGCAAATTAGTCAAACAATAGTAAAGAATAAAATTGTGAAGCATGTAGAAGAACATAATTTGTTGGACAAAAGTCAACATGGTTTCTGTAAAGGGAAATCCTGTCTTACTAATCTATTAGAGTTCTTTGAAGGGGTTAACAAACATGCGGACAAGGGGGATCCAGTAGATATAGTATACTTAGATTTCCAGAAAGCCTTTGACAAGGTCCTCACCAAAGGCTCTTGTGTAAATTACATGGCCATGGGATAAGAGGGAAGGTCCTTTCTTGGATTGAGAACTGGTTAAAAGACAGGAAACAAAGGGTAGGAATAAATGGTAAATTTTCAGAATGGAGAGGGGTAACTAGTGGTGTCCCCAAGGGTCAGTCCTAGGACCAATCCTGTTCAACTTATTCATAAATGATCTGGAGAAAGGGGTAAGCAGTGAGGTGGTAAAGTTTATGGATGATACCAAACTGTTTAGGATAGTCAAGACAGAAGCAGACTGTGAGGGACTCCAAGAAGATCTCACCAAAATGAGTGATTGGGCAACAAAATGGCAAATGAAATTTAATGTGGATAAGTGTAAAGTAATGCACATCGGGAAAAATAACCCCAACTATACGTACAGTATGATGGGGGCTAATTTGGCTACGACAAATCAGGAAAGAGATCTTGGAGTTATCGTGACAGTTCTCTGAAAACTTCCACATGTGCAGCGGTCAAAAAGGCAAATAGGATGCTAGGAATTATTAAGAAAGGGATAGAAAATAAGACCCAGAATATCTTACTTCCCTGTATAAAACTATGGTACGCCCACATCTTGAATACTGTGTACAGATGTGGTCTCTCACCTCAAAAAGATATTTTGGCCTTGGAAAGGGTTCAGAAAAGGGCAACTAAAATGATTAGGGTTTGGAACGGGTCCCATATGAGGAGAGGTTAAAGCGACTGGGACTTTTCAGCTTAGAAAAGAGGAGACTGAGGGGGGATATGATAGAGGTATATAAAATCATGAGTGGTGTGGAGAGGGTGAATAAAGAAAAGTTATTTATTAGTTCCTAAATAGAAGAACTAGAGGACACCAAATGAAATTAATGGGTAGCAGGTTTAAAACTAATAAAAGAAAGTTCTTCTTCACACAGCGTGTAGTCAGCCTGTGGAACTCCTTGCCAGAGGAGGCTGTGAAGGCTAGGACTATAATAGAGTTTAAAGAGAAGCTAGATAATTTCATGGAGGTTAGGTCCATAAAAGGCTATTAGCCAGGGGATAAAATGGTGTCCTTGGCCTCTGTTTGTCAGAGGCTGGAGAGGGATGGCAGGAGACAAATCGCTTGATCATTGTCTTCGGTCCACCCTCTCTGGGGCACCTGGTGCTGGCCACTGTCGGCAGACAGGCTACTGGGCTAGATGGACCTTTGGTCTGACCCAGTACGGCCATTCTTATGTTCTTATGTTCTTAAAGAATTTGCCTGTACAAGTAAGAATTAATAGTCATTTGGTTATTCAGCCCCAGTCTTTGGTTCTTTAGTAATGCAAAATCAGAAACTAATCTTCAGTATTATTTGTTTTTAGAAAAAGGGAGAACTAGAGGGCACAAAGGAGCACTGACATTAAAAAGAAGAATGAAAGGAAAGTAAAAGAGGATAGGAGAAGAATGATAGGACAAAGAAGAGAGGGGTGGGAGGAAAGAGTAGAGAGCGATGAGATGGATTGAGCAGATGGGAGAGGCCTCAGTGAGAGGCACTGAGAAAGAAAGGTTACCTGCAGGAGAATTAAATTGATTCTTCCCAAAACGGAGACCATATATCTGTAACTTATTGTCGTTGTTTCTATTATGAAACATTTTTCATTCTATTGCTTCTAGGCTCCCCAAGTCAGGGCTCTATCCTGGGCATACTTGTAACTTCCACATTGTAGATTTGGATGTTTGGCTATGATCAGAGCTCTGTCAAACCACAGCTTTTCAAAGGATTTGTATTTCCAGGATGGATTGGTTAGGCCTAAAACAGCATGAACCCTGCATTTCCACTTTGGTGGAGAGACAGAAATTGACACAAAAATTTAACTCTGTCCAGAAAGGATGGATCACAGGGCAATCCCAGAGGATATGTATGATAAGTTAGCTCCTGCTGCACTCCAGTACATGTCAGACTTAGAATCATAGAATCATAGAATCTTGGTTGTTTCAGACCTAAAAATAATTTTCTGCTGGATCAATCTTAATCCCAAACTGAGTGTACAATGCTATGTCTTGGATCAAATTTGACTTCACTGTTGGTAAGTGAAATTGACAGCTCATGTTCCCATTTCTTTCTAACACTGTCACTGCTGATTGCCAATTTGCCTGACAGGTAGGAATACAGACTAGACAAGAGCCTATGCAGAAAGGTCATGAAACTCTAATGCTTGCAAAGTCATTCTGACCAAATTGTAGCTCATGTTTAAAATTATCCTTCTTTGGGTCCATTTGCAATTTCTCCCTATGGCAAGGAAACGGTTTGAAGGAATCATTTTCATGTATGTGGTTTGTGCTCAAAATATCTTTATTAAACTAGCTGAGCCTCAGAACAGGCCTATGCAATTAAAATTTGCATTAGCCCAAATTGAAGACTCTAAATATAATGAAGGATAAAATTTAAACTTAGAGGCAACCAAATGCCAGGTTTTTCTAGTTGAAATCTGAGTTTAGAACTGATTCTAGGAGTACAGGGGCAACAATTCCTTCCTCCATGTACAGCCAGCACAGACAGCTTGAGTGCAGGGGGTCAACCATTCAGTCAGTTGGCTCTAGATTAAGGACATATACTAAAGCCTACTGTTGGGTAGACTAAAACCTCCTGATTTTATATGAAGCTGCATTTTTCAAAGGATAATCTGGGTTTGTCACCCCATCCTACAACCCGGTGTGAAAAATGTTGTTAATTCTGAAGGGGAAAAAAACCAAAAGTGTGACTATAAATTGGCAAGGAGCCAAGGACTGAGAGCTGTCTTGGGAGGACATTCATCTTTAATATACAATATTAACTCTGCCCCAAGTGGACAGAGGAAGGGCCTGCCATTTATGTAAACCCAAAGCTACCTGTGTGGTAAAAGGACTGAAATTAATCTTGACTGTTTCTGTTATATTCCTAGAAAAGAAGACTATCAAGTACCTGATTTCCACATGCTGCCAGCAAAAGGCATTAGCTAAGAGGATGACATTATGCACACCTTGAGAGATACTAAAATCGCTGACTTATGCCAATTAATTTTTTCCCAAACAATTCAATAGTCTGTAATATATTGGGGGTGGCCTGACGAGGGTTGGTGATGAATAAAAGCATATCATCAGCATATACGCATATTACTGTACTATCTCTTCGGACCTTATTTTTGGCACTCTGGTTCATTCTGGTTTGTACTGACAATTTCTATAAGGCCAGATCAAATAGAGGAGGGATGGGGATAGCCCTGTATAGTACCATGAAGACTGAAAAGAAAGGAGTTGTAGTTATTAGTTACAACAGGAACTAGGAATGAAGTACAAGAGTCTAATCCAGGAAATGAAATGAGGGACCAAATCAAAATTTTTGCAAAATGAGGAACAAACACTTCCAATTAACTCTGTCAAAGGCTTTTCCCATGTCCAATGACAACAGAGCCATCAATCCTGAGGAGTTCTAATAGTAGGACTGCACATTGCTAAGATGACAAAAGTAGTCTGATCCATGTCTCTTTTGAATAAAACCCACCTAGTCTGGATGTATTTATTGTATTCCTCATTACTTTTTCTAATGGTCCAGCCAGGATTTTAGACAGCACTTAATATCTGAGTCCAATGGCAGGGTTAGAGTTAGTGGGACTTTATGCTCAGCTTCATTTTTTGCTCCCCTTTCAGGAAATTAAAAATAAAAATAAAAAAGAAATAAATAGAAATAAAAAACATTTTCTCTCCTCTTCCCCCCCACTCCCATTTTTCATTCTTTTGTTCTTCATCCTCCTCCTATATCAGGCCTGGGCAAAATACAACCTGCAGGCCGAATCTGTCCCACCAAGCCACCAGATTGGAGCCCCATGCAAGCTCCTGTTTGCCTCGCCCCACCCACACACCACTCAGAAACGCGGCTGCTGGGCAGTTTCACTTTAAAAACTTGAGCCTGAAGGGGAGGGAGGGGGGAAATTTAGGAGATGCTCCCACCCCCAGCACAATCCTATTGGCTGGCTTCTGGCCAGAAACTGGCCAATTGGAACCACTTGTTTCAATAACAGGCAGCCACGCCCACGAAGCACAAGGGCTCGTAGTTATTCACAGAGCACATGGCTGCAGCCTGTGCAGGGGTGGGGCAGGCAGGGACGCGAATTCAAGAATGGGCTGCTGGCAGGTAAGTCTCCTGGCCAGAGACTGCCTCTGGCACCCCAGCCCCTCCCTTCTCCAACCCTCTGCCCCCCACTCCTACCCCCCTACTCCACATCCCCAAATCCTTTGCACCCCTCCTGCATCCATAGCCCCTCCCAGATCTAGCACCCCAATCCCCTGTCCCAGATCACAGTCCCCTCCTACCCTAGCTCACAACCCAAACCTCTGCACCCCCTCCTGTACCCCAATTCCCTGCCTTAGGTCACAATCCAACCTCCTGCATCCCAGTCCAGTGTCCCAGATCACAACTACCTCCTTCACACAAACTCCTTCCCTTACCCCAAGCTCCCTTCTGCACCTATCCTGCATCCCAGGCCCCGCACCTCCTCCAAAAATATCATTGAAGAGTGCAGCCCTCAACCACTTTCCAAATTCTCAGTGGCCCCCCCATGAAAAATTATGGCCCACCCCTGTCCTATATTATAAGTAATAGGGAGTAAATGAAAATAAAGTGAGGTACCTTTTTTTTTCACCGATCACTTGAAAATTGCTGAGGATCTCAGTGGACCACTTAATGATCTTTCCAAATGTTGTTTGTACCATTAGTGCTTTGGAGAAGAGCTCTTTATATTTAAAAAAAAAACTTAACCTTTCTTTGGTCAACCTGAATGGAATTCTTGGACCACAGTTTGAGAACTTCTGGTCTAGATAAAAGCTTATATCTGGATTACACTGATATGAAAAATGTACAAAAGAAAAGTATACATGATGTGCATCAATTGTTTTATTATTTTCCTCAGTGTGACTTATAGGAGGGGCAATCAAAATCAGCCTGGAAGAACAACATTCATGAGAACTATCTCTAAACAGATACACAGTTGATCAAAATCACATTTTTCTGGTCTCTTATTGAGGCCGAATCCGATTCCCATTGAAATCAAAAGGAGTTTTGCTATTGAGTTCAATGGGAAGAGGCTTTGTCATTTGGAGAGGAAAGAACAAAGCCACTCAGAGAAGGGCTATGTTGCTTACATAACAGGTACCATGCTGACTCATGTGAGAAAGTCAGATTTATTAGGGCATAAACTACATGCATTTTTGATGAACCAGGTTTTACCCACGAAAGTTTATGCCCTAATAACTCTGTTAGGGTATGTCTACACTACAAAGTTAATTCGAACTAACAGCCGTTAGTTCGAATTAACTTTAATAGGGGCTACACATACAAACCGCTAGTTCAAATTTAAATCGAACTAGCGGAGCGCTTAATTCGAACTAGGTAAACCTCATTGTACGAGGACTAACGCCTAGTTCGAATTAAGTAGTTCGAATTAAGGGCTGTGGAGCCACTTAATTTGAACTAGTTGGAGGCTAGCCCTTCCCAGGTTGCCCTGGTGGCCACTCTGGGCCAAACCAGGGAAACTCTTCTGCCCCCCTCCCAGCCCCAGAGCCCTTAAAGGGGCACGGTCTGGCTACAGTGCTTGTGCCAGTTGCAAGCCTGCCAGCACCCAGCCAGCAGACCCTGCACCTGGCACGGCATGAGCCACCCACCCGCTGCCACCCACCCCTCCGCCTCTTCCCAGGACCAGGCTGGCGGCTCCCAGGAGCCTGCCCGGGGCCGCAAGAGGTGGGCGCCCGCCTGGTCTAGTGCAGAGATCGTGGACCTCATCGAGGTTTGGGGGGAGGCCTCCAACGTCCACGATCTCCACTCTAGGCACAGGAATGTGGCCGTCTAGGGCAGGATAGCTGCCAGCCTGGCCACCAAAGGCCACATGCGAACCCAGGAGCAGGTTTGCATGAAAATCAAGTTGGTCCAGTGAGTCCCCCGACCCTGAGCCCTGAGCTTAGAACATAAGAACATAAGAATGGCCGTACTGGGTCAGACCAAAGGTCCATCTAGCCCAGTAGCCTGTCTGCAGACAGTGGCCAGCACCAGGTACCCCGGAGGGGATAGACCGAAGACAATGACCAAGCAATTTGTCTCATGCCATCCATCTCCAGCCTTCCACAAACAGAGGCCAGGGACACCATTCCTACCCCCTGGCTAATAGCACTCCATGGACCCAACCTCCATGAATTTATCTAACTTCTCTTTAAACTCTGTTATAGTTCTAGCTTTCACAGCCTCCTGTGGCAAGGAGTTCCACAGGTTGACTATGTGCTGTGTGAAGAAGAACTTTTATTAGTTTTAAACCTGCTGCCCATTAATTTCATTTGGTGTCCTCTAGTCCTTATATTATGGGAACTAATGAAGAACTTTTCTTTATTCACCCTCTCCACACCACTCATGATTTTATATACCTCTATCATATCCCCCCTCAGTCTCCTCTTTTCTAAGCTGAAAAGTCCCAGTCTCTTTAGCCTCTCTTCATATGGGACCTGTTCCAAACCCCTAATCATTTTAGTTGCCCTTTTCTGAACCCTTTCCAAGGCCAAAATATCTTTTTTGAGGTGAGGAGACCACATCTGTACACAGTACTGAAGATATGGCATACCATAGTTTTATACTTCCCCTCCTCCTTCTTCCCCTGGCTTCCCCCTTCCAGCTCCCTCCTCCCAGGTTTCCCCTCCCCTCTCCCACCCTCTCTCTTCCCCTCTCCCACCTCCTTTTCCCAGTCTCCCCAGAGGTCAATCCCCAGTTTTGTTAAATAAAGAGAGTTTCTATTTTTGAACACACATGTCCTTTATTTTTTACATCAGGAAGGGGGGCTAGGGAGGGGTAAGTGGAAGGAGGTGAGGGAAGAATGGGGCACGAGCCCCCGATGGGGAGGACTGGGGTGGCTCTGCGGGTTCCTCGGGGTGGAAGCCCTCCTGCAGGGCCTCCTGGATCCTGACAGCCCCCCGATTGACACCCCCGGATGGCAGCCTGCGGCAAGTGCAGCCGGGCTGATGGCCGAGTGCTGTGATGTGCCGAGTGTGGGCACTCAGGGCACTCCAAGCGGGGAACCCTGAGAACTGTCTGTCCGGGGTGGGGGTCGGGTCCCTTTAAGCACAGCCCTCGGCTAGCCTGAGGCAGCAGCCCCACACTCTAAGTCCTAACCTGATGCCCTGCCAGCACTGGTTCCGGCCAGCCTTAACCGGTTCAGGGTCCACTCAATGTGGACATGCTATTTCGAATTAGCAAAACGCTAATTCGAATTAGTTTTTAGGTCTAGATTCACTAATTCGAATTAGCTTATTTCGAATTAACTAATTCGAATTAAGTTAGTTCGAATTAGTGCTATAGTGCAGACATACCCTTAGTTTCTGAAGTGCCACGGGACTCTTCATTTTTATAAACATACAGCTCAAAGCTAGAAAATGAAGCATTTGTTCGCTTTGCTTTGCTACTCCAGTGTGCTCTCCTCCCCTTCCCAACTGTTGGGGCCCCATGCCACAGCACCATTTGTTTCAGTATTTTGTAAATCCGCCCCGTCACAGAGTTTCTCTTGGTTGATAATACATCCTTGGACATTTTTGTCTGACTTACACTTGAAAAGATTAGGGCTTCATTCACTGAAGCAGACATAGTGACTCTACCCAAACCTTAGACTTTGTCTACACTACATAGTTTTGTTGTCGAAACTTGCCTTTTGCCGGGGGTGGGCAAATACCGGCTTTTGGGCCGGCTCCTGTCTGCCAGGGCAAACAGACTGCTGTTCCTGGCCAATGGGATCTGCGGTCGCCCGTACCTATGGAGGTTCAGGTAAATATAGTAGCAGTGACCCACCAGGTGCTAACCCTGGTGAACCGCTGCTGTTTTGTTGTCCACACCTATCTTTTGGAGACAAAACAGTGAAAGCGTACGCACTGCAATAGGACTTTTGTTGGGAAAAGCAACAAAAAGTGACAAAAAACTTCTACCTCTAGGAGAGACTCCCGCCCCCCTCTGCCAGTTTTGTCAACAAAGAGCCAGTGTAGACACTGCTGTTCGTTTTGTTGACAGAACTGGCTTCAGCCAGTATCCCACAATGTCTGCCCTGATGGTTCTGCTCAGCTTTGATCTCCACTGCCCTACAAGCATGCACCCCTCCCATTTCAAAGCTCTGGGAAGTACTTGAGAGCTGAGTGAGCTGCTCCATTTGGGGAACAAAGAACAAATCATGGAACAAAGAACAAATCATTGAAACACAGCAGCAGGCAGACTGCTGCGGCAGGGGGTGGGGTACAGATTGTTGTGCTACTGTGACATTCCTTAACATGGAGAACTCACAGAGTGCCATCATGAGTAGCAGATCCCCAGGAACTTGAAAATACATTTCCTGCTGGCTGGCTCAGGATGGACTGCTCCTCATGGCATCTTATCAGGGAACCAGAGGTGGCTGTCGCTCAAGATGCTCTTCTACTTGGAGCACCCCAGAACTTTTGGATCTTATCAGTGTGTGGGGTAAAGAAACTCACACTTGCAAGTGACCCATAGCAAAGCAAAGCAATTGCAACACACTTCTCTACTGAGAGAGCAGCTCCCATTTGGCCGTTCTTGTGCCACAGCTCAGTGGCCAGCTGAGCACAGAGCTCCAGGAAGGTTGCTTTACGCATCCGAAAGTTCTGTAGCTTTATCCCACATCTGTATGACAATGCAATCCCATAACTCGGTGCTGATTTTCTTAGCCCAAAACAATGCTTTACTCTGCACAGCTGCTCTGTGACAGCCCAATGCAATGCCACTTTGCTACTGTCCCTATCATTCACACTGTCATCTGCATTCGAGTCTTCTTCCTCTGATACTAAGTGCATTAATAGCTCTGCTGCAATGTGTGATGTCCTAAGCACATTGAACCCAGCATGGGAGAGAAGTCAGGCATCCATAATTTCTCACAGCAGATGCTGGAGTTCGCAGCAAGGACTATCACAGTTTGAAATGGTGTGAAAGGAAGCCAGAAGCCCCGGGATGGCTGTGAAGCAAAGAGGTTTCTGGCAGAATGTTTTTCACATTCCCAAAAAATACCTTGCAGTATGTTGTGCGTTCCCACCATGCCCAGTGACTGAAGGCACAGTTGCTTTGCTCTTTCTGTTGATGGGGGAAGCTAACAATGTGGCCATGATATGAAGACAGAGTGTAGCAGTGTGAACATGATTTGACAACTTTGCTTTTTGGCGACTTTTGAATGTTGACAGTACTTTTGTCTCCAAACATTCCAGCATAGACATGGCCTTAGGAAGGGGCAGTACCAACAGGGGTAAATGGCTGATCTGGAGCTACTAAAATCCATCAACATCTGCTATACTTAGGCCACAGTTTTTGCTTTTGGATGCTTATCCTCTCTCCTTAACATGTTAGTAGCAGATAGATCCAGTTTTGAACTTCCCTCTCTCTCTAAACTCCACAGAAATCACAAAAAAGCAGAAGCTTTCTGACAACCTTGCTCAGGGCACATGGTACCACTCAAGTGAAGACTGAAAACTCACTGAGTCAAAACAAATAATGAACAATTCTCTAAATTTTGCCAATGCTTGTATGTAGAGGGACACCCCCCCCCAAAGTGATCGATTATTTGAGGAATACAGCCAAAATCTGCATCTATCTCAGAAAACAGACGAACAACAGATTTGGTTTGATTCCTTGTTACGTAGCTGAGATGATGACGGCCCTAGATGACATGAAATCAGGCACAACCCCACACATAAACTGCTTTCCTGCTAAATTTTATGTCCAATTCAGACACCTGGCTTTTGGACTGGCTGAAGCAGACACTAATGGTGTCAACAAAATGTATGTCAACACCCAAAAGTTGACAAACAAAAATGGCTAGAGGGTGTTCACACTTGTTCTCTCTGTTGACAGATTATGTCCACACTGGGGGCATCATTGCTGACAGTGTGAGCAATGCACTGTGGGTATGTTTCCTACATTGCCATGTTGTGGGAAGGCAGAATTGATCCCCGTGCATCTTGGGATTCCCCCTTAGTTCTCCCACAGCTTCTCCGCTACCGGAAGTGGCATAATGAGTAGCATCTGTTTACATGGCTGCAGAGCTGCAGAGTTCAAAGCACTGGCCAGAGTGGCTAATCTGGCATTGTCGCAAACATCCTGGAGTTCAGTAAACTTGGGGGGAAAAAGCCTACACACTGCATGATTGTTGACGGTAAAAGGAGGAGGAGGGACAAAAGCCCCTCATGGAGGTGGAAGATTTTTGTCACTGACACTGGGCGTTTTTCACTACTTTTGCCACATTGCAATGTGTTTTTGGTGTCAAAACTTGCCAGTGTAGACAAGCCCTAAGTGAGGTTTTAAACTTTTTACTGGGAATGGCTCAGACCTAATGCCTCCTTCAATGATCCAACTAGATAAGGCAGCAGCTTTCTTTAGCAAATGGTCTCTGAGCCTGCAAGTGTTGTGACACACTGAATATTTATATCAGTACCTTTTGGCTGATAGACTACAGTAAGCAGTAATTACCTCTTGAAATGGATCTCACCTAAAGACAATAAAAGATTTGTGGTCAAAGCTAATCAAGTATGTGGTGCTGCATAAACAGAGCCCAGTGCTGAGCTCATTTCAAACCCACTTAATGCAAGGGATGAACTAATGTCTAAGACGCCTAGGTGCTCTGAGGAGTGGAACTTCACAGAGGGTGTTTGTTTAGGGTGAGGACACCAGGCAGGGAGAGGAGAGTGTGGTGGAAGCAGGAACAGAATTTGGTTCCTAACAGCAAAAGGGAAATTTAGAATTTAAAAGAAAATAAAGATGGCATATCTAAACCCTTCACTACTTTATTGGTGTGGGCAAGGGCCTTGCATCAGATGACACAGATTCCCCACATCTGCATCCTAGGTGCAACTGTTAACTGCTCCATGCATCTCTTGCCAGAATCTACCAATATGATACTGTATTCAGTATCAAGTCAGCACATTGGTATCACCATGGATGAATTCACACAGATCATTTTAACAAGAGGCTCTGATCTAAGTTTGCCTCTTTGCTTGCAATAAACTTTCAAGACCCAACAGTATGCACAGTCACTTTTGTTTTCCCATTTAAAGAAAAATGTTTCCTCCTAAACAGATCTGAGAGAGAGGCAGGCACACTTCCTAATCCAATAGCCCGACTGTTCTCACTTGCAAGAATGACATCTAGTGGTCAAAACTCAGAACGGGGACCCAATATCCATTGACTTAAGAAACCACAGGACTCCTTAGCATCTCACTTTATCCATCTATAAAATGGACACTATAAAAACTACAAGTGGAAGAAACTATGGGATTACACAGCTCATCCTCTTACTGGTGCCAGTTATTCCTTGCACCGCAATATTTACCTCTTTATGTGGAAGGATGAAAGGGGAGTTGAGACAACATATTAATTGGATATGCACATAAAAATGCATCCAGAGATACTCAGGTGAAAAGCCCCATGGAAGTTCTGGGTATGATAATTTTTTAATGTATGTTTTGGCTTTTGACTATAAATATAAAATTGTAAGGAAATGGGTTCACTGTTGTTTGCTTGTTTTTCTAAAGGAATCAGACATATTACAGGGACTATAGATTCAGGTGCATTTTTCTTAGTTTGATAAGCATTGGTGTTAGTTTTACACTTGGCAGCAATTTGGTCATTACATCCTCCCCACTCAACGGAACACCTGTACTAATTAAGTAACAAGCAGTGATATGATTGAGAAACACCTGGGAGCTCTCCCATTAACGTATATTTTTAAGTGTTTTTACTGCATTTCATTGAGAGGCTTCAGCAGTTCTGCACTTTTATACTAAGGAGCTATTTTAAATGGGATTTTTCCCTCCTGTTTGCTTCCATTAGCTCTTTGTGTAATGTTCTGAAAGCAAAGTTTCTGCCTTTCTCCTGTTGGTTAAACAGGAGGTGGCAGGCACAGCACAGTTTGTCTGGGATAGAAACATAGCCTGCACAGCAGTCTGAGCAGTGAAACCAAAACATCTGTGGTAGTTCTCTGATCCCAAGATGTCACTACAGATTCTTCCACTAAACAGCCTCCTTCAGTATTTGGCCAATATTTTATTTTTCTACAAAAGGACCATGGTTAGGGTACTTCCAGGAGTGGCCTGAAGTATGTCACGGCTGCGGCAGCTGGCGCCCCAGGCGGAAGGTGCGATCGGCGCCCCTGCCTGCATGGCCATCAATGGCCGTGACGTAATCATCGGGCGCCCCGGGCCGGCAGCGCCTAGGCAACCGCCAAGTCTGCCTATGGTCACGGGCCGCCCCTGGGTACTTCCTGTCTCTTCTACCCCTGTGCAGCAAGGAAAGCTAACATCATGTCTATACTGCCATGTTACTGTGCTGCAACTTTTTCACTCAAGGGTATGAAAACAAACAAACAAACACACACACACACACACAGAGGGCAGCCAGTTACAGCGCCATAAAGTGACAGTGTAAACGGACTCCCAGCGCTAGGAGCTCTGCTCCTCATTTATGTGCTGTACATAAGGCGCTGAGAGTGCTCCCAGGGATTTCCCTACACCCCCCCATAGGGGTGTATACCCCCCCTGAATTTCCCCAACCCCCCCAGTTTTGTGAACTATGGTGCCATACATCCCACCTTCACCCTCATGGTGTCACCCCTCATCGGCCCTGACACCCCCTTGTAAATTTGAACACCCCCCCCTAATTTCAGTTCCTGGGGAGGCTACTGGTGCTCTCTCCCAGTGCTAGTGCTGTGGCCACACTTACCCATTTGAATGTTTTCAGTGTAGACTTAGCCTAAGGCAACTGCCTTGGTGCCCCTGAATAAAGCAGGGTAATGTTACAGGCAAGCTGGAGCTTCGGCCTCTTTTTTTTTGCACCAGCAAAATGAGTGAGAAGCCATAGCCAATTACAGGCACTTCTAGCAACATGAAATGTGCCTGAAATCAGGAAGTTTGAAATGTAAGGGTTCAGGGTGCAACTGGCATTCACTTCGTGGGCAGAAGTTTAATGGCCGAAAATGTAGCTCTTAATGTGTGGCCACACATGTATCTAAGGACCAGCTACCCATATGGATTTTGTTTCCTCTCATTGTGTGTCCAATATGATGGGAGTTCATGCACATATCAAGAGAAAAACACACATGCACGTATACATCAGTTCATAACATTCGAAATTGGCTATCCTGTCTATATTGCTCATTTGCCACTAACTAGGCTCTCTTACATTTCTATAACCCCTTTCATTCTGATGTATTCCCAAGAGCTGTAGAAGCTGTCTTGTGCTGCCGATGGAGAGAGTGCATGATGTTGTGGGATAAAAGGTTTATAAACATGAGCTTAGAAAGGCTGCATTACACAAAAGTGGGAAGACCATGAACTGAGTAGTCAAGGCCTGTAAAATGTGTTCACATATCCCCTCTACATCACATTGTTCCATCAAATGTCCTGCCCATGCTGCAGAGTTTTAGAGGAAAAATTACTTTAGAAATGTAATTGAGAGTTTTTAAACATTTATATTGAAGCTATTTATCTTCTCTCCCTTCAAAGAGATGAGTCACTTAGCACCATGAGTCCAACTGAATGAGACTCTGAAGAAGGAGAGAAAAATAAAAGCCAATAAACTTAAATCACCTCTAAATGACCTAAATATCTTTTTATTTTTATAAAGAATAATGTGGTGAATTTAAGGTACAATATCATGGCACCTGTGCCATGGGAAATCATAAGGAGCATGTATCTCACTAGAAAATCCCCTTTCTAGTTGTATAAAGAGATTTCATTTTCCCAATTCTGCAGAGTTGTGAGATATAAGATTTTAAGTAACTCCTTGGGACAGCACTGCATACTGGCTATTCTTGGCCCAGGCCCAATGCAATTTGAGAAGGGGTGTGGCATAATGGAGACTTTTTTCTGGTAGAAGGCTGATTTTTCATTTACGTTTAATGATACTGTTTAAAGCTGTGAAGAATCATAGAATACTACAACTGGAAGGGACCTCGAGAGGCCATCAAGCCCAGTCCCCTGCCCTTACAGAAGAGCCAAGCACCATCTAGATTATCCCTGACAGGTGTTTGTCATACCTGCTCTTAAATATCGCCAGTGATGAAGATTCCACAACCCCCCTAGGTAATTTATTCCAGTGTTTAACCACCCTAACAGTTAGGAAGTTTTTCCTAATATCCAACCTAAACCTCCCTTGCTGCAATTTAAGCCCATTGCTTCTTGTCCTATCATCAGAGATCAAGGAGAACACCCTTTTAGGTGTTACAGGAAGTTATAATGGGAAGATAAGGCAGTGAGTTGAATGCAGGTGAGTAGGTGACAGGCACATGATAAAAGGACTTTGTTACATGAATCACATGGACATCACTGAATGGGTACATGCACGCACACTAATAAAAACTGACCATTGCTTGCTCCTCACTCCTGCAGTGTCACTAGAATCATGGCAGCATGACAAAAGTTAAACTTTGAATGGCATGCACTCTGTAAGGGTGAGATCATAGGCAGGAAAAATATTCTGATCAGGGAGAGATCACTATTGAAGCCTATGGTTTAGCAGCTGCTTCCTCTACAGACCTGTATGATGATTCCCACCCTATGGATCCATGTATGTATAAATGAAGTGGCCCATGCAGCCACATTCCCCACCCCCAAAATGCAACACTCCATGCCAATGTATTTGAGGCAAGCTGAGAGATTGCCCCTTTACAAGTCCTCTCTAACTATGCCTTCCCTTCCTTAGCATAAGGCTATCAATGCACTCATTGTGAAGAGGCCTTGCATTGCACCATTGTAAAGGGGTTAATCGCTCACACCTTGTTCTTTAGATGGCTGCTTTGACTTGCTGGAGAAAGAATGATTATAATTATTGGCAACTAGTTGCCAATAGCCATAATCATTGATTGTCTACGGTCAATACTTGTGTGAGTGCCCAGAGATATACCATGGATGGAAGAGGACTTTACAAAACAACAAGAAACTCACTTTCATGTTTGAAAGATAACCATGGCCATGCAGTTAATAAAGTAAGTCAATTGAGTGGCAAAATAACATGCAAGATCTTTCCCTTAGCATGAAAGAACCTTCTATAGCTGTGGTGTCAAACCAGTTCTGAAGCAGTAGCTGCTTCAGTGAAACTAGCCACACTCAACTGCCCAATTAGCCACATGTGGCTAGTGACTCGCATGTTGGACACCACGGTTTTATAGCAATCTAGAGATTCTTGTAAGTCTGCTTTTCCCTGTGTGCAAGTCAACAGGTTAGGTGGTGCCCATGGCAACCTGTCTCACAAGTACTCCCACCCAGCATCAGTGGAGTAGCACCAATGTTAGTGCAATGGCTGGAAATTTGAAAAGAAATGCAAGCTAGAAACCAACAAGGGCTGATAATGTCTCACTTTCTTTAAGCAATAAGATCAGTGCAAGGGGTGGGGAGAGGGTTAAACCTCAACACAGAGGCAAAATTAGATGTCAGCTATTAGAAAGATAAGTGTCTCATTATAACTTCCTGTTACCTGATTCACGGCTATTATTTTGTGGTTTACATTTACACTGGAGTATTTTGCTTATGCTACAAGCCAAGAGGAAACTGGGTGGTGACAGAAGAACAATTTCTCTGCTGTTAGGCATGATTTACAATTTGTACATTAATTTCGTCCCTCACTCCTACCCTTCCATTTAAAAATGGACTTATCTTGTCATTTAACAACACCCAGCTCTCGAGCTGCTCAGTAGACTCTGACGAAGGATTAACCCATTTTGGTGTCAGCATCCGTGACTTCAAGCAGGTGTCGGGAAGCAGATGTGCACTGTTCTCTATAATTAATTTCAGCTCTGGCTTTGCCCTTTGCGGTCTATTTGGAATTTAACCTTAATAGAATCAGAATGGCATTTACCCTGGGATCATCTTCAGAATATGTGAAACTCACAGCAATAAAGGTGATGGCACAGTAACTCCTTCACCTTATTTTTTCTTTACTAGAAAATTTTTCAAGTTGTTTCTGAGACAAGATTAGGAGAGCTGTGTATTTATACCCCTGGAGCTGGGAAGGAGCAGGATGCTTGGAAGGAGGCCACGACAATACATATTTCAGTACCCTACTTCAGAGCTAAGGGCTCTGTGTACTTAGGCAGAACGCCTGTGCATCATAACAGGTTTCAGAGGTAGCTGTGTTACTCTGTTTCAGCAAAAACAACAAGAAGTTGAGTGGCACCTTAAAGACTAACTATTTTATTTTGGCATAAGCTTTTACAGTTGCAACTCACTTCATCAGCTGCAGGAAGTGAAAGAAAAAGAAAGAGATAGTGGAGATACAGAGGTGCAAGTGTTACATCAGAGCTAATTCAATCAGGGTGGATGTGGATAAGAAGGTGAGAATAACTAAAGTGGAGAGAGCTATTTCCACTTCCTATTCAGACCCATTCTGATGGTGTGAAAATTACATATGAATTCCAGCTCATCAGTTTCACCTTGCAGTCGGTTTTTGAAGGTTTTTTGTTTGAGAGGCAACTTTCAAGTCTAAAACTGTGTGCCCAGGGAGGTTACAATATTCTCCCAGTGATATTTGTGTGTTGCCATTCTTGATGTCTGATTTGTGTCCATTTATTCTCTTGCGCAGAGACTGTCTGGTTTGTCCAAGGTACATGGCAGAAGTGCATTGCTGGCACGCAATGGCATATCTCACTTTAGTAGATGTGCAAGTGAACAAGCCTTTGGTGGTACGGCTGATGTGTTTTTGTCCTCTGATGGTATCAGAAGGGTAGATGTGTGGACAGAATTGGCAATGGGATTGTTTCAGGAACTGGTTCCTGGGTTAGTGTTTCTATTGTAGGGTGACTGGTTTGTAGTGACTATGTGTTTCGGGTTGGGGGTCTGTCTGTAAGCGAGTACTGACCTGCCTCCAAAGGTGTGAGAGAATGAGGGATCGTATCTAAGTGTAGATCAATGTTTCTCAAAGTGGTCCACAGACCCACTTTGAGAAAGCTGCTACTGGGTTGCTCCAGTTTGCTTACTTACTGGCTCCATGGCCACGGAGTGTCACAGCTCCCATTGGCTGTGGTCACCATTTGCAGCCAAGGGGAGCTGCAGGAAGCAGCGTGACCTCCATGGCTGCAGAGCCGGTAAGTAAACAAACTGGAGTGGCCCAGTAGCCGCTTTCTCAGAGTGGGTCCATGGACTTCATTGAGAAACACTGGTGTAGATCCTTGATGATGTGTTGGAGAGGTTTTAGCTGGGGGCCATAGGTAATGGCCAGTGGTGTTCTGTTGCTTTCATTATTGCCTGTCCTGTAGTAGGTCACTTCTGGGCCAGGCGAGTCCCAAGATATTAAATACATGTGTCATCACTGGTTAAATTCATGTATTAGCACAGTATCTGACGTTCTGAATACTGACTATGTATTTGTATCTCAAATATGTGTGGTGTTTTAGGTGACTCCCTATGGATGGAATTTACATTAGGGCTAAGCAGTGATGTGTTGGTGGCCAATTAAGAAAACTCCATTCTCACAAGTGGCCATTGCAGAAACTCATCCCACCCAGTAGGTCTTTCCTGTGTTGATGCTTCAGACAGTGAGGAGCCATGATTCAGCGAATGTGCTGAGGACATGTAACCTAAGACTATATCTTTTGCCAGTAACTTTTCGTGTTCATGTGACCCTGGACTCTACCTTGGGCCAGGATCATTTCATGCATCTGGGCTGAGCTATACATTTCAGGCTGTGATATCACTGCTTCGTCTTTATTTCCTGTTTCACATCTCTGGACTGCTTTTCTAACAAGGCAGCTTAAAACAGGGAACTGAATGAGTCCTCAATCTGTTTGGGTGCATCTAAAGAGACTTTTTACAAGCTAGGAGATTTATAGCACTGCTCTGCTCATGAGCTGCATCTTTTTTTACCTTTTAGATACTAAGGGAGTGACTACTAGCATGGATCAGCATTGGATATTGACTTGGCAGAGTGGCTGGTCCCTTAAAATTGAAAGAACTGTATGTGTGATGAATTTGGTTTTCAGTAACTTCATAATGTCCAGTTGTCTGAGTGGTGAGCCAAGGACTAAAATGCCTCAAGGGTCTGTGGTTTTTGGCTTCTTGCTAACCAGTGTTGTAATACCAGAAGCTCATTTTGTTACCCATTTGATAATGATAGACTAAAAACCAGATTGGGGTGGGTCTGCCCTGTTTCATACCATCTGTCCTGAATTTGGCATTCTCAGCTGTGAGCCACTGAAGCGCATTTGGCAATGATCACATGCCAGATGCTGTAAAGTGCCACTGAAAGTATAAGCTCGCCGCTAAGATCCATTTGGCAACTATTTCATCTTGAGAGCAAATGTTTACATTGGCCTCTCATGGGTCTTGGATTTCTCCAGTATCCTGGACTATGCATGGACATCCCTCGTGGGTGCTGGTTCAACTGCCAGCACACCCTAACGTGTTCTAATTCAAAGTTTGAGCAATCAGGAAAAATTCATTGCAGCTGAAGACCATACAGCCAGCAATAATTTTGCTAGCTTAGAATTCATCAGGTTTTTAAAAAATTGGTCTTTTCAAGAAAAGTTGTCATCTCTTGAAGGTCCTTTTTAATCTCAAGATAGATAGAGAAAGACCCTGTCAAGATAAAAGGAGGCAGGTCCCAGTGTGATGAAGCAAAGAGAACAGAGGTTCCTAGTGAGAGGAACAGTTCCTGGTGCACATGAACAGAAAGCTTCTAAAGAAAAGGTTTCTTGGATATGGGGTGGGGGATCATTAGCAAAGGAAATCTAGGGAGAATGCTACTGCATAGAGGAGTTTCTAGACAGAAGGGACTGTGTTAAATCTCACAGAAAGCGTGTCTCCTGTGAAAGGCTCTATCCTGCAACAGCAGAAACCCTAGATTAGAGGAATTATATGCTGTTCTGAGGAAGGGTCCTTGTGATATGGCATCCATGGGGGTAACCTCTTTGACTGCTAGAGCCAAGAAGGCCCTGACTCCTGAAGAGGGTTCTGGATCATCAAGGTCCCTTACCAGTAAAGCCTTTGATATAATCTATATCTGCCAGCCCTCCATTTCACTCTGCCCCTCCTTTCTTTAAGCAATGCTAACAAAAGGTCTATTCATGTGATGGTCTGTCTTCAGTGACCTTCACTAAAGGGAAAACAAGGTAGAGATGCAACGGCAGAGATGCATTGGGCTAGAACACCTGGTCTCTATTCCTGGCTCAGCTGCCAACTGTGTGACCTTGAGGAAATCATTTCACTTTTCTGTGCCTCTGTTTTCCCTCCTGCAGTCTGTCTGTCTCTTGTCAGGGACTGGCTCTCATTATCTATGTGTGAACAGTTCATAGCACACTAAGGACCTGATTGTGGTTGAGGCCTTCATGCCCCATGATGCAAATAATTAATCCAACAGTATGTGAAGCCGAGAGAAAAAAGAAGAAATTTGGGAGAAACAGCACGCATTCATTCTCCTATGCTGTCTGTCAAATGCTGGGCCTAAGGCTAGTACTTGCTTTCCTATTCTCTCTGCCAGCCCTTTGAGAATAGAAGAATTATGACCATGGAACATTAAAAAATAAAGAAGCAAAGGGGAATCTTAGCGGCAGTGTTAAACCAAAGCCACTTAAGTGGTCATAAAGCAGTGGGTCCCTATCTGCAATATGTTCTAGCCTATTGTCTGGCTAAGCAATTAATAATAACGATTGCTATTGAACCTGTAAATATTCACTGTGGTTAAGAAGAACACAATGTAGCATGTTTCCATAATGTTTATATATCTGAAAAACTAAGTGTGCTCAATTGCCCTCAAAATCGACCCTCCACCAGAGTGGTGCTGAGGACAATTGAAAATACACTGGTTGTAATATATACATGTAGTCAGAATAAATAGCTAAAGATCCACTAAATCTAATAATGATTGCTCCCTTAGGGCTATGCTCTCTTTTATTCCAATGGCTGAGCACTCTCCTTCTTCTACAGATGGAAAATATGCCCTTGAAACAACTTGGTTTTATATTTTTACTTAAAGAAGAAATCAGCTGGTATATGGAGAACTGGTTAAAAGCAGAAAGCCAGCTTTGGAGTCTGATATAAATCAGATGGAAATGAATAGGGATTTTTCCATTGCCTTCAGTGGGTTTGGGATCAGACCTTAGGGCAGTGGTCACCAACCAGTAGATCAAGATCTACCGGTAGATCTTGGAGCCTCTGACAGGTGATCCTGACTGGTTTGGCCAAGAGGCTATCAAGTGCTAACATTTCAGCTGCCCTCTACCCACTGCTGCGCATCTCCTGCCCTTTGCCTTGGAACTTCCCTTCCCCCTGGGCAGCCTCCTGCTTTCTGTGCCAGGCAGGGGAGGGGCAGGAGAGGTTGCTGATATCAAGATGCCCCCTCTTACCCTGTATCCTTTCTCCACAGAGCAGAGAGCGGGCACAACAGGACTTGGGATGGAGTTCATTGGTTGATTTAGGGAGTGGGCCAAGGCCAGGGCAGGGGTGAGCCTGCCTTAGCCTCACAGCACCACCAACCAGGAGCCACCTGAGGTAAGCAGTGCCCAGCTGAAGCCCACATCCTAAACTCCTATACTAGTCATGAAGCCCTTCCTGCACCCCAAGCCCCGAGCACCCCTGAATCCAAATGCCATCCCGGAGCCTGCACCTAGAAAAAGTTTATCAGATAGTCAACACACTAGTCAACTAGTCACTTTCCTTCCCTTGTTGCCTCTATCAGAAAGAGGAAGCAAGGGAGGACAGAAGAGGAGAGGGTGCTGTGGGGCTGTGGGGAGCCAGCTTAAAAGCTGGTTCCCCCCAGTTCCAGCTCTGTGGGAGGGGGCAGGGGGGCAGCGGCGGCATTCCAACTTTGAAATGTACAAGAGTTCCCACTGGGGCTCTTGTGCATTTCAAAGTAGAAAGTGCCACATGGAGCCTGGGGCCAGCGGGCCCCAGGCTCCACATAGCATTTCAATCTTTGAAATGCCCAAGATCCTCCGCTGGGGCTCTTTGTACATTTCAAAGCAGAAGCGTCCTTATCGACTAATCAAATAGTCGATGAAAATTCCATCGACTATTTGATTAGTTGATTATTCTAATTTTAACATCCCAAGATCTGACCAAGCCCTTCAACAGGGCTGGGATTTAACTCTTAGAACCAGAAGTTTATGGAAGAGCTGATTCCCTTATAAAAAGTATCAGGAAGCTGTGAGATGAGGAGGTAAGTAGAGCTGGAAACTTCAGTAGAGGCAAAATGGCTGATAGGATGCTGTAGACTTCAACAGGGAATCCTGAGGTATCAGAACAGAACTAGAGCAAAACTACAGAGGGAAATTGATAAAGGTTACAGATACTGTTGGGGAGTAAGTAGCCTCTAGCAGGTGAAAGTCTTCAAAGAGAAACTGGGAGTCCCCACCAGGAAAGACAGAGTACAGACTCAACGGAGATTTACAAACTTCAGACTGGGAGTGATTTTACTATTGTTATCAATCCAGGCTGAAGAGAGGGCTGCTGCTGAATCAGGCTACGTCTAGACTATAGCCTTTTTTTGGAAAAAGCTACACAAATTGCGCTTCGCAATTTGCGAAGCTTTTTCTGATTGCTTTTCCAGAAAAGGCTTTTCGCCATTTGGCCCTGTCTACATGGGTTATTATACAGGGCTCCCCAAAAGACCGTGTTTGCTCTTCCACAAAAAAAGCGGAAGAGCAAACACGTTCCCTGGACACAGTGGAGTTTTTCTGGGATACCTCTGGTATCCCAGAAAACCCCCACAGTCTAGACATACCCTCAGAGAAAAGTTTGCTGGTAGTTTGTTTGAGAAAGCCTTGAAAAGTAAGGAAACTGCAGTACTGCCCCACCTCACAAAGAGAGGCTAAGGAGAAAGCCACACTGACCCAGTGAGTCAATGCTGTCTTTACCCACTTCCTGCATCTATTCTGCTTTGAGTTCAGAAAGTGGGAACAAAGAATGGTGGCATATGTTTTTAGTGTGTATTAGAATTTGGCACCTTTCACTCACTCCACAAGTTTTACCACCTGCTTTTAAAATCAAGTGGATAACTAGCCCCATCATGCAAAGTCAGCTCCCTCTGGACCCCAGGCATAACACACTAGAACGCCACAAAATCAGAGGCTATAATCTACCCTGCAGAGCTTTTCCAGCACACCGTCCAAGGAATGCGTCTGCTTTTCCGAAAAAAAATTGGAAAAAAGACACGTTTTTTCGGCATCCCTGTAAACCTTGTTCTATGAGGAAGAAGGGATGTTCCCAAAAAGGGGTTTTTTTCTGACATTTGGCCCTGTGTAGACAGGCCAAATGTCAGAAAAGCCTCTTTCAGAAGAAAAGTGGAAAAAGATATGCAAATTGCGGTTCGCAATTTGCATATCTTTTTCCGACTTTTCCCTGCAGTGTAGATGTAGCCCGAGATAAATATTCCAAAGGGACAGAGTACTGACTTTGCTCTCCACTGCACCAGGCCTGCTATATGTGACTTGAAATTTTAATTAAAAAGGGAAACTTCCTTCTGTAAATATAAACACCCACTCACTCCTATTGTGTATCATATGCCTGGTGTGCTCACCCATGCTTCACAGACTGACACAGTTGTTTAGACTATTCACTGAAAAGTCTGATTGAAATGTTAGGAGCTATTCAAGTAATAAACATTGTTTTGGCTATCTAGTAAAGAGTTCAATATAACTATGTGTCTGAAAGAGCTAGCAGCTTCCATAATTCTCCTTCAGAGAAAACTTCAGATGTGAACATTAAGAGAGAGCCCTTTAGTGATTTTATCTACAAGAGCTGGTTGGTCTCCAAGGACGGCCAAAGACTCAATTAAAAAAAATGTAGTTCAATGCCTTTTAGAAAAAGTGAAAAGAAAATGAAAAGGATCGGTTGAAGTTGCTTGTTATTTGATCTGCCCACCACCAAACCAGACACTTGCTTCACATATTTGGATAAAGAAGGACATATGTCAGGACCATATGGCTGTCCTGGAATACAAAATAAAACAATTTAATACATTTTTCACTAATGCTTTTTGGAACTTTTAGGTCCAACTATTTTCAATTAAAATTTGGCTTCTGCAAAAATTAAAACTTTCCACAGAAAAAAGTTGATTTTGTGGAGTCAGTTCATCATTAATCTCCATATCTGCCCAAAATTCCCTTATGTATCAAAGGAGTTATAATTTGAATGCCTTGTCCCACCTATTCTCCCTCATGCATTGCCTGTGACTCAGCCATAGGGAATGTTCATAGATTCCAAGGCCAGAAGGGTCAATTGTGATGATCTAGACTGAGCTCCTGCCTAACACAGACCATAGAACATCCCCAGAATAATTCTGAGAGCTTTTGTTTTAGAACATCAGTACCGACTACTTCATTTCAGTTGAGAAAAGTCTGAAAGAAGTTCAGCTATTTCAATTTGATTTGGAGAAGAAATACACGTCAAAATTTAATTTCTTGTTAGGTAGAAATTTGGGGGTTCAATTAGCTCCAATTTTTCACCATATTTTTGAGTGTAAAATTAAAATGTAATCCTTTGTGCATGTAACCAATGTCTGTCCCCAGTTGTATTTGTCCCCAGTTGTAATGGCAGGATCAGTGGGGTGGGCAGACTCTTTACCATGAGCTCAGTATCCCTTGAATTTTCTTAATGTAACCCCCTTTTTCCTCCCTGGGTTACTCGGGAGCAGGTCACACTCACATGTGTGCCTGGATGCCTGATGTTTTTAACATAAAAGGAGATCCTGAGTACCGCAGTGGTGATGTTTTTAGTTGGGGATGACCTGTCCACCCCCTTGCTTCAGTCCCTTGCTCCCTAAGAATATACAATGGCGGTGCCTCCACCTGGCTGGCCCTGTACACACTTAATAGTGTGCCTTGGGAGCCTCCAGCAGTAATCTGGATCTAACCCCAGGACAACAATTATAAATAATATACATCTAACTGATTACATAGAATTAGCACACCTTTACTTAACAACTTAAAGATACAGGGTTTAACAGATTAACAGTGAATAAAATCAATTAACAAAGTACACAGAAATAATAGGAATTTATCTATCTGGCATTTGGACTGCCACCATTTATCCCACCCCAGAGTGTGCACTCCTCTGGAGTCAGAGTCCCAGACACTTGCTTGCATGGGCGCGCTTGGAGGTCTGCAGCTAGAGTGGAGACAGCACTGTGCAGGTCCTGTGTGTGTTAGTCCAAGCTGAGCAGACAGCTGCAAAATCCCTCTGCCAGTGGAGTCGGCTCCACCAAATGCCAGCAGCTCTAGTTCACTGGGCTGGTCACTCTGCCTCCCTTTGGACTAAGAGTTAGTCTGTATCTCTGAGGTCTGTCCCAGGCAGCACTTTCCCAAAGAGCCCAGTTACTTACAGTTTCTGCCTCTGTGCAGGTATACATAGCCCTTTTCAGCCACAGGCACAGCCAGAGTCTCTCCCCTTTTTATTTTACAATCAACAGCCTCTGAAACAGCCTGCTAGATCCAAGCCCTGCAGGCTCTCAATCTCAGGCTATAGCTGCAACACAATAGCCTGGGATTAGACAAAGGCTCCTCCACAGCAGCCTGGCTCCTCTGTCCCAAAAATGGAGAGCCCCTCTCTCAACATGCTCGGACAAGCCCCACTTCCTGCTTTTTCCTCAAGGGCTCATGGGAGTTGTAGTCTCTAGGGCTAGATTGCAGCACACAGGATCCTCCCAGAAAAAGTCAGAGGCCCTTTTAGTAAGGGGTCTACATTAAATATATAGAAAATACTTATTGAACTAGGCAAAAACTGACTAACTGAGCTTCCTAGTGAATCAACTGAGTCAATATCTGCAACCTCCTATGCCACAAGAAAGGCCATGGTGACTACCTGATGCAGAGAGCACCATGAAATCCTAGGGCAGGGCTACTCAACTTTGGGGCCACAATGATACTCACAGCACATGCCGAGAGCCTGTGGTTGCAAATAGCTTCTTTCACACTAACGGGCACGAATACAAAGATTAAGGTAAGATTACACAATGCACAGGCCCCATTTAAGTCAGTTCTGCTGATATTAATAAAATGCAATATTTACCCGATTTCCACCCAGATGACAGCACTTTAATGAGCAATGGCAGTCCGGGAATTTAACTACTAAAACACATATCAACAGAAGACCATTATATTGACTACTTTTTTGTTTTGGCTCCCACCGACGAGGGCCACGTGTTGAGCCCGGCATAAACCCAAACTGCACCATAGGCCGCAAACAAACAGGCCACATGTTGAGTAGCTCTGTCCTAGGGATTGCTTAGGGAGGAAATGTCAGAATAAAAGTGAGTCAGGTTGTCACAATATACATGGCTTTTAACTCACTACTCTCTCTCTGCTTAAGCTGTCCAAAAATATTATTTGAGTGTGTAGCATGCTAATACTGTGTTGTTTGTCCATGGCTCAGTGACAGTGGTTGGAAAGTATTCCACTGCCTGTGAAACGAACACAAAAATAAAATCACACAGTGATAATAGGTGAAGGCAAATGAAAAAGTCATTTTGTTTTGGTCAGTGTTCTGTATTGTATATAACAACGTGCCAGGGACCAGGACCTAGCACAGAGCTCTACATCAGAAATAACTCTTTGGATCTGATTCTCCTCACACTTACATCAATGGCTCCATTGACTTCCACAGAATTAATTCTGATTTACACAGGTGTAAAAGAAGAGAATTGGAATTTTTTTTCCCTGTATTTCATATTCTTTCTCACCCCCCATATCCCATCACTGAGAGACAATCAATTTATGGCAAAGTTGATTCCTGATTGATGACTAAAAATAACATTTAATCTGTAAGTGCCTTACTGATATTATACATGCGTTCACAAACAGGGCCGGCTTTAGGCTGATTCGCCCGATTCCCCTGAATCGGGCCCCGCACTCAAGAGGGTGTACTGCGGGAGGGGACATCGGTCCTGGAGGAGGAGTGCGATGGCTTCCCTGCGCCGCAGGAGGGGTGAGTTGAGCGCAGGGGTTTCCCTGCACCACGGGAGGGGGAGTCGGCCCCGGGGTTTGGCGGGAAGGCGGAACTCTGCCCTGTAGCTGAGGATTTAAAGGGGCTGTGACTCCAAAAAATCCTGGCTGTTCGAACTGTTTGAATTGGACCCCGCACTTCCTAAAGCCAGCCCTGTTCACAAATAATCCACCAAGGAAATACATTAATTTCCAGGTGGGAACACAACACCTAATTAACAGCACACAGCAACAATATAGAGTCACAGAGTTTAGGGGAGGGAGTGAAGGAAAATGTTATATGTACCTGAAATTGTAGAGAGAGGTCACATTTAATTAGCTAATCTGGAATTTGGCCAGATCAGTAGGGCTAAAACTTAACGTCAAGGAAATATCACCAGACTTTCAATGAGTAAAAGAAGCCAGGATCCTGGGTTTTATATTTCTTAAAAGAAGATTATATACAAACTTTCAGAGATGGTGATTAGGCCTGCATGCAAAATTCAACTGTATGCACAATAAATTTTAAAATTCTACCAGTTACTTCCCCCCCACCCTACCCTTTTAGAGTGCTTATTTCTGTCAATCTATCAAATGTAGAGAGGACAGAAAGCAATTATATTCCAAATTCAATACTTATTTCTTATTAAAATTTACAATCCTGTTTGTCATGAAAATTTTTTAAATGATTCTGTTTTTGGAGAGTTAGAAACAAAAATGATTTTATAGCTTCAGTGTTCTATTCTTTCTGGGATGTGAACTGTTTTATGTAGAGAGTTTATTTAAATCCAGTAGGGTGCTGTCTTAAATAATTGGAAGAGCACATTCAGGAAGCTGAACTGTGAATTGATTTAACATCCCAGGAGTGAGGCTATATTGCCTTGTTTAAACTCAAAGGTGCTAAATTAACAACCTTCGTAAAATCAGGAAACAGAGTAGTGCATCAGGGTGGGGGAAGAGCAGAGTGAAGGCTTGTGTTTCCCCTCCATCTGCAACCCTTCTGAAAAGGATGGTTAATAGAAGACAATATTTTATCGATTTTTTTAAAAAGTAACCCACAGGTTGGGGTATTTAACCAACTCTGGCCCTCATACTGCAAACATTTGAACTCAATGGCCCTGATACATAGTCATTTACACGGATGTAAAGTGAGTATACGATTCCACTACTCTGATTTGGCAGCATTTATTTAGCACTGGTATAAATGACTACATGTGATGCAGGACAATCACAAATTAGGCTCAATGAGATAGCTCACATGCAGAAATATAAAGGTGTGTGAGTGTTTGCAAAGTTAGGACTTATATCTGTCTTCCTGTATATGATCAGTGTACTAGACAGATTACCTACCACTACTATTTCTAATAATGCAGACTGTAGAGCACAAGCAATCACAGTAACTCCTGAGCACAAAATTAAGCCTTGCTACATAACTAGGTAATTTCATATGAACTTTTTTTAGTTTTTCTCTGAGTTTGAGTCTTGCTCTCCAAAACAGAAAAATATGTACAGAGAAATAAAATAAGATTGCCTTTGCCATTGCCACTATTATAGTATTTCCAGTGAACCTCCTCAAAATACCTGTGGGAAAGAGTGTTTCTTCTTTGGTATTTCATGTTATGAAATGGTGCTGAACAATTTCACACCAGGCTCTGCAGGATCCCTCTGTGCCCTGAAGGGAAGAGATGAAAATAAGATAGAAGAGAACTATTGCAGATAAACACAAGGAGAGAAAGATGCAAAGAAGAAACTAATAAAACAACACAATGAACCAAAAAATATAAAATAAAATGTTTCCCACCTTAAACTGAAGCAGTATTTATATTTGAACATAATGTAAACAATGGACCAAAAAAACGTGCACAGCTTTCCTAGACAGCTTTCCTCTCCTCTAAATTATAGAAGTGAAAGTAGAAATTGGCCCATGGTGGCCCCAATCCTGCTATCTGTTCTATATAAATAAACCCCTGCACTCACAGGCAGCACCATTCAGTTCAGACAAAATGCTAGCACAGAGCAATGTCAGCTGCAGGTCACAGACTGTATCTAGAATTGATTTTGAAAGACCTGAACCTTGACGAATCATTTTCAGTTGTAACAGATGACTCTAGCAAAGGCTGGGTAAATCAAATCCTTGGGCAGAGAGTACTTTGGCCAATGAGATAAAAGCTGACACTTGAAGATGTTTGTAAAGACCTCTGGAGAACTGGGCAGGAAAAAAATGTTGGGAATAGTCACAATAAGAATAAAAGCTTCAGGTTTATCAATTGGGTATTGATCAATTGGAAAGACCGGTTATATTAATTTAGATGGAATATATGGGCCAAGGTATTAACATAACCCAGTCACTAAATAGTGTTAAACAAGATTCAGGTTTACAGAGACCACAGCCTCTGCAGTGTTGAGTATCACTGCAAACTCATTATTAAAAATCCTTTTAGCCTTTTATTAAAGATAAAGGAAGAAATGAAAACGTGTTAAAGCATTTTAAATGTAAAGTATTAAATTAGGTTTTGTTTTAACAACATCCTTTTCCCTTCACTGGAGAGAATTTATATAAGGAAAGGACCCCTTCTTTGACTGTATCTTAGATAGTATCAAAGATGGTAATAACTGTCCATTTGGGGACGAAGAAGTTAGTTAAAATGAGCTGGAGTTGTTGTTGCTGCTGCTGCTGCTATTAAAGTCCACTCCCGTTTCTTCCCAGCTGGGTTTGGGATTTAACTGGAATGAGCAGAGGTGAGGATGTAGCTGGATCCATCTCTTTGGCCTGGTCCAGTCCAAACATCACTCAGAATCAGGATGTCAAAGGCCCGAAGGAGTGGCAGTCATGCTGGTGAAGTTTGCTCTGGTATCCAATTTTTCTCCCCAAGCCTCCTTTAAGGACCCACCAAGGGATTAATGGTCAGAATAGCCAATCACCTCCTTATTTTGACCGCTAACTAGCCTTAGTTTCCAACATGCTGATTTTGGATGACTGATTTCTGTTTCTGTACTCTCCTTGATTGTTAAACATAGTCTTAACACAGTCCTTGAGTTATGCCAGTAGGCTCTTTTGTTTGGACTAATTCAGTCTTTCAGTCTCCCTTTTGTATATTTTCCCATCAACACTTGTTGTTATAGGTTATTGTAACATCTTTGTGAACTTTCATTCATTTTCTGCAACTGAGCTCTCAATTAGGGTAAATTTGTTGGTCCAACTATGACAACAGACTATTCTTCACTACTGCTAGAACATTATGGACACCACTGGTAGTAATAAGCAAATTGACATTTTGATTTTAAGAGGTTTTTCTCCAGGCTTGTCTCCCTACTGACAAGAGCTGGATTTCTTTAGGAATCGAATATACCAATGGGAGTGTTTCCTCTCCTTTTAGTATTGTTCTACCGTTTGTTACATGGTTTACAGCTCTGGAGTGAATTCCTGTTTATTCACAGAACAAGCAGGATCATGGCTAGTGCAAGCTTCTCTCCTTTCTGACCTCAATGCAGGGACTGACAGGGTATCTGTTCCTGATGGCAGCTACGCTTAGCTTTCCTGAGCTGTGAGAAGAAGGAAACGCTAACCAAAAAAAAAAAAAAAATCCTTTTCACAAGACTCACACATTGTCTGCACTAAACTATTCCTTTATGTAGCAGGAAGCATTTTGAAAGCTTAGTTGAAAAACTTTGTGCTATGCTTTATTTATTTGTATTGACAGGGTTCAGAAAAGCCCAGTTATACCATTTAATTAGGTATTGGTCCCACACATGACTACAGTCTGCCTGACCTGACACAAACCCTAATGCAAAGTATTAATTACATTAGTTATCTACCCAGTAGGAGTGAGAATCTGAATTCATGTTTGTGAAATTCTTTTGGATCCTCACATGAAAAGCACTATAGAAGTCAGATTAAATATTTTTTTAATATAGACTATTAGACATCTGACAGAGATAGCTTTCAGCCTTACCTGACCTGGGATGCATTTGAAATGGCAAATCTCACCCCCCACCACTACAGGTAAATAACCAGTAGTTAAAGCATAACACAAGCCTCAGCATAACATAAGAACCAGTTTCAACGAGTTTGTTACACACAGACTCGGTGCTTCTGGGAGCAGAAGTAGTAAGATGGTGTGTAATTTTACCAGGTTACTGGGTGGAGAGCCAGAACTCAAACCAGTTCTGTGTTGTATTGTTAAAGGGGAACACCTAGATATTGAACTGAGCTCTTATCACTGCCAAATCCAACTGGCAGAAGAATTAAACCAGAAAAGCTTACCTCCAACAAATTAACCAATCCCAGGTGACCTACCATCTGAGCCTGAGGATTAGGTAAGACCCTTGGAAGTGAGACCCCAGATAATGGGAGTTAACTAGAAAGGGGCAGCTCTAAAACAGAATCCTGAACACAACTCCAACAAGTACTGAAACCACCTGGATATATTTGAAGGGAAAACACAGATTCCCTATCCCCATACTGTGATTTCAAGGGTATTTCTACATAGTCGTACATAGCTTAAAATAAGCTATGCAATTTGAGCTATGCAAATTGTGTAGCTTATTTCAAAATAATATATTTAGAAATTTAGCTCTGTCTACACAGTGCCAAATTTCAAAATAGAGCGCTATTCCGGCAACTTCCTTATTCCTCGTGCAAATAGGTTTACAGGAAGCTGGAATAAGACACCCGTTATTTTAAATCTATTTTGAAAGAATAGGCATGCTGTTAAGACGCACTCAACGCTTTTTCGGAATGATGGATGTTATCCTGAAATAGCACCATTCTGTAGATGTACCCCAACTGTCCAATAGACCTACAATCCGTACCCACTAAATATGCTTTAAATATTTTAACTAATGCCCTGCCATTTTTCAACATTTTATGAACAATGTGTTTAGGGATGTCCTGGACCAATACCAATATATCATCTACCTAGATGATATACTGGTGTTTTCTAAGAGCCCTGAACAGCACTACCATTGTGCCTGGTCTATCCTGGAAAGGCTGTGGAAGTGTGGTTTGCATGGCAAACCAGACAAGGACTCCTTTGACCAGGACACCACTGAATTTTTATGTTATGTCATTTCTCTGGAGAGTAGTCAGATGGACCCACAGGAGGTAAAAGCCATCCATAACTAGACTGTACCTTGGAGCCTCCAAGAATTTCAGCAATTCCTCTGCTTGGTGCTTTATTGCTAACTTCTCTGAACAAATAACCCTCTGACTACCCTCCTTCATAATTCTGGTCACTTTGTCACCAGAAGCCCAGCCTACTTTTGTCCAGCTTAAGTTTGCCTTCTCCACAGCCTCGATTCTGACACATTCCAACCCAAATCACCCATTTATAATGGAAGTGGATGATCTAACATGATCTCCAGGACTATTCTCTTGCTGCAACTCAGAATTTAGTCAGTTCTACACTTCTGTGCATATTTCTCTGAAAAACTTACCCCTGAACAAATGAACTCAAGTGTAAAACTCTAATTAGGCAGGCCGAAAAGAAATTTAAAGAGGAAGCAGCCAAAGACTCAAAAATTAGAAGCAAAAAAAATATGTTTAAGTACATCAAAAGAGGAGACTAAGGGGGTTTATGAGAGAGGTCTATAAAATCATGACTAGTATGGAAAAAGTGAATAAGGAAAAGTTATTTACTTATTCCCACAATATAAGAACTAGGGGTCACCAAATGAAATGAATAGGCAGCAGATTTAAAACAAACAAAAGGAAGTTTTTCTTCACTCAGTGCACAGTAAACCTGTGGAACTCCTTGCCAGAGGATGCAGTGAAGGCTAGAACTTTAACAGGGTTCAAAAAAGAGCTAGATAGAATCATGGAGGTTAGGTCCATCAATAGCTATTAGCCAGGATAGGTAGGAATGATACCTAGCCTCTGTATTTCTGGAAGTGGGTGACAGGGGAGGAATCACATGAAGATTACCTATTGTGATCCCTCCCTCTGGGGCATCTGGTATTGGCTACTGTCAGCAGTAAAATAAGGAAGAGCGGCTCTTGCGCAAAAGGGGGGGTTTGCGCAAAAAGGAGCTGTCTACACAGCACTTTTTTGCACAAAAACCTCTTGCGCAAAAGGGATCTGAAGAGGAAATGCAAATGCAAGTGCGACATATGCAAATGAGCGCTCCATTTCATTTCCTCTTGTGGAAAAGCCTTGCAGTATAGACGTAGCCTAGGTGTGTGGATTACACTCTCATGGATTAATAAATTGGCTTAAAAAGAGAACACAAAGGATAGGAATAAATGTTCAGTTTTCAGAATAGAGAGAGATAAATAGTTGTGTCCCCTCAGGGATCTGTACTGGGGCCGATGCTGTTTAAAAAATTCATAAAGGAGTAAACAGTGAGGTGATAAAAATTTGTAAATGATACAAAATTACTCAAGATAATTAAATCCAAAGAAGACTGCACAGAGTTACAAAGGGATCTCACAAAACTGGGAGATAGGGCAATAACATGGCAGATGAAATTCAGTGTAGATAAATGCAAAGTAATGCCCCTGGGAAAACATAATCCAAACTATACATTCAAAATGATGGACTGTAAATTAGCTGTTACTACTCAAGAAAAAGATCTTAGAGTTATTGTGGCTAGTTCTCTGAAAACATCTGCTCAATATGCAGTGGCAATCAAAATCTAATAGAATGTTAGGAATCAGAATGTTAGGAAAGGGATAGATAAGAAGACAGAAAATATCATAAATGTCCGCATATAAGTGTATGGTACACCCACATATTGAATACTTCATGCAGTTCTTGTCACCCTATCTAAAAAAAGATATATTAGAATTGGAAAAGGTACACAGAAGGGCAACAAAAATCATTAGGCACATTGAACAGCTTCCATATGAGAAGAGATTGAAAAGACTGGAACTTTACAGCTTGAAAAAGAGATGCCTAAGAGGAATATGTTAGGTGCCTATAATATTTTGAATGGTGTGAAAAAAGTGAATAAGAAAGTGCTATTTACTTCTTCATATAACACAAGAATTAGGTGTCACCCAATGACACTAATAAGTATCATGTTTAAAATAAACACAATGAAATACTTTTTCACACAGTGCGGTCAACCTGTGGAACAAGTTGTGAAGGCCAAAATTATAATAGGATTCAAAAAAGAATTAGATAAATTCCTAGAGGATAGGTACATTAATGGTTATTAGCCAAGATGATCAGGTATGCAATCCCATGCTTTGGGTGCCCTCAGCCTCTGCTTTCCAGAAGCTGGCACTGGATGACAAGGGATAGGTTGCTTGACAATTGCCCTGTTCTATTCATTCCCTCTGAAGCAACTGGCTTTAGCCAATGTTGGAAGACAGATTACTGAGCTAGATGGACCTTTGGTATGACACAATATGGCCATTCTTATGTTCTTAACTATGATATGCTGGCCAAGGAGCACCTCACATTGCTTTTGAAGAATGAGATTAACATCTCAAGTTTTTACTGACCATAAGAACCTTTAGTATCTCCCAGGCTTTGAACCAGAGACTGTTAATGTGGGCCTTATTCTTCTCCTGATTTGAGATTATGGTCACCTGCTGACTGGGAAGCCAAAATAGAAAAGCCTCTGCTCTGTTATGAAAGGAGGAATACTACCGTGAAAATGAGGAACCTACCACCAAACTGCTCACTGCCCCAAGTCTAGTTAATTTATCAGCATTGTGCATCTACCAACATCTGCTTCTTGTTTTAGGTATGCGGTTTGCCAAAGTCATTGAAGAACTAAGAGAAATCTTTTGGTTTGAGCAAGTGGAACATGTATTTGTAATCAGCAGCTTTCTGTATTGATGTCTAACAGTAAAACATGCTCTTTCCAAGACAAGCTTTAAAACAGTGCAGGAAAGGCAAACAAAACACTATAGGCATGTATATAAAGGAGAATAGAAGTCTTAATTAATGCTAGTGCCCTGAAGCCCTGTACTTCCTTTTATTTAAGTGGTGCCTTATATGTGGGATTACGAACATGCTACTTCAATTTTATTTGGTATTAAGGCAAGTCCTTAGGCCATTAAAACACTTTCAAATGGAGAGTCTTTAATAGAGGACAGATTGTAATTAAATAGCCAAGCTAAATACTGCATTATTAAAAGGACAAAGATAAGCACTTACTTCTAGTTTTAAAAGTATGATACTGTTTGCTATAGTTTTTCAAAAGCCCAAAGATGCAAACCATTTTCTCCTGGTTTTGTCCTTTTTGTATTTGTAACACTGATTCTCCATCTCCATTTTCTGATTATGCCATTGTTTGTGGAAGGCATCACCGGTTGCCAGGACAATGTCCAGTATCTCTAATATTTATCTTTTATTACATTGTAGAGTTTGTGCAATTCCTGAATCAGAATCTAAGGGATTCCACTGACAGCAACAGTTCTTCAAAGACCTAAGATGAGAGTATTTCATTGTACGGTATAATAGGAAAGCAACAGTGTGAAAATTAGAGTGTTCTCAATTTCAAAGTGAAATTTTATAAAAAACTGTGCGTTTTGAAATATTCTTGTATTAATATTGTAATATTTTGCCGTCACTGGCATACATACTGTGTTAGTTTGCCTAATTCCTTATAAGAGGGATCCTCAGTCTCAACCTAAGTGTGGAGGGTTACAAAGTAAGTTACCCATGCCTAATAAATTTAAGTTTATATCTATATCTTCTTGTTGTCAGGAATGTATATCATCTCATGGAATAGGCAATTCATGATTTTTAACAACAATATAAAAATGCTAGGTTGTAAATGTGAAATAGCCTGAATTCTTGTCATCAAGCCCTTACAAAACAGATTTGACTTAATTGATCCTAACCCCAGAGTGTCTAGGGTGCTCCAAAAAGGTTTCAAAGCTTACAAGGAAGCCAACTAGCTCCTCTCAAATATATCACAGTAAAGTTTGCTGAAAAAGTGGAGACAACAGTGCCCTTTGCAGTGATAATGGCATCTCAGCTGGGTGACCAGGCATGAGACAAGAGGGTGAGGAGAAAATATTCTCACTGTGTAAAGTTATGTCAGAAGACAAGGTTAACTTGAAATCAATTCTGGGGTTAGGTCAGTCAGCCCTGCAATGACTGACTGCCAGAAGTACAGGGATAGAAGACTGGCTTTAGCTTTGGAGAACCTACTGGGCTGCACAGGCAACAAGGGGGCCTGAGCAAAAACCTGCAGGAAAGAGTACTGGACATAGAGGACAAATGGAAGAGCTGAAGATCACATGGCAAAGAGAGGTTAAACCAGCTGCATTCCTGCAGTACATTCTGAACATACCCAGGCCTGTTGGTGGGCCTGCCTACAATCCAGATATAGTCTATAAATTTAATTTATTTTTCAAAGGGAAGTTTTCCAGTGTATGTGCACAGAATATAAATGCCTACTTTGGTATCCTGCATTCTCAGATCTCAGGTAACAATGAAAACAATGTGCGTCTTTGGATTGCAGGTGAAAAAAACCCAACTTCCCCAAGAGGAGCCTTTATAGAAAAGAATAGGTGATTATTGAATAAGGATGTACAAGCAGAATTCCTTATTCTGTTACCTGAATTGGGGTTATCGTCTATCCTGAAGTAGAACAAGACCACTTTCATCTGGTGCCTAGATAGAAAAGATAAGGAAGAGGGATAGGAGGAGGCTTTTTTCCTCTTGGAAAACATCTGAATAGAATGATAGTCCTGTACTGAATTGTGTCTCTCATCTTGTCCATAAACCTCAGCAGTGCATGAAATCTGTGACATGACACATGATCTAGATATTTCCCATTAAACCTTCATGCAATTCTGGAAGGAAGAGAAACTCTTCTTATTGACTAAGTAGCTGCATCAACCAATTCTCCTACTATGACAGTACTGGTCCTTTTTAATGTTTCTTGTCCAAAGTGGAGGATTTGCTGAGAAGAACAAAATAGACTGAATACAATAATAAATTATCAGAACCTCCTATGAAACCTGAAACCTTATCCAAATGTCTTTGAATTTTGAAATATGCACTTAAATCTTTTTATTGTCATTTTAAAAATGTTCCATGTGTGTCTGCACTTTCTAGTTTAGACTGGGACCAGAAGCAGATACAGATTCCAATTATGTGAGGTGCTGAACACCCTTGCCAAGGTCAGTAAGGACAACATAAATACTGATAGAGCAATGGGAAGACATGGGTGCGGCACCATAAATAAAAACAGAGAGAGGCTTATTGATCTACGTAATATAAACGTCCTAGTCATTGGCAGAATCCTATTTCAACACTGAAATTCACAAGCTGTCATGCTCTCCTCCAAATGGCAGAGAGATAAGAACCAGATCGACTACATGATGATCAATGGCAAATGGTGATGCTCACTGACAGATGTGAAAGTGAGAAGGGGAGCAGATGTTGGCAGCGACCATCACCTTGTCTCAGCCTCCTTCATGTTCAAACTGAGAAATGTGGGTCCACCCAACAAGGGACATAGACATTATGCAGATGACAGTATGAGCTCTAAGTGACTGTAATAGCAGATGTGGTATCACCTGTCTATCTATGCCAAATAAGTTATTGCATAAGGCCATAGTCGAGGGTATATCAGATGCAGGGTATATCAGCATTCCCAGCACAGGGCAAGCTGGTTTTTGGAAAGAGTGCGGCTGCATAGTCCAGGATTTTTACTCTACAAAACGTATTAGAACAGTGCTCAGAACGACAATGGCATCTCTACACAAACTTCATAGACTGAGGAGGCTTTTAATAGTATTCATGGGATCAGCTCGTGGTGTACTCTGCTGGCATATGGAATCCCTCTCCGTATAATCAACATCATCCCAAAGCTTCTATTCCAACTTTACATGTAGTGTTGCAGTGGTGATCACAGTTTTTAAGTCAAAACAGAAGTACAGGGGTGTGTTATCTGTGCAATCCTCTTCAATATTGACAGTGACTGGGTAATGCAGTGTAGAACAGAAGACATGCCAAGAGGCAGGGTGGCCAACAGATATCACTGGGCCCTGAGCAAAGTGGCTCCAGGTCTGTGCAAGGGGTAGAGCTGACCCTGCCCCAGCCAGCCCTACAGCACTGCTGGGTGCATGCTGCCCACAACTCGGGCTGTGATTTAAAGAGCCCAGGGCTCTGGACCCAGCCTCTCCCACTGTAGCTATAGCGGCAGTGAGTCCCATGCCCTTCTAAATTGCCGGACCCCAGGGCAACTGCCCTTCCCCCCCATTAGCAGGCTTGCCAAGAGGCAGCAGATGTACACCCTTCTCGTCTCCTGAAGACGTGGAATTCACATATGATCTCATTCTCCTATCTCCACTGAAGTCAATGAGAGCTGTGAGTGAGCAAGAAATGCAAAATTGGGCCATAATTCTAGGAACAGCTGGTATAGCTAAAGCTGGCAGCGCTTCCTGTAAGTAGGTTGCCTGAAACATCCCATTATACTTCAGCTGCTTTATGGGGAGTTAAGAAAGCAATATGTGCCCTTAAGTAAAACTGACCTCTGAGTGTACAATCACACCCCGGCCGTAAAAACTGAGAATATGAACTGAATTTCATTCAGAACTTGGAAACAGACGTTTATATGTTTGTCTGTTTATTTATACACAGGATGCCAGTGCTAAATAACTAACAGATATTGGCAAGTACCTGTTTAAATCATAAAGAAATTAATGGCATGATGAAGACAATAAGAGCCTTCCAATGGAATAATTGCTTTGCCATAGGGAATTCATGCTGCTAACATTTGTTGGTGTCTGGACTGCAAATGAGCTATCAATGCTGGTGACAATGCAGCATAATGGCAATGACAGACAACGTGTCTGCCAGGGAAGAAGAGCCTTCAAAGTCACACAGTATGTTAACATTAACAAATGAAGTTGGAAGAAATCTTTGTTTTAAAAACTTGAACAAAAAGGAGCTAGAGGTTATCCATCAAAATCCTCTGCTTCTCAGTACTTTTACAGCAGATGTTAAAAAAGCCATAACCCCTCAACTCCCCGAGAATTTTTAAATATATTACACCAATGCCTCATTATAAAATATCTCTGGGACACTGCTGTGAATGACACAGTCAAATAAAATGTATTCATAAGAATCCGGAACTATTTCTCTGTCAATAGTTCAGGACATGTAAGCTTGTCAGGGACAGACGCCCAGTTGAAGTGTGGAATTAGATAAGGTGACTCTCTATAGCACCAAAGTCTCAATCCTGAATACAGAAGTGAATCAGCATGGGAACACAGAGATCTGCAAATATATGGATGGATTTTTTTAAATGTTTTTGCTTCTTCTTAGGAGACCGGTGTGACCTTAAGCATACTGGTTTTTAGGAAATGCAATTTAGTAACCAAGTGCTTGTTTCGCTGCAGGCCTTATAATTTTGTTGGCTGAATTAAAAAGCATTTTAAATAAAGGAATTAGTGCATTAATAGGGAGAAATGAATTACTGGATCTATTTGCAACATGTAGGAATTCAATGAAGTTTGGGGAGAGGTTCTTTTAAAAAGAGAAGATTTAATTTTTTTAAAATGGTTTTTGCTTCTGGATTAACAGACGTTTTTATTTATCTTTTGACATGTCCTAAAGTAACCCTGATATATACAAGTCTTTCCCTGTAGCAAGGAATGCATTCCATAAAAGATGTCTTGAAGAAGCTCTGAACCCCTATGAAAATTTTACACATGGAAGAAATTTTGTTCTTTCTGGGGAAAAGTAAATAAAAACACTAATTTTATAATTAGTCTATTATGCAACCAAGAAGAGGTGGTGTCTTATGTGGAGATTTACCTTGTTAAAGGTACCTCATTTTGTTTGTAAATTCTAGAATTTCTCCTGCAACAGAAGGACTGAGGATATAAAAAAGCTACTACTTCCCCTTGGTTTCTTGTTGAAGTAATATACAATGTCTAGTGTAGATATAGGAGAAGATGAAATATTTTGTACCAAGGAAAATGGAAAGTGGCTATTTTGATGCAGGCCTTGTTATTCTGCTAGTTTAGTTTCCGTGTATTTAAAAAAAACCAATTATTGTGTTAAAAGGGGGAGGTGAATTAATGATCTGTTTGCAACATGTAGGAATTCAGTGGATATTTTTTTTTAAACAGAAGATTGTAATTCAGTTGTCTGAGGATTGGGAATATTTCTCCTCCATAAAGAGAAGCGGAGCTCACCACCCACAGGAAATCTCTGAGAGTAGAGTTTAGGTACTGCTAACTACAGTACAAGAGTAGAGGAACAGGCTGAGTTTCACAGTAGAAGTACTAGTCACTAATTTTATTGTCTGTGCTGTAAATTAGTAGATAACTCCCTGGATTTAGCCTAGATTGATGGTGAATATTTAAATTATAATTGTGAGGACTATATTACTCAGGTGCCCTCAAATTTGGCAAAACAATTGACTTAAGCAGCGCTCAACTCCATTCCTCTTCAGCAAAGACCTTAAGCACATGCTTACTGTTATGCCTGGTTCTACGCGTTAGACAAACACATCCATATAAGTGATTTCTATTTAAGTATATCCCTCAGGGGGTATCTCAGGGTACACATACTCCTGGTTGAAAACCAATCTACTAACATAAAATCTAAGAAACCCTGTTCATTTCCATATAACTGCCTGGTTTAAAACCATCATAAAATTTGACCCAAGACATAGGTTTATTTTAAGAGGAATTCTTCTCAGAGAATTATACTGAATAGTTATTTTATTTGATACAAATGCCCAAAACTTCTTCAAATCATCTTCCAAAGAACTTTCTGGAGCCTTCTGACTCCATTAATTTGCTAACAAGACAGTATTTGGTCTAATTTAGAGATCAGGTTAAGAGGAAGATGATTATATAACGTGACAGTCTGTAATAGCTTCTTCCCAAGCCATTATAGTTTACCTGGTGAATATAAAGATTAATACATAAAGTAATTTCAATAATGCATATTATTCACTCAAATGCTTGTACAAGTCTGAATTATTTTGGTCTGTTGTACCAATTGGTCTCTTGGGTAGAAATATTTATTGTGTTTCTGTTGAAAAAGGGTTTCATGGTGGCCAATTTGCTGTGTTTTTAAATCTGAGCATTTTAGCCAACGTAAAATACCAATAAGTATCTGAACCACATCCTAGAGGTAATTACTTGCCAAGGATTTTTATGTATCTAAAGGCCAAATTCTGTCCTCATTTATACATATGCTATTCCATTGACTTAATTGGTGTGACTGAGGGTTTACCATAAATAATGTATTACAATGGAAACAGAAGTGAAAGAGCATTTGAGCAATTTATAACTTTATTGGACTATTAAAATTAAATCTCACTGGAGGTTAAATCCCAAGAACATGGATCTGTAATAATATAATAATCCACTTACCTGGAGAGAATATGAGGTTTTTTTCTTTGATTTTTTAAAAATGTGTTTCTGAACTGAGACACTTCGTAGCAAGGCACAACTTAGAGTGTATGGCTTAAATTACTAATAATTTGGGTCTAGAATGAAAATGCTAACCGACTCTTAACTTCATAGGCATTAACCTGCCGATTCTAATAAGCAGAAATGTCTGACAATAAATTTGGAATGTTTGGAACATTTTTTTTTTACTATGTGTAGAGCACTTTTTTATTATCTTTTGACTTCTGAGGGAGTCAGTACAGTAACTTATTTTCCTTTTTCCTGGGGATTTGCTGTAAAGCTTCAGAAGATTGCCAACACCCTCATTTCAATGTGAAATGGCCACAACCAGCAACTGGTTCTTCATGGCAACCTATCATTTGTTTGCCTCTGTTATGAAATTATGGGTATGCTCAATCTTCTGTTTCCAAAGAACTTCCATTAAAAGTCTTTCTTTCCTTATACTAAACCAAAGTAGTTTAAGAATACAATCAAATTGCACTCCTGTGATTTCATGATCCTTTTGCTGAGTCTTGATGGGTACATTTTTTTCTCCAAAATTTCCCCTTTAGATTAGCGGGAGTCAGTTTAGCTTGAAGGTCACAAAAACATTCCTATACATTTTCATTGGGACAGGGTCAGCACATATAACTACGAGCTACACAGAGCTTCAAAAGAGTTTAGAAAAAGAGACAAGCCCCAAAGTCCAGTATTGCTATTCGCCCAAGTTCAGCCACATGCATTTGAGAGGCCATGTACTCTAGCAGGTAGGGCACTGGACTATTTCCAGCTCTGCCACTAACTTGGTGCATGTATGAGCTTAGGGAAATCACTTCACTGCTCTGTGCCTCTTTTTGCCCTTCCTTCCCTAGTTAGTTTGTAAACTCTACAGGTCAGGGACTCTCTCTTTTGATGAATCTGTACTGCACCCAGCACGGTGGGTCCCCAGTCTCAGCTGGGGTCTGTGACGGGGTGTATCAGCCTAATCAGGTCCACTGGCCAAAGAAGCCTTGCCCCCTTGACTCTGCTGCGCATGCTCAGACTGCAGCCCAGGTCTAAAAGCCTGGAGGGAGCTCAGTCTGGGCTGACTGCCAGGGAGGAAGGACCTCAGAGGGGAGCTCCTGACCAGCATCAGCCAGCCGACTGGAGGGAAGACAGCAGCGACCTGAGTGCCAGTTGGGACGTCTCTCCTGCAGCCTATGAGGGAGAAGCGGCCCCCAAGGATGGAGTGGACCCGGCGAGCACGTGGGACACTATCTTGCAGGATCAGGTAGGAAGTGGCCCAGGGTAGGGACAGGAGCTGCCTCTCCTGCCCCGGAGTCCTTGACGTGTTTTGGATGGATTCCCCACCGAGGGAGTGGTGAGTTCTCCTGCCACTCACAGGGCCCTGGGCCAGGACCCAGTGGAGTAGGGTGGGCCCGGGTCCCCCTACCAGGGGGTAGCCCCTTCCCGTGACTTGCCACCACCAGCCGGTGGACCCTGCCTTAAAGCGCCAGCTATTGACTTGTTCTGTTGACTCTGGCCAGTGGGCCAGCGGACCCTGCCTTAAAGGGCTAGAGAGCCTTTCTGAATGACCAGTTCAGGTTGAGGTGCCTGTCAAGCCCTAGAGTCAGGTCCATGCTACAGCCTGGGGTAGAGCGCGTGGGGCGGGCCGTAGACCCAGGAGGGGGGAAGAGAAGCCGCCCTGTGACAGGGTCACTAGATTCTTCCCAAATACGTAATAGTGGTACACCAAACCCAGGGTTGTTTAAAGAAAGCGTGAGTTAAATAAGGATAACTTGGGAAAATATAGGGCCTGACTCTCCTCTTATTAGGAAAGATTCAGCTGAAGTCAAAGGAATTACACCAGTGTAAAACAGGTGTAAATGAGAAGAGAATCAGGCTCCGAGTCCATCATTACACCGTGTATTTTCGGTTAACCTGTAAGAAGTGATGCCACCTCATTCTCCCTGGCCAAGCTCAAAGGTATGAAATAAGGATTAGCCAATACCAGTCTCATCAAATTTAGGGCTGTACTGAAAGCATCTTCTGTATTAACAGCCTGGAATGAGTGCACTTAAGGACACTGCCAGCTTGAGAGCTACTCAATTTTTTTAAACAGAGTTTAAAGTAATTTCAAGTACTATAGCCCCTGAGTCATGCCAATTTTCTATTATTTTACTGTAAGGGTTTCCTTCTTTTTAAAATGCTTTTTCTTTCCAGTTACTGTGAGAGAGACCCCTCCAAACAGGGGAAATGGATGGATTGTCTAGCCAGGGAAAAGTCCAAAGATCCCAGGTTTTAGCTTTGGCTATTTTCTAAGGGAACTCACTAAATGGCTCTTCAAGTACCTCTTCCTTGATTTAATGGCAGAGGAATCTAGGATGATCTTTTAAAAGTGATTTTTCTGAAGGGCACAAAGGACAAAGTAACAATCTCATTTATTCACTTTTTAAAGTGGTGCTCCAAGATAGAGGTTCGTTCACTTGCAGCAACAAGTCAGGCTTCCCCATCGTTCTTTGTCTTGTTTCAAAGCTGATTGTTTGTTTCTGCCAATTCGTAATTGCACAGAAAGGTTGATGCCAGGGATTGCAAAAGGAGGCTTTCTATCATTGTGTCTAATGGCTGTTCTACGTGGCTTGTGATTATTCATTGATGTCTGATGTTTGCTGCTCTTGGCAGCAGTTAGTAGAAGACTTGCAGCAGTTCAATATTATTTCCTATATGTCTTTCATAGAATCATTAGTTTCCTGTTCCAGAAAAATATCAACATTGTAATGCAATTTGTTCCTCTGATTAATGAGAGAAGTAAATCCAGCCATTTTTTCTATCTTCTGCTCTCTTTAGTCAATAAGCCATAGCTGTATGTATCTGAGAATGCATGAATTGATAATATGCCTTGAAACTTTAATCCCTATGCAGAGAAAGTTATTGCCTAGTTATTATTCTCACTTTTTCACCCTACCATCTACAATAGCAAGGCAAAATACCAGTGGGAAAAAAAAGTTCTGCAATGATGAAACATCTTCTAGCAAAGTGATATTTCTATTCCTCTGTTCCTGCTCTAACCCATCACTAGGTGGCTGTTCTCTGCTGTAGAAGGGTTCCATCATCATGGCAAATGAGTGAGGACACACTTGTGTAGTTCCTCATGATAAAGAGTGAGCCTGTTACAGAACCACGTATCTAAACCATGTGAGAAACCAGAGACCTACATTCACATTTCCTAATATCGTACAATTTTAAAATGCTAAGTAAATCAAAAATCTTCTCCTTATCTAGCAAGAGCATTAAATTAATGCTTGGAGGATTTCTCCAATAAATGTAAAACAGGGAAAACTGAGCCCTGGAGTATGTGGATGCAATCCTTTGATTTCAGTGGAGACATGTCTATTTACAGCAGGAATGAATTTGGTCCATCCAGTCCAGTGCAGTTGAAAGATATCATTATAACTTCTGTCCTACCATCCTGAATATTTTAGCAATAGGGTCTGTTGCTGAAGGGTGAGTTCTTTTCATTGGTTTTAGTGAAGATTTTCACATTAAAAAGGAAAACTCCATCTATATGAACATCAAAGCTGAAGTATTTTACTTGAATTTATGGCAGGAAGAACTTTATTGTCCTATACTGAATAAATAATGATTTGATACATCTTAATCAGAGTAGCTATCCTTTAGGGACTGAAGGTCTTAGGAAACTTCACCTAAAGCCCATTTAGAATTTCTGTTTGACAAAGTTCAACCCTTGTTCAGAGAGAAATGCAAGATAATTTCAGCAGCTTCTCCCACACTTTCCCACAAAAGTACAGAAAGTTATTGACCCAATTTTCTTGTCATGGTTTTTTATGTAGATGCTTATCAGACATATAATTCCTATAGCAATTATTCATTATTGATCTCCTCCTTTGTTGTATGTTCTAAGAGTCGTTAACCAGGTGTGGGGAACCTCAGGCTCGGGGGCTGGATGCTGTCCCCGGCTTGTCTGGATCTGGCCCCTGATGCTCAGGGCTGCCTCCTCCCCCAGCATTGGGGAGCCCGTGTTGGCACTCCACCTCCTCGGCCATCACCTCTATAGGGCTGGAGCATACAAAATCTGCTAGCCTAGGTCCCACAATCTACTAGCCTGCATCCCTCTAGGCTCTGGTGTGCAAGAGGAATGTGGGGAGTGTCTTTCCGCTTCTCAGTTAGTGAAAGGCTTTTTTTTCCCTTACTTGTGCGCAGTCCCCCAACTGATAGATGGGAGTGTTCTTGAACGTCTTATTTCATTTTGCTTCAGCTTAGTGCCTTTATCCCTAATTCTCTATTATGTTGGAAGCAAATGCCTAGTTAGTACAAAGATCATTGAGAGAGAGTTTCTTAAAGCACAGTTCTTGAAAGATAACTCAATTTTCCAGGTTTAGCATGTTCCACCTGAAGAAGTTTAATTTCCTTGTCTGAGAAATTAATCTGTGAATTAGTTGATCTGCCCATTTTTATAGAATGAAGAATAATTAAGCCACCAAAGTAAACCTAATGGATTTCTACACAATATTAGGTGATTTTATAAAATCCTCTCTATTACTAGAGGATGCTATTTTCTGAGACTATTTATTGGCAGAAGATATCAACATGCCATTAGTATGTCCAACAAAATCTGCTGAATCCAACATATTACAATGCAGTCCCATTACTCAGGAGTCTTAAATCTTTTCTATTATTCAGTCAAAGAGGTTAGGGCCTAAGACACTCAATAACAGAGACTGAAAAGTCGGTTGCTGGAGCAATTTAGTAATTAGGTAAAATGTATGCTGAAGCAGATTCTACAAAATGGGAAGATAAGTTTAAAAATAGGAGTTTTGCCATTGAATTCTATGGGAGAAGAATAGACCCCAAGGATACTAAATAAAGAAATGTCAGTTGTGATATTACTTGTTTTAAAGACCAGAGCATCTGGAAAAACTAGAATTCTTCTGTTTTGCAGATCACTTTGTCCAGGTTATCCACAACAATTGTTCTGTAGTTGAAAATAAGTCTCAGATTTAAACTAACACACACAATGAGATATCATGCTATTATGAGATCCCTGTACATTGGTGTAATTAATATGCGTATGACACTCTATACTTCCGGGGAAGCACACTGTAACCTCATTTCTCCTATATATGTATAATTGTGGTATTGCATCTCGAGCATACCATGTGAGGTATCAGGGGAAAGGTTATGATGTGCTGAAACCCACAGTTCCTTTTAAATATGTGTATTATTAATGCATGTGCAGTTATAAGACCTGTTTGCGATTGGGAAGTGCCAAGATACTAGCTTCACCCCTCATAAAAAATAAACAAGGGGATAACCAATGCCCGGGCAAATATTAAACAATCATCAACAGCCATTATTCATTAAGGGAGTTACAATGCAATGACACTTGCACAAGGCTAAATCAGAAGAATTGCTCAGCTTTGCCTGGTAACTCAGCAATACCCACCAGACATGCCTGGACTTGTGTTATCCAAGCACTTGTACTAAGGGTATAGAACAGAACACAATGAACCCATGCTGACCTCCACTGCCACCACCACCACACCTACATAACTAGCAACAAGAATGCTCAGAAGACTGAAGACTCTAACAGAAGAAGCTGGCCCAGGTTTAAGAGACAAACCTGAATACAAAAGGCTATAAGATCAAGTGGGGTGAGAGAGTTGTTTTATTTTTATCTAAATGCTGTCTAGTGAAAAAGACCAACACCTCATACCAGGTGTAGCCAAATTCAATGTACTCATTATTTGCATTGGAGGTCGCAGCGGGACAAAGTAAATTTCATGGTAGAAACTATCAGTGGTGGAGGAGCCAGCACAGAGTCTTATATTCCAGATCTCCTGGCTCGTTTACTCCTGAGCTAATGAACTTTATCCAAGGGCACTTGTCAGAAAAATTCATTTCAAAGATTCACTGAACTATGAAGATGAGGGAGTGAATCCCCATGTTATCCTTCATTTAAGGAAACAAAGCGATTTGATCTCTCTTGGCCAAAGTTGGAAAGGAAACAGAGTAACAGAAACCGTCTTCAGACGCTTCAGGGGATAGTCAAGTTAGTTTGTACAGGATAAGCTTAAAAACAAAAACTGGTCTGGTAGCACTTTATAGACTAACAAACATGTAGATGGTATCATGAGCTTTTGTGGGCACAGCCCACGACTTCAGATGACCAGAGTTTTGAGTTTAGGATGTGCAGACCCAAAATAAATAGGGGAGAAGGGGGAAGGAAAAAAAGGAAGGCGGGGTGGGAAACAAGGAGCAGAGGTTATGAAAAAATCAAAGAGAAAAACAGGAAGGCAGAATAGGCCATCAGTAAATACTTGAAGATTGGATAGTTAAAAGGAAGCAGATAAGGATCAAAGTCAATAGATGGGGGGATACTAACAGAAGAATCTACATAAAAAGTTGTTTGCACCTTCACTGAATGTTAGGTTGGTAATGGCCCAGCCATCCCTCATCCCGATTGAGCCCATTAGCATGAGAATTGAACTTGCAGATGAACTATAATTCCAACACTTCTCTGTGTATTTTACTGGTAGAGTTTGTGACAAAATGGCCACCTGAAGATCTTTTAAAGAGTGATTAGGTAGACTGAAGTGCTGTCCAACAGGTTTCTGTACACATCCTAAACTCAAAACTCCGGTCATCTGCCCACGAAAGCTCATGATACCATCTACATGTTTTGTTAGTCTATAAAGTGCTACCAGACCAGTTTTTGTTTTTTAAGAAACCATCTTGAACAAAGACATTATTTTGCTAGATTATGTTTTAGACTTTTAGAGGTATGATTTCCCTTCCTTTTGCTTTAACCACTTCTACCTGCTGCAGGGATGTAAAAACCCTTTTAAAATGTAACCATGTAACTGCTAAAAATCCTAGCTGTTACACATGCTGCAGGGTGTGCAGTATAAAGCTTTTTCAAGACTCAGTTACAGCTCTTTGTTCTGTAACTGATAAAGGTGCACAGTTTGGCATTTTGTAGACAGCACCCTCAACCCCATAGACAAGGGACCATCCCTCATTTTTCTGTAGTCATTTGTGAGGCCATTTTAGAAAGAAACTAGCAGACTTTTAGGGACGACATATCTAGCTTTCCTTTGGTCACCATGAAATGAGGACAGTGGAGATTTGGGTTTATAGCTAGTGGATTTCCAATAAATCCATCAGGAGCCTGGAATAAGGCCTGATGGATAACATGGGTGGAAGGTGAGGAACTGCAGAGGGAGTCTTTCTGGTGTAATAATGCTGAATACTTCATCCTACCACAGACAGTGTAAACTTCCCTCCCTGCATGTTCCCAGCCTGATCTGTGTGGGTGCATCTACACAGCACCTTTACCTCGAAATAAGCTACGCAGTCTGAGTTACGCAAATTGCGTAGCTTATTTCGAGGTAATTTCAAAATAGCTTATTTCAAAATTTGGCACTGTGTAGACACTGCCAAATTTTGAAATAAAGTGCTATTCTGAAACATCCCTTAACCTTCGTGGAATGAGTGTTACAGGGACACTGGAATAGTGTGCCTGTTATTTCTAAATCTATTTCAAAATAATGGGCTGCTTTAAAAGATACGGAATAGCTATTTTGGGGTACTTCGAGTATCCCAAAATAGCTCTGCAGTATAGATGTAGCCTATGAGGACAACTGCTGCTCTTCAAGTGAAGTCCCTTCCAGGATAGCAGCCTGTTGTGCAAGTGACAAACCTCTCAGGCTGATCTATCCACCCTCTCCATTAAACAAATCTCCTGATCTCTTCCTCCTTTCATTTCTTACTTCAGCAATGCTGATGCTTCAGATAGATTTAGCTTTCTAGAAATACTTCCTTGATGTTATCTCTTTCTCGTGTACTAAGCTTTGCTGTGAGAAATCCTCGACACTGGGGCAGAGAAATTAAAAGGACGTGAGTTCTGAACATCTTTGTTCAACAAAATTTTCCCTCGTGTTTAACACCTCGTGTCTCTCTAACTGGATAAGCTCCTTCTTTGTTGCTGTCTTCAATGCTGCCTTTAAATCCTCCTCCTGCTCTTATCTTTGCATCTTCTTCCCCAGGCAGCAAGCCCATTGAGCTTCCTTTTGGAGCAGAAGTGCTGCAGGGATCAATGTACCAGCACCAGGGAGCAATCCTGCTCCCTGCCAATGGCTCACACAACTCTGCTTCACTACTAGAACTCTGCCTCACGGCAATTCATGGTAGCCCCACACTAGGCCCTTTTGCTTGATCCCAGATGGATGTTTGGACCAGAGTGCAGGAACTTTTAAAAATCACACAAAAGATGCTTGGTTATACTTTTTGAAACGGATAGAAAATAATATAAAGAGTATATTAACCAGTGCTGGTCTCTCCTTTGGAGCACTGTGCTCCATTTAAATCACCTCACTTTGGGAAAGATACAGGCAAAATTTAAAAACTCCAAGAAAGGGCAACACAGCTAGCTAGAAACATTGACATAATGAAAACACTTGACTTACTGAGTCTGAGAAGGAGCATTAAAGTAGAATTAACTCATGCACTTATCATTGTGAACGATGTGAGGATAAGAACGGCCATACAGGGTCAGACCAAAAGTCCTTGTAGCCCAGTATCCAGTCTGCCGACAGTGGCCAATGCCAGGTGCTCGAGGGGGAATGAACAGAACAGGGAATCATCAAGGAGGCCATCCCCTGTTGCCCATTCCCAAATTCTGGCAAACTGAAGGTAGGGACCCAATCCCAGCAAATAATTACTGATGGACCGTTAATTGTCCTGTCCTGCCTTTCCCCTGAATAGGGGAACATGGGGACACTCAATGAAATTAAATTTCAAACAAGTAAAAAGTGCCTATAGGATTTATTTCCACAAGAGGTCAAAGGTTCCTGGAATTGTGAGAGGGTTTTTTTTTTAAGGGCTGGAGAGTGCCATGTTATCATTAGGCACCATTTCCAGCTCCACAAGCTGAAATAATAAGGGTAATTGAATACCATACTTCTGGGTGTAAGCTAATTGCCTACAGGGTTCTGGAGGAATTTTTTCTCCTCTGTACACAATACAGTATAACTGAAAAGGTGCATTCTGGGAGCCTTCCACCTGCCTCTGCAGAAGGCAAAATGCTCAGCTAAATGAACAAATTATCTAATCTAGAAAGGCAAGTCTTCTCCTATATCACCATGCTGAACAACCAGTCAGACTGCAGGATAACCTAATGTCATTGTATAACAACATTTTGAGTAGTTTCAGTCTTTATTTTTTTCCCCTGAAATGCCAGCCAAGGTCCCAAATGGCACAAAATGCTGATTGCTATGGCAACTTACAGCTAAACTATTGTTCAGTTATACATTAATATGGATTTATGCTTAGCTGGGAACCAGCAGTGCATTGTCTGAATTTTCAAAACACAATATCCCTTGCAGCCCTTTAATCTCATTTCAGTGCTGCTGAGTTCCAGGTAATGGAGAGTCACACTGTGAGCTCAGTTAGTCTCAGATCTTATACAGAGACTGTAAAAGGTGAGCTGTCTGAGCCTGCCAAATAGAACTTCCTATTTTAAAGATAGGTAACCGTGATCTAAAGACCACTTGCACAGGGAGGAAGTGCTGAAGATGACCTAGAAATATCCCTCTACTGCCACAGTGGCATGACCTCAGTGCAGAGGGTATGTCTACACAGCAGCGTTATTTCAAAATGACCAGCGTTATTTCCAAATAACGAAGTGAGCATCTACACAGCAAGCCCACTATTTTGAAATAATTTTGCAATAGCGAGCTTCTTATTCCAAATTCTGTAACCCTCATTTTACGAGGAATAATGCCTATTCAGAAACAGTTATTTTGAAATAGGGTGGGTGTAGACAGGGCAGTGGAAGTTATTTCAAACTAAGTGGCCTCCAGGGCTTCCCACAGGTGCCCTGATGGTCACTCTGTTCGTACACATCAGAACTCTATAGTTCCCCTTCCTCTGCAGCCCTTAAAGCTGCAGCCACAGGGGCAAGGGCTTGTGGCCCACAGCAGGCCCAGCTCGCAATGTGCCACACCTCAGAACCCTGAATGCTTTCTCTGCTGCCATGGCAGGTCCCTGTGCTCTCTCCAAGCCCCCCATGGCTGCAAAGGAACAGGCAGTCACCTCCCAAACCCCTGCCCAGGAGCAAAAGCAAAACCCCTGCCCCTCATGCACTGACACGGAGATCCTGGATCTCACTGAGACCTGGGGGGAACACTCCAACATCCAGGCTCTCAGTGCCAGATGGTGAAATGCGGGTGTCTTTGGCTGGATGGCCAACAGACTGTCCAGAGGGGGCACAGCTGCACTCTGGACCAGGAGCAAATGAAAATAGAAACTCCGGCAGGCCTATGCCAAGGCCAGGAAAAGAAGTTCTTGATTGGGAGTGGCACCCCAGACCTGCTGCTTCTTCACACAGCTGGAGGGCAACCTGGGAGAGGGGCAGGTCGCCTCCCCTCCCCATTGACTCCAGCCTGGACAACCCTGTCGTCAGACTCCTGGAGGGCATGGCTGTGGAGGAGGAGGAAGATGAGGAAGAGGCCAGCACATACACCATGCCCAGCAGCCAGGAGGTCTGCCAGACCCTGGAGCCGATAGCCCCCACCCAGGATGTCGCCCACAGCTCAGATGAGGCCAGAGACAGCCCATCAGGTGAGTTACATTACTTTCCCGTGACACACCTGGGGGGAGGCGGTGGGTGGAAAGGGGCTGTGCATTCCTCACCCAGCGTTCTCTGCCTGAAGATCGCACAGCAGCCTGTGCACATGGGTGTGCATGGAGCTCCCGTTTGGAGTACACAGCTGCAATGAAGCAGTCACTCAGGAACCCTGTGCTCCTGCTCACAGGGTTTCTGGAGAGGCCTGCCTTACTCATGACCCCATGGTGGGACACCTTCCCACCACTAAGGAGGATGCAGTCGGGGGGACAGATGGACGGGAACACACACAACCCCCTTCCCCCACACTCTTAGGGCAGCATGCACTCCTGGGCCTGTGTGGCGAGGTGGAGGACACCAGTCCCTTGCCAGGGGAGCCTGCGGGGAGGGCAAGGAAGTGGAGGGAACCCCAGCAGCACCCTCCCCAGCAAGCAGTGTTTGCCACCCACCCACACACACCTCCCACAACACCCTCTCTCCTCTCCTCCAGCAGGCAGGGATACAAGTCCTCTCCCTATGGGACACTACTACTGCCGGACCTGGCGTGTACACGCCCCAGAGGGAATCCAAGCCACCCTGTTGCCCCCCCTCCCACCCACAAACTCCCAGCCTGGCCGGCACCTTCCCATGCCTGCTTGTGCCCAGGGTGAAGGGGTAGCAAGGCTCCCCCCGGGACATCTGTGCCCCTGCAGAAAAGGGCCCACTGTCTAGGCCACAGATGGCCTTGCTCGAAGCACATCACCTTTGTCTGACCCAAGACCTTTCAGTGTCAGCTCACACATGAGGGGTAGATTTCACGCATAGTGTCTCCTGGGATGACTGCTCTTCTCACTTTTCTTCACAGCTAGACCAGCTCTGAGTGAGGGGCGGGACATATCTCCTTTGTCAACCTCCCAGCCCCATGAGATCCACAGTGAAGGCGACCCCAGAAAGACCTACAGTGGGAGCACATCACCTGCCTGCATGCCCTGCAGTGATCTCTGGACCGCAGCACCTGGCAGGAGCTGTTGCAGCAGGCCCGGACCATGTGTGCAGCTTGCACCATCACCATCAACCACCTGGTGGCTGCTCCTGCTGCTGCTCCACCCCAGCTCCCACCCCAGCTGCCGTTCCTCCAGCATCTTCCCCTAGGTCCCCCTTCCCCCGTTGGCCACCCACAGCCCCACACACAAGGCAGAGAGACCACCCAAGGCAGGCACCAGTTCCAGCCCCACCCCTGAGCCTCTCCTCCACCTTCCTCCTCCTTCCACCTCCCCGGTTCTTTCCCCAGTCCCTCCCAAGTTACATTTACCGCCAATTAAACAAAAATAGAGTTTATTGGTTCAGAACAAAAGGTCTGGTTTATTTTATCAACAGAGGAGGATGTCAGGGAGTAGGGGAAGAAAGGGCAGGGGAAGAGAGGGGTGTGGGAGGAAAGGCACAGAGGGGCAATGCACAATGCTCAGCTTTTGCACTCCACCCTGGCAGGAACGTCTCCCCCTTGTGCTGACACTTCTTGTAGAGGACACAGTATACTACCACCAACTGGGAGAATGTTCCACTCACCGAGGTCAAGGTGGGTTTGGAGGCAGTGGAACCTCCCTTTCAAATGGCCAAAGGCACCCTCCTCAACAATGCAGGAACTGCTGAGTCTGGAGTTAAAACATTCCTTGGTGGGGTCCAGGTGTCCATTGTAGGTCTTCATTAGCCAGGGGAGCAAGGGTAGGCAGCATTTCCCATGATGAACATGGGCATGTCCACTTCCCTGACCCTGATGGAGCAGTCAGGGAAAAAATGTGCCAGCGTGCAGCTTCTAGAAGAGGCTGGAGTTCCTGAAGATGTGGGTGTCGTGTGCCTTCCCCGACCACTCAATGTTAATGTTAGTGAACAGGCCTCAGCGGTCCAAGAGGGCCTGCAGGACCATAGAAAGTACCCCTTGCAGTTCATATAATCTGATGCCTGGTGGTTGGGGGCCTGGATGGCAATATGGGTGCCGTCAATGCCCCCCCTTCCCTGCAGCAGGGGAAGCCCATGGTGGCAAAGATGATGACCCTGCACAGCAGGATGGTGTTGATGGCCCTCACCACCTGTAGAAGGATACAAACAGGGAATCACAGGGTTGCCAGAGCCTTTAGGAGTCCCCCAAACCCAACCTTTCTCCCCACACACCAAGAGCAACTCTCAACTTTCCCCATCCCCCAGCAGGGCTTTGTGAGGGCAGGACTACAAAACCTTCAGGGAGGAAGAGTCCCCCCCTTTCCCTAAGAAACCCCTTTCCAGTACATCACCACCCTTCTGTGACTATAGCAAGAGAGCCATACCTGCATGAGCACTTCCCTGATGGTTGATCTCCCCACACCAAACTTGTTCCCAATGGAATATTAGCAGTCCAACGAGGCAAGCTTCTAAAGTACAATGGTGACCTGCTTCTGGAAGGGACTAGTGGGTCTCATTTGGGTGTCCCAGCACTGGAGGGAAGGGGTGAACCACTCACACAGCTCCAGAAAAGTGTCCTTCCACATGTGGAAGTTCTGGAGCTACTGCTGGTTGCCCAACCACTCCATGACAATGTCCCACCAGTCGGAACTGGTGTCCCATCACCAGAAGCAGCGGTGCACGCTGTGCAGGGGAGGGTGGGAGGAATCATGCTACAGCAGCAGTGCCTGGAGAGAAGTGAGGCAGTGCTCCACAGTGAGCTAGGGGTCCTGTTCCTTCAGGGCCACGAGTGCAGCCTTCACCAGGAGGTGCAGCATGAGGTCTAAGAGCAGGCGACTGCTTGGAGGCAGGTCCAGTTCCATGGCTGGAGTGCTGTGGTGTCCGCAAGGGCAATCAGAGCAAACAATGAGCAGGCTTTGCTGTCCCTCAAGGAGGCATGCAAAGGAGAGGAGCCTGAGACACAACTGTACAGGGGAGGGTCCCTTTAAGCACGAGCCTCAGCTAGCCTCAGGAAGCAGCTTCAGGAAATGACTGCTGTCCTGATGCCCTGCCCAAAGTGCTTCCTGGTGGCTTTACATGCGTTTCAGGCTCCAATCAGTGTGAATGCTCTATTTTGAAATAGCTCAGCACTATTTTGATGGGCATTTGTAGTGTGGACACACTATTTCGAAATAAGCTAATTTGGCATTTTTATTTGGAAATAGCTTATTTCAAAATAAGCATGTAGTGTAGACATACCCAGAGAGAGCTGTGCTTTGTAGAATTGTAATGCCAAACACCATACCAGAAAAGCCATCAATGTGAATGACCTTACTACTTTCCTCAACATTGGAAAATGGGCATAGAACACTAAGTCTTCAGACCTTTCTTCTGTAGCTTAGTTTCATCTATATTATCTCAGCTAATAGAGATTGAAATCTTTCCGTCCAATAGCAATGCTGTTACAGTGGAATCTCTATTCTCTACACCCACTCCCAGTCATAAGAACATAGGAATGGCCATACTAGGTCAGGCCAAAAGTCCAGCTAGCCCAGTATCTTGCCTTCTGACCATGGCCAATGCCAGACGCCCCAGAGGCAATGAAGAGAACAGATAATCACGAAGTGATCTATCGCCTGTCACTCATTCCCAGCTTCTGACTATTCTTTTGCCAGAATAGCTTATGCCACAGAAAATTCAGAGTCCTTCAAACAGAGAATGCTGCTATATCCAAGGCATCTTCTGGACCACTTCACATGCAGCCTATTTTCATGCACAGCATAAGTCAGGTGCTCCAGGAAATTGCAACAGTGACTATGCAGGTAGTTTGTGTCTTTCTGACCCATTATTGAACCAATGTTCCAGCTTAGAGTTCAGGGATACCGTGCTCCTGGTTGTGCTACTATTCATAAAAAGGTGTCAAAGACCTTCTGACTATTCGATCCCATTGTACTTTATGTAAGAGTGAGTGCTAACACCCTCCTCCAGTCCAACCAAACTCTAATAGCTCTTTGGAACCTTATTCATGTATTATTATTGTTGACAACATTTTTTGTAGGTGTCCACTAATTTTGGGTGCCTCACTTGAGACATCTAGGGTCTGAATTTCAGTGCCAATTAACACCCTTAATTCCTACTGATTCTGTCTGGAGATGTGGGGCTCAGCATCTCTGACAGTGAAACCCAAGGTGTCTCCCACAAAACAATCAAAAATGGAGGCACCCAGAAACTAATGGGCACTTCTGAAAGCATTGGTGATAGTGTTTAAAGTGTGCTAGGTGATTTACAAAGAAAGAAGCAAAGCCTCCTCTGGAAGGCTTTTGAAATGTAAAAGACGCAATAAGCAGACAAGAGATGCAACAAAGCACATTGTTGTTCAGATAGATAGCAATATTGGTTCCATATTGGTTTTTATAGGTGACATTTTTATCCAATTTTCCCCTGAAGTTTCTGCTGGATTCCTATTTACTTCTCTCTGTAACTAGTTTATAGTGTTGCTATAAGCTATTAAAGAGTTGCTGTTTCTTACTCCTGAGATTTTGGCAGGTGAATTTCAACAGTAGATACAGTGATTCCAGTAGACAGATGACACAGATACATAGTGAAGTGTTGTCAGTCCTTTGGGAGGAAAGGTGAATAGATGTATGCTGATATTCTCTAAAAAGGAAAAAGAAATGTCCTGACAGTGTGATGAAAGAAGCAAACACTAACTCATAGAATCCTAGTACTCCCATAACAAATATTTGGCAGGATTGATTGGGATGTACTGGCTTGCACTTTGCTTTTCTTTGGAGAAATTATAGCAACCTAATCTGAATAAGGAATGTCACCTTCTTTGCTGGTAGGTTTCACTTTCCTCCAGCAATAGAAATGAAAATGGAAATTCCATTTTAAAAAGAGTAAAATTAGAAAAATTCTTTTCTGAGACAGAATAATGCATCCTTGAAGGCCTAGCAAGAAAAACTCTACACCTTTCTTTTGCGGCCTTAAAAATTAAGATTCCAAAATCCATTTTTTCAAAACTTTGTTAGTGCTGCATAGCATTTATTCAAATGCCAGTAAAAACCACAATGAATGAAAAAAAAAATCAATCCACGTATAGCAAGGGACCATTTGAAAAGAGTGGAAGATGAAATCAAATTAGTTTGGAAGACATTTTGGGAGTAGCATATTGAAAGAATATGAATTCTGTGTTTTGCCAGTCCTTCAGGGACACTCAAGCTTGTTTATGTGACCCCGCACAGCTCAGACTATGGGAATGTGAATTCTGGTGCACACAATTTAAAGAGGATGACATTAATGCAACCTAAATACTTTTTAGTTCATGCCTGCAGCATCCCCACTGGTGAATTACAGCTCAAGAATACTGCAGTTCACAACCCCATAGTTTGAGGAGTGGGGCCATATAGACATAGCCTATGTTCTATATATTAGTAATGGAAGAAGGTAGATCAACATTTACATCCATAAAACTTTGATGAGGCATTGCTGTTCTCTTTGTTATCTTTCCCTTTTCTTGTGGTACATTTACTTCCTGCACTTATCTGTCCTTGTTTTAAATAGGACTTGCAGCATTTGGCCTAACTCATACAAAATTCTCCATGAGCAAAATGGGAGTTTAAATTGAGTTAGGATTGCAGGACTGGGTGATGTATCTGTATGTTGATCTTTATAGTTTGATTGTGCAAGTGTCATGGGTCTTTCTGGCCCATTATTGAACCAATGTCCCAGCACAGAGTTTGGGGATACTGTGCTATTGGTTGCACTATTGTTCGTAACAGGTATTAAAAATCCTCTGAGTATTTGATCCCATCATACTTTATGCAAGAGTGAGTGTTAAAACCCCCTTCAGTCCAACCAAATTCCAAATTGACTAAATATCTCTTTAAAAGCTTGTTAATGTGCTATTATTGCTGACAACATTTTTGTAGGCGTCCACTAATTTGGGTGCCTTATTTGTGACATCTATGATCTCAATTTCAGAGCCATTGAGCACCCATAGCTCCTACTGATTTTATGTGCAAATTCCCATACTCACAATGATGAGCTCTTATTCACGCCACTGGAGTCCTTAGGAATTACGTGTGTGAATAGCCACTTAACTATCAGGTTTACTATCTTGTCTTTTCAGATCACATTACAACAGAGCTTGGCTTTCTTCTGTTAAATGGTGCATGCAGTGAATTCATTCCTCAAGTACGAATGGACTACTATGGTTGTCGAACCCCATGGAGAATGTTGGTTATGTAGGGAGGAGCGCTTTTTGAAACATGTTATAAATTGCATCTGTGGTTATTGTCAGGGATAGTTCGCTGGTTTGTAATGAAACATATTTCTGATGGCTAGGAAATACCACCTGTCCTTGGAAGCATGGCCAGGAATGACTTGCGGAAGATAGGCTGCAATGAGAATAACAACTAAAATGCTATTTTGGGTATTTGGGGCTTGAGTCCATTTTCCACTATACATCAGTCACTACCCATGAACCTAACACTTGATGCTTAAGTGGTGCTTTTGATCTGCACATCTCCAAGAGCTTCACAGCCACTGTTGTTGTTTGGTCAGCAGTAGTGCATAGGAACCCTAGTCATGGAGCCATTGTGCTAGGCACTGTACAAACACAGAAGAAAAAGACAGTCCCTGAACCAAAGAGTGTAATTAATTTAATTTCACAGCATATGGCACGTGATAATTAATCCCATTTTACAGAATGAGGAACAAAGGAAGAAGAAACTCTAACCTGAGTTAGCTGCTTTGGAATTTCTAAGAAGGCAGAGAAAAAGAAATCTTCTCCCCAGCCTGGAAAAATCTCTGTGCTCTTTGTATCCAGGCCTTATAAGAATAGCAGTTGGATTTGCATGGTGGTTGGTGGTTTGGCCCCAATGCTGGCTAACCCAAACCCCACATTTGTCTGTCCAATGACTGCATGGAGCTCCCTCAGTGCTGTGTCCTGTAACACTCAAGGGATGCCCTCTTCTGAGTGGGCCTCTCAAAAGCCTACCCCCAAAGCATACCACCATTTGCCATTTGGCCATTTCACGGCAAAATACTGCCTGAGCTTGCTGTAAGGACAGGGCAGTTGTCAAAATCTTCTCCAAAGACACAGTCTGTGGGGCAAACTCAGCTTTTTACTCCTTTCCAGATCAATTTGCACAATATAACAATGTAAGACAATGCAATTGACTTAGGAATATAAAAAGAAAACCTACAAGAAAACATAACGGGAGGTAAGAACACTTACAGCAGGAAGAGAAGTAAATGCAGAAGCCAGTTACAAAATGGCCACTTTAGGGCTGCAGCTGCTGGTCTCTGCCAGTTTTAAAGGACCAATTCCTGGAAAGGCTTGCTGGGAAAAAGTGCCTATAAGAGTCCAAATCTACACTGGTTACAGTTACATTGACTAGAGATTAGAGTTGTGGAGAAGGGCTTCTTGCCTATGTTGTATACCCCACTCAGGGGTGGTGGTGGGGGGGGGTGGAGACAGTTGCCCCCAGGCACCACGCTAGGGCAAGTACAGGGAGAAAGGCATGGGCAGGTCTGGGACTGCCTGGCTCCACTGCAGCAGCCATGGCTATGTCAGACCCACCTACGCCGTTCTCTCTGCACTTGCCCTAGCATGGTGTCTGGGGGCAACTGCCCCTCCCTCCCCCGTAACGCCTTTGACCCCACTACAACTTTCCAGTCTGCTATTGGGAAATAAGGACTGCTTAATTTCTGTACCAGGAAAGATTATGGAGCAAATAATTAAGCAACCAATTTGTAAACAACAATAAGATAATAAGGTGATAAGTAACAGTTAGCATGGATGTATCAAGAATAAATTTTGTCAAACCAACTTGATAATTTTCTTTTGATAGTGTAACATGCCTTATGGATGGGGGGAAGCAGTATACATGACAAGTAATTCTTCCACTATAGTCCATGATGATTAGAATAATAGAACTGGAAGGATCCTTAATAGGTCACCAGCTCCAGTCCCTTGCACTCATGGCAGGACCGAGCAACATCTAGACCATCTCTAGCAGGTATTTGTCAAACCTGCTGTCAAGGCTGTTCCCCACTCTAGCAGAACGAATGCAGAAGTGGGTGCCCACAAGAGCACACCAAAACTTTGCCTCTACAGGCTCTGGTACAAAAACTTCCCCCAAAAATCCTAATACCCGAATTTTGGGGAATCCACTGCCACCACCCAAGTAATTCCAAGAAAACTAGGGAAGAGATCACTTGGAAAATTTTCTCCCTAAGGTAAAATTCTCCTCCTGCCCCAACCTCCATTTTGCTTGGAGTTGGGAAAAACAGAGGGGATTCACAGACAACAGTGGACTCTGCCCTTGTAACTAGGCACTGAGTCCTAAGGACACAACAATCAACCAATCCCAGTTAATTAGAAAAGAAAACAATCCTTTTTTATCAAAACAAAACTACAGTTGCAAGCATAGTAAAGTGGCTAGATGGAAAGAACCACCAATTGATATAGATACTCAGGGAAGTCCCTGGGCTAAAACTTGGTTACAAAGAAAAAAACCTACAATTAACAGCTCAGACATTATTTCCAAATCCCCAAACAAGGAACACAACAAATCCTGATGGATTATCTAAATTTTTCCCTAACACATTTTAAGAAGTCCGTTCTTGGAGAGAGAAGTGTCTCCGTCTCCCTCAGTCTTGGAAGAAACTGCTCTACCTCTCAAACACAGAAGAGAGAAAAAAACCCTCTCTTCCAGTTTGAAATTCCTACCTGCATTGTTATTGGCTGACCACCCAATACCTGGCTAGGTACAGGAGACGTTAGTTAACCCTTTATGACACCTGCTCTTAAAAATCTCTAATTATGAAAATTCCACAACCTCCCTAGACAATTTATTCCAGTGGTTAGACAATCTGATAGTTAGGAAGTTTTTCCTAATGTCTAACCTAAACCTCCCTTGCTGTGATTTAAACCCATTGCTTCTTGTCCTCTCCTCTGAGGTTAAGAAGACCAATTCTTCTCCCCACACCTTGGAACAACCCTTTATATATTGGGGAACTGTTATCATGCCCCTTCTTGGAATCCTCTTTTTCAAACTAAAGAAACACAGTTTTTTTCAATCTTCCTTCATAGGTCATGTTTTCTAAAGCTTTAATCATTTTTGCTGCTCTTTTCTGGACTTACTTCAATTTGTCAAATATATAAGCCACTGGACCTCTCTAAGTTACAACCCATAATTTGTAGTTCTGTTTTACATATCAGGATATCACTCTTTTGTAATTTATACTTTTTATTTTGAGCTCAGAACTTATGACATGACGAACTCAAAGATTTCTTTACTTTTTTCGTTCTTGTCCTTTTTTCTGTTCTTTTTCTCCTCTGTCTTCTGTTAATTTTCTGTCTTCCTTCCCATGCTTGTTTCTGCTTCTGCCTCCTGTTTTCATTGGAGTAAATTGAAAATGACAAGTTTTCTTTACAGTTTCATTTTGTTTCTCCACTAACATATGGAGCAGGTCTGTGTGGGTGGCACAGAGCATATGTTTTTTACATATCACTCTGAAACATTATGGGTTGGTGCCTAACCCTGGTTTACATCATGATTTATCAAACACATTTTGCCATCTCTCTCTAGACCTTCTCATTGAGGGAGGTTAATGTATGTGTTAGCGTTAAATTGCCACCATTTTTGTTCCAGTCTTAGCAAGATCTGTGTGATATTACCATAGCATCTGATATTACTATAAACTCTCCTTAATGCTAATCCCTGCTGATTGATCCAATGGTAACATCAGGGTGAGTAATGGTTTCTGTATGCTGACTTCACTCCATTTTTCTTCTCTTCTTTCTATCCAAAGAGAAGCATACCCAGTGTGAAATGCCTCCACTTCCAAGGCCTGAAATGCTCAGTGCTGGTCTGCTGATCCACACTACATGGAACTTTCTTCCTAGCCTGTGAACCAGACACTTTTCTCTTTTTTCTTCAGAACACATTCATCTGGATCTCAAACCACTGGATCTGAGGATTTCTGGCGCTACAGTGAGCAGCCTTGCTCAATCCTGCTGGATCAGATGGTTCCTTGTCTCATGGACTGGCTCTTAAAGAAGAGGCTGATGCCAGTGTTGAATGAGCACTCTTGCTTGACATACCAGATTGATCCTTCTTCTCTCATAGTTAGGTTCTTGAGAGAGAAGACAGCCCCAAGGAGGATTCAGTAGTCTTATTCTTTAATTCGTCTCTTATTTTCTAGATCCCTTTGTTCTTTGTACCAAAGAGGAGGTTTTAGCCTACTTCATTCCAGACACACTTTGAGTCAATGCTAGTTTAAAAGGCATATCCAAAGCAAGCAAATCCTCGGTTCCAGAAGACTTTGCTGTCAAAGCTACTTCAAGAAGAATCACTTGAACTCTATTCTGACTCTTCTGTCTCACTATAAACATCAAACATATGGAGCATTTGATGGCAACTGATCCTTTCCCAAGCATAACAACTAGCATGAACAACAGACACTGGAAACACAGCTGGACATATCACTTAAAGACCAGCTTCATGGTTTCATCATACTGGTACTCAAAAACTTATACCTGTGTGTCACGTTACTGGATTTTAAGGGGATCAGACAGGTCACTGCTGCACCCATGGGGAGGGAGCATTTGCCCCAAAGTCTGTACAAAGGGGGCCAAGAGAGGTGTCAAATGAACGCTTATGTTCTACTGATTCTGTATATGCTATTCATGTACTTGTATGATATTTGTATGTAGAGTTATAAATATTTACTCTGTGCTTATGCTAGAAGATTCTCTGTCTGAGACAGAGCAATGTGCCAGGAATGTTCAGTCAGTGACCATGCTAATTAGCAAGGCTTCAGGGACAAGACTATCAGAGAGGCTAATACACACCTGAGGAATGTGTCTGGGACCTGCAAACTAGCCAATATCATGGCTGCTGACTTGGGACACAAGGATAGGTCACTGAGCCATGGGACCTGCTCCAGCTTGGAAGAGACCAGGGATGGATATAAAATGCCATGAGGCAGACTCCATCTTGCCTTCAATTCTGCTACTGATTCCAGATACAGCCTTGCGAGGAACAGCGAGCCGGGAAGAATCGTGGGCCCATCCTGACATAGGATGTACACCAGAGACTTTTAAGATAGCAGTTTATAACATCTCTGCTAAGAGCCTGCATCGAGAACTGGGTGATGTAATGCATGTAATGTATTCTCCTTAAAAACCTTACTCTCATGCTTTTCTTTCTTTTATTAATAAACCTTTAGATTTTAGATTCTAAAGGATTGGCTCAGCGTGATCTTGTGGGTAAGATCCAAAGTGTAAATTGACTGGGAACTATGGCTGGTTCTTTGGGTCCAGAAAGACCTGTTCGGGGTAAGTGGGATTGGATTCGATAACCCCTCACCTGTGTGTTAGGCCCAGGGCAGATTGTGACACAGGGAGAGCTGGGGTGTCTGAGGGGTTTTGCTCAGTGTGACCAGTTTGTGACCTGTTTGGGAAGGTCTCTGGTCAGGAGCTGTAAGGAGCCCTGTGTTTGAGCAATTCGCCCTGAGCAGATGCCCTCAGCAGTGCCCAGACCCGGCCTGGTCCGTCATACTGTGTCTAAAAAGCTGAAAGTAAATATAATGATAATAAAGCGAACTAAACTAATGGCTAACAACTGTAACTAAGTAGACACTGAAGGATACAGATCTGGAAGAATCCCAGGAGGATTCCTAATCCATATAGCTGGTCAGGATTGGAAGGAGCTGAGGGGTATGGAGCACTACACCCCTTTTATACCCTTGCTGTGGAACATTGAACATTCGCAAAAGAAAAGGTTCAGGGGTGGGAGGAGGGTGCATGCGCATGCCAAAGGGCACAGCGCGGTAGAGTTCCAACATTCAGGCTGCACTGGTAGGATCATCCTATTAGTGGGACTATGCGGAGGACACTCAAAGAAGAACTTGATATTCTCCCCCAATTTTTGTATACATCAGACATCAGTGAAGCTTCTTACAGCTCTTTCTAAAAGATCTTTTAAAGTAATTGAATAGCATCAATAGTAAATTAAACTGGAACAAAACTCAGTTCCAGAGAGCAGCATGGTATTTTGAGCAGTCGCTGATGGCAGGGCGGGTTAGAACATCACAATTTTAAGCTCTATAAGTGGGCTTCATCCCTAACAGGTTCAATCCTCCTCCTCCTTAAGCCCGTGAAGTGGACTCAGCAAGAATTTGATTATCTGGTCTGTATATGAATTCTAGCCCCGCAGGTGGAACTCTAGTCCCATCTAGTTGAATTTAAAGCACCTTAACCCTAAGAAAAACCTCAGAAAGAATCCAGCACTGCTAAGCATCCTTCACCTCGTTGCCTGCAGATCTTTAAGCAGGCAGGATAACAAAAGCCTGAATCACTGAACTAACACACAAATGTAGTGACAAAGATGGATTCATTGTTTCCAAATTACATTTTTTTATCCTGAGATAAAGAAGAAGCCCTGAGGGAGCATTAGACTCCTGGTTCATGCTCTGTAATAGAGCCACTACACTAGCTGCCTGTCTGCACAAAAGAAGAGCTCCTGAGGGATAGAAGAGAGATTGAACTGAGGGCTGTGGAGGGCTCTAATCAAAGGAACATTCTTAGGAATCTACAGGAATCTCTGGAGCTTATTCTCTAAAGATACACTCCATTACTGCTAGGAAATAGATACAATCAATACACATAGCTATAAGGTAGGGAAGGGTTAGCCTCAGGTCCAGAGCATTGGAGTAAACTCAACACTTGTGCGGTCATCATGTGCCCCTGCTTCACTTGGACACACTCAAAAAAGCCATTCACTGCCTGCAGCCGTAGCCCCATCTGGAATAGCTAGCTATGCATAACTCCCTGTATGCTTGCTGTAGCTCATCAAGAGCAGTGATGAAATGAAGCTTAGATAAGCAGTGGAAGAGTTGCTGGTCTGTGGGAAATGGTTTCTTCAGGTGCACACATTTCTATGGTATCCGTTAATGCCCTGGTTATTGAAGTGCTGCACAGTAAACATGCCCAAGGGGGAAAGCTGCTCTCCCAGCAAGCAGGGTATATAGGAACTGAATTCTAACATGTTTTCCCCTCAGCCAAGGCTTAGAATCAGAACTTCCAAGGCAAACTGGGACAAGAACAGATTTAGCTTCACAGCATCCCTCTCGGAAGCTCCTTCTGCAAAACACTTGAGAAGAAAGAGTTACTCACCTTGTGCAGAAACGGTGCTTCTTTGAGATGTGTCCCCATGGGTGCTCCACTCTGGGTGCTGGTGCGTCCTCGCGCCGGCGACCGGAGACCTTTCTAGCTGTTTCCACCATGCCGCGCACGCGCCAGAGCACCCCCCTGTGTCGTCGGAATTCGTTGGTAGGTGCGCATGCGGCGCGGCTCCTCCGTTCCTTCTGCACCCGTCAGAGCGTAGGGCTCCGAGCAGGGGAAGGAGGGAGGGTAGTGGAGCACCCACGGGGACACATCTCGAAGAAGCACCGTTACTGCACAAGGTGAGTAACTCTTTCTTCTCCTTCAAGTGGTCCCCGTGGGTGCTCCACTCTGGGTGACTACACAGCAGTTGTTGACCCGAGGAGGTGGGTTTGGAGCCCCATGTTAGTCACTGTAGACAGTACTGCCTGTCCCACCACCATGGAAGATGCAATTGAGGAAGAGAGAGCATAATGTTGTGCAAAAGTATGGTCTGAGGACCAGGTGGCGGCGTTACAGATATCCTGTAGAGGAACATTGCTGAGAAAGGTGGTAGTGGAGGACATTGCCCTGGTGGAATGTGCTGTAATCGTTTCAGGTAAGTCTTTATTGTAGAGTACATAACATGTTCGAATGCAAGAAGAGATCCATTTAGAAATCCTCTGCAATGAGACCGCCTGTCCTTTGGATCGTTCCGCATAGGACAAAAAAAGGCTCGGGGATAGTCGCCAGGGCTTAGTGCAGTCGAGATAAAATGCAAGCGCCCTGCTGACATCCAGAGTGTGCCATGCTGCCTGAACTGGATTGGCATGAGGCTTAGGAAAAAATGCAGGTAAGTGTATAGGTTCATTGACATGAAAAGGCGAAAGGACTTTGGGGAGGAATTTAGGGTGTGGCTGAAGTATTACCCTATCCTTTGTGAATACTGTATAAGGGGGATCAGCCATCAGTGCGGCGAGTTCACTCACCCTCCTACTGGAGGTTATTGCCACGAGGAATGAGACTTTCATTGATAAATGAGACCAGGAGCAGGTTGCCAGTGGTTCAAAGGGTGGCTTCGTCAGACTCTTGAGAACGTGGTTGAGGTCCCAGATAGGAAGCGGTGGTCGGAATGGTGGGAAGGTATTTTGTAGCCCCTTAAGAAATCTTTTAGTTATTGGGTCAGCGAGATAAGAGACCCCCTGTCCTGTATGATGAAATGCTGCAATGGCGGCTGCATGTACTTTGATGGTAGTAAGAGCTAGGCCGGACTGCTTCAGTTGTAGCAAGTAGTCCAGTAGCGTGGGGAGGGGGGCATGCTCAGGGGGTGCTATGTGGGAAATTTTGAACCAATGCACGAATCTGTTCCATTTGTAGAGATACATTCTCCTAGTGGACTGTCTCCTACTATTAATCGGTATCTGTTTCACTGGTTCTGAACAGGCATTTTCGGCATCTTGGAGCCATGAAGGAGCCAGGCATGAAGATGCAGCTTGTGGAGTTCCAGATGGAGATCCCTCCCGAAGTTCTGCGATAGGAGGTCGTGGTGAAGTGGGAAGGCATACAGATCTACTATTGCCATCTTCCAGAGGTAAGGATACCACGTCTGTCTGGGCCACACTGGTGCCACAAGTATGGCTCGAGCACGATCTATTCTGATCTCGTTGAGTACCTTGTGAAGGAGGGGAAGAGCGGGAAGGCGTAGAAGAGGGGACCATCCCATGTGATCGAAAAAGCATCGCCGAGGGAGTGCTTTCCTAGAGCTGCCCTTGAACAATAGAGATGACACTTTCTGTTTCCTTTTGTGGCAAAGAGGTCTATGTCCGGTTGTCCCCACTGATGGAAAACTGGGGCAAGCGCGTTCCTGTTCATCTCCCATTTGTGTTGATCGTGGAACATGCGGCTTAGGGCATCTGATGTAACATTGAGTACTCCAGGTAGGTAGGAAGCTATGGGGTAACATGGTGTGTAAGGCACCAATTCCATAATCTGATGGCTTCCGTGCAAAGGGAGTGGGATCGTGCCCCTCCCTGTCGGTTGATATAGTACATGCAGGTGGTATTGTCTGTCATTATAGAAATGGATTTGTGAGTTATGTAGGGTTGGAAGTGTTGGCATGCATACCTGACCGCTCGCAACTCGAGAAGGTTGCTATGTAAGGTTTGTTCCATAAAGGACCATTTGCCTTGAGTTGTGATGGTGTCTAGGTGTGCTCCCCAGCCCATGAGTGACGCATCCGTCACTATAGTGAGTGTGGGAGAAGGTCAATGGAATGGTACGCCTTCTAACATATTCCGAGGGTTTGTCCACCACTGCAGTGAGTTTAGAATGCGAGGTGGAATAGTCAGTCGCTTGGAAAGAGAATCTCTGGAGGGCTTGTAAGTCATGGTTAACCATGACTGAAGGCCTCTCATATGAAGTCTGGTGAGCTTGACCACATATGTTGTGGAGGCCATATGCCCTAGAATCTTGAGACATTCGCGTACCATCATGGTAGGAGCTAGTTGTGCACTCATGATAAGATTGCGCATGGTGTTGAATCTGTGTTCAGGTAGAGTGGCCTTTGCTACCATGGTATCGATGAGTGCTCCTATGAACTCCAACTTCTGCACTGGGTGTAACGTGGATTTTGAGAGATTTATGTGGAATCCGAGATTGGTGAGGGATCTCATGGTAATGCCGATCATGTCCTGGGTCTCGTGGAAGGACGATTCTTTTATCAGACAGTCGTCCAGGTATGGATAAATGATGACTCCTTGACGACGTAGTGAGGCCATTACGACCGCCAGAGTTTTGGAAAAAACTCTGGGCGCGGTTGAAAGACCAAAGGGCAGCACCCGGTACTGGTAATGCTGGGTGCCCACCTTGAACCGTAGAAAACGTCTGTGTGCCGGGTGGATGGTGATGTGAAAATAGGCGTCTTGGAGGTCGAGAGCTGAAAGCCAGTCTCCTTGATCCAGAGCAGGGATGATAGTTGCTAACGTAACCATTTTGAAACGGTGGTAAGCAATGTACTTGTTGAGTCTCCTCAGGTCCAATATGGGATGCCATCCTCCGTTCTTCTTCTGCGTTAGGAAGTAAGTTGAATAGAAGCCCCGACCATGGAATTCCGTTGGTACTTCCTCCACAGCCTCCAATTGTAATAGGTGTGAAACTTCCTGATGTAGGAGGATTTTGTGAGATGGGTCCCTGAAAAGGGACGGGGTAGGGGGATGGGTGGGGGGCATAGAGATGAAAGGGATGACGTAACCATGTTGGATCAGTTGTAGGACCCATCTGTCCGATGTTATTTGAGTCCATTGATGGAAAAAGGCCCGGAGCGGGTGGTTGAACTGAGGAGGCTCGGACGTGTGTGTTATTGGAGTGGGTATTCAGCTCCCAACATATTTTTCAAATTTGTTGTTTAGTTGCAGGTGGGTGAGTTGTCACAGAGCATTCCTGTTGCTGCCGTTGAGGTCTACGACGTTGTGGCCTCTGTCTCTGCCGGAAATCATACCGAGGTTGCTGTCAGAAAGGCTCCCTAGGTCTCTGGTAAGTCGAGAATCTTGTTCTTTTTGTGGGGTGTACATCCCCAATGTTCTGAGTGTCATCCGTGAGTCTTTCATAGAATGTAATACCTCATCTGTCTTGGCAGCAAAGAGGTTTGTTTTATCAAATGGTAAGTCCTCCACCTTTTGTTGTAAATCTCTGGGAACTCCGGAAGCCTGTAGCCATGATATCCTGCGTAATACGATGGCTGATGCGGTGACACGGGCTGCGGTATCTGCTACGTCTATTGCGGACTGTAAGGCAGTACGCGAAACTGCGTGGCCTTCATGCATTTTATTAAAGAGTATGGATCGTTTATGTTCAGGTAAATGTTGTGCCAAGTCCTGGAGTTTGGAATAATTTGCATGATCATAATCTGCAAGCATTGCCATGTAGTTTGCTGCGTGAAGGAGCAGGGTGGCAGAGGAATAGACCTTACGGCCCATGATGTCTATTCTCTTGTGGTCTCTATCCTGTGGTGTCGTTTTAAGGTTAGGTTGTCTTCCCCTGTGACGAACCGAATCCACCACTAGGGAATTAGGTGGTGGATGGGTGAAAAGAAAATCCGCATCCTTTGGCGCAATAAAGTACTTGCGGTCAGCCTTCTTGTTGGTAGGGGGAATAGACGCGGGAGTCTGCCAGATGTTATCGGCGGGGTCCATAATGGCCTCATCCATAGGGATTGCCAGATGAGAGGTAGTGGATGGTTCCAGTGTACGTAGGAGCTTATACTGTTTTACTTGTACCTCCTGTAAGTCCCGTTCCTGTGCTAACGCCACCCTCTTGAAAAGGTCGTGAAATTTCCTAGAGTCATCACCAGATGGTGGAGCTTCCGGTGTGGCTGCCTCATCAGGCAAGGATGAGGAATTATGTAGAGGGGACCTATCTTCTCCTTCTGAGAGAGAATCTTGTATCTCAGAGTGACTTGGGGAATTTGGCTCTGTAATGGACGCAGTAAGAGGTGGCGAAGCTGGTGGTCTGGAAGTTGTTGAAGGAGGATGACGATGACTTCGCTTTGGTCGTGGCTCACATGGCTGCCATTGAGTAGCATATGGCGGTGGTGGGTAACTATATTGTTGTGCATACCATGGTGGTGGCAGAGGTGGGTATGCATATTGTGTAACCGGAGGCTGCTAGGAAGGAGGTCTGTGCACAGGACTAGAGTGTTGGGAGGAGAATCTGCTCCTGGGTTCCGTGCCTGCCTCACTCGGAGACCGTGAGCCATGAGACGATCTGCGGGAGTGTATTGATTGCACTGAAGAAGTTGGTGAAGTCGGTGCCAGCGGCGAGCGGCTCCGTACTGGGGAGCGGTAACGCGCAGTCTGCTGGGTCGGTGCTGAGGTGTGGGACTTGCTTGGTGCCGATGGGCGGTGCTGAGCGGTCCGGGGGCAGCATGTCGGTGCGTGGCTTTTTCACAGCTGGTGTTGGTGTCACCGATCGGTGCCGCAGTTGTTTCGGCACCGTATGCTCCTTATGGCCCGCCGGTGCGGCCGGTGCCGAAGAGGAGGTCGGTGCTGTTGACGCGGACGGTGCCGATGCTCTTTGTCTCGGCTCCGAATGCGCTCGTTTGTGCGGTGCTGGTGTCTTGGCCAAAGCCGTACCCGATGTGCCCGGTTTATCCGTGGTGCTAACCCGTGAGGCTGAGAGTGCCGAGGGTAGCGAGCGGGTTGGAGAACGAGCCATTCTCGATGTCGCTGGGGTAGACGGGGCAGAGGGACATGACTTATCCGTACCCTTAGTCAGAGAGGCCATTTCTGGAGCCACTGGTGGGTCGTCTGATGGAGGTCGGAGAGACTTTTCGTAAAGGATCGTTTTCAGCCTGTTGGCTCGGTCCCGACGTGCTCTGGTGGTCAATTTCGAACAGTGCTGGCACTTCTGAGTCTGGTGGGATTCGCCGAGACACTTAATACAATCGGCATGTCCATCAGACACGGGCATAGCGTCCCGGCATGTCTGACACCTTTTAAAACCGGGGGATCCCGGCATGAGGCGCGGGGAACAAGCAGCAAGCTGCAACGAGAGAAAAAAAATTTTTTTTTGTTCTAACTATAGACTGGGGTAGGGTAGTAGGGTGAAATAACTTGGACTCCGAGGTAACTATAGGAATTAACCAGGGTTTCAATCTATTTTTAACCAAGATGAAGAGAGAGAAAGAAGCTCCGTCTGTTGCCGAGGACGGTAAAGAAGGAACTGAGGAGCCGTGCCTCGCGCGCGCCTAACTAATTCCAATGACACAGGGGGGCACTCTGGCACGTGCGCAGCGCGGTGGAAACAGCTAGAAAGATCTCCGGTCACCGGCGCGAGGACGCACCAGCACCCAGAGTGGAGCACCCACAGGGACCACTCGAAGGAGAACTTGTTTAACTTTAATTATGTGCTGAAGTTTCATGCATTTCAAAGGCAAATGCTTAATGTTTTGAATAGCAATGGACATCAGCACATTCTCAATATTAAGTGCCTTGCTGAATCAGGGTCTCTGAGGCTAGGTCTAGACTGCAGGCTTCTTTCAGAAGAAGCTTTTCTGGGAGAGAGAGAGAGACTGAAAAAAACTACTTTTGAAAGAGAGCGTCCACACAGCAAAAGCGCATCAAAAAAGTGGTCTGCTTTATCGAAAGATAGTGTCCACATTGATTGGACGCTATCTCGCATTTCAGTTTTGATGAGTATGGACGGAGTGGCCACCAGGGCACCCGTGTTATTTCCTGGAGGCCTCTTCTTTCGAAAGAGCTCTCTTTTCTGCATCCACACACACCTTTTTCTGAAAAAGCTTTTTCGGAAAAAGGCTTCTTCCTTGTAGAAGGAGGTTTACTACTGTCGGAAAACCCCCTCCATTCTTTCAACTTTCTGTAGAAAGAACGCAATAGCAGTGTGGATGTAAGTTATAGTTTTTCTGGAAAAATGGATGTTTTTCCAGAAAAACGCTGCAGTGTAGACATACCGGCTATGTCTAGACTGCATCCCTTTTCCGTAAAAGGGATGCAAATTAGACGTATCGCAATTGCAAATGAAGCGGGGATTTAAATGCCCCCCGCTTCATTTGCATAAACATGGCTGCCGCTTTTTTCTGGCTCGGAGCTTTGACGGAAAAAAGCGCCAGTCTAGACGCGGATCTTGCGGAAAATAAAGCCTTTTCCGAAAGATTCTTTATTCCTCTTAAAAGGGAGTACTATCCTGAAAAGGGAGTACTATCATCTCCATATTAAAAATGCCAAAACTGATAATGAGAGGGGTTAAGCCCCAAACTCTGTTCCCAACCTTGGTATCTGCACTGAGTACTGCTAAGTTCCTTAGCCGCAGGGAGAGAATAATCTTGGCCCAGGTGTGGGTCTTGCTGGAGGCCTAGGCATAACTCACAATGAGAACCAAAGTCTGGGAACCAGAGTGGGCCTGGCCTTGGCTAGTTAATAACACACTAGGAATTAGCCAACACCAAATAAGCCTACTCCTAACTGGAGAGGATGGTGCAGGAACATCCAGCTCTCTAACGAACTATGTAAGTGCTTCCTAAGAGATGGTACAAGGAAACCTCGCTCTGTCGTAAGATAGGGATGGAATGGACAAGGGTGTTTTGATTGAACCAGCAAGTACCCCTGGAGTGTAACACATGACTTGCTTGTATTGATATAAGGAGAAGTCGCAGGAGGGGCAACTTTGAGGGGACAGGATCCTAGTGTGCCGGTTGTGCAGATACCTTGCTGCAGGCACACCTCTGTTAACGTCACTGTCACTCCTATGGGGTAGTTGTACCATGCTTTGTCGACAGTAAATCTGGCTGACCGCCTTCGCCACCAAACCGAGGCTGTGGTCTTTCTTATGGCTACCATGGAGGTCCACTGAATGAGCATGCTGCACCGTGTGCTAGTGCAGCTGACACCGGCACTCCGAGAACAATGACGCTGGCAGCAGAAACAACAAGGCACCATCAGCGACAACATTCCACAACCCTCACAGCACCCAGGCAGGGGGGCCATCAGATCAAAAGGAAAGAAAGAGCAGATTGCAGCATCTGTTCATCTGCCCCCGTGCGTTATACTTATTTGTACTGTGCCATCTCTGTCTCTCTGCACACCCTTGCCCCTCAGCCATGCTTTACCAGCCAAACGTTCTTCTCCCCTCACCCTGCATTGCTACATTGGTAATTTAAATAGAGAATAAACCAAATGCTGTATATTGGATGCAGGATGTTTGGCAATGCCTCTGGGTAATTGGGGGATTATTAAATCTCGACACATCTCTAATGCATATGGCTGCTTGTCTTGTTAAGCAATTGTACTGGGTTAATTGATTCGATTTGCTAAAACATTGACTCAGCGTTAGATGGGAAATGAACAGCAGTCCATTCTGTGGGCATCATGTACTGTTCCACCTAATTGTAAGCAATCTAATAAAGTGGGCAAATATGACCCTGCTGTGTTGCGGGTCTCATTGCTGGCAACAGCCATGAGCATTTTGTAAGGGAGCCTAAGTATAAACAATGACAAAAGCAGAACAACAACTACGGTAAGCAAGGAAGTGGTAAACTAAAAAGGACTTAACTTATCAAAATGAATGCGCATGTGGAATAACACTAAAAACCAGCAGAGCTTCCAACCAAGGAAACCTCTATTGCTCAGTATAGCGGGTTCACTCACTTTTTCCGCACAGCTTCTTCCCTCGGGGTGGCTTTTGGGGGGAAGTAGCTGGCTGTTCCGCCACCGACGTACCCCCTTAGGGTGTGGTGTTGGTCTTTGGGGCACTGCCCTCCGGCAGTGACCACTCCATTCTTAGTCCGTGCCCCCTTCCGGGGGGAGTCATTGCTGTTCTTTAGTCCAGGTCCCTCCCTACTCCCTAGGACCCCCAGTTCTTCTGCCCCAGGAACAGTCAGTTCCCTCCACGCCGTCCCAGCCTCAGTGGCCCACTGCCAGTCCCCTTAATAGCCCCTCCGGGCAGGCTGCAGTATCTCTAGGCCCCTCCTCCCTGGCCACAGGCGCGCCTCTGCCTGCCCGGTTGCCTCCTGCAACACTGCCTCCTGGTCTTATGGCCTGGGGCTTCTCTGGCTCAATCTCCCCCTGTCTACCGCAGCTGCCTCCATGCTAGCCACGGCTGCCTCCTTCGCAGCCCGGCCTTTTAGGGCTGCCTCCATGCTAGTCCCTTCGTGACTGCCTCCTTGCAGCGCTGGGCCTCAGTCCAGGTAGCCTGGGTTCATCCTGCCATAGCCTCCCCAGTCCTGCCCTCTTCCAGGGAGCCTCTTGCTTCCCTGGCAGTCAGGTCTCCACTGCTCTCCCTCCAGAGCAGCAGGCAGGTAGATCTCCCTCTCCTCCTCCTAGGAGCTGTTCTTATTGCCTCCAGATGGGCCCTCCTCATTTGCCGCAGCTGGTCTTCCCCTGACTCCCTACTCTCAGCCCCTTAAAGGGCCAAGGCAGGGCAACGCCCTGCCACACTCAGGTGTTCAACATGCGAGTCCCAAAGGGTGCATGGAACCTGCAGTGTGGCACTCGGGAATGGGGTGATTCATGTATCCAAGATCAAAACACCACTTGCCGCCTCTTCACTTATATAGTGTTCTTTGGAGCCACCTGTCTTCACTTGAACTGGAAGCACCCCCAAAAAAGGGTAAAATAGGCAAAAAGGGTAAAATAAGCAAAAAAGCACTACTTCAGCCTATGTCACCGGGGACTGGAAAGACTCAAGGAAAAATTAATGTCAGACTAGATCTAGCGATCAAACCCCTTTGAGTGTGGAGTGGCATTTGTCTGGGCACAATGCCTTTGCATGTCTGGCTATGTCTAGACTGCAGGCTTCTTTCGGAAGAAGCTTTTCCAGAAGAGATCTTCTTCTGAAAGACCGCGTCCACACTGCCAAAGCGCATCAAAAAAAGATCTGCTTTTTCGAAAGAGAGTGTCCACACTGAATGGATGCTCTCTCACATTTAAGGTGCGATTACTATGGACAGGGTGGCCACCAGGGCACCTGTGCTTTTTCCTCTTTCCTCTTCTTTCGAAAGAACTCCCTCTTCTCCATCCACACACGCCTTTTTCCGAAAGACCTCTTTCAGAAAAAGACTCCTTCCTTGCAGAAAGAGGTTTACCAATGTCAGAAAACCCCTCTGTTCTTTTGATTTTTTTTAGAAAGAGCGCGATTGCAGTGTGAACGTAAGTGAAGTTTTTTTGGAAAAACGTCAGTTTTTCTGAAAAAACTCTGCAGTGTAGACATAGCCGCTGTCAAATAAAGCAGTGACCAGATACACTCAGGAACATTAACTGGATTGGGGATGCTGAAGGGTTGTGGGGCCACGACCCCATGTGGAGGCAGCTCTTTTTAGATGCATCACCTATAGGACATTGCAAAAGGAATGTAGCAGAATTAAATCCACACCAAGGAAAGGAATTTCCTTGAATTATCTGCAATTTGTGGGTTTGTTTTAAACGAGGCGGGGAGGGGGTGACAGAAGGGAGTGAAAAGCAAAAGGAAAAGTAGCATGTGCGTAAACTCATGCACTGAAATTTGAAACAATCATGTGTGTGCATAGCAGGAAATGTTGCTAAGAACTGCTGTCTTTATGAATGATTGCCCCATGATTCTGTCGAGGTCGACTAAGTCACTGGAGTGTTCAGTACTGTAGGTTCCAGTTACACTTCTGAAGCTCATTCATTTCCTTTCCAAAATGAGTGATTGTGAGTCTGTGAAATTTTGCTCTTTTGCCTTATTCTTCTCATTCCAGAGTGTGTTGTCTCCATTTTGGGCTCATGTACACATACAACATGTGCCACATTTGGGTCTGGATTCTTAGTCAACAATGTTAGCAAGCACAATATGGATCTCAGACATACAATAAAGTGAGTGGGAGAACCAGTTTCAACTTCTTTTAGTTTCCAATCCCCTGGAAGATTAAGCCATTTCATGTGATCATTTTACTGGTATTATTTATTACATTGAGACTGGGATACAGTCATCAAATGTCCTGAGTGCACTTCTCAGTGCCAGCCATTGTGAAATTTGCGCAGAACAGTATGACGGCAGATATATACACATTTAAAAGTCATCTCATCATTAATTAAAGCTGAGCTCCAGCAAAGCACTTCAGCACATGTCAAATGTTTTGATTGAAGTACATGGGACTATTCTAATACTTAAAGTGTGCTGAGGTGCTTGGCTGGATCAGGTCATAACTGGGGAGAGAATGTGCCCTGTATGCTGAATGAAGGCTTTTATAATTCCAAAGAACAAATAGAATGTTTGATTACTTGCTATGTTCTGCAATTACTTTCCCCTTTCCCCTCCCCCCATCAAAAAAAGCAAGTGGACTTTGAATAGGTATAAACAGGTTCTCGGTTACATTCCCTTCATGTCTTTTTCTCTTCTCTTTTGTCTCTAAGTAAGCAGATTCACAGAAGAACAGATGCTCAGGTTACTCTTTGCCTCTCCCATCAGTGATGATTTTCTGTCATAATGCCAATGCATTTTTTCTTTATTTATCCCAGACTTCGATAGGGAGAACTCAGTGTCTAGACAAAAGCACATGGAGAACCAGTTTTGGAAGCAGTTTTTGGTGATTTCTCCCCGTGTCACAGAAGTGATATGCTTCTTTAGCCTGGAGTGGGGGAGGTAACTAGAAAAGGAGAGGATGACAGCTGCATATGGCAGGCTAGGTTCCGATCTCAGCATCAGAGGTGTAAAACTGGAGCATCACTGAAGACAAAATACTCCAGCTACTATCATCCCTGAAATCAATATATGACCGTCTACCTGGTGGCCCTTGGAACAGCACTTACATTAGGGCTAGTCAGGGATGGAGAACCATGTACACCACTGAAATAACATTTTTTATTTCAATGTCATAAGCAGAATGCGCTGATGGCATAGCTCAGCATTTGCCAAAATGTATTTTAGTCATGTTTCACATTATTTCTTCTCAGCAATCAAGAAAGGCCTAATCAAATTTTTCCTCTTTAAAATAATCATCTTGGCAGATTTTTTTAAATAGTTTGCCAGTTGTTCTCTTTTTTCTTCTTTTTTTTCTTAATGTCTTGTTGCAGCATTTCTTCAGCTATCCAGCCTCGCATACTTCCAGTCACTAAATGGTGAAATAAGTGGAATGAAACTTACAAAGCAAATTGAAATAACAGAGATAATCTGCTCTCACTTCTGGAGGTGGATCCATATATTACTCCATCCGCTGATCCTTTTACCAGGGTTTCTATTCACTTCTAAATTGTCCTCCAGGTTTTTGCTACTCTTCGTGGACTCCTTGACCTCCCTCTGCTCTGCCTTCTAACGCTGCTTCCTCAGCATCAGTCTCCTCTTCCTGGATCTTTGCCAGTGACCTTGCACCACTGAAAGGTTGTTCATTCTGCCCTGTCTAACTAGAGCACTCCCTCCTTCTCAAATCACACCTTCTCTTACTATTGCTATTAAACCTTCCTCTTTTATTATTATCTGCCTGACTCTCATTCTGCAAAATGTTTTGTCATTCTGTGTTGTAAAGCAATTCTGTGGCATCCTTCATAAAAATCACAGTATGGTTCCTATTTCACTTATTATTAACTCTGCTTTCATTGATCTCTTGACCTTAAGAAGCTCTTCTTTGTCTATCATCAAAGAGAGACAGGCAAAGTTAGAACCTTAGGCCAAAACTTTCAAACCTAGCACCCAGATCCTCAGTTGGGAAACTAACTAGGAATTTCACTCGTAGTTGAAGGGCACGTTGAGGGGCTATATGAGCCCTCAACTGTATTATTATGAAGACGAGACAAAAGAAACACCTGACTGCTGATGCTTGAATCTGTTCCTTGTTTTGAAATTATGCAAGTCCATTCCAGCTCAGAACATTTTCCCTAAGGTATATGTACATTGCAGAGCCAGGCCATCCAGATTCTTAGTAACTAGGAACCAGGCATCTGCAGCTGCAATCAAGTTGAGTTTTTGGAGGGAAGGAAGGGGGTCCCTGTGATAGTTGAATCAATCATGCATACCCCTAGTATACCATTAACTTAATTACAAGCTTACACTGATAATACAGAGCAAGTCTGTCAGTGGAGTCTTTACTGCCATTATAGCAGTTTAAGCCCCTAACGTTATCATCATCCTTCTAGACTCTAGAGACAAGGTTGGTCAGGCTTAGAAAAGGGAGGTGATTTGTCCAAGCTCACACAGCAGCAAGTCAATGACACAACAGCAAGGAGTGCCCATGTCTCTTATTTTCCAGGTTGACACCCTGAATACTGGACCTCCCCCACCTTCATGCTCCTGAAAGCACGAGTTTGCTTCTCACCCAGCACATCTCTTTTAACTACACAATGTGTACTCCGTCAGTTATGCCAGGGGCAGAGAGTATCTGTGTAAAAGAGGAAAATGAATCATCTTATAATGAATTGACCTTGAGGCTACTGTTACTGCAACTACATTCTCCCACTCTAGCCTTAACACTGGGAGTCCTTTCCCCAGCTGTACTTGACAGGCTGTGCTGTAGCAGCACCAGGTAACAGCCATTGCTGTCTGACAGCAAAGAGCATGCATCAAGCCACACACAGTTCTTTGCTTCCATTTGTTTAGGCATAGTTAGGCAGTACCTTTCCCACCTACTTACCCCACTCTGCAACACAATCCCATGCATCCTGATTCAGATCAAAACTTATAACTATTCCTGGGGCTTGCCTTTATTAATATGGCTTATTTTAATGTACTCAAAAAATCACCACCTATTAAAGTCACATTTAGCACCTACAATGACAGACACTGCCACTGGCTTTTAAGATTTGCTTTCCTTGGTTGAACTTGAGAATAAATTTTTTTCAGAAATAATACATACCCTGATAACAGTGATATCAATAGGGAGGTTTGCCACTGACATCAAGAAGGGGTTACCTAAATACTACACTCAGTCACATAGATGCAATTCTTATCAAAGACAGCAGAATTTTGTCTGTTTTCATTTAAAGGCTGATATCTGCTTGCCAGATATGTGCTTTCTCCACAGTCCTTCTGTTTTTACTTACATATTCATGATTTCCCATTACATAGCTTCAGTGTTTCTTTTTTTCGTGGCATGGGGTTATTTTGCTTTAAATCCTACATTAGCTTTGAAACATCTCACTGCAATTTAGTGAGAAGGATAAAAGGAGAGAGGAAGAAGGGTTTATGGCAATTTTCTTTTTACTATATCAACAGTTTTCCCAGTTGCAGAACAGTAAAGTCGGTGTGTAATCCTTAAAGTAGAGATGAAAGAAACCCACGGTGGTAGGTGCTAACATCCATTCTTTTGCCAAGGAAAGATTATTCTCTATGGTAACTTTCCTAGTGCTTGTGCTTCTTCAGAGACTGGGGTTGTATCAGTTTCCTTAGGAGACTCTTCCAGGTGCACATAGGTCTCACATTTCCCACATCATCCACCCAAAAAAGTTGGAGTGAGAGAGTAGATAAAAGGTGGCCCAGCACCACAGGGGTTAAAGAAAGCCTCTGGACCCAGTTAGCCCCACTCTGCTTTACCTGCAGCCAGTGCCAGGCCTGAAAGGGGGAGAAAAGGAAGGAGCCTGGCTCAGTTTGGGGCTGACTAGAGAGGAGGCAGGCGCTTAGCCCAGACAGCAGCCTGACAGTCCAACAGCTACAGGAAGGAGTAAGCCCCCACCCCTACCCCTCTTGGCAAAAGAAGAGGGGAACCTATGGAAAAAAACCCCAACTAAAGGAAATCGGCACTCCTGGGGCCATGTCCCAAACTTAAGGACTTGGGTAAGGAATGGTCAGGGGCTGCTGGGCCAGGAACAAAGGGGGACAGTTGCTCCCCACCCACACATACTTTCCTCCCCACCTACTCAACAATCTATCCACTAGGCTACCCAGCCCCACAGGGAACTGTCCACAGTAGGATTAAATTCAGTGAGCGGAATATGAGAATTTTCCTGGGCACCTGGCTCCTATCATGGATTTTCTTGAATAATAGGTGCAGGTGTCTGTAAGCTTCTCAGGCCAGGGACTGTGTGTACTTTGGTAACTTTTGCAGGACAAAGAATGCAGTTAAAATGGATGAGACGATTGAAACTAAATGCTTTTGTTATGACTTAAGTGCAGTAGCACTTAGAGGCTACAGCCAATATCACATCCACATTCTATGCTATACAAACACAGAGTGAGCCCCAAGGAGCCTGCATTCGGAACAGATAAGACAAAGGGCGGCCAAGGAAGCAGCGGTAGGAAATTTATTTAGCAGCGGTCACACAGCCTGTCAGCAGCAGAGCCTAGAATAGAATGCAGAGTTACTTTCACCCAGTCCCCTATCCACTAGACCATGCTGCCTTCCTAATTAACTGTTAGTTATTGTACCCTGTTTCCTCACTGGTCACATGTTTTTATCTCAGAAGGAAAAATACCCATGAAGTGCAAGCGCAGTCAGCAAGTCCCTCTGAAAGGCTGAATGCCTCTTGCAATGATATTAAGGCAGTTCAGAGCACTCGGTGCCTTGTAATTTTTGGCCATAGGAATAAATATGTATATTAGTGTCTATCCTAATATTGATCATTAGTAACCAGGAGTTGTAAATGGTCCCAGTTCATGCAGCAAATTCCATTTGCTTCTTCAATTACATTAGATAAAATAATATGAGGGTTTTATTTCTACCTGGGCACCAAATCCTCAATGTGCCAATTCTAACTGACATCCATTTTCCCCACTGATACCTTCCAGTGATGACCTATGAGCTCTTGCATCTGTTTTCTCTCTCTGTCCTCACACACTACTTCAGTTTATTTTGCCCACTTTAAAATGAGTACTGCAGTTTATCAATTCTTAATTCTCTTCTTAGGAGTTATTTTTGTCTTAATATCATCTAGCCATAAAGGTGCTGCTACAGAGAGGAAACACACATGCATATTAACAGCAGCGGTGCCCTCATCCTTTCACCCAAATTGCATGCGCAGTTTAGCGTGCACAAATGGCTAATGAGCCAATCAGCACAAGAACACATTTCAAATTAGGATTTTAATAGATAAGCATTAGATACAGGCTTATCCTATAATTATGCAGCTGGAAAAATGGAATATTATGAAACCTTTGCTTTCCTTTTGCTGTAGCCTTTTGCAGTGGGCTCTTTATTTAAATGTCTGGTGCTTACTAATTGTATTTGGCAGGCAGGACTTTCAATTAGCGCTACCTACTAGAGTGGCTTTCAATAAGGAGGCAGGAATCAGTGCTCTGGGGACAATGTGACAAGTGGGTATGTTACAGATTATGTACCGTGGGTCTACAACCCTTGGGAACTCTGTGCCATTTCCTAGTACATTTTTGGCATTCATTTATCTAATCTATTTATGTAATCCAACAACTATGTATCCCCGTCACTACTGTACCTCAGTGCCTCATCAGTATTTAAATATAGAAACACCAGTCAAGAATAATCGTGTGTGTAGCACTACAATTTCTTTACTAGTTGCAGCTCTTTGATGTTCTTGTCCAAAAAGACCTGGAACTCAATGTAGTATAAACTTGTACATCAGATCTGCACAACATGGAGAATTCCTGCCTGGCTCCTTCTGCCAAAGAGTGGATGCTCTGAAGTACAGAATTCAATTATCCTTAGCTTGCAACAACTATGAATGTAACCGCTGAAAACAGTAGTAGGTGTATCCTGCCCAGCTATACCGCAGTGATCCATGGAATATCCTTTAAGCCTGCAGTTTCAAAAGCATCCACACAGAACTATAACAGATTTTTGTTTCTCATGCATCTGACAAAGTGGGTCTTTGCCCACGAAAGCTTATGCTCCAATTAATCTGTTAATCTATAAGGTGCCACAGAACTTCTCATTGTTTTTGCAAACCTCATAAGAACTCTGTTGATAAGTTTTCTATATTTGGATACTGAATCAAATCCAAGAAGTTCTCAGAGATATTGAAAAGACAGAGAATGGGAGGGAGAGTAGCAAAGAATTGACCCAAATCCCTTACTCACTGGAAACCATAGCTAAATCAGCCTGGGTAAGGTGTAATTTACTGCTGGTATAGGCAAGTGTTAAATAATTACCTCCTAAGATCAAATAGGAAAAGGAGGAGGAACTGGGAGTCAGGTGTGAGTTACCCCATTGCACCACTGCTTGTCCAGGGGCTGTGCCTAAAGTCACAGTCTAGCTTTAAGTGTATGCCCCTGAGTTGCATTCTGGCATACTCTTGTGCTCTGAGAATAGGTTGGGCATCATCAACACCTTTTGGTTCACAAAGGCAGGCACACAGATACAAAACACATTGTTGTTCCATTCAGACCATGGGAGTCAAGAAATAAACAAATGTTTCAAATGGCTACTGTCTGCTCTTATGTACAAATAACGAACAAATGAGCCAAACACATGAGAAAACACCCACTTATGGAAGTGTCATCAGGCTTTATTTAACAGGCTATAGTTCCATCCAGTATCTAACAAGACATACATTCTTTCAAAACAGAAATAAAGTAGTGGTCAGATAAATAAACTTACAATAACTTTCCGTGGCTTTTTCCCATCTGGAGGCATTGGGACAGAAGATCAAGCAAAATATATCATGATGGACATTCTCCCTGCCTAGAATATTGTAACAGTCTGATCACTAACAAGTCTCCAGTATTAGGGTTTCCTTATAATTAAGGTCGGGGTGGGTAAGATAGGGTCTGCACACTGAATCTGGCCCACCAAGCCAGTTGATCCAGCCCATGGCTGCCCTACCAGGCTAATCGCAACCTGGAGGCTGGGAAGCGCACAGAGTCTCCTCCCCCACACCAGCTGGCAGATCTCTCTAAGCGCCGCATGCCCCAGGCAAGGCAGGGGCAGGGAGTGAGAGACTGCATGCTCCCCCGCCCTCAGGCCAATCAGGCCATTTCATTATAAATGTCTTTGTAAACACACCAAAACAGAAGGCTCTACCTAAAATGGCCAACATCCCTGTCTGTCTAAGCCAGAAAAATACAAAACCCACACCATTGATTTCTATTTCTTTATATAGTACTTCTGAATTCCTCCGCCTTTTTCCTGCCAGTCTTGCTACCCCTCATGCTTGTATCCGGTGAGATTTTCCTCAGCTCCCGGAGTCCCATGAGTACATGAGAATCTCAGCTTTCATTTTGCACAGTAAGTTCCTAGCCCACCTTGCTGCAGAGAAAAATTTGAAAACAAGACCCCCTCCCCCCAAGGCAAATAAAAAGACATTAATTGATTTTTCACACACACTCTCTCCCCAAGCAACAAATTTGGGCAGTTCAACTTAGGAATTTTGAATGCTTAGGGTTGGCAACACTGCAAACATCTCCCCCGCTCCAGTCAGCTTTTCTACCACTACTGTCTGCATGAGTAGCGAAGCGGTCCAAATTTCTGATAAAAATCATCTTCAGCGCGAACCAGAGCTTCCTCATCTATGTAGACAGCAGGTCTCCTGGAGGCCACAAAGTATTGCACTTTCCTCAGATTCCATCCCATCACATACTTTAGCCAGCCACAGATAGCGGCTGTGGACCTGCCGACACCAGCATTGCA